>JAANER010000004.1:1386086-2772172 GCA_019702505.1 Alternaria panax
CACTAACACTAAACTCCTCTGAGATGCCCGTCACGGCGTTACTATACAGCGAGGTGTTGAAGTTCATGCTGACCTGCACCATGAAGACGATACTGAGAATGGTCCACTTCTTCCATGTTGGGAAGCAAAACCCAAGCTCGTCGTAACAGTCTTCCTCTGTGATTTCGTAGCGGTCGTAGGTGCCGTACTTTCCGTAGTGTTCCTTGTCGGCAGCAGTGAGGGCGTGATCCGCCGGATTCTCAGCGTGATGATGATGGTCGCTGTCGGAAGCGCTCTTCTTTTCGGCGTCGCCCGACTCGTTCTTGTTGATGGTATCCGCATCGTGGGTGTCAGGCTTGATCTCCGCCGCGGAAGCCATCTTGTTGGTAACAATGCGCTTCAGCAGTAATTGGATGAGGGTGATCAACTTGGAGGACTGGTTGCGGGGACTGGGTCCAGAAAGCTGGGGTTGAGTGAGAGAGCAAGACGTCACACAGGCGGAAGAAGCAGATTATAAGACGGTGCGGTGAATGTGGAGGCGGAAGTGCACGCTCCAAACGATGCAGTGCATACTGTGCGCATCACAAGGCACGCGCTCGAATCCTTGAGACGTCATATCGCATCTTTGACGATGACAGGGCTTTGGCGCTATGGCGGGTTCGTGCTAGAGGCCGTTGCAGATTGGCCCCAGAGCTCTCAGACTAGGCAGTGTGGCATCGAATATGGGCCAAACGCTAAGCAGATATCGGCCGGAGCGAAGGTGTTTCTCGTCTCGAGGAAGAGGCCGTCTACGCCATGCGACATGTCGCGCTATGTCGTCCGCGACTTCCAAGCTTCATCGTCTGTCTTCCGCGCCATGTTTCCATACCACCAAGCATTCGCGGTACCAGAACTTGGCTTCCACGCCGCGTCCAACATGAGCCCCGACCTTGGTCTAAGCATCGAAAGACGGCGCGGATCGCTCTTGCCAAGCTGCGCCACGCATCTTAGCCTGTTTGTCGAACTCTACGCAGCCACCCATGACGTCAGCCCGGCTCCCGTCCTGAACGCCTTGGCCTCACGCCTCCGCGGCCTCTCCACTACCAATTTGTCGATCCACCTCCGGCCTTCCCCGGCTTCCATATGGGCATACGAATTGCTGGCTTTTAGACGCTCCGCACGCGGCATCACGCTATAGTGGCGGTCGGTTTACCTGTTGTGGACGGCCCCGGTGGCTCCGCATGGCCCACACGTGCTTCGAGACGCATTCTGCGCGGGATGAGGCTCAAAATTTGCACATGAACGCACCCAGTAGTGTCCATGAGGGGCGAGGAATTTTACGGCCCGATGCCTTGGGCTTGCAAAGTCAAGGTACCATTTGGAGTTTGTTGAGTAAAGACATTGCCAGATCTTGCAACACCTGCTTATGAGTACACGTGCGATTACTGATCGTCTACACGCAACGATGCACAGTATCCATGCGACTCCAAGAGATCCAAGACCCACAGATAATTGTATCCTCCGACCACCGAGTTGAGATCAATCATGTGTTCTACCACCGTAGGCGATATCTGGGCGGGACGATACACCGCTCCTGCAGCAAGGTACCCGCATGATCCAGCTTGTAGTAAGACTGTCCTTCGTATAGACATCGCGTCCCTGGCGCATTCACCTAGGTCGGCACTACACTCCATTCCATGTAGGATCCATCACCTTTGTGACATTTTCCAAATCTGATGATCCACCGCCTGCTCTCCTGTCGCCCAACCTTCATTGTTCTCTAGTTGTTGCAGGAACTCTTGTTCCATCTCTCCTTGGTCATTCCAGTCATTGAATTTTCTGGTGAACTCTTTGCCGAGTATCTGCCTCTTGACCTCTATCTGATTGTACTTCGCCTCAAACACAGCTCGCAATTCTGTAGGAACTATGTAGGATAAAGCATCCTCTACTCGGACCCAACCATATTTTGTAGAATTTGCTGTACGTGCCATTGTTCCAATGCCGTCCTTCTCTCTCTTCCACGATGAATTGTTTCTGCAACCACATCTTTCCAACAAGCTCGCATCAACGCTTCCAAGCACTCCGGCATATTTCCAGTTCCTTCCAAGACATTATCTTCTGATTGAGTACCACCATCTTTATTCTTGGACATCTCTTCCTCAAAGTATCCCATATGGTATCCACCACGTTCTGCCGCATGTCTCCAGAGTGCGACGGATCATCCACTTCGTGTTCCGGCCAAAGCTCATCGTGCAGGCAGTCATATCCAACTTCTACGTTCTGTACATGGCGAGGGAATGAGAGGTCATGGCAAGTGTGACCAACGTGCCCACCTTCTAAAAGCCAGGTATTAGATGGAAGGGAGGCATTTGGGTCTGCCCAGAACAGTTTCGAGGACTCAATTCGTAGCATGGAAGATGCACGCATGAGTTGCCAAAGAGTTGGTGCTGGACAGCATGAAAGGATGCGAATGCTGTAGCTCGGCAGGAAGTCTTTGCATGTGAGCGAAGCTACTGAGCGAGCGTTGCGACAGGCTACTGGTGTCAGGCTGCTTTATGTACGCCGAGAAGAATGCACGTTTTTCACATTCCCAATTCATCCCAAGGTCCTAGGCAAGCGGCTGTCTCTATGGAGGCTGAGGGAGCGTGGTAAGCAGATTGCAAATCCTTGGTGGATGTATAGTCATTGTAAGAGGTCTTTTGCAAAGCTTGCGAGTTTTTCGATTGCTGCATTCTTATACCTGCGACCTCTCTCATCGGAGAGATTCCTTTCGTCTAGTTCGTTTAGAGTTGGGGAGGTTGTGGTTGGCTTAAGCTGGTGTACTTGCAATCGCTGCCTACACATATAGGCGATGATGGGAGGCCACCAACAAGATTCCATGACCGATCAGGCCTTAGCGCCGATCACTCGCCTGGGCGCCAGGTATTGTCAACGCATTTTCGAACCTCAGCTCCCTACGCTACTTCTTTGCATCCGGTCTGTCTCGCTGAAAATGAGGCTGGTTTTCATCGTTCCACGAAGCAAGGTGATAAGAGAAGATAACGTACGGCCAAGACAATGTCGCTGAAAAATGTACTTCTCCAGTGAACAGATTTATTGTCTACACGTCAGCGCTCCTGCTATTTTGGGCTTTGTTCAGCAGATATTAACGTCGGATTTAGTGCACTCATCCGACTAATGATATCATCGCAAAGGGACTTCATCGGCCGATAAATGAGAGTAACAAGTCAATGAATGTCGCGAACAGGGTTTTTCGCGGCACGGTTGGCTCGGAAGCACGTATAGTCAAAGGACCTAATACATAACACAACCACTCCAAGGCGCCTTACATTGGCCATAGTGACCAAACAAACGGAAAAATGCTCGTTCACAGCGCATTCTGCCTTCACCTTCGATCCCTTTATCTATATTTCTGCACCTCTGTCACTGTTTCTTAACTTCCCGAATCCCTTTGCAATCGGCTCAAAGACGCTGCCTCTCGAGTTCAAATACTAATCCACAATCGTATTACGACTCTCACCTGGCAAACATGCGCCTTCTTACACTATCTCCAATGCTGCTTTCCGTTGCTGTAGGCGCGCCTGTGCGTGCCTTAGTTACTAAATCCAGCATCTACAACATTCCCCGTATTGCCAACGTCAACGCCGCAGAGTATGATCATAGTGCTGCCAATGTACGTACGTGCTAACATCTACTCTTCGTATCTCTAATCACGACAGCTTTACATTTACGAGCACGTCAACTACTAGGGTGCTCGGACAAGTGCATATCTCTGCAAGGATGCTATGAACGGTTGCATGAACTTCGTGGACGAGGCGCAAGTGCGCCAAGCAACTACACTCTACGATCGCTGACATATCTCAGTAATTCGCCTTCGGCTTCCTCCTTCACCTTCAACATCTGCCCCGACGGCTCGCCACACCATGGCCGGAAGTTCCATTGCTTCTTCTACACGTACGTTACACTTAGCAGCTTACTAATATCCCCCACCGCGTAGCGAATATCATACTGTAGAGAGGAAATCAAATACACATAGACCTCCAAACACTACATTTTCTCCTACAGCTAGATATTTATACTATACTGCAGGAGGTCGATGCATGGAGTCTTCCTCTACTGCCCCACCAGTATATTTAATAAAATTACCAATCTCATCGGTACTTCATCGCCCTAAGCGAGCCAACCCTGCTCGCTCTGAGACACTCATAACAGTATAATCCAAGCCACAAAGGCTGACGCTGTGGCGCTGTTACCACCTGACTACTCACACAAGCAATCAGTCCGTTTCCGGTCTCCACACTGCATTTGTCTCAGTGGGTAGCTTATGTCATCATTGGCATGGTCGCGTGTAGACCTTGGTTCTGCGGACGCGCTCACCATCCAAGTATAACCACCCCCCAGCTCGACGCCGTGCTACGCGCCGCGACTCCATTGTTTTCTTTAGCGAACCACTTCCAACACGCCCCATCTCGCTCAACAGGTGCGACAGTGACCTCTACCAATCTATATACCAAAGGACGCAGAACATCAGGCATTTCATCCAGCAACAAGGTAGCCTACCCTCTAAAGTTGAAGTATCGGTTACCTCCTGCAGTTACCAACTGTTTTCAGTTGTCAGGCTACAGCACTCAGGCAACCGCCGCCAACGCAGACCGTCTCCAACAACCAGCCAGCCTCCAACGCCTTCCACACCGTCGTCAAACATATCATCATCATTTGCGCAGCCTGTTACCAGATATGCAGTACGTCTAAGCAGCTGCAAATCCTGTGTTAGAGTAGGTAAGACTGGACAACATCAGAGCCGCACCGTCAAGATAGGATCCATGAACAAGCCGAAGCGAGTTGTTCTTCGTTTTAGCGTTCAATACGAGCGTGAGGAGGCGACTATAAATGAACAATTCTTTGCACTGCACGGCCCTGAACCTCCAAATAAAGATTACTTTTCTCACTTAATGGCCCCCAACGAATCTTCTAAGATGCATATCGTTCTGGATATCTACTGTAACTCACACCTGACCGTTAATAACAGCATAATATCATACGAAGTCTTTAAAGTGAAAAAGAATGGTAATTTGTATGTCCCTATCTCTTCTAGAAGTTCAAGCTAAGTAATAAGTTAGTAAGTTTGAAAAACTAGACGCTGCTGCATGCCAAGATGCTCGCAAGCGCTGCGAGTCGATTGGAGTTAAATAGGGTACTAACTGATCTTTAATCTGAGGAATTGGATGGTGTCTGTGCATTGTAAACTGGATACTCTCCGGCTATGTTCGTATCTTGAACATTAAGGGACAAAGGTAAGTCCCGTTGCTGTCCACTTACAGGCAGATAGAGTTGTTGGTTTGGGCGTGCTAACGCTACAGTAACCGTGCGCCAGATGAACACCGTCGCCAGTTGAACACCCTACTAACAACAATATAATCAAAAAGATGAGGTTGTAGAGCCACCACAAATCGTAATAAAATTGCGCAAAGCTAGGATTATACTATATATAGGCCTACGAAAGTTTTAGCTTATTCAGAATTTTTTTTAGAGGGCGTTATCACGCAATCACGGCGACTACGCAGTAGAACAGCTAGTGCACCCCTTACGGCTCCTATCACAGCTAGAGTAACACCACTACGCTTTTGACGCTTTATAGCTAGCTTATAAGGTTTTAAAGCTTTGCGCTTACCTGATTAAGGTAATTATATAGCTTTAGCAGCGTCGCAGAGGCTTCTACGATGCTCTTTTTCAGCCTTCTCTACGGCTTTCCACTTTCTAGTCTCCTCCTAACCCTTCTCCTGCTTAATACACTTTATAGCTTTAAGTTAAAGATTATAATCGCGTGCTACCTTCTTAATCTTAGCTTACTTAGCTTTTTAAAGCTTTTTAAGCTTAGCTTATTATTATTATAATGCCTAACGATCGTAAGCTCGCTGTACACTCCTAGGCGACTACAGTTTAGCTCCCCTATAGTAAACCTCGTCCTTATTAAGCTAGAGAGTAAAGGACTACTTTAGCTACCTCTCCTTAATAGCTAGGGACTACCTAAGGCCTCTAACCTCTTTACAGAGGATACTGTTTTAAGCTAAGATATAGTATAAGCTTTATTAAAGCTTCTTAACGTCCTTACTACTCTAATCCTTTACCTTACAGTATACAATTAATTTAAGCTTAAGCTAATCGTCTCTAGAGAGGACTAACTAGCTACTTTTAGAATCTAAAGCCTCCTTAGCAAACTTCTTAAGTATAGCGTCTAGGTTAGCTAGCTATATACTAGTAGCTTTAAAAGACCTTTTAATAAGTTAAGGCCTAAATATAGAGGTCTAGGACCTCTAGAAGAGTAGGAAGAAGTCTCCTTTAGTTAAATTAAGTAACCCCTAGCTATCCTATAGGTATCTAGATGTTACAAGTAACACGAAGGATTCTCTCCTTGACGCGGAAGGTGGGTTAGAGGTCAACCACGTCCACGTCAGAAGGTAAATGATCAACGCGGGGCGCGCTAGATCACGTGATTGACATCACGCCAAGACCAACCATCAGGCGCTAATATGTGACGGCAACATCTGAGTGATGGCTGCCATCAGGAACATCAGGCAAGGCAAGGTTTAGGTTGTAATGGCAGTGATGGCAAAGGACACAGCAACGAGGATATAAGGATGGAAAGGTTTCATTATTACTCTCGTTGTGGTCAACTCAAATAGTTCATCTCTTACACAGATTGTCAACTAGTTATTCTATCGTTTATAGAATTGGTATCGTTATTCTTTTGGTTACAACGATAACTCTTTTCCACCTGATCATTCCATACGCTACCTCACGGACTACCGCTTTAGTCTACCTCGCCTTAGTACGGACCGAGCCTAGAGAAGTATAGCCTAACCCCGTGTAACACTTTGACCACCTTGGATATCAGTGGACGTTTAACCAACAGAACCGCCCGATTAAGATTCAGCAATGGCTTTTCAGGGAAACGCTCAGAACAACATGGCCCAGGGTCAGGGACCCGCCATGCCAGCGCAACCAATGCCAGAAAATGACGAAATGCTTGAAGCATCAGACTCCGACACTGAGGAGGACCCCAGTGCTCGAGAAGTCAGGAATCTTAGGCGACAGACTCATGTCCAGGCGCAGCAATTGGCCTCGATGATGGACATGATCAATCAGCTCTCGAGTCAGCTGATGGCTACTCCCAACGAACGACCCGTCACTACTAGGAAGCCCAAGATAGCGGCACCCGAAAAGTTCGGAGGAGATCGGGAGAAGCTACGAACGTTTCTCACCCATACCGACCTGTACTGCGAGTACAACGAGGTCCCCACCGACCAGGAAAAGATCCTCATGGCTAGTACATACATGAAGGACAAGGCCTCCAACTGGATGCAACCCTATGTGGACGATTATCTGCTAGATGCAGAACACAGGGGAACGAAGGCAGAAACACGAGCCTTGTTCGCCGGTTGGACAGAGTTCAAAGAAGAAATGGGACGTATCTTCGGGGAAGTAGACGCAAAGAACCAGGCTGAAAAAAGGATCACTCGCCTGAAGCAAACCACGTCAGTATCAGCATATACGGCAGAGTTCAAGCAACTACAGGCACGGATCGACTGGGACGATGCGGCACTTCGAACAGTGTTCGAAACAGGCCTAAAAGAAAATGTCAAGGATGGACTTGTACACCATGATAAGCCCGAGTCACTGCACGCTCTGATTGAGCTAGCAACACGCATCGATAATCGACTTTGGGAACGGAACGACCAGAAGAAATACTTCCGACCCAACCTGCCCAATATGAAAAGGCAACGAGGAAGGTTCGACAGGGATGGCGATGCCATCATGACCGGCAAGGTACAAGACAAACCCAAGGACAAGAAAACCCGAGGATGGAGACAAGATGGTCTCTCCAAGGAGGAACGCCAGAAGCGTTATGACAACAAGGCATGTCTCAGATGTGGCAAGACAGGACACTTTGCCCGAGACTGCAAAGAAGAACAAGTCAAACAGGCGGCTGTCAAGATCAGAATGATCAGACAGGGCACGCCATACCCGACCCAGATAGAGTCGGAGGATAGCCTGAGCGACCAGGACTTATACGAAGAAGCCCGCTCAGCGGACAAGGAAGCATTCGTGATAGTTCCACGAGTAAAGAAGGACGACAAGGTCTTGGCTATGGACAGGCCAAGGACCACGGACTGGAAAGTCAAGGGCAAGGACGTTCTGAAACGTCTAGCCAACCAGCAATGTTGGGTATGCGGAGACGCCGCACACTATGCCGACGATTGCAGGATTCGAAGCCGAATCATGATTACCGGCAAAGATGCCGAGGCTATTGGACGCCAGGCGGTGATCCAACAACCCTACTTCGAGGACCCGGAAGTTGAGGGCAAGGCTCAAGAAACGACCGAGGAAGAAGAGGAAGATACCGAGGAACACGAGAAGATGTGTTGGTATGACTGCAAGATCAATTGCCAGTTCCACAAGGAGGACAAGGAGAAGTGCAGGACAGACCAAGACCGGTGCTGTCACCTGAGTCTCTGGGCAGACGAATGCCTGGCGGACAACTGCCACATCCACGAACCGGAGAAAGTAAAACTCCATGAATGTCTCCTTTGGACGCAATGCAAGATCGGATGTGACTTTCACCGCACACAGCTCAAGGAAGCACACAAGGTGGACGACGACTACCACCGCACCCTATCATCGAACATCTGCAAGGTTGCAGATTGCCAAATTCACCAAGCCAAGAAGGCGAAGACTAGGAAGGTGATCCACGAGGAGGAGATACCTCACGAGAACATTCACTGGAGCTTCTGTTACGACGACAGGTGTTTGATACACTATAGCTCAAAGAACGACACAGGCTTTTTCCCCAAGTACAAGGGAAAGGGGCAGCCAAAAAACTAGGACGCCGCCAGGGACAGGGTCACGCTGGTGAAGGCAGTCCTAAAACGACCCTAAGGAAGGTACAGGATACCGATGGTCAGGAAAAGCAGTTGCTTACGACCGTATCTATACAAGGTCAGAAGATCAAGGCACTCGTAGACAGCGGGGCCGCACGAACAATAATCTCACCGAGAATGGTGGAGAAGCACGGAGTACCCTACCAGATCAAGAAGAATCCAGTACCGGTAGTGCTAGCCGACGAGAAACCCATGGAGTATGGAAACGGCATGATATGGATGGAAACCGAATCAACAAAGCTAAGGATAGCCGGCATAGAGTGCCAAATGAACATCGACATCATGGATCTAGGAGGACTGGATATGTTGATTGGTTATGACTGGCTGAATGCCCATAACCCTGCCATCGACTGGCAAAAGAAAACGATACTCAGAAGAGAACCTGTGCACAAGGTTGCTGGAGTACGTAGAAGAGTGAGCCCGAAGGACCAAAGCGCAACCCAGGACGGGAGGTTCGGCAAGATCTCGCCTCATAAGATCAGGAGAATCTATGAGAAGGACCCTCAGCAAGTAGGAGTCATATGGATAAGACGAGTCGCGACCACGAAGGAAGGACCCTTACCACTAGAAATACCACGAGAGTATCAAACCGATGAGTTCAGGGAACTCTTCGAGGAAAACGAGGCTACCGATCTAGCAGACCATCAGGATTGGGATCACGAGATCATCCTAGAGGAAGGAGCTAAGCTAAGCCCAGGACCAATGTACCCCATATCGCCCGAGCACGATGCCGAGCTAAGGGAGTACCTCCAGAAGAATCTGAAGAAGGGATTCATCCGACCAGGATCAGGCCCGATGGCCTCACCCATCTTGTTCGTAAAGAAGCCTAACGGGAAGTGGCGACTATGTGTCGACTTCCGCAGGTTGAACAGCGTCACTCGGAAGAACCGATATCCCTTACCACTAATAACCGAGCTCATGGATCGACTCCAGGGAGCCAAGTGGTTTACGAAGTTCGACGTTCGGGAAGGATTTCACCGAATCAGGATCAAGGAAGGACACGAATGGATGACAGCATTCAAGACGAAATATGGACTGTTCGAGTATACAGTAATGCCGTTCGGATTAACGAATGCCCCGGCAACGTTTCAGTCAGTCATCAACAACGCGCTCCACGAATACCTTGGGATCTTCGTCACAGCGTACATCGATGATGTGCTGGTATACTCTAGCGGGACGCTAGAAGAACATGTGGAACATGTTAAGAAAGTGCTCAGGAAGCTTAAAGAATACAAGCTGTACCTGCAGCCAGGGAAGTGCGAATTCCATACGAAGGAAACGGAATACCTAGGCTTCATAATATCTACAGAGGGAGTAAAGATGAACCCAAAGAAGACAGCGGCTGTACAGGAGTGGCCAACGCCCAAAACAGTCAAGGACGTGCAATCCTTTCTGGGATTTGCCAACTATTACCGAAAGTTCATCAAGGATTACTCGAAGATCACGACACCCCTCTCCGAGATCACGAAGAAGGAAATTGGTTTCAAATGGAACGAGGAACATCAGGAGGCTTTTGATCGAATCAAGCAGATCTTTCTCGAGGCACCCGTACTAGAGATGTACGACCCGAAACGAGGGACGCGAGTCGAGACCGACGCGTCAGATTACGCACTTGGAGCTGTATTGTCACAGCAGTGCCCAGACAAGAAGTGGAGACCGGTGTTCTACCACTCAAGGAAGTTCTCCGGAGCAGAACTCAACTACGACGTTCACGACAAGGAGCTACTAGGAGTAGTCGATTCCTTTGAACAGTGGGAAGTCTATTTGCTGGGACTACCACACCAGATCGAGGTTTTTACCGATCACCAGAACTTGGCAGGTTTCATGACAACCAAGAAACTCAACCGACGACAAGTCCGATGGGCCGAGATGCTAGCTCAGTTCGACTTCAAGATAACCCACCGCGCTGGAACGCTCAACGGAGCAGCGGATGCTCTAAGCAGGAGATCCGATTTACGCGAAGAAAGTCATGGAGAACCACATAAGGCCATGTTCAGGAAGATGCCTGACGGCACACTACGTTACAACCAGCCGGAACTAGCTAGGATAGCTAAGGTGGCCGAGAGGGTAGAAACGCTCCAGCAGCAATGGCAGCAAAAGGCAGCCAGCTGGCAGTTCGAGCCTGACGAGAACGGCTCCGATGAACTGTTACAGGACGAACGAGAGTACCGAGATATGGTTCGAGGAGATCGGACATATGTACCTCCACAAATGAGATCGAATCTCATCAAGGAACTGCATGAGTCCAAGGAATACGGACATGCATCGCTAGAAGAGATGGTCAGACGACTGGCAAAGGTGTTTGCTATACCACGCTTACGAGCGAAGGTGCAGGACGTTCTAGGCAACTGTTTGGCTTGTCACCAGAACAAGCCCAAGAGACATAAGCCCTATGGCCTGTTGCAGCCCTTACCGCCACCAACGAGACCATGGAGTAGCGTGACGATGGACTTCATAGTGAAGCTCCCGAAATCGTTAGAACCAGGATCCGGAAGACTATGCGACACAATCCTAGTCATCGTGTGCCGACACACGAAAGGAGCAAAGTTTGTGCCCACGGAAGAGACTATTACGGCAGATCAATGCGCGTATGAGGTCAGCAAGGCACTAATGTCAGAGCATGGGATACCTGAAGAGTTCATCACCGATCGTGATAAACTGTTTACTTCCAAGTATTGGAACACATTCCTGGCAAAACTGGGAGTGAAAAAGAAGCTATCAACTAGCTTTCACCCCGAAACCGATGGCCAGACGGAAAGAACAAACCAGACACTGGAACAGTATCTGAGGATGTACGCCAACAAGCTGCAAGACAACTGGGTTGAACTCTTGCCGACAGCCCAATTGGCCTACAACGGTACTAGGTCTGCGACGACCAAGTACTCGCCACACTACGCGAACTACGGATATGAGCCGGTTGCTCATCGAGATCCGAAAGACATAGAAAGTATCGCAGTAAGTGCAGACGACAAAGCCCGCTTGATGCGAAAACTGCACGAAGAATTGAGCAAGAACATAGCTCACAGGAACCTCACGACGGCCAAGGCGGCTAATAAGCAAAGGATTGAGGGACCAACCTTTAAGAAGGGGGACAAAGTTTTCCTGTCACGACAGAACTTGAAAACTAAGCGACCAAGCAAGAAACTGGATAACCTCCGAGTAGGACCGTTCGAAATCCTAGAGGAAATAGGCACAGTAAACTACAAACTCCAACTGCCACCAGGCATGCGCGTCCACCCTGTCTTTCACAAAAAACTCCTGGAAAGAGCACCTCCAGATGCCGAGCTAGCAACAGACATAGAGCTCGAAGACGACGAGTACGAGGTCGAGGAAATTAGGGACCTGCAGAAAGTCGGTCGTCAGTGGAAATACTTGGTCAAGTGGCAAGGATGGCCAGAGAGCCAGAACACTTGGGAACCAAAGGAAAATTTGACGAACTGCAAGTCACAGGTACTTGAGTACCACCGGAAACACCCAGGGAAGAAAGGACCGGGTCCTCTAAGGAAAGGAAGTAATCAAAAGAAGGGTCGAAAGAAGCGTCAGCCTGTAACCAGCCCAAGTCAGTCGTCAGTCCGGATAGCGGCGGTTCAGTTGTCGAAAGGTCCGTACCAGGGGCAGCATTCCCCTCGGCCTCCTCCTGCGCACGATCCTGAAGATTCAAAAGAGCGAGGTCACGACGAGCAAACGAGTGCTCTCGACCTTTTACCTCTAGAAGCTCACGCCGAAGACGAGACGTCTCAGCAGCGGCCCTCGAAGCCTCCGCAGCCAACAACGCTTGACGTTCTTCAGCGCGCGCAATATCCAGCTCTTTCTCACGACGCTCACGCTGCACCTTCTCCCACTCTTCCTCAGAAACGAAAAGACTGCAATCCGCAGAAACAGAAATGCAACCAGCGCAACGACCAGTGGTCGTTTCCACAAAACAGCGAAGGTTCTTCTCCTCACAACGCTTACAACGGAAGTTCATCTCCAGGGACTCCTGCTCTACACGGGCAGCGCGAGCACGACGCTCGGCGGTTGAGTTCCGGGCACGGTTGCGACGGGAAGACTGAACCTTGGGCATGGTTAGGAAGACGCGAAGGAAAACGAGCGTATGACACGACGGGCATACCGAGGCCTTATATGCAGCCAGCGATTCAACACGCGGCACGGGAAAACGATATTCCAGGGTATCGGGACGATACACCTAAGAGGGGGGATAATGTTACAAGTAACACGAAGGATTCTCTCCTTGACGCGGAAGGTGGGTTAGAGGTCAACCACGTCCACGTCAGAAGGTAAATGATCAACGCGGGGCGCGCTAGATCACGTGATTGACATCACGCCAAGACCAACCATCAGGCGCTAATATGTGACGGCAACATCTGAGTGATGGCTGCCATCAGGAACATCAGGCAAGGCAAGGTTTAGGTTGTAATGGCAGTGATGGCAAAGGACACAGCAACGAGGATATAAGGATGGAAAGGTTTCATTATTACTCTCGTTGTGGTCAACTCAAATAGTTCATCTCTTACACAGATTGTCAACTAGTTATTCTATCGTTTATAGAATTGGTATCGTTATTCTTTTGGTTACAACGATAACTCTTTTCCACCTGATCATTCCATACGCTACCTCACGGACTACCGCTTTAGTCTACCTCGCCTTAGTACGGACCGAGCCTAGAGAAGTATAGCCTAACCCCGTGTAACACTAGATAACTTGTTACACGGGGTTAGGCTATACTTCTCTAGGCTCGGTCCGTACTAAGGCGAGGTAGACTAAAGCGGTAGTCCGTGAGGTAGCGTATGGAATGATCAGGTGGAAAAGAGTTATCGTTGTAACCAAAAGAATAACGATACCAATTCTATAAACGATAGAATAACTAGTTGACAATCTGTGTAAGAGATGAACTATTTGAGTTGACCACAACGAGTGTAATAATGAAATCCGTCCATCCTTTATACCCATTGCAATCTGAACCCGTCCTCCCTGTCCTCCCTTCAAAGAGGGAGACCTGGGAGGGCCGTGGCTTCCCGATCGTCACTGGCCTCCCGGAGGCCCGGTCTTGGCGGGATGCCCTTCCTATCACGTGATCTGGACCCCGTCCTGGATCCACATCCGCTCATCGTGTTTGCCCGATGGTCTTCCTTCATGCGACCTGCATCAAAAGGAAGCAACTCCTTGTTACCTTGTAACATAACTAAGTTAAGTAAGCTATTACTAGGGGTTTAAATATTACTATATTAAGTAGTTAAAGTATATAGGTAGCGTAAGGTAGAAATACAAACAAGAGGATCTTGTTGTCGTAGTAATACTTAATAAAATCTATAGTTATATAAGATCTATAGCTGTTAAGGATTAATAATTAATACCTAGTTAAAGCGTATCGTCTAGTCTCCCGTTCAAATACCCCCTTAAGCCAAGCTAACCTAATATTATTATTAGTCTAGCTAGAAGGTGATGACGTAGTAAATACTAAGTGTTTTTCTACTTATATAGCGTTAACCTAGCTTAATTAAACAGCTCCGTTAGCTCCCTAGAAGATAAGAGTTATGTTACAAGTAACACGAAGGATTCTCTCCTTGACGCGGAAGGTGGGTTGGAGGTCAACCACATCTACGTCAGAAGGTAACGATCACCGCGGGGCGGCGGTCACGTGATTGACATCCCGCCAAGGCCAGCCATCCGAGGGATGGCAGAACGCCTAAGGATGGCAGCCATTACGAACATCACTAACATCCTAGGGATGGCAGTAATGGCAAGGATGGCAAAGGACACGGCAACGAGGATATAAGGATGGAAGGGTTTCATTTATTACTCTCGTTGTGGTCAACTCAAATAGTTCATCTCTTACACAGATTGTCAACTAGTTATTCTATCGTTTATAGAATTGGTATCGTTATTCTTTTGGTTACAACGATAACTCTTTTCCACCTGATCATTCCATACGCTACCTCACGGACTACCGCTTTAGTCTACCTCGCCTTAGTACGGACCGAGCCTAGAGAAGTATAGCCTAACCCCGTGTAACAGTACCTTAAAACCCTACGTAAACGTTCTCTAGTATAAACGTCTTCTTATAAGCTACTTTAAAGGCTAGTAAGAAGGTTTCCTTATTAATATAGTAGATATAGCTACGTACTAAGAGTAAGATTCTATTACTATAGTAGTACTTTAATTATAAGGGGCTACGCTTAGGGAGCTATTACGCTAGTATATAGGAGTTGTATTTAATAGAGAGCTAAGCTTCTTAGCTACGTAGCTATCTATATATCCCTAGGTAAAGAGCGGTAAGAAGGGCTTACTTATTATCTAAGTAACTATTAGGTTAGGCTAAATAAAGAACTAAGATATTATTAAGGATAAGAGAGCAAAGGGCTCTAGCCTATTATATTACCCCCCTTCTTAGAACTAAACAGGGCACTTATAGTAGTACTACGTATAGTAGTCTTCGTACAAGGCGCTTTTAGTAAGGTAGAGTAGGATTCTAGGTACCTTTTAATCTAATAATCGTTAGAACTATAGTAGAGGTAGAGGTTATTTTTTAGGTAGTATAAATAGCGTTCTACTAAGGCTGTAGAGGAGGTTAAAGAGGACCTAGATTTAGATCCTAGCGTAAGAATAGGTCTAGCAACGCTAACTAATATTAGGTTAATATCTATCTGCTAGCTAAAGCGGTTTCAGTAAGGTTAACTAGGCTAGCTAGGCTAATTAGTCTAGTTTAGCTAGCTAGGTTAAAAACGTTTCGAACGCTAGTCGACGCTCTAGATAGTTTTAACGTACTAGTTATATAATAAGCTAAAGAGGGAGTTATTAGATTCTTTAAGCTTCTGTCTAAGTAGCTGTTAGAGACCTTAATAAAGTATAGTAATACGTAAGATCTCTAGCTAAGACGAAGCTCTTACTTTAAATAATAGTCTCTTAAATTACGTAAGATAAGTAATTATAAACTTATCGTCTCTTTGTTAGATCTATAAGAAACGCTAGATTACCTCTTAATGCTTACGTAGGTTATAGTAGAAGCGCTAGAAGAAAGAAAATATCTATTCTAGGTCCTAATCTAAATCTTCTTTAGATTACTCTTAGAGATATAGGATAGAAGCCTATTAAGGCTGTTTAAGGCAGTCCTAAACGTAATTAAAAGCGTCTACTCTATTAAGCTAATCTAATTAGAGCTTAGCTTTAATAGATAGTAGCTAAGTACGTAGTTTGTGTAGCTTACTATTAAACTTAGGTGGGTCTAGTAAGCGTACTTAGACTCGCGTCTAGGCAGCAATCGGAGACTAATAGATCTAGTTCTATAGATAGGCTACGCTTTCGCGTAAGGAGATAATCTCTAATTACTAGTTTTAGAGCTCCTATTAGAGCTACTATATAAGTAATATTAAGGTGCTTAGGTTCTAGCTAGGGCTAGACATGGTTCTAGTAAGGGCTAGACGCTTATCTAATCTCCTCTTAGGTAGGTAGGTAATTAAATATAAAATGTAAGGGGCTACGCTTAGGGAGCTATTACGCTAGTATATAGGAGTTGTATTCGATAGAGAGCTAAGCTTCTTAGCTAAGTAGCTATCTATATATCCCTAGGTAAAGAGCGGTAAGGAGGGCTCGCTTATTATCTAAGTAACTATTAGGTTAGGCCGAACGAAGAACTAAGATATTATCGAGGATAAGAGAGTAAAGGGCTCTAGCCTATTACATTAATAGTAAGTAGGGGGTAACGTTAAGAGGCTATAGAAGGTATAATAAGTAAGATAGTATATAGAGAGTAATAATATTATTCTCCTTATAGTAATCCTAGAATTCTACTAAGTAGTAGCTCTTATAGCTATTAATAATAAGTAGCCTATACGCCCTAGTAGAAGATGCCTTTATATAAGTATTAAAGTACTTAAGCTATATAAGTATATAGTTATTATTAATCTAGCTAGTAGAAGAGATAGTAATAATCTAATTATAAGGTAGATTAGTAAACTAGGAGGTAATAAGGACCTTCTCTACAAAGATAAAGAAGGGTAGAATAATACGCCCTATTATAAAGACGCCTTATACTAGAGTTACCTACTTATAATTACTAGGCTATAGTTTCTTCTATTTCTTAGGTTTCTCTAAGCTTATAATAATAAGCTAAGAGGATATCTTACCTATTATAAAGCTAGACTTAATAAAGTTCTAAGTATCCTTATCTATAATACTATATTTTACTCTTATTAATTAAACTAGGCTAAACTAGGGCTAGATAACTACTAGGTCTTTATAGGTAGCTCGCTAGCAATTATATAGATAGCTCTATTATGTTCGCACTTTAGGTATATACTTAATAAAGTTATTAACCTAGTTCTTACCTATAGGCTTCCTACTACGCTCTCTTAGTAGTCTATTAGCTATATCTTATACGTATACCTTTAAGAGTAGTAAAGTACGTAGACTCTCTTTAAGTATACGCTCTATAATTACTTTCTCTTCTAGCTTTATAAGGTATTTTAAGTTTAGCTTATAATTACGTTAAGAGTATTATCTAGTATATTAGTAGCGTACGGTTGTTTAGGGGACGTTATAGATAGCTATAGTACGCTTTTTACTTAGAATCTAGTTTAATATAATATCTAAGATTACTAGGATTATATCTCCTTTAGTATAAGCTAGTTATACGTTATACTATTAAGATATAAGACGATATTACTACGCGTACGCTACACTAGTGTTAGGGTAGCTACTCGCTTAGGGTGGCCACTCGCTTATAAACCACGTTATCTAAGATATTATTACTTTATATATAGTAGTAAGTAAAAGGCTACCTTATAAGTAGCTTAGTAGGCTAAGGCTTTATATAGTATCTTAGGAGAGAGTAGGAGGGCTTTATAGCAGCTAATATCTAAATAGTATATGTAGGTATAAGTAGTAAGTATATTATATAGCTAAGGTATAGTAAAAGTCTTTCTAGATTAAAGGAGCTAAAAGGTATTAAGATAGTTAATGTTAGGCCGGGCTGACGATATATACTATCCTGTACCATGATTAGTAGTTCACTAATCATACGTACCTTTTTAGTTGTATAGCGTAGTAGTGCAGGGCTGCGTCCTAACAAATAATTTAATAATTATTTAATTTTATTAAGAAATAGCTAAGTTATAAGAGATCTTACTTTTAGTATTCTAAGGAAAATTAATTATTACATAAAACCCTCTACAAGTCTACGGTACTAACGCCTACGAGAAATTGCTTTTACGCAAAGTGCCGCGTTCAACAGTTGTTGGAAAATTACTCGATTTGGTAACAGCTACCAGGGTAGTTAACATCGTGAAACAAAACTTTGGCGCAGTGGATTCAATGTAATTCGAATACCCCAATGCGTATCTCCTCTGGTATGCGGCATTATTGGTGGACGAGTCAAAAGGCTTCCGAAGTTGACGACTTTGGAAGGGTGTTACCGGGAATGCTCATTACCGCCTACCAGCGCTTCAGCTTCATCAGCATCACGATACTATACTCTATACTCACTCAACAGATTCCCTCATAGCGCACGTCAGAATTGCTCTATTACATGTCAGGCACTTGTTAATTCCATGGTCAATTCATTTATAATCTACGACTAGTTTGATTCTTGTTTTATATATCCGCAGTAACGCTATGAACTCCCAACGCCGCTGGGTATCTCTAGCTAGTGCTGACTGGGCTTGAGAAACAAGTATGATCTTGACATGGCCAAAAAGACAAAAGCATCGCATCTACAGCGCTCTTCTTCATTAGACATCCTGGTATACTTCGCACTCTGCCAACGCCGGGTCAGATGAAAATGCTTCAAAGACATCCTCGGTTACATTGAAGAACAGATTAAGCCCGTTCTTGTACCATGCATTACCGACAGGGTGACCATTGGGCACGGCCTCGGTCAAGACGAACAGGTTGGGAATGGATGACGATGGTACATAGGAGGATGGGCTGAGGGGTCCTAAATGAAACTTGTCGTATCCCAAGTGAGCGACGGAGCTGAACTCCACATGTTCGTCACCTCCCTTTGGCTTGAAAGTGCTTGAAGGACTGTCTGTGAACGTAGCGTCATAGGCGATTGCTTGCATCGCATTATCGTCATATTGGCTGAGGGCCTCTGTGACTCTGATGGCCAGGTTGATTGGATCAGTGGCATTGGCAGGGTTGCTCTCGGCGTCCGGAGATATCATAACCACGACAAACGGTGATCCCAGTAACCCTTCGCGTCCTCCTAGAAGCCAACGGAAGCTATTCGCGAGGTGTATATCGATTGGCGGCCGTTGTGCATGACTCCGAGCTCGGTTGAGACACGCCCAAAAGAAACCGATCAGCGCTACCTGGTCGGTCAAGCGCAGGCGACTTTTTGACTGTAGCTCTCCGAGTCTATGCTCGACTTCCGTTGCCGGAATATGTAATAAATAATTGTACATTGTTTCCGCTCTCTGGGTGGGGCCGTTTGGCTGGAGGGTACGACGATACGGGCTTCGTGTGGGAAGCGCTTGAGCCTTTTCGAAAAGTGCGGAGCCGTGTTCTCTTAGATCAATACCAGCAAGTTGATCGCTGAAGACCTTTGGTTGCCATGACGGGGGATTCTGGCCTACAGCATCTTCACCGTGGAACATGTGTCCATAAAAGGCCGACCAGTGCTCCAGAAATCTTCCCGCCGTATACCCATCAGCTAAGCCATGTTCGAAGTCGATGCCGAGACTGAAGCCACCGCACGCGAACGCTGTGATTTGGATTCGAATGCCTGGAGGGTGAGCGCAGGGCGCGGGAAATAGCGTACGAAGAGACGAAGGTGAATAGTCCCACAAAAATGCTGATTCGTTCAGAGTGGTAGGTGGGAGTAGACTGCGAATGCGCGACTTGGTGCGCGCCTCAGTGAATTCTACAGCCCTGTCGCTGGGACTTCCCCATTTGACGATGGTCCGCTGAAGCCCATCTTCATGCTGCTGTGAGTTTGAAGTCGTGGTGGTTTCCAAAGTTCCAACAAAGCGTGGGAAGATATCGAGGGTTTGGGCGAGGCTTTCGATGAGGCGTGCAATGAGTTCATGCTGCTCTGTCTGTTTTTCGAAAAGATAAATGGTGGGTACAGTACGACGATAAGCATACCATGCATCCAATACAGGCAAATCCGCAGACTGGGGTGATGCGCTCTGGTGGCTCTGAGGCCAGATCTCGTGTACCTTAACGATGTCGACTTTCATTTTGTGTATAGTGAAGATGGTAAAGCAATGCAGTCAGCCAATAAGAAAAAATGGGACCAGAGATTCCAAGAACGACTGAACGATACCAAGAACATCTGAGTGAAGGGTGTTGGCCCTTGCGCGAATGGACTAGTTGCTATTACCCCGTATGTCCCGATGGCAGCCGGACCCTACCTTATGTATCGATTGCCATATGACCCGAACATCCCATACACACCATCGGGCTGGTAAAACAAATGCCGCCTCGTATTAGGATCCGTTGCTAGATTATGCGCCATGATAAAGACGTCATGAGTACTTACAACTACCCCGAATGGCCATAGAATCACGTGAGCCAGTCATCTATCAGCGATAACGTTCCGTCTACGTCAAATTTGGGCTGACAACGCTTTCACGGTAGTTTCGGGTGTCGTAGGTGTTTATCTCGAGGCAGATATGACAGGTTAGCAATGATTAAGCCGGCGCCATACATACCTAGGTGGTCCTTCTGCGCCAGATAGCCTCTGAGAAGAATAGCAGTTCATGTCTAAGCCTACTTCTTGACCTTCTTTTGTTCCAACTTCACCCAACGTGATAACAAGAACACCCATTGCATCACTAAAATGTCTCACCAGTCCATGAACAGCACAAACGGCATAAACAGTGTTCATGATAGCAATGGCATCAACGGCATCCATGAGGGCAACGGCGTACACGACAGCAATGACCACCGCTCAAATGGCGTTCAACACACAACCTCAGATGACTTGTCGAACTCAATTGCGATAGTCGGTATCAGCTGCAAATTTGGAGGAGCAGCGGCCAATCTCGATGGATTATGGCGCACCTTGTCTCAGGGCGAGAGTTGCTGGTCGCCAATTCCCAAGAGTCGCTTTGACGTCACCAACACGTACCATCCCGATCCGTTGCGGACCGACAGCGTAAGTGCCATAGGAGCTTCGAACTCAGAGCTAGTAACTAATTGTCGTCTCTTGTAGCTCCATGTGAAAGGCGGTTTCTTTATTGAAGAAGACTTGACCGAGTTTGACGCGCCCTTTTTCAATCTTACGGCGGATGCAGCCAAGGCTATGGATCCTCAACTGAGGCTGCTTTTAGAAGGCGTATACCAGGCGACTGAGGATGGTAAGCTAGCGAACATCTCCTTGACGTGCTGTCGAGTCAGAGCTAATGCGACGACAGCGGGTATCCCCACCGAGAAGCTATCTGGTTCAAACACTTCCGTGTTCTCCGCGAGTTTTGGTAGAGACTACACGGATATGTTGATGAAAGATGCAGATGCACTTCCCACCTCTCTAGTCACTGGGAATGGACCTGCGATGTTCGCAAACAGAGTTTCACATTTCTACAACCTCCGAGGGCCTAGCGTTACTGTCGACACGGGATGCTCAGGTGGCCTAGTGGCCCTGCACATGGGTGTCAATAGTATCCGGAATCAAGAGTCAGATGTTTCCATCGTTGGAGCTTCAAACGCGATATTAAACCAGGACTTCTTCATCGCCATCTCGAACCTTGGTCTACTACATGAGGATGGAAAATGCTATTCCATGGATCATCGCTGGGGCGGCTATGGTAGGGGCGAGGGGATGGCGGTGTTGGTCTTGAAGAAGTTCTCCGCAGCGGTAAAAGACGGCGACCACATCCACGCTGTGATACGCGAATCAGCTGTCAACCAGGATGGTAGAACCGGAACAATAACTTCTCCGTCCATGGACGCGCAGCGGTCGTTGATCCAACAATGCTACAGCCGCGCAGGAATCGATCTCTCGTCTACAGGCTACGTAGAGGCCCACCTGACAGGAACCGGAGGCGATGCGATCGAAGCCGAAGCCTTGGCGCGAACTTTTGGAAAGTCGAGAGAGGCATGTGATCCAGTCTGGGTCGGCTCTATCAAGAGCAACATTGGACATACCGAGCCAGTTAGCGGACTGGCAGCAGTTATCAAAGCAGCCCTCATACTGCGCCACAAGCAGATTCCTGCGAATGTTACCTTCGAAAAAGCCAATCCAAATATCCCACTCCAAGATTGGAGGTTGCAGGTACCAATGTCTCTGACACCATGGCCTCGGGACAAACCATTAAGGATATCTGTCAACAACTTTGGTTATGGTGGCACCAATGCACACCTCATTCTCGACGCGCCTCCGGATCCCGACATACAATATAAGCAGGCATCCTTGAGTGCTAATGGGGAGAGCGCCAACGGACATGCCGACAATGAAGTCGATCATCATCCCCGCGAACCCACTGAGGCATCATCTCTGATCTACATATTGAGCACCAAAGATGAAGCCGGCACTGTCAAGAGGAGCAGAGACATGGCGAAGTATATCCGCGACGCCGTTCAAGATGGGCACGCTCCAATACCCGATGATTTGGCCTACACGCTGGCTGAGCGTAGATCGCGATTACCGTGGACGGTCGCCGTCAAGGCTCGTAGTCTGGAGCAACTAGCAGAGGTTCTCGAAGACCCACGCCGACAGCCACTTCGCACATCGTCTTCAACAGTCCGAATAGGCTATGTCTTTAATGGCCAGGGAGCCCAATGGTATGCCATGGGTCGCGAGCTCATGAGCGTATCAGAAGTGTTCAGCTCATCGATCGATCAAGCTGAGACCCACTTGCGAGCATTTGGTGCACTATGGTCTTTGAGAGAAGAGCTGTCGCGAGATGCGAGGAGTACCAAGGTCCATGAGGTTGAGCTCAGTCAGCCGCTCAGTGTTATCGTTCAGCTATGCTTAGTGGACGTGCTGCAGTCCTGGAATATCACTCCATCAGCTGTGGTCAGTCATTCGAGTGGCGAGATCGCAGCAGCATACGCAGCAGGTGTGCTTTCATTCAAGGAAGCTGTTGGGGTCGTATATCATCGAGGGCGACTTGCTAAAAAGTACCAAAAGCTTGCAGCACTCTCCGGTGGGATGATGGCTGTTGGCTTGGGTGCCGAAGAAGTCCAGGAGTACATCAGCGATATCTCTTCCGAAGGCCAGGTGGTAGTCGCTTGCATCAATAGCCCGTCTAGCGTCACAATCTCCGGTGACCTGGATGCCTTGGAAGAAGTGGCTACCCGTTTGGAAGCAGACGACGTTTTCGCACGAAAGCTGAAGGTGCCGTTGGCCTATCACTCACATCATATGGAGTTTATGGCTGAGGAGTATCAAAGTTGTCTCGAAAAGCTTCTCGGACCTACTCAAGAAGGCGACCTGGATATCACTTTTGCATCTCCAGTAACGGGAAGAATTATTACTTCACGTTCAGCATTCTCCGCCGCACATTGGGTACGCAATCTCGTCAGTCCCGTCTTGTTTTCGAGTGCGTTAGAGTCCATGGTCTTTGGTACGACTGAGGCTGATGGCGAAGCGCGGACACTGCCAGCATCCAAGGTTTCCGTCTTCCTCGAGATCGGAGCGCATGATACGTTGTCAGGCCCCGTCAGACAAACGCTTCGTGAGACGCGCGTTCCTTATCTATCTTGTCTAAAACGGCCTTTTAATGCCGTCGACACCATGCAAGATGTCGCTTGTGCTTTGGTGGCGCGAGGCTATCCTGTCCATCTCGCAACAGTGAACAAGCCGCTGTCGAACCCCTCACGCCAGCCCAAGTATATCAACAACCTTCCAGAGTACCCTTGGAACCATCAAACCGCCTACAGAATTGAGCCGAGAGCTTCCGAAGAGCATCGAATCAAACGATTCAAGCCTCATGAGTTGCTTGGTAGGCTTATTCCTGGTACAAATCCCTTGAGTCCCACTTGGCGCAACTTTCTCCGCACAAACGACATCCCTTGGTTGGTTGATCACCAGCTGGAGTCGAGCGTAGTTTTGCCAGGTGCAGGATATGTATCAATGGCCATTGAAGCCATGCGTCTCTTCAAAGGAAACCATGGCCAAGATGCATCTGGACTGCAGTACCGTCTGCGAGATGTGGACATTATGAATGCCCTTATAATTCCGCACACATCGAGCTCCTCGAGCAGAGGAACAGAGATACTTTTTTCGCTTCGTGCATGCAGCGATAAGGATTTGGATAACGCCGATTGGTACGAATTCGAGCTCTGGTCGGTCAGCGCCAAGCACTCTTGGATACAGCACTGCAAAGGTGGCGTTTCAGCTAAAGCAGCCGATAGATCTGAGAGACTCAGGCTTCTGTCTGACTTTGAATTTTCTCATCAGACCAGGGAGATAGAGCCCGAGACTCTGTATCAACGGTTGCGCGATTCAGGATTCCATCACGGTCCAAAGTTTCAGAACATAATCGGGAGTCGAGTTGCTGGTGAAAGGTCGAAAACCACATTTGCCGTTGCTCCAGCGGCCTTTGAACATGAACAGCAATACGTGATACACCCAACAACACTGGACTCGATCTTCCAATGCTGCTATGCGACCATCCCTGCAGATCTTACGAAAGATGCGATGTTTATCCCTCGCTCGATACGAAGAGTAAATGTACCCTTCCAACTCGGTACGCATGCGAGCCAAAGACTGCTCGCAAGCTTGAATTGTCTATCATCAAGTCCTAGAGGGTCACTTTTCGAAGGCCTAGTGCATGCTATAGGAGATGGCGAGCGCCAGGCGGGAGCGTTTGAGATCCAGGACCTTCGTCTTCAACGAGTCGTACAAGCGGCGACGACTGCACAAGATGCAAAGGCGTCGCATCCACCGATTCATTCCAAGAGCCGATGGGAACTGGACACCAACTACGCGATCCCGGATGATATCAGAGAGTCGATGCAAATCTTCTTGACCCAGCCTGAACTAGAGTTTGCTAGGAACGTTCGCGAAGTATCTTATCACCATATTGCTAGAGCTCTGGAGCAACTGGGATCAAAGGCGGACGACGCATGGACTTGGTTTCATAAGAGGTTCTACGATTGGATGAGTGCAACCATCCAGGTAGCCAATGAAGGCACACTGATGCCTGGAAGCGACTCGTGGTCTGGAAGAAGCGAGACCTCCATCCAGAACCTCTGCACCGAGGTGGCATCAATGAATGCGTCCGGAGAGATGGTTCATCGCATTGGAAGCCATTTGTGTGACATCATCCAGGGTAAGCTGACACCTCTGGAGTTGATGATGGAAGACGGCCTCCTCAATCGCTACTATGAGGAACTACCGCAACTTTCCAATGGTTCTTACAAGCATCTCCGAAAAGTCGTCGAGCTTTACTCTGTCGTGGAACCCGGAGCCAGGGTGATCGAGATCGGTGGCGGTACTGGTGGAGCAACGTCCGTTGTTCTGAGTGCCCTTGCCGCGCGATCAGAGGTCCAATCTGGCGCTTCATTACTGGGACACTACGACTTTACCGACATCTCTTCAGGATTCTTCGGCGCCGCAAAGACCAAGTTTGCAACCTGGGAAGATAAGATGAGCTACTCCAAGCTCGATATTGAGCAAGATCCTTTGGAGCAGGGTTTCGCAGCTCACAGTTACGACCTTGTGGTGGCCTCTCATGTGCTACATGCGACAAAGAGCTTGAAACGCACTTTGTCGCATGTCAGGAAGCTGCTGCGACCCGGAGGTCAGCTCGTTCTACTTGAAGGAAGTCAAAACTCGCTCGACGTTCAGTTGATCTTCGGAACCGTGGAGAAGTGGTGGCTGAGCGAAGAGCCTGAACGCCAAACATGCCCTTACGTTAACCTCAAAGTATGGGACGAGGCTTTGAGAGCATCTGGCTTCACTGGTATAGAGTTCGAAATTGGGGACTGCGAAAACCCTGAAGTCCAATTTACCAGCACTATTCTGACGCACGCCGGAAGCCAGGATCCAGTGTATCCATCCTCTATTTCTATCGTTGTGCCGTCAACTTCGGAACCGCAAGCCTGGTTAGATCAGATAACTAGCACCGTGCAACACGTTACCGGATTGGCGCCCTTAACAGAGACTTTCCAGGAAGTCGAAGCAAATGACGACCGTCTACTTATCATGGCGCTCGACCAGCATGCGCCATTCGTCGACACTATGGATGGCCAAGCCTTTGAAAAGCTCCGGTGCCTCTTGCTTCGTTCCAAAGGCATTCTCTGGCTGAGCTTTGGGGGAGCAGTCGACAACGAGGATCCGCGCTTCGCTCAAATGGCCGGTTTATTTAGAACTTTACGACGCGAAGACCCAAGCACACGATATGTTCGATTGGCATGTGAGCCACCCAATCAATCGTGGCCAACAGAGACCATCCAGATGCTTGCACATGTATTGAAGCAGAGTTTCGACTTTAGCCCATCCGGAAATGTCAACGTCGATTGGGAATACTCCGTCAAGGGCCAAGGGCTGTATGTTCCTCGTCTATATCCAGATATCGCGCAGGATAGGGCCGCTAGTGGAGGCGATCAACCTCCTCAGCTGCAAGAATTCAGCTCCTTTGGTAAAACGCTAGTCTTTCGACGATCAGGCAGCGGCATATCTGGTATCGGATCCTGCTTTGTGGAGACATCTAGCACGGTGGAAAATCTGCCGAGCGGTTTCGTTGAGATCGAGCCGAAAGCTTTTGGCCTGAGCATTGTAGAAGCGAGTAAAGATGATGACCCGGCTGCTCATGAAAGTAGCGGCTTCGTTAGAAGACTTGGCCCAGACACACAACGCTCTGGGCTACGCGTTGGCGATCGAGTCTGTGGTATCTTCAAAGGTCCGATCAGCAACGTCGGCCGCGCTCACTGGACATGCATCGTTAGGATTCCCGATAGTCTTACTTGGGAAGAAGCTGCGTCCGCACCATACGCGTGTTCAACCGCCTGGTTAGCTTTGCGCGACATTGCAAGATTACAGAAGCATGAGCGTGTGCTATTACACTTTGCTACGGCAGGTGTAAGTCGAGCTGCTCTTGCCCTGGCGCAGAACACCGGAGCCGAAATCTTCGTCACTTGCGGAACAGATGAAGAGCGCAAAGTTTTGCTAGAAGATTACAACATCTTCAGTAGTCATATTCTGCCCAGTGAGGCCACCGGTCTTGTTGCTGCTATCATGTCCCAGACGGATGGTCAGGGTGTTGATGTGACACTGAGCTCTGTCACCGGGTCGTTACTGAAGGCATGCTGGGAGTGCACTGCCCCATTTGGCCGCTTCGTACAAATTGGCAAGGCCGACGCGGAAAAGTCGAAGCATCTTGATATGTCGCCGTTTGGTCGCGGAGTTTCCATGACAGGCCTTGATACCCTCCAGTACAGCGAAATGAGAGGCGCAATGTTCCACAAGGCGTTAGCAGCCTCTATTGAACTGTTGCAGCACGAAGGAGTGAGATTTGCTTCGCCAGTCAAAGTCTTCCAGCTGGCCGAGGTTGACAAAGCGCTTCAGCATGTTCGAGGTGGGAGCCACTTGGGCAGTGCTGTCATTGTTCCACAGCCAGGTGATGAGGTTCAGGTCATCCCTAAGACTGAACCGTCGCTCAATCTCGACTCTCCGGACGCTACCTATCTTATCATCGGAGGTCTAGGAGGTATCGGACTTGCCACCGCTCATTGGATGATGGAACAGGGGGCCAAGAACTTGATGATAGTCTCCCGCAATGCTGTGGCTCATCCGAAAGGGTTGGCGTTGGTTCAAGAAGGAGATAAGTTCGGTTGCAATGTCCATTTACGCAACTGTGACATCTCCGATGAAGGCGCCGTTTGTGATCTCCTCGTCAAGGCGGCAGAAGAATTACCTCGGATCCGTGGTGTTCTACAGATCGCTGCAATTCTCGACGATACTGTCTTTGAACGCATGACCTTCGAGCAGTGGCAGAAGGCTATTGGTCCGAAAGTCGCCGGCACTTGGGCCCTCCACCATTACTTGCCAGACCTGGATTTCTTTATCACAACCTCTTCCGCCACTGGAGTCCTCGGCAACGTGTCGCAGAGTAATTACACTGCTGGTGGTACATTCCAAGACGCATTTGCACGATACCGTACTTCGCTCGGCCTGCCCGCCGTGACAATTGATCTTGGCCCGATCGATGATGTTGGGTATGTCGCTCAAGGCGGAGATGCGATGAAGGTGCGAGTGGAAAAGGCCCTTGGCATGAAGTGTCTGCCCATCGCTCATGTATTACGACTGTTTGAAGATGCAATCAGGAATCCAAACCGACGCCGTGCCGAGAACAGCCAGGTCATTACCTGCATTTCTGGGTACCGCAACTTGGTTGCCGATCCAGCTGTGACAAATGACCGTCGAATGGGAACGCTCCGGTTGGGCGATGCCACTGCGACAGAAGCCTCGGCTAAAGGGCAGTCTGAGTCCTCAAAGAACATCGATGGGCTGGTGTCTCAGTTGTCGGCAGAGTCGTTGTCCAAAGGCAAGTTGAAAGAAGTCATCACGGACCTGCTGGTAGCCAAGGTTGCCGAGTTGTTCAATCTAGAGAAGAGCGACATCGACACTGGTGATGCATTGACAAGCATCGGTGTCGATTCTTTAGTTGCTGTAGACTTCCGGAACTGGGTGGCCAGCGTTGTCAAAGTCAAAGTCAGCATCTTCGAGATTCTGCAAACGCCGGCACTGAACGAGTTCGCTGGCTTGGTTGCAGAAAGATGGAAATAGGTGATAAGGGGTTACGGCTCTCGATTCGAGGCTTGGTTGCGCGTGAAAGGAGCGCTGAGGTTGTGGGATGGAAACTTGGCGCGCCGAGCTCCACCTTTTGGGACCAACCAATTGTGAGCGAGCTATGACGGTCCGTACCCATGTTCGACTACGCAGCATGTATCATGTCAATAAGTCAGAAAACACACCTTGATGAAATGACTTTTTGTACATGAAAGTGTTCTTGACTCTACTTTGTTACGCATTGAGTAGGATTATCGAGCGATATTCATTTAAGTGAAAACTCGTCGTCTTGCCAAGCAAGCTGGTAAAGCCGTTTGAGCCGTGGGATAACATCAGATATGGCGTGTTCATGGATAAGGGATTGAAGGTGAGGATGTCGGCGGAGATGTGGATAACGAACAGATATCTTCGACCCGCCGTCTCTTGATAAGGGTGTACAAAGCTGACGTATTGGTTGATCGTGTAATCAAAATTGAAGATGCAGGATCAGGCATGATCAGAAGGAAACGAATGGTCCATATGTCCCTCAGGTGTAGGTAAGCTTTATGTGTGAAGCAGAGAGATAAATCTTGGAGTCCCTCATTCTTGTGTTAACATGGTATCGGGGGTAGGCGAGCATTCGCATGTGCATCTAAATTTATTGGAGATCGCAACACTCAGTTCACTGGAGTGGGTGCCAAGTCAAAAAACGTGGGCCTTCCCCACCATCATGTCCGCGTTAGTTCAACAACGCATTGATGCGGGAGTTCGACACACAGAGTTCCCGAGCAGGCAACTCTGCATCTGTACACCTTTAAGGATGCCGCCTTGCCGATTCCCGTGACACATCCACCTTCTTGCACCTCGGAGACAACAACAGATGTACCCGCAGTAGGCGTATCAGAGACCGATGGAGCGGCGAGACTACATAGAGCGAGGGAGGTGTAAGTGAATGTTGTCTAGAAATATTGCGCCTATTTTCGTGTGGCCATCATGACTTGTCTAGCTCGTACCACGTGTCCTTGGGGTTTGTCGAGTAGAGAGCTTAGTGTGTGTGGTTGTCCAGCTCCTAACTGAAGGTGCAGTCGTGCATGCACGGTGGGGGTTCTGACGTCGAAGTTGTCGAATAATATCATTGAGATGCCCGATGTGAGAATGAGCTTACCGTACAAGCTGTAGCGTGGCTGCGGGGGCAGATTTGCTGATTGAGTGCTATGAATGGTGTGGCGGAGCAGAAGCCCTGTCCTAGAGGATTGCGATGCGACGCGTGCCGAATGGCTCGTGTGAGTGACCCGGGAGGGGCATCGGCCCTGGTGACGTGCACGGAGCAACGTAGACCAGACCAGGGACAACGAACAAAAGTCTTCGGCCCGCCGTCTCTTGAGCCTCATCCGGCTCGCACTTCAACGTGTAGTACGCGTGTTTAGCTAGATAATGCTAACTCGGACGTATGTTGCGCATACCTGAAGAGGCAGCATAGCTCTCCTACTAGCGGAAAGTGCTGTTAGTTGAGACGCGTCACTTATTCCCATGAAACTGTACAAGCATCATCAAGTCACATACATATCCCTTGCTTCTGTGGAGGTTTCGCACTTCATAATCTAGCTTCTGATCAAAGACTTGCTTAAATATACTGCAGCCCGACTCGCGATTGAACTGGCACAGGACTTCCGCGTCGCAACGCCTCCCCTGTCAACAAACCTCGAATATATACGGGATCCAGCTAACAAGCCCCTTCTGCAGCCATGTTCTGTACGTACCTTATCCCTTCCTCGACTGCCTCGCTCTAACGAATGACAGCCCTGAATACGACCGCGACCCTTCACCACGTAACCCACCTCCCGCGGTCCGTATCCTTCGCCAGCGCCGTGTCTGAACTCCACAACCACGAACTCCTGATCCGCCTCGACCCCGAATATGCGTCCCACGAAATGCTCCCCTCAGATTCCTTGACCCCAGCCGCAAAATGCTACAGAATCACGGACCACATGAACGCCCTGCCCGCAGGCCTATGGGACACAACCGTCAAGTTCGACGCGCATATGACGAATTTGGATGATGGGGTGTTGTGGATAATCAAGGCGCCGTTGGGGCTTACGCAACGGACTACTTGGAGGTGTTTGAGGACAGACACTTTAGAGGAGGCAGACAGGGCTGGGGGCGTCGAGGACAGTGAATGGAGTTTAGTCGAGGATGTGGAGATCAAGGCGAATAGGATGTTGGTTGGGACGGTCAAGGGGAAGTGTGAGGAGAATTGGCCGGGGGCGCATGGCAAGTTCCTAAAGCACTTGATGGGCGAGGGTGGGGAAACAAAGGCATGATGAGGAGTTGGGGCAGAGATCAGTCTTGCTTCTACAGGTACTGGAAGTGTTCTGGGCTGGCGTTAGAGGCTGCGTGAACGGTTCAGTAATCCCTAATACAAAGCAGCTACTACAATCCCGAGCTATAGAACTACAAACGTAGTGGGCATTCTGAAAGCAAAGAGTCACGGCACGTTTCTCGCAGTCCTCATCCGCCATGCTGGAAACATGGAGACTCCAGACGAACCAAGACCTAATCCGAGTCAATGGTCCATGTGCCGCTGCGCCCAAGGACGTCTTTTGCCTGGCGCATGGGGCGAGAAGTTCTTGGGCGGAGCCTCTGCATCTAGAAGGCGGCCAGATTGGCGGGATTCGGGCCATGGGGCGGGACGTGAATGTCGCCTAGGCGCGAAGAGGATGCTGCTTGTTGAACTTGGGAGACCCTGCATAACGTCAACTGCAGCATAGAACCGACCCTGAAGGCCGACTGCTGCTCCCTGAATGAACGCCTTCTTGCGAGACGGTGCTTTGCGACTGCTCGATGCCTGAAGCATTGCCAGGCTCCTATCTGCTCACGCGATGCTGTTTGACAGGTCAAGCGACCAGTGTCTCTCTTCAGGGGTGCGCTGGTGACCGCCGAGGCCCCGCACGTGGCGTGTCCCTAATCGGGCCTGCCGATAACAACGATAAGACATTGGACGACAGCAGTGGCAGCACACACAAAGATGCTGCATGTCGCTGCTGCTGGCATCCCTCGCGTCATCTTGTAACACACCATAGGCAGCGCACCCCAGGGCTTTTCAGTCATGCTCGGTCGACTTGCTAGCTGACGGCTGAGGATCGTTCTTGGACCGAAGGGCTTATGATCGGCCTCGCTCGCCGCCGCCGTTAACACGGGCCATCCCCGCCTTTCTAGACTGGACTGACTACCTGGGTATTCCGCTATCCGCTCAGCTATCAAAACCGCGCACCCAACCACCGGGTCAGCGTCAGCTCTCTCGCATTCGTTCCCCCTTTGCTGGCACGGGACTGTTCCCACCTTCTCTGCCTGCCATCTTGCTGCCGTAGACGTGCGACGACACCCTCGTCAGCTGCTCGACATCGACAGGACCCTCCTTCCCCACGCCGAACCGCCCGTCGCCGAGCATCGCGTACCGCACAGCCACGCTTCACCATGGAGCCACTGTCCATCGACTCGGTGGTCGTCGACCAAAGCGAAATGAATCCCACGCCGGGAACCCCTCCCTCGGATGCCATCATGATTGAGCAGCCAAAGCTCAAGGGCAGACAGCGCCTCTTCATGGGCTTACAACGCATGGCCTCGTCCAATAGTCTGGCACACTTGGGCAGGCCTCGCTCACACAGTCTGAGAAGCGGTGGAAAGGCATCAATATCTTGCGTCTCTCTGGCATCGCCCGGCTCGCCTTATGGAAACTCATTCGGCAGCTCCTACTCATCAGAACTGTCGAATGGGTTCTCTACGGCCCCTACTTCGGTCGCCAATAGCCCGCCAGGCACTCCCTTCTGGGATGAGAGGACTCGCCTGCGGATGAAGACACCAGACGTTCCATCCTCAGTTCCCCTCCCATCCGCCCGACGGCCCTTCACCCGAGATGGCATCGAAGCCGAGAGCGACTACTTCTCGCGACCCGTCCACAAGGTCCAGAAACGAGCTAACTTCAACTTTTGGGCGGACATGCCCACCGAGATTCGCCTGCAGATACTCCGATATCTCGAACCAAAGGAAATCGTGCGTTGTTCGCGCGTCTCCAAATCATGGCATGCCATGTGCTTCGACGGTCAGCTATGGAGCGATCTCGATACGAGCAAGTTCTATCGCGACATCTCAGCCAATGCCTTGGTTAACATCATTACATCGGCGGGTCCGTTTGTCAAGGATTTGAACCTCAGAGGCTGCGTGCAGCTGAGAGAACACTGGGGCAAGGACGGCTTCATTGAATCTTGCCAGAACCTGGAGAACTTTTCGCTCCAGGGATGTCGGATTGATCGCACGTCCATTCACTGCTTCTTGCTTCAGAACAGTCGCCTCATTCACGTCAACCTCTCCGGTCTTACAGGCGCGACGAATGCAGCAATGAAGATCCTAGCCGCACATTGCCCAAAGGTAGAGGTTTTGAACATCTCATGGTGCAACAACATTGACAATCGAGGGCTGAAGAAGGTCGTTGAGGGCTGCACCAAGTTGCGGGATCTCCGGGCTGGCGAAGTTCGAGGGTGGGACGACGTCGATCTGATGGTCGAACTCTTCAAGCGCAACACCCTAGAAAGGCTCGACTTGAAAAACTGCGACAGTCTCAACGATGAAGCGCTGACTGCTTTGATTGAGGGCATAGATGAAGAAATCGACGTCCTCACCGACCGGCCAATCGTCCCACCCAGGAACCTTAAGCATCTGAACCTCACACGTTGCCGCAGTATCACCGATGCTGGTTTGAAGACTCTAGTACACAATGTTCCATCTCTAGAAGGCCTCCAAGTCTCGAAATGCGGTGGACTAACCGACGACGCATTGATGAGCTTACTACCTACCATGCCAGTTCTCACCCACCTCGATATCGAAGAGATTGACGGGTTGACAAACGAAGTCCTGAAGACACTCGCCGAGTCTCCATGCGCCCCTCATCTTCGCCACCTCTGCATCTCCTACTGCGAGAACCTGGGTGACGCAGGTATGCTTCCCGTGCTAAAAGCCTGCACTCGTCTCGCTTCACTCGAAATGGACAACACACGCATTTCCGACCTTGTCCTCGCTGAAGCAGCGTCCGGCCTGCGCAATCGCAACCGCGCCGCTCGTGGCCTAATCAACTCAGAGCGCCCAGAAGTGGGTCTCCGAATCGAAGCGTACGACTGCGCAAACGTGACTTGGACTGGTGTCCGCGAAGTTCTGTCTCGAAACGCGGAGATCACGCGTCCTTCGTCGAAATCTGCGAGTAAAGTCGCGACGTACCCGCGTGAGATCATTAAGCTCAAATGCTTTCACAACTGGCAGCCTACTGTTGAGGAACATACCAAGCGCGTGCTGAGGGGTGACTTCGCCGCCGCCGCGCGTTTGGAACGCAAGTGGGCTGACTGGATGATGCTGAACGAGGAAGCAGGTGTTGGTGGTGCTGGAGCCAGGAGACGGAGAAGGAGAGCGCGAGAGGCGCAGATGATGCATGCGGATGAGGAGGAGGGTGGTGCTGGTGCTACAGGTGGTGGTATCGGTCGCCGCCGCCGTGCGCGAAGTGGCCCCGGTGGCTGCATTGTGATGTGATTGTGCGTCCTTTGTTGTTTGGTACCCGCGGCGTTTTCCCTTGGAATAGAAGTCGGTCTCAGGTCTGTGGGTCGACGTAGCGATGGTACACCACGCTTGGGATATGTTGCACGAGGATTCGATGCTCCTCCATTTTGGTGAGTGTGAGCGTTGGAGTCGGGTTAGATATTAGCATGGGTTTTTGGATTTGTGGAGTACCTACTCTTCTACTGTTTATAGACTTCTACATGTTGCATGTTAGATATGTGTGTCAATTGAACTGTGAATACTCGATTTGCCTGTGTCCGGAACATGCATCTACTTTGATTCCCATTCAGCGAAAGGACTTTCTCCAATAGTATTGTCTAAAAAGCACACTGCAGCTTGCAGGTGTACATTAGAATGTACATTTGCACGTGAGCGCGCGACTAGCTCGAATTAGCAGCGCGTTTGCCCTGAATTACATCATCTTCGAACAATCGCCTGTTCAATTTCAATCCATCATCGCGAGAAAGCAACGCTTTCATCCCCTGTTCATAGCATCTTCAAACGGACTAAAGAAAAGAGTATGGGTTCTCAAAAGGCTAATTCAAAGACTGGCCTCGAATCTTTTCACATTGCGGGTCTACCGCCAGACTTCTATTACATCCCCAACTTCATTAGCACGGAGGAAGAAGCGTCGATACTGCAGAAGGTGCGTTGTTCTCTCTTCCTTCCCTCCCTCTTTCTCTCCAATGCATGAGATTGCAGATACGAAGTTTGCTGTACTACCATTGAATACCCCGCCTTGGACCATCCCCCCACAACAACACATCAAACACCACCCACCTCTATCCACTTCCACATCCTCCCACCTCATCATCCCCAACTAAACCCCCCCAGATCCCAGCTCAGCGATGGACACACCTCACCCACCGCCGTCTTCAAGCCCTCCCTTCCACCCTCACTAAAAACAACACCTTACTCGCTGCCCCGCTTCCTACCTACCTCACCAACCCCATCCTATCTCGCTTCAAAGACCTAGGCATCTTCGACCACACGCCGCATGGCCAGCCCAACCATGTCCTCGTCAACGAGTATAGACCCGGTGAGGGCATTATGCCGCATGAAGACGGAGACGCGTATGCACATGTTGTTGCGACGGTCAGTCTGGGTGCAGGGTTGTGTTTGAATGTGCTTCCGAAACCTGCATCGAATGAAGTGGCAAATGGAAGGATTGAGGCAGAGCTAGAAGATGGCGCAAGAGAAGAGGTGGTGCGATCCCAGGCCGTTGAAGAGGGGAGAAGTCAAGGGGGCATGTGGGATCTACCCACGCGTATCTTTCAGGAACCCCGCTCTTTGCTTATTACGACGGGTCGTGCGTACCGGGTGCTTATGCATGGGATTGAGTCGGTTGAGGTTGATGAAGAGTTGAGTGGGGGGACGGTGGCGAATTGGGGGTTACTGGGTCAAGAAGGGAGGGATGTGATTGAGAGGGATGGGGGCAGGAATGTGAGGAGTACGAGGGTGAGTTTGACGTATAGGGATGTTATCAAGGTTAGTACGGCGGCGAGTAGGGTGTTGGGGATGGGGAGGCGGTGATGATGAGGATGTTTAGCATGCTCCAATGAGTGTTGGGGCGAGGAGACGCCAACTTAACCCAAGAGTACTTGAAATGGGTCATCACGAATCGAGGGTGAAGAATGGAGGTTGAGGTACAAAACTTAATTGGTATACTTCGCTCCAACAGGCTGACAAAGGAAAGCACCTGCGCCTAATCATGTACATCGCTCTGCCATCAGCACACTACCTCAAACAACACCAGAAAGTAGAAAGGACTCCCACTTCTTTTTTTTACCTAGGAAACTCATGCCTGCTGTTCCTTAGCCGGCCTGTAATGCCCGTTTAGATCCGTATCACTCCCGCCACTAGCACTGTTATCGCTTTGCCGCCTCTCGCCCGTCAACTTCTCCGGGTTCTGTGCCGCCGCCACCTTAGCAGTCTTCTTCCTCCTCATCTCGCCCCAAACAGCGGCCGCAACCCAAGTAACCCACATGACACCTGCAACAACACCGTAAGCGATCTCGCCATCGCGCGAGTTACCTGCTAGCAACAGACCAAGTCCACCGTTGATGATACCAAGAGTGATGGCGATGCGGCCAACCCAGATATGCGCGTAAGACCAGAGAGTGCGGTGGTTGTACTTTTTGAAGAGAGCGTGGTGCATCCAGCCGAGGAAGGGTTGGAAGAAGATGAGTGCGAAGACGAGCATGCCGATGATGGCGTGGTGGCTGTCGATGTAGTGGCCGCCGCTTACGGGGAGAGCGAGCCAGATACCCAAACCAAATGCGGCGATGTATGTCAAGTAAGCGAAGATTTGGAACAAGGCATGGAACCATAGGACGCCGGGGAAGGAAGCCAGGCGGATGGCGATGGAACCAGCGGGGAAGAGGATGACGAAGGCGAGGGAGGCGAGGACACCGTGGGCGATGAGATATTTTGTTTTGTCGGGTTCGCTAGAGGAGATGGTTGTGACGCCTGAGTTGGCACCGTCGTTGTTGGGGAGCGTGTCGCAGTAGGGGAGGGATGAGTCGTCGGACTGACGTTTGTCATATGGCGAGCCGGGGGGGAAGGATGTTGGGCGTGCGGTGGGTCGGCCAGTCTTCCACCAGTCGTCATCATCGTAGGAGGCTGTTTGGCTTGATTGAGCTGATGATACTGATCCTGATGCTGTTGCTGCAGCACCGGATGGGCGTTGACGGCAGCTGGTTGGGGTCGCGCCTGTTCCGCCCGTGGTGGCAGATGGGGAGGTGTTGATCAGGGGGTTTACACTTGAACCTCCCTTGGCAGCAGCGAATTCCCAGTTGAAAACTCCTTCGTTGTTGTGCTGGCGGATGGACGCAGACGTAGAGTCGTCGTTCATGGGACCACCAGACGATTGGTAGGCGTAAATGAAGTTACCGCTGTTGGAGGTAAAGTCCATGGTACCACCGGACCAGCTGTTACAGTTGGAACCTGTATCACATCTCAATAGATGTTCGACTTGTAGCGATTCGTATAGAACTTACATCTTACGTTCGCAGTCATGACACCATTCGCTACACCGGAGCCTTCAAGTAGCGTGACCTGAGCAGCATCATTGAAGCTGGGAGCTGAATAGCTGTTTGTCGTTCGTGGCGACAGTGTCACGTTGTTACCGTCCGCCGAAGTGTATACGACAAAGATGTTGGATTTGGCCATGCCACTGCCCTGACCAAGCGCAACCCACTCATAGCTACTTGGTGCAGATATCTGGAAGAAGATCTCTCCAGCTTCAGCTGACGCCGCTGTTGCTTCAGGGATATTGAGTCCAAAAGTTACACCATCCGAAGGGCTACTCTTGGCGACTTGGGCTGAGGCGCGATAGGCTAGATGTGGTTAGTGTCGTAATAGGACTCGGCTATAGTAGCGGGCTTACTCAAAGCCAACAGGCCTACAGCAGATGTCTTGGTATTACGTCTCATGTTCGATGGTCCTGAAGAACGTTGAAAGAAAATTGAGGTAAGAGACGTCAAAGGGCTCGACGCTTCGAGGCTAGTAACGCCCGGCTGAAGTGGCTTGAGAGGGGTCCCTAAAGCAAGGTAGATGACAAAGCTCCTGATCTGGCGTAAGAATGGCAGAGCCAACGAACCAATCAGAGGTGATGCTTTGAAGGTGGGTAAGAGACGTTCTGTCGGATGTTTCTTTGTGGATGTGGACAAAGAGGTTTATAGATGGTGGAGACTGGATCGTCCGCCTTCCAAGATACCATCCAAGGCCCAAGATAGATGCTGACAGAAGCATGGCTACGTACACACACTTGGCTTGGTTTGGTGAGTAGGTATCGAGTAGGTACAGTTGAACCAGCGGCATTACTGCTGATGCGTGGTTGGGCAATGCTGGCCGATTGCGGCGGCTTTGCGGAGAGCCGTCACCGGCTGGGCAGACCGCAAACAACCTCAGGACATGACAACACAACTTGTGCAAGAGTTACGCGTCACAAACGCCATGAGGCGCGAACAGTGAGATACCCGAGCGAGCATGGTTGCAGGCTTATCGTGATACCACTGAGGGCCAGCGGAGTTAACGTCGGCGCGGCTTGGCCTGACGCGGTGAGGTGGCTAAGTGCAGCGACAAAGAAGGAACTCAGCATCGGGCGAATAGCCGGGCGTGCATTTTGCAAAAGTAATGTCCCGACATCAGGGCACGCTGGCGAAGGCGGGCCTGTTGGTTCGCGTGCGGGTGATGAACGTGTCTGTTAGTCGCGAAGCCTTGGAGGGACGGACTTGGTCCCGCCATTGTGGGCCCTTGCCCCATGGATGTACCGCACGTTTCACCGTCGAAGTCGCGACTTGGTGTCTCTCAACACTCCCACTCCGCACTCCGCACTCCGCACTCCAAGACATGTCAGCAATATGCATTCAGGTCCAGACTCCGATGCTTTCATGCTCGTCGATCTAGACAATTTCGTACAAGACTTTGGACTCGGGGCTGTCCTGGACGCCGCCAGCCCCCATGTTCATTCGAACTACTCCAAGGCTACCTAGGCAATCGGAGATGCAGCCGTTTCCATACATTATGCTATACGGTGCCCGGTACTTCAGGCACTACATGGAATTGGTTACTGCTTGGGATCCTCTGCACTGCGTCTGTAGCTGCATTTTCCGGTTTCACGTGGCGCTGCATCTGTCTCGATAAGCGCAGCGTGGTGACTTGCAGCCTCAGCCCTGGATGTCCGCGTCAGCTATGACAAAGACCTTGGAATCCAGGAAGTAGAATCAACACCATCGGCGTTTTCTCCAGAGCATCACCGAGATCTCATGACGCTAAGCTGACTTCATTCCCTTAGCATACGTCGACGATCAGCTCTCGATATCATATCGAAATTATCGTATTGCATATTGACAATCCAATGAGTAGGTGAGTGTTGAGTCGTGGCACGAAAGGTGAGCGCTCCGATCTTACGCCGCGAATGTTTCACTTTCGCGCACTCTACTTTCTCACTGTGTTTTGTGTAGTTGTGCATGTTTCTGCTTTCTCGTATGATTCACGGTGTCTTCGCTGTTCCGCTGGACTTGGTAGGTTTCTCCAGACCGACGAAGAGCTTTTTGCGGCTGGGCAGCAATCTCGTCAATCACGTGCCCTCATCTTGCACTGCCTCCTCCGAGTTGCTTGGTCAGTTGATTTCCCAAAGCAATACAAACCACAATATACTGCTCGGAAAGGCCCGAGAAGAATCTGGGGTAATTACTAAGGATACATCATCCGGCGGTAAGAAAATGTAATCGCGCGATTCATTGCTGCGCCACTGCTCTAGAGCCTGTTGACAGCAACAAGCGTGGATAAAACCGTACGATGGGTACGGCCGTAGTGGAGTTAAGCTGCCGTTAGCCACGATCGACGCAAATGAGCTTCAGCACCATGGCCTGTATCATCGTAGTCTCCGATCTTCCGCAAATCTTTCGGTCTTCCGGTGTATCTGTGTACGCAAGACTCGTATTCAATCAATGAATAGTCCACCTTCTTCTTCCGAACAGCCATTTTACCACATGGATCTATGGAAAGGCAAGGGCGGTAAAACTTCCTGTTTCCGTTGTCGCTTGAAAGTCATGCCCGTCCAACTTCCTCAAGTCGTCGCACATTCAATCCCCAACTGTCCTAACTCCGTTTCTCGACCCTTCTTTGTCTCTTCGAGTATGAACTAGCTGAGACTTACGAATCTAGAGTGGAGAGAGTTGGGTTGCGGAGTAATATGCCTAACCGGGGTTGATTTCCCTTTGCGATTGTAGAATGAGTGCCAAATCTCCGAGTCATTCTGCGGTACCGCGTAATGCTTTCATTCATTCTTAGTGTCCTATACGATGCGCTTGATGTACCAGTCGCGGACCAAACCATCCAGGACCGATACTGCAGACAGTCTTCAGCTTCTCGTATATTCGATCCAAGGATGGTTCTATCATGATGGTGCTGAATTCAATATGTAGCCATATCAGCATGCCGGTCCAGGTGGTAAGTGACGACCTCCTGTCCTTCAGTACTGGGCCGCCGCATGCAGTGGACTTGTTGTTTCAATTGCAATCAACGACTCTTACATGGCGGATCAAGTATTTGGGGGGATGTACACCTTCATCAATCTCAACTCCATCCCCAACATCACTCCTCCAGTCTCGCCACGTCCTAGACCCGACCCTTCGCCTGAACAGCCTCAGCTTGTCTCCCTGCTCTTCTTGTCCAGCCCAACGTGCAAGGTACACTGACCAGTACGATTCCAGCGAAGAACTAGACACCATAGTGCGCCATACTCCCGGAACACACATACTCACAGGAGTTTCAGCAGAGCGAGGTTCGAGACGTCAGGCCTGAAAACCATACCTACGCACGCGCCCGGGTAAATATTATCGCATGATTGTTCATGTTTCAGTAAGCAGTGTTCAAGCGTCAAGAAAAGTCGGACTAAAAGAGAGCCGCAGCGACAGAAAGAGGGGACGCAGTTTTTGAGAAGAGAGTATCGTGATGTTCGTCTTTATTAGCGTTGTACTTGGATAGACTGAGGGAACAGGTGAGGTGCGAGCACTTCGGTCGGAGATGTATAGTGTGATGAAGAGCTCATATATGAAACTTGGCAGAGCGCAACATCGAGCTCGCACGAATATAGATGTGTCGATCATGACTATTGTTCCATCTTGTCACCGGCATCCTCACCACCAGCCTCATCGTAACCAACCTCCGCTGTGTCGCCCTCTTCATAGCCTCCACCTTCGCCGTCTTCGTCTTCACTGTCAGACCCCGAACCCTCGCTCTCGCCCTCACTCCCTGGGTCAAAGTCATCATCCTCTTCCTCGTCGTCTTCCTGGTCCTGTAACTCCCTCTCCGCCTTCTGCAGCTCGCTCTCTTCTTCCTCGGCACCGGCCTCCTCCACTGCTGCGCCGTTCTCCTTCTTGCCGCCCACCTTGTTGACGTTGAGCTTCTTTGCGCGTCGGTCAGCGGCCAGACTAGCGTCCTGCAGCCCATGCTTCTGGACGTATTCATTTATGCCGGCAAAATCTTGTTGGTCGAGCATGCCGAACTCGATGTCGCCAGTGGGTGTGGTGAAGACGATGTTGAAGGTGTTGCGCAGGACGGCGGTGTAGGATATGCTGTTTATGGCGGCAAAGTCGAAGAAAGCGAGGGGCTTCTTGAAGCCGTAGAGGACGCCTACCGAGGTGAAAAATAGGTAGCCTAGAGTATGTTAGCAGAAGTTAGGGTCGCGAGGCTTGCGTGTACGACGCACCCTCCTTGCTTCCTCTGTGCGCCTTGACGTGGAATGCCTTGACACCCTTCCTATGGCTTTCGGGCACGGCGCTCGCGAATTCATCGGCGTCGGGGAAGACGACCTCTTTGCCCGTCCCTGCTTGTATCAAGCAATGGTGGATCGCCTCGGCCATTGGCCCTGGCCCCGGATCTTCGCCTTCGACTATGTTCTTCCCCGTCGCTTCCTCAAACGTCCAGACTATTGGCTCGGGTGGCGAGGCCTTCAGTTCGTCTGGCACGGGCGCCACTCCATCGCCGTGCACTGGTATGACGACGAAGTGATGCTGCTTCTTCGCCTTCTCGGGTATCGGCAGGCAGAAGACCTGGTCGACGTCTTTCCAGGCAATAGCAAATTCCACGTTGCCATTGGCGCCTATGGCGCGTATGCCGCCATCCTTTTTGTCTAGGAGTTCGAGAGTGAACTTCTTGCGCTGTGGTATCGCGACGCTGACGGCTGGGTATGTCTTGAACGCCTTCGCCGCAGTACCTGTGAGACTGCCTCCAGATGTTGATGCGCCATTCTGTGGGGCAATGCTCTCTTCGATTTTGCGCTTCTTTGTTGCTGGCTCGGCGGCGGGTTGCGAAGTTTGACTGAGGATATATGTCGAAATGTCGCGGAAAAGTGTACTTTGAGCGGGGGTTTGGTCTTGGAGGATATCAGCATTGTAGTGGGCTTGGAGGGGAACGCATACCTATTGCGGCGTGCACGCGCTTTCGCAGCTCATGATTGCTAGCGAATGCGACGTCGATTTCTTGGGGATGTGGCACGGGCGTCGGTGCAGCCGGCGCAGGTGCAGGTGCTGCAGGAGTTTGCACGGGCACTATAGGCGCTGATGGCTTGTTGTTGAGCGCTGTGAAGGCCATGGCGTGCTGTATTGGCGATTTGGTGTTGTTGGCGGACATGTCCTGCGAACGCGTCGAATCGCGACTCCTCGACAATTACAGTAGCGCTCGGGCATGTCTGACATCACCGCCACCCTTCATCCTTCCTTCACCACCACACTCTTGTCGCCAACACCATGTCTACGCCTACAACGCCCTCCGTCTAGTGTTGCATGCTGCATTTGGTCTGAATACATCGTCATTTCCATGCATCACACCTGCCTGCCTGCTGGATCATGTCGCTGTCGACCGGAACTCGCCATCAGACCTCTCGTTGGGGCGTACATCGCATGCCATTCTGATCAGCCTGACGGTTACTATATTGGCCCATAACAGCAGATATATTACGCGCTCTCTGAATGCGACTAGTCATGCGGAGGATCTACACGGCGCATCATGCCGTGTCCCATGCGGCACATCAGTCTAGCAGCAATGATATGTGATCAAATCCCGCCTCAGGCGCTTTTGGACAACGCAAACACCCAAAGAAACTCTCTAACGCTTATCAGAGTGCGTTATTGCGACATGCAAGAACCATCATCGGTGCAGTGAGTGGATCGTGCATGTTGCGCATCTCACACACTTCCTGTCGCGCGACAATATAACTACCAATACACGATCACCCGACCGTTTGACACCTGCTGACTGCATTACAATTCGTCGAGAACAAGCCGGAAATGCACCGAACCGTTCAAGTGAGTCCTTGCCAGGTACAACCAAGCAGCCTCACAGCATTGACCGAACGATGATTCTCTCAGCAGAGATTATGTAGGAGTTAATACGGTGTGAGCGACTATCCAAGCATGCAATTCTTGGGATATATGCCTCGGCGGTGACCAGATGCTATGTAACTCTACTGTGTCGCGTCGCCATCAGTTAGTCGACGTCTAATTCCCCCATACACAGCCCGCAAACCTCTCCACTACCATTCCAAGAACGGTAGAAACAAGACCACATCCGAAATGACGAAAGTCAAATTCACATTCCCACCGACAGTTGGCAAAGTCACATCGCTCTTCCACTCCAAGAAAGACGCCCAACCAGTCTTCAATCAGCCACTCAACACTAGCTCATGTCCGCATCATCGTACTGCAAGGCTACTATACAGCATAGTACTCTCTCTCTTACTTGCAATCGCCATTCCAGTCATCACACTCAAGACATTGACCTACAGCTTCGTCGAAGACAACCGTATTACGGGATTCACTTTCCAGACGACACGAAGAAACGGCGAGGCCGGCGAGGCCATCATCATGGCCGCTCTACCGAGGATGCTTTACGCTATACCAGCAAAGTTGGCCATCATCGCTGCTACAGTCAGTATATGTCTAGCTGCAGCACATCTTGGATTTGTAGGCACAGATTGGAAGATGGGCAAACGGGTTCGTATCAATCATAAGACGACCATGATGGATCCATGCTAATGACTATACAGACACAATCGTACGCTTTCCGTCGCAATTTAATGTTCCTGCACATCATCAACGCCATCCTCGTCCTCTTCGCCCTCGTCTCCATCTATGTCACCCACAAAAACACCTCGCACTTCCGCGAGGGCTTCGTCAACTTCCGCGCATCACGTATGAATGATTCAGCTTCGACCCAGCAGAACTTCTTCCGCTACAACTTCGGTATCTTTGATCTCGAGACCTGGGCGTGCGAGCTGCAAGATGTCAGGGGCGCCGCTATGGTGCGAGAAGACTATAGCAAGCAATGCGGAGTCGAGATTGCTGGTCGTGTAGTCATGATCCCTTTTATGATTATTGCCTGGGCTGTTGTGGCAGTGGGTCTTTGGGGCTTTGTGGGCGGAGGGCGGAGAGGGCCTGATGGCGAGCGCATGAAGACTGAAGAAGTTGGGTTTGAGATGGGCAAGATGAACGCTACGGACGATTGAATTTTTCCGTTCTCTCTTGGCTCAGTTCAAAGAGCATAGGGCTCGTAAGTTGTTCTTCTCGGCATTCTTGGTGTTTGACAATGATTTCTTCACGTCTTTCTTGGTAACGTTGTTTCTCATCTCGTCAATTCGTACACACACATGACGGCGATGATACCCTTTCCTTACTTACTTTCCTACTGCTGTTCGCAGGCAGCCCTTTTGCTGGTCAAAGGTCTCCTTCCTTTTTCTTCTTCCGAGAAGCTTGAGTCAAACGCCACCAAGTGCTGGGGCGTTTCATATTACTTTTATCTCAAAGCATAACCTCAAATTTAACACACACTAACCGACACACCGTCTTCACATTACTGCGAACCAAACATCCTCAAAACAAAATGACAGTCACGATCAAATCGAGAAGACAAATACATGAAAAACTCAATTGATCGGATTAAGAGATTAGAACCAAGAAGTGTGTCGCCACCGTTCCTCGCTCATTCCACTTATCAGAGCCAACCACGCGATAATCAATACTATCCGGTTCTCCCCAATAACAGAGAACCAAACAGCAGACATGGAGAAAAGAAATTATATGCGTCGTCTCATTAAAGCACTCTACCTAACCATTTCTCAGATCAAGACCCTCATCCTTCACCGTCGCCACACACGGAAGGACACCTCAACCCATCGTCACCGTCGAGTAAGAGGCGAACGAAGTGTAACTGCTAAGAAGAACCACAAAAGCGCTTGTCTGCATAGCAAGACTAGGCAGTTCTGATGCCACCTGGAGGGTCGCGTCTCGTTTTTGGTCCTCGTAAACGGTCTTGACCTGCTTTTGATAGCCGGAGGGATACCGTGTGACGTAGACGATGTCTTCTGTGTCGGTCGGTGCGGGTGCGGGTATAGCTCCGTTTCCGGAAGCGTTTGCGGCACCGGTCGCAGACTTACCAGGCGTGTGTGTCTGCTTCATTCTGCCCTTGATGGTGGTGGTCCTGGATCCTGCGCCTTTGTCGAAGCATGAGATGCCGTGCTGACCCGCTGTACCGTTTCCGCCGCAGATACAATCCCGCCGCCAATTCGCCAACTTCAGCTCCTCTTCGAATTTCTTCGTGTTCTCGTCTTTCTCAGGTGGGGACTCGTTCTGAGCCTCGCCATCGTCTGCGGTTTTGCCATCTGGTGTCTTACCAGCTGGACCTTTGTCGCCTGAAGCTGTGCCGTTCTGAGGTTTGTCTTGGATGAAATCCGCGTACTCGTCCTCGTCTGGGCCGACTTCTTCTTCCTCTTCTTCATCCTCGTCGGCGATCTCCTCTTCATCAGGGTACTCGCAGATATCGTGCGCGGATTGCTCGACGCACCAGTCGTCGCCAGCGTAACAGGCGTGTTCGCCAGCTCGGACCGAGGAGTCGACGTTGTATCCATAGTTTTGCTCGTGGATCACATACACAGTGTCGACGATGCAGTATGATCCGTTGCAGCTGCCTTGTCGCGTTATGTTCTTGGGCTTGTTCTTGGGATAGCGTGTTTCATGGGCGACGAGTTCGCTTGTAGCTTGGACGATGGGCTCACGAGTGGGTGTTGGTGTGCAAGAGTTGGGTGTGGCTGAAGCCGACGAACTCGTCTCTGGAGGATCACTAAGCTGTGGCTTTCCCAGTGGGTGCGACTTGTGTGACTTGGCCTCGCAGCCGCCATTCCAGGCCTTCTTCATGTGTTTCGGTGGTTTCTCCTTTTCGTCAAGTTGCAGTAACGCTTTCCAACTAGTACCCATCTTGTCGCAGGATTTACACTTCTTCCCGAAGTTGTCGAAGTTGTACAGCCCGCTGTCTTTGATGAACTTCTTTGTATATGCGAAAGTCCAGTTGGTGGGCCGGTCCCAGGATGCTGCGTCTGTTGAGTTGGGACCATCGCATTGGCACGGAGCGTTGTTGTTCTTCTTGCTGTCCACGTCGGAGATGGCCTCGCCTAGCCAACTATGGCATATCGGAACGTCAAAGCCATCGGGTACGTTGCCGTAATCCTGCAGATGTGGTATCGCACCTGGAGTAAGATGATCTGTGGTGCTCGAATTGGATGGGTTCAAATCGGTAGGATCCTGGGTGTTCACCCCCTCTTCGTATACCTCAGGCGGTTCAGGAGCTGTGGGCTCACGGCATCCCAGTTCCTCCCTCTTGTCACGATGTGGGTACCATACCTCGGCTCGCCAAAGCGCAGATCGAACTACGTCAGTTTCATATAGGCCGTGGAATCCATCTTCGCTTGTGAGGAACTCCCATCCTGGAGGACTCCGAGTCTTCTTGTCGTCGTAGTTCGACATCGCGTAAACCCAGTATGATCTGTCAGGACGTTCCTTGAGGCAGACTTTGTTGAGCCGTGGTCCGCGGTTGTCTTGGTCGCAGTTTTGGCCAGAAGGAGTAAGACTCTCAACGATGTACACGCCCTCAGTTTTCCTGTCGAGAGTAAGCATCTATAAGGTGTGAACAGAAATGCAGCACGTACCACAATGCGCTTATGATGGTTGCATAAGACTTCATCCCGATTACGAATTGAACCCAGGCTCGAAAGTAGACGTTAGCGCCGAAGAAGAAGTCTTTTTCGTAAAGGTCGACGACATCATGCCCGTTATGCGTCTCGTAGCCCAAGGAAAGGATTGCCATTCCTTCCAGAGCTTCGTCAACTGCAAAGGTGTCGAGCTCGACCAAAGCTGCACGTACTGCGTCCAGAGTCTTTTCGAAACCATGTCTGTGATCTGTCAGCGCTTGTTTATGGACGTGCAAGTTGGTGCTGGCATACAGATCTTTCTTGTGGTTGATCTCTTTGACTACCTCTTTGGTCAAAGCTTGCATACCCAGCCAACCTCCGCTGGTGATGGTCCACAACTCTACTCTCTATTAGGCACGCATTTCGAATCTTTGGCTAGAACTTACTCTGCGAATTCTCGATTGACTTCTCCCGAAGTAGGCCGTCGCCGGGTTTCCTCCGACTCGCAAACTTTCCAAGCCTTCCAGCTTTTGGATACTTCTTCGCCAACTAACTCAGACCTCGCTGCCATTTTCCGGCAAGATTTTGTGCTTTGGGGAACTTGTTGATCCAATCTGTAAGGGCTCCTGGTCTATAGTTCAAGATATTGGCAGCTGTGGTAAACAGTTGGAACACGGCTGTGATGATGCCAAAGGCCAGTTCCATCTGTTGTATGCGTTTCTGCTTTTTCTCTTCCTTCTTGACCGCTGCATCTTGCTGCTCGTCGGCGTACGTGAACATGGCCGTGAGTCGATCCTAGTCTTCGACAATATGCCTGTAGTGGTCCTGGGTCGCTTCGCTTCTGATGTGGAATGAATGGTCGAGTCCGGAAACGAATTCAAAAAATAACATAGCTGCCCGTCTTTCATCAGCGGTGATGCCAGGTCTAATACCGATATCCTTGCAGCTTGGGGACTGTTGATGCCGTTAGCGCAAGTACAATCCCTATCCGAATGAAGAATACTTACTCTGCACATGCCGAGACCATCGCAGAGCATGCTACTTGGTGGTACGTTGGGGGCATATCGCTTCGCCATGTATGTAGGAAAGGTCAACTCATCGGAATCAAGTTTATATTTGCTCCCCTGTAGTGTTTTATAGATCCGGAAGTTTTTCCTCAAAAGATTCGTATCGATATGCTTGTGATCTCTCGATAGCTTTTCGGTGATCCTGGGAAGGCCTGGGCAATCGTTGGTCCAGTTGTGTGATCCCAGTTCACCGACACTCTCAGTAAAGCTGCAATAAGGATTGTGCTGACAGTCCGCGTTGAAGCGATCTGTCTCTGGGAACTCGAGTTCCTTCAAAGTGTCGTTCGATGAAGCGACGCTTGTAGATGCACTGGCAACATCGAACACATGGAAGGTGGCCTGTATCCACGCCAAGAGTCGCATGATAGAAAGCTGCTATCTGCGCAGCAAGACTGGGGGGGGGGATACGAAGTATGAAAGGAGGAGTACTAAACAATTATCGACGAAGTATAATATGTGTCGCTACCCTCTCGCCTTGGTAGGAGCAGGAGAGAATACAAAGCAGATGTTGATGGAAATCACCGCCAACACGTCACCCAATTTAGAGGTGATAAGATTGACCAAGGGCAATTTACAACCACACATCATGATTGACAGCCAACGAAATACCATCCCTGATTATCTATCTAAGGATCTCACCATTAAGGGCTTCATTCAGTATTATTAACGACGATGACAGTGCTAAACGAACCACCAGTCACTTAGGAAACAAGTCCCCCCCTTGACTAGCCTTCACTGTGATTGCAAGAACATGTAGTGTGAGAAATTTGTAAACAATGGATGAGAGGACTTGTCCTGAGATGACGATTGTGCGGTTCAAATTAGGAACGCTGATGCGCCGTTGTCTTCTATTGCCCATCTTCTGGTGAAGATTTCCAATTCTGGAAGCCTTGTTGAAAGCTCACTATTTTAATAGCCCATCAGCCAGTCATTTGTACACGTTTTGAAATTCGTGTTGATCATGATGAGAGGGCGATAGGGTGAATCTGTCCCCAAGATACTTAGATATCCGGGCCCACAAGATCCATATATTCTTACACATCCAACTTGTTACAAGTACATTCTCGGTTAATCTGGAGATGTGCGATCTCCACCACACCGATCGTTGAAGTCAACACGTAATCATTCGCGCATTCATCGGAAACTGGTATCGCCAGAGTACAGAATTGATGCAGTCGTTCCACCGATCCAAGCCGTTTCCACCGACAACTCGCACATTCACTGGCAAAGAGCTTGGAATCGACGTAGCTGTTGTATTTGCTGCCATCGATAATTTCATACACTTTCTTGCTTTGGGGTAGGCACAAAACTCCTATCCGTGTAAAGTTCGACCGGTCATTCTTGTGGAATCCGTGGGTATAATCCAGTGACGTTGAAGCTACTGAGACCCTGATTGACTTCAGGCAACGGAAAGCTCACCTGATTCGTGCGTGACTACCACTGCATTTCAGGTAGCTCTGATGGAGAACCAAGGTATTCCCATGTCCGTACTAGCCCGCTATACCAGAATTTCTAGTGGTGCGGACAACTGTCTGGGGAGACGGAATGATATCGGCTGAAGTCATGAACGATGCAAGTTTATTTGACCCAGACTTACACCTCACGGGTTTCAAGATCCGAACGATGGGGCCGATGGATAACAGTCCTTATATAGAGGAAGTCCAATTGGACAGTGAGTGATTGTCAACCCACATTCCCACGTTGAGCCTTCACCCAGATCCAGCTTGCGAATACGGTTAATAACTACAACACCCACACTAAAGAACTAAACCAAGAACGCCACCATGTTTCTTCCACATTTTCTCGTGGTCTTCTATAGCTACCATACCGCTGCGGCGGTCATGATCCCTCAGGTTGATAGGACACTCCAGGTATAACTTCTCTATCTACTATCTTGTAGTCTTAGCCTAATCATAATGCTTTAGCAGTTCGCTGTTGCTACACTCGAAGCGCATTTTTCAGCCGCCTCTTCCATCCCTATGGTCAGTAGATCTTCCATTCTGAAAAATGATAATTATTGATTCGATCAAGGCGATTCGTCAAAACTCCGTCAGCGATGAACACAACGCCATGGATAAACAGGATGCCAACACCTTCGTCATCACCGCCGATTCCCGACAACTTCCACAAGATAGGTACAGGGAGTACCGCCTCCAGAAAGATCTGATGGCTTGCAACGCATAATTCGGCTCCGACCCTACCTTGATCTCAGCCCAGTCATCCATCGGCAATACTCCTCTCAAGGACGTCAGATACTCCCAGTGCAACCAGGCTCTTATTGAATGCGCCCAAAAGGCTATAAATGAGCAGGATATTTCGAGCGCGCGCTGGCCTCTTCCCGACCCCTTAGAGAGGCCCGTCTTGAGAACGAACATGCTCGAACGTGGCATGGTCAAGTGTGTCCGAGACGCCGCCGGGGATCGACAGAAAGCATTCACATTGAGCAGCATGACTGAGGCCGAATTCGAGGCTTTCGGAACAGTTGGATTATGTAACGAGTTCCTCATCGTATGCTTGGAAGATGCATCGGGAAAATATGACGCGGTTGTATCTCAGTTTGACGCAGATCACCCTCAGTATTGAGCAGAGAGACTGTCTGTTCATGGTACCGGCAACGATACCGCAATCCGGCACGTTCTCTTGTGGCGAGACAGGATAGCGATGAAAGGGTATCTGGCGCATTTTAAAAATGGTTGAATTTGAAAACACTCATGAAGGACTATTCGTAGTTAATACAGAACCTTTATGAGAAATTGCCTTCGCCCAAAAAGCTTGAAGCTCATCTCGTGATGCCCAGACTACGAGCAAGCCGGTTCGAAGCTACTTCGAGTCTGTGGCTTCCAGTACTCTCCTCCAATCCCTAAGCCGCCACCACGTTGATGACCAAGTCCCCAGCTCGTTGATCAGTATATTCAGCGATCCCGATGACCCTTTGTATCCTGTATCTCATGCACGATTTTCATCACATGTTCCATGTTGTCACATTCCAGCCCATTGATCTTGACATTTGCATCGGGTTGGAGAACAACAAGTGGGCTATACCCTTCTTTTGGCCCTTGTTGTGGTCCAACGGAAGCGCCCTTTACCGTTTACCATGTTACAGCATAGGCTCGCCGTCCCGACCTTGCTTTTTGCAGATCTCTCCTGCCATTCTTGGTTCAGGGGCGCCATTTGCTTTTCCGGTAATCTCCACTCTGTCCCTGTTGAGCATCAATGCACCCCGCAAACTAGCCGCAAGGTCCGCAAGGCTAGAAGTCTTTGAAACCGTACCTAAATCTCATGGTGGGTATGCATTACAGCCACTACGGGTAGGGCTTGTTTGCCTCAAGTGGGCCCCCTGAGAAGATCATGGGGGTCCTCCGCATTGAGGTTTCGCATCCAGAATTACCATGCCTTAGAAGTCGGATCGTCACCATCGCGTATGATCAATCGGGAGTATACATATGTTGCGCCGGGTTGGACCGCAACGATGAGGGCAGGACGATGCGCTGCACTGAAAAATCTAGGTTGATGCCCAGGTGTGCAGCTAAGACTATGAGACCATCGTGATGATGGTGTTATCCAGATGACGAACCACGTTCACTTTGTACTTACAATTGTAGGCCTCCTATAAGAATTGCATGATAACTTTGTTCTGTTCGGTATCAGCATGCGGGCATGGCGAAGTCATGCGATCAAGTGATGCGTATGCTCCATCACGCTCGGTGTGCCTTCTGTCACGCTAAGCCGCATCCCTTTGCTTTTCCTCCAATTTCTCATCGCCAACATCACTCACCAGCTTTTGAGAATAACTGAGACGTCACCCCGCGTCATGTTCCATTCCTGGCATCAAGTTCGCCTTGCAAAGAGATCCATTCAACCGTCTCACATGTTGCTCAAGTTGTCTCGGCAGATCTCAGCGATCTGGCAGCGCTGCTCGGCTCCCCAGCGTAATCACCGATCACTTGTCGCTGACTTTGCATAATCTTGCATAGAACACGAGAAGTGCTGCGGTGCAAGCATACAGGGTAACGGAGCTACCCACCTCTGGTAGTTCAGGGTCCATCAGACTCTTATTAATAGACGCTATCGGATGAGCAAGAAAAGTGCGTGGCGTAGAGCCAAGTCGTGCAACGTCGGTGTTTTAGAAGATGGCGCTCCGATGCTTTTGGAGGATGTGGATGGTGTGTGAGAAAGATGTCGCATTCGCCAGAAGTCATCGCCGTCTTACTGCGCCGTTGCGTCTTGTTGGTCGTGCTGCGGATGCGACTGCGGATGCGACTGCGGAATGTTTCTTGGTCTGTCAGATGTGTTACTGAGATGTGCTTCTTGTTTTGACTGTTAATGCGAAGAATTGAAGCATACCTATGCCTATATTACTCTTCACCCCTATAGCTCATATTTGCATACCTCTGCATATTGTTACACGCTCATTACCTTGGACCTCTTGAACGTTCGGCTGCAAGCAATATATCAGGCTTCGGCCCACGCACCTAATATACCCGGATTGATCGCCACGGCTTACAGTCGATATTGGGACAATGGCGGCACCTCCTCCGTTTATACCGAAGTTCCGAGGGGCGCGCCCAGCGTATTCCATCATATCCACACTATCATCTCGTCCGTCCACTCATGAGCTCACCGAAGTGAGATGGCACGCGCGCACCAATTCCGAGGAGCGCAGCTTGATTGCTGATATCATCCAAGACTTGGCTGATAACTGCGAGACGGCATTTGCTCGAGCACACACCGAAGCACAAGAAGGAACCGCCTCATACATCTCTTACAACGCAAGAGAAGAAGATCTGGCTCAGTCGCAACCGTACCTGCAGAGACGAGAGTGCGCTACCTCCTACACTACCAACAACTTACGAGAAGATCTACACGAAATCCGACCGTACCTTCGGGAAAGCACTCTAATGGCGCTAGAAGGAATACTGCGGCTCAATGAAGCCAATGAAGCGAATGCAGCTGGCCACCGCAATACGATAAGAAGAGTTTCAACATCCGAGGACGGTGACCATGTGCCAGTTATAATGGATCCGTACCAGGCCTCAAATTATTCCACTCCCACGAGTTTTAAATTCAACGACGACGTCATGGATCCGCCGCTCAGCCCAGCAATGGCCAAAGACACGCACAGAAACTTCCGAAGAAGTCATCTTTGGGATGCGAGATCAACGAACGAAGAGCCTTTTAGTCCGCCAATAGTAGCGGACATCGAGCGACAAAGAGGTGCGACGACAGTGCCTTCACCATATCCGTCTGCAGCAAAGACAGCAGTTATAATGCTCTCCTTGTACATCTCCATATTCCTAGTCGCCCTCGACAGGACCATCATCGGCCCAGCAATACCTGCCATAACGGATGAATTCAACAGCATCGGCGACATTGGATGGTACGGTAGTTCGTATATGCTCACAGCAGCGGGATTCATCCTGTTATACGGACGGATTTACACCTTCTTTCCTACCAAGCCAGTATTCCTATCCGGTATCTTTCTTTTCGAGCTAGGGAGTATCGTCTGCGGCGCGGCACGCAATAGCAACATGCTCATCGTTGGGCGCGCCATTGCGGGCCTAGGAAGTAGTGGCATCTTCACCGGAGCGATTCTGATCATGCTCAATACAGTGCCGCTTGCCAAGCGGCCCATGCTGCAGGGTCTTTTCGGCGCATGCTTTGGCGTTGCAAGTGTGGCCGGTCCCTTGCTAGGCGGGGCTTTCACCAGCAGCAGTGCGACTTGGAGGTCAGTCATATTCTTGTACGAATCGCACGTGAGACATATACTGACTTTAGATCTCGCAGGTGGTGCTTTTACATCAATCTACCACTCGGCGGTCTCACCATCCTCGTAGTGTGTCTCCTGCTGAACCTGGAAGAAAAGAAGCCGCAATTCAAGACGTGGGGAGAGACAATAAAACATATGGATCCGCTGGGTACCGCATTGTTTCTTCCATCAATCACCTGTCTCTTACTAGCGCTCGAGTGGGGTGCAGCAGACTACCCTTGGAGCTCACCACGCATGATCGTGCTTCTCATCGCCTTCGCAGTCCTCTTGATGGCCTTCATATCGTGGCAATATATCACCCGAAACACCACAGCGACGTTGCCGGCACGCATCATCTTCCAGCGGAGCGTCGCGTTCGGTAGTGCCTCACAGTTCTGCGTAGGTGCGACCATGCTTACGGTGTCCATTTACATCCCTCTCTGGTTCCAGGCCATCAAAGGTGCCTCAGCTCTGCAATCCGGCATCAACACCATTCCCCTTGTGCTCTCGGTGGTCGTCGGCTCGATCATGTCCGGCGGTTTAGTACAGCGTATCGGATACTATACTCCTTTCATGATCCTCGGCTCCCTCTTGATGGCTATTGGTGCCGGCCTCATCACCACGTGGTCTATGGACACTAAGAGCAGTATCTGGATCGGAACTCAAATCGTTGTCGGCTTTGGTGTTGGCTGCACCATGCAACATCCAAACATAGCTGTGCAGACGGTGCTGCCAAAGCCTGATGTTCCAATTGGTACAGCAGTCCTCTCGCTGTTTCAGACGCTCGGCGGCGCAGTCTTTACAGCCGTGGGCCAGAACCTCTACATAGACAAGTTCTCTGCTGGTTTGGAGCAAATCGGGGGTCTGAATCCCCAACACCTCCTAGCTACCGGAGCTACGGACCTAACGACGGGTTTTACTCCAGAAATCAAGCGCATGATACTGGCAGCCTACAACGACTCGCTCACTCATGGAACGTTCTTTGCGGCGCTTATCATAGCTTGCCTTGCGATACCAGCTGCTCTAGGCATGGAATGGCGCAGCGTGAAAGAAAAGCCAGACACGTCTGTAAGGCGCGATGATGAGAAGCGGGATCCACAAACATATCAGCCCCGCAGTATTCTAAAAACTCCCGGCACTGGCGCAGGTCGACAAGACGGGAATAAGGTGTCGCTCAAAACGCCAGCTCCAGTTTGGACGAAGACCTTTCGGCAAAGTGGCCACTTTTCGTCGTATCTAACGGCAAAGATCAACCCCGATCTTCGTGATCAGTTGGGCGTGGGCGGCGGTCAGGCTCGTAGGTAGCGAAACGAGGGCTTTCATTCCGGAATTAGATTTATGGATGAATGCGAGGTCGTCTAGCGTATAATAATGATAGGGCAGATGCCTCACCGCGTCGTATATCCGCCAATAATGCATAATGTATTAGCTATGAGCACCTGACGATGTTATCTATTTGTTGAATGTGCTGTGTCTGGCGTTGTGTCGATCTGCCCGATGGCAGGAAAATTGGTGGTAGCTTCTAAGACAGTCGTGCGTCATTTTGGTTGCTTGCAAGGTAAGGTGCATACGTCGGAGCTCATCCGACGACGTAGCTAGTCAGGCACGCGGATAAGCGAAGCCACCAGGCCGCAGCGCGGCTCATATCACGTCTAAGACGACCAAACAAGCAAAGCTGAGCTTTAGCGAAGCTTGATAATCATATGCATCCTTTAATCCCACTCCTGCGAGACCATGTCCAGTTCCTTCATGCGGTCAAGAATTGCTATCAATGTCGCTATCGCATTCCAATATGCAATTGCTTCGCTGGTGCAGGCGCCATGCTGCTGTGTAGCCGCTCTTGTCATGGTTGAATCGAAGTTCGGTGGCTTGGTACGAGAATGGGTGCGTTCATCCTGGTCAGCCCCGAGATTGTACGTAGATCATTGGCTCTTCACGACATGGCCCCAAAGCCTGCTTACAACAATCATGAGGTCGTATCTGTCGAACCAGTCTGCTGTACAAGCGGTGCCACCAACAACAAGTCCCGCAACACGCGTCGGCAACCAAAAACATTGCTAGATGTCTCATTGCGTGGCACACAGTTCGTCAGCGTATCGAACCTGCAGCTGGTGTTGAGGCGTCTGCCCTATGTCAGAGTCTCGAACTCATTCACCAGTCCGAATACACGAGGGGCCGAATGTAATCTGGATAAGATTGCGTCTCTTACGGTTCCCCGCAGCTGTCGCGAAATGTAGCGTGGCGTATCCATGAAGCTGGATCGACCGTGAGTATTGTGCAGCAGTAGGATGACCGTTGGGTCTATCATAGTAGTCGAAAGGTTTCATTCTCATGGTGAGCTGACGCTGAACAGCCCCGGCGCAGTGAAAATAAGCCGCAGTTGTGCCACACAGCTCATACCGAACGCTGTCGTTTCGGAGATTATAGAGGAGAGGCGAATATAATCGACGCGGCTTCCAGAGGAGGTCATGTGTGTGCATGTAAGCCTTCCAGGTGATTTGTATAAGACTTGATACACCAAAGTATCGTGAACATCATCCAGGCTTGCAAGATATTTTCCTTTGCTTCCGAACTCCTCTTGTACAACATCAGTAAAATTGAGCCGCACAATGGCATCTCGAAGCGTTCACATCGTGCTGAGCGTAGCATGGCAGGATGCTGGAGATACTACACGTGCTATTGCTATGGCCATTGCTTTGCGCGATATGTGCCCATCAAACATCAACCTGAAGATGGACTTCCTCTCTTGCGGCGCGCGATTCGAATATCAAATCACAGACGCTGGGTTCAACATTGTCCCTGCTCAACCACGCGTGAAGGGCATCTCTGTAGCGCACGACCTCGGATGGGACTGGCCTGAGTTTTTTGGCTCGGAAGAAATCGCGAAGTCCTTCATCGACGGTCAACTCGCGGCTTTCAGAGAGTTGAAGCCCGACATTGTGTTCCACGGCATGTGGGCTCCAGCCTCCATTGCTGCACGACTCTTGGGCATTCGGACAATCAACTTCCTTCCAGTGCCATTGCACCCCGGAGCCTTTGCACACGGCTTGATTCGCGACCTTCCAGATATGATGCCCTTGTTCACACGGCTTCCTCGACCGTTCCGACAACGCATGGCGTGGTGGGCGAGTGGCTTGATGATCAACGCTCCAATCTTCCAGCAGAAGCGCCTAGGAGCTGCGGCTGCTGCCTGTGGGTGGCCAATCACAGGGCCCATCTCACTCTTCGACATGAACATGGCCAACCTCAACTTGGTTAACGACCATCCTATATTCCATCAAGAATATCTGCACCGCCTCCCAAAAAACATAGTTCTGACAGGACCCTTGTATGCGCGGAACCCCTCGAAGCTGGATGAAGACATCTCAGCTCATCTGACAAAAGGGCCCGGCCCGTCCATCCTAGTTACCATGGGAAGTTCAGGAACAGAGGAGTTCTTGTTCGAGGCTATCAAAGCTCTAAAAATGAACCCTGAAGACAAATGGAACGCAGTCGTGCTGGCTTCAAGGTCGATCTGCGACATCGACAAGGCTAACAAGATTGCCGGCGGAGACGTTCGTCTTCTGGTGACTGATAGGTTCATCCCAGCATCCGCCGCCAATACGCTCGCCGATTTGATTGTCACACACGGAGGTCAAGGTACTGTGCAATGCGCCTTGGCCGCGGGAAAGCCTCTTGTCGGAGTTGCGCTCCAAGTCGAACAGCAAACAAATCTGGACAACGCCATGAATGCTGGAGCGGGTATAAGGGTACAGAAACAGTTCTGGAAGGCTAAGAACATCCGCAATGCTGTTTTGAAGGTGCTGAATGATCCGTCGTATGCCGCAAAAGCGAGGATGCTAGCGGATACTTTGAACTCGATGGATGGTGCGAATACGGCGGCAGAGGTGATGTGGAAGTTTATCGTTGAAGAACAGACGGAAAAGGTCAAGGTTTAGGTTTGATGAGCAGGCGCGCTGCAATATCATGACGTTGGCGGGCAAATTTTGAAGGCTGGAAGCGGGACGCGTGTCGATCGGTCATATCATCTCGGTTTTGCTGGCTCGTAGCAAGGGGCATCGTGGTGTTTCTTCCATTGTGGCGTACACTAGAATAATGGAACATCTTCTCTCAACGCTTCGTCTGACAAGGACAAGAGCGAGGAGCAGGAACTCGGTGCATGTTGGGCCCAAGAGGTCGGGCGACGCGTTCCACATTCCTAGTGGCTTGGCAATCTCCCACAAATCTCGCTACCTTTTCTGCCAATCCTCAGACCCTCTCCACATCCAGCACAATTCAGTTCCCCCACATCTCCAAGTATTCAGTCTTACTTTTACTCTTTCTAGTCTACTGCATATGTGTCTTGCGATCTCACAAACGACATTTATTTATGTGCTTCGGGCGAAACAATACCACGCGCTTCACTACGATTATTACTTCTTGTGCACGTGGGTTGCTTCGTGGCTCTTCTCATCGTCACTTGGGTGAAGTATGGACCCGAAAGTTAATATTTGCCACCCAGCATCCCTGATGTTACATTCGCCTATAAAGTATCTTTACCTCTCCTGTGCCACATTGTGGGTTCCGGGTCGAGATAATGCGACTGCTCTCAATTTGCAGAGGTCAAACCCAGTCAAGGGGACGTGCCGCATCTCTATAGCCAAACAGATCTCAACGGATCGTACAAGTCATTCATCCCATTAAACGTCAAATTCTACTCCAACTTCTGGAACAGCGGCACGGTCCATTTGCTGACACAGAATCACACCCATGAATATCGACAACGGCCCAACAAGAGTGTTTTTCGATATCTGAAAGGGCGAAGGCTGCTTTCTAATTGTTTGTTGGGACGCAGAAGTTATAGCAGTGGTCAGAACCGATGTCGGCTAATATGAAGCTGACAACATGTGCGAGGCTCACCATTCGACAAAAGCCCTGGTCGCTCAATGTCTCGGAACCAGCATTTATCAACGCTGGATAACATCACAATGCACTCGTTGAGCGGCATCTGTCGAATCAGCTCCGTCCAGAACAAGGATAAGTAGAATGGGTCCGTGAAGTGCATTGTGGCGGAGCATGACAGCAACTTCTTCCAAGCCTCAAATTGGGGAGTACGACAATCGGACGTGTCCAGAATCCAGAAGTCTTACGTGAGTCTCGCGACTCATGCGACCTTATTGTACGGCGCAGTAGTGTTCTGTCTAAGCGACTTGATTTAAACCGACCTGGTGTGGCATCACACGATATGACCACGAGCATGCGACATTTGTCGATTGCGGCTCTGAGTCAACCTCTGCCAGTGTATATTCCGACTCGACTTGCGAAAGGCATCCCGACACGACGGCGCAAAACAAATACCAAGCAATAGGCAACACACACGCGATCGGAACACGTCAGGCAATCTCAGCCACTTGTAAAAGTCGACGCGATCATGCACAGAAAGGACTTGATTTTATTGTGTTCATGTTCATGATTAAAGAACTGGAGCGCGAAAGGTTAGCAATCTCGAAGCGTCCCACTCTTGACTCAACGCTAACTAACGAGCGTAGACTGGACACTTCGGAATGGCACGATAATGTTCTAGAGACCCGAACCAATGCACCGGCCCCCGAAGCCTGAATTATAACACTTGCTGTATGTTTGGACGATCTCGGGGAGTTGAACGATAATGCTTGAAGGACAAAAGGAGCCCTTGGTGAAGGGTATTATAGGGCTCAATATGTGGCATAGACGCTTCCACTGTTCGCCGGGCTGTCTTGACCTTCACTAGTCAAGAATTCTAGTATTCAGCGCGAATTTCGACTGATTATTGCCATCGGGTCTCTTGCTTGAAGCAATTCTGCCGTAATTGTAGGTCTGTTTCAGGATACATTCAATATTATTCAGGCACCTGTTGACATTATATACGAACGACATGCATGCACCAAAAGCGCTTGTAGGAATCGGTCACCTCCTCATTTTCCACGGCCGCCCCAAACGCTCATCTCGCGGCGTGGGCCATACCGAGGAGTGTAAGTTTCCACAATCTGAACTTTGACTTCCATCTTCCTCTTCTCAAACTCCTCTTCTAGCCAGCTCCCCAGGTATTGTAGCGCTTTGCTTGCGCCGAACGTCAAGTATAATCCATAGACGCAGTCCCGTGCCTCCAAGGTAAGACATCGTAGAGTAGTACATGCGAATAACTCTTTGAAGATGTCATTTTGTACAAGATCAGCGAGGAATGCTGGCGATGGCGCCGAGGTCGTTGGATCGATTGCTACCAACGTATGGGCGTCAAAAGAAAACCCGAGGTGCCGGAGTGCTGGAAACCTCTTTACCTGCGTGGCATGTAAGGACAGCATCGAGAACGTACATCTGATGTTGTTAAAGGCTCGCAATTCCAAGGTTTGTACGCTGGCGAAACCTTTGTTTGCTGAGAAGCGCTCAAGAGATGATGTGAACTGACGCATTGTGCGATGGTCTTGAACGATGAGATTGCGCTTGTGGAGGGCGACCAATACGATCTCCTCTCTAATTGTCCGTGATATCTTGAGAATGGATGGTAGGTCGCGATTCGGTCTCGACAGATAGTCTTCGACATCGACGTTTTGGTCGAGGGTTTGTGCAAGCATCGATTCATAGATCATGTCACGTAGCTCTCTGGGAAGCTTGTTTAGATCTCCAAGCCCCTTGGTGGATGTCAGAGCGTCGACATGAGCATTTATATCGCCAGACATAATGGTACTGTTAGAATTGCCCATATTGTTGGTTTCGTGTAGTTGAGTGGTTGGCGCTAGAAAGGTTGTGGTGTTTTAAATCAATGCCGCAGAATTATGCGGCTTATAAGAGTGATGAATCGTCATACAGTCACTGAAGAGTGGCAAGAAGTCAAAGCTGTTGCTTTCACTATATCTTACGCAACTTCTTGGGCTACTAGGGAAACCCGGATGACAGTTTGCTGCAGAGCATCAAAACCACTGTAGAATGCCCGATTGTGCGCTCTGAATCCTATCGTCAAAGCACTCCTCGTTGTCTAGTCTCGATATCAAATTCTTTGGTTACCATGAATAAGTACCATAGCGACCTTGACGAAGACCCTCTCTCGTCTTCATCACCTGACGCGCATCCCGAAGAACTCGACACCCCTACTCGACCTCGCAGGGCGCCTCTCAACTCTAACTGTTCGCTATCTGTACCACTATCAAAGATCCCTGAGAGTCCAGACAGCTCATCTTTTGCTTCGGAGAACAGTTCGCCCTCCAAGATGGTGCCCTTACTGTCTTCTGGTATAATCGAATGGAAATCTCACATGGAAAATCATCCCTTCTTGCCGATGTTCCCGTTTTCGACTATAGCTTTCCGTGATCCTGACGCGGTTCCTGCTTTCCATCGCTTCGAATTCACCACATCCGCAAAACTATCGTTCGATGTTCGGTTTCTGTGTAGTAACAACAATATATCAGGAGTGAACTTCGGTTTAGCTGCTGTCCAGATCGTACTTTCACAGCTTACTGGTACCGACGACTTCGTGATTGGTCTGGTACGGGTCTTGAAGGGTAAGGGCAATATCATGCCAGTGCGTTTCAAAGGCGACTTCCAGCACACCTCCAACCAACTCTTGGAGCAGACAAAGTCAATTATGGGGTTGTCTAGGCGATATTTGCATGAACCAGTCAAGAGCTGGCTGTCAGAGTTAAACACCTCCCAACAAGCACTTCTTCACCAGGTCACCTTCGGCTGGATTCCCAATCCGTATACATATGCAACCACGCAGACTACCGACATGTATTTTGAGCATGCGTAAGATTTGATATTAATCGTCCGCGAAGATCGTGACCGTAACCTAATCTTATTCGTAGGTTTGGACAGCAATACGTATGATGAAGAGCATGGGAAAGTGGTAGCAGACTTGTAGGTTCGGGCGATGGAGCATCTGGTTGCTCAGAGTACCTGCAGTATCGCCGAAATGGATCTTATCGATCCAGCAGAATGTAAGCTAAGTATGGAGCGCGGTATCGGACTTGTGCTTGAAGTACTTTTTACCAGTGTCCTCGAGAGGCTCCAAGAAGTTGTTACAGCAATGCCACATGAGGTCGCCGTAAAAGACGAGCGAGATAACGCCACTACCTATATCGATCTGTTACGTCGAGCGATCGCCATGTCATCAGACTTGAAGTGCCACGGAGTCGGTCGTGGCACCCCCGTGTGCGTGATCGGTCCACCGACCATAGATCTGCTCTACAGTGTCATTGCAATCTGGTGCGTTGGTGGTATCTATGTTCCGGTTGATCATCATCTCTCGATTGAGAACGATCTTCTCATCGCTAAAAACAGCGCCACCAAGTTCTGCGTTGTTAGCGCACCGGATCTGATGGACTTTGCGCTAGATCTCCAGCTTGATACCGTGTTCTATTGCGGCGACATGGTTTACGCCGAAGGCTTCGATGAAGTCGAAAAACCGCTCTCAGACGATGTTGCTGTGGGGTTGCAAGTGCCATCGCCGGATGATACATCAAAGGGTGTTATGTTGACACATGAGAATCTAAAGACGATAGTAGCTTCCGCTGCGTACTAATTCAATGAGAAGCCGGTCGTACTACAACACAGCGACTGGTTGTCAGATCTCGCGCTCTTCCAGATCTTATTCGCTTTGACTTCCGGAGGTACACTCATCCTGGCTGTAGACCCAATTTCTATCGACATCTCAAACATCATGGTACAACAGGAGATCACTATTACCATTGCTACACCATCCGAGTACTCTACCTGGTCCCAGCAGTCTCTCAATATGCTCAAACATTGCAAGTCCTGGAAGTTCGCGCTCAGCATTGGAGAAAACATGTCGTCGAGTATTGTGCGAAGCTTTACTGAGCTTGCAAACTTACATGGCGCAACGGAGACTACAGTCGCTTGCTCCGTGGGCTTCGTCGAGTACAGAGAGTACGCAGCCGATAAGAAAGGAGTGTTGGTTCCTGTGGGAAGAGCTTTACCGAACTTTCGGATCTGGGCAGGTGACCATCTAGGGAAAACACTCCCTCCAGCTTGGACTGGCGATATATAGATTGCCGGTCCGGGTATTGGGGTTGGCTACTTCAATTCTGAAGACGACAAGGAGCGTTTTCACACCCATCCAGAGACTGGGTCGAAGTGCTTCTGCACCAGGAACTGGGGGTTTACCAACGATACTGGCGAGCTCTTCGTAGTCTCTCGATGTTTAGACGAGTCGATCGCGCATATCCAGGGTTTTCAGGTAGAGCTAGGAGATGTCTCGCGGACTATTGTCGATCAGGCGAACGACAGTGTATTGGAGGCGGTCGTGATCTAAAAGACTGGCAATGAGCAGGACGAGCCACTGGTTCAGGCTTTTGTTGTCATAGACGAGGCACCCGATCTTGGATCGCGCTGGCATCTGAAGACGTTGCTTCTTGGTCTTAACCTCCCAGCCTATATGCGTCCGACACGCGCTGTCGTTTGGAGGAAGCTACCGCGCACGTCTGGAGAGAGGGTTGACCGTCGCGCGTTGATAGAAATTTCCGTACCAGATGCCGAAATCATCCAGGTCATGCGATCGGCGAGCCTCTCGATGAGTGAGTCATGAAGAAGGTCGAATTCCTGAGCGGACGTCTAGAAAGTGTCAAAGAGGGCTGTCATCCTGTAGATACGGCGACAAAACGATTTCTAAAGGCAGCAACACTTTAGCATAATTAGACGAAGAAGTAGTATGACGTGTGTTTCAAAAGACGAGGGGCCAACAAAGCGAAGAGTATACCCCTCACGCCCCCTCCAGAGCCCCCATCACCCCTCCATCTCCGCCTCGCACACGACCCATCGCGGCTCGCTCCGCATAATGCATGCCACACTGAGTGCATCCGTGACCAGAACACAGCCCGCCAGCTCACGACTTTCTGTTTGATTCCGGTGTCTTCCAACCCCAAGGCAGCGTATCAGCCCAACTCTCCCCACATACCCGGCCAATCAGCGCCTGCCATCTTTCGCACCGGCAGTGTCACCGTACTTTTGGGCCACGCACATGCAAAAGAGCTAGCTAGCGCTGCGCGGGAGCCCAAAACAACGCGTCTTCTTAAATATTAGGATCCCCAGATTTTCTTTCGTCTGGTAACTTCCTGCCTTTCGTGACTGTGTGACGTTTGCCGACTTTGAAGATGGCGGAACTAGTTGTTGCGGGCCCGCCTGCCCCACCTCAGATGACGTTTCGCGATCGTTTGTCGCAGTTTAGGATTCTTGAAGAGAAGAGATGCGAGCTTATTGAGGTATGCTACTAACGACTTTGTTAAGGCGATGACGACGGGGTTTTGACGATGAAGTAGGAACTCCTCGACAAGCTCGAGAAGACAGAAGCACGCCTTACACAGTGTGAACTCGACCTTGGCTCCGAACAAAATGTCAGACGGACACTACAAGCGGAAATCGCAGATGTCACGCGGACGATGCAAGGTCAGCTGGCGGAGTCCAAGGCGAAGGAAGAAGCTTTGGTGCAGTCACAGGCCAAACGGCCGTTCGTGCTGGTGCTTATAGACGCCGATGCGGAGGGGTTCCTGGTATGTTTAGAATGCCGTTACCCACCCTATGTTTTAGCTGACGATTCTAGTTCCACGACAAATACATAACACGCAAAGCTCAAGGTGGGGAGTCACTGGCAGACGAACTCAACATACGAATACGGGAATACCTGCGGGAACTGTTCCCGGAAGATGCCGATTCACTGGACATCATTGTGCGTGTATATGCCAATCTAGAAGGCATGGCGAACTATCTCGTACGCCTTGACAAAGTGCGGAATCTGGGTCAGCTGCGGGCTTTCTCTACTGGCTTCTGTGGAAGGATAACCAGCTTCGACTGGATCGACACCGGAGTTGGCAAGGAAGGCGGAGCGGGACGAAAAGTACGAGGTATGTGTTTGCCGATGTTCAAGGGAAAAGCGCGTGGATTGCTGACGGAACGCAGAAAACTTGTCATTCTTTGCATCCAACACGCACCTCCGACACACGATAGTCGCATGCTCACCTGTCGACTTACCCGCTTCCCTTCTCACAACTATACCACTCGAGAAGCTGACCCTCATCGAATCTCTACCGCTACCTTCATCGCTCACTACGCTACCCCTCAAGACCGCGAAGTTCCACACCCTATTCCCTCCTCCACCGCCCTCCAAAGCCCCGAAACCAAGTCAAGGGCGCGGCCGCAACGACCGAGGCCTGAGCGAAACCGATGTGAGACGAGGAGACAGGGACATGCGAAGGGGAGACGAAAGAGGCGGAGGTCCACAATTGCAGCTCATGGAACAAGAGCATGAAGGCGGAGGCTCGACATGGCTGGTCATACAGCCCGAGAGGAGCAAGAGTCAGACCGTGAGCGGCAGAGACCGGGACAGGAGGAGGGCTGGAAGCGAGGACGATACCAGCAGTTTGAGTATCAGTATCGGGCCAGACAACACAGTGAGTGTTGACAGTGGCAGACGACGGAGGTTGATTGGATAGTTTCGGTTCGCATGCGGAAATTGGGATACCTTTGGGAAAGAAAGCTGTTGCTCCGGGCACCATTTGTTAAGTTTGATAGCATGGCATAGCATAGCGTAGCGGCATTTCTTCATAATGTTCAAGTGCGTTGCAAAAGCGACCGCCAGTACAGTAACAACATCTACAGCGTCTGCCGGAAGCCCTCTTGACCCTCCAAGATCCTCTCGCCTCGATCGGCCTGGCGATTTGCTCGTGAGTACACCCAAAAGCTTTTCAGCACATGTAGTATACTCAGAACTTGAGTCGCAATGACAACTGCCATGGCAGGTCTAGCACAGTCAGCTTCGAATCTCCTCGTGTCTCTGTGTATGGAGCTTACGTGTACTTCGGCGCATCTTGTTGTCGAAAGATGTTTGATGCTGCGATGCCTCCACAGGCTCCACCTCCAATCAACAACGCACTCGCAATACTCCGCTTCGTTTGACCTACGATATTGTTGTGCATATAACTTAATATGCTGGGCACGTTCGCGTTCGCTCCACTGACACCTAGGAAGACGCCGGCATACCGCGCACCAGCGTTTCCAACGGGACGTAATACTGTACGGTTGAAGCTATCGTGAGGTACGTACAGATCGATTTCTGGTGTTGTACGTACTGTAGGTCCAAAAAAAGCTCTAAGTACGGGCCGTAACCGTAGTACGTTCGCTCGGACCACATACGGACCGTACAATTGCCTAATTAGGAAACTACTAAGCTTATTTTGTAAATTGAAGCTACTATAGGCGCTTAGGGAGCTGTATCGTAGTATTAAGGATAGAGCTTTTAGCTAGCGTCGTCGCCTAGGTAGCTGTTGTTACTAGCTATATTACTACTACTACTAGCGACCCTACTGTTACTACTGCCTTACTTACTATCCTAGCGTTGTACGTATTATTATAGCTTTAAAACTTCGCTTTTAACGACGCTATAACGTAACTAGTTCTTCTAAAGTTGTAAAGCCTCTATCGTAGCTACGCTAAGGTAGTTTCGATTGCTTATAATTGTCTGTTTAGTAGTTAAGAAGATACGCTTACACTTATAACTAGTAGTAAGGATAGAGAGGTAGTTAGTAGTAATCTTAAAGACTACTAGGTACTTCTAGCGTCTAATTTTAAGCTACTAGCGCTAAGGATCGTAGAGGAGAGTAAGTTATTATTTACTAGCGTTCGTAAGGTCCTTACAGAGGTCGTTAAAGTACTCTTCTAGCTAGCTTATACGCTTTTAACGCTTATAAGACTTTAAGCTAGTAAGAAATATAAGATTAATAGCTATTATTTAGCTGTAGAGGTTAGCGTTGCTACTAGGTACCTTATAACGCGGCAGCGGCAACGCTGTATCGTCGTCGTCTACCTCTACTACTATATAGAGCTTAAAAACCTTTATTATAGAGTCCTTTGCGCGCTTTACCTAATTAGTGTACTACTTCTAGTAGGTTTAAAACTAGGTAAGGCGTAGGGTAGGATAGAGAGTAGTTATAATAACGTAATAGCTAATTTAGGGTTATATAATTAGCTTTTTAAAGTATAAGGTAAGCTTCTTAAGGCTGTATTTTATAGTAGCTATAAAGTAATTACTATTATTACTATTATTGTTAAACCTAGCTTTAGTAGAGCTATAGAGAGTCTATAAAGCTTATAAGCTTATTAAGGTTTACTATAACGATCCGAAGCTAGACGCGCTATTATTACCCTCTAGGCGCTTCGTTATCTTAATAGGTACTTATAGAAAGTTAATAAGCTATTATACGCCCTCTTACTCCTTACTAGAGATCTCGTTATTAAGTAGGTTATACTTATCGTTATAGCCTTACAAAGCCTATTGTTATAGTCTTATTATAAAGTAAGTAATTAGGTTACGAAGCTCTAGGCAACAAAGGAGTATATAGTACACTAAGTACTAGTAGATGCCTCTATCTTAACGTAATTAAAGCGTATTATACGTATATAACTCGTTATTATTACGTAGTTCTTTCTAGAGTAATAGAAATGACTTACGATACTTATAAGAGGCGTAAATAGCGTTAACGAAGTTATATAGCTTACTAACAACCCTATAGGATTAAAAAAGCTTATATTATTAAGCTAGGGACGCCTCTATAAGCTAGGATTCGAACTAGCTTACGCCTTTACTATATAACGTTGCCTTAACGACGAGGTTTATAATATGCCTAGTATAGCGTATTGTTACACGGGGTTAGGCTATACTTCTCTAGGCTCGGTCCGTACTAAGGCGAGGTAGACTAAAGCGGTAGTCCGTGAGGTAGCGTATGGAATGATCAGGTGGAAAAGAGTTATCGTTGTAACCAAAAGAATAACGATACCAATTCTATAAACGATAGAATAACTAGTTGACAATCTGTGTAAGAGATGAACTATTTGAGTTGACCACAACGAGTGTAATAATGAAATCCGTCCATCCTTTATACCCATTGCAATCTGAACCCGTCCTCCCTGTCCTCCCTTCAAAGAGGGAGACCTGGGAGGGCCGTGGCTTCCCGATCGTCACTGGCCTCCCGGAGGCCCGGTCTTGGCGGGATGCCCTTCCTATCACGTGATCTGGACCCCGTCCTGGATCCACATCCGCTCATCGTGTTCGCCCGATGGTCTTCCTTCATGCGACCTGCATCAAAAGGAAGCAACTCCTTGTTACCTTGTAACACGTATGCGGTTATTTAACGTAAGATTAATATCGTTGTATTTATTAAGGCCTTAGATAAGCTTATTATTATTATTAGTAGCGTTATTACTAACAAAGTAGTAGAGTTATAGTACTATTTTAAAGCTATCGAGGGCTTTAAGGATAATAGTAGCTTACGTAGTACCTATATAATTACTATAGAGGTTCTAAAACGCGAGGAGTATATTATACTATTAATATTAAGCGTCTAGAGTTGTTAGCTGTTACTAAAATATAGCTATTAATAAGTACTTACCTATAAAATAACCTATAACACTAAGGAAGCTTAGGTAGTTACTTAACGTCTATACGTTAACACTTATACTTATTTTGCTTTACGCTATTATTACGAGCTTCTTAATCTCCTCCCTCTACTCCCTTAGGGTTAATCTTATATATTTAGTAATTATAGTAGTTAACGTAGGTAGCGCCTTTAAGAGATTGCTTTAGTTCTATATAAGTAACCCTCGTAGCTTAGGTAAGGTTGTAACTAGAAAGCTAATATCTTTTAGTATTACCTAGTTAATAAGAGTAGCTTAGAGTTGCTCCTCTTACTATAGTATATATAATATAAGTTAATTTAAACTAGTAACCCTTACAGCGTTAAACGGAGAGCTCTATTTTAGATTCTCCTGTATAACCTTAGGTAAAAGGCTTATATAGACGTTAATCTAGTAATACTTCTTTATATAATTAACGATATACTTATTACTATTAATAACTTTAACTTAGTCTGTTGTACGCGCGTCGTAACAGCGCTTATAGAGCTAGTACTACTTTATCGTCTTATCTATATCCTTATACGTAAGGTATACCCTATAATACTATATTAGGGATACTAAACGTTTACTAAGGAGTTAACTTTTACTTTTTACTATATACGATAAACTCTATTTGTTTAAGCGTATCCTACCCTTATATACGTAGCTAAAATTAACTATAAACGTAGGCTCGTTATTATTAAAACTTAGCTTAGAAACCTATAAGGATATACCTAACGGCGTAGGGGTTACTAGAGGTAATTAAGATAGTAATTCTAATAATACTATACGACGAGAGGTAGTATAGTAGAATATAGGATAGTTTAACGTAGAGGAGTTACCTAACAGCGTTAAAGGAGTACCCTATACCTAGCTTCTAAGTTAAGATATATTTAATTAATAATACTAACGATATAAAGCTTAGGGAGAAGCCTCTATATTAATAAGCTTATTATCCTAGCTACCTTCTAGCTACTATAATACTTAGTTACTAAAACGAAACTTCCTACGATACCTATAATACCTATAAGGTTTCTAGTTTCGTTTACGAGCTAATATACCCTATATAGCTATTGTAAGGTGTATCTAGCTCTCTATAGTATTATTATTACCTCTATTATATAATATCTTAAAGATAAGTAATAAGAAGCTACTAAATAAGCTATAAGCAACCTATAATACTATAGAAAGCTAGATACACCTTACGATAGCTGTACTGCCTTATTAAGGACCTACCGTACGCTAAGAGCAAGGTTATATACTACGTAAACTAGCTATATCCTATTATACAACCTATAAGGACCCCTATAGCATAGGTATATATATACGCTATTATAAATAGAGACTTTACTATCTCTATTAATTACACCTATAATAGCGTAGTGCGGTTACTAGTAAGGACTTATCCTAGCTTTAATAAGCCTCTCTTAGGTATAGTTAGAACTACTATAGGGGTTTTTTTTGTTCGAATTAGGTTATAACCCTCTCTTTTTACTTCTTTTTAGATATAGGTACGCCTAAAGCAATCGCAACACTAAGAAATCAGCTATATAGGAATCCTACGCTGTTTTTTCAGCCTCACGGCGATCCTTAGCCAAAATCCGATAACTCCGGGCCGTACGCCGTACTACGGCTCCCAAAACTTCACCCCCTACGGATACTGTACGGACCGATGAGAGGTCTCCTACGTACGGCTTACGTACGTCGTATCACCGTACAGTACCTCACCGTACTACTGTACGATGGGAACGCTGCCGCGCACGAGCATTGCTGAGGAAGGCCATCATGCATACTCCCAGAACAGCCCATGCGCAGTTGAACACAATAATCGCTCCACGCATCCTATACCGGTCGGCAACCCATGCCGTAGCGAACATCCATGCTGCAGCCAGGACGTATGGCGGGAAAGACATGATCTGACTCATGGCGACGGAGTAGTTCAGATCGTTGCGGAGGATGATTGGCAGGAAATATCCCCAGCTATATGCGACGACGTTGTTGAGGAAGTAGAGCCATGCAAACTCCCAGATCTTCCAGTCGCGGAGATGTGTAGCGATGGTTGACCAGGTGAGTTGATCAGCGACGGCATCGCCGCGATCGCGTTGGATGCGGGCTAGGATTATGTTGGCTTCCGAAGAGGTCAAGAAAGGGCGCTTTGTGATGGGGCTGGGTTGACTGGCTTTGTCGGGAAAATCGATTATAGTCACGTAGCCCATAAAGCCAAGTAGAACGGTGATGGCACCCTCCTTTGGGTGGGTTAGCGGTTAACGACAGTAAGGAGGAGCTTAACTGACTATAGCAAATATCCATTGCCACCCGTTCAGACCTCCAAGACCTCTCATCTCACTCAGTGCCCAGGCGAGGATGTTTGAGAAGCCACTTGCAAGGAGGGCTAGCAGGTAGAATCCGCTGAACCTCTTCTGAACCTCAAATCTCGCATACCAACAGCTCAGAAGGAATACGCAACCTGGATAGTACCCTGCTTCCAGAACGCCGAGAATGATCCTGCAACCCAGTGCTTGCGTCCAATCGTTCGTAAAGCCCATACCGATTGTCACAGCGCCCCAGCAGACGACCAAAGAGGGTAGCCATATGGCAGGGCCTAGTTTCCGGATGATGATGTTGGCCGGGAACTGCAAAGGTGAAGATGCGAAATCAGTATCTGTCTCACACACAGTGCGTACAGTCACGACCTACCTGGAAAATGATGTAAGGAATGAAGAAGATCATTGTGAGGATGGAGTATCGTGAGCCAATAGAGAGGCCTAAGTCTTCGTCCATGCCTGCTATACGCGCCTAGACTTTGGGTCAATATGCGACATGTAACCGCGACTAGAAGTATGCCGTACATTTGGAAGGTTAACGCGATCGATGAGTGCGAAGGCATAGATGACAGCGAGTGTAGGTAGGAGTCTGAGATCTATTTTTCGGATGATGCGACGGGTTTCCTTGTCATCCTTTTCGAAAGGTGACGATGCTTGTCCTGATGTATCATTCGTTCGATCCACAACATCCTCAATGTCGACGCGGCCATCTTTACCGCCATGGCTTCCCTCATCGAACAATATCTTTCGTCGTTAGTAGTCAGATCTGATAGGGCTTGGGAAAACACTGACATGCTCCTTTCGCTCGGTTTCGAGGTCCTTTTCTTTGAACAACATTCTATCGTGTGGCAGGCCAACTGATACAGCATGCATCGAACATATTTCGAGCCTTCTTATCGCTGCAATCACCTAGTTCTTCAACGATAGATCCCCGCATAATGTATCCCGAATCGCGGGGTGTCATGCGCATCGTTACTCAATTCGGTTATGAAGAGCCACTCATCGAGGTGACAGCTCGCTTCGACTCCAAGTCACGAGACTAGCTTCACGCGCTTTTATCCGCGGATTGGATCTTCAGCAGCGGAGTGGAGGCTTGGCTGTTGAGATTTGCATATCAGAGAAGTTTGGGCATGACGTATATTGACTCCACTTCACAATGTCAGCGTCGGCAAATGTGATATGGCTTAGGTGATTGAAGTTACTGTTCGCAATCTTAGCCGGGTCTTCTACACGCTGTCTCTTTGTGTTATAGCCAGCTGTTCGCACGCGCGCGGTGGGCTCAGGGCAAATGCCCACATAACAGGTAGTCATAATTGTACTTGGAGGAGTTTATCCGATATACATACCTAGGTTCCGTTCAGTCATCATATCGCTATCCTCTATATACGGTATACATCAAGACCAAGACAAATATGCAGGCAAGATACAACATGACAGCAAGTAGGGGATGCCGACGCAGTTGCCAGACGAATCGAGGGATGACAGAGCGACCATGCCCAATATAGACTAGCATCTCGCGAAACTTCAGCGCTAAGCTTCATAACGCGTCGTGGCCTCATCGTCGCGTCTTCTACCTTATCGTCTAGCCTCCCACGCGCACTGAACGCATCATTAGTGAAGGAAACTGCTTAGTTACGACCCCCGCCTTCATTAGTCAATAAGTCGCACACACTCGACAACCATGCTTCACACGATACAAAACAGATTACCTCGTTTCTCGTCGCTCTCGACTCAATTCTACACACTCGGAATGCGGAGCGGATGAGCTTCCGTATTAAACACCTATTCATACACACTTATTGTGTCTGTCTTGTTGAAGACGAGGTAAAAACACTTCGACATTCCATTAAAAGCTCTTCATCGAATCTTCCAACCTCCCCTTGTTCTGGATCTTTGGTCACGTCGCCTATCACGGCATTTCTGTAGTCAGGTACTGTGTTATTCTTTGTTGCTTTGGACGTTTCCCAAGTCTTATCCTGATTTGCACGGTCTCCCACTTTGCGATGCATAAGGAGACTGACTCGATCGACTGAGGACACAACATACACCATGGGTCGTGCATGTCGCTCAAAGGGCTCAAGCCAGCTACCAGGGTGTAGTTGCGTTTAGAAAGATCCGGGCAGGTAGGCATTGAGAAGGTTCTGGCTACCAAACGCATAGGTCAGCATCCAACGCCGTGCGAACAGTCATTGTGCTACCAAATGGCTCGATCCCAGTCCAAAATCCTCCGTGCACCGGCAAAAATCATGTATCGACCTGAACTTTGCCCCAGTAGAGGAATGTCACCTCGAACCTGATGTCGAGATTCATGTCCATGATGACTGCGTTTGCCGTAATCATGTGGGCCAAAGCAAACGCACCTCAGTTTACGACCACAATCCTGCGCGCTTTTCTCGCAGCCTCCTCGACTCCAGAGCTCCGTCACAGCTGCGGCTTCTGTTATTTGAGAATATCGTAGCTTCTTTTCATTACTTCAAAATGACTACTAACCGCCTCCAGATACCTGAACATACATCTCTGGTGCACCGCCTCGAGATCAAGCCCATCTTCGACAGCCTCTCATCTCGCCATAAACTTTACGCACACTACCTGCCGAAATCGGCCTGGGCAGGAACGCGCATCATTCTACCTCAGACCTCGGGATCATCTGAGACCATCTTCGAATTCATCATCTCGCTATATCGTGCATGCGATGGAAAGTGGGACTTTCTCGCAGACGAATGCGCAGTAACAGACACCGAGGTGCAGGCGTTCTTGAGCTATGCTGCGCTGTTCCTGTATAACCTTGGGCAATTCTATGTACGTTTCGTCAGGCGGAAAGGGGAAGAGACTATATGCTGACTGGTTAGGGTGATGGTGGTCAGCAGTTCGTGCCTGACCTATCTAACGACTCGCTGAAGAACACATTGTGATATGCGGGTATACAAGAGTCGCTCCTTGACCCGATTGTTGAGGCTACGACCGGCACACCTCCATACAGTCTAGGATATCTGAGCGATACTACTGTGTCAGGCTACTATCTGGGCAATATTCTCATCACCCGCAAAGAGATCGCAGAGATTCAGGAACGCTCGACTTGAGATGTTCCACAATGGTGGAGCTGAGAATCGTCTCCCCACACACAGGCATACTGTGGAACCACAGAAAGGATCGCCGCTCTGTCTTCCACTTATGGAGTGGGCTATTTTGCAATAGCCCAAGCGCTGTGTCTTTGTGGCGTTGCGGCAGTGCTTTGTTGTAGTTTGTCGATGGATCCGGTAGGAACAGCCAGCGATTCATCGCTTCTTGACTCTGTGTAAATCTTTCCATTTACTGCTTCACTATCAACTTCAGGATATCCTTTTCTGCGTGCAAAACTTACCATAATCACTGACCACAACTCGAATCACCACTGATCTTCTTCTCGGTCTGCCATCATCCCGAAGCATAAGCAGTCAACCTCCTTGGCAGGATAATGACGGATATCTGCATCCTTTCTAAGTTTGTTTGCCGAAACAACAAGCCCGTAGTGGATGGTTGGGTCACTGCGGGACATCTTGTCGGAGTCGGAGTCAGATTCCGAGTCGTGTTCATGAACGTTATTTGACAGAGTAGAGTGTGTAACAACGTGTCTAGACTTAATTCCACAGAGCACGGAGTAAGCTTCCCAATTCGGGTGCATACTATTAGTCTGACCTGTACAAGTATCACTATTCGCATCTAACTTCTTGTACTAGCACTTTACCCACTTGCGTGCTTTGAAGGCATCGAGTAGAGGCTTTCAAAGCCCGTATTCGTCAAGATTATACTCATTTGCGAGTCTGCTCACTGCGTTCTGTAGACCGAGTGGAGTGTTGTTGCGCGTTTTCGATACGTCAGTAAGCTAATGACGGATTCCTGATGGAACCGACGTAGTGTATTTTCAACGCCTGCACGTCTAGCAGGTTCTTGGCTTAAGAGGTCAGTGTTCACCCGGGCATACGCACGAAGCAGTAAAGTAGACAACACAACTCCCGATAGGACCGATTTTCGGTTTTTTTCCATTGCTCTCACGTCTAGCAAATACCGAGATAGCACGAGGAGGTTTGAGTAAAAAAGAAAAAGAGCATTGCTTCTCTTCAAGTTTTGTTCACATATTCTCACATCACTTTACCATCGTCGCTTACCTGATTTCTATACTACAACGTTACCATGCTTCTTGCTACCATCCTCTGTTCCGTCCTAGTAGGACGTGCTCCGCTTGCAAATGCAGACACAGTTCTGTCAGATGCGGAGATTGCGGAGAGAAACGCCATCAGTGCGAGAGGCGCCATACAATCAAGACAGCTTCCTGATTATTTTGCTACATGTTGTATACCAGACGTAAGGTACCCCTGACGCGCCGCTCTATTCGCAAACTGAGGCTTCTAAGTAGTACGCTAACGGCTAGCTCTCTGTCGGATACAGGCATACATTCCTCTCTGTGTAAGTCGCGACCGACCCGCCGCTCGATCGGCTAACGCAAGCTACTAAGCAGCATGCTAGCGGATACAGTGTTAGGCAAGATCCTAGGTACCACTCTACTACCTAGGTATAATGGACTATGTCTTAGTAGGGGGTTAGTTCCACTCGTTGTATGGAGTTCTCGTATAGGGTATAAGCTCGGCCGAGTCGAACGGACATTCGTTTAGTAAGACCAATGCTATTAAACACAAAAGTCTAGTGCTCTCCTTCCCTTTTTACCATATTACTCTGGAGAGTGACTAGTGTGCAAATACCCTCTAATGATACTACCTATAGATAGGCTGTAACTCCCAGGGTCGTCAAGCTAGCCGTATTGATTGTAATGTGCGCCACGCCAATATCATTGGCCAAGGGTTTATGCACGCAGTGATGTTTGTCTGCTGTGACAGGGATCACGCATCAAGGCGTCGCGTTCTTACCGACACCAGCGACAAAGCTGAGAAAAGAGCGCCCTTACTGGTGCAAGCGGTCTTTCAGCTCGTATGCACAGTAACGTATCGTCAACATGAGCATCGAATGGATGTTGGGGTATTGATAATTGCTGCGAATACCGTAGTGATACATCTCATGCAGGTTTTAAACCACAACATAACTCTACATCCTATGACTCGATCCCACACATCTTCTTTATATTGTCATTGGCCGCCATGGAAACAATACGTCTAGTAGGCAGATTGAAAAAGTATTGTGTACCCAAATTGATCTCTTGTTCAGTCGCCTCAATTTGGGGGATGCTTTCACCAAAGAAGCCAGCGGTTCCTCTGTCTTTTCTCATGATATCCACTGCGAGTAAAGCCTCGGGACACTTCGGGAAGGTTGCTGTCAAATTACACTCTCTTGCACATTCTTCCCACCAGTCGAGTTTTTGCTGTTCGTAGTTCGCGTCTTGGAAAATACCTTTGACCGGATTCTCGAATGTAACACCCAACTTCATAACTACGTCGAAAGCGAGGAGTGTGCGAAACTTATTCAATTCTAGATTATACCGCGGAAGGCTGTCCGGATATCGTTTCTTCCTTTTCTAGGCCTGTTTCTTATCATCTAATGCTTTGTCGCTGTAATCTCTATCTTTTTGGTGCTCTTCTGTGTATAGTGGTCCGAGCCCAAAGTAGATAATCTTTCTAATACTCTTCACTGGTGGAAGCTTCCACGCATTATGCAAGCTGAACAAGAAAGTAAGGCGCCTTTCACTCGTTTTCCATATCTTCGCTGTTTCCAACAAGTTCCTACCACGTAACGAGGGTCGATCAGTATGGGGAATAAGCAAAGGAGTGCATGGTGATCTTTGAACTCAGAAGTCTCGATATTAACTCAGAGTGTGCTAAGACGTTGACATAGTTGCTGCCAGGGAAGGTATGATTGTAACCCTTGATCCGTGACGTTGCGGTAAGCGGAGAGGTAAAGTTGAGATATGTCCAGAAGCAGAAGTACCTTTTCACTTTGTCGAAGCTACGCCAATTGGTTGTCAGTTGTACAGTTATGATTCTGGTCATACTCGTCTCGTTGGCTTTTGATGCACTCAGTTTTTACAGTACAAGTTAGAGTACACGCCAGAGAAATCAATGTCTTGGTGAATAACCCATTTCGTGTCCGCCAAAGAACATTTGCGATTTTTGTTCATTAAAGATGCGATTGTTCATTAGAGAAGCGATTGTTCATCAAAGAAGCGATTTAACTCACATCGTGTTGCAGAATTTTGCTAGTATAGAGTAGTTAATCGCCGAGAGCGTGGTAGAAAGCGTCTGGCTGTCTACAAAGCTCAGGGAGTTCATCAGCTTTAGCTGTAATTTGTGCCCGCGACACAACTATTGTGGTGACGACATTTAGCACTTGCAAAAGATCCCGAGAAATTCTTAGCTTTCAAAGGCAGCCCGGGTCTTGGGTATTCACGACTGCATATGAACCACACTAGCTTTTGATAATTCGCCATGACTGTTCCGTAGGTACATTCAGACTCACATACACATGGACAGTCAGGGCGTATGGGTCGTGGGTGTTGACTCTATCAACAACAATACTAGTGCCTGCGATGCGATTTTCCTACGATCAGTGTTCGGAACTACATCATCTTGAGGATGCTGTAGTGAATTCCGCAGCCTGTTGGGGAAGTACTGCGTTCTGGCATCGATCAGAGCAGGGATGAGGTTCCAGGTTTAATGAGTCCTCAACGGCAAGTCTGAACGTTGGCACAGTCATTCGCTCCAGCTTCGTGTGACGTTGGCAGTCATGACACCCAACCTGATTACGAGTTTGCTTACCAGAAGTCAAAATCGTGAAAGGGAGGCGTAGTTGTAAATTTCATCTCTTCCAACTCTTCCAAGCTCCTACAAAGCCGCCATCATCAGCAGCCTCACCACCTCCAACCAAACCACCCACTCCTCTATCCAAACCCCCCAAATCAACAAGCGGCACCATACTAGGCCTCCCATGCGCACACATAAACGGAAACACACAGCCCGCCAGTTTCCCCACCAACGTCTTACAATCATCAACACCAAGTACATCGTTGAACATGATAGCCGAGCGACATGCGCGAGAGTTGATGAGATCGACAAGACCCGGAGGACATGTTGCCAGGCGTCTGACCCAGTCGGTAGGATTATTCGCTGGTGAGGTGGATGGCGTGAGTAGAGGCGGTAGATGCGGATCCTCTGCGTACTTCCAGACTGTTGAGCGGAGGAAAGAGATGAGAACTTTGGGATCGGCTTTGCATCGTCCTGATATACCAGTTGGAAGAGCAGTGACGAATAAAACATGCTTTTCCCTATCTGCAGTGCTAGGAACAGCTGCAGACGTCGTTGGTTCGAGGACGTCATAGAGGATACCCCATGCTGCGAATCTAGCGGCGTGCGTTGTGAAGTGTGTTCGTTCCTGGGGCGAGATTGCAAACTGCATTGGCTTCTCGAGTACGACAGAAGCTACCTGCGCTTGGTGGCCGAGCTTCGACTTATACCCTGTTTTATCTTGTAGCGGGCTACAAAGCTGCCCCAGGAGCGACTCGACCTGCACACGCTCATCTGCCGCATGCTGATCGATCAGCACAAGGAGCCCCGCGCGCGCATCTTTCACCTGCGTTGAATCTTGCATCTTGACTAAGATGAACTTGTTATCAACCTGCGAGATGACCTGGGCATTCTGCAGCCCTTCTTTCGACAGTCTACTAGAGCCACCCGTCGAAGCTTGGTTAAACGCCTTGTCGGTATCGATGCGAGAGCAGCCATGTCTAGAGCGATGGTGTCCTCGATCAAACTCATCTTCGTGTAATATAGCCTGTTGTATGCGCTTCTCGCTCGGCTTGAAGATTGGGTTCTCCCATTTGTCCAGCACATTATCAAGCCAAGGTGTCTTGCCAGGTACAGCCGTCGAGGCTCGTGTTGGCAATCGTATCGATTTGTTCATAGGTGTCTCACTACGGTGAAACGTAGATGCAGTAGAGTCGGTGGTTGGTCGCAGCCGAGCATCGAGTACTACGCAGCCAGTTCGAGCGCTCAGTACATATACCTTCTTGGTTGTCTGGTCTGTCCACAATATGTTATCGTCATTCTCTTTATCTTCGGTACCCAGAGGGTCTGCAGGCGTTGAGGCTTCGTCGAGAAGTCGTTGTCCGCTCAAAGCACCTTGGGGTATTGGCGCTACGTCAAAATTGGCGAAGACTGCAGTGTTCGTACAGCGTGAAGGTTTCGTATCTTCTTCCTTGCCGAGATCTAAGAATGCTTTGGATTTTGGCATGGTCGAGGCGCTGCTGAAGAACCCAGGCTTTCCACTTTTGATGCGCGACCACTCCGCAAAAGCTCCACGACGTAATCTCTCGGACGACTCACGAGACGCTGTCTTATCCGGAAGCTTCCCCTTGAGTGATAGCGACGAGGTTGATGTTTGCCTTGGTGTTGTCGAGCGGCTTCCGGTAGCTTGCTTTCCCAAAGTCATGGGCGTGTTTCGACCCTTCGTGGATGGCGAGTCACTTGCAACAGAGTCCTCAGCAGCGCTGGAAGCCGTATCTAGCCGTTCACGTCTCTTGCGAGGTTGTCGTGGTCTGAAATGATGAACCGATAGCCATTGGGTTATCATTGCGCCCAAGACCTCCATGGTGTTCTGCAGGTTCGCTTCGTCTCCAATGAATTGATCTTCAGAGACGGTTCTTCTACGGGCGTCCCTGAACGAGATGCGAAGGTAGAACATGGGGTGTCTGTCGACATGCTTGCGTGCTTTGAGCCGTCGATTGGTGTAACCGTCATGCTTGAAGCGCTTGTCTGACTGGCGCCTGATCTTCTCCTGCTCATCGACGTCGGCATCGTCCTCGACAGTACCAAAGCTAGATTGCGCGAAGAGACGGTTGATAGCATCGAAAAGCTCATTGTGGCCGGCATCTGCAGACAACGGCCGTATGCCGAGCGAGATGAACTGGACATGCTTGCTGGGTGCCGGATGTAGTGATATGGCGCCTTTGATGGAGATGGCAGATGTGGCAGCTGACGCTGGTACCCACGACGGCCACTTGTCAATGGTGATGTAGTTGGCCTGCGTCAGCACGTTGAGGAGTGAAGGGAGCTGCGCAGCGCGTGGCTTCAACGTCTCCCTCTCTTGGCTTTGTGCCGGTGCCTCTGAGCCAGATATGCTGAGATTGAGAAGCACCCTGTTGTCGCTGTCACGAATTCGTATCGATATCGGACGCTGCCAACTAAGCAAAAGACTCGTTGCGTGCTTCTTCAGCCCGTCCCAGAGTCTATCATGCTCCGCTTTTTGCTCCGATATGATGGACCGCTGCTTGACGCGCACAGGCAGGTTTCCGAACAGGTTCCGCACGGTGACGCGGGTGCCGTGCCTGGCTGATATCTCGTGATGGGCCGATGCCGGAAGTTGCCTTTCCACGGCCTTTGATTGGTGAAAGGTTATCGCGTTGCACGAGCGATGTTGGTAGTGGTGCGAGGAGATGGCCAGGAGGGACATGGCAGCGAGTGAGGCGAGGAAGGTGCCATTGCGGCCAAGAAGCGGCTCAGTTGCATGGTACTTGGACGTGCCTGTGCCTGTCAATTGTCTATTTATGGCTCTCGGTGTATGCACATACAGTAGAGCTTACCCAGGCCGCCTTCCTCGCGGAACTCGAGGGGCGAGATGCCGAGGCCGTCGTCTTCGACCGAGCATCCGCCGCGCGCAAAGTCGATGGCGGCTTCTATCCTGGTCGCGTGCGCGTCCAGCGAGTTCTTCAGCAGCTCCAGCACAACTCCAGTGAGCGAGACGATTGCCGTCGACGACTTGATCTGGGCGACGACATGCTCGGGCAGGGGCAGTATACTTCGGGCTGAAGCATCGGGGGCAGTGTGGTTGGCGCCGGTTGCGGTGTTTCGGGTCATGACGTAGTGGCGGGCTTGGTGGGCGCCCCCTCGCTGTTTGATCGCGCGCAGTCGAGCATGTTTGGGGGTCGCTCCGTGATCAGTGGGGAGGCAGGGCGGGTGGTTACATGTCGATCTGCACAAGATGCGCAATCAGTGTGCCGTGAAGGGGAACTCACAGCCTAGCGCGGCGGGCGGCAGGTGCGCTGCTGGGGAAAAGGGCCAGGGTCCAGCCGGAGGCATGAGCGACCAGCAACTCCTCGCCCTTTCCGCATCAGCAGCGTCCCCGGCCCCAACCGCGTAATCCAGCGAGCCCACACTGCTTCGGTCGCCTCATCTTGTCGACGGCAGCGATTCCACGCTGCGTCACACCATCGCGACAACCGCGCTCCGACCGTCTGCGCTGGCTCTCGCGCACTCCTGCACGCACTAAGTCGCCCGCCCACCAACAGCCGCGTCCTATTCCTCCAGTAGTTTCGACGTGGAACCTTCCGAGACGGAACGTGGCATCCCGCGCCTAACTGCTAGCTCGACGACCTCCTTCACCCACCGCCGGCACTCTGCATTTGGCAGCCGGCATAATGGCCACGGCCGAAGCTGCGTCGAGACCCCATGGTACGCTCAGCTAGCCCAACACAGCCATTGCCCCAGACAACTGCCCTGGATATTACACCCTCCTCCGCCACTTCCACCCTCGCACAACCAAACTATGCTCAGTATGCTAACGCGGTATAAAGACCGACACCCGCGCAAACGCCCCTTTGCGGGCTGGATGAAGCGTCTCGCGAACCTCAAGCCTTCGTCGTCCGACGCTCCCAGCAAGAAGGGCAACACCGTCAAGAAAGGCGCGCCCAAGAACAACCCCTATCCCGAGTCGGGCTACGTCAACGCCAACGCAGCGCCAGCTGACAACTCGTCCGTATCGACATCCGCCACGCCGCGATCGCATGGCAGCTACACGTCCATAGAGGAGCCCGCAGCCGGACAGCGGCACCGAGTCGAGCAGAGCAACAAGTCCACGGCACCGACGGTAGCCACGGTCCCCGACACAGTGCACTCGTCGAGGTCAAAGGCAGAGACAGGCGGCAGCAACTTTGTCAACGGCGGCAGCACTTTCTCGTCGCCCAATGGCTCAGAGCACTCCCTCACCACCACCCTGACGACGATACAGTCAACCGCGCCCTCAAATGTCCTCAACCTCGGCCAGGCCCAGAACCAGAGCCATGCCACAACCTCAACTGCCACGCCCGTCCACTTTTCCCACCAGTTCCCCGCCTCCCCGCCGCCCTCAGCTATACCGCCGCATCTGGCGCCCCAGCAGCAGCCCAACTCGTATCAAGGCGCTACCGCGAACAACATCCTCACCGACAACGCGTCCATCCTCACCCTTGCCTCATCCTCGAAGCGTCGCCGTCGCAACTCTGTAGATACCAACGCCTCGATGCGAGCCCTCGCCCCCTCGTCGCATTACGGAGGCAGTCGCGAGTCACTGCCACTCAGCGTACTCTCCGCCAACCCAGACGCCATATACTCGCCCTCGAGCAGGCCAAGCAACGTCGGTGCCTTTGTGAATGCCGAGCGCGCGAGCGTCTACTCAGCCTCTGGTGTCACCGCGCCAGTCCTGCCCAGCGAGCGCAACAGCTACTACGCGACCAAGCAGGCCGATGGTCTCAGTGTGCGCAGCGGACTCCTTGGCCACGGCCGCACTGATAGTATCAGCAGCATGCGCGCCACGCCCACCAGCCCACTCGCCAGCCCACGCGACCCCATGGGTCCTGCCAGGATCAGCCGGAAGAGCTCCGAATGGAAAGACGCGAGGGAGGCGAGTGATGAGGATGAGGCGCCCGCGAGCCCTATTGTAGAAGAGCATGAAGATAAGCCGACGCCGAATGCGCAGACTTAAGTGCCATGGAACAAGATGCGCCATGTGCTGAATTGTTACGATACGAAACCGAGATACCAACGTAGGCGTTGTGGGGGTTGGGCTGTGTCACAATATTCGGAGTAAGAGCACAGAAAGGGGGTGCTTATACCGGTGACTTGGATGGGAGGCGTTAGTATGGGGTTGAGTACACGTGGGAACGGGCGGGCATGCATATGGTCTTTTGCTTCTTCATCTTATACCCTAGTATCGAATGGAGCTTTTTTTTTTCCTTCCTCTTGCGATGGTGAGTTTGTCTTTTATAAAAAGTGTCGTTTTCTTGTCTTGAGATTGCAATCTATACATGAGCCAATGTTGCAAGAGGCGTGGATATGGCCATCACCACACGGGGTCTTCTCGCCGTGAGCAGTCTGCACATTGAGCATTTCTGAATCTGGGACGAGGAACCGGTTCGCAAAAGGCGCACGCCTTGAGCAACACCCAGCCACATTCCACGTGATCGTCGCGAGCCTCGGCATCGTCACCAGCCGAACCTCCTGCGTCTTCATCTGCAATGGTGAGAAGTCCTGCGTCATCGAGTGCAAGGTCCTCCTTGTAGAGCCAGTGCACGAAGAGTTGGAATAGTCCAACTTCAACATCTTCGAGGGTCACCCTTTGTTCAGATTCTTTCCATCTTCCATCGTACGCAGTGCGGAAGTACTCTGATTTCTTGCACAGAATGTCTTTGTGGATCCGGAAGATTGTTTTGTCGGGCCCGATGGTGATGGCGATGACTTCGCCCCGGGTGGGCTTCACTGTCGTTTGTTAGTGAGCAAATAGATAATTGCCTGTTTGCACGCATAGACGCACACTATGTCGCGGACCATAGCTCAGCTGAGGATCGTTGGGGTCAGAAATTGTACAATGTCGGTAGTGGGATGCAGAGGTGGTGCGGAGGGCAAGGCGGTCCAACAAGTGCCAAGACCGCGTTGATGGTGAGGGTGAGTGACGAAGACCAAACTGGAACGTTCTCGCTCCTGGGAAATGACGCTATCTTCTGTCGTTGCGCCTTATGTATCCAAGTGAGCATGAGCTCATAGTTCATGAATGTCGTTTCAATACTTGATTTCACTTCGGCCTCGAAGAAAAAAGACATTCTCCAGGTCCTTTTGTTTGTACATTGGAGCATGTTCTGGAGAAATTGGAATCGATAGCATAGGCAGGAGTATACATTGCTAACATTCTACGAGTTTGTTGACGTAAAATTACGCGACTACCTCCTCAGTGTTTCTTCTCCTCCTCGGACCCATCGAGGTGGTAGTCACAAGCTTTCAAGTCATCTGCTGTCGTGTTCCGTGTCTTCAGCACACTCTGTCTCAGCATGCTCCAGATGATAGATTCGTATGTAGCGCTATAGATCGATTTCCCATTGTCTGAAGAGTATCTGTTGACGAACCTGTTGTGCGCCGAACGACCGGAAGCGTGCGTACATCAAGAACGCCAATCCCACAGCTATACTCCAGCTCAACGAAAAGCTCCCTTAGCGCGTTATCCTTGGGTCAGCATTGGAAGACCCAGCTGATGCTGAAAGAACAAAGTACCATCTTCTTGTCAGCCAAATGACCGACAATGGCGTTATGAACAGCTGCGTGAGACCAGGGCGCCCAGCATCCCCAGCGGGAAATTCCAGCTGTCTTTGCGAATATTGAGCTTGCCAGTGTAGAGCCAGTCAACGATGAGGTCCATGTTGGATGAGTCGACGTGTTTATTAAGAGTGACCTTATCTGCGTGTTTCATCACCAGAGCGCGCTCAAAGTATGCTGAGTAGTGGCAGATAAGATTCCTGTGGATGCGATAAACGGCCCAGCATGGTCTGATCGTGATGGTCGCTATCGGGCCTTGGGCGAGCTTGCTATGTAGATTGTCAGTCAAAGTAGAGCCCGAAGGGATACGTGGCGCTTACCTGGAGGAGAGTGAGCTAGACATCTTGTATTGCGTGAAACTATAATATAAGTTGAGTATATTGACAGTAAGGAACGAAAAATGTCGTGCTCCGCAAAACAATAACGCTGATGTGTTTTGCAAGGGAGAAAACACGTGCTGAGACACGTCTGACCCATCCTTAACAATTTGCGGTAAATGTTGCACGCCACATCTGAATTTTACGAGTAAATACCAAGACATTTCATTTGTGTCTCATGAGCGTTTCGAGGTACCCATCATTGGGCTATTCGCTGTTAGTGAGTACGCGTGAAGTATATAGTCTTCTGGATTCTAGTCTATTGGAAGACATCTCGTATATCCCTGGTAAGGCAATGGGAAGTGAAGGGAGAGTGTCAACTCATCTACAAAGCCTTCCTAATCGCACTCTTGAAAGGAATAATCTGCACCTCATCCAGATTCCACACCCCATCCTTAACATACTGATCCTGCTTCAACCTCTCCACAACCTCCTCTCTCGTCTTGGCCCCAACCAGGCACGCCGAGCCTTTCATCTTAGGAGGGCCTGTGTCGCCTTCTTTGATGGGTTCCTCGAGCATGGCTCCTGCGGAAATGATGGCATTAGCATTATGACCAGTGTCACGGTATGGAGAGAGAGAATAGAAACATACCACCCCACAACCACATATCCTCCCTATCAGCCTTCAACCCCTCCAAATGCTTCGACCGACTCGCAATACGCTTCTGCAGCGCACCCGCATGGTCCGGCACAATGATGAGCCATTCTTGTAGTGGGGCACTTGTAGACGATGCCATTGTGCGTTGATGTTGTTGGAACTTCGATACGTATCTTAGTGGTGTTGTTGTAAAGGACGACGTGAGAGGACGGAGGGAGCGGAGGGCGGGCATATATGTTGTCGCTACTGACGGGGAAGCAGGAGGGCGTGTGGGGCTGCGGTCTTCGGAGCTTGGGGGAGAGAGGGATGAGCTGTGGAGCAACGGGCTGCTTAGCTTCTTGGTTGGGGGATTTTCCTGATGGGCGATACGTACAGGAGCTTTGTTTGGTTTATACCAAGTATCTGGTGAGACGAGCGGTGCAGTATGTACTTCCAAGGGCGCGTGATGGTTGTAGGGCGCAGTGTGGGGAAGATGTAGCTCTCGGTCGGAATTGAGCCGCGGCTTTCGGAACAAATTACGCTAGAGCAGCAACAGCGTAGGGAAGTTGCTTGAAGACATCACGAAGGCATAGGAAGACTCAATTTTACGTACAAAACATACGTATTCGCTACATATACTACGGCTTGACAATGAACATATCCAAAATCATGAACTCATGCCTCCTTACGTTAATCCAAGCGATACCTACCCCTGAAGACCACCAACGCCGTATTGCATTCCCGAAGACCCCATGGCAGAAAAGCACGCTCGGGCAAACCATAATTATCTTGTAGGAGCGATGCTTTCAACATTGCCCACTGCAGGCAAGTGCATCGGTGTGCCTAACCACTGCACATGACGCAAGACTCGGGGTTCTCTATCGAACAAGCAAGGACAGCATCAGCGTAGATGTCACCATCTCGTGCCTCGCTATCGTCCTTTGAGTCCTCTTCCTGCAGGTCCTTCTTGGCCACCTCCTCATCTGGCTTGGGGACAGCATCGGCAGCGACCATCTTTGGGCTGTCGCCGTCCTCCATATCAGCCTTGAATGGCTTGCTTGCGAGGGCATTGCGTTCCTCTGAGACTGTCGGCGGGGTGGGCATTGGTATGGGAACACCATTCTCCTCAGTCTCAGCCTTGGCCTCACCGTTGGTCTCGCCATTGGTGGGCTTGATAGCGTACATTGGGCGAGGTGAGGGTGACGCGGTTTCCGAGGCGGTGATAGGTGAGTGTCTGATAGCCTCAGGCTGGAATCCCGGCTGCTTTCGTACCTTGGGTAGGGCTTTGGCGATGTTTGTGTCTGCAACCTTGAGAGCCTCTTGGTCGACAGTGAATTGAATAGGGGCCGAGGCAGCCATGGTACGGAGGTAGTACATGCCAGTCTTGAGACCGGCCTTCCAGCCGGCAAAGTGCATAGAGGTGATCTTGCCCATGGTAGGTTCCTTCATGTGGATGTTGAGTGACTGGGACTGATCAATGAATGCACCACGGTCAGCCGCCATCTCAATGATCCTTCGCTGTGAGATCTCCCACACAGTCTTGTAAAGAGTCTTTGTCTCCTCAGGGATGTTGGGAATTCTGGCAATTGATCCGCCATCAGCGATGATGCGGTTCTTCATGTTTTCAGACCAGAGACCCATGTCGACCAGGTCCTTGAGCAACCATGGGTTGACGACCTGGAATTCACCAGCGAGGACACGGCGAGAATAGATGTTGGAGGTGTATGGCTCGAAGCACTCGTTGTTGCCCAGAATCTGTGAAGTAGAGGCAGTTGGCATGGGCGCAATGAGCAGCGAGTTGCGCACACCGTGCTCGGCAATCTTCTCTTTCAAAGACGCCCAGTCCCAAAGGTTAGTAGGTTTGACATTCCACATGTCGTATTGAAGGATACCCTGAGATACGGGGGATCCCTCGTAGGTCTTGTAAGGACCAAGCTCCTTTGCGATGTCGCATGAGGAAGTGAGCGCAGCGTGGTAGATGGTCTCGAAGATTTGGATGTTGAGCTTCTTAGCCTCGTCCGATTCGAAAGGAAGGCGGAGTGCGAGGAAGGCATCGGCTAGACCCTGTACACCCATACCGATGGGGCGGTGGCGGAAGTTGCTGCGGCGTGCCTCTTCGACAGGGTAATGGTTGACCTCGATGATCTTGTTCAAGTTGCGAGTGACGACCTGTGTAACTTCGTGGAGCTTCTTGAAGTCGAACACGCCGGCCTTGTAGTCGACGAAAGAAGGCAGAGCAAGAGAAGCCAAGTTGCAAACAGCGACCTCATCAGGAGCGGTGTACTCAACAATCTCAGTGCACAGGTTGGAGCTGCGGATGGTACCCAGGTTCTTCTGGTTGCTCTTGCGGTTGCAAGCGTCCTTGTAGAGCATAAAGGGGTTACCAGTCTCAGTCTGGGCCTCAAGGATGGCATACCAAAGCTTCTGGGCGCGGACAGTCTCGCGGCCCTTGTTCTGCTTCTCGTAGCTCTCGTAAAGAGCCTCGAACTCGTCACCGTAGACATCAGCAAGGCCAGGGCACTCGTTGGGACACATGAGTGTCCAGTTGCCGTTGTCTTGGACACGCTTCATGAAGAGATCCGGAATCCACAGAGCGTAGAAGAGATCGCGGGCACGGACTTCCTCCTTGCCGTGGTTCTTGCGCAGGTCAAGGAAGCCAAAGACGTCAGCGTGCCATGGCTCGAGGTAGATGGCAAAGGCACCTGGGCGCTTGTTTCCACCCTGGTCGACATAGCGAGCAGTGTTGTTGTATACACGGAGCATGGGAATGAGACCGTTGGATGTTCCGTTGGTGCCACCAATGTATGAGCCGGTAGCACGAATGCGGTGCACATTGAGACCAATACCGCCAGCGGTCTTGGAGATCAATGCACAGGTCTTGAGTGTGTCGTAGATACCGTCGATGCTGTCTTCCTTCATGTCGATGAGGAAGCATGACGACATTTGTGGCGACGGTGTGCCCGCGTTGAACAGCGTCGGCGAGGCGTGTGTGAAGTACTTCTGAGACATGTAGTCGTAAGTTTCGATGGCCTTCTCAATGTCATCGCCGTGGATGCCGACAGCAACACGCATGAGCATGTGTTGCGGGCGCTCGGCGACCTTGCCGTTTATGCGTAGGAGATATGAGCGCTCGAGTGTCTTGAAACCGAAGAACTGGTAGTTGAAGTCGCGGTCGTAAACGATAGCCGAGTTGAGCTCGTCTTGGTGTTCCATTATGACCTTGTAGATGTGATCAGAGATCATGGGCTGTTTCTTGCCGTTCTTGGGGTTGACGTAGTTGTACAGATCTTCTACAACGAGAGAGAATTGCTTCTTGGTCTGCTTGTGGAGATTCGATACAGCGATACGCGCAGCGAGGATGGCGTAGTCAGGATGTGTCGTGGTCATGTACGCTGCTGTCTCGGCGGCCTGTCGTCTGTTAGCCGTTGGAGTGATGACAGACGCATTCAAGGGCGTACCAAGTCATCTAGCTGCACGGTGTTCACACCCTGGTAGACACCAGAAATGACCTTCATTGTGATGGCGGCGGGGTCAACATGGTCGGGGTCGAGGCCGTAACATAGCCTCGACACTCGTGCTGTGATCTTGTCGAACTGCACGCGTTCCTTGCGTCCATCTGAAGTCGACTGTGAGCGGTGAAGATTTGCAGCGGTGAAGGGCCTTTGTACATACCACGCTTGAGAACGAACATGTTGAATTAGAAAAGCAGTAGGGGTATCTGGTCAGGGTATCGTGAGTGATGGGTGTAGGGGAAGAGTGTGCAGGAGGGAGGGGTGGGTGGATGCAGGCACACTTATAACGCGTAAAGAGAGAAACGCGTCCCGTCGCGTTGCTTGGGCCACGGATCGGATTAGTGCTAAAGTGCCTGATGCTTGTGTAAGCCGTGCAGGGATGTGGCGTCGGGGACACGGCGGCCAATGCCCGAACTTTTCGCGGCCCTGGTATTGCAGACGACACGAGGCTGAGGTGTCGCAGCATCACCAGGACGCCCTCCACCCCCGCCCCGGCCTCTACAGAACCAATTGCCCGTCATGGCAGGCGGCCACATGAAATACCGCCACCTCAGTCGGTCGTCGTCGCATCGCCAGGCGCTCCTGCGAAACCTCGTCACATCGCTCTTCAAGCACGAGACGATTGCGACAACATGGCACAAGGCGAAGGAAGCCCAGCGCTTGGCCGAGAAGCTGATTACGCTGGGAAAGAAGAACACAGAGGCGACTCGGCGGAGAGCGACGCAAATATTCTTCGTACGACACGCCCAAGAGCTATCTACGGAGAGCGCACACTGACAATGTCAGGAACCGAATGAAATGGTACCCAAGCTGTTCGGCCCCATAAGGAAGCGCTACGAAGCAAGACCCGGCGGCTACACCCGGGTCCTCCGCATTGAGCCCATGAAAGAAGACCAAGCCGAATCCGCCATCCTCGAACTCGTAGACGGGCCAAGAGACATGCGCTTCGCCATGACCGCAAAGACACTGGCGAGGAGACCAGTAAGACTGGGGTTAAGCCCGGGAATCACAACACACGTCAAGAAGGTCACACAGTTTCGCAAGGATGGTGTAAACGGCTTGCGGAAAATGGTCCAGTCGCTACGGAAATTGCATGCCAAGGGTATGGATGAGAGGATATTACCCGCGCCTAAGAAGGTGTACCCGGAGACTCAGATGAAGAGGGAGATGCATTACCCCGACGAGGTCGATAGTGGCAAGTTCCCGAACAAGATCATACGAGTCGGGGGGACACCGAAAGTGAAGTCGAGGGCGAAGCCAAGAGTGGAGCGTAGGGTGAAGCCAGTAGAGGAGAAAAAGAAGGAAGACTTCCTGGTCAAAGAGTAAGACCTAGCCAAGAGATGAGGATGCAGTTATCACGAGGCCTCTGTAGTAAATGTGTAAATGTACAACATACCCATATCCAACACTGCATCGACACGGGTCGAGGCGTTGTCTTTTGGCCGTATCACGTACGATGCACTATATTTCTTATAAAATCTAAAGATTGACCAGACGTGTTCTCAAAGTATCACTCGATCTATCTCACCTGGTTGGGTGTTTGCTCTTATACGCGCCTAGGTTGTCGAGGTGACCCAGATCTCGAAGTTGAGTATGTGGTGGTAAGCGGTGAAGTACACTCTTACTTGACTGAACACCAAGGTGAGCACGAGAACAACTCCAAGATAAGACAGGCTAGCAGTATATAGAGGACAAGTCCTGTGGGCTCGTCTACCTTCTTCCTCCATCGACTCTGCACAATCTACATGATAGCCAACATGTTCTCCAGGAACCATCAACAGTGTGAACAGAAACGACCACGTATATCGTAAGTCATTATCCACTCAATTCTCTTACTTTGCTAACTCCCCACAGTGCCCGCAACGCCCTTTTCGCCAAGGTCGTCATTAGTTCTAAAGCACAATCTTTCACGGTGCACCTCGACCTACTCATCTACTACTCGCCCTTCTTCCGTGCCGCCCTGACAGGATCCTTCAAGGAGGCCGGTGAGAAACTCGTCACCCTCTCCGACGCCGACACCGACACCTTTGAGTTGTTTGTCCATTGGCTCTATCACCAACGGTTGCCCACTGAGGTAGATTCGCCGGAACTGTTTGCGCTCTACCGCGGCCGCGAAAATGAAGACACAGTCCCAGCTCTGCAGATGGAAATGCTCATCAAGTTATATGTCTTCTGCGACAAGCACAACGTACCTCAGCTATATCGACAGTGCCTCGATACAATGTTTCAGGTCCTTGACGATGGGGATGTACTGTCCGACTGCTACCACCCATTTTTCTGGTAAAGGTTTTGAATCAGTATGCGCGCTTTGCACATGGAGGGCGTGATACAGTTGGTTTGCCCGAAATGTGTGATTATCATGGACATGCGACAACTAAAGAGAGGAAGACATGTGAAGAGAAGAGGGAGAAGGCGGAGAAGGCCAGGGAATTATTGATGGGCTGAAATTGGGATAAGGCGGGGTGCATATCTGGAGAGGATTGTCTAACAATCTTCATTTGCGAGGCGTAATCTGGTATAGATATTTGATTGATGCTAGTAGCACATTCCGAATAGTGGATCTGGTTGGCTGCCTTGGATTCTGGCGAATCTGTGCGAAATGATAACTTGATAAAGAAAAGCCATATAATGCGACGGCGACCAAACTCGTTATCTTTTCCTACGGGAAGAAGACGAATTTCAAGCCTGTTATTCATGTTATCACACACTCGTAAACACTCCATTCTGATAATCGACCACGATTGCCTTCTCCAGTGCCGTTGCTGCCGCCTCTTTGAAAGCTTTATGGACCGGATCATTGTCAACATAGTAGTCGCGGTCTTCAATGGAGTGAAACTGTAGGACAAAAGCGTGGCTGATGCCGTTCTGGTGGGCGATGTCAGATTGTTGCCGATTTTAACACGTTCATCGGCGCTGAATACCTGCAAGTTTTCAGTCGAGATATCCTTTCCACCCGAAATCGATACAATGTATGGCCTCAGCGTAGTTGGATGTATGCATGTTTTCTTCAATCCGAAGAATTGCGCAACCACCTAAAAAGTGGTCTCAGCGTTGCTCAGCAGCGTTAGCCTTGCGAGCATCTAACCTCTTTGACAGCGAATTTGCTTGTGCCCTCTTTGAACTGGAACAACACGATGTGCGTGGTGTACGGTATTACCGGTCCATATGGCCCAAAGAAATACTCGGCGAGCGAATGTCCGATTGTCCGCGAGAAAAGTATGAGTCCTGCAGCCAGAAGCAGGCAGACGACGAGCCCAAAGGCCCTCTTTGGCATCATTATGCTGCCGCTAGGAGATAGCTCCGTTGAGCGCGAAGAGTTGGCAGCTGGTTCAAAAGCAAAGATATGCGCTCACTGTGGTGCAAAACACCAGCGAAAGCGCATCGGCAGCAGCGCGACAAGGATAGAGGCAACTTGATCCCCTCCCCGACGCAAAGGCAAGGTGTACCTGTCGAGGCAACCGAGGGGGATGTGTGCGCTAAGTGCTTGGGGGCGAATAGCCTGTAGCCGCAAATTGCTGGCAGACGGTGTAGTGGGTCCAAGCTCCCTGCTCACTCCACCTCGAAAGTGACGTACCTGAGCCAAAGACGCGGGAAGGAAGCACGTCGAAGGTCGAAAAGCCAGTCTTTGACCGCGTTGTAGCCATGCTAAAGTTGCTATGGCGTACATTCCAGACCCGCTCCAGGGCATGTGGATAGAGCTTGCGTCAATTGGGACGGCTGAAGCCAGGTTCTGGCTCGACTGCCCACCGTGGGTGGGGCCTTGGCACCTACGTCATATGAATGTCAGGTGCAGGCCAACGCTGCGGCTACGACTACAAAAGAGCTCGCATTCCTTGTCTCCTGCTAACCATCACTACAAGCAAATTCACTCACCCCATCACTCCCGTCTTAAACCACACATTACCCTCACAATGGCTTCTCTACACTGTAAGTTTGCCCATACCATTGAAACAGGCTGTTGCCCGCACTTGCACAAGCAATTGCGCCATGTTTGGCAGCTCTGGCATCATAACAGAAGAATTTTACTAACAATTCATCTCAGACCTTCCTCCTGTCAAGCCCTCTGCCATTGCTCTCGGCACGGCCTTCAACCACGCTGTCTCCCTCGCCGTCCTTGGACCCGTCTTCGGTGACGCATACCGCCGCGCGCAGCAGGCTAACTCCAAGGAGGAGTACTTCCACACCAAGGAGGCCGCTACCGCTGCCGCCTCGTGGGGTAGCTCTATCCTCGGCTCTGGTATCCAGGCCTACGGTGTCGGTGCTCTGATCAACGCTACCGGAACTCTCACCTACAAGGGTGCTGCTTACCTCGGTTCCCTCATCTTCTTCGCTTCCGCCGCTCCCTCAGTACGTCATCCCACATGAAAATCAATTTTGCGAACATACACTAACATTGCACCAATAGATCGTCTCCCAGGTCGTTACCGAGAAGCGCCCCTTGGACACCATTGCCATTGGCGCTGTCGCCCGCGTCCTCGAGACTGTCGGCCTCAGCTTGTTCCTCACCTACTGGGGAACCCGCACCAACCCCTTCGACTAAACGCCTCTCCCCATAATGGTAGAGGAATTTAGGGATTCTCATCTTTGGCGGTTTAGATTGATTGCTTCAGTCAGCGAATGATGCAGATGATATGAGCTAGCAAAAAGCTTAAAAGGGCTTGCTTCCATTATGATGTAATATATCTCAATGAAGAAATAATTCACACCACTGCCTTCAGATGATGTGATTGTAATGTTGCGTTGTTCATGTGTTTGCGTTGATGGGTGCTAGTGTGATGTGCTGAGATGTGTTTGGGTGGTTATTTGGGAAAACCTCGACTGACACGCGGCAGCTGTTCTTCCTTCATAAAGATTGTTTTTCTTCCATGTTATTGACATTAACCGTAAGCACTCGGTGTCTAGACTCAAGACATCCCATTGCTACTTGTAGTCACTATTGCTTTTAGGAAACCGAAGTCTTCCATTCCCTGTATACGCCTGTCATCTACATAACTGGGACTCATCAAAAGATAACTATGCCCTTCCTGTGTTTTGTATGGCTACTTCTAGGTGATAAAAAAGAAGCTGACTAGAGCCTTGTTGCAATGGAGTGAGTGCCAATGCCAGGATGAGTAACAACGGGGTGAGATTGCTTAGTAGCATGATAATCTCGATGCAAGTGTGCATCCTAAAAATCGTGTATCACCACATGCAGGTGTGGATCTCGATAAAAAATTATCGATCAAAGCCGTAGCTGTAGGCCCGTGAAGCCTGAAGTCATGCTTAGCATTGAGCAGTTTGACCAGAGTCTTCACTCAGATCTTATGCCACATGACATACTTGATAAGCATGAAGGAATGACAGGTTCTGTGTGTTTGTTTTTTTTTTTTTTTTTTTCGTACACTGGAGATTTAAGGTCACGATTCGCTGCTCATCCTCGGAGAAGGAGACGAAGAGCTAAGAAACTGTGCATCATGATTTATCTCCTAGGAATAATATAGTAATTGCGTTGTTCTGATGTCTGTCTGACTAGATGTGATTGCGCCGCCAATCCTGATGTTATAGGCCCCAGATGTATCTATCCCTGTGCAATGAATCGTTGCCGGTGCGACTTGTTAAGCTGCTTCTGCTAGTATTCGTAGGGAGGAAGATTGCGGCATCGCGCGCTGTGGGCTCAGTGCAAGGTGTACGCCGTTAGCAGGGTATCCTTTTGCAGTGCGAGCTTCAGATGCATCCGCAACGCACACAACGTCCCTTCTTAGAGGCTCGTCTTCACACCGACACGGTAATTTGCATTCCCGTCCCTCGGCATTGCTCTCTAGATGTCGCGAAACTTATTACGTGGCTTCGTATCACCCTCTCCTCCCTGCCGCCTCAAGCAGCCCCGATACAGTCGTAACCCTATACCCCCTTTTCTTCAACTCCGGCAACACCTTCCTCAACATCAGCGCCGTCCAGCCCCTACGATCATGACAGATGATAATGCTACCCGGCCTCACCATACTAAGTACATGCCTCGCATTCACACCGGGATAAGCAATCTGCGGATCATGAGGATACACACTACCCAGCACCATCTGATACTCCTTCTCCTTGATCTGCGCCCTCATCCTCGTGCTGAAGAAGCCAGACCCAGGTCTAAAGTACCGCGGCGGATGCGGTTTCCCCACAGCATCGTACGTGCCGTTGATGTAACCCTCTACCTGCGTGACCTCTGAATAGAGAGTTTCAGGACTCAGAGAACGCGATGGCTCATCATGCATGGCGTGGTTTCCCAATTCCATGCCGCTTTTTACAAGACGTTGGAGTGCGTCTTCTCGGCCGCGTACCTGTCCTCCAATGACGAAGAATGTCGCTTCTGCTTCATTTTCCTCTAGCACCTCTAGAATCTCGCGCGTGTATTCCGACGGCGCATCATCGATGGTCAATGCAATGACCTTCTCTCCTCCTTTTACTCTTGGTAGAGGCACGTGCCACAGTACGTCAGGCCACCTGCGTTGGAAATACCGAATCAACCCATTCGGCGGCTTGTAAATAACGTAAAAAGGCAAGACAAAAGCTACCACTACGAACATGATGGAGAACATGGTGTACATGCGCCTTCGACGCGCGGCTCGGGAAGTCGGTAGGCGGAAGATGCGCAACGGAAGGCGGGGCATGGTATGCCTGTTGTGTGTGCTGCAAATCCCGGGACGGCAAGTTTCATTGTATTGTGGGGAGGCCCAGACTGCATGTCATGTTGTTGGTGGGTTGCGCAGTATCGCAGAGTTGAAGATGCGTGGGTGAGGCTTGCGGAGTGGTTGTCGTGGATCAAAGGGGTTAGGGGCAGCTGCAGGGATGACCCATTGGGTCTAGCGTGGACACGTGCAAGCGTGGTTTTGGCGAAATTCGCGGGCGCGCGAATTTTTCTTCCCTTCCAACTGTACAGCTCTTCAGCTACGTACGCAAACTCAGCATACGTACTGTCCTTACCAGCGCGTCGAATTGCACGAACGCATGTGTATCTGCAGCTGCACGGAACTGATGCGCGTCTTGTACGGCTTACGACTACGTGCTTACGTCGTTTTCCATGTTTGAAACGACAATACGCGCAACAAACCTTGCCTGTACATCCATCAGCATCTCCATCTTTTTATAGATTCCAGGAACCAATTTGTCACGCTTATTCGAACAGTATCAACTTCGATATAAGCCCTCTAAGAATGTTCCAAGAATGACACCGTGAGCGTTTAATTGACCTGGCTGCCTTTTCATTTGTGGCTACTCGGGTCTCATTGCGTTCATACATCCCTTCCCAGCTCATCGCTTCTCTGACGTCATGTCGTACCAGAACGATGTAGATCTCTGAGTTTCTGCGATGTTTACCCGTAGGACGGAACGGCTACTGGTACATCCGGTGAGCAGTTACCATAGGTGTCAAGCGTTGTTCACATACCGATGACGCGATATCGTGTTTATCCGCTGCCGCTGTAATAATAGGGAGCCTTGGCGATGGCTGAGTACGACCGTGGGGGGAATTACAGGCACGACCACTCCACACATACCATGTTCTTCGTCGCCTCGAAAGGATATCTTTGAACATGCAAGCACAGCTAACAACCACTCCATATTGATTCGATATAACCGACCTCATTTCAGCACATTATCAATCTTGCGAATAGTCAACGCCATTGTCTGGACTAGTATGTGGTGGTCTCCAAGCTATTATCGTCAAGTGAGGCATTGCTTATCCTGTTGGGACTTTGTCCGCGTGCTTGATGATGTGACATCTTTACTAGAGATATAAACTTTTAGCTCTCGTCAATGCTGTCGTACCGTTGAGACACATCAATTTCCCTGGAGCCCGATTTCGGCAGTTCGTCACATTTGCAGGTTTGCGGCTGATGCTTTGTGAACGGCAGGAAGCGAGGCTACCATCGTTGTCAAAAAAAAAAAGGTAGATGCTTGTAACACGTTTCATCGGAAACAGGTTACTGCAGTGTCTGTGGGTCTATCACATCGCGATCTCAGATTTCTAACCATGTGGCGAGACCGGGCGCTCTTGTGGTAATTGTACCAAGGCAAACTTTCTGGCCGCCTCGGGCTTTCAGGCCAGAAATCCGACAGTTTGGGCTCAAGGGGAAGTACGAGTAGTGTACGCAGCAATCTATCGGCAAGCGCCGAAGCCGACGGCACGATGGTGACGGAGACGGAGTGTGGAGACACCAATCAGCTGCCCGGGCATCACAAACTTTATCGATTAGAAGACTGCAAGGTTTCGTAAACATGGCTCCGAGGCTAACATGTACATCAGTGTGAACGGCTTCAGGGTACGAATCGGGTAAGCATGGAGGTTCAATGTGTAGGAAGAATTCCGAGAGTAAGGAAAGTTTCGACACGAAAAGGACCGATATGCGAAGGGTTGAACTGGGTTTCTGGCTAAAGCTCGGGTAAGAAATACCATGGGCTTTGCGACGAAAGTCCGCAACTTGGGCGAAGATTTGCTGAATCACGATACCGCGTTCCAGGTAAACCCAAATCCGAAGAACGGGTGGGCACTTGCGTCTTTCCGATGCCGATGGTCTGGCTTGGTACATTTACTTGAGAGATACTAAGATACAGGTCCGGTCAAAGCAATACGGTCGATACAGTCAAACATGAGGTTGTGTTCCCCTGCACGCCTTGTATGTTATGCATAACATGACCGCTGCTGTCTGCATGGCTGGTACCTTGCTTCACACAGGGTGCTCCCTGTGTAATCGCGGGTTTGCTGAGGTTCTTCTGGGAATGTACCCAGCAGCAGGGTTGTTGCGCTAGGTTTGAGAACAACGTGCGGAGAGCACTCCGCGGCATGTCTAGACCGACAAGGTTTGGCGAGCGATCGTGGGGGACGCCTGAAACGATCCTCGTTGTGAGATGCCGGGGTTTGACGTTGGAATTGAACGTTCTTCACCGGAAAGTAAAGAACAGTGGCGCGAGTACTTTCAGGGTGCCTTTTGGCTTGGACCGCGATGCACTACTGTACCCGATGGGAAGTGTGATTCTGTAGGTAATCACCGCAAGTGAGTTGGTGGTGATGATGTAAGACTTTGCGAGTACCGTCATGGTGCTTTTGGAAGACAGGAAAGTGGAAGGGGAATTTGAGTAGTAGGTAGAGATTGAGGCAGAGAAGGGCTGATTCTAGTATATCGGCAGTTGCTGTCTGCAGCAAGGACCGAGAATGTACATTGCAGCCAACGCCAAAGGGCGTTAGGATTGCTCAAGCGCTAGTAAGCGAATGTAAGAGCTACTTGTCTTGGATTCGTATCTTACATGTGTATGTTGTTACAGAGTCGTAAATGCATCAATGTACGGCAAGTGGTTTCGAGGGGCAATGTGGCGCTGGACGAAAGTCTGTCTGGAACGGGTCTAGACGGGCGGGGTCTTTGGCTTCCTCTTGCCGATGTTGTAGCCCCAACTCCTCAGGGTCTTGACAACCTTGGGGAGGACGGCTGCGGTAAGTGGCACGCGGAAGAAGATGAGGGATTTGTGCACGAGGTAGGCTAGGCCGAGCTGCGACCAGATTGCTGTGGTGGCTGTCAGCGTTGTTCGCGGTGGCAGGGCAGAGGGGCTCCCATACATGCGTTGGACCCGCCGTTGTGTCCTACACTCCTTCCAGCCTCGACGTAGCCTTCGCGCGCGGTGGCCTCGGCAGTGGTTTCCTCGACGCCTGCCTCTACGGGCTTCCTACCCGCGTCCGGCACGGCGAGGCGGACGACACTCCAGAGCGCATTCTTCAGCACCTCTTCATAGTGGCCGATCCTGTCGGTGCCTAGCCAGCGTACTGCGATGAAGCAGAGGGGAAAGTCGAGCAGTGACAGTCCGAGGTAGACGCCCACCGCCGTCCACCCATATTCGCGAGAAAGCTTCTTGAGCCGCTGTGATACGGACAGGGCAGGTTCAGGACTCCCGAGGTGCGGCGTGGGGTTGTGCGACTGCACTGCGGGCTTGTCGCTCTTGCCGCGCAGAGAGCGGAAGCGGCGGCCGAGGGCAGAGCGTTGGTAGCGGAAGACGAGAAGGGCGCTGTGCTCGAGCGGTTTGCTTGCGAGTCTGGAAGGGGCGCCGGGTTGGGCAGAGGTGAGGAAGCGGCGAAGGGGCGGCGCTGATGGTCGTGAGGCGGCGCTTCTGGCGGCGCGCGCAAACGGCAGCCGGGCAGTCCAGAGGCGCTCAACTCGAGGCTTCATGGCATGAGGCGGCGGATGATTGGGGGCGGCAGGTGATCCGTCTTCACGTGGGGCTCACTGTCGCAGCGCGGTGGTGCCAGAAGTCCTCGCCAAAGCTACCTCACGTCGGTGCAGCGTCACCATGGCCGAATAATTCAGGCCGGGGTCCGTCGGCGGATAATCGTACTTCCGAGCCCCGGTCCTCCACCGTCGCCGCACGAGAGCCCATGGCGCCATCGCCCGCGCGCGCATGCTGACTTCCTGGCGCGAATGCCGGCTCTGCTTTGTCCGTAGGCCTCGCACGCGTCATTGGGTTGCGTTGCGTCGTGCGGAGCATACCGCAGCGCCGTCGGGCGTCATCCATACACCGGTGCTCTCGTCTCGAAGACAGTGAAGACGCACAACACGTCCCGTAATCGACCAGCGCTAGAAAGGACCCGGAAAGGACCCAGAATGGACTCAGAGCTTACCGAGTCACTGACCGCAAGCTCGTTGCCTCAGGGTTCGTGTCATTGTCATGGCCATGTCGCATGACGGATCCTGCCAGACAGAATGTCTAGGCGCACTGCTGGCTTGTGGCAGAGGCGGTGGAGCTGCGATCCGACAGTGTCTCGCCTGTCTTTGCGAGGACCGTCTCATTTCCTCAACGCCTTGAGTTTCTTCATAGGCAAGTGTTGTTGCGCTCCGTAGCCCTCTACGACGGCCCTCGTGGCCAGCTGCGACACATCGGCCTTGGCCCAGGACAAGGGCGCGCCGGGGGTTGCGTCTTGCGCACATTCTCAGAAATACCTGACAGAAGCGTCAGCCTGCATTAGCCCAACCGTGGCCAAGAGCTTCCTCGCGAAGTCTCGAAGCGTGTTTCCTGCAAACATCTGTTGCAGCCCATTACCAGTCGGGCTAGCCGCACGCCTCCTTGCGGGCGGAACATGGGCAGCACATGCAGCGATGCACGCTCGATTCCTTCACCCTCGCTTCGCTAGGAACATCATTGTGATGGCTCGCAAGCGCTTCGGTCATTTGCACTCCCAAAAGCCCGTCAAGCACGCCCGACATGTGGCGTTGCTGGGTGCCGGCCTGCACATCACTCGACATGCAGCATTGACCATGGTGTGCCGCACTGCATTTCACACGTCGTATTCTGCTCTGCATCTTGAATTCTAAATTGCGGGGGCACCACGCGTAGCTTTATCATCGACCGTGCGGGTCCAGCACTCTTTGTATGCGAACCTGTTCGCTGGTACCGATAGCGCACGCGGTTAGCGCACGTCGTGGAACAGGAGAGCCCTCCGTTACAGAAATCCATCCAACACGACCGTTTCACAACCCACTACCCACACTCCTTTCGACCGCTTGTCATTACCCCATCGCCTCGCCGCGCATGGGATGACTTTTGGGCGACCGGTGGGGCACATCAATCTTGGGTGGGACAAATGCCTGCGTCTACACAATCGAGTGCGTGGTCGACGGCGTTGCTATCGTGCGGACGCATCCGGCCTCTAACAGTCTCCGACGTTTTACATTAGCCTGATTCGATCTGACAAAGTTCCACAAATGGTTCCGCTGTGCTGCAGTCGGCGACTTGTTCTGATGCCTGGTAACGCGTCTGGAATGCCCGGCGCCACTCTCACTGCCGAACAACTGCATCACGACATGGCAAACGACAGTTGTACACTCTCCTGCTTTGATGAGCTCAGCTGGTTTACCCTTCCTGTTCGTCCTACTTTGGGGGCAACATTCCTGCAGTACGGCTCGGCGCCTGGGTGCGAGGGCCTGGGAAGGTTTGCGAGTTGATCCTTTAAAGTTTTCGGCGTTCCCGCAACCCTGCAACCGCACCAGTCTCAAACTTTGAGCTTTGGGTACTGAGCTGATGAGTGATGGTGACCACTATTCATCTACCTGGCCTTAACATCTCCCTCCTGCCGCCGCATTACCCCCTTGATTGGTCCGTGGTCACGAGCGTTCTTTTGCCCTCCGACGTTCCAAAGCACCGGACAAGGGCTCCTCTCTGAGCGGCGCCAGCGTCGTCTGTCCCCCCCCTGCTAGCTCGGCTGGACTCTGGAGTTGATCGCCCTGCCCTTGCAAAGCTCGGCGCCGTTTGTGACTTCCTGGCGGACAAGGGCCCTTGCCTCTCACATTATTCGGTGGGATGATACTGTGCTTTGGTGTTACCCATTCCTTCGCTTCACAACTTGACAGCGCCCAAAACGGCACGCTCCCGGAGCCAACTGTTTGAGGCTTCGACTAAGCTCTTACCCTGCAGAGCTGCATGAGTTGCTGTTCAGGATCTGCTTGTTTCTCCACGTGGGTTCGTCTCATTCTCAAGCTGCATATTAATATGCCTTGGTATATAGACTACCTGCCCGCACTACTTCCTCACCTATTCTGCACCGTGTCTCACTACCCGTTACCGCTCTCTTGACATACCTTTCGACTCCCACGCTCCTTATCTTGTCAACACTACTATCATCAATCGCTCCTTCCTCTCTCGTTTAGCTTCATCACCAACCAATATACTCTGCATTAGACAGCAACATGGGTGGTAACACGGAATATATAGCAGGCCACGGCTACCTTTCTCTCAGTCAGGCTGTCCACGTTGCTCAAAATAGCGAAGGAGGCGTCGACCAGCAACTTGCTCAATTCCTCGAAAAGCGTCTCGCCGTAGTCTGGTCAAAACTCAACGCTCAACCACAATCCTACGTCCTGCCGCCAGACGAGTTCGCTCTTATGAATTATTATCGCACACGATTTGGAGACAACGAAATAGTCCGCAACGCTACTAAACGCTTTTGGGACAATCACAAAGGCGGCCAATAATAGCTCGCCGGACATATTGCTCTCATTCGCATTCGACGGGGGTTCAAAAGGAATTCGCGGACATCGGAACGCCAAACTTATCATCCTCCGCCTCGTGACTGCTTTTCCCAAGCCTTCGTCTACGACACACCCTTTTCGCAAGCTTCCGCCGCATACCGAATGAGGCACCTGCTGCACTTTTGAATTGATGATGTGAGTTACGTTACACTGTTACTAATCCATGACGTACTGACTGAAACTAGCTGGCTATCACATATCGACATCGGCTTTCTTACTTGGCGTTTATCGGTGCACCAAGATACCTGGACCTTTTTCCAAGATACCTCTAACAACGGAGTAACGGCGTTACATACCGCAAGTCACCACTGACCGGTTGCATAAATGGCGTTCAGCATGTGTGATTGGAAGCGCAAGAGCGATGGAGTTTCTGCAAGGCGCAATGGCGAACTATTAGAATTGGCATCACCTTCACGAGCGGCACCCAACCACGGACGGTCATGTCTCGTAATACTGCTCTTAATACTAATGACGCTATCTCAATCTACCTCCGCTTTACTTACGACATCCCCGTTTGCGCAGCCCTATTCCCAGACCGTGTCGTTGAGAACCCGTACTGCGAACGAATCATCCCTTCTAGAGTGCCTCGAGGTTGCGCCACCAGTCCTGAGTCCCGCTGATGCATGCCAGCAGACCTTGATGGTGCATACTTTTGCCTACTCATACGGCCAACCCTTCGTGGGTCAATACAACCCACCAAATTGCAGCTTTAACAGAGTCGCTTTTAACTTCACGGTTACTTCTGCTGGCCGTCAATTTGACAGACTCGGTTTGATGTTCCTTGATGACACCGAGGTGTTTCGTACTTCCACCGCCGAGCCGACACAGAGCGGCATCATATGGAGTTATGTCAAAGACATGAGCGGCTACCTTGCCCTGTTCAAGACGCCACAGAAGATCATCTTCGATCTCGGCAACATAGTCGATGATACATACACAGGCGTCTGGAATACCACACTGACTGCGACCTTCTTCACCGCCGATGATGCAATTGAGCCCGCAGATGTCATTATTCCAATCTCAGCACGGAAGTCTGGCGACGATGCGTCGAGTGCGTTCGTCGTACCGGAAACAAAGGCAGTCAACAGCGTGGCGCTGCCGCAAAACGCCAAAAAGGCTGTGTGCTCAATCTCCGCTTGCGGTCAGGCTGCTGAGGAGTTCTGGTGGAGCAATGTACTGTCGTCAGACACTACCACATTCGGCAATGACACTACACTGTACGGCCACTCAGCCTTCCGAGAGCTTCGTCTTCTGATTGACGGAACTTTGGCTGGAGTTGCTTGGCCCTTTCCTGTCATCTTCACTGGAGGCATTGTGCCAGGATTCTGGAGACCAGTCGTAGGCATCGATGCATTCGATCTGCTAGACGATGAAATAGACATCACGCCGTTCATACCATTGCTCACTGACGGTCAACCCCATAGCTTCGAGATTCAGGTTGCCGGTATCGATGATGATGGCCACGGAAATGGGGACTTTACGACAGCAATTGAATCAAACTGGGTCGTTACTGGGAAGATATTCGTTTAGCTCGATTCTGGCAACTACCCTACTACAGGTACCATTGCTACCTCCGGCTCCACTTCCACCATCACACTGCGATCGGCAACTCAAGGCACTTTGAACAGCAGTAAAGGCATCTCTTTGGATTACTCTATACAAGTCACCCGCAGTGTGGACATCAACTCAATCCTCGACACACCAACGGGGCCGAAAGCAGTAACGTGGACGCAGAGGCTCACCTTTTCCAATGTCGGAACTCTTAGCAACGGTGGCAACGACCAGATCGTACGCCAGTCGACAACAGGCACACATACAACATCCTCAAACTATGCCAAAAGCTTCGCATATCCTCTCTGGGTACAATCGTCCTACAACGCACCAGCAGGCGGAAACGTTACCATTGACGCAAACATGGAGCGCAGCAAAAACGTGCAGCAGAAAGGTGACCTAGCCTTTCCAAACGACTGGAAGACATTCGACTACACTCGCCTTCGCTCGATGCCTTATAGCAACCAGACATTCTTTGGTTCGGACGTGCACAACTGGCAGAATGGCACAGCGTCTTATTTGTCCGTCCCCGCACTGAAGAAGTCATTTGGATCAGGTAACACAGAACAGCGCCTTACGCTCAGCGGGGTCGGCAGCGGACATTCTGCCGAGTCACAAGGCACCCAAGAACTATACCAAAAACACGTCGTAGCTTCCAACAACTCGATCGTGTATGACGATGAGAGCTTCGGTGGTCAGGTGCGTGGTCAGAGCAAATTCGCCGCACCCGACCAGCAGCGCTCCCAAGATGGAGCGCATGACTTTGCAAGATCAAGCGTTAGGGCGATGCTAGGTAGGGGGCCAGTGTAGGCGGCGAGAAGCGACAACGAGGAAGGTGGAGTAGGATCTGCACGGATGGAGGAACGTTTACGGTATCTGTACGACACTTGACGAGTAAGCGATGTGGGCACTGCAGACATGGGCATCTTGATAGCCTGCAGTGCTTTTGTTTGTGCTTAGTAGCTGTCATGTTGCTTTTGGTATAGCTCGGGCGAAGTTGATGGGTGGCTGCTTTCTGATTGCCTTGTTTGTTGCACTGCATTTTTTCTCCATTATTGCACTGCATGGTTTCTCGACATCAGTAGAATTCACGACATATGTATTGTCAGTCTTCGTCAAGTATTGTTTAGTGAGTAAGCATGATCAAGTCTCAATGCACTGTGCTCCCATTCCCTTGAATCAACTTGAACGCAGTAATTTCACGCCGTCTGATGAACCTTCCAAATACATAAGCGCCGGTGATACTGGTCTTCCTCTTAGCAACATGGTAGTCCCGGCACGAGTCGCACGACACTACTCATTCTCCCATCAGTGTGTCTTGGCCTAGCCACCAAGTCCCACAGCATAAACTTTCCAAGCTGTCACAAGGTGACGAGACTCGTCATCTCATGATGCTTACAGCATTATCAGCAAAGAAAAAATCTCGCTTGCCACTGTCCATGTAGCCGTTCGATAGTTTGCATTCATGCCGTCCCGCCCCACTTCCTATATCGCTTCCGTTGATATACCTTTTCAGCATCCTTACCGGTACCATCAGTACCCCACGCTGATCCATCCATATCGAACATGGATCATGAACTAGGAATTTCCTTCTCTTGGTTTTGCTCAACATGGGTCTTCCTTGGGCATCAACGTGGCCATCTCCGAAGTGTTTGTATTGCTGTGGTGACGTGGGGATACCTAGGTAGACAAGAAAAAAAGGACACCAGTACCGGATGTCTTCGGTCCCGCGCAAGGCGTACAGTCATAGTCTCGATTATGCATGCCTTAGCTTTGCTCAACGGTGGCCTCAAACCTAATTGCGACGTCGGGTGGGTGAGCAACAGGTCGGCAAAGCTATGCAAGTAAAGCATCGAGATGTGATGTGTCTCACAACTTTTCTTTTTTACCCCTCAAACGGTAGTTCACAATGGTTCATGCGTTTTTGGGTATCAAGCCAAGCTGTTGGTGATAGTGTACAGCGCGCTTAGGTCAAGTTCATGATTCCCTTTTAGCCGACGGGCAGTCTTTACGCGCTCCCGTGGGGGGGGGGGGGGGGGGGGGGGCTTGAGCGGGAGATTTGCAGTCGATCTGTGCGTACGCTGCGTCCCCTCGTGGCAAGCCTGAAACGTCGGTAATGCGTGGTGAACTGTGGTTTTTTACCGGGGATTGTCTACTTGGGTAGAGAGTAACTGCCGCGGAAACCGTGTTGCTCTTCGACTTTCCGACCCCTGACGGTAGATCCACTCTGCTGGAAAATTGCGTTTCTTCCATGGGAACCGTTTAGCGATTGGATGCCTCGCATGAGCGCAACAGAGGGAAAACGACAACCTGACCAATATAGTGTCAAGTGTAGCGCGTGCTGCCGTGTGTTCCAGCCTTATACGCCCCATAGCTGCGAGTCATGATAGTCGTTATGAAACGATCCATCATTTATTTTCTTTTTCGATCTGACTTATTGGTGTTCGACAGGCCGCGATCATGGGCCCACACATGACGCGAGGATGCTGTGCATCTTTCTCCCGAAATTCGTAAATAAAGTTCACAGATTATCGCTGATAGCCGTAGTGCTGTCGTTCTCATTTACCTGTAACACACAATGGGGATCCCAGCTTTTGCCTTCCGCGACCCCCGTATGCAGACGTGTGACTGACAGGCCGGGATGAGTGCTTCGCTTGCATCAGTTGTGTGACAAGCAGTAGCGTTTGTGATGGTCAAGTGATGTGCGATGGCAGGTGTTGTGCACTAGAGCAGCGGCTCGACGCCGTTTCACGGGCTGGGAGATGCCACAATCCGCTTTCGAAAGCGGCTGACTAGCGCTACTGATACTGGTAATGGTGTGCTGTGAGATAATGAGCAGTATTGGGACATGCTCACGAAAGGAGAAATGCCCTGAATCGCAGGTTTGGTGGTGAAATCCGCACATCGCACCTAATTTGGAGATAGGGTGGGAGGCCTCTGATCCGAGAATTGCACCCTGCAAATCTGCCCCCACGATGGATGGCTTATCACCAAGCCCGCAGCGACGCCTTCAAGCCCATCGTTTTGTGGTTGCGAGCCGTTGGCCCGTCAGTGTGTGGATGGAAAGTTTGTTTGAGCCACACGCCTGCAAGTGTGACTGGTCCTATTCGACATTTGACATGTCTTGCCGTTGATCGGTGTGGTAAACCTTCTCGGTGCGGTAAACCTTCTCGGTGCGTGGAGCGCCCACAAGAGCGCCTCTCATTTTCCAAGGTTGTCTTGACGACCCATGCATAGCAACGGTGTGCCAACGGGTTTGTAATCTATTGGAGCAATGTGGCGAGACGGTGATTAAGGAAGTAATGGGTTGGTTCTCCGCGTTCTCAAGGATACTCTCAGTCACTAAGAGCGCCCATGTACTAACATCAATCGCGTGGAGTTGTAGACTGGAAAAGGCCCGGATAGCCCTGTCTTTATATGGGCAAGTTCATTTCGACGTCGATCGAATTTGTCTGATGTTCATGCGCAATCAGAAGAGAAGAAGCAGCCGCCCAGGTGCAGAGTTTGATGGGAGCGGATTATAGCGGGAACTGCTGATGGCGTGTATGAGTCGCCAAACATGTGAGTCGGGCAATCACTTGTTCTTTGTTGGTCATGTACTAGTAGTGCTTTTGAAGAGCTAAGCTAGTCTTTATGCGCCAGCTTACATGTCGAACTGATTGCCAAGGTCAGACCGAGGCACCTGCGTGAACCAATACTGGCGGGGTAATAACGTCATCGTGAGAAAACGTCTTCTGAAGTCCTTCCAACACGTATTTAAGTCTTTTGAGAACTAGGGAAATGATCGCGTTCTAGATGGATACTTTTCGATGAACCAGCGGGGTCTGGGGGAAGACTGCGCGAAGGAGGGGCGAATGTGTGGACCTGGGGCAGTGTCGCGTGCTTGTGACTCGTTGACTGGATTGCCGCCTTCCTCATTCACGATTGGCGCCTGTGGCTGGCGTTTCGTTCGCCTTCCATCTCGTCTTCATGTCATCGTCACCGACCTCCAACCCTCTGCCGATACTCCATGAAGCACTATGGTACAGCCATCGCTCTCCACATCTCTTCAAAACGATGATAAACCCCCGCAGCAGCTCAACGAGCGCGAACTTGAGGCTGAATCGTCTCTAAAAACCGGCGATAAGACCGATGATACGCTAGGTGTTCATCGCGGGGCTATTCGTATTGCATCTCCAGATCCATCCCTCATATCAATAGACGATTCGAACAATATACGACTTGGTCAAACTCCAGACTTCGTTCCTCTGTACCATGAAAGATATGCTTCACGCTTACCCGCTCCTCCGCGGACTCTCAAAGGAAGAATTCAGGCATCATGGATATCGAACAAGGGCCTTGCGCTTGTTTTACTCGCCCAGTTGTTCGGAACTCTGATGAACGTTACTACGCGAATATTAGAAATGGAAGGCAATAGTGGTGTGTAGACCTTCCGGCGGTGTCAGATACATCTACTGACACACTATCGTAGGCAACGGATATCACCCGTTCCACATCTTATTCGCTAGGATGAGTATCACCGCAGCGTTCTCGTCTTTATACATGTGGCACAAGAAGACAGAACACTTTCCTTTTGGAATGAAGGAAGTCCGCTCATTACTAGTTGCTAGAGGGCTATTTGGCTTCTTCGGAGTATTTGGAATGTACTGTAAGTTATACAACCTCAGTCAAGGGACCATGTGGGTACAGTAACATGTCTCAGCTCGTCGGCTGCTAGATCGCGCCTGAGGGTATTTGCTTACCCATTGCTGTGACGAACTCCACAGTACATCATATGGGTCCTTTTACGTATCACAGTGCTAATCATCACAGACTCCTTGTTGTATCTACCTCTGGCCGATGCCACCGTCATTACGTTTCTCGCACCATCGCTCGCCTGTTGGGCATGCTCGTATTTCATCAATGAGCCGTTCACCCGGATGGAACAGATAGCTGCATACGTCTCGCTCTTCGGCGTCGTCCTTATCGCAAGACCAATCACATTGTTCTCTGCGCTATCGCATTCTGAAAGTCCAGTCCCTCCTGCTACCGGCGACTTGGACGCCCTTCTACCAAACACCTCTGCATCTTCACCCGATCGTCTCGCCGCCGACTATGATTCCGTGACGCCAACGCAACGAGCAATGGCAGTAGGAATTGCAATGCTGGGTGTGATTGGAGCGGCAGGTGCATATACCACGATTCGATGGATTGGCAAGCGAGCGCACCCGCTCATATCTGTCAATTACTTTGCAACATGGTGCACGATCGTCAGTGTGGTGGCAATGTTTAGTATACCTGGTGTTGGCTTTCTGCTTCCGAACAGCCTGAGAGACTGGTGTTACCTGATCTTTCTGGGTGTCTGCGGATTCGTAATGGTACGTCCATTGGACAGTCTCGCCCCGTTGCGCTTCTCGACTAACACCGCCTAGCAATTCCTCTTGGCCGCCGGCCTTCAATACGAAAAGTCTTCCCGCGCGACAAACATGGTCTACATGCAGATGCTCTTCGCACTCACATTCGATAAAATGGTCTGGGGTACGACTCCTGGTGCTCTCTCCATCATCGGATCGTCGCTCATTCTTGGGTCAGCGATATACGTCGCGATGAACAGGGAGGAACCGAAGAAGAAGGTCGGACCAACCGCAAGAGGCGACGGTGAGGAAGAGAGGGGCTTGATATCGCAAGCCTTTGAAGGCGAACAAAGAGATCATGAGGACACCGATATACCAATGAGGCCGCTGAGATGACCACTTAACGCTCGTACTTGGTATTTGTTAGAACAGCGCGTTGCTGCCTCTGGGAAATAGATTGCTACATTGTTGTACGTAGGTATAGACAGAGCTATAGAATATAGACACTCAGAAAATCCTGTTACTTCGTCGTTCGTGGGACTTGTGTTATTGACATATTGTGACTCCCCGGGAAGTTATTTGGTGTGTTCTATCGGCATAAGCGCCTCCGCGCTATGATGCGCAATGATTTAAACACCCCACTCAAGCTCCACATATCATGCGCGATGGAGCGCGTTGAATGAGAGCGCGAGCGCCATTGCTCCGCTGCCAGATGAAAAATCTCAAAGATTATGATTTAAAAAGTTGTAAAGATCTTCAACAAATAATCCTCTGTGGCGCAATTGGCTAGCGCGTCTGACTGTTACACAAGTGGCTATCAGGAGGTTGGAAGTTCGAGCCTTCCCGGAGGAGGGTTGTTTTTTGCCTCTGGACATCTCTTGCCGTATCCCACAGTGATGGCACGTCCGTCCACTGTCCTACAAAACATTTTTTTTTTTGCTGCATATGGTGTCAAAACTGAAAAATATCATTGCGTTCATGTGCACCTCTTTTGCAGGAAGATCCACCGCATCGTCAAAAATCTAGTCTACTGCATGGTCTCCATTCGAAAGTACATGATTGTTGTTCATCCGCACTCATCTACCATGAGCGCTAAATCCTGGCCCTTTGTACACTTTCAAACCTCAACCTGCTGTCTTCAATATTTAGCACATTGATTGGGACTTTGATGCGTAAAGGCTCTTCGCCTGACAAGTTCATTGTAGCCGAGAAACCAGCTACGTGTGAAACAAGGCTGTCGCATGTTGGACATTTCCAGTTTCTGCGCTCCGAAAAGGAATCTCCGTTGCTGTTCTGCTCAATCATCCTGATGCAAACGTTGCAGAATTGGTGGTCATATGGGCGGATGCTGAGCGTGTAAGCAAACAGTGGAAGAATTGAACAAGAGTTACTTACATGCAATCACACACCCGTAGCTCGCATGCCGTACACATCCTTGGCTTTGATGGATCGAACTCGGGCTCTGTGCCGATACCGATGTGTTTATCCATCTGGCTGACACTCTTTATGTTATCGAAATCGCCTCCGTCAAGTCGCTCGTCTACCTTCTCCTCGGTGACGAAGAATTGTCCACCAGCCTCTGTACAAGCTCTCGCATCAGTCGGCGGAGGTGTTGAAACGATGTGCGTTACCTTTTCGCAGCTTACTGGGTCGAGAATGTGTACATGGAGGATGCGCGCTGCGGCGTGATTCCATATCGTGGTCGCGTCGTCGTCCTTGTATATATCTTGGACTGCGTTACAGCTGAGCAGCTGAGTAACGAACTCCAAAGAATCAACGTAATAAGATTTCCGCCAGCGGCGAGGCCCATAGCTCTGACATCCTTCGTCTCGACTATATTGAGATGATCAAGATTTGTTTCGAGATTTTCTTCATCTAATGCGTGTTCAGGAAGACATCCAGGTATTCTTTGCATATTACCCCCATATGCTGCTGACATCTGGTGAGAATCACCTCTAGCATGTCCTTGGACGAACCCTGGAAGGTATGGTGGACTTGCTGGAGGACTCGAGTAACTAGGTCCATGACTAACACCCATGGCGTTTTCTTGTGCATCGTGATCTCTCTCTTCACCGGAGCCATATCCGTTAAAGGCCTGAAACAGAAAGCTTAACACACAAATGTCATCGAATTTGAGGGGTCTAACTTACCAAAAGTTCAACGGTCGTCCCTGTAACAGCTAGGTGTTTGACTCTGAATGGCCCTCGACTGGATATGATCTCAGAGTGTCACCAATCTTGCAGCCGAGCTGTTCAGGCGTACAATTCTCATCAAGACCGCTGGTACGTTGAGAAGTGCTGTCGTCTAGACCATCGGCTTGCTCAAGCATGCTACCCCATCCATCGTCGTTGTTGTCATCATGTCTCTCTTCTTCGATACTGATGTGCCGATACTTGGCGAACGACCAGAAGCATTATTGGGGAATAACTTCAGGCGTGACTTCCAGCTGCAGTCCTCCATACTTCTCTTTTGCTGTCTTTTTCCCTTCTACGGTGTAACCGGAGCCCACTGCGTTAAGGTAGCGTAAGCTAGATCTATTTGGATGCTGAAGAAGAGGAGATGAAGGACATACGTGGAATAGCGACGAATTGGCGGACGATACCAGGAGATACACAGATACCGTCCAGCCACTGCTGGCCAGGGAGGACAATGTAATCCTGCTTTCTTTCGTCCCCATCTAGGTCCTCTGTCTTTTCTATTGAGAGACCAGAAACCACGTTGACGTGACCAATAAATACGCGCACCACACACTTTTGTGCTTTTGCGAAGTTGGGCCACATAGCCTCTCTCTGCCATATTGGAAAGAACACACCACCGCTCTCTCTGATCTTCGCAGGCAAGCGGCCAGCATATGATTCTACACTGAAGACATCGTATCTCCCTAGTGTGCCTGGTAGGCAGTGAAGCTCATTGTCATCTGGCATTATTGGGGTCCGTTCGAAAGCTACACGAAATCCCCAGTTGTCTTCAACAACAGGCTGTAAAGAGGCCCCAGGACAGACATTGAAGTCGACTTTTGGGCCACAGTAAGCGTTAGCATGCAAAACGAGCGGTTCTGTAATCCTGATCGTATTTTTGGTACTGCGTTGGACCAGATACAAGCCGTATCGAAGAGTGTGAGGGGGATGAAAGAGATTGAAGAGTTCGAGGACGCCAAAGAAAAATGGGAGGAGCATGAGCGAAGCCGTTGACTAGAAAATCTAATAGTTGAGTATTCGGGCGAGACAACTTTGTCAGATAACCCTATGTAAAGGACGCATTCCAGGCATATCTCCTACACTAGGGTTATTTGGAGGGCCGAACAGTCGCAGCAACTTCGCGTTTCCCTGTCCCTTCTTGCCTCCTTCTAATGTGCTCTGTAGCACATGTCCCATCTCACCGCATGCTCCTCTGAACCAGAGCAAGCCGTTCGCTTCTGAATCCACGAAGAGTCCAGGTTTGCACGTGAAATACTCCTTGTGATCCGGCAGTATTGTATCATATACACCATGTAGTATCAGACGTTCGCCGGTGGGTAATAGGCACCACAGGTCGCCAAGTGCGTTCCATTTAGCAATGACGTCTGCCGTGGTGTGTTTTTCGAAATCGACAAAGCGGTCTTGCTTGGTAATTTTCGGTGCATGGTCAATAGGCCCGTTAGAGTGGGCGTACCATCCGACGTCCTCATGCGGAGGCACAAACCGGCGTTGCTTTAAGACATCTACAAGCATTTCTGCCCCAGCCGCGGCAAGCTGTTGCTCTACAACCTGAGCCATATCACGGACTTTACGAGGAAGGCAAATCTCGTGGCCTGGCATTGGCGTTTGCGCAAGGATAGTACCCTGGTCGAAATGCCTTGGATGTAGTGTTTGCACAGAGACACCGGTGTACTGCCGCCTCTTCAATATGGCATGCTCGATGGGCGCTGGACCACGCAGATCGGGAAGCAGAGAAGGATGTACGTTAAGCCCGCCGTATTGCGCATAGTTGAGGATCCTCGGTGGGACAAAGAGGCCGAAAGATACGGCGATGACGACATCCATGGGGGTGGGCGGCGTCCAGCCTGTGAAGGTGTCGATCACATGAGTGGGTAAGTTGAGCTCCTCAGTCGCCACTTGCTTGATAGGTACTGAAAATTGTTAATTGATGCTGCACAGTGGTGAGAAGATGTTCCTACCCTCTCTCAATTTTTTCAGTCCTCGTCCGGTAGGCTTCGCTGGGCGGTGGACCACATCGATGCTTTCTATAAGATTCGGCACATGCCGCTTCGCGTCTGCTATGGCGCGCAGCGATGTAATACTGAAATTGTCAGAACCACAGAACAGTATCCGCAATGGCCCCGACGTCCGAGCGGGAGCAGTTGTAGAGCTGTATCGGCGGTGTGGAGCGGAGATCAAAGAGCAGACGCGGCCTTTTAGCCTGCTGAACATGGTCGGGGTGAGGAAGGTCGGCGACAAATGCCGCGCCGCAGGATCTGGACGTCGCGATCCCGATCTCGTGGGGCATCTTCACCACGACAATCGCATGGATCCTTGCCGCCGGGTGCCGCATCGCGATGGACTGCAATCTTTGGCCATGAAGTACAAATAGTCCACAGCGACCGCTTGTTGTTGTCGTTGGCACGGTGGCCGGCTGTCTTGTCCTCCGCGTCTCCTCGGCACGTGTGACGCCATTCGTCCCTCATCGACCACTGCTCGAAGCGCCTCGCCACCAGGCACTTCGAAGAATGCTGGCATGTCCTCTACGGCGGTTCCCAAGGTCGTTCCGGCGCAACTCTCGTTTCTAGCCATCTACAACCCTTCGCTCGGAACGTCGGACGAGACATTCGACCAGCAGATTGTCTTCTACTACTCCAAGGCCGCCAAGACACGATCCAAGCTGAAGGATGGCGATGCGCAGAGGGCAGAGGAGCTGCGTGAGCAGGAGAACGAGAAGCTCCGCCAGGTCGGGCTAGCGCAGGGCATGGTAGGCTTTGCGAAGTAGGTCGCGTGGCGAGCATCTTCCGCGTATCAAAGCTGACCGAGTGCAGGAGCTTCTCCGATGGCGAGGCGGTCGACTCTGTAGAGACTCAGAAGACGCGCATCGTTCTACGCGAATTGGAGGATGGGTGGTGGATATTGGCGGTATGCACATCCCCGTGCATGCCAGCACTACAACTGACACCACGGTAGTCCATTGACCTCACCCAACTACCCGCTGCCGGCGGCCTCACGCGGACCGACTCGAGCACCGATACGACCGAGCCTGTCGTCGAATATTCGTCACGCGAAGTCAGCCCGCCCGCGCTCCTGATCCAGCAACTGGCGCGCGCCCAGTCCGTCTTCTTGCTCCACCATGGCTCGACAATGGAGGCCATGTTCGCCAAACATGGCCGCACCAAGTTCTGCAGCATACTAGAAAGGTACTGGTCGCGATTCGCGAGCAACTGGGACGTGCTGCTACATGGAAGTCCTGCGGTCGACATATACGATGGCATGAAACTGGCTGCAGGCGGAGAATTGGGCATGGGCGTGGGCGAAGAGGAGTGGGGAAGCAGCGAGCGGGATGTGCTAGAGGACTTTGCACGCAGAACGCCAGGTCTCGTGGATGTCATGGTATCCCGCTTCGGTGAAGCATCACCACTGCAACAGGCCAAGATCCCTACAGACCCCAAGACACTCGGAGTGTCTGATTTGGATCCCTGGATAGGGGTTGGGAGGAACGCCCGTGCCGCTGATGGCGTTGTCTTTTCTGGTCTGGGAGCAGTGAGTCGAAAGTCACTCCGCGACTTGTCCCACTGGGTGGAGACTATCTACGCTCACGGCGAGTATGCTTATGGCGTACGAGACAACCCGACTTCTGATCGCAGGAAACGGCGGAGGAGAAATCTGAAGCCTGAGCCCGCGCCCGCGCCCGCGCCCGAACCATCGCCTCCAATGCGAGACGAAAGGCCGCGTCCTGCTAGGTCGAACAATGGCTCAGACCTGCCACCTGGTATCCCCCCACCGATCGTCAAAGCGGCCGAGAACTCCCTTGACAAGGCAGCGGCCGCCGTCGAAAGTAACAAATCCCAGGTCAGTCCTACTGTGCCTGAGCCTCAGACCATGTTATCGTCTCTGGGTGACACCGAGACATGGATGAAGTACATGACCCTGGGCTACGGGACAGCATGGGGCGGAGGCGGAAAGAAGAGCGCAGAGACCTCGGATTCTGCTGCTTCAGCGCCAGCGCCAGCGTCAGTGCCAGCAACCCAACCGGCGCGCGAACGAACACCTTCCCCTGTTGCGATGCGCTACGTCGATCCGACACCTGATGTAGACCCAGCAGAAGAGAAGATAAAGCAACAGATACGCCTGGAGAACGACGGATGCTTTCTCATAGGACTCAAGGGCGATCTGCAAGACTTGGAAGTAGACGAGGAGAATGGCGATGGCGATTGGAACAATCGCATACCACTGCGGACTGTACATGTGGAGGTGGACAGGCGAGCCGCTTCTACGCAAACAGGAGACGGCGATTCGGACGAGACCCCGCAGTACGAGAGGGATATGAAAGTGTACTCGACGACAGGAAGTAGTTTATCACGGTTAAGACCTGTTGTCTACGTGGTCAGTTTGGACATTATCGACGGAATCCAAGACTCTACTAACATCCATCACAGCACCGCCCTTTCATCTACACTTTCCTCTTCGAACACCGCACGCATTCGCTCGGCGTAGCATCCTTCTACCGCGACATTCATAACTTCTTCTCGCCCCTCCACCGCTCCCTAGACAAAAGCACATCCCCCGCAAACGTCGCCGCCCGTCTCCACGCTGTCTCCAACCACTACACAACCGAAGCCTCAACCGGCGGTTCAGGCCCAAACTCCGGCCCCAACACCCAAATCATCTACGACCTTGTCTTCGACCCCCGCACCTACACCGTCCACTCCAGCCTCCCCAACATCCCCGATCCAGGGACCCTGCTAGCCGAAGGCCTGGACAGCAGCAGCACCGGCTCCCTCGGCTGGAGCAGAGTCGAAGCCCTAAACGTGCACTCGCAGATTCTAGCCACGGTAGCGGGTACGCGCCGCAACCTCTCCGAAATAGAGCGTACGTGCAAGACGTCCCGCGGATGGTGGGTCGTCTGGATGCGTCTCCCGCCTTCACACGTCAGCTCCGAAGACGCAGCGGACCAGCAAAACTCGCAGAATGACTCCAATAAAGGGTCTGGCTCGGCGCAGTTCAATACAAACGAACTGCGCGAAGCGTTCTTGATTCGCCGCGCGAGAGATAGTCAGCCGGGGAAGACGCAGAGCTCGAGTCGGTTTGCGAGTGGTATGTGGAGTGGTCTTGGTATGGGAGGAGGGCAGAACCAGAAGATGGGTGGTGCGGCGGCGGGGTGGGGACCCAAGGGTTTAGCGGAGGGGATTGGGATTGATGCGAGGAGGTATGTTGAAGAGTTGTTGAGTTTGAATAGGTAGATGTGTTAGGTTAGTTGGCAATGTGATGGATGCTCGATTCAGTGGATATCGAGCGCCAATACTTCTGTGGCCCTGTTGCTTGCTTCAGCGTACCAGAAGCAATTCTCATGGTATCTTTGTATTTGCCGGTCCCACCAAGCGTTGCTGCTTCATGCTGTGCGAGTGTGGCGAATACCTTGCGTGCCATTTTTCGCCCTACTGTAGGAATTGGAGGGGAGAAAAAAACACCCCCCCCCCCCCCCCCCGGTGGAATTGGAGTTTGCCTTGTCTAATGAGTTCGTGAAGTAGAATTATCTTTTGGGTTTTTTGATGGTTAGAACCTGATCTTTCTCGTTGTAATAAAATCTTTGATCAAATTTACTGTGGCATGAGCGCCACCCCTCGTGTGCGGTAATGAGTTTTGAATTCTTCGTGCTCTATAGTGCTTTGAGATGATAGGGGGGGGGGGGGGGGGGGGGGCGTCTAACAAACTCGTCCTGTGAAAACCTTTGTCGCATGATTGTTGATGCCAATACTTTGTTCCTGATGGCACCGCTCATACCACGAGATATTCGAAATATTCGCTCCTGTATGGCCAGCAATACGACGATTTACCTCGCGCAAGATGACCTCCTGGATGCTCTTGGTCGTGATATTGAGAGATTTTCGACAGTTTGTTCCATTTTCGACTAGGGCATTGATGATGGGGATGCTCTGGAATTTGAACTTCGGCGTGGTGGTCATTCGTACTATACCGAACCTATAAAGTACTTTGTAGTTACCGGCGAACCAAATTTGAACATCTTTGAGAACGAGATGAGTGGCTTCATCGACACGGCAACGTAAAGATGATCCAAGAATCATGGGTACCTGAGGAACAGTTCAAGACATTTATGTGTCTTGATCAAGTCTGTTTACTAACGAAGAAAGTCGCTTTACTGGGGTATATATATGTATATATATATATATATATATATAAGCTTTTCGTCCTCAAGTATCAACCTCTTCGTGTCACCTCTGGGTATCACTCCACTTGCACATGCTCGGTATCATCTAACGCTCTAACCACCTCCTCCATCTCCTTCGGACTCGTAATACCCCAAACTCCACCTCCTTTAACCGAGCCCTTCATACCCACCTCTTTGCCTACCAGGTTTCTGCCGACTTTCCCAGGCCCAATACCTACGTATCGCATTATCTTCTCTTTCCCATGTAGATACTTGACGCTCTTCCACCACTGCACCGTCTCGACGCAGCTTCGTGCTAGCAGATCTTTCAGTTGCTCTTTGTCCTGGAAGGGCTTGCCGGAGACGTTTGATATGCAGGGCATGATACCCGGCCATGTGACGATGTCGCGTCCGTCTTCAGTTTCTTTATGGAGGATGCGTTTCATGGTTTCTTGAGCGGGCTTCATGAGGAGGCTGTGGAAGGGGGCGTCGGATTTCAAGCGCACGTGTCGGGGGTCGTGGCCGCCGAACTGGCGTAGGTTGGTGAGCAACGTGTTGATGCGGGTAATGCTGCCGCTGAGGACGATTTGATTCTTCGAGTTGAGGTTTGCGATTGAGACCTGCTGGACGGCTGGGAGGTGGTCGTGGGAGTCTGCTTTGGAGCCCAGGGCGAGGAACTCGTGTATGCCGTTGATGAGGGACTGCATGTGCTCTTCGGATTCGCAGACCAGGGCGACCATGCCGAACTCGCCGCCTTCTTCTGCAACGGCTTCTTGACTGCATTTGCTCATGACCTCGGCTCGTCTCCGCACCATTTTCAGTGCGTCTTGAAATGTGAGGTAGCCGCCTGCTACAAGGGCGGCGAACTCCCCTAGAGAGTGTCCCAGTGTGATGTCTACGCGCTCGCCAGTCTTGAAGCCAAAGTCCTTCTCCAGTATCCGCAGTATGAGGATCGAGGTTGCCATGATGGCCGGCTGCGCATTCTCGGTTCGTGTGAGTTCGGCATTGGTGCTAGACTCTATCGTCTTGGTGAGGGGAAGCTTGAGCGTCTCGTCGATTTCTTCGAGGATGGGCTTCGCTGTGTTGGGGAAGGCTTCCAGCCATGGTGTGCACATTCCCACTCGCTGTACGCCCTGACCTGCTGTTGCTTAGCATTTTGGAATCTCGAGCTATACAGAAGCTAGGGAAAAGTACCAGGAAAGAATATGGCCGTCTTTGGTCTCTTGGCGGGCGCATCTCGTACGCTGCTCATCCAGCGCCGGCGCGTGGACTGGCAATTGTCGCTGCGCTCGCCGCATCGCATGCACCGTCGCGATAGACGCGGTGCTGCCCTGGAAACGGCACTGAAAGACGCAGACATGGTAGGCTTCTGGCTATGAGTTTCGGGGAGTCATGGTGTTGATCTCGGGGAGCTCTGCGGAGATGCGGAGGTTCGAGACGCGGGGAATTGACGTGAGTGCCCTGCAGCTGCTTGGTCTAGCGCCGTGGGGTGACAGCATCCCCACGGCCGACGTCTTCCTTTTCCGCCACGAATATCACCAAGGCAATGAACAGACTAGCAAACGTCTACCGTTATCAGTCTTATTGCTAAGATGACGAAGCTTCTCGGGAAGCGACTACAATGTCTTCACCACCTCTTATGCACCCTGGATGTTCAGCCCACCATCAACCTGAATGCGCATACCCGTCATACTAGTATTCTTTGCGAGCATCACGAATGCCGCTGCACAGTCATCCAGGAATGTTTCATGCTTCAGTGCTGCAGCGTTCTTCAGCTGTTCGATCTTTTCCTGGGGATACTTGAGGCCCTGAAACATTGTCAGCATCCAGTATGAGATGATAGGAGTGGTTCTAAATCTTACCCATTCAGTCAATAGTAACCCAGGGAGAACCGTATTGACCCTGATCTTGGGACCGACCGTAACGGCAAGGCACTTGACGAGCTGGAGTTGTGCTGCCTTTGTAACTGAGTATGGCATGCTTGAACCACCTTGACTAACACCCTGTAATCTGATGTTAGCGTCCAGTCACTGGAAAAACCCGTCTATGGGCAATTCTTGGTCAGAAAGCATGAGAAACATACCGCAATGCTACCAGTAGTGATCATAAGCCCACCATCCGGATTAGCATCGAACGTAGCCCTCGCCTCAGACAATATGGCCTTGGGCACTTTGACATTTGCACTCCAGCACTTATCCCATTCGTCCTCGCTCATAGAGTCGAGGTCTTTCCACTCAGCGAAACGCGTCCAGCCCTGTATCAGCGTTAGCAATATTTTCAACAGAATCAATACATACGTACGGCATTGGCAAGCACGATATCCAGCCCACCCAGCTGCTCAATCGTCTCCTTTACAGCTCTCTTCGCTTCGGCTGTTGATGTCATGTCCTACAGGAATTCAGTTCCTTTCCTTACAACCTGGATAACAATACCATACAGCCTTGACGACGATAGCTCTGACGCCATGTGCTTGGCATGCCTTCTGTACTTTCTGTGCCGGCTCGATACGGTTGAAGTAGTTGATAGCGACGTTGGCGCCTTCACTGGCAAACGTCGTGCTAAGTAGTTCGCCGAGACCACTGTGGAAGTCGTCAGTAACAAAGTCCAAACGTGGTATAGAGACAAAAGTACAAGTCAAAGAGCCTTCTGGAAGATGCCTTGAACGTACGCTGATCCACCTGTGATAAGCACATTCCTTCCCTTGAGGTCGTACGGCATCTCAACTACTGAGTCTGGCAGTGTGTGGGGTAGGTAGGTATAGAATTCGGTCAACGAGTTCTCGCCAAAAGCAGAAAGTAAAAGTATGACGATCTTGTAGAAGAATCGGAGTTCGGGAGTCAGTATAGAACAGCACAATAGCTTCGGGGGGTTGTTTACAATCTGGGCTGACAGACTCAGTCGGGGTAGAGGTGGGGCAAGAGCTTCCGGAGCTATGCAGGTACACCCCCGCCCCATCCATCTTACTTCTTGCTGTTTCCAGTATTAGTATTCGTTACCTCGGTACAACTGTACATGAGTTTCACCAAATCCGTGACCGCTTCCGGTAATGGTGTATTCTGTTCAGAGAGCGCTCTAACAAATGCGAAACATATAGTTTCTAATGCTTCAGTCCAGCCCAACCCGATTCAAGTGCTTACTCAAACAACATCCCGTCTCAACAGCAGGCACTTCTCACAACACCCACTACATGTTATCGAAATCCAGCCCCCAGTCATCATCTCCTCCGCCGCCACCCATATCCATGTCCATGTTCATGTCCATATCCATATCCATGCCCATGCTACCCATATCGCCCAAATTCAAGTCAGGTAGGTTACCGATATCTGTACTCATATCGCCGGCTCCTGCATCGCCATTACCCATGCCGATGCTCGACAGATCCAAGCCTTCGGGGCCAGTAAGTTCGTCCATACTGCGCTGGAGCGCTTTGTTATCCATGTTGGAAATATCATCGACAACTGTCGCAGCAGCCGCATCATCGATAGCTCGGTTCAGATCGTCGGATATGGTTTGCGATTGCATGTCTGCGATATTGATGCTGGGGATGTTGATGGGTGGTGCTTGGAGTCCAGCTTCGCTAAGCGCGGCAAAGTGTGCTTCTACGCGGCGGTGCAGGCGTACTATCGTCTCTGCCGTCAGGGGATCTGTGGCCACCAGATTTGCTGCGCTCTCAAACTCTTGCTTGAGCATCTCGCGAAGGTTCATGCGATTCCGTTGCTGGGGCGGCGCTGGTATCGAGCTTCCTACCCACTCTACTGCGATCGGGCTATCTTCAACGGTAGGAGCGCAGATGATGGCCACGCCAATATCCAGTGCAGCCGCACCGTTACCAGCATCTGTTTGTGCTTTCATCTCATCTACGATTGCGCGCAGCGTCCTGGTTGTACCAAGCATCTTGAGCGATGCGTAGATTTGGCGATGCGTATAGCTAGGTGGGTTTGGCTGTAATGACGAAGTCGAAGCCCACTGCGACAGTTGCTGTATGGTATGTCGTATGGACGAGTTCAGAGTGCTGTTCGGCGCGTTCGTCCACTGATCTACTTCTTTCAAGCTAGCATATACGGAACGTTCATAGTGAGCGTGAACTTTGATCGCCTGTATGAAAGGCTCGAGTGTAGTGCGGTTCGGCTCCCGCCGCTGTAGCGTGCGGAAGCACTTCTCTAGGCGACTAGACACCATAGCTATTATAGTCGAATGCATAGCCTGCGCGTCTCCAGAAGAGGGGGTCGTCAATATGACTTCGTTGAATATGCGTATCATTGAATCGAGATCATTATGCGTTTGGAGTAGTGCGTACGAAGCCATCCAGGTGAGACCTTCGATCAAGGATGGTAATAAGAAAGTCTCTCCGAGGTCTGGCGTCGAGTTAGTGATCTGAATTTAATTCAAGGGATCGGAATGAACCTACACTCCAAACCACCCTTGACCGACTCGAATGACAGGACGCCTTTCGAGCATGCCACGACTGTCTGCCTGAACAATGTGGGGACTATAAGATAGAAATCTTGTGGACGACAAGATGCAAAGACTTCGTTGCTAAGCCCTTCCTTGTCGGCGTCGTAAAGTCCTTTCAGCCAATTACCGAGATGCTTGCCCTGCTCTTCACTCAGTTGGTCAGGCAGCATGCTATGATGGCCACGTTTCATAAGCTTGGCGATGAATGTATCATGGCCAATGCCGATGTCGTGGTACGCAAGATCATAGCGGTATATAAAGGCCATGACGAGAACAAGTATCGCACCGAACTCGTCGTATATCGGTTGGTACTCGCCTACATCTGTCAGTTGAAATGAATATCGGTATAACTTGAGGCCCCACCTTGATCGCTGTCGTAGTGCCAGTCGTCGAGAAACTGGCATAAAGGTTGCAGAATGCTTGCCGGCGAGGTGAATTGGAGCATCACATCCATTGCCTGCGGTTTCTTAAAGATCAGCGAGGAAAGCTGCTTCAAGTACATGGTCGTTTGGGTTTCGCAGAGGTGTGCTATAAACTATGGCCATGTCAGCAAGTCTCTTCCGAAAGCAATAAGATCAAGTCATACATCCGTGACAGCAGTGACAATGGCACCGGCGTTTCCGTCCAGGCTCTCAAGTTCGTCAATGAATGTGCTAACTTTGTCGAAGTTCGACTTGCACTGGTTTAGCAATTCCTTCCTTTCATATCTCTTTGCTGGTGGGCCCTGCATGGGAGCTTCGCCAAGCAACCGCTCTACGGTAGCCGTTGGGATCAGACCATGGAGCGCACAGGCATTGAGGAAGTCTTGTCTAACGTCAGAGAGAGAGTTGTTGTTGCTTCCCATGATATCATCGAAGCCCTGCGAGAATGATGGGAAAGCGTGGGGATCCACGTGACTGAGTGCTTGTGTGATGCACATCTCGACTGTCATCGGGAATATCGACCCGGTTAGTTGTGTGAGAAGCAAAGGCACCTTGTTAATCAGGAACGATTTCAGGTAAAACATCGTCTGTGGTGGTTCACTGCGATACATGGCGTTGGCAAGGACATCAAAAACGGCCGTGATCAAGTCCGTAGCCATGTTCTGTGCTTCCAACTATCAAAGATTAGTATCCTTTCAAGAACTAGTATACGTCACCTTACCTTGTATCGTGAATGAAGATAGTTGAGGATGACAAAGTCATCAGTAAGGGGTCGCGCGACAAGCTTGAGATGTTAGCAACAGCCTAACTCAACGGCTGCACAACCTACCAAGGCGTTCATGAAAACATAAAGACCAGCTCGCGTATTCACTTGTGGGAGCTCCATTACAGCATCGAGCTGGAGAGCTGCGACTTCAAGGCCGGCATTCCCATTCTCCTCCCCGCTGACGTTGGGAAGCTTCTCGTAGAAGTCATGCCGTTTCTGCGAGAGTTCAAGTCTTTCGGCTAATTGCAGCGATTGATGCGATCCGCCCGAGTTGTTTGAGAGGAATGGGATGAACGAAGAGAACGACTGAATAAAACTCTTGCGTATGTCTGAGTCGTGTGAGTGGTATAATCAGGTAAAAAGCATCGCAAGCGTCGTTTCGAGTTTTGAAACCAAGACGATTCGAAAACAAGAGAGGCGCTTACCTTTGCCCTTGGGATTGTTTAATATCCGTAAGATCTTGGAATTCTCTATTACACCGATAACAAGCATTGCGAGGCCTTCTCGGACGTTGATAGAGTGTTGCTGGGGTTGTTGTATACCGGCCATGGCCTGGATCATGCTATCACTGGTATGCGAGGTCACCATTGCCTGCATCCATCTTGTCAAGACAGTAAGCGTGCGCAGGCCTTCGGTGTTGTTAATAGGCCGCTCCTCTGCAGCAAAAGCCTTGTGCAGGCGATAAAATACAACCTCCTCGAGTTCTGGCGGGTTGTTCCATTGCGCATCCTTGCTTGGCTTGTCGTCCCCTGTCTTGACTGGGAGGCGATCCTTGGAGTACAAGAACGTCAGCGTCAGCACATCAGAGGCATCGACTTTCTTCAGCGCCAATAGCTGCTCGAGAAACACAAGAGAGCGCGGGTCGATATTGTTAGATCCTGCAACGCGTGGTCGAAGCACCAGTGCAGCAAGCTTCCGGCCAGGCAGTGGAGACTTCGCGTGGAGCTGCGCGACGGCTGCAGCGAACAAATCAGGTTGGACACGGCGGTCGATGCACTTATCCAAGAGAACCGTCCATTCTTTGACCATGGACTCCATGATCCATGTGCTTTGAAAATACGCCCCGAAGGTTTGGCCGGTTGTTGAAAAGAAAAAGAATATGAGGTGTGGTCGGGCGAGGAACAAAGACCGTGGTAGGTAGCTGAGGCTGACCGAAGCTTCTTGGCAGGCACGATCCACGGACGCGGGCCGCACAGCACCTGGGAGTCTTGCCATGTGTTTTACCAACAAAAGAAACATATCTGTCGAGCTTGCTGTATTTATATCCACCAACGAGATTTCGTATTGAAAATTGAAATTGTAGAGGCATAGTTGCGCAGGAAACACAAGCCGTCAAGGTAGACATGGTAATATTGGTGGTATTTGAGACAGTTTATACCATAACTGGATAATGAAAAGCCTCTCGCATCTCGTGGGACACGTACAACCTTTGCGCAGCGATGGCGCATATTGCTGATCGCTGAACACCGACCGCGAGCCCCAGCCCTTGCGAATCCAAACGAAACCGCACACATCTTCGTGCGACGCTGATTAAAATCATGATGCTTGACGGCCAGGATACATTAGAGAACGCCATACTCCAAGCCAAGCTTCAAGATGGACGGCGACGAGCATCCTGTAGCTGGTCGTCCGCATCTGGTGCCCGTGGGCCCACCATCCAGTCCTCCATGGCTAGCCACTGACTCCACGTCTTCTCAGCCCCCTCAATCTCGGCCAGCTGAGCCTCCTGCAGTGGTTTCAGGAAAGGCACTGACTCGTGCGGTGACATGTCGTACTGGCACTTGACCTTGGCCCAACCCACACTCTTGGCTGCGAAGAGATAGTTGCGACGCTCACACTCATGCATTGGACCAACTCCCTTCCTCCAGTCCTCACCGAAGAATCCATGCATAATTCCCGGACTGTCCATTCCTGTAATGACAAGACGTCGGATGAAGGGCACGAGGGATACCCATGCCGGGGCCGGCTGGCCTCGCGAATTGGTGACAGGGCCCTGGCGCGGCCAAGGCATGTTGTAAGCAGCCGCGCCCGACGCCTGAGGCAGCGGTCCTGATGCGTTCATGAGGGGGCTTTGCGTCCACTGGAACGGCAGGCAGATGTTGATGAGGGCGCAAACGGCCTGCACGCCGTTATCGTGTTGGGCATGGTCGAGGAAATAGCGCTGGCAGCTCTGGTACGCCGGGTGCCAGTCGAAGATGTCGAAGTGCGGCTCGGTGGATGCGTTTGGAACAGAGGGCGAGCCTGAGGAGGTGCTGCCGCGCGCAAAAGTTCCACCGCGCCCCGTCTGGAAGGTTGGATATCCCGCGGGGAAGTTTGTGGTGAATCCGGGTAAATTCGCCATGATGGAGGGCAGCAGAGGCTACTGCAGGAACGGCCAAAGTCAGCGCTGCTGGTTGGCTAGTTGTAGGAGAACACCGGTTTGTGTACTCGCAGCTCGTAACTTACCGAGCTGGGTGCAACCAATGTCAAATAAACGTGCCGATGTAGAATGTCAGGCTTAGCTCAGGAAGCCCAAGGGAGCCAGGGTCTCAGGGTCCTAGTAAGATGTGACGAGGAAAAGGATCAATGACGAAACGACCCGGTGGGCGGCTAGTTTAAGGCTGCTGGTTGCTTGGGATCATGGCAGCATGTATAGCGGGCGCAATAAGATGCTTTATACGTGCAAGCGGTCAAGAGTATAGATGATGAGGCTTCAGAACTTGCTTATATGGTGTGGCTTCGGTCGACGCCGCCCTGCTAACCTTGCGAGGAATCATTGAAACCTCCGTGAGATGGGTGCGATTTGAGAATAATCCTGGTGATGATCAAGTCGAGCCACTCGGGCCCCATTGATCGTACACAAGTAGGTTCAGCCTACCGGGCCAATGAGTAGCAGCACAGCGCCTGGTGGGGTCTGCGATGGTGGCTTCGCAGTTCGCGGGTTGGCGGCAGGGTCGACGGCTCCAAAGTCGGTCTATTCAAAAACTCTGTAAACCAAGCGTCATTAGGACTGCGCTGCCTGTGCTGCCGTTGGTTGCTTGCGTGTGCTTCAGCCGACCGCTGCCCCCCTTTTCAATGTCCCTTGTACACTTTGCTGCGCAATGATGGTCCTTCCATGACCCCAGACGGCTGGCAGACACCGACGGAGACGCCGAGTCCAGGCGCATCGAGCCGGCTTCGCTTCTGAGCCTTTCTGAGCGCGTCGGGTGGTTTTTGTCATCATCCAAGTTGGCTAGAATGGCTGGAATGACAGGCGCCATCAAACGCCCCAGCTATAGATCTCGTCAATCGCCCTCGGGGATCCACAGCCATGGTATGTGAAATGGATGTTCGTGTGTCCGGAGAGCCACAATAAAGGGCGTCTGCCAATGCGCTGCCTGTCCCTTCCGGCATCGCGGTAGCGCATCAGGCCGAAGAAGAACAGTCCCTCGCCGATCATCCAAGCCATCAAGCCATCAAGCCACCAAGCCCTCCATGAGGCTTTCATACGCGTTGACGAGACACTGTACGACAGCATACTGGATACTCGGGTCTATGCCAGCGAAAGCTAGTCACTAGGTGCGAATGTCTGAGCAGGTGGGGAAAGGCGCCCAATCGGCAGGCACCGTCCTCACGACACAGTTGGTGAGCGCCATAGCCTGCTTATGCACACATCGCCGGTTTTGCTTTTGCACGTGTAACGCATCTCTACTCCGACTGCGATCGATCAGGGACGCTGCACCGCCGCAGCCGCTGCGTATGTATGAGATATCAAAGTCGTGATCAATGATGCATCCACAATAAAGTGCAGCACCCCTGTCACCATGATGTAACCAGTTCGCCGAGGATATCCATACACCCCTGCCGCCATCGTGGCTCGTCTCTTGCAGCATCGCAAATCTACTTTGGTACATGCACAATATACCCCCAGCAGTCAACATGGCACAATCTTCCTTTTCATTGGCGTCGCGGACCAAGGTTCGTTGTCGATAGCCGTACAAGAGCCCGCCCGTGTCTGACTGTGGCAGCTTTCTAACGGCTTATCCATGCCGACGATTCATCTCGGCGTCTATCTGACGTCCGGGAAGGAGACTTACCAAGCCGTCCGGTCAGCGTTGGAGGTATGCTTTCTCTTGTTCCTGATGACCAGTAACCATGATGCTCACAACGGCAGGCCGGCTATCGCGCGTGAGTAGCATCACGAGACACAAGCTTTCCAGGACAGCTGATGAACGACGCATACACAGAGTCGACTCAGCTCAGATGTACCATAACGAGAAAGAGACCGGAAAAGCCATCTCAGACTTTCTCACAAGTGATGCAAACACAGAGTCTCTCAAGCGCGAAGACATCCATTACACTTCCAAGCTAGCGTCCAACTCCGCATACGAAACGGCCCGCAAGGCCATCAAGAGATCTGTCAAGGAAGCGGGCCTTGGCTACATTGACCTGTTCCTGCTGCATTCTCCATACGGAGGCAAGCAGGCGCGTCTGGACAGCTGGAGAGCGGTCGAGGACGCAATCCATGACGGCGAAGTCAAGATTGGAGGCGTCTCTAATTATGGAGTCAAACATGTAAGTAGACCCTGGTTCCCGTCTATTTGCTTTAGTTGTCTCGGGTAGCCCCGTATCCTACCTTTAGTGCGAACATACATCCGGTATGGGAAAGTCGATGTAGTCCCCTCATTGGACTATGTAGTCTAGTCATGACCGTCACAAGACATGCAACGTCGCCGAAGTCAAATACTGAGAATCCTTTGTAGCTGCAGGAACTATTGGCATCCAACCCGAGGATTCCTCCAGCGGTTAACCAAGTCGAAGTTCACCCGTTCAATACGTAAGCTGTCCTGTGCGAACTGTGTGTATCGCTATACTAATTTTGAACACAAGACGGAAGGACATCACTTCCTTTTGCCAGCAGCATGGCATTGTTGTAGAGGCATATGCGCCCCTCGTTCGAGCCTTGCGGATGAAGCACCCAGAAATCGTATCCCTGTCCAACAAGTACAACTGCACTCCAGCCCAACTGTTGGTTCGCTGGAGCCTGCAACACGGCTACGTGCCGCTGCCTAAGAGTACGAAGAAGGAGCGAATTGTCGAGAACTCTGAAATTGGAGGCTTCGAAATCGAGGATGGCGATATGGAGACGATGGATGGATTGGACGAGTACCTGGTGACCGGTAAGATCATTCGGTTGCCTGGCACACCCAGCCACGCCGATACCCTCATCGCGCTGCTTTTACTGACAGGCAAATTCTTCTCCAGATTGGGATCCTACCGATTGCGACTAATTGTGGAGGCGGAGAAGTCACGCGTGGGGGTGACAGCCCATAGAGGATGGGAACATCGCTCTCCTCATAGTAAAAAGTCCAAAATGACACTCTACGCGTACTGTCTATCCATGAATATGCCGATATGATTGTGCTGCTGATGGAGAGCCCTTAGCCGTGATATTGCAGCTCAATTACTGAAATAGGGGCATCCGCGTAGTGACGGAGGGCACGTCAATAGCCAATCAGGCAGTGCAGCGTCGCATCAAGGCTGTGTCCGTTTCGCGTTGGAATACAAGGTGGTAGAGTCAGCGTCGCATGTACAAAGCACGATGTTGCGGCATCTCCGCTGCAACAAGGCAAAAGATGCATACCCGCGGAGGCCGCCGCACCGCCAAGACAAAGTCGTCTGGCCAAAGCGCCTCCACATGCCGGCTTCTCCCACTCTCGCAGCCTGTTCCCTTCTGCCCTGACACGACACTAGCGAATGCCCAACGTAACAAGCTCGCCCGCCGACGTCGGCTTCACGTCGCCTCCCATGGTTTGACCCTCGACAATTACACGGCCGCCACGAGCCTGAGGCGGCCGGAGCCCCCGCTACTTCACGTGCAAACACCCCGCGATACTTGTCCTCGCCCGCCCATTGGCCAGATCCTTATCAGTAGAAAAAGTGCACACCACGGTTTGCATCAACACGGCGTGCAGTAGAGCCCATTGACCACTGAGACGGGTCCTCGACCCCAATCTCCCGGCCTCTGACGTACTCAAATCGAGTGCGCCTTTGTCCCGCACCGTCACCGCGAGCCCAGACGAACCATCTAGCTTCCGTCGACTGCAATTATATATACCAGACTATTGCTCCTGTGTCTTCCCTCCATCAACTTGCGACTCTGCATCTGTTTGACTGTTACTACCTTATTTCTTCCTCCAGCCACCAAGACACCCCATTCAATCACCATGTCTGAGCCCGAGTTTGAGCAAGCCAGGAAGGGTACGTTTCCACCTCACGCGACACGTTCCCGCAGAACCGTTGAGTTCTTGCTCTGAATATATGACATGTACCATTTGCGACCCCATCTAACGCTTCGCAGAGCTCGTCTCCACCCTTGAGGCCTCCTCCCTCTTCTCCAAGAACCCCGAATACAAGAAGGCCCTCGAGGTCGTCTCCGTCCCCGAGCGCATCATCCAGTTCCGCGTTGTCTGGGAGAACGACAAGGGCGAGTGCCAGGTCCAGAAGGGATACCGTGTGCAATTCAACTCTGCTCTCGGCCCCTACAAGGGCGGTCTCCGCTTCCACCCTACCGTCAACCTGTCCATCCTCAAGTTCTTGGGTTTCGAGCAGATCTTCAAGAATGCCCTCACTGGCCGTACGTCATACCCAAGTCGATCGTACAAGAACACTAAGCTAATGCACACAAACAGTCAACATGGGCGGTGGCAAGGGAGGTTGCGACTTCGACCCCAAGGGCAAGTCTGACAACGAGATCCGCAAGTTCTGCGTTGCCTTCATGAGGGAGCTCAACAAGCACATCGGTACGTCTTTACCCTAGCGCGCTCCTGCGCGTCACACCCAGCCTCAGTGGGGCATGCACCCATCAACGGGTTCGCATGCTCTTCCGACAGCAGACCAACGAGATCTGGCGGCTTCATTTGCCCTATCTTCCCGTCTGTCTGGCACTGCCCCGTCGGCGACGTTTGCGCTGTTTTCCTAGTACTCCACTCGGGACATTTCACTTACGTAAATCACAGGTGCCGACACAGACGTACCTGCGGGCGACATCGGCGTCGGTGGTCGCGAGATCGGTTACCTCTTTGGCGCATACCGAGCGGAGCGCAACCGCTGGGAGGGCGTCCTCACTGGCAAGGGCGGCTCATGGGGAGGTTCCTTGATCCGTCCCGAGGCCACCGGTTACGGTCTCGTATACTACGTCGAGCACATGATCAACTACGCGTCTGGAGGAAAGGAGTCATTCAAGGGCAAGCGCGTCGCCCTCTCTGGTTCCGGAAACGTCGCTCAGTACGCTGCGCTCAAGCTCATCGAGCTTGGCGCAACCGTCATCTCTCTCAGTGACAGTAAGGGTGCTCTGATCGCTGAAGACGACAAGGGCTTCACTCCCGAGGTCATCAACCAGATCGCTGCCCTCAAGTTGGAGCGCAAGGCTCTTACTGCCCTGGAGAACCACAACTTCAAGTACATTGAAGGTGCCCGCCCATGGAAGGAGGTCAAGAAGGTTGACGTTGCTCTTCCTTCAGCGACCCAGAACGAAGTCTCAGAGGACGAGGCCAAGGCTCTCATCGAGTCTGGTGCCAAGTTCATCGCTGAGGGTTCCAACATGGGCTGCACACAAGAGGCAATTGAGGTCTTCGAGGCTCACCGTCGCGAGAAGAAGGGCGAGGCCATCTGGTACGCACCCGGAAAGGCCGCCAACGCTGGTGGTGTCGCCGTCTCTGGTCTCGAGATGGCCCAGAACTCCCAGCGTCTGTCATGGACTGCCGAGGAGGTCGACGAGAAGCTCAAGGGCATCATGAAAGACTGCTTCGAGAACTGCCTGGGTACAGCAAAGGAGTACTTCACCCCTGCCGAGGGCGAGTTCCCATCCCTCGTCGGTGGTGCCAATGTCGCCGGTTTCCGCAAGGTTGCTGCTGCCATGCACGACCAGGGTGACTGGTGGTGAACGATTCGCTACTGAGCGGACTGCCTTTTTGTATATGATACCTCACGATACCTTCCTATTGGACTTGGCGTTTGGAAGCTGGGTGCTTCTACTTGTATATAGATACCTCTCATGAATATCATCATGACACACTTCAGCGCCTTCTCCTCCACTCTTATGAGCGTGATGTTCACCATACAAGCTTGCCTTCCTGGTACACAGTACTCACATCAGCTCTTTCCTTGCCAGCACCGGAAGCGTCCCCAATAAATTTGCAGGCGCATCTTCCCACCATCACACAAACCCACTACAAACCATCACAATCACGATCGCGACACCTGATATACGAGTCAAAAATTCGCAAAGTCACCAAGCCCCCATCACGAAAGCAATTCAACTTCCCAGTACCAAAAAAAACCCGGTGGCGTTCAGCTTGCCAGCCTACCAGCCCGCCCCTCCACGCCCCATACCCCTGCTTCCTGCCATGCCATGCCCCGCCAAAACAAAAGTACAAAAGTCCCGACGCAACCCCACCAGCAGCAGAAGAAGATGAAGAAGAAGCAAAAAAGTCCAGAAGCACAAGACAGTATAGCTCGTTACCGCATCTAGCTAGTTCCTCCCACGCCCGCCCACGCGTGCGCGCGCGCACGACATGACATGAAAATTTCTTGTCAGAGAAAAGGCCAGAACATGGGTTGGTTGGGATGGGATGGGATGTGTGGTACGGTGGTGTCTAGACAACTAGTAACGCAAACGCGTTCGGTGCGTAATCTGGCCGGGCGCGAAAGTGTCGCGTCGCACAGCAGCCCGTAGCCGTGGTGGGCTGCCGGCGTTTTCGGAAAACTAGGCGCGGAAAAGACAAGCTGGTTTTGCGCGGATGGATTGCCTGGGCTGGGTTGGGGGTTTTCGATATCGGAGGGCGATGGCGATGGCGATGTCGGGTGTTGTAGGGTCTGGGAAAAGTCGACATCGGAGGGTACATTTGCAGTTTTTCAAGACAGCACGTTTAGGCAGATATTTTACAATCTCGTGGACTTTATTGAGCATGGGGTGTTTCAGTATGTAATATGTTTCCATTGGGAGAAACGTTTTCGCGATATGGAGTGCTAAGTGTTTTGTCCAAGTACGCTAGTCCATTGCCTCAATAATTCGTCTACCTCGTCTACTTGTTCCGTGATAAGATCCCATCCATCTGTCGGCTCTTCGCTTCCTGTTGTACTCTCCTGTTCGAATTCTGGAGAGCAGTAGTCTTCCACCTTTTTCGATGCCTGTTGCGTTGCCTGTAACGACTGAGGGCGTGGTTGGTTCTCTGCAAGTACGTACTGTTGCCCTTGCATATGACCTATACTTTGGTAAAGCACGCGCTACTTGGTTTGGAAGGGTACTTACCAAGCGAACGGACTTTTCTCTGCGAATCCCTCGCAGCAGTATCACTATCTGGACTCTCGTAGGTTGTGGTTGATACAGGACTGCTAGACCTGCTGTAGTCTGTCTTCTTTGCTTTGGGCGACGGAGTCACAGTCTTGTACGTACTGTTATTCGCAGGGTAAGAAATACGTGGATGTCCATTGCGTTGTTTGTGCAAAGTAGGTCCGGACTGGTGAGCGACCGGCGGATTTCTACTCTTGTACTGTCTTGTCGCAATTCGATACTCTATCGCTGCCTGTTCGGCATCTTTATGGTATGCTTTACCTTTGTCAGTTTTCGAGCATGAGCTGGCAGCGACGCGTGAAATTAAACATGGCAGATTGGGTGCTCTAATGATAAACTCTCTTCTTGAGCTCTCTTTGCGCACTCCATTGTCAACTGGATTACTGGTTTGTTGTTTCTGCCGAGGTTCCTTATGTGACCCAGGAAAAGTTACTGCTACGCCTCTTTTTTCCCTCGGACGATCATAGATTCTGTCCTCTGAGATGCCCATTTCAGATTGCGAGACCTTTCTGAGAAGGTATTCAGAGTTCGTATCAGAAGCGCGATCTGTTAACGAGGGTCGGCGCACAGAGCGATTGCTTCTGACCTCAGAGGGATTACGGGGCTCTTCATGGCTTTGACCTTGTATGTGCGTAACGTCCCGTCTTTTTGCACTTGAATTTGCGCTGCTTAATTCAATTTGGATAGTTCGGAGGCCCTCTCCTGACAAGCTTCCTTCCTTTGCCTTCTTCCTCCCGCCACCCACACTTGAATCTAAGTCGGTCTTCGAGCAGAAGCTGTTCGTACTTGATTGATAGGCTTCCTCTCTGCTATTGGCTCAACACTGGGGTTGTTGCGCATAACGCGATCAGGATAGGATTCGCTTCGTGGCTCTCTTACTGTGCGCGTGCTTGGTGTGTCCACTGCTGAACCACCCAGTAGGACACTGTCAAGATGAGAACTAACAGCGAAATATGAATCGATAGTCTTTTGACGATGATTAGAGTGATCTCTCCCTATTACTGTCACTAACAGAGCTTGCTGCAGCGTCTTGATATTTTGAAGTAAGCTTCTTACGTGGTCTATGCATATCGCAAGCGTTTTACGGTTCATCGTAGAGCCGATAACTGAAGCAGCCGTGACGAGTGTTGAAGATTACATCGGCTCATTTTGTCCCAACAAAGATTTTTGACCAACATCCGTGGCAGTGTTGTCGTCGCCGATATTGGTCTCTCTCAGTGACTCGTATCTTCTGGTAGATCGCTTCTTGTTCTCGGGTAACTGCTTGATCTCTTCTCTTTGTTTCGCTTCAGCCTCGCGATTGAGTTTACTTGATGAGACTTGATGGGCATGTATGAGCACTTGCATTAACAGTTCCAGTGTGCTCTTCAGCTTATCGATCTGGCTTCGCAGCAGTTCAATCTTGCTGTCCCGTAAAGGTGATATCAACCGACCCATCTTCTCTGGTTTGGTCTTATTGACAATCACCTCAATCTCCATAAACACTATAGAACACTCTTTGATCGTTTCATTCGCCGCACTGACCGCGTTTGCTGAAATCAGATTCGCCGTTTCGTCTTGCTTGAAAATGTCCCCAAGCTCTTGAATGACAAGACTCGTAAGATTGACTTCGTTCGCGACATTTTTGATTCTGCGATTGGCAGTAGCCACCCCGTCAGCACATTGGTACAGCGCCTGTGACAACTTCAAATCTGCACCGACCAACTGCACAACACTGGCGACCAGGCCTACTACTTCCGCCATGGTTGGGACGCATGTACTGATGAACTGATGTTGTCTCCAAGCACAAAGAAGCGAGCAGCAGGCTCCAAGAGCGTTGAGATGCTTTCCAAAATCCTGTGGCTATTGTGAGGTTATAATGTTCAACGCGCCGGCTGCTGACTGCCTCGAGCTAAGCGGGCGAGGCTGAGTGTGCATGGTGACATACACCCAAGGCTGCGCATAGACTTCTTACTGTGAGTAAATCTTGCATCTTGCAATGCGAACAAACATCAGTTGCGCGCTTCCGTCGTGGGATCGCTGAGATGCTTCAACGATCCAGACGGGTCCGGATGGGCTAGCTGCGCGAAGCATAGCGCAAACCGAAAACTTGGATAGCTCGGTGGCAGGGTTCCCTCGATCATCATTGAGCGTCAACACCCGTGCCTGTCAGCCGTCTTTCCACTGATCGCCACGCGATGGCTATCCCCAATTGGGTGCCACACCTCCTCTGCGCCACAGAACTACGGTATGATATCATGGGGTCGGGCAGAGAAGCCTTGCTTCGGGGTCGTCCTCGATACAAAGGCTTCCCCGCTACTGAATTGATGCGTCTCTAGACATACTCACATATTGTTTGGGATCTCTTCAGTAATTTCTTATTCCAGGGTCAAAAGCTCCGATCATCGTGCTTTGGACCAATTCTCCGCCTGCGCATCGTATCCGGATCCGTCCCTTCAATCGAATCTGGGTGTACCACTAGCAATGGATGACGGTTTCCGACAGCCTGCCAAACTTCAAAAGCGAAAGAGTCGCGAACGACAAGAGCTTGAGCAGATGACTGGAGGCTTGAGTGGTCAGCCAGCAGCCAACTCATCGCAACCCATGTCTGGCTCCGAGAACATGACGTCCGCCGAGAAGGAGAAGCGATCCAAATGGCGCATGTCCAATCCGTTCTCTTCCAAAGAGAAGGCATCCAAAGATAGTCTTAACCACACTCACAAGGAAGAGGAGAAGGAAAAGGAAAAGGCACGCAGGGACGCCGACTCGGCGTATTTCAGTAGCGAGCGCAGCAGCGCGAATCCAAGCTTCGCGAACCAAGCTCGTCCCGTCTCCGGTGAACAGTACTACCATCCACCTCCTACGAACAACCAGGCACCTCCCGCCCATATTCCACCACAACACGGACAGAACCAGAACACCCTTGCGCCTCCTCAACATACTCAACAAACCCTCCAAAGTCGTTCGAGCCATGAGGACGTGGGCAGGGAGACGTACCGCGATACCGGTACTGGGAACATCGTCACAGTCACAACGACCACGACAACGACAACGACGACTACAACGGGCCCGGGCGGTTCTACCACCGTAGAACAACCCCGCGACAGTGGTACCGGGTCTGCACAAAGTGTACACACTTCTGGTCCCAGCCCGCCACAGCCCGCCCCTCTACAACCTGACAACCACTATCATCAAGGGCCAGGTCTTTCAGCTCAACCTGCCATACCTCAGAACATTACCCCACCAGTGCCTATGAGCAACAACCAACATGGCAACAGACTCTCTCCACAAGTCTCCAACATCGAGACTTCTTCTTCTCCACCTATCCCAGCGAAGAACAATATACGGCACAGGGTAGAACTGGACTCGGTATCGCCTGGTGTTCAGCGACCAAACCCGATGGAGGAAGCTGTCAGTCCAATTGCTCCTGGCAGTCCGAATCGTGCGAACTTCTCGTATCCTGCCAGAGCACCGCCTCAAGGAGTTCCACGACAGGTGTCTATTGACGGTATGCCACCACAGCTACAGCAGATGCACCCGCAGCAACATCAGGCAAGCGTACCGCCTGTACCTCCAGTGCCGGGACAACAGCAACAACGGCGATCGAGCATTCCCCAATTACCGGCACACCAGCAACAGCAATCTGGTATGCCGCCGCCCATGCCTGACCAGCAGCCGCCAAATGTAACCCCTAGCCTACAGTCCGCCATCAATTCCAACCCAAACAACGACCCGAACCGTCCGATCCCATACCGAGCTGGCCATGATCTGAACAAGCAGAGCACAATGGCAAACCTCAAAGCAGCAGCAGCAGGTATCCACGTATGTTTTCCCACACCATACACCCTTGCATACGGATACATACTAACACCACACCACAGGGCGCAGGAGAAACCCTCCGCGGAACCTTCAACGACACATTTGACCGCCGTAACCCCGCCGCCCACGCCAAAAACTAAGCCGTCATCGACAAAGGCCGTTCTGAAATCGAAACCGCACGCGCCCGCCAATATGCAAACCAGCAGCAGCAGGCAAATCAAACGCCAGTGTCGCACCAGCAACAACATACACCTATAATCGGAGCTGCACCGCCTCCTCCGCTGTCTCAACAGAGTACAGGACCGTCAGTGGCACCGGGCAAGACGGCGTACCAGGGGCCGCCGGTATCTGGATCACAAATCGAGGGAGGGAGAAGTGGCGGAGGCGGGAAATTAAGCAATATTATGAAGAAGATGAAGGAGGGGCCTACTCCACGTCAGGATGGGGCTCGGTAATCAGACGAAGCGGCTTTGTATAGACGTCAGCGTATGAAATATGAATATACCATGATGAACGCATCATTAAGTCAAGTGCAATGAAGAAGCGTAGTTGGGGTACATGGAGTTGAAACGGTGCAATATCCTTGATCGATCGAGACGGTTTCCGATCAAGATATGAAGACACGGCAAGAGCACCACTAATCACAGTATGGGAAACAACGAGGTTGGTGTTATGATTCATTCATTGACTATATTTTACATGCTCGTAAACTCATAAGATGCATCGTCCATATCAAGTCAAGGGAAGCACATGCTTAGCCGTTGACAATGGTACCGCCGTTGGCGTGGATGCTCTGACCGCTAATAGAGCTGCTGTCATTGCTAGCCAAGAAGACGAAGCAAGTAGCAATCTCGCTGGGCTGTGATGGCCTGCCAATGGGAGCTGTGAACTGCTTGATAGCCTCGTCGTTCATGGTGGAAGGAATGAGAGGAGTCCAGACGGGACCAGGGCAAACGGCGTTTACGCGGATACCTCGTCCGATGTACTGGTTTGAAAGACCGCGGGTGAAGGCGATGATGGCGCCCTTGGTTGATGTGTAGTCAAGGAGGTCTGGGCGGCCGACATAGGCGTTGATGGAAGCGTTGTTGATGATGGTGGCGCCGCGCTTCATGTGTGGCAGAGCGTACTTGGAGAGGTAGAAGAAGGGGTGGATGTTGGTGTCAAATGTGTGTAGCCATTGCTCCCTATACACTGTTAGTAAGCTTCCTAGATCAAACGAGGAGCTATTACGTACTCGGACAGGTCGTTAATGTCGTTGACCATCATCTGGTAAGCGTGGTTGTTGACAAGGATGTCAATGCCACCCATCTGCTTGACAGCCTCGTCGATGACCTTCTGACAGTTCGCCCTCTCTTTCAGGTTGACTGCTAGAGTGTAGCACTTTTGCCCCTTCTCTTCAACCATCTTCTTGGTGTCTTGTGCGTCCTTCTCCTCCTCGGGGAGGTACGCGATGAAGCTGTCGGCACCTTCCATAGCGAACAGAACGGCGATGGAGCGGCCAATACCGGAGTCTCCACCGGTGATGATGGCCCGCTTGCCCTTGAGCTTGCCGGCGGCCTTGTACTTTTCAGCACCTCCCTCGGGTGTGGGAAGCTCATCAACCTTGGGAAGGGGGTCGAGCTTGGACTCGAGACCAGGGGCCTGTTGATGCTGAACCTCAGGCTGGAAGCCTATGATCTTGTGTTAGCACAAAAGAATGTAAGGAAGCTCCGTGAGTATCTACCCTGCTCGAACTGTCCCTTGCTAGAAGACATGTTGTGTGGTTGGCGTATGGATATCTCAGAATCAGTAAGGAGTTTCTGGAAAACAGAGATTTGAGTGCAATTGTTTTGCTCAAGGCGAAGTTGCTGTAGTTGTTGAGATCATCGTGGTTCGAAGTGGAACTTTTATCGACGTTCATGATTATTCGTGACATCACAAGGCTGTCACGGCACGCTCATGTGCAATAGTGGAGCCTGGTGTAGTGGGAATGTTAGGCGGAACATCAGAGAATGCGGTGCCAAATTGTCCATCGACGATAGAATAGCATCGGCCAATGTCTCGATACTGGCACGAACTGGTGGGAACGGCTAACGTCGCTTCAGCCTTACCCGTAGCTTCAACGCGCTTTTTCGCACGGCCTTACGATCGACACGTACGTTCTGTCGATTGTTCAAGTACCTCGAGCTACCTCGAGCTGCCTCGAGCTGGAATGAGAATTCAAATTCCAGCTCAGATCACTGGCGACAAACTCAGTCGGGGGACCTTCTGAAGCAACCCCACCAAGCTTCTCAGTCCCGACGTCATCGAGTCGATCAAACGTACAAAACCTCCACCATCTTCGTGTTGCCCACAAGAGCGAGAACCAATGTCGATGGTTTCAGCATCTCATTATCGTCAGATCTAATCTCCACTCACTCCTTGGCACCGTTGTTGCAATCTTTGCAACCCTGCGATGACGCTCATGAAGCTATTCAGAGGTATGACGTAGCCCCTACACTAAAATCAGGGTCCAGACACGACGCGCTATGACCGCATCCAGCCTCGCCCTTTCACTCCGATCCCAAGACCCCAGCACCAACGGCCATCGTAAATTGCTATTGCGATAGACAAGCCACACCAAGGCCGTTGGAACAAGGGAAGTGGACGATAGGGCACGTCATGCGCCATGACTCGTGTACTGGGGTACAAGCTTGTACGGGTCCCTGCATGACGTGAGATAGACGATCGCAGCCCTATACAGGGTGCTGGACAAGTTAGAACTTGATTTAGGGATTTGGGGAGGGTGAGATCGGAAATACTGGGCATTGCGCACCGTGGTATAAGATGGGAGGTTATAGCACACATTGGAGTATCATACATCAACATTATCAATCACAAGCAATTAATTCCAAGAGCTTCCAACTCTACAACACAACTCGTCTCTACCTCTTCCAACCTAAACCACCAATACAAACCTCAGCAACCATGCCTCTCGCCCGCCGTCATGCTCCCCGCACTGCTGTGCGCACTTCACCACGCACTACACGTGCTGCCCGTCCTTCCCTCAAGACACGTCTGCTAGGTGGAAAGCGCACACACACTAAGCGCACACCTGCCACTACCGTTACCACTACTACAACTACCAGGACCACTCGCACAAACGGTGGCCACCACGGGCATGCTACTACTGCCGCTCCCGTCCATCATCACAAGCGCCATGCGACTGTGGGTGACAAGGTTAGCGGAGCATTGATGAAGCTACGGGGTTCTTTGACTCGCAGGCCTGGTCTCAAGGTAAGCAATCACCTTTCATGATAAGACGCGTTGTACTAACAACATGCAGGCTGCTGGCACCCGTCGCATGCATGGCACTGACGGCCGCAACGCCCGCCGAGTGTACTAAGCATATCGGCTTGGAGTTACGAGAGCGTTTCCTTTGTAATTAGCGCTACGATAAGTGTACGATAAGCCTGGAGATACCCGATGTTGTGAGCGTTTAGTACTTAATGAATCATTTGAAGTTCATCTTATCCGTGCTGAGTATGATTACAACGAGTTAGGCACTGTACATTGTGTTCCGTGGTTAACATGCATATCTAAGGATTACTCAATGCACTTAATGCTCGTCAACTAGACAGCTGAGTCTTTCTCCTCATTGTCCCATGAATCTCATCCGGACAGGTTCAGACAGAGACATCAACAAGACGACGTCTTTTACATGCCCTAGTTTATCCGTCCGTCTCGAGACTTTCACTCATCCTCCTCACGTGCATGGTAGCCGTCAGGACCGCGGAGGATCTTCTCGCGCATGTCAGGGCGGCCCAGCCAGGAGATGTACCATGTAGGCTGACCATGCTTGATACGGCAATGTGTGTCCCAGCGTCCTCCTACAGACTCGTTGTGCTTCTCGTACTCATCGTCTAAGTCGTCTCCACGAGGCTTGCTACGATCCATACAGTCAAAGCACATGCCGTTGAAGTACCCCAGTGTATTGGAAACCGCCTTGAGGACGATAGTCTCCCAGTCGATGCTACGGCAGCGATTGCACTTTGGAGTGTACGCGTAATTAAAGGCCTTGAGACGACGCACGACCTGGCCGATGCTAGAGTAGTTGAGGACGTCGTCGACTGGCCAGGCATCACACTTGGTGAGGGCGAGCTGGTAGCGACCGATCGTGGCGTCCCAACAGGAGCAAAGTGAAGATTCGGAGCGAAGGATTCTACCGACACGGGAGTAGAGTGACTTGTGTAGGGAGTTGCGTAGACCTCCGCGGGCATGATTCAGAGGACCTGTTTGTTGATGTCAGCATTCAACGGTTCCCAGCACAGGTATATGTTATGAATGGAAGGAGAAAACCGAAAGAAGAAAGAACGGAGAATAGAGAGAGACTTACCGCCAAACATGCGTTCGTTGATGTGAAGATGCTTGGGACCCTTGAAACCCTTCGGTGGGCGCTCCTTGACATGTCCGACATGCTCATACGCGAGGTACTTAGTGACGCGTGCGTAGCCGACAGCATGGTCGAAGACATAGCATGGGTAAGCCAGAGCTCGAGCGATCGGCACAGTCAAGTCGATCTTGGCCATATTCCTCTCATACCACTTGGTGAACCATCGGCCCAAGTACGCCTTGATCTCTGCGTCTTTGTGGTTGTCCCACAGCGCAATGACATTCCAGACGCCTACGATCGTGACGTCGAAGAGGCCCAACTCTTCTAAACGCTGCTCGGGAAGCCCGTGAAGATTGGCAAGCCATAGGAGAGTAGTCTGTTTGTTTTCGCCATCGTTCTTCGATTTAGCGTCTTCACCAAATGTGAGCTCCGTCTTATCATTGCTGGCGTCGAGGAGCGCCTTCAAGTAGGGCGACTTCTTGCAGATATCGGAGGTGACGAGTAGATCCGTGACATGCTTGATACCATCACCCTCAACGGCACCGATGATGGTAATGGTCAGATCAGACTGGACGCAAGATGAGTGAGTGACGAAAAACGCGAGTGGAAGTCGCATACCAAACCAGGCTCGGTCGTGAGCACGATATCTTGGTCTTGGACAAGCGATATAGCTGCTCCCTTACGAGCAGTCAGTCCTGGCATGGTAGACGATTTGCTAACGCAGAGGTTGTAATTGGAAGAAGACATATCGAGATTGAAGCGCGTACAAACACTGTAGGCGGAAAGGGCGACACTTAGCGTTGCCGCTAGCGACGTCCTCTTGTGTGAATGGTTACAGCAAAGGGTAGCGACGCTCACATCGCCCAGCTGGGAAAGACCAGAGTAAGGTGATGAATGATGGATGAAGGCTGAGAGTGCCATTTTGAAAGGATATGGGAGACGTCTTGTTGATTGTAGACAAGATAAGATAGCGCTCTTCAGCACATATCTGATCAAATAGATGACGGTGAGAGAAATTGCAGCAAAGCATATGCGTCTGCACGCCCATAACGAACCGTTCGGACTTTGTAAAGGCGATATAACCGAAACTAGTGTGCATCTTATCTCGTGCTTCCAGTCTACGAAGCAGCTTGTATCTTCCGAGCTTTGACAAGTAATACTGTTTTGAAGATATTTGCAAAGATCGAGAATACCTCTAGGACGTAGTCCAACATTGAAAACAAACCCGTCAACGATGAAGAGATCCGTAGCCGACGCCTTCACGTTCGAAGATCGCCTGTGCCGGCGTTCACAGAACCAGACCGTCCATTCGGAAGAGCGTTGCACTTACCAAGCTCCATCCCAAAACATGTACAAATGTGTTCGAAAATGGTGATGGAAATGAAGGTGATAGGGAGTGTGTCCGGCCGAATCATCTCCACTAGCGCCAAGATGCAAACCATGCAAACAGCATGACCAACATATCGACTGATCTCATACACCCATCTCCAAACCCGCCGAATTGCGATTCCACAACAACACAATGCCTCCTCCACGGCTTTCCCCAGCATTACTTCGAGCGCGACCGCAAGCAAACTACCAATGCCTCCGCCGCATAGCACCTTTCCGCCGCGCATCAACCACACCACCACACAACGACATAAAACCCGTCGTACCCTGGAAAACACCGACAAGTGTCTGGTCACCTGAGAACCTCATCCCCCCACCTAAAGATGGCGAAGTTCTACTGGAGCGCCGACCAAACCGCGCATTACCACCGTACGTCTGCCTCAAAGTTCTAACTCACCAACCTGTCCACACACACGCACTCTCTCTCTCTCTGTGCGAACATACTAACAACCACCTCCAGAGTACCCCCCCTGATCTCCCCGCAAATCCTCAAAACCCTCCCCATCTTCCTAATCGCCATGACAATCTCGCTCTTCGCCTTCTTCAACTACCAAAAGCAAGAATCCTCCGTCGTAACCGCAACCCTCTACGCGCTGCGCACAAACCCCCTCGTCCGCGAGCAACTCGGCGACGAAATCTACTTTGCGAGTAAATATCCTTGGATCAAGGGCGAGATCAACCAGCTGCATGGGCGCATCGATGTGAGCTTTTGGGTCAAGGGGACGAAGAGGAGTGGGGAGGTTAAGCTCAGGTGTAGGAGGAGGGGGAGGGGTGGCTTGTATTACACGCAGGAGTATAGTTTGACGATGGAGGATGGGACGAAGATGGAGCTTTATGATCCGGAGGGCAATGCCATTGATCCGTTCCAGGAGATTGCTGTGGAGGAGTAGGGTGATGGATGGATTTGGGGCATGCTCTGGCTTTTTTTTTTTGGAGAGAGGGGCAGAACTGGTCTGAGAAGTGTGGGGATATTTGAAGGGTTGCAGATGCAAAAGCGCACAGCCCGACATGTTCTGGCTGTTTGCGAGCAGCTTGGCAGGGAACCAACTGAAGATTCAGCGGACCTTATCGCTGTGTAACATATGTAAATGTATGCGTGCATCACATGCCAACGGGATGCAATGAGAACCAAGTCATGAATGGCAACACTAGACATTGCTAAAGATGTGTATGCACTAGCGTTAAAAAAAACCGAAAAGAAAGTAGCGCTTCCAGTGAAGGACAGCTCGCTCGACAGATTCAGTTTCTCCGGAGCGTAAATGATTGTAGTCCCAATGTGAGCGCCAATGATGTATGTAGCAGTATGCTGATGCAACAAACAATAAGAAAAGAAAGTGGTATCATAGTAATCGTACTTCTCCGCCGTCAACTGCTCTCCTGATCCCCCGATGGCTCGACAAGTCCATCTAGATCTTGTCGTAGTCTGCCTCAGGCCTCCTTACACTAGGGTGGTGCGCAAGGTTCGGCTTGACCAGGTGTGCAAACTGTGGGTTTACGTTCAATGGATAGCTAATCTCAGGCATGCGCGCGGTCTCCTCCTCTTGCTCCTCGCGCTGTCGTTGCCAGAACTTCTTCCTCGCGGGCTCACCGGATGTGGTACGCGAGTAGATGGAGCTTGATGGGCGGTGCGAGAAGAAGCTGGGCTTGGCCGGGGGTTGACTGTGGTAGGAGGGCAGGAAGGATTGGCGAGCTGTTCGAAAAGCGCGGAGGGGGCTGAAGTCAAACTGGGAGAGGCGGTTGGGGTCATTCTCCTTGTTGGGAGAAGCGACCTGAGGTGAACCGCAGTCAACTGGTGGCGTGCCCATTCGCATGGGTGGTGTACCTCCGTGGACGTTGGTGCGAGAGGAGGTGCTTCCAGTGTGGTGGGTGCTAATGGTGAAGGCCTTGTGCTTAGGGTCGTACTGAGATTGGGTCTCGAGATCCTCGTGAAGCGTCATGGCTCCTCTCGAGCGTACCATACGAGCAGTAATCCTACGAGACCTGTCGCGGAAGACGAAACTGGCGACGACGTTGAAGAAGCCAATGACAATGGCTAAGATACCCGAAGCAACGAGCAGGCGCCAGAAAGGTAGTGTGAGCGACTTTTGGCTCGTAGCCTCCTTGTTCATGTTACCGAGCATATTGAGTCCGATTACCATCATCGCACAACCCAAAGTAACGAAACCATGCGAGGGACTGAGCAGCGGCCAGTTACGGGCGTAGAAGTTGCGGAACAACGAGCATTCTGAGACAATGAAGAATATTCCAGCAATCGCGGTAATGACGTGACTGGTAGCGTCGAAAAAGAAGAACTGTTGTATGTAAGTTCTGTGTATCTCCGGAGTCGATTGTTGAACCTACCTTGGAGATGATGAACGTCTTCACCAGCATGACCACACTGCTGGCGACCACTGAAGCGAGGGCGATGATGTTTAGACCTCGCAAGACGTTAAGAATAATGTAGCCTGGACCGGCCAGATGTTCGGCTGAGAGAAGCGCCATTTCGTTTGTGCAGACAGAGTCGTAGGATACTGAAGAGTTCAAGTTCGCAGAAAGATGCAATTGGTCTGTCCAGCAGTCGGGAGAAGCGCGTCGAGCGTATGATGGAGCAAGAGAGTGTATAAATTGAAGAAGTTAAGTTTACGAAGATAGAAGGAGTGTCCCACGCCGTCAAGGCAGTACGCCTTCAACAATTGCAACAATAACGAACAATAGAGGCTGAAGATGAAGAATGAGGAGCAAGACTCGAAGTGAAGGAGGAAACCTTAGGACAAAACTCGCCGCTAGTCCGGCCTGTCATTGTCGCGAACCTTACAATAGACCAGATAAGGCCCATCGCGCTGGGGAGTCTCGTCGTCTCACCTACGAGTGGCCCGGATGACTCCAGTAAGCGTAGTCGCGCCAGTACTACCGGCGTATGTGAAACGCTCCCCGCTAGATCCGGCGGGAAGTGCAGAGCGAGAGCGGCCCAGTCAATCATTTCTCAGCTGGTGGGTTCGGCAGCGAAATTGTCGCAAGGCAAGGTACAGGGTCGACGTGGAGTTTTGGCATCCAGCCGATGAGGCGCGGTTTGGTCGAAGTGTAGCAGTCGCGTAATGATTGGTGTTGAGACCTTGAAACGCGCCCGCGTAGCCGCAAGGGTGGTGTTTCAGGCTTAGAAACATCCGCACAGCATGGGCCGCACGATCTGCGGGCGGCAAGACATGAGCGGGCCTTCAATCGTTAGCACTGCAGTCCTCCAATGCGAGGCGCCACAGTCTGGAAGTCTTTGTTTTGGGGTGCTTGCAGTAGAGGTGAGAGGCGCGAAACTAGCGGGTACACGGCGCCAAGCGAGGGGTCTATCAGCAACGGAACTTTAATCGAAGATCACTCCACCTGTTCAATCTTGATCAAACCATGATCGGCTTCCAGAGTCCTTGAGAAGGCTCGGACATTTGTCTACTAATCAATACAAAGTGCAAGAGCATCACGCATGTCCAGTCAACGAACGCTATACCATTGTCATGTCGTAATTCATTAAGATGGGGTATAGTGCTACAGAACAACTAAAAGCAACCTTGGAAGCCCGAACATCTCCGCTCATCTAATAGTAAGTTCACCTCCAAATACTTTGCCCATTCGATACACCTGCCGTGACCGAGGCAATCGGCCATTAACCTGTTGAAGTCATTAGCAAACTAAATTATATTATGGAAGTTCGGTCGGGTCTGTCACCAATGTGCCGTCTCGGAAAGCCAGTTCTTTGCCATCGTTCATAGGGATAGCATTGCTCGGCAGATTAAAGACCTCTAGTAAAGATCGGTTCTTCTCCTGATTGTTCATGGCGACATCTCGTTCAGCTATCGATCTCTCTGTTGTGGAGTCGGGTTTCCATGCCCCGTCGCTTTCGTCATGAATATCCAGTCGCCCGTATCTTCGCACATGTGCGAGACGATAGACGGAACCAAAGAACTGTTTCCGTTTTGGTCTCTTTTTGATTTCTGTAATCTTTGCAGCTTTCTCTTCTGGGGTCATGGTCTCGATTGTAGGTGCTACAGCGCGTGGATAGACACTGCGTAAGCTCGTTTCGCGCTTGTTTTCCAAACCACCGGAGGGCGTGATGTTCTTACGGGATGCACTGGCACGCTCGAACGGGTTGACAATTCGATCAACGCCCGAAATAACCTTGGTTCTGCTTGGGTCGGCACCCTGGAAAGTGGAACCAGAGACCGACGGGCTCGGTGGGTTTGATGATATCTTTTCGCCGTCCGGGATGGCTGCTGACGTGTCAATTTCAGCAGGCTCGGTCACGGGCGCTGAAACAGGGTTGTGGGAGAGTGCTTGCTCAAGAACTGCAAGTGGTGGAAGAGACTCGTGGGCCGGAACATTTCGGCGGCTTTGTGCACTCTTGATAGCTTTTGTAACAGTTCTTTTGGCATGGGTTGGTGGTGCACTCTGGAGATCCTCGTGTTGCCTAACGGTGTCTGCTTCGGACTGCTTTCGTACGCTCTTCCTGGCCTTCGAACTACCACCCTGAGGTCCTGGTACTGAAACTGTTGGAAGGTAGCTTTGATATCGTCTCTCGTTCTCCGCTCTAAGGGCTGCACTAGCGAAGCTGTACAGAACTGGTTGACGTGGAGTCTTTGCACTATGGATTTCAGGTAAAAGAGAGAGAACTGATTTAATAGTCTTCTCCCAGCTCCCTTGGCCCTTTTGCAAGTAGGAAAATCTTGAAGCCAGCCAATCAATGACCTGCAACGCAGTCAACGCTGTGCCTCTCGCACAAACCAGTGCTATCCTGGCCAAGTCACGTGTGTTGAGAGGTTTGTTAGGTTCCGGCGAAGATGTGCTTGCCAGAGCTGGGCTCATAGAGACATTCGGGTCTGAAAGTGAGCGGACACCTTCCGTCGTTTCTTTCGATTGCAAAACAGTTGGCGCTTGTTGTTCATCAGATGAAATGGGAACAATTCGATCAATTGTACACTCAGCAGAGGATTGCTTCGACAAAATATCTGTGCTCATTCCAATGGACTCAGAGACGGCGATCGAAGGCTTTAGAGGCTCACTCTCTCCGAATGTATCTGATTTGTTAGGTGAATCACTATGAGTATCGCAAGACTCAAAGGTCCTCGATGGTTCATCATTGTGAGGTTTCTTGACAGGTGGAGTACAACTCTCACGCTGCGTATCGATGCGCGGTACTGCAGCGTTGTCGCAAGTCGGGTTCTCTTGCAGTGACTGCTCCGCCGTTAGAGCAGTCATCTGCTCACTCATGTCAGCAACTGAGTCCACGTCCATCCGCGTGGTTTTCCCAATGGGGTCCTCATGTGATGTGGCCGCGGTGTCTGCAGCCTCAATTTCTGCGGTGGATATACAGGACGGTTCCTCGTCACAAACCTTCCTGGTTTCTGGTAGGATTTTCGCCCGCTCTGAATCCAGATCAACCCGGGACAAAGGAATCGCCTTGAGCGTTGCTGAGTCAGGCTTGGCCGCTGTCATGGGCGATTCTTGTGTTGACGAGGCCATCGCCGGCTCATGTTTATCTAGCCTCGGAACTGAGTGATGAGCAATTGAACCCGCAGAGCTTGTTGGTAGGGATAATGCATTGTAACGATTGTCGACGTTCGGAGTTTCAGGTATTTCTAGCACCACCGTCTCAGCGGCACGTGTTCTGATGCGACAACTGGACCACTGAACACCCTTCTCTTCAGGCCTAGTCAACATGGACTGCTTTTGACAAGTCGAGCAAAGAGTCGTTGATGGTGTATGGCTCTGGGCGTTAGTCAAAGGCTCCATGGTCAAAGCATCCTTGTCACCTGGCACGTAGTGGTACTGTTGAGAAATGTGTACGTCAGGGAAGCTTCCGGATGGTTTTTCAGGTATAGAATTCTCAATCTGACTTGATCCCTGCGATGGTGTGTTAGGAATCTCCGTGCGCTCCAGCAGCTTTGGTGCAGGTGGCTGAGGTGGACCAGAGGCTTTCTTGGGTTTGATAAGTTTGTCGGCAGTGGTGGCATTTGTAGAGAGTCGAACAGGCTCAGGCTTAACATGCGTGTCAGATTTCGTCTTGGCAAGACGATCTGACGACATGAGATCTGGAGGTGGTTGAGCATAACTTGGCTTGAATATGTCTCTCACTACAGAGTGGTCGGCGGACGCCAGTGCCGAGGACAGGCTGATATTCTTACGCGTTGCACCATCGCTCAAACACAATAAGCATCTCCAGCGTTGTCTGTGACCGTCAGTATTTGCCAACGATGACTGTCCGGGTGCCTTACGGATCACTGCCAGGAGCTAGTGGGGGCTTTCGGCAGCTATCATGATAAGATCTGGAGCATCCCGAGCACGAAACAATGGGGTTGAAACTTGTGGCACTGCTCTTCTCACAGATTCGACAAGCAGGTTTGCTCAAAGAGGTGGACTTCGGAGGCTGTCTTGGACGAGGTACATTGCGACTTCCTGAAGTATGGTGAATGTTCCGGTTGTCCTGCCGATGAGGAGCAGATGGTGCCGGGAATGACTTGGATACTGGGATTAAATCCTGCTTTCGCTTACTCTGTGCGGTAGAGGTATTTTGAATGTTTTCACCGAATCTAGGGATATACATCAGCGTGGCCATGTATTGCTTTGAAATTTGCTATACCTGTGCCTGAGTGTGCTAGGGCCAGTTGATAGATGAGTCTGTCGACTTGCCGAATGCAAGTCATGCGTCTCTGAGTTGAATTTATCGTATGTTGTACGTTGGCGCTTCAGTGGGGGCGGTGATATTGCACCCTTTCTGCATGGTCGCACGTGGCTTTCTCTCACAGCAGGAGACTTTCCGAAATCCTGTTTAACAACAACGCTGGGTCGGTCGTGATGTGGTAGCTTGATACTACTTTCAGAGGGCGCTTGTCGTTTGCCATCATGGTTGTTCATCTGGAATGTTGGTAAAAGGATGTGACGCCTAGGATAGTACATGCATGTTAGCGCATGTTTTGTGATCGTCGTCGAGTAAGTCAAGCAGTGATGGACGAGATGAATCAGCTCTTTTCAGTTTGTTGTTAAATGGCAGCACTTCGCAGCACTGGAGGCTTCCGCTTTGCTTCTTCACAGGGCAGGCACGTGCAGGCCACGCAACAGGAGCAAAGGAGAACCATCACAATGTTCTGCGATCTAACCTTTTACCAGTAGTCATCATGAAAGAAATGATACGCATCAGGAGTCAGCGCATCGTTACTCACTTGCTATATTGTTCGGTCCGTTGACTCGATGTCGAAGAGGGTGAGCTTGGTCCACGCGTTTAGGGCGAGCTGGAGGTGCCGCTTCTGCGTAACGCAAGGGAAAGGACGACGTGAGGGTAGCCGGAGTGCGGCCATGCGGACTTGGTGATGTACCATGCGTCTAAGTGAGGGAGAAAGCGAGGCTGATGGTGAAGGCGGAAACGCACCAACTGTCGTCGCGCGATGTGGAGCTGGCGACGAGAAAACTATAGGTTAAGGCTTTAAAGTTGATCGCGCTATCACGTGCCGATGATCCGGTGGGGCAGGCGCATCTGGCCTCTAGGTGCACCTGCATGCGCTGGCTGTTGAGAGTCACCAACTTTACTGCGGCGCATAGTTCCAGGCTGCTGTTATGGATTTCCTAAAGTCAGCGGTTGCGTCTGCGATCTCAAAAGGCCCTGCATTTGGTTACACGTTTGGTGATCGGGTCGATTTGAACGACTCCATTTGGACACTGCACAACGGCACAAAGCGAGTATGGCCCGGAGGTCTGCACATGCATGAACACTCGCTAACAGTGGGTTACTAGGAAGACGGCTCCAAATGTAGCATTTTCTCCTTCGACATAACCGCCAATAAGTCGCGGCTACCCCTCGCTCGCAATGCGCTCCGCAAGCTACGAACACTGCGCCATCCAGGGGTTGTGAAGGTCCTAGACACAGTCGAGACGGAAACGTACATCTACATCGCGACCGAGCGACTGAGCCCACTAAGCTGGCATGTCAAGAGAAAGAGTCTGACGGAAGAAACCACAAAATGGGGGCTACACAACATCGCAAAGACGCTCAAATTCGTAAATGCCGAGGCGGCCTCTATACATGGCTGCATCCGTCCAGCCTCGATATTCTTTAGCGAAAGCGGCGAATGGAAACTTGGTGGCTTCGATGCGCTAAGCTCCGTGAAAGAAGACGATTCAGTACTACCGACCTATGGCAGTCTCATACTAGACGCGGGACGATATATGGCGCCCGAGGTTTCGAAGGGAGGGTGGGAAGTCGTGAAGCAGAATCCGACGCACGCGGTAGATGCGTACAATTTTGGTATCCTTATCTTCGAGGTCTTCAACGGCAGCTACAACAGCAGCGACCAGTTAGGGCAAATGAAGAGCATTCCTCCAACCATGCACCAATCATACAAACGCCTTCTCAACCCGAACCCAAAGTCGCGCATGAGCGTAGGCCAATTCCTGGATCAGGGAAAGCGCATAGGAGGCTTCTTCCAGACGCCTTTGATCCAGGTCACAGACGATATTGAGAACTTGGGACTGAAAGCCGAGGATGAGCGAAATGAATTACTTGGGTGAGTGGTTTCCAGGTTGAATCCAGACGAGTGTACTGACCAGCCACAGGAAGCTTGACGCGGTCGCAGACGACTTCCCCACGGACTTCTTCAAGATGAAAGTACTTCCTGAGCTACTCAAATCAGTTGAGTTCGGAGGCGGAGGCGCCAAGGTGTTTGGCACTGTCATGCAGATAGGGCAGAAGCTGTCAGACGACGAGTACGAGAGCCAGATTACCCCTGTTGTAGTACGGCTTTTTGGAAACCCAGACCGGGCAATACGCGTCTGTTTGTTGGACAATCTGCCGCTCATGATCGACCACCTACCCCAGAGGCTTGTCAACGATAAGATCTTCCCGCAGATGGTAAGCATTAACTTCGTTCCATTACGCAAATGCTTATTCCACCAGGTCACCGGTTTCTCAGATATCGCGCCAGTCGTGAGAGAACAGACCGTAAAAGCTATCCTCACAGTAGTACCCAAGTTATCAGACCGGGTAGTCAATGGTGAGCTTCTTCGCCATCTAGCAAAAACGGCGAACGACGAGCAGCCTGGCATTCGGACGAACACCACAATTTGTCTAGGCAAGATCGCGCGGAACTTGGGAGCTAGCGTACGTCCCAATTTGTCCGAGATACAAAGCAAACACTGACATATTAACAGAGTCGAGCCAAGGTTCTTGCTGCTGCGTTTTCTCGCTCGCTACGTGATCCGTTTGTGCACGCGCGGAATGCTGCCCTCCTTGCACTAGCCGCTACAGCTGATCTCTTCACCGAAGATGACTGTGCAACCAAGCTCCTTCCTATCATGTGTCCTTCGCTGGTGGATAAGGAGAAGCTTATTCGTGACCAAGCACAGAAGAGTGTTGACATCTATATCGCACGTATCCGCAAATTTGCCGCCACGATGCCAGATACTGTACTCCCATCACCAGGCCTCACGTCTGGCGGAGAATCTACTCCACGGATAGGAACGCCCGCCAATGGTACTTCTTGGACCGGCTGGGCTATATCGAGTTTCACTAATAAGCTAGCATCTACTGCTGGAGAGATGCAAGCCAGCTCAGCGACCAATGGAGCAGCAGACCAAAGATCGTCTTCAGTACCACCAGCTATCACATCCACCAGCAAACCGCCTGTTCCGGTGTCATCGAAGCCAGGAATGCCTCTTCATAGTGCTAAGAGTACTGCGTCGATCCCTACCATAAGATCACCAGACCCTGCGGCGGCTTTCGATGATGAGGCAGAAGACTTCAACAACGATTGGGGCGGCTTCGCTGATGCTGCTGAAGAGGTAAAGCCCCAGGAGGACGAGGATCCATGGGGTACTCCAGCCGTGTCAAAGCCAGCATCTACCACGTCGTATGATGACAAGGGCGAGCCAGACTTTGCGGGCTGGCTAGCAGCCCAGTCGAATGCGAAGAAGACAACGAAGAGCGCTCTTCCAAAGGGTCTCACCAAATCAGCAGCGCCAGCAGCAAAGACAGCTAGACCCGTGGTTGGAAGCAGGTCGAGTACAGGAACCACAACGAGAAAAGTCGTTGTGCCGCCCAGGAAAGAAGTCAAGAAGGAAGAGCCAAAGGCCAATGAAGACGAGGAGGAGGGCTGGGGTGATGCCTGGTAGAGGTGAGGTGTCTTGCAAATGTTGTCGATTGTTCAGCATAGCGACGGCGTCCTTGTAATGGGTTACACCTGATAAGCTTCGTTTCAAGACCAGAGGGCGAATTTTAGAGCATACAATCTTAGGGATACATAATGTTACACATGACAGTGTCGTCGACTTCTACACCTTCTTCTCTTCCTTTTCTCGCTTGCCAAATGTGTAGGCTAATCCACAACCTGCGACATTTATTGCGCAGAGAGCAAGTGATCCTCCTCTTACTATGCCACGAGCACTAAATTTGTTCTTGATACCCTAGTGTTCGATTAGCTTTTGCCACTGTCTACGCACGGTTTTTGATTGAGCGGTCCAAGCATACCTGACTTCTCCGCATAGCGAGCAATGCGTAGAGACCACTCCATGCAGCCGTGATACCGGCAGCATCGGTCTTATAGTCGCTCAGATTCAAGTAGGAGGAGAAAAGCAGGACGGGTGTAAACGTCATGGGGAAAAACTGGAAGGGACGCGCATGTTGGGCTGTGATTAGGGTTGCGAGAAGCGTTGGCGGTACAGAATTCTCTACACGAGAGTAATAAAGTTAGTCGTCTGGTACTTGGGTATCAAGGCCAAAGTGAGACATGTGAGTGACGAGATGAATCAGGAAGTGACATGTGAACGTACCTCCCCAATTCCTCAGCGAATGAAGCATAGACTGCTTTGGTGGTGTAGTCATCGTGAAGCTAATCTGTGCACTTGATGTTTGTGAAAGATTATGTGGGTGCGTGAACGAATTTGATGCTCAGGGAACAGACGCTGGAGGGTACATGGGTTGAGATTGGTGAAGTTGAATGACGTTAGTCCGGCAAGTGGACCGCTAGCCCGTGCCAACCCAGCACGTGGAAACTGGCCTCCGGAACTCGCGAACTTCGACAGAGGCAGATAACACGCCTATCACGACTAATACAACCACAACCGTGTCCCCCGGACGACGACGACGACAACGACGACGACGACAACCTCAACGTACACACAATAAAAACATTGCCACAACATTGCCAGCCGCCTATTCCTGCGCATCGGCTTCCCTTCGTCACCGCTGCCCGCTCGGCAGCACAATCTCCCTCCAGATAAACACCAATACCCCACACACATAACCCCGTCCGCCAAACAATGTCCGGCAGAACCTCCGGCTCCGACGCCAAATCGCGCGACCACCACGACGGCAGCGCAGGCCGAGCCTTCACCGTGGAGCAAAAGGCAGCCGTAATACGCATCAAATCGTGTGCGCCGACCGCCTACTACAAGATTCTCGGCCTCGAAGAAGTTAAAACCACCTGTTCAGACTCGGATATCAAAAAGGCGTACCGTAAGCTCTCGCTGCTTACGCATCCGGACAAGAATGGGTATGACGGCGCGGATGATGCGTTCAAGCTGGTCAGCAAGGCATTTCAGGTGCTGAGCGACCCGGACAAGAAGAAGAAGTATGATCAGTTTGGCGGTGATCCTGACGCGAGGTTTGATCCCAGAGCGCATGCTAGTGCGAACGGTGGGGGTGGTGCGAGTCCATTTGGGAACGGATTTGCGAGGAGAGGAGGAGGGTTCGAGGAGGAGATGACGCCTGAAGAGTTGTTTAGACAGTTCTTTGGTGGTGCTTTTGGTGGACCTTTTGGTACGTATCCACCCAACCAGATCCCAGTGTTGATCATGAGCTATGAAACTAACACTCACAGGCGGCATGGACACAGGACCAGGCTTCGTCTTCAACCTAGGCGGCGGGCCCGGCGTCCGCGTCCACCAATTCGGCGGCGGTCGACCACGCAGACGCCCCGGCACCGCCGGACCCCCTGGCTCCGAAGGCCAACAAAACGTCTCCTCAGCCTTTGCCAATCTCCTCCCCCTCCTCTTCCTCTTCGTCCTCCCCCTCTTGTCCTCTCTTTTCTCCGGCTCAAGTACCACATCCGCAGGCCCCAGCCTCGTCTTCGAAACGCCCCGCACCCCCAACACAATGAAGCGCGTCTCCACACGGATAAAGATAGACTACTTTGTCGACCCCAAGGACGTGCACGACTACACGCCTAAGAAGTGGCGGAAATTGGACGAGCAGGCTGAGAATCAGTATGTTCATATTACCAACACACGGTGTCAGAACGAGCGGGTTAAGCAGAGGAGAGCCATGGAGGAAGCGCAGGGTTGGTTCAGTGTGGACCAAGAGGCCATGAACAAGGCGCGGAACATGGAGTTGAAGAATTGTAATAAGCTGCGGAAGTTGGGGCTGGAAGTGTACTAAGCCGGGGAACTTTGAAACCGCTTGGATCTGGATAGACTTTTGTTGCAGTTGTTTGCTGTTACGCTACAGTATATTCTTTGCTGGCGAGTGGGGTCGGTCTTTTGAAGGAGTTGGCCTTGAGGATATAATTAGTCTCAGATGCACGCATGGCGTATCGAGGCGTTTGATGACATCAACCGTGCGTCAAGGCGCAGGATGTAGTTCCCTTCTTGAGCAAAGTTACTCTACTCCCGTTTCCGCATTCCTATATACATCTATTCATACTCATCATTGCAGGTTTTTAATCCCGTTCTACTAATCTTACAACTGTACCTATCCTACAATCAGTCTTCCATGTCTAAAAACCCCAAAACCTGGCAATCCTCATCTTAACCCCCTCCCAACTATTCAACTTGGGCCTAACATCCAAGTAAAAGTTCAATGCCTTGCCCACCTTTCCCTCATCCCTCCCCGCATAGAAATCAATCACGTACTCAACCTTGGTCCCACACCGATCCACAACCCAATCATGTCTATCAAATGGCGGCTGATACCCCATCAGACTCTTCCAGCGCGCCCTAGGCGTCAAACTAGTGCTGAGTCCAGAAAAGGAAGCCAGTTTAGGTCCTCCGCACTTCTCGGCGCCACGATTTGCTTCCCAAGCTTTGATCTCGTGCCAGGCGCGCTCGTTGACGGCGTTGTGAATGGGCACTATGGTGCGCATGTCGGGCGCGGAGGGGTCGTAGGATTTGCGGCGCATGGCGTCGAAGAACATTTGCTCGGACGGATAGATCCAGTTTCCCGTCTTCTTGTCCGAGCCCGTGTCGCGCTCGTTGTTTGCTGGACGGGCGTCTGGCGTGGGCGGCGCGGCGAGGTTGTCGGGTAGCGCGCGTGGTATTGTGCTGACTTCGCGGTCGGTGCCGAGGCGTATTTGGGAGAGGATACTGGCATGTTTCGGGGGTGGGGAGGTTGTGCTCTGGTCTAGGGAGGAGGAGTCGCATGATTGCTGGACGGCGGATTGTGAGGGTGCTGGCGGGGCGGCCGGTGTGGGTATGGGTGTGCTATGTGGATTTGGGGGTGCGTTGGCGTTTTGGGCGCGGGCTTGGGCGAGCCATGCTTCGCGGGTCTTGTGGTCGACTGGGCAGGCTGCTGCTGGGTCGTCTTGTGAAGACATTGTGGTGCAGATGTGTGGCTTGAGATTCCGAGACACTCGGGATGGTGACGGAAACAGGTCGAGAAATCCCGAGCACGGGCCTTTGCGGAAGCCAAACGATGCTGATTGGCTAGCCTCGGACTATCGCTGTTCACCGATGCAGACGTGTCCAGCACGCTTGTCTTTCTACAGCCCAAGTAAGTTTTGTAGAGGCAATCAATGCCCAAGACTCTCCCTGTCAGAACTGCCATTGCGACGGATAATTCCGCGTTCCCAAATCACCGTCTTGGATCCGCGCTTTCTAGACCGCATCCCATCTAGACCCTGCATACCGGTATAAACAATACCCCACCTGCACCAAAACCCCCCGACTTTCACCGCTACCCTTTGTAACTTGCTTCTTTCCCTCTATCTTGCATAGCAAACTTCAACATGTCTGACATTCACCGTGCCAGTACCACTGCCCCCGTAAACATCGCCGTGATCAAATACTGGGGAAAGCGCGATCCCAAGCTCAACCTTCCCACCAACTCCTCCCTGAGTGTCACCCTCGCGCAGTCCGATCTCCGCACCCACACTACCGCGTCGTGCTCGTCTACCTACCCGAAAGAAGACACGCTTCTCCTCAACGGTCAATTGCAAGATGTATCTGGTGCCAGGACACAAGCATGCTTCAGGGAGCTTAGGACCCTGAGGAAGCAACTCGAGGAGAAGGACTCAAGCCTAACGAAATTGGCCGACCTCCCTCTGCGCATCGTTTCCGAGAACAACTTCCCTACCGCTGCTGGACTGGCCAGTTCCGCTGCCGGTTTTGCTGCTCTTGTCCGTGCAATTGCAAATCTCTACGAGCTCCCCTCTTCGCCTACTGACCTATCCCGCATCGCAAGGCAGGGCTCTGGCTCGGCATGCCGATCCCTCTTCGGTGGATATGTAGGCTGGGAACAAGGTTCTGCTTCTGATGGCAGTGATAGTGTTGCATTCCAGGTCGCGCCTGCGAGCCACTGGCCCAACATGCGCGCCGTCGTCCTGGTTGTCAGCGCAGCCAAGAAGGGTGTGTCGAGTACCACTGGTATGCAGACCACTGTCGCTACATCTAGCCTCTTCCAGTCAAGAGCCTCAGAGACTGTCCCTCGACGCATGAAGGAGATGCAGGAGGCTATCCAGAACAAAGACTTCGAGGCATTCGGCAAGGTCACTATGATGGACAGCAACTCTTTCCACGCCACATGCCTCGACACCTTCCCTCCCATCTTCTACCTCAACGACATCTCCCGAGCCGCAATTAAGGTCGTCGAGAGCATCAATGCTGCGGCGGGCAAGATCATTGCTGCGTACACCTTCGATGCCGGCCCAAACGCTGTCGTATACTACCTTGAAGAGAACGAGAAGGAGGTTGCAGGTCTGTTCAAGCAGATCCTGAACGAAAAGGATGGCTGGCAAGGCGAGAGGGGCCAGGCTATCCAGGCTAATGCCGACGCGCTTGAGAAGGTCAAGTTTGACGCAGGTCCCGCTATCACATTCTTGGAGGAGGGTGTTAGCAGGGTCATCTTGACAGGTGTCGGTGAGGGTCCAATTAAGACTGAGGAGAGTTTGATTGATGAGAAGGGGGAGCCGATTAACAGCGCATAGAGCGGCTATGGCTAGCTAATTCACCGAATGTGAAGTAAATACCCGTATATAGAGCAGTGTCGTCAGGTGGACAACTACAAAGTAGGTCGGTCATTTACGATACCCTTCATCCTTTTACGTGATTATCAATCGTCGCCGGCCGCTCCATATTAACCCTTAGGGGCCCCAATGGACGCATGGGGAAACAAGAGGCCCTGTCTGCAACCGTCGTGTGCTCATGGTAGCTACAGAGATTCATTCTGAAGGCGCCCAAAGTCACATTACAGCCTGCAACCCGCTCGGTACCCACTCTCCGCAAGAAACGTAGCAGAAAACCCTGCGGTAGATTGTCCACTGGAACCTGACTTCCAGTCCACTCCATGTAGTGTCGATTCACCAAGAAATCCAAGGGTGGATCCCTTGGTGGTAGGTTGTCGAAGGCGTAGGTGATAGCTCAGTAGCTCCAGCCTTTTGGTGACCTGGCAGAAGGGTCATTGACTATCTGCCGGTTCATAGCCGTCCTTGACACAGGTACGCCAAAGCGGTCAGCAAATACGTATAGTTTGATCTTGCACACGTCGTTGGTGACATTCGGTACATTCGTGCTGCGCATGTAGTCAAAGCAGCCGGTGGGAACATGCTGGGTATATAGCCACTCCACGAAGAGGTTGAAGACGGCCGGCTCGATGTCGACAAGACTCCCAACCCCGTCTTTGGCCTCTTTCCAAGTTCCACTCAATGCTTTGCGGAAGTAGTCAGAGTGGAGCGCATGAGGTGAGAGAAAGGTTTCTGGCGCGCCTTCACGTAAAGTTGGACGCTGACGAGAAGTGCACGTGGAGGAAAGAGCGAGCAGACAGAGATAGAATGAGCGCCCAATAGTGAGAGAAAATTGATAAACTTGGATTAGATGTGACCTGGCTAACATAAAAGCCACTGCACGACTTACGATAGAAAGCCATACTGCAGAGTTGGCAAAGACATGATCCGAAAGCGACAGAAGGTTGCAATGCAATGAACCATAGCTCTTCACGCCGTGGTATAAGACCCCTCCCAAGTATACAATGCAACGCCGAGAACTAACAGAAACGACCATTACAGAGATCATGTGCGTATCATCTAATCCAGAACAACGGCAAGAATGATGATAACCAGAACGATAGCGAGGATAAGTAGCAAAATGCATGCCTTACTCCTCGCGCTCTTCTGGTAGTTGCTCGCCTGCTTGAGGTTCACATGTGCGCCTCGCGACGCGTCGTGAGTGGTCTCGACATTCTCTTCGATGATGTCGAGTTGAGCTCCCTGCTCGTGCACCATGTGTGCAACATCACGGAAGAGCTCGTTCAACTCGCCAACTGATTGCTCGATGTTGCGGATCTCAGATTCGCGCTCGATGATCATCGACTCCTGGAAGTCGACCTCGTCCTGGTTTGCCAAGCGCAGCTGCTCCTGCTCCTGTTGTTGCCCGAACTCTCCTCCCCTCTCTTCGCTTGGCGATGTTACATCTTGCAGGGCGGTGCGTGCCGCTTGTGCCGACTGCTTCTCTTTCTCTAGCGCTTGCTTCTGGAGGTGCTGGAACTCGGTGAGCGAGGCCTTGAATTCGCGCTGAAGCTTCGATTGCGTGAACTTTTGCGAGGGCTATTGCATGTTAGCTAATGTCTTCCGTCTCAGGGACGGTGTGTCCATACGCCAACATCAGGCCAGGTCGTGATCTTCTTCAATCCCTCTCCAAGCTCCTTGAATTTTTCCGATGTCTCTTCGACGGTGGTCTTCACGCGCTCGCGCACACGAGCCGTCTCGTGCTTGGTGCCTAGCTTGGCGGTCTCTTGCGACAGACGGGCCACGTTGCGAGTCAATGCGAAAAGGTCATCGGAGAGCTTGTCAGCAAAGTCGCGGAACTCTGGGTCATCGGCGTATTGCGGATCGTCGTCCCTTCGCCATGTTGTGGGCTGCGATTCGAGGGCGCTGGAGCGTTGGAACGACATGGTGTCGGATAGGGAGAAGCCACTGGTGTTCTCCAACAAGAATATAAAAAGGATATCTGAAGCTGTGCGATCGAGTGAACAGCAGTTGCAGCCTAGTACCGGGGTCCAATCGTGGCTACCTGGAGGTTGGTTGCCCGGTGGTTCCTGCGGCGATGACGAAGGACCCCCAGCTAAGGGCACATGGCACAAGGCACAGGCGGATCCCTTATGTAAGCGTGCAGCTGTCGGCGACCAAGAGGTAGCTCTGCCGATCAACAATGTTTGTTTGAACAAAGTCGGGCGCTTCCACTGCTGCTGAGGTACTCCACACTACAGTCCCAGCGCGTTCGATCGATTATTGGCGCAACGCCGTCTTTTTGCTTCTTTGCTATGATATAGCCACTTCCTCACTCATACGCTCCCTCACCGCAAACCGTTCGCAAACATGGCGCTCGCACCGCTTGGAACCCAAGTGCGCCCATACAGAGACTACCTGACGCCTGCTCTACACCGGAGATTCAACAAGGCTAGTCGCTATACGCTGTTGCTGTGCTATGCGATCGCGTGCTGGATGGGAGAATGGAACAACCGTGAGATGCACTGGAAGTGTGTCGGAGATATCCACTAACTTTGCACAGTGCTATGGCTATGGTTTCCATTAGGCCTCACTGGCATCCGAACCCTCCTAATCTTTCTCTCCGCCCTTGCCATCTACGTCCTTCGCGTCGCCCAGTGGCATGTTGGCCGGCGCCAAACACAGACCCGAGCAGAAACATTCACAAAGTACTTCTTCCGTCCTGCGACACTGATCACGCTCGTCGCCTACTCCTTCTCCGCAATGATGTTTGTAGAGACATATATCTGGTCGCGGGGTACCAAGGACCGACTTAACTTCATCGAGGCCGGCCGCATGCACGAGCGATTCCGACTGAACGAGAGGCCGCTCTACTTGCGTTACCTCTTCTACGTCTTAGCAGCGGCACAGTCTGGAGTACACTTGTGGAAGGACTACGACAAGATTGAGGTGCAGGCCATGAAGCCCAAGAAGGAGCGGGGTGACGCGACAGCCTCAACACTGGCGCGACAAGCACCCAAGCCGAGGAATGTCCTTTACAAACAGCTCAAGGGCATTGCAACTCAGTCCAGCTCTCTGGCTTCGGTCATTGCTCTCGTTGGATTCGCCCTCTACTTCGCTGGAACCCGCAACCTGATCTGGAGCTACTACTACAGCTTTGGTCGATACCTCTGGAGCTTGTCCAAGACTTCCACGCCAACCGGCCTCGCCCCGTTTCTGCCTCTGTGCTTCATGTTCATCACCGAAGGAACGTTGTTGGTCGTGATCTGGGAGTTTGTCAACAAGACCTTCGATGTGTATATTGCACAAGAACCATTGAAGAACGATGTGCCTATCACGAACGACTCTACAGACCCCAATGGATCTCTCCTGAATGGACTCAAGTCGAAGAAGGATACTGTTAGGGTAAGATGAAGTCACTCAATCACCATGCTCGTTGCTAACTCATCTAGGCCATTGCTTTCTGGGAATTAGCCCTTATAACCGACGCCTTCCCTGATCGCCGGAAAACTATCTACAGCGAAATGGATCGTAAGAAGGCACCAACACACCAGCAAGTTACAGACCTTTGCTTGGGAGAGCTCAAGTTCCTTGTCGACCGCGTCAGCGTTGGTCTTGATCCTGCTTACCAGTCCAGCAATGCATCTGGTCAGGACCAGCCAGCCGGGCCTGTCAACTTGGTGCCTCGCATCGCACAACCACTCAAGGACGACAAGCCGATATCTGCTGCACCACCAAAACCAAACACTAGATGGGAACACATCGAGGCGACAACGGCCAGCATTGCAAAGTCACACAGCGCCCCTGGCAACGCACAGCAAGCGTACAGTCGCGAAGCCCTGAACAGGGGAGTGAAGAAGGCTCAAGAGGGTGCCAAAGAGGCTGAATCTTTCATCACAACGTACTACAACAAGATTGTCTCTTCTCCGGTCGGCGTTTTGTTTCAACATTCCTTCCAACGGACAGCCAACATTGTTGTTCTTAGCGCACCTTACTCTCAACTTTCTCGAGTTTGCAATGCCGCAACCGCTCTGGCGAACCTTGCCATATGTTCTCTGGGCGAAGACAGTATGGGGCGCTTCCATGAAGGAATCCCAAGCATAGTGCGCGTATTCACTATTGCGCTCAAGAAGATCGATGAGTACATGGAAGTGACTCCTATCCATTCGAGTGACATTGAGACGCTCAACAAGGCGGAGGCGGAGAGGAGGAAGGTGCCCGAAGTAGATGAAGTCCGAGAGTGTCTCAGAGAAGGTCTTGAGAAGATCCTCAGTAGTTTCAATGAATACCTGGGCAGCGTCGGGCTAAGTAGACTGGAGATCATGGAGGCAAAGAAAATTGTGGGTGTGAAGAAAGCACCAGAGATGATTCAGGCGGCTGCCAAACAGTAGTTGCCAAGTTCTCTCGATGACCGATCTGTAAGAATACATGAATGAACCGGACGAAACAATGATATCTTATCACATGTCTACAATTGCCAGTGCTATGAAATCTGGATGCTCCGTCACCAAAATGCGATCTTCCAAAAAGAGACGCGTCGACTCCACTCATCCAGGTGGCCATCACATAAGCCAAGCCAAGCCCAGCTCCCATCACAAACCCATCATCTACTTCCACCAGCAAATCAAACACTGCTCAGCCAGCATCACCCGACTCGGAAGATGCCAGACGCGATAAGATTGCAGCATCATGCAGCTGTCATTGGCCGGGTCTGACATGCGCTCGCTGTTTCAAACAACGTCCGTCCCAGGGGTAAATACGGTAGCGCCCCACACTAAACTCCGTTGATGCGCGTCCTCCGCATCGACATCGTTACTCTTTGCGAGAGCCAAGGACGTCATGTTGGGTGAGGCTTGCTGCTTTGGTGGAGGCGCGAGCTGAAGGAGGATGGGTTGGTGGCTTTTTGGTCTTTCAATCTGACTTACTTTCCTCTTCTTTCGTCTCCTTCGTCGTCTTTTTATTTCGACAACCTTGGGATTGTGGCGTTGCGAGGATAGGACGGTTATTCATCCTTGGACGATCATTCGCATCGACGCTTTTGGTTATCTTTTCAGCTGCGGATCTTATCTTGTTACTCTTCGTTGAGGCGGATTTTGTATATTCTTTATTTCTTCTTCTTGTTTATACATTTACTGTTCCTCTCTGCATCGAGACCTGGCAATTGGATTGTAAGCGCTCGAGGCTGGAAACGGACGGGACGCGCCAAACATCGAGCCATAAGGATTGCTGATGATCAACGTTTATAATTCGATTCCTCGAGAGAACCCAGCGGGAAGACTTGAGTGAAGCTTCAGGAGCAAAAGAACTGAGGAGCTCAGACTTTCGTCACCGACGTCACCGACACCATGCACACATCACTACCAACCTGGCTCGCGCTCTCAGCAGCAATCCTACCTACAGCAACAGCCTTCTACCCATACCACTACTCTGCAGGCAAGATCTCTACCACATCTCGCTCGCACCGAACCTCCCCACAGCCTTCCCACGCCGGGAACACACGCTCTGTAACGCTCCCTCTCCGTCGCGTACGCACGTCTCTCCGCCCGCGCCAAAACGTCTACAATATCGTCAACTCGAACAACCCCAGCCAATCGAACAGCGTAGCCATAGATCAAGATGGCAGCGACCTCAGCTACATGGTCGCCGTAACATTCGGCGATAGCTCAGACGAATACCACATGTTGCTCGATTCAGCAGCAAGCAATACCTGGGTCATGGGCCAGGATTGTGCGAGCGAAGCGTGTAAGACGCATGCTACATTTGGAAAGGGGGATTCAAGTACACTTGAAGTGAGTTTTTCTCCTCGCAGACACCCCTTCTTCGGGGTCTGAGTATGAGTCTGAGTATGAATGCTAACACAGCCTCCTCCAGACCGACGAAACCACTCCCTTCAGCGTAACCTACGGCACAGGTTCCTCCTCAGGCCACCTAGCAACCGACACCCTTCACGTTGGGACCTCCCTCTCTGTGCCCCTCACCTTCGGTCTCGCAACAAACGTGTCCGCCGAATTCCGCGCCTACCCTATGGACGGCATCCTGGGCATCGGCCGCGGCAGCAGCACAGAAGACGCCAGCAGCAGCAGCAGCAGCAGCACGACGAACGAAATCGCCGCCCCACAAATCATGGACATATTATCCAGCCAGAACCTCATTGGCGCGAAAATGTACGGTATACATTTGTCGAGGGACACGGATGGCAAGTTGGACGGCGAACTGAACCTCGGCGAGGTGAATAAAGAGAGGTTTGACGGGGAATTGAATTATCTGGATTGTGTGGATAACGAGTCTGGGTTTTGGGAGGTTGACTTACAAGACGCCGGGGTTGACGGCAACGCCGCCAATCTCACAAGTGGGACTATGAATAGAACAGCGATCATGGACACAGGAACGAGCTTCATTCTCATGCCTGAGCCCGATGCCCTGGCTATTCATCGTCTCGTTGACGGCTTTGAGCAGGATGGCGAAACGTTTTTCGTTCCGTGTGAGACGCAGGCTGTGGTGCAGTTTACGTTTAACAATCGGATTTACAACATTTCTACGGCGGATTGGGTGGGGGATAAGGATGATGATGATTCTACGCTCTGCCGGAGTAATATCGTGGGGAGGCAGACATTTGGGCAAAGTCAGTGGTTGGTGGGCGATGTGTTTCTGAAAAATGTATATAGTGTTTTTGATTTTGAGCAGAGTAGGGTGGGACTGGGTGTTTTGGGTGAGGAACAGATGGTTGCGGGAACGGAGAGTGTGAGCTCTACTGGTACGTTTCAGCCTTTTTTCTTTTCTCCTTCTCCCTTTCTACGTCGTGGTAATGTTGACTGACTTGGATTTCCATAGGTACCGCGTCCCCTTCGGCGTCGAGGACAGCAGCGGAAACGGGAGGAGCGAGTTCGACATCTGCAGGCGGTGGACAGTCTCAGTCACCGGATCAGCAAGGCAGTGCTGCTACTGCTCAGTCTTCAACTTGTCTCCTCACACTTTTTGGAGCGTTTATTGCGATTTTAATGGTCATGTAGCATCTGGTGGTACATGGGTATGGACAGCATTTCTAGCAAGGTGTTCAAGGACAGGGCACAGACAGCATCAACGGACCAGCATAACCATGCTTCATCGTATTTAGGAAGCAGAATAAGGGCACAATATATATGTACATATATCTATACTTTACCAAGCTTCATGCATATATATATATATATATTCACATCTGTGGCATACTACATATACCTCTCACAGACAACACTAGAGTACAACAACTCCCACCCACTTGGCATCCAGCCGAAGTGGTGGTGGCCTGATGCTACAGCATCTCCACTTACCGCCTTATCCACTGGCCCAAACCAAGACCAAGCAGATGCAGCAAGCGCGAGGCGGGAAAGCGGGGCGGTACATCGGAACGAGGCATCCGGGTATTGCAGATTGGAAACAATTTTGGTACGTGATGCATGCATAAGATGGAGTATTATGTGGAGGCCAAGGTGGGAACGAGTCAGTAGAGATATGCGGTGCTTGATGCGAGATAAGGGCAGATGGGGGCAGATGGGGGCAGATCATGGGCATGTTTCAGTGGTGTTGTTTGTCGTAGCTACCATGTCAGTTGAATTTATTCGGCAGCATGCTGCAACAGTGAGGCAGTGTGTCAACTTATGGCATGCAATCACAGAAAGTCTTGATAAACCCAGCTCAGCGATTGGTTTGGGTAGACACGATAAGAGCAAAACAAAGCACCGGTTATTAGAAAGATCCTACCATTTGCTCAATCTCGATCCACACGCTCTGAGAAGATAACCCCATCATGAACTACCCCAAGATGATGTACGGTCCAAACACACAAAAGATCCAGCACAGTAACGCCTCGTATAGGTGCCGTCAGAGATGGAGTGCAAGCAGACTGGATGAGTCGACTGGTCTGCTACTCGTACCGGCCCATGACATGTTGCCCTTCCTTCTCAAATAGACCACTATTAGACACCCGATAGCCGCCACAGTGTTGTTCTTGGCCAGGCTCAACATCGCGCGGTTGCAGCGGCTTTCGACCTATATCGTCGCAAAGTCTTGTTCACGCTTACAAGATCAAGCACTTCTTGGCCTTCTTCTCTTTCCGGGTCAACAGAGCAGCGCGGGTGGCGTGCTCGAATACTTCTCGGACGCCCTCGTTCGTCTTGGCCGAGCACTCGAGGTACTTCTGGGCACCGATCTTCTTGCGCACATCCTCGGCCTGGTCATGTCAGTGGTTGTTGGCTGGTAGATGGAGGGTGGCTACTAACCTGCTCGGGTGTCACGGGCTTCTGCGACGTCTTGTGTAGCTCCTCAATCGTCTTCTGGTCGAAGCGCAGATCCTTCTTGCATCCAACGAGGATGATGGGAAGGCCCTGGCAGAAGTGCAGAACCTCGGAGATCCACTGTTGTTTGTCAGTCGCTGGGTGCACGCGCGTGAGACATGTCTCGTACCTTCTCCTGGACGTTGTCAAGCGAATCGGGCGAGTCGATGGCGAAGCAGATGAGGATTACGTGCGAGTCGGGGTAGGAGAGCGGGCGGAGACGGTCGTAATCCTCCTGGCCGGCGGTATCCCAGAGGGCGAGCTCGACGTGCTTGCCGTCAACCTCGACGTCGGCGACATAGTTTTCGAAGACGGTGGGGACGTAGACCTGGAGGGGGGCAGTGTTAGTGCGTGTGGTGTGGAGTCAGGGCAGAGATGGTTGCGTCGTGGATGCGGACCAGCTAGGCTGACGCGGCTCAGGGATGCAGGCGAGGCGGCAGGTGGTGAGTACTAACCTCGGGGAAGGTGCCCTTGGAGAAGACGCTGCAGAGAGCACCGTTAGCAAGCGTCGAGCGGTGCGGACAGGAGCAGGCCGGCGATGGGCGCTGGCTGGGGGACGTACATGAGCAGACAGGTCTTTCCACAGGCGCCATCACCGACAATAACAAGCTTTCGTCGAATCTCGGCCATGGCGTCGTGTGGGATGGGCTGTTGAGGTGGGCGGCGGGGGCAGCAAGGACTAGGAGTGAGGTGGTGAGTATGTGGATGGAGGACTGGCGGTGATTGAAGTTGGAGAACAGCGGCTTCAGGGTGTTATGGCTCTAGGCACCATGGCCGCAACGGGGGTCGTGCAGCAACAACTGCGGCTGAGTGCTGCTTGCGCCACGCCACGCTTCGGCGATTGCGTCCTAGCGGGCGGGCAAGGAGAGTGAATGTGACGTACCTGGACAGCTGCTCTGTTGAGAATCACGTAAAGCCTGTGTAGAGCGTGGTCGCGATGGGATGTAGGATGGCCGAGAGGAGAGGAGACGGTGCGATTAGCTATCTGCATCAAGCGCCTTGCTACTAACCGACATGGTAACCTACCCATGCACACGCCCCCGGAGCCGTCACATGGCAACGCAGCGAGCACCACGGCTTGACATGTCGACATGGCCAGCAACGACGGACAATGCCGCGAGCCCTTGGCCAGCATTCACCCGCGCTGCCTGCACGCGTTGCAATCACTGCCAGAGCGCCGTCTGTTGCTGCCACTGCCAGAGCGCCGTCTGTTGCGGTCACTGCCAGAGCGCCGTCGGTTGCTGTCGGGTGCCCTGGCCAGCACCCGGTAGCAACAAGGGTTTCAGGTTTGATGTGACAGCTCGCCTGCTCTGTCCACTTCCCCAGCATTGTTCCTGCCGAGCGAGTGCGCGTGCTCCTGCCAACAACGGCGCGACCGCTCTAGATGGCCGCGACCGCTATTCCCAAGGCAGGCACCACCCACACCCACACCCACACCCACACCTGTACACCAACACGCCGGCCCGGGCCTCGACGTCGACAGGTGCATAGAGCTGCACAACCGCATCGTCGCCCACGCTTGCTCGCACCTTCCCTGCCGTCAAGTCAAGACCCATAAGCTGATACCTGACGTGTGGCTTGCAAGTCGTCTCCAGGAGGTATGCCACGACTTTTATTGTGCTCTACACGAATGCCGGATATGATCCGCGTGGTCTTGTATACAGCCGTGCGACGCACCAAGTCTGCTACATAGATTCTGCAGATGATGAGCCTGAGCACCGATTGTGGGGCAATCTTCAGCATGTCTGGGATAGCTTGGTGGACGTCATCACCAAGAAGCTGCCGCGGGAAGAAGAGACGGAAGATGATGGAGAGTCTCAGCAGGGTGACAGGGAAGACGTGAAAGCGTGTCTGATCCCCTCTGAGATTGTCGAGCAATATCCTGCCATCCCACCGTTCGCACGGGCATTCCTTTCCCGAGCGAAGAAACCGCCATTCACTTCCATCGCTCCGCAACTGGACATCCCGACCGAAACTTTCGTCCATTGTGCAGGCGCCCAGCTACAGGAACTACATCCCAAAGCTTATCTCACAACCCGACCATACCACTTCGATCTACCCAACTTCCCCTTGTTTCCATGGCGTACACCGGACATTCAGCTCGTCTCTCAGTCTGATCGTGACGGTCCGCACGCACGACAACCGCGCCGGTCTACATCTCACTGGCGATCGTGTACACGCACATTCCATATCTTTGCTCCTCCCGTTCCAGCTGGGGGCCAATGGTCATGTTCGTACAAGTGATTGGGACCACTGTGGAGCGAGAACATGCAGGCCAAGATGTCTTGAATCAGCATGTGCCGTGCCGTCCTGGCCAATTGGTGGGAACAGGTCGAGAATGATAGTTGGCAGGTTGACAAGAATGGGATCGTTGGGGGGAGAGGAGGTATGGAAAGAAGCGGACACGGAAGAAAACGCAGAGGAAAAGCAGGCGGACTGGAGCTGCTTTTGACGGCCGCAAGTGGGAGGTCACATTTAGCACCTGGTCATTTGCTGCTCAAGGTGCTTGCCAGACAGGGAGATTCGCGATAATCATGCTTCGAGCGATATATTCTTAGACCTAGATGGGCGGAGATAGAGACGGAAATAGTAGCTGCATTACCATAAGCTACTTCGTCACGCTTCGTCCAGATTCCAGGGTACACGTGAGTTGGCGAGCGAGGCTGCTAAGTGGCGGGGCAGACTAGAAGCTCCGGGTCCCGTAACCACAGGTAGCACTGACGCACTGGCACCGTTCGCGCCTCTTTCACTTGTCCTCTTTCAACACCAAGACGGCTCCGGCCTATTTCTTTCTCTGCATTGTTTACGCTGTCGTAATTACCACCATACTCGTCCCCGGCCCAACTCTCCGCCGTTCATCCCGACTGCCGCTACCGCCGAAGCTCCACTGCAGCCTGAAGGCAATACAACACCACCATGGCAGACCAACCGCCGGAGCAATCGCCACAACCAGATCGGCCAGAGCAACCACAGAGCGCCATGTCTGAACAGCAAGACAGCGCAATGCCCGACGCGGCGCCTGCGCCTGCGCCTGCCGCCGAGCCCGATGCCATGTCCGACGCTGACAAGGTGAGCCCACCTGCCAGTCACCCGTCAAAGAGACACGCTGACGACGATATCTCTCAGATCCGTGCAAAGCGCCTTGCAAAGCTAGGCGGTCCTGCGGCTCCAAATGGCCCCTCGCGGCCGCCATCAACGGGCCCCGAAGCCGCATCATCGAGCACTTCCTCGCCGAAGCCTAGTGAATCACAGGCACCACCACCGAAGCCCCAGCCTAAGCCCACTTCGTCCTCCAATCCCTTCACCCAACTAGGCGTAAAGACCGACGAGCCGCCCAAGAAGCGCATCACCATCAAACCCGCACAGCCATCGAACAATGCTTCGACGCCGCAGCCCGCTCAGAAGGCACCGGAGCTGAGCACAGAAGCGTGGGAGGATCGGACGCTCGGCAACATCTTCAGAATCACCCTGGACGAGAGCCATACCCAAGATGCACACGGGCACAAGCTGTACTTTGCGTCAGGTGCCAAGGGCGACCTTGAGGATGAGGGCAGGCCAATCCGCCTAGGTACAGATCTGCTGGATTCTGTCATACTGGAGGCAGCGTCGAGCCAGACACAAGGCTCGGCACTGGAGTATCTGATGAGTTGCTGGAAGCGTGTCACAAAGGTGCTCAAGAACCTTGCCAACAAGACTGGTCCACGGTTTGAGGTCGTCAAGGAGGCGCGGCGGTTGTGCTTCAGCTATTGCATCTTCGCTGTTGCCATGCCAGACATGTTCGGCGAAGAGACGCCTGCGGAGAATGCATTAGCCGATCGTTTACTTCTCGGACCCGACGACGAGCGCGGCGTCTGCTACGAGTTCCTCACCGAAGCGAGCCAGCGCATAGGCGAAGACGATACTATCAGGGAGGCAGTGGTGGGTGCCATGGAGGACGTTAGCCGACGCCTCTCTAACGTCTCAATGAACGGCGACTACAAACCACATATGCTAATCTTGCGCATATTCGTCCGATTCCCACCGCTCGTAGCCGCCCTGGCCCAGTCCGAGACGTTTCTGCCCGCCAGCATCGAGGCTCAACATATCGAGACACACAGCTTCTTGGGACCCTTCTTCCGGTTGTCCCCTATGCAGGCTGAAGTGGCCATGAACTACTTTGCCGGCTCATCTGCTGTTGACAAGGGACTCATCGCAAATGCACAACGCGCTGTCCGCATGACCCTCCAGACGCACCAGGAAGAACTGCTTGACATCACAAATACTTTCATCAAGAACAAGGAGTCTCGCGAAAAGATGCTAGGCTGGTTTGCGCTAACGGTCAACAAGAACCACATGAGGCGGGCGATGCAAGTCGATAGGAAGACAGTCTCGTCAGACGGCTTCATGGTCAACGTGACAGTCATACTGGACCGTCTGTGTGAGCCTTTTATGGACGCCACATTTTCCAAGATTGACCGAATCGACATCGACTACCTGCGCCGATCGCCTCGCGTCGACATCCAAGACGAAACCAAGATCAATGCTGACCAAAAGACGTCGGATGAGTTCTACAGCACCAAAGCCTCAGGTACCAACAATTTCATTAGCGAGGTCTTCTTTCTGACGGTCGCTGCACACCATTATGGTCTGGAGGCCGCGAACACCAAGTTGAGCACCCTTCAAAAGGACGTGAAGTGGCTCGAAAAGGAGCTTGTGAAGCTTGAACCAGAGCGGGTCAAGTACATGACGAGCCAGGCGCAGCTTGCTGTTTTTGATAATCACGTCAAGAAGATGAAGGACAGGATCGAGCGGGGAAAATGCAGCATTCTAGCAATCCAGGGTGTCTTGGGTGACGAAACTATGCAGGCTCGATCTATGCAACTGATGCGATATGTCATCGTTTGGCTATTACGTATTGCTTCGCCTGGAACCTCTTTCCCCAAGTCGGAGCTCCAGCTGCCTCTACCCGAAGAGCAACCATTGCAGTTCAAGTGTCTCCCTGAATATTTTGTTGAAGACATTGTCGGAAACTTCAAGTTCATCACTCGCTACATGCCGCACATCATCACAACCACGCAGTGCGAGGAGTTGGTCAAGATCTGTATCGCTTTCTTGCGAAGCTCAGAATATATCAAGAATCCATACTTGAAGTCTGGTCTGGTCACAATTTTGTTCCACGGAGTATGGGCAATCCCTGGTAGGCCCAAGGGAGTGCTTGGCGACACGCTCTTCGCGCACGACTTCGCAATGAAGTACCTACTGCACGCACTGATGAAGTTCTACATAGAGTGTGAGAGCACCGGAACACATACGCAGTTCTTCGACAAGTTCAACATCCGATACGAGATCTTCCAGGTCATCAAGTGCATTTGGCCAAACCCGATCTACAGAGAGCATCTTGCGACTGAGGCGCGTGTCAACCTAGAATTCTTCGTTCAGTTCGTCAACCTGCTTCTGAACGACGTTACATTTGTTCTAGATGAGTCGTTTACTGCTTTCAAGGAGATTCACGATCTTTCGAGAGAGCTGAAGAATGCCCCAGGGAATATGGAGCAGACTGCACGTCAAGAGCTAGAAGAGAAGCTATCGTCATCCCAGGGCAGGGCCAAGAGTTACATGCAGCTCACCAACGAGACCGTTGCCATGTTGAAGTTGTTCACCGAGGCCCTGGCAGATTCCTTCACCAAGAAGGAGGTCGTTGTGCGCCTAGCGCATATGCTGGACTACAACTTGGAGGCGCTTGTGGGCCCCAAGAAATCGCAACTCAAGGTTGAAAATCCCGAGGAGTATGGCTGGAATCCTAGGAACATGCTGGCAGAAGTCACCGACGTCTACCTCAACCTAGAGAGCAAGCAGCCATTCATTGACGCCGTAGCTACCGACGGACGCTCCTACCGGGAGGAATACATGACAGAAGCCTCCAAGATCCTCCAGCGCTTCAAGCTGAAAACCCCCGAGCAAATGTCGCAATGGCAAACCATGTCCGCCCGCATCAAGGAAGCAAAAGCCCAAGCTGACATGGTCGAAGCTGATCTGGGAGAAATCCCAGACCAATACCTCGATCCCATTCTTGCTTCCCTCATGGAAGATCCAGTTACGCTGCCTGTTAGTAAACAGATTGTCGATCGCGGCACTATTCAGGCACATTTACTCAGCGACCCGCATGATCCGTTCAACCGCACGCCACTCAAGATCGAGGACGTGATTCATAATGATGAACTCCGGGAGGAGATTCAGAATTGGAAGGCGAATTTGCTGGCGGAGAAGATGGCGGAGAGGAACGCTGCTGCTGCCGCTCCTGCGTCGGGTGGTGATGCTATGGATACTTCTTGAAGAGGGGGAGCACACAGTTACGGTTATTGATGGCGTTTGTGGTGGCGTATTTTGCTGGATCATAGGGCATGAGAGTACTGGTATTTTTTGGTATTGAAATGATGTTTGTGAGGCATAGCAGGGCAACGCATTGTGGCGTTATGCTTTGCTCGTCATGAGCATCGATGGTGACAGATACTATACGTGTCGTCGCTTTGTGCTCTGTCCGAATGAAAGAAGGCCGTTCTCACACTGTTTGTTATCAACACCGCCATCTGTGTTGTTGCGAAAAACGTGTAACGAGCAGATGATTATACACCATTTCACCGCAGCCCATCTTTCGCGACCCTGACACCTATTCAACGCCACTCCTCCTTCCAGATCCAAAAGCACCCTCCAAACATATCCTCATCTCCCCACACCCCCACAATACCAAACGGTGTCATCCTCGCTTTCCACGTCCACGAGCTATCTTCCAAGAGATATCTCTTAATCATATACACATACCCATCGTTTTGCACACGGCCCTGCAGTGTAAACTCGCCAACTGCATCGCTTCCCCTGCTCAGCGAGTCCACCATCGTGCATTCACTGAGCGAAGAGTCAGCCTCCAGCTCTTCTCTACGTGTCTTCCGAGCAACGAAGCGAATACCGCGCATAGGCGCGTCGAAACGGCGTCGACCTAACGCACGCCGCTGATCGGAGTAGTAGCCTGTCCATCGCCCCGAGGAAAGGAAATCGGGTGATAGCATTTTGGTGAGGTGACACCAGCCGAATGGTATACTTGCGTCTCTATGAGGGGGCGATTTATTCGTGTCGAAGACGGGTGGCATGTCCATTAGAGAGGAGAAAGGTATAGTAGTAGGTGAGGGAAGCTCGCTGATTTGACCCGGAGCCAGGTGATGGACAGCCAGCTCGAGCATCAGTGTAGGAAGCAATGTTGTAGCTTGATCGAAGTCGAATGTATCCCCGAAGCAGCCGTAATCTCGCACCCGCTGACGAAGGCTTTTGATAGCGTCGCCATCGGTTCTTGTGCCGTTGCTCAATGTGATTGCTGGGTCTGTTGCGCGGTTCACGGAGAAGAAGCGGTCAAAGGGTTCTTTGACTTGCGTCCCGTTTCCTGTCTTTTGCAGGTGTGCAAGGATGGTGTAGCTGAGGATGAAGTTTACGCCGAGAAGATTGGGATCGATCGGCCGTGGCACCCGCATTCCAAGCAGTATGTGGCCTTGGAGCTGCAGGAAGGTTTCCGGCTTGAGACGTGAAGCGGCGGGGTGATGTAGAGCCATAATTTGTGGCAGCCATTCGCTGAACTCGTATGAACTGAGGCGTTTGGATGGACACATGGTCCATGTATCGTCTTTCTCAAGCAGGGCTTGTATGCATCTCTCGGCCGCGTATGCTGTACGGATTGTCTGTTGGAGAGGAATGTTGGACAATGCAGCGTCGCTTTCCTCCCAGATGGCTTCTGACAGTACTATGCCATTTCCCAAAAGAAGGGGTCGCTCCAAGTTGTACTTTACAATGTTTTGAAATACCAATTTATCATTGCAGATGTTGCGTAATTGTCGGTTGGTTCTGAGAAGGTCAAGAGCTGAGGAGCAGGACAGAAAAGATGCGATGTGTTGTACCAGTTCATTTGGAAGTGACAGTAGTTTTGTCATTGCAACTGCTTTGTGTAATCAAATGATGAGATGAAAAATTGCTAATGAAGATGATTTAATGTTGCACAGGCGAGGGGGGGGGAGGGGACACGGCGCTACTCACGTGGCGATAACGATAAGACATCTGCCAGTATGAAGGCGAGGCGACGTGACACGCCTTCAGTACGCCTAGTACGCGTCGGACGAAATGCTTCCTGACGATAGTCCCAGCTGCTACCGAGAGTACAAAACTTATATTGGAATCGTCGTTGAATGACTTATCGAAACAGCTAATCGCTGCGGCTCCACCGCACTATCCACATCGACAGCCACTGCAACTGGTGGTCAACTCAAAAGGAAAGCGCATGCGGCCGCACTCAAGGTCAACTCTTCGCAAGCGCTTAAAATCAGCAACAATGTCTAGGTTGTATGCCACATTTCGAGAGTAATCGTAAAGGATATGATTAGCCAATGTTGTCGAATTCTTTTGGCGAGTTTGTTCCGAGGTTGGACCCGGTGAAAGGAGATGAGGCGGATTTCGAAGCCGAGATTGTTAACCATCGCGCCGTTCTAACATTCAAAGCCGATAATCAAGTCACGGCCGACGCTTAGGCTTCTGCGTGCTTTGGTCGTACGTACATTGTACTACGGCATGGGAGAAGCACGTTGCGTTATCAGGGAGTACTAGATTGGGAAGGCGTTGCAGAGGGCGATTTCCTGAATTTTGGAACTTAGGCTCTGCTGATTGACTCAAAGCCCGTCCTCAGACTTGAATCGAAGAAGCTGGTTGGCTCATGATACCAATTAGACGTAATCTACTCAACTATCTAACACGCATCTGCTCCATGTATGTGGAGATGTCGTTTGTTGTGTGCTGAAATGCGAACCTGCCAACTTGCGCTTTCACTGCCATTCCTGATCCAGAACTGGCCACGTCCGTAGCAATTTCTAAAGAGCCGCTTAGTGATCCAGAACTCAGTATGCGCCTGGGGTACATTTCGTGGTTTGCTGAGTGACTGTAGGTTTGAGCGTCTTTACCTCCGCGCGCTACACTCGATTGTTCTATCAACTCATTTGCCTCGTTCACCAATTTTCAGATGCGAGCAAAGACTTCAACGGGGTCCAGTCCGTCGTCTGTGTTCAAGATTGAGAAGTGGGTCCTGTTTGCTCGCAGCGTACTCTCAATGGATGTCTTGATCTGTGCCAGTACCTCGTCCGTATCGTCCGTAGTATGATCATTCACTATGAGAAGTGGGACTGAAGCTGTCTGATTCTTGAACTTGTTCAAGTTGTTGAAGATGAATAGGATAGGTATAATGTTAGCAGCCTTGGTTGACATCGACGAGGTCAACTCAATTCGCGCCAGGAGATCTCGCAATGACGTAGAATATTGGTGGCCATGATGCCGAAGGTCAAAAACGAAAGCTATTGTAGTTTGGCCGTGTAGAGCATTTGGCGCCAGTTGCCCTACATTGACAGCTGAGATGATCCTGGGTGAAGCCGAGGCTGCGAAATTGAGTCAATAGGCCACCATCTCATGAATGCTTGTGCCTAAACTTGCTACAAGGCGGTCTACGAGAAGAGGTGTAGCGCATCGAGGCTCTGTTTGGTGTATAGGTAGCATATTTTCCATGCGGTCTATAAACCTAGAACACATTCAACGAAACTCGCTCTGAACGAATGTGTTACGCAATACATACACTCTTGCCTTCGTGTTGCCGCAGTAAACATCCAGCCCTCTAGCGGAGATAATCTCAATGTAAAACACCATTTCGTAGCTTTTCCCTAACGTCGTCTTGGTTTCTTGGGTCCGGCCCATGGTTCACTAGTAAAGCACTCCACCAGACTAGAGCACAAGCTTCCAGAGCCTTCTCGTGCGTCGGACGTATCTCGTTGCGAGCAGGCAAGCTCGAGTAGGCAAGAAGAATGCCGGTCTCCTCTCGTTTCCAGTCCACATCGATAAGCTTGAAAATGTTAGTGACGAATTTCAATACAACATTCTGCATCCTCGTTCGGTGCCGAATCCGTTCAAGATTGGGACGGTGCGTGTGGTCTTCTATGACATTGATCAGTTTCTCAACACTAGTTTGGTCCTCCTCATATATATATACAAATATCCCTAGAGATCTCTGATGCCGTAAGCAATTTCTGAATTGGAGGCTGTTGTTGCCTCCTTAGCTTGTCTTTGACTGAGCCTCGAAAAGCGCGCTTATAGACTTTTGTGCCAAGACATTCAAATCGAAGTCGAAAACACGAGAAACCTTTGACAGGTTGTCGGTGATTCTACTAGTAAGAGAGGGAGTATCTCGTTGAACACAAAGAGACATAGAGTCGGCTTTAGCTCGATTGAGCACCTTTCGGCTCTTCGTCCTTTCTAGATGTTGTTGCTGCCCGGAAAGAATTTTGCTAGGAGAATTAGTTAGATTTATTCATTTCCAAAACGCTATAAGACCCACCAATTACATGCAGGCAGTAGAAGGGTCAGCGCACTCGTCTGGCGCTCAATGAGTCGTTGCACACTCTCTGGACCGGCACTACCAAAGATGACCCTCGACTTGTTGCGAAGATCCAGTGGCTTCTCCGTCAGCTGCGCAAGATCAATGGAGAAATTTTCGATTTTGCTTATCAGGAGTCGACAGCAAGAAACTGAAATTTCCAGATCAATGATAAGCTGATGATGAGTGTCCTGAAGATCTTGATCAATACACTCCTGAATCTTAGTGGAGGCTGTCCGCAAGGCTGTAAGTTGAGACGCCAAGCTGAGCAGGGTGAGATTTGTATTGTCCTATTTGGTTCGGAGATCACTGATGATGCCGATGACCTTACTGATGCCGTCCATGATACTGAAGATTGAGCCTACCCTGCCAAGGGCTGCGAGGGCTTCTGCCATCGTTCGATGTTTTTCAGCCTTGTGACATGTCCGATCGTCTCTTTTTCAGGAAATTGTGCATTCAATCTCAACTTGGAGTGTTTTGTTCGGTAGCATGAGTGCAAATCTAATGAAGAAAAGATTTGAACAACAAGGAGGCCTGGTGAAGGCCGAGAAAGATGTGACAAGAATTCAGAGAGTTGGGGGCGCAGAGCTTCAGCTCCAACACTCTGCTCTTGCGCTGCACTTATCGCGATCAGCCTCATGAAAGTTTGATTGGCCCAGCTTTGGCATCTGCTTAAACGTGACTTCCATGTGAAAGCGACTCAACCACAACAGTATGAGCCTGTGGTTAATTACAAAGCCACCCTCCGTTCATAGCACAACCTCGGGAGTGACTACAGCTGCAGCTTATCGACACTCGAACGATAATGCCTTGACAGCATTTCCTGCGACATATACCACATGCTTTGGCCACAGGCAAAGTTTCGCCTTCCTACCCGTCGTGGCCTCCGCTTGGAGCGTATCAGGTGCCGCACCCTTCTCTGCCCAGTTGATGAGGGCTTGAAGACTATATCCAGGATACCAACCCAGCCCACCACCGCAGTGATCTACGCCTGGCGCTTCAAAGTAGCGGTAACAATCACTAGCATTCGAATCACGCTCATGCACCTGCTGTGCATAGTGTGCAGTCGCGTCAGGCGCGATAGCCTGATCAGCAAGCCCATGCCATGAGAGAAGCTTGCTACCCGCTTTGCGAACTCCGTCGAGGTTTGGTGTCGCCGTTCAGATGATGGAGTCGTAGTGGTCTGCAGCTCGGTGGAAGAGCTGCTCGAAATACGTGATGTTCAGTCGCGCGGTGTCGTATGCGCGATCGAGCAGGACAAAGTCGGTAACCCAAGTCTGAGGTACTGCAAACGGTACGCCAAAGCATGTATTGTTGTTCTTGCACGTTTTTGATGCATGTCCTGCGAATGTAGCACCCATATTGCCGGCGTGCTAGAGATAATCGGCTTCGGTGGTCCTGGCACCCTGCCATATCATCTTTGCTACGGTGGCCAAAGTATCGGTGATTGCCGTGCTCTGGTTTGTCGATGGACATATGTATTGTTTATCAACAACGATCATTGAGTCAAAAGTGCAGTCTTAGGGTAACGAGATGATGCCATCCTTTAGCCCATCGAGTCTATCGCAAGCTTCGATGACAGCGACATTGATAGCCTCGAACTCCTATGGGTTCGGAAATCCTACTTGTCTTCAGTCCATTGTTTTTGGTCTCAATAAGACTTGCCATTCTCATTCACGACGACCTGCGGCCAGAGGAGTTGCATCATCAATTCGTTCCAGTATATGGCTGGAGCAGTCGCCAGGATGCCGTCATATTGATCTGGATATCACTGCGCCATCATATAGCCCTGTCGGCCGCCCTGAGAACATCCGTTCCAGTAGCTGTAGCTTGGTGCTCTATCGTAGTAAGAATGCGCGACCGCCTTTCCGAGTGTCGCGAGATCATCCAGAGCAATCGACAAAAGGTCTTCTAACAACACCCAGTTGACATTGCCAGGACTGATGAGCGACCAGCTTATATCCTGGCCGGTGTGACCTCCATCCGTTGCGATAGCAACGAATCCCTCACTAGCTGCCCATGGAAGCGTGGTGTTGGTTTCAGGTCCTGCAGCCTAACCTCCGCCACCAGCACCTAGAAGTCGTCCAGTCCGATTCTCAGTGGTGGGTAACCATGTAACGGTATCGATGGTGTCGTTATAGACAGGATGAGTGTATGTGATGGTTACTTCGCAAGCATTCAGGTCGGTCACAGCAACGGCGTAGTGGTTTTGCTCAGCGGGAGCTTCAAATGATAGGTCCGTGTGTATCTTCGTTGTGATGTTGAGAATTTGGCCGCCATATAGCTCCAGACCCTAGAATGAAGATGCTTCGCACGCTGGCTCCCCAAAGGCTGGGTATGTTAGACACCCTAATCTAGATAGGAAGGAAGCAATGCTTTGTCTTCATAGGGACGACATGTTCGAAATTGAAAGTGCCTACAGGCAACGACTGGAATAGCTGAGGATCGGAGCAACTTACTTTGCAAGCATTGCTGTGTCTACTTATAACGAGTGCAAACAGACTGCGTTTACCCATCTACCCGCAACCCGTGAGTTCTAGTGACACATCCATAGGAATATCTAGATTGGTGAGTTTGCGACAACGACCGACGTACTGTTAGTATGAAGGAGTATCAGGTGCCGTAAGGCGTTCTTATGTCATCAAACCGTGCCACAGCTGGACGGTTTCTGGTGATGCCGCAGTGCCATGATCGGTGCTAGCACATGTCCTGACAGGTGTACATAGATTGGCGAACAATGGTTGAGTCATGTGCTGATGACCTAAGGAATGCCTCAAGCTTTGGGGACAAAGGATGTGTAATTTAAATCCCTGTAATGGCGGATTGAGCTGATCTGAGCCCTTTTTGATGACACAGCGGTTTGCATCCTTTAATATACTAGATCTCTTGGGATGTGTTTTTTTGTTCCAAACGCTGTCTTTGTCGACGTCTGTAGATGAAGTGGGTGGAGGGTGGCCGTTGTGGATGGTTGGGCCTCAGGACTGTTCTCGCGCAGTGGGAACTTGAGTAAACTATACCTATTTTGGCGCGCGCGAATACGTCACGACGCGTCAGTTTCGCGATGCGTCAGAACGTTCACTGAAGCTTCACCCGTAGTCGTTCCTCCCAAGCTCAAAGATATCTCTACCCCTTCATCAAGCCCATACTGAAATACCGAGTCGGCTTTGTATTACCCCACATACTTCGTGTGGGGCAACATCTACCCCAACAGCACCCCGCATCGAACATGTACCGGTCGGAACTATGCCGCCTGTATACATACAGGCGGTAAAACTTCCGTATCTTCACGACAGGCCCTAGCCCATGAAAAGAAGTCACAATACTTTGAAATCGACCCCAAGACAACGCAACTATGGATCCAGCACAATTCGGCTACAGCACCATCCCTCTAAATCACGCCCCATACGGCCCCATCGTACCGTCCGCCTTGGAAGGCTCCAATGCCGGGAAGGTCGCCCTGGTAACAGGAGCCGGTCAAGGCATCGGCGCCGCCATCGCGGAATCGCTAGCGAAGTCCGGGGCCAGTGTAGCTATTCTCGACCTAAACATCGACAAGCTTACCCAAACTAAGAAGACATGTTTAGCGTTTGGAGGGAAGATCGAGGCGCATGGCTGCGATGTGACGGACATGGAGCGCGTGAAGGAAGTCTTTGCGAAGGTAGAGAAACAGCTAGGGCCGATCGATATACTGGTGAACAATGCAGGGATATTCACTCAGCGGCCGTTCATCATGGGTGATTTTGAGACGTTTTGGAAACAAATCGAAGTCAACTTTAAGGCTGTAAGCTCACCTTGAACCAGACCAACTTCTTTTCGCTAATCGTAACTCCAGCCTTTAATGCTTATCCATGCCATCCTTCCACAAATGCGCGAACGCGGCCACGGCTGTATCATCAACATCGCCTCCCGCTCCGGTACTGTCGATGTGCCTATGACGCTGGGATACGTGACCTCGAAAGCAGCACTCATCCGTGCTACGCATACACTGCAGACTGAGATGGAACTTGATGGGCTGGATCCGGCGATTCACATGTATGCGCTACATCCAGGTGGTGTCAAGGGAAACATGGGCGGAGGTACAGCCAAATCTGTCGAAGTTAATATTTTGTCCATGCTAACGCAATGTAGCTCCGGCGGCAGATGATATAAAGAAGAAGTACGGCGATGTCACAGATGAAGAATTCTACAAGGATCTGTTCAAGGATGGGCCGTCGCTTTGTGGGCAGACATGTGCATGGTTAGCTAGTGGGCAGGGAAAAGAGCTGAGAGGGCTGTTCCTGGGTAAGAAGCGCTTACTCTTGGAATTCCAACCTTGCGACTAACATCATTTAGATTGCCGGCAAGACGTGGGGAAATTGCTCGATATCGGACGAGAAACACTACTGAAGGAAAACCGAAACAAGCTGACAGTCAACTTCATCGATGGATATTGCAACGAGCCGTAGTGATTGGAATCGAAAGCCAATGTTATTCTATGGCAGCCCAGAGGCATTCTAATATATTACAAGAAACGAGAGAAATGAATAAGAACAAAAAATGATGCCATATACAATGCCACAGACCACCAGAACAAGCTCAACAGCATCTTGCCATCACCCACACATCATCTTCTCTCCACCGATCAACATCTGTCCAAGTGACGGAACCTGAAAATCATGGGTAAGATTCACCTAATAAACAGGAACCTTGAAAGCATCAAAGGTATAAGTCCAGCTCTCGATAGACGCCTTGTCTTCGACACACTCAAAGTCGGAGCTGTTTCCAGACCAGAATGGTCGCCCAGGCCACTGGCAAAGCTGTTGCACCTCGCCAGCGTTAGCACCCGATACCACTGTTGCGTTAAGGCGGCTGGGCTTCACTCTGTTTTTAACCCAACCGATGATGGTAGCCATGTTATCTTGCGGGTAAGGACCAGGCTGAAGGGCGTTGGCGTTGCAGTGGGCCGCGCCAGGAACCAGGTAGAATTGGTACCAGTCAGCCATAGCTTCCTGAGCTTCAGCGTCGGTCATGTTGGGGTACCTGATTGAGCGAACAGACTACCAGTAGTGAACCGAGGACGCAGCGAGGATGGAAGGATCGGATTCACTGTGGCAGTGGATCATCTTTGCGCCGGAAGACTGGAAAGGAGTGAGGTCGGGAAGAGTGGTTTGCAGGCTATCGAGGTAGCGGACCATGCCAATGTTCATCAATTCTACAGGGTCATCGTAGGTGACGTTATCGAGGTTGGTAAGATTGTCCAAATCGAGCAGCTGGACGAAATCGGCCACGTACTCGCCGCCAGTGGAAGGGATGCTGAGCTCCCACTCGCCGGTCGCATTGTTATACGTTGGGTCAGCGTCGCTCAGCTCCGAACCGATCTGCCAGGAGAGGTACGCGCAATCGCCCTTGGAATTATGTAGACCATCATAGATACTTTGCGCTAATGCAATGTTATTGGCATTAATAGTGCTGTCCTGTTCAGGCTGTGCGCTGGTCTGGCTTCCTAGCATCTGACGTTTGTTCAGGCCGCGCTTGCTGAAGCCGAAGCCGAGGGAGGTACTGGTCTGAGCAGCGCAGTAGTAGCTTTCGCCGATAAGAGAGCTGAGGTTGAAGTTGAGTTTGCAAAGGTCGGTACGGGAGATGACACCTACAGCGACTTGTGTTAGTGCATATCTTTCATGTAGTTGTTCAGATCACTTACTATCAGTACGTCCGTCGAAAGGATCACAAGCTACAATAGTGGCGTTGACGATCTTGTCCAACGCGCATGGTGGAGGGAATTATTCTTTGACAATGTTGATGGTAGCAGGGAATACATGGAGAACTTGTTGCTGTGCAAAGCGGAAAGCAGGTGCATCAGCCACAATGCCGTTGTACTCCTTACCCCAGCGCTGAACCTGGCTCATAGCTTCGCGGCCACCGTCAAAGCATCCCTCGAAACAAGTGTAGAACTTGATATCGTTCAGCCCGTAGAAGCCCTGTGTGACCGGTTTTCTAATCTTCGTCAACTCTTCAAGGGCGGTGTAGGCGAAGGCATACGTCGCATCCAAGTTGACCGTTCCATTGCCCTATAACACTGCTGCATCGAAGTTCTGGTTGAAAGCATGATAGCCCACTGAAGTTGCTCCAGAGGTAGTGCCGTATGGAAAACCTCCGGTCGCATCGCTGGAGAGTGCGTATCCTCCTCCACCAGAAAGGTAGAAACGGTTGGCAACGTTTGAAGGCTCGCGGAAGGCAGATATGAGGGGAATGACATCTCTCTTTCCAGTGTGGGCGTCGCTAACAGTGACATTACATTAGTTGTAGGTGGTATCATCAGTAGTCGTCAACGGCCCCATATCGCCACCTCCAAGGGTAGCATTGTAGACGGCACTGGCAGTCACAGTGCCGGGTAGTAAGTCGAGACCGAGGAGAGTGCCATTGGAAGGAAGAGAGGCCTGCACGTTTGATACGGTACAGAGGTCAGTCAGCGAGGCTGTGTTGGCGGTTATTACCATGGCGGCAGCCGTGGCGCAAGATGAGTGTCGCATGGTGAATGTGTAAACGATAGGATGATAACAAACTAACGAGGGTGTATGTTTAAAAGACTGTAGAGAAGCTTGATTAGCCGGGTGATAAGCAAGACATTGGCCGCCGATTCTCGAGCATTATGTACTTCCTGCCAGTTCTGACTCGGACCATATACTCCGCAATCGGAATCGTATTAAAGGGCCCAAATCTATGGCCGCAGACTCCATCTATGCTTAAAGTGACCCCCTAGCCATCTTTCAATTGACTGTCGCCAAACTTTTGGCTCTATTTTTGTCCATGCGTGCCCTGTCGGAGGTCTAGGTCGACGGTGTCCAGCCCTGTAATGACGGCATCTCCCAACTAGCGCACTATTGCAATACGTGTGCAGTGGTGCAAAGAGAGAAAAGCATAGTACGTCGGCTGTATCAATTGTGGCGCCACGTCATTGGGAAACAGCTTGCTAGTAGCAGACGCGAGCTGAAGTTACGCGTTCTTGGTTACGGTGTCGCAGGCCCAAGCTTGGAAGAGCCTTTATCCAAACAAGCCTTGCAGCAAATGTTTTCCAGAATTTTTTGCTGTGCAAGGCTTGTAGCCAAGTGATCAGTCGAATGAAAGACCAAGCGACCTTACAGCCGCGAAGCTGTGTATTATCGCGACGAAGCTTCAGTCATTGGCAATGGAAGAGATAGCTACACTTGACGTGTGCTGTAGTTCACAGTCTCCTTTATCTCAACATGCTTCGTGCTGACCCCCTTCTCAAATTTCGTCTCTTCACTCGCAGCAATCCTTGCATCAGCTTCAATAAATTCGGCCGGACGATGTAACTGCACAGCAAGCTCGTTTCGATAGATCAAGATACCTGGTTGCGTCTCGAAGAAGCGGTCAATATCTTCCAATGTCCGGTTTGCCGTCTCTGGGTATAAGAAGTACGTGATCGGGATGAACGAAAAGCAGATCACTGCCCAGATAATCCAGAACTTGTAGCCTAGATTTTGGATACCAGGAAGTGTAGCCTGCACGACGCCATAGTTGCAGATCCAATTGGTAGCCATTGCGAGGGAAGCGCCCTTGGTTCTCATCTCAAGGGCGTTGATCTCGGTCGGGTACAGCCAAGGTACACCAAGTACACCCATTCCAAAACTGGCAAAGAACAGGAAGAAAAACGATACTGCGACGATACCCAGCTTGTACGAATCACCACCTGCCTCAGTCTGGCCCTGAGACGCCGCAATGACGATCCAGCAAATGGAACATGCTCCGGCGGAGACCATCATAACTTTGCGACGTCCGTATCGTTCAATTACGAAGTATGCCAAGCAAGCAAAGATCAGATAGTCGACTGAGCCAGCGGCGGCGAGGATGCGTGATAGGAGTTCCGAGATTCCTAACGCATTTATGAAGATGTATGACATGTAGTAGCTCGTGACGTTGATTCCTGAGATCTGATTCATGGCCTGCATCCATGCACCAAGAAGCATGCGCCGTAGGACACCGCTTGGTCCTTTGCCAGTAAGGAGTTGCATCCATGTGTATGTGTTCATGTGTTCGCGATCGAGGATGTCCTTGATGATGTTGTACTGCGTAATCACCGAAGGCGATTCTGGTGTTGCGCCATGACCTTCAAGGGCAGCGAGGACTTCCAAAGCTTCGTCATACTTGCCTTTGCGAATCAACAGGCGAGGAGAATCTGGTAGAAAAGGACACATGGCGTAGATGCAGAGAGTGAAGAAGAGTTGAAATGCTAGTGGGAAGCGCCATGCTATGTCGCGCGGTGCAAACGAGAAGCCAAGGGTGAGCCAATTCGAAATGCTGAAACCAGTAATACAATTTGCTGAAAACAGATTAGCTGAGGTGTGGTAATAGATTCTGGTATGCACATACCCATTTGTATGATGACAAGTTTTCCTCGACTATTCATCTTGCTCGTCTCAGCTTGCCAAACCCCAGCCGTTGCCGTGTTCATGCCAGTGCCAAGGCCAGCCACGATACGCCCCACCATCATACTCGCTACGGTCCAGCTGCATGTCTGGATGATTGCGCCAACGCCGATGATCGTTGAACCAAGCAGAATCTGTCTTGGACGTCCAAGGATGTCGCCAGTCCATATGGTACTCATTGCGCCGATGAAGCATCCGATGTTGTATATAGAGGTCATCACGCCTTGCATGTTGGCAGAAGGGTAGCCAAACGTGTGAAGAAAATTCTCTGAGATGATGACATTGCCGAAGACACCTTGATCGTAACCGTAGAAGCTGTTGGATATCAGACGAATAAATTGCGCAATGTTAGGATTGTTCCTTACACGAGTACAGTGCTGGCAGCGATAGAAATCCACACTGTCAGTCGCTCACCAGAGCCTCCAAGGTATTTGCGCACCATGGTGAGATGCTTTCTCTATATCACTGGCTCGATAGTAATGCGGTCGTGATTGCAGGTTGACTGATGCTGTTAAGGAATCAGGAAGAAAGACCCTTAAATCGAGAGATGGCAATAAGCGGTCCAATGCACAGGGCCTGTACCAAACTTCGTCAGATGCAATATGGTCGCAGCGACGATCGTGTCTTTATACACGCTCCCAAGCCCGGCCCCGGAATTTTCTCCGCTTATCATTATCCTCATGATGCAAGGTTTGTCAAGCATTGCAAGCCTGTGGTCGTCTCGAGATCCACTGCGCTTCCCCAGAATCTGATCACATCCCCCATACCCCGTAGACCGAAGACCCACATGGTGAACATTGGAGCTTTGTGACTGGCGATGGCGGTGTTTTAGCCGAGCTAGGAGGCGATGGGTGATCAGAGCGTAAGCATAGAATGACGGCAGCAGCGATGTTGAGGTTGCAAGTAGGGAATAATGCATCGCGGAATACTAGTTCAGGGATGGCGGAACGCTGTATCGGCTGTCAAACACAGAAGGTGAAGCGAGCGCGGGGTGATAGGGAAAGTAGGCCGAGTGTGGGGAAAATTCATGTCAAAACCCACCCCTCAACACGAAAGCTAGGGAAATCAGAATATCGACTTCTGCATTCTTGTATGCATCTTTCATAAAGTTACCAGTTTACTTGATTCTTTGATAACTAAACCGCTTCTGGGCAATCAACCACGCAACTGCCTGATTAGCAAGGCAGCGTCATGAAGTCCCCACAATACTCCTCAAACTCCAATATATCTCGCGGAAGAAATAGGCTGCATTTCAGGTAGCAGATCAAAGCCCTATGCTCTGCGCGTCATGCCCAAATATATCGAGCGCGAGGTTTTCCTTATCCAGGATTACTCCCGATATACGAGAGACATACGCATGAACTTATTCCTTCCACCAGTAAAAGGTTGCTGGTCGGTTCTTCGTATCGAAGACGAACTCCAAATGCGGCGGTATAAGAACAAAAGATGTCTACATTTCTGGCTAGCGACACATCTGCCTACGAATCCATTCTCGCCATGATCTGGACCAACTCCGTTCTTGTCACCCTCGCTGGGGTGACTCACGTCGCGTCGCAATCATTTCAACAGACGCCGGTAATGGGCTGGAACTCTTACAACCAGATGTCATGTAGCCCAAACACCCAGAAGATAACCACATCCATCAATTCACTCGCCAGCCGCGGCTTCATCGATGCAGGCTACAAGTTCTTCCAGATCGACTGTGGATGGGCCGCACGAGATGGACAACGGAACGCGACTAGCGGCGCGTTGGAAGTAGACCTCAAGGCTTTCCCAGGCGGCCTGAAGCCCCTGAGTGACCTTGCAAGGTCCAAGGGCATGAAGTGGACAATGTACTCGGATGCCGGCGTGCGCATGTGCGATTCGGAGGTACCCAGTCCTGTGTTAGGCTCCCTGGGTCATGAAGCTGCGGATGCCGACTTCTTCAAGACGCTGAACACTGAATACGTCAAGTGTATGTTTCAAAGACTGATCTTTCATTCTAATTTCTGAGCTCACAACCTTCCAGATGACAACTGCTATGCCGACGGGCCTGCAGCTAGCCAGAATGCACCCAAGAACGCCAGAACCGATTTTGTTTCTCGCTTCGGCGTTATGTGGAAAGAACTCCAACGAGTCGGCATCCCTGGAATGTTGATCTGCCAATGGGGTGTGCCTTTCAGTACCTCTACTGGCTTACAAGGACCTGTCCAGTGGACAAAGGGCATCTCTACATCCTTCCGGCTCTCGGATGACATCGCGCAAGGTTGGGCGTCTATGCTTCGCATCTACAATCAAGCTGTACACATTGCGAAATCCGGCTTGGTCGCTCCAGGACAAATTGCTGATGCTGACCTACTTATGGTTGGTAATTCTGGTATGACGTTTGACGAGCAAGCTACGCACTTTGCTGCGTGGGCTATGTTGAAGTCGGCGCTGATGATCTCGACCGATATTCCAGCTTTGTCGAACGAACTTGTCGCTGTTCTGCAGAATAAGGATCTGATTGCTATCAACCAAGACTCGGCAGTCAAGCCGGTCACGCTCCGCCAGCGCTGGAGTGGAGATCGAGACCTTTGGGCTGGTGATCTTGCCAATGGAGATATGGCAGTCTTAGTCGTGGATCTCAGCAACACTGCTCGTACGCTAAGCCTGCAGCTCTCTGAACTCGACATAGCCTCGGCCTCCATCAAGGATCTCTGGACTGGTAAAACTATTAGCGAAGCTTCCCTTTCCACTCAAGTCAAAGCCCACGGATCTCTCGCCATCCGCCTCTCCAATATTCGCCGCTCGACAGCTGCCAAACCCACTTACACGTTCGTCTCCGCATCAACCGGCTCTCTTTCTTCGGGCGCGAACACGCAGTCCTGCTCCGGCTGCACCTCTTCAATCAAGGTAGGCAACCTAGGTGGGCCTTCGAACGGCCGTGTGACGCTTTCCAACATTCGCACATCCAAAGCTACGCAAACAGTGCTTTTCGACTACATAAACGGGCAAGTCGACTACATGGGCGGTAGCAACGAGCGCGTCGCAGCGATCAGCGTGAACGGAGGAGCCGCAAAGACCGTTAGCTTCCCATTGAGTGGGTACAACTGGGATAAAGATGTGTACAAGAATTACGGTGTGGAGTTGTCGGGCTTTAGCACTACGGGCACCAGCACCATCACGATTTCTGGTGTTGGAAGCGCGTACGCACCAGATGTTGATAGGGTGGGAGTGGCCGCCTGATTTATGATTGGTGAGCGAATGAGAAATATGCCTCACACACTGGATATCATCTCTTTATTCAAGAAAAAAGCTGTTCCCTTAAATACGAACATGGCCTTATCTGAGCAGCCACCACTACTTGTTTTGGACTTTGCCAAGCTCAATCGGTTTGCTTTTCTTTACGTTCCCGCAATTTCTCCCGAATTTTGCCCTCCCTATTGAGGTCCTCATATAGCGCCCAGGCCGCCAGGGTCTTTGCATCACGCGGAAATAGTTTCCACAACTCCTCTTAGTCACATACTCGCAGTCTAATCAGCTCCCCTTATTTTCTAACCCCTGTCAACTTTCCTCGGAGGCCCAGAATCTCCTGTCGATTCAGCTCCTACGTGGCCAGCTAGACTGTGCTATATGGAAGCAAGCAGGATTAGAATACCTTCTCCCACAGAAAGATTGCGATAAACTCGTCCGATCCTCCAGGACTCGGATGCATGGCGTCCTGTAGACACTCTCCCTCCGACTTTGACTAGCTCAACGCTAGCTTAGTGAGATCGATGAGCCCTGGTTTCGCGAGCTTGAAACCAGTTTCTTCCTCGACTTCTTTCGCAGCTAGCTTATCAAACTCTCCTGCGTCGTCAAGCATCCCAGCTGAGATCTCAACGAACTGGAGACTACCCGCGGGGACTCGTGGCTGCTCAGTTATAACTACCCATCTCTCGTCTCTCGAATCCACAGGCTGGAGTACCATGAGCACAGCAACGCTTCCCCCACAGAGGAATGCAATCCCAGGAAGTTTCTTTCTGTTATCTTGGGTCTGTATCTCGGATATCAGTTTCACGAATCCGATCGTGGTGGGCCCAAAGTAATCGACTGATTGTATCTCAATGATTTTGAGGTCGAACAAGTGCTTGTGAAATTCGTGGTCGTTTTCGGTGTATTGGAGTTCCAAGCTCTTTTGGAGCGTGTATTTCCAGATCCTAAATGCAGGGAATTGGAACAGTTTCTCCTCCGTAATTTCCTTCGCCAAGTTCACTGTTATAGGCGATCGAAATCCGTCCAAGGTGAGTTCATCCGCCACAATTGATAGTAAAGAGTGGGGACTGATTGTTTTGCAAGCGATGTATTCAATTCCCGGGCTAAAGAGCAGGTTAGAAGACAACGGTGTTACAAATTTCGATGTCTCGTGAATTTCCGCTTGGCACTGAATTCGGTGAGCATGCGGTCACTTTACGTCAGGATTGTCCGCGTTCTGGGTGTCAAAACAGGATTTTGGACTGTTTAAGAGTCAGTTCGTACCTTACAAAAGGAGGGAGATTGTCACCATACCCATGTCAACAGCTCATGGTTGCCAGTTTTGGAAGAGTACATGCAGCCAGAAAGCACAGGTGTGGGGGTATCCATATGTGAGTCAGATCTCACCTAGAACCGGTGTAAGTCAGCTGGTAAATGGCCCAATACTATGGTTGGGTACGTCCAACACCGAGTGTTCTTACAACCATTGGCACTTGCATCATGAATCTGGCCATTGAAGATATCGAGGGCGCATGGGCTGATATCAATCGTTTAGCCTGCCTTCATGTGCTCCTCTGGGGTATCTTTCGAGAAAGGATCATATTCCAAATACGTCCGCTGAGTTCTCACCTTTTTGAAGGCTGAAGGATTGAGTCGAATCCATTGGCCGCTACTCGGGTAGTCTTGATACGGTCGCTCTGACAGCCGGGCACGAACGGAGACAGCATGTTGCGAGGTCGATACGGATTCACAGTTAACTCGGCCACAAAATCGTCGAATCTCGGATGAGAAGAGGCGAGCTCCAACGTATATTGCAGAGCTTCGCAGAAAGTCGCTGATGTCTGCCACCGCCATTGATAGTCGCACTGAGTTATGTAAGATGTTTCGTACATTTCAGTCCCGTCCCTTATCGCATTGTGAGCGTTTCGAAAAGAGCGGGCAATACCAGGGAAGCGGGCGGCCGCCTGATCCACCATCTGTGGGGTAACGCATCCGCCTTTGACTACAAAGTGCAGCATGTGCATCTTCATGCGCCACGCGCTTTGTAGCAATCGCTCAAACCGGCCAGCCTTGGTGTCGAGGCCGTTTACATTGATGCCATCTTCGTCGGAACGCGCAGGGAAGAAAATCATGGTATTGGCTCGCAATGCCACGTCTTGCATCTCCTCAGCTGTTTGCTTGCAAGTGCGTGTCAGCTCGGTCTTGCTCTGACAAACATCCTGATTCGCGTACCGCAACTTGCCAGAAGCATGACTGTAGAAGACACTTTCGTCATGGTGCGCGTAATTCTCATAGATGTGGTCACGCAACTCGCGGGGTAGGCGGGAAAAGGTGGTTGTTGCTGGCCTGAAATGGTTGTCAGATCGCTCAAGTCATTCGATATCTAGGTAGGAACGTGAAAGTTGTAGTATTGGTGATGGGAGAAGAAACGGAGGATTTTTGGCTCAAGTAGCAGCATCGATCCATCAGGCATCAGTGTGTCACGTGTCGCAGTACAACTTTGGTTCAGGGGTTGGCCGGTATCGCTAAGCACAAATCCATAGGCTGTCCGAAATTCTGCGATTCAAAAATACTGCCTCGAAATCAGACCGGAAATGAATAGAAGCCCTTATCAAGGTGGCATACCATGCAACCGCCTCGCTAATGAACATGAACCCCCACTCATCCTCGGCATCCTCAGTTACTCCTCCGCCAACTCCTCAACGTCCCTGCGAACCTCCTCCTAGTCACATACACAAACCCCATAAATACAACCGCAAACACCACACTACCCGCCCCAGTCCTTTGGTTCTGCACCGCCTGCTTCTTCGCCTCCTCATAGTACCCCTTCATCTTCTCCGTAACACCATCGTCCTTTTCTAAATCAGGCATCGCCATAACCTTGACCACCAACGCCGTCCAGCCGGTGAATTGCTGGGTGCGTTGCCCATCTCCTTTGACAGGGTCGTACTGTTCCCATACAAACCCCGTCTTGAGGTAAGAGTTGAAGACGGTGTGGACGATATTGCGGCGAAGCTCGACGTAGATTTCACGGCAGCGTTGCTGCGAGGGGCCGGGGATTTGGGCAAGGTCGAGCAGGTTGGTGAGGATGAGGTAGTTGATGTTGATCCAGATGGGTGAGCGCCAGTAGTTGTCGTCTTTCCCGTAGGCTTCGTCTTCAGGGCTCAGACTGCGGACGCCGAAGTCTGTCCATAGCTGTTCGGGGTCGCGAAGAAGAGTCAGCATTGCTGGTAGATGCGGGTGCGAGGCATCGGTGAAGCCGGTGAGAAGCGGAAAGATTGAGACGTAACCTTTGTGACAGGCATTCACGTGTAGGGCGTTCCGTACGACGGCATCGCAGTATGTGTTTAGCTCCTTTTCCCAGTGTATAGTATCGATGTTAGTCTTGACACCACGGATATGGTTCTGGAAAGTGAGCGCGTCGTGTGAATTTTCTGTGAAGAATGCGATCCGTTCGAGAGTTCTTGCCATGACACCAACCCAGCACAAGGCATCCAAATGCAGCTCAGTGATATCGGGGGGTTCCGCCCGGGGGTAATCGTCCAATCCACTGGCAAAGTTCGTTCCTGGTGTTCGACCGCGCCATCTGTAGCCTTCATTTAAGTTGGCCGCTGGGATCGAATGCGCCTCCACGTCTCCAGATTGCGACTTCCGGAACCAATCGTAGTGTCTCTTGAGTAGCGGATACATCCATGCCACCAAAGCCTTGCCAGTCTCAGCTTTGGCGAGATAAAGCGAGTCATGCCCATGATACTTCGTCGTTCCTTTCAGCATATCGATGAACTTGGAGATGACCAGAAACATAGTCGGTGGGTTCGCGATGTGCGGAAATTGGGTGATGAAAGCGGCGGGCGTGCCGCCCTCTGCCTCGGCGCCTAAGATCTGCTCTCTTGCCATCCAGCCATCATCGTCCATGAGGAAGAGCCAGTCGCGTATCACCTCCAAAGCGAGGTCAGCATCCCATTCAATGACGAGTAGGAGGTGAAACCCCTCATCCCATAGGAAACCCCTTGGGAAGGCCGCACGGGATGGCGTATGTGTAAGAAGCTCGTATGGACCTCTCGTCTCAGGTGTTGTATGTTTCTTCGCATCGACTGACTTTTGCCAAAAGTTCCTTGTCGTCTCGGCATAGATTGCTTTCTTGGATGTGTCAACCTTGGCAGTACCAGTGAAGTACCCCAGTCCGCCCAGTAGGTTTGAGAACGTATTCTGAGCAAAGGCGTGGTGTTGGTCGGTGACAAAGGGGAATTTTGGACTGAAGGTGGCGGCGTAGTTCTTGCCAAAAGACTTGAGGGCGGTTTCTAGACTGGCAGTGAGACCAGCAGCTGGGACGTGTCAGTGTTTTCGTTCATTAACGTACTTCGCTATGTGGCATGGTTAGAATGAGAACTCACAGGTCATGGCTCGCTTCGCGGAATCGCTGGAGTAGAGGATATCGAGCTGTACGAGATTAGTCTTGGTGGAGACGTATGATCGCGAAACCGACCTCAAATGCTCCGTGGCATACCAACTGAACTAGTTGCATATTGCCATTACCTGGGGCGTTGCGTAGCACGATGTCATTTGGTCCTGGCTTGGTGCGGTCCTTGATTTGGTCGTTCAACGAATCCAAGAAGGTGGCTTCTTACACATGCTCATCAGCTAGCTATTCACAACAACAAACAGGACATGGATCACAAGTAAATGGGATGGTGAAAAGACATGGTATTCACAGTACTCACATTTGCTCTGCCATAGCCTATCTTCTGTTACGTTCAGCGTCTTGATGTACGCAATCTCACGCTTCTGTTCTGCATTGATAGGCACAGGAATGTGAATGCCAGCAGTACCCAATTTTGGGTGCGCAATGTTCATGTTCACGGCCTGAACAACCTTGTCATCGTCAGGCTCGAATTGCTGACGCGCTTCGAGCTTGCAGTCGGCACAGACATCCATGGCCTCCATGCCAATGTAGAAGACCACAGTTGTCTTGAAATCTTGCGGCGCATCAGGTCTTGGTATGCCTCGTATGCGCAAGCCCCAATTCCCCTGGCTCTGGCCCTCAGAGTGCTTTATAAACTCGGTCACGAGGTTGATCTTGTTCCCAGGATCTTCGATAGTTTGCTTGCCGCCCTCTCGTGTATCGTATGCGATCCAACCGTATCGGGCCATGCCGTCGCTCTGGTTTACATTGTGTCGTAGTGCTACATGGCTGGTCAGCACTGTGTACGCTGCCCCATAGTGACTACTTACTCGTCTCAACATCTTCCAGCTTCGCCCACATGAGTCCCGCAACGAGACTTTTGGGCACGCGGGGGCGCAGACCCAAGTACAGATTCGGGCGATAAGGACCCCATAGTAGTGATTCGTTGCTGCTCAGTACTTTGTGGTCGATGGCGGACGCGAGTGGGAGGAATGTGAAGAGGAGGGTGAGGAGGGTCGATGGGAGCATGGTGAGGTTTGCCGGGTGTGACGCGTTTCACCGCGCGTTTACCAATTGGTCCCAAACTAGACAGGACGACACTTGCAGTAGTGGCACGAGGCTTCAAGGCATATCTCTGCTCCGTTGGACCAGCTCTTAACTGACCGCGACAGCAATGCGCCGGCAACATCGGCCATGAATGCCCAGCCAGAGCTGTCTTGGACTCTGCTGTGCTTTGATTGGATGACGCGCTATGCTAGCATGTGACGCCATGGCCAAAAGAACTCTACTCTGATCTTCAATCGCAAATCAATAGCACGCGATAAGAATCACTGTTTGCTTTACACATCACTCTTTGATGCCATAGCTAAAATTCACCCGGTATAGGGTACAGAAATTCAACCTTCTGGATGCCGCAACCAACTACCGGCCGTGCTACTGTTTTCCGCCTTCCATGCCAGCCCACCCTTTTAATGACATTAAGAGCTCGCTATGCGCAAAGATTGATGTCCTTCAGACAATATATTGGTACAACACTGGCAATTGAAGCAAGGCTAGCTGCGGAACTTCTGAGCCGCCATGCTCCCGCGCGATGTCAGCGGTCCACCCACGATGCCCAGCCCCCACAATCTGCAAGTGCGGATGGACGGACTAAAAGCCAGCCATCCCGCTTTGGACACCGGTGATCCCGGATCGACTCTAGGATAGCAAGATATAAAGACCCTGTGCAAAGTTCGGCATCGAATCGTCGCAGAAGCAGCATATCAGTATGGAAGAGCAGGTAGAACGCCTCGTAAACAAGGTCTGGGGTACATGACATCAGACGCCAGAGTACGAGACACGCATTGACCAGGTGGTAGACAAATATCGAGATGTTCCTGCGTCGAAGCGGTTGCTGGTTGCAGTATCCGGTATTCCAGGGTCTGGTACGTCCACGCATATTACTTCGGTCCACCAATCAGCTGACCACCACCAGGCAAAACAACACTAGCAGCCATAGTTTCGACCAAACTTAACCAGAAACATGCACAACAGTCGCCAGGCACCGCCAACAGTAATCCACTCGCGGCCTTTATACCAATGGATGGCTTCCATTTATCACGCCAACAGCTCGATGCGATGCCAGATCCAGACAGCGCACATGCCAGAAGAGGCGCGGCATTCACTTTCGATGGCGACTCGTTCTACAGTCTGGTGAAGAAACTACGAGAGCCTATATGTCCAGAGAGTTCAACTCTCTACGCGCCCAGCTTCGATCACGCCCTCAAAGACCCGGTTCAGAACGACATCGCAATCGCACCATGTGTACGTATCGTCATATTCGAGGGCAACTACTGCTCCTTGGATAAGGCGCCCTGGAACGAAGCGGCGAAGCTCATGGATGAGCTCTGGTTTGTGGACGTAGACTTCGATGTGGCGCGAAAGAGACTGGTTCACCGTCACGTAAAAGCTGGCATCGCCAAGAACGAAGAGGAAGCGCGAAAAAGGGCGGATGAGAATGATCTAGTAAACGGGCAGGAGATAATCGATCTGAGGCTGGATGTACATGAGCTGATTAAGAGTCAAGAAGACCGTGATTGGGCGCCGGAGCAGCAAGGTGTTGGGGATGGGGAGGATGAGGGAACAAAAGGCCGGATGGCAGGCCGGGTATGATCAAATTCCTCAGAAGCAAAGCATTATTCAGTAGATTACTAGTAACTGATGTCTAGGGTTGGCAGTAAACTGCCAAACTTTCTTGGATCTGCTCAACCACCAAGTTCATTCCGCGCACAAGCGCGCTGTCTAGCACACATGCTTCCGGACCTTGATAGTCCTTCGATGCTTATATCTCCTGCGTAGAAGATAACTTTGATTGCCAAGTATCTTTTGGTTTTGAGGTACCGTTCGGGTTGCAGAAGATTCATAGAGGCCGTAATCGCTCATAAGCATCTCGGAATCCCTGCCAACAATACCCTTCGCCCACGCCTCCACTGGCTCGCTCGCCTTTCATACCGGCTCTGTCACAATGCGTAATATTCCATGCAGTTGCAGCCACAAATACTAACAGTCCAGCTTCTGCATTACCCGCGGAACCCCTCCAGTTTGCCGTTCGTTCTCGCCTGCTTTTGCTTTTGCTTTTGCTTTCTTCTTAGCTCCACTAGTGCCTCCCCATCTGGCGACTGATGGTAGAATTGAATTTTACACTTCAGTCTCATATCCTTGAGATGGAGCTTTTGCAGGTACCGAACGAACATACTATCGACTAAGTATGGAGAGAATGTCAGCGACGCAGGCTCATCCCAAAATCCGTCTGGGTCAACATGCTGCAAGACGTCGACTTTTTTGATGTTCTTGTTCAAAAGAGTCCAGATCTTGTAACTGCTCTGGTGTGTAGGGTGATTCAGTCGTAAGCTCCTAAGATACTTCATACCCGTACCGCATCTAGGAGCACTATTGCGAGACCGTCATTCAGGGGCATACGTTGCCATAGCAGGAGTGTAAGTTCGTGTGCGATAAAAGGTTTCGAGTGCTTCGTTGGGACATACACTGCTCGACAACATTCACATTGGCAGACCCCACCTCGCTAATCCTGGTGACCTTCGCGCCTTCTCACCGTCGGAGGGGGTAGGATAAGTGTAATATTCGTGGATAAAGAGGCAGCGGTAGTGGAACAAGATGTCAAAAGAGCCTAGAGCGTACTCCCAGCTTATATCGCGGAGTTCGGGGGAAGGGAGAGGAGTGGTGACTGCTCATCTTGGGAGGTGGTGAGTTTTGCCCGACGGATATCCTCCTTTGTGCTGAGTTGGCGGCACTTGCGAGGAGTGGAGCTGTAATCTTCCGGTGAGTAGCGTTTGTCATTGCGGAAATGCATGGTGGGATCTGGAACTGCTTAGAGAAGACGTGGCAGGAGAAGTGTGCAGGGGACTTGTGGTACAACAAGATATTGGTATTGATTTTGTTCCATTGTGAAGACAAGCATGCTTGTTTTTAAAATGGGAGATGCAATTATGAACCATGGTCTGGAAACCTGAGCTGACTCATCATTGGTAGCACCAAATCTTGGTCGAAGACTCAGCCTCAACATCCACGACGAACATTGGAAGCGGAAGATGAAGTCCTCAATCTTCCCGGAGCGCACGACTGGCTTCCTTTCCTATCAGAGACACTGATATTAGAAGTTATACGTGGTGTAAAGTTTACCCTAAAGGTAAACAGTTGCCATATCCTGTGAGTACCGTCAAGATGATTACATCAAATACCTCTAGGATATCCGGTTTTCTCACACCTTCCGCTCAGCTGTTGCATGTCGGAATCACGCTCGTTCCCGGAAAATACGGTCGAAGTAGTTGCAATACTCAATATCGCGCCAGCCCCAGTCCTTCTAGGATACAGATCTATCCATACCGACTAGCCTTATCGCGCACTTCTCGGCCTCGTCTGTAACCCGCATCGGTCTATCTTCCTGCTCAGGATTCGTGCCAATCACAATATCGATTTTGACTGTACGAAATGTGATGTTCCAGTGGTTTTCCCATTTCTTAACGTCATAAACGAGACCATACCGGAGTTTGCTGGACGGGTCGTAGTTGTATCTCCAAACTAGCACCAAACACGCATCTTTGAGAAACAAGCTATCCACAAGCTTGAGAAAGGTAGCGGTCTTCTCATGGAGAAGAAAACAAATTTTCATGTTTTGCACGCAGTTCAGTGAAGACGAGTGAGTTCGGTGCTCCTACAAGTTGTCTTTCGAGCCACTGCGTCTTTCCATATGGTTGGAAGGTGAAGGTCCGTGCAATTTGGTCCAAGGCTTCGTAGAGTACCTGTTGGCTTGATAGCATCCAAAGTGGAAGACCTCAATACCCCAGTTGCGATGGCATGGCATAACCATCCGGATTCTGTATCGTAACGATGATGAGCGTTTCTACGCGGAATATAAGAGGCAGCTTGAAAACCTCTTTATACATCCGGTCTCAAATCTCCCAGAGTAGGCTTAGAAGTGCGCATCTCTGCTGATAAGTGACCACCGAAATTGGTGGACGAGAAGGCACCCGGCTTTGTATTTGAAGACGTTTGGACGCACGGATACTTTTTGCTGGCGACGTAGCGCGTCTCTTCGAAGGTGACTTCCTCTTGTTGACCATGTCGTCTTCTGAGGTGCAGATGCGTAGCCCAGCTGAGGAAGTTGTGGTCAAGTCGTCTGCTGGGTGATATATGACTTGCCAGATTGGTTAGGTGGCAAGCGGGAAGAACGTATTGATAAGCGACCGACTAACATGCGTAGCGAATGAGAAAGAGCAATACAGGGCTTTATTTGCGAGTGAGTCGGTACCGACAATGACGCTAGTAGCATTCGTGATGATGTGCATGGCCTTCTTTCAATAGTGAAAGAAGGAATGGAGAAGAGCCCACAGCTTTAGCTGGGATCGCTATTTAGGCTCCTGCGCTCGTCTTTAAGAAGGCGCGACCATCGTGTCAATTCGAGGTAGCTAAACGCCAAAATTTCAGCGCTTTGGGATGTTACGGGGAGTTTAATACATCTCGAGTACTTTTAAGTACATCTAGAGGTCCACCGATCGTAAACACATATGGTTATGTTGTAAATGATATAGATCCTCATTCAGCGTCTAAACTATACTACTCACACTACGATTGGCGACATTGGAACTCGTGGCAACAAGCCCGTCGCACCTCGCGTTCAACCACCAGAGTCTTCACCAAAGTGTTAAGTTTAGGAGACTTGAGGCGCGAATCCAGGTCCTTTTCTGTCCAGCAAATCTTTACTTCTGCTCCAGATGCCTTGCCGACAAGTCGCTTTAAACACTTCTCAGCAAGCCCTATTATCTTTGTCATGATTGGTCTATCTTCTTCGGAATACTCGATGGAAATGCACACTCTGCGCAACCGACGATTCCGCTTAGCGACAAAGCAATTAAAAATCTCTCGCTCGCCTTCCAGCCAGTCGATATCGTTGAGTGGGTATACTCGAGAACCTGTAAGCCACAATCGTCTCTATCGTAACTGCAGACACGCATTTTGACCAGGTCTGGCACAAACTTGGTTAAGCAACTCACGATCATGGTCTCTAAAGCCCTCGAATATGCTGGCGGTATCACTATCGTCGACCCGGTGTCTTCTTAGCAGATATCGTACTTTGCTGCCTGGTTGGAAGGAGAGACTGAGAATGTTGCCCTTGCCGCCGTAGCTGAGTCTTTTCTTGCGTGGTCGTGACCGCGCTTTATAGCTACCATATTGGTATGCTAAGGAGCATCGATCTATATCCTCAAAGACGTATGTCCGGGAGCGGTGGAAAAGATCCATAGCCTCGGCGAGATTTCGCTTGGAACCCAGAAGCCAGATTGGTAAACCGCTGACTTCACCTGACCGTTGGTCATCGTACGCATGGTAGAGACGGTCGCTCGTGACACCGTATACCATGGTATCCTTTCTGGCGACAAATATGCGTGGATCATTACCGAAGGCGCACGTGTAGACCTCATCTCGAAGCTCCGAGGGAAGATCGAGAAGTTGGTTCCGCAACGATCTAGGTACTGACGGGATCGGGTTGGTCGACTCTGAAATCTTGTTTGGGTGAACAGAGGACGTGGAAGTGAATAGTGGCGATTTGGCCTGTGGTGCGTTCAACCTGCTCATCATGAAGTTGGTGTCGAGTTGAGAAGCGGAAGTGCAAGTCGTTGCTGTATATCAAAAGCCCCAGAAGACTCCAGGAGCTATATAGAACCTAAGAAACTTGAGTCTTTAGACGCTGTTTTCCCCAGTCAGTGCTTCGTCCGGAGCACGTACGTTGACGATGAAAGTCGATATTTGTCTGGCGACTAGTGTACAGAACCCGATTGCCAGCCGTGTGAAGGCTTTAGACTGCAGCACTCACATAGTGCGAATTTCCACCACAAAATACCTTGTCCGTGTTCCGCATTCATCTTTCATGAAATATCTATCCTCTATCTCCTCTTCCTCCCGTCTTATATTAGCAAACGGCTCGTCACCAGAACCCAGTGTATCAACATCGTAGATCCAGTGCATGCGTAACTCCTCGATAGCCACACCAACCTCATACAAGATATTTAACACTTGCCTATCAGCAGACTAGAGCTTAATCTGCAACAAACGACGATCTCTCACTCGCTAAGTTTCCAGGAGAGATCCTCCTTCGTCCGGCGTCGTGTTGACATATAAACGTGAGTACCGTGCGAGGTTTACCCCAGTGGGGAAAATGGCGTCTCCGTCTTCGCCTTACGTTTTCGAATTCGTGTCTTGGATACAAATTGGCATTCTGCGATCTAGTACTGCCCTTTTGATGGCTTGGAAGACTAGTTGGTTTAGGACGTCGGTTCCTTCCATGCTCTTTCCTTGCCGGATTGTTGATAGCGCGGAACAGATGAACATGAAGTCTCTTGAAAGCAAATCAATGCCCTCTCTTAGCATATGCGGACATGTTGTCGACTAATTTGGCATACCTCTTTGCCGGCGCAGTAGTTTGAACGACCTATCGTGGGTGATGCTTTTGGGTATCGCAAGGATTGATGTCGGTAAATTTTGAGAGATCAAGACTTCGACTATTTGGAAGCCCCAGGAGCACATGTAGATGATGTCGCGCATATTAGCTGGGAGGGAGAGTAAGAGGCAAAAAGTTGCAGAGGAGCTTACAGAGCCATAGGCGGGTCGCTGTTGGGTCATGCTATTTTTCATACGAGGAAGCGCGATAATCTTCACAAATGAATGCTCCCAGAAATCAGACCTTTGTTCGTTTCTTATAAAATGGCTGGATAAGAAGGCAAGAATCATCCTTTCCAGATGTATATACACGTGTCGGGGGAGGTAGGCACCAGCGATCACGTGGCTTAGCGCCCATGCTAGCGCATCCTCGGAAGGCACGAATTCGTCACTTTGCAACAAGCAGACAACGCTGAGTTTTTCAGTGATCATATTGCTACGATGTCTTTTACTCAAATACGCGTATACGCTCATGGCCGTGAAGGAACGAAGTTTGGCAGATTACAAGAGGTACCAGGAACAAGCTCCTGTCTCCGCAACCTCAACCGTCCTTTGTCAAGTTTACTACACAAGAAGTGAAGAACGTCCCTGTGCTCGACAACTCCATACCCAAGGAAACATTGGCCGTAAGGCGTTGTGGTGTCGATACAAAGGCTCGGCTGCCATCAAAGACTCTCCAGAACGCCGCACTCGACTCCGTAAGTGACGATAGGTTCAGGCCGTTCGAAGGTGCATATAGATACATTTTGGGCACCGTCATCCAAAGGTTGCGCCAAGCGAGTGCAGGGAAAGGGAAGCTCAAAGTCTAGTGACATGGTTGTGCCAGCTATGCCTTGACTGCGCCTCCCTGAGCCTCAGAGTTCTCGTTGTTCTCGAAGTCGGCAGCCGATGTCTCACGGTTCAGGCTGGTCTCGCGGTGCAAGAAGGTGTGTTCCTTGACGGGGCTACCAGCCGACTCGCCCTGACCGCTAATGCTGCCGTTTCCATGGCCGTTGCCGTTGCCGTTGCCATTCTGACCAGTCGGGGTGGGCGGGGCGATGTGTGGGATCTTCTCGGGATTGGGGTGCTCGCGACCGACCTGGGTGACGCCGACGTCGCCAGCTTTGCCGGCCTTGGAGAGGGCGTAGTCGCCGCTGTCGAAGTACTTGCGCTCCTGCAGACGTGGTTAGTCGGGAATTAGTGTTTCTCAGGCTTGTCATACCTTCAGCTTGTTCTGGAGCAGGTCCTTCTTGTTGGGGAGCTTGCCATAGAGACGGAAGAGTTTGGCCTCCTGCTCTGACATTTTCTAAGCCACCATGTTAGCAGCCGAGCTTCCCAGGGGTTTGCAGGGACTACTATGACATACGTTAATGTCGACCTTGTTCTGCTGGTGGGGGTTCATTCTGGCGGGTGTAGATGGTTGTGGTGTTGCGGATCGCAAGTGACGTTCTTGAGAGGGGCAGCTGCTCGCGAATGGCGCAGTAACGTGTCGAGTCTTTGTCGTGTGGCGGACACGGAAAAGAGTCAACAGGTCGCAATTTGTTTAAAAGTTGGTTGTCCTTGGCTCGCGCTGACCACTTTGGGCGAGTACCGTTACCCGGTACGTGACAAGGACAGGGTGAACAGATGTGATTGATCCGGCTTCCAGCGCTGACGATTGGGTGCCGACAAAGCTCGGGCGAGTCGTTGCTGCTGCCTGACAACACAACAACGTTGACGTGTTATGACTCGTTTGGCTTAGGTATGGTTCTGATGTTGCTGGAACGACGATGTTTTGGTGCAAGCGGGAGATGTGCCCCTCTATCCAGTCGACTATGCGATAAGCCTGGATCGCCCGAGGTTCCAACGACTCGGGACGCTGCAGGATTCAATCAAGCAACAAAGCGAAAGATGGTGACGGAGAAGAGTGGAGGGCCGACGTACTCGATACAGGGAGCATGTGCAGTAGGTGCGAGTGATGTAATAGATTCTAGCGTTGCTGTTCTCTTGGATTGCTTCGCTCAAGGGAGGTTGTCAACCAAGGAGGGGTAGATGCAGTAGATATGAGGGAGGCGACGAGTGGGCCGATTTAAACAATCACCAAGACGTGGCTTACTCGGCGGGTGAATTGACGCAGCAGACACAGCGAACACAGGCAGAGCAGCCGTCTCCGCGAAAAGTGTAACCCTTAGCCCTTGCGCGTGTTGGTTGGATGCACGCTGGATTGCCGTAGACCTTACCAGACTCAGCACCCTCACAACGTCACGCGTACACATGATTGGCCTTCCTACCCACTTGATCGCCAGGGCCCATCTCGATGAGGCTTAAATTGTTCAATTTCCGTGCCATTGTCGTGTGTGCGCAACGTCGTCACATGGAACACGCCTCGTAGACTGCTTGGACTGCATCACGATGCACTTTTATTTATCTTGCAACTAAGAAAGCATGCTTCCCCGCTTACCATGATAAACGGTTGCTCGAGCGTGATAGGCTACTTGATCGCGCTAGCTCTAGATTTATCAAACCCTGACGGTCAGCCATGCTCCCCACCACCACCTACTCTGATTAGCGAGATACTACTGCAAGCCTTCAAGGTTCTCACCATCGATCCAGAATTTGGGAAACAAGACACAGCATCGAGGCTGAGGAACATCTTACAAAAGCCCCGCTCGTTGGTCAATTCGCTTAACTACTGCAGTAAAATCCCGACGCCAAAAAATACACGAGACCGGAAACGCATCACACCTCCAATCACAATAAGAATGGCTGGCACCGGAAAGACCTTCGTGGTGGAACATTTGGACCCTGAGCTCGAGGAATGGTCATCTCTGGAGTACGCCAGTATCGCGTCCGAATCTCATGCATCTGGTGCACAGTTCCTGCTGTCTTCAGTACCCGCTTCGTTGAAGTTGCCGGCAAATTTACAGGGAGCCAAGGGCCTCAATGTCGAGACAAGAGGTATTGAAGAAATCTATGCGGATAGAAAAGAGAAAGTGTGTCTGCTAGACCCTGCAGCATCCAAGGACTTGAGCCCAGAGGATGGCGAGACATTCGAAATCTTCTTATTCGGCGGTATACTTGGTAAGCATCCGTGCTCATCCAGACGCAGTTGTGCGATGAAGAGAGCTAATCTTTGACTAGGAGACGATCCACCAAGAGGTGTGTGCAACTGCTAGTGTTATGCCAAAATGCCCATAGTTGATTAACATGCTCCTCAGACCGTACTTCAGAGCTGCGCAAGAAAGGATACCAAGGACGTCGCCTGGGACCCGTGCAGATGACGACTGACACAGCAGTGCGTGTCACTAGGATTTGCGTGCAAGACAAGGGTATGTCGAACAGTCCAGGTGCTGGTGTAAGATGCTGACGAGGCGTAGTACCCGTCGACAAGATTCCTTACATCGATCATCCTGATCTCAAGATCAACAAGAACGAAAGCACTCAGATGCCGTTCCGTTATGTCAAGGATGAGAATGGCGAGCCAATCATGCCCAAGGTAAGCAAACTCGACAATGTGATGCGTAAAGATGCAATATTGACGGGATGCATAGGGAATGCGTGAGCTTATCGTCAACGACTCGGCGAAGAGCTTGAATGATCTCTTCTGATTACCAGTGACCGATATACTTCAAGCATCCCGTCTTCGCGTACCAGCATTATGGAATATGAGCATGCGCCACTGTGGCACACAGTCATCAACGATGGTTGACATGTACCGCTTCTGGGAAGTCCAAAAAAGCATTTCGAGGGTTGAAAAGGGGTCCGCGGTGTAGTACTAGGCGGGACTCTAGCTCTCAGTCGGGGCACTGACCAGACGGACCGATCTGGAAGCTATCATGCTCTAGGACGACTTTCGCGTTGGCGCAGCATGACGGCATGGGGAAGTTAGTGCTCGGTGGTTAGTAGTCTGTAGTTCAAAAAAGTTATTGCCAGCCCGGCCGAACCTTGGGAAGTGGAATCAGCCGTTACATGCGACCATCGGCAGCTATGGACGCGCGGACAAGTGCAGCGGTGTGCATATTCGGCAATATTGCGGCCTGAGGACGGAGCTGACACATGGTTGAAGCATGAGTGAACGCTCAATCGTGTCAGATGCGGTGCGCGATGCGCCTTCTCGAGACGCGGAGATGGTAGTAGCCGGAATGAGTTTTGCACGCTGTGATTGGCTGCATAGCGACGCTTGGACAGAACTCCGAAGACGTACCTCAATAGCGATTTCGACACTTGGTCAATAACTATATCGATTGAGTTTGTTTAATTCATCTTGCGTGTTCAAGATTCAGGCCATTCACTGAGACTGCAATTCCCTTTGTGGAACGTTCGCGTGTCTTACGTCTCACGATCTACTGTCGATAGGCCCCTGGTTCTGGACCCCGACTCGGACTTGTCAGCCGCCGCAGTAGCCACCTAACCTGTACCTTGAAGTCCGAACTCTCACAACCTCAGCGCCTAGACACTATACAGTGCCAGGCTGCGCATTCACTCCATCTTTACCTTGCCTCCAGTCTCTGTCCTTTCCTCCCTTTGATTTCCCATGATATAGCGACTGCGCACCGCATCCTCCGCGGCACCCAACTCCGACACGCGGCCTCACTATGGCCTCTTCACATTTTCCGCTGCGATGGCGGACGGCGCTCCTGGGCGGCCTCCTGGCGACAGTATCATGGCTTCCGAGCATAATGGCACAGGAGAAGACACAGGCCGACTACTTCATATACGACCTGCCCGGTGCGCCGAAGCCGTTGCTGAAGATGCACGCAGGGTAAGTGCAATTCGGAGGGATATGCGTAAGCCGTGCTGACTTGTTAACCAGCCACATCGAAGTCGATGCGGAAAACAACGGCAACCTCTTCTTCTGGCATTACGAGAACCGCCACATTGCAGACCGACAACGGACCGTGCTATGGCTGAATGGCGGTCCTGGCTGCTCCTCGATGGACGGCGCCATGATGGAAGTCGGCCCATACAGAGTGCGCGACGGCGGCAGCCTGGAATACAATAACGGCTCATGGGACGAGTTTGCAAACTTGCTCTTCGTGGATCAACCCGTCGGAACCGGCTTCAGTTATGTAAACACCAACAGCTACCTTACCGAACTCGACCAAATGGCCGACCACATGATAATCTTTTTGGAGAAGTGGTTTGCGCTATTCCCCGAATACGAGAATGACGATGTGAGTGGCTTGACCAAGTAGAGATGCGGGGATACTGACATGTAGTAGTTGTACATCGCTGGTGAATCGTACGCCGGTCAACACATCCCCTACATCGGCCGTGCTGTCCTCAACCGTAACAAGCAGAACCCCTCCAAAACGCCATGGGCGCTCAAGGGACTCCTGATCGGAAATGGTTGGATATCGCCTGTCGACCAATATCTCGCCTACATACCCTTTGCCTACCAGAACGGCCTGATGCAGGCTGATACGGACATGGCAAGACGTGTTGAGGAGCAACAGAGAATTTGCGTCAAGAAGCTCGAGGCTGGTGGCATGAACACAGTCGACACGAGCGAGTGCGAGCAGATTATGGTCAGGATTTTGGAAGAGACCAAAGATACAAAGGCCGACGAGATGAACCAGTGCCTCAACATGTACGACATCCGTCTCCGTGACGACTCGTCGTGTGGCATGAACTGGCCTCCGGATCTTGCGCAGGTCACTCCTTACCTCCGCCGCCCCGATGTCATCCAGGCACTTCATATCAACCCTGACAAGAAGACCGGCTGGCAAGAGTGCAACGGGGCTGTGTCTGGTCATTTCCGCGCCAAGAAGAGTGAACCTTCTGTCAAGTTCCTGCCCGAACTCATCGAGCAGATTCCAGTCTTGCTGTTCTCTGGTGACAAAGACTTTATTTGCAACCACGTTGGCACAGAGGCTATGATTGGAAACATGCAGTGGAATGGCGGAAAGGGTTTCGAAGCCTCGCCTGGTGTACAGAACGCTAAGCAAGATTGGATGTTTGAGGGCGAAGCTGCTGGAACGTGGCAAGAGGCACGTAACCTCACATATGTTGTTTTCTACAACTCCAGCCACATGGTTCCTTTCGACTACCCTAGGCGCACCCGGGATATGCTGGATCGGTTTATGGGCGTCAACATCGAGGCTATTGGCGGTGCCCCTGCCGACAGTCTGATCGATGGCGAGAAGGGTCCGTTGACCAGCGTTGGTGACCATCCCAACTCGACTCAAGCGGAACAAGACAAGAGCAAGGAGCTCAAGGCGGCAGAATGGAAGGCCTACTCTCGCTCCGGCCAGGCTGCACTGGTCGTTGTCGTTATTGCTGCCTGCCTCTGTGGCTTCTTGTGGTGGCGTAGTAGGCGCGCCGCAAGCAGCACATACAAGGGCACCGACAGTGACGAAGGACGAGAGTCTCTCCTTACTGGCATGGGCCTCGACAACTTCAGAAGAAGAGAACGAAGGCAGGATCTTGAGGCTGCCGAGTTTGACGAGCGGGAGCTCGATGATCTCGATGATGCGCCAAAGAAGCCAGGGAACGGCTATGCGCGCGCAAACTCGGAAAAGGCGCGCGAGTCGCACAATGACTCTACGTTCTCTTTGGGCGTCGACAGCGATGATGAGGCTAGCTCAAGTGATCGTGGCAGGAGAAAGGAAGCATCGCGGTAAATTGGACTTTGGTAACAGCGCTTTGCTATTTTTTGGGATCGGATTCATGCAGCATTGCAGGCGTATCAGGGGCGTCGAAATTCAATCTTTTCGTCTCGCCAGATTATGTGGGACTCACTGAAAGTGCATGAGCATGTTGAGATGGCCTGTCTGAACTGCATGAATAGACAATGTGCGCATACCCAATAATCAGGAGCCGTTGTACGTAGTTTACTCGGCGAGCATCTCCGCTCATCGACAAATCCATGAGTAGAGACTTGTACAACATACTGCGTGGTGGGTCGGTGCTGCCATGTGAACACGTGAGTGCGGGACTAGCGTGACCGCGTTCCTGCCGTCTCCAGGCGCGTCATCTTCAGCCACCCAGGCCTCAACCTCAGCAAAGCGGCGACCCATGCCCACCATATCGTAACGACGACAATGCCTGTGTACGTGCAGTCTGTTTGCGCGTCTTCTGATCATGCTCACCGACATCAATAATGTCGACTAACAATTATGCAGGCCAGGCGATCAATATAACGGCGGCAACGTCAAGAACCCCTTCGAAGAGCGCGTCGTAAACGGCTTCACAGCCCAGGAAATCGCGACACTACAGAGCAGATTAAACAAGCAACTCGGACCCGAATATATATCACAACGACCGGGTAATGGCGGCGGCAAAGTGGCGTACTTGGAGGGAAACAAGGCGATAGCGCTGGCGAACGAAGTGTTTGGATTCAATGGTTGGTCAAGCTCGCTGGGGCAGGTTCAGATCGATTACGTATGTTTTCAGTCTACTGGCTAGGAGAAAGGTGCTGATTGTGGCAGGTCGACGAGCTTCAAAACGGCAAGGTCAGCCTGGGTCTTTCAATAGTTGTGAGAATCACGCTCAAAGACGGTACATATCACGAGGTAAAGACGGCGGTCCTTTGATATCGCTCCTGCTGACAGCCCCTCAGGATATTGGCTACGGCTCGATCGAGAACGGCAAAGGCAAGGCTGCATCGTTTGAAAAGGCTAAGAAAGAGGCGGCGACAGATGGCTTGAAACGATCATTGCGCACGTTTGGCAACGTGCTTGGCAATTGCTTATACGACAAGGAATATCTCAAGAAGGTCCAGTCCATGAAGGTTAAGCCTATCAAATTCCAGGAGGACAGCCTCTACCGACACGTCGACTTCAAACCGCCACTCCAGCCGGAAGAACAAGCCGTCGTTAAGCAGGAACCGCAGAGAACACCGGTCCGACCCAACCACATCCTCCGCACACGTACCGATCACTTGAACAACGAATCTTTTGGCGCCGACTTTGATGACGATGCTGATGAGAATCTATTCGATGGAGTAGACGTGACAGAAGGCCACGGCGACGAGTTCTCTTTCTCAGAAACATTATCAGCCCCAGAAACTACAGCACCACGCGTTGTCGGACCCGCGAAACCAAACGGAGTTCTATCTGCTCGCACATCACCTGTCCGGAATGTAGGTCCTCCTCGCCAACCCAACGGCAGGCCCCCACAAGCCGGACGTGGACAACCTGGTATGCAACAACAGCCACCGAATCAAGCACCCGGAAGGCCTCCTATGCAGAACGGAAGACAACCACAGACTCCGGTCCAACAACAGCCCAGACCTGTGCAGAATGGTGGTCGCATGGCCCCACCAGCAATAGAGAATGGTGCTGCTTCAAGACCCACGGGACAACAGCCACAAAATCAACAACTTGCTCCCAACATTCAACCCCTCCGACCCACACCACCACAGGCACATCAGCCACCAAACCAAGCACGTTCAGGACCCCAGGCTCAGGAAGCAGCAACACCAGCTTCAAACGCACCTCCTCCCAATCACCGACCCCCCGTAGGTTTCGTCACCTCCCGTGCTGCAGAGCTTCTTCAATCTTCAGACGCAACCTCACTCAGCAATCTTCCATCGTTCAATCCCAATGCCGATTCCCCCATACCCAAAGACAAACGCACACCCGGTGTCGACCACGCGCGCAGCATCCCCATCAAGCGTGACGCAGTTGGAGTGCCCCCTGCACCCCAACCACCTCCCCAACGACCAGGTGTCACGTCAACCGGCTCTTTCAACCGTCTCAATATCGTGAACCCGCAGATGGATGCCAACCGCCGTATTGGCATGCCTGGTGCGCCAAACTACGCCATGAGTCCTAGTGCGAATCGTGGCGCATACAAGCCACCCACAATGAACGGTACTGGTCCTGGGGGTGTCAAGAGAGAAAGACCGGCGCTACAGGATGTCAGTAATGTGGGTGCTAATGGAGTCGCGGCGGGTACGGAGGGTCCAGATGCTAAGAAGCAGAGAGTTGATGCGCCGCCGGGTCCTGAGAATACTGGTGTTATCAGTACGTGAGGTATTTCAGCCGACCGTTTCTCTCATGTTCATTCGACTGGGCTCTCTTATTTTTGGTTTTATCAGACGGGGCGTTTCTCTTTGATGGTGTGGAAACGGTGTTTTGGTGTTGTTAAAAGAGCAATGGGGGGGAAAGTGTTTTAGCTGGGACATGGTCTTTGATGATTACTATATTTTTAAGGGGGGCGATGAACGATTGCCCTGTTTCGGAATCAGTCGATATGTTTACTGTGGTGGTAGTGGTAGTAGAAGACAATGAAGCATTCGAGATGTTGGCATCAAAGAACTACAGTTTGTGTACTGGTCGGCCAGACTACAATCCACTAACAACGTCTGCGGAGTTTGGCAAACGTAACGGTCGTTCGAAAGTCATTTTCATTAGTAAGAGTTTGCCACTTGCCGCTCTGTGCATATCATATAGCTAGGTAGCCTTGCAAGACCACAGGTCTTCCCTCGAGCAGCAGTCTCATCGTATTCGCATATTCGCCCTCTGCGGTCAGAGGTGCATAGCTGCTTTGATGCTCTTCACTTACACAGACCAATTTCGTATTGTTCAACCGGCGGCCTCGCGGTAGAAGCTAATCGAGTTATTGCCTCCAGCCAGCGCAAACATCTCACTCTTCATAGGAGACTTTGGCAGCCATTTTGCGCTCCAGAGGGGTTTGTCACCATGGGAGTGTGTAGCAACGCATGACCGCGTTTCTATGCGCCATACTTTTGCTTTTGAGTCGTGGGATCTAGGGTCTCGTTAGCCAACGATTCCTAAGCAGATTGGATACAATAGTTCCTACCCTGATAGCAGATACTCGCCAGTGTCGCTCCAGTCCAGACTGAGTACCCAGCCACCGTGTCCGGGGAAGTTTGCGACTTGCTCGCCTGATGTGACGTCGTAGAGGGCGATGATTCGAGCGTCGCCTCCGGCGGCTAGGAGCTTTGATGCTGGGGAGAAGGCTACGCTGCGGACTGGGTGGACGAGACCGGCTAGGGAGTGTGTGAGACGACCGGTTTCGTTGTTGAAGACGTATATTGACCCGTTTTCATGGCCGGACGCGGTGAAGGTACCGTTGCGACTCTGGTGGACGTGTTAGTAGAAGTCCATGATCTTTGAACATATGGGAAGAGCAAGAAAGCTCACCAGGTCTACACACAACCCAAAGCTGCCTTTGGTCTCATACTCGCGTATCCGGGGCATACCCTCCTCTTTGTTCAGACTCCAGACGTTGATCTTGCCATTGATGCTGGTGCTCGCCAAGTACTGGCCGTCTGCACTCAGCGCAATCGCCCATATCTCACCAGGCTTGTTCTGGTCTGCGGACATGGTCAGCTCCTTCTGGGTCACTGAGATGACAACTTCCTGTAATCTCAAAGAAAGCATGAGGCGTACCCACCAACGATCTCTCCGTCCTCGCTCCAGACGCCATCCTCGTCCTGGCTCCATATTTTGACCTTGCCTTCGAAGCCCGCGCTCGCAGCCCGTCGTGCCTTCTCTTCCCGTGCGGTCACGAGGTGGTGGATGCCGAGTGGATGCGCCTTGTCGAGTGTTTGAATTACCGGAAACTCTGCTTGTGTGGTGTCGTAGACGTTGATGCTACTTGAGCCGGAAGCTGAGAGCAGTTGTGTGCTAGTCGGTGCTACGGCGAAGACATCGCTCGCTTTGGGATGCGCCGCATCGACCGTATGGAGGGTGAGGTATTGTTTCGACTACAGACTGTTAGAATGACGTATATAGCGCACGGAAAGGAACGTACCATGGCGACGGATGTGCAGCTCTAGGGGCCTGTTCCTTGAGCGCGACTATCGTAGCATGGAGCGGAATTTGAAGTCGAGAGCTAAATCCCAGCTCGATGAGGTCAGTACCAACACGAAAACGCGATGTCACCAGGTCCCGCCGCCATCCCACTTGCAGCCCCACCAAACACCAAAGGGACCTCTTGGCCTCACCGCCAATCACACTCCGCAGCGCCCGCCAGCTCCAAGTTCACGATAGGTATGCCATTGACTCTATCGCGTGTCACCACAAGCTTGTTGAAAGAGTCACGAAGCATTAACTTGCAGATTCCGACTCATCTACGCCTGACTCACCCATCGCTGCCTACCGTTCATCCCAGGAACACCTTCAACACATCCTCCATCCGCACCTTCACCCACCACAACTCCAACATGGCGCCCACCGACTCCATCCCCATCTCCAGAGACGCTCTCGCCGCCAATCAACCCATCGTAATCTCTGGTCCATCTGGCGCCGGAAAATCCACCATCCTCAAGCGCCTCTTTGACGACTTCCCTGGTAAATTCGGCTTCAGCATATCGCACACGACGCGCGGACCTAGAGGAACAGAGCAGGATGGTAAGGAATACTACTTTGTAACCAAGGAAGAATTTCTGGATCTGGTGGAGAAGAAGGGGTTCGTGGAGCATGCGCAGTTTGGCGGGAACCACTATGGTACGAGCATCAAGGCTGTGAATGATATCGCAGAGCGAGGCCAGATTTGTATCCTGGACATTGAGATGGAGGTACGTTCTTCTAACTACTCTATGCTAGATGCATGTAGACTAACATGTGTTGGTCTAGGGCGTTAAGCAAGTCGCGAACCACCCTACATTCCCTCGCCCGCGGTTCCTGTTCTTGCAACCACCGTCCATGGAGGTTCTAGAGGAACGATTGAGAAGTCGCGCGACGGATAAAGAGGAGGCTATCTTGAAGAGACTCAATCAGGCGAAGGTTGAGATGGAGTTTGCGCATAGTGGACAGGCGCCGCACGACAAGATCGTGATCAACGATGACCTGGACAAGGCATACAAGGAGGTCAAGGAGTTTGTCGTTGGTACTGAGGCATGAAGACCGAAAGGAGGATTTCAAGCCTCAAATGGGATAAATGATACCACGTAGAGGAAATCAAAAGCGAAAAGAGTTTCAAGAGAATGTCAAGTATGATTGTGTTCTGATTAATAGTAAACTATATAAGCCACAAGGTTCATCAGATACCGTCGTAGAAAATTCAGCAAAGGCCGTCCTACCACTTTGGGATTCAGACAGCCTCAGAGCTTGACTCTATTTCCATGTGTCTCATCATATGAACCGTATATGGCTGGATGAATCTGGCTTGTTTGACCAAGCACGTAGTAGCCCATCTTCTCCGACAGCTGCCAGAGAGCGTCTACCCTCAGACCCGAAAAGTGTGTGGGAATGAACGTTCCTCGCCTCAAGAATAAGCCCCATTGAGTTACCATCCAGACGCCTTGTTTTACCAAAGTGCAGGAAGGCAATCGCATTACCATTGTACTGGACGAGAAGACCCTCCATACCTGGCGCCCCCCGGTATCCCCCTCCTCCTCCAAGTTTTATCAGTCTCTCCTCAGCAGGTGAGCAAGGTAGCCAACGGACTCATATCATCATCCAGGTGCCGGCTCCTCTACCCACAGCTTCCGAACGGCTGACGAAAAGGAGTGCGAACGGGTAAAGAGATGCGGAAAGAGTCGTAGTCGGTAATGGAGGCCGCGGCTTCTATGGCGGATCATTTCTGAAAAGGCGATCGCGAAGATCGTTGTCCGGGGACTTTCTCCCAAAGCGCGAGAAGAGACGCCTCGAGAGGCGCTCTGTGCGTGTGCTTCGTAGCGATTCTTTGAGCGAGGGACGTTGAAGAGAGAGAGCAAGTTGGACGAGGGAAACTTTTTTAGATGGGGCGGAGGGCGGAGGATCGTAAGACCGGCCAGGCAGGCTAGGCGGAAGCGGACTGGCGCCTGCAAGGGTGCCTGGGAAGCTTCGTGCATCAGCTCTTTCTTTGCTGAGCGCGTCGTGGACGAAGAGCATAAAGTCTATCCCGTCTCCCTTGCCCGCAACCCGTCACTCACTGCCGTCAGCTTGGAATCACAACACCCTGCGACTCCAACATTCCCCAACAAGCGCGTACAAACACTTTGTCTTCTCTACCCCGGGACGTCAACACGGCGAGCTCGCGCAAAGCTTCGCAACCACCAACACCCACGATCTGAGCGCGCCCACGCAACGGGACACAAGCACAAGAGATGGCTCTTTTCGGTCAAGCGGCAGCCCCCGCTGCAAGCTCCACTACAGGCGACACCAGCAAGGACGTCGAGGTGCCAGCCGGCCAAGTGCCCAGCGACAGCATATCCGACCTCCAATTCTCGCCGACCAACGACTTCCTCGCCGTGGGCAGCTGGGACAAGAAGGTCTACATCTACGAAGTCAACAACAATGGCGCGCAAGGAAAGTGGATGTTTGAGTGCCCAGGTCATGTCCTGGGTCTGGGATGGTCAAAGGTACGCCCACTGAGGCGATGGGAATGTGGCGACCGAATACTAACATGAACTAGGACGGCACCCGCATAGCAGCCGGCGACTCAACAGGCATGCTCAACATCGTCGACTTCCGCACTGCCCCCGCCAGCGGCACCGTCCCTGCGCAACAAGCCAAAGCCCACGAGAACGGCATCAAGTGCGTCCGCTGGTTCCAGACTGGCGGCAAGGACTACGTCGCGACCGGGTCCTGGGACAAGACGGTCAAGTTCTGGGATCTCCAAGGCGCGGAACCAGTCGGCACCCTGACGTGTCAGGAGCGCGTCTACAGCATGGACATCAAGGACCAATTGCTCGTCATCGCAACCGCCGAGCGCCACATCCATATGGTGAACCTCTCAAACCCCACAACCATCTACAAGACCATCACTAGCCCTCTCAAGTGGCAGACAAGAGTTGTGAGCTGCTTCTCAGACGCGACTGGCTTTGCCGTCGGCTCCATTGAGGGACGATGCGCCATTCAGTACGTCGAAGACAAGGACACCAGGTAAGCATTTCCTCCTTCATATCCGACTCCACACCAGCTAACATGTCTCCAGTCTCAACTTCTCTTTCAAGTGCCACCGCCAACAAGACCCCGCGAACCGCGACATCGCCAAGGTGCACTCAGTAAACGCCATATCCTTCCACCCACAACACGGCACCTTCTCTACTGCCGGCTCTGACGGTACCTTCCACTTCTGGGACAAGGACGCCAAGCACCGTCTCAAGGGCTACCCTGAGGTCGGCGGCAGCATTGTTGCAACCGGCTTCAGCAAAGACGGCAACATCTTTGCCTACGCTGTCAGTTACGACTGGAGCAAGGGTTTTGGCGGCAACACACAAAACTACCCAATCAAGATCAAGCTTCACCCCATTCTAGGGGATGAGTGCAAGCCGAGGCCGGGAAGCAAGAAGAGGTAATCCCAGGTACACTAGGGGTCTTCTCTCTTTCTTCTTGGTATGTCAGCTTTGGCTGACAATGGTGTCTGGAAGCTCGACTGCAGCGACAGTAGAGCCTTCGTCTTCGGCGTTGATGAGCGGACCAGTGGGAAGCACAGGGCGCAAGAGCAGCAGTGGCTTGCTTGCCGGTTCTGTACCGCCTCCTATATACACGCCCTACACCGCATACCCATAACGCTACTCTCAGTTGGACGATATCACAGTGTTTGTTGTTTCTTGGTTTCCTGCATTAGCGTTCAAGGGGACTGGCGTATTTGGAGATATAGTACCGCGAGCTATTTAGGCTCCCTCGTAGGATAGGCAGGAAAATGTAATCTCATTACTGTACATTTCGCTATGGCAAGGAATCGTGTCCTTTGTGTTCGTCTCTTTTCTTTCCATCTTCCGCCCGACGTGACTAAACCCAGGCACCACAAGGCAACGATTGATTGGCTATCTTCTGAGTTTCTCACTCAGAGAGCCTGGAACATCTGCTAGTAACGGTTGTCACGAGAGAGCAGCAAATTGGTCACGCTGGTAAGTCCTGAAGTCTGTGCAGAAACAAGAGTCTCAGACAAGCGCGTGTCGATCATACCAATTGTCTGACAGCAAACCGCTCCTTGCCCTGATACATGTAGACTTCCAAGTCTTCCTTCCCATCATCTTCTCTTCTAGCAGTCGACCAACCACAACCCACTCGCCGATGCATCCCCTTCCATTCCGCCTCCCTAAACACCTATGTTTATGCTAACAAGCCTACAGTTGTGACTTCAAGAAGGCTCCAGGATAACCCCACCCACCCACCACGGCATCATAGCATCCAGCGAAACCCCGATTACCACTTCAGGCGCCTGTTTGGTTGTAAACTAAGGAGCGGAGACTTTACATAAGAGACACATAGGCACTAACAATGTCTTCTATTAACCATTTTATTATCCACCTCCACTCCTTTCCCTTTCGTCAGACCTCCGGCCCCTTCGACCCATCCGCTTTCGCGCGGACGTCTATCCTTGGCGATAGAGCGCAAAGTCAACTAAAGGACAGACATTGCCCCCGCATGAACGAAGAGACTTTAAATCCAGCCCTCAGATTCAGGAATTTGTTGTTGTTTGACGTGTTTGTCCAAGTTTTGTTTTCTGAGCACAAAGAATGTTCCAAAATGTTCATGCCGCCATGAGGGGATTTAAGCGGAGCTAAGTTGGATGTTTCCTTCTTTTACCTAGGGAGGGATGGGTGAGTTAACATGTGTGATTTGGTGGCTTCATGTAAACAGTACGAAGTATATCACTTTTTACGGATTGAGAAGGGAAGGAATGTTGGACTGAGGTATGTTGCGTCGTCATGAGACTAGTGGACGATAAGAGTGAACAGATACACGTTAATGAAACGTCGGAGTCAGCTGAGCTGCGCTAGGGTAACATAAGAGGTAGTACGGACAGGGAGGTTGTGCTGGAGATAATCGTGCTGGTAGTTTAGATGACGTGTAATCGAGAGAAAATTGGCAACGCAATGCTCGTCGTGATCAGCTAAATCTTCTGCTTCCTAATTGAGCTTATGTGTCTCTCTAAAAGGGCGATATACACTAAGTCAGGTCGGGCGGCGAGCTATGCAGTCGTGAAATCTTGTTTGCGCCTTTTGTGCTCCAGATGTGGATGTTGCAACTCCTTCGCAACCACGGTACACGTCTTGACGACCCAACATCGAAAGCTGAGCTCGATTTACAGTCTCTACCATCAAGATCTCCTTTATGTCTCTGTACTCTCATCCTAACCACTCAATCAACTCTTCCCACCAAGTCCTCGGGACGATCACGACAATGTAGCCCCGCAAGCTCCCTTACTCACTCGTCGCAGCCGACGTCGCCGCCATAGTAGCCATCCAAGACTCCTCCAACCCATCCTCGCGCTCCCAACGCTTCAGCACCGCGCACCACCGTCTCGACGAAATCACGCCCGTCGTCCCTCCAAATGCACACTTCACCCACGAAGCACCACCCTCGACACCATACGGCTACACACTCTGGCTTCCACTCATTGCCAAATCCCAAAAAGTGACTGAGTACCATGTGGTTTCATCTCCCCAGTTTCCTCTTCGAAGATCTACTGCGATGCCATAGCGCATGGGTAGCGACAAACCGTATCCACACTTCCCTCCTCCACGAAGTCGTCGGAATGCTTCAATGTACCAAACCAGGGAAGAAACTAGCAACACTACTCGACGGCAACAGAAAATGGTTTATCCGCCTTGACCAAATGTCGCCAAAAAACTCTCCCATGGGCGGTAAGCTGCCCAGCTCGACACCCGAACAAGTCATCACAAAGATCTGCACCAGCATGCGCGCATATGGCTGTCTGGCGCGAGAATTCGAGGATGCGAAGAACGAAAACAGGAAGATGTAAATCAAGCTTGTGCTGAATCCTTGGGATGAGGGCATGGGTCCGGGGAAAGAGTTTTGCGTCTTTGTGTCGCCGCCTGCTGCTAAGACTGGGGAAGCAAATGAGTCGGATTTTGCCGTCAGAGCGATCAGCCAATACAGGTGGCTGATAGTATTCGAAAGACCATGGGGGCTTGATCTGCAGCAGACGGTGAACTTTGTTGATGTGGGCGCAACAAACGTGCTGCAAAACATCGTAGACTATACGAAGAAAGAGCTTAGCAAGGACCTGATGGGGTTGTTGCTGAAATATGGGTTCAGCTTTGACGTCGCGTTACAGAAGAACAAGAGCGTGCAATTAGTGGAGATCAACCCTTTCAGTGCTTTGTCAGGATGCGGAGCATGTCTTTTCAATTGGGTGTTGGATGGGAAGGTGATGTACGGGTTCGAAGGTCCGCAATTTACTGTCACAGTATGAAGATTTATCCATGTGTTTTTGGCAGTACACCTCATCTGTGAGGAGATACCTGAGAGTATGGGTATACAATGTGTTGCGGCAGTCATGATTGGCTTAAATGTTTTGCATCATCGCAGTATCGTGGGATGAAGTGACCATAGTATCAATGCGCACTCGGAGTGATGAAGGAGGAAAAGTAGGATAGACGAACGCATATGTATTTGTGCATAACGCACTGTGTACGTGATCTCCAGGATCTGTTGATAGTGCGGCGAGCCTTTACTGCTGGAGAAAGGTCTCTGGGCTCTTCCTTGACTTTGACGAGCGTGGGATGTTGGTTGCGGCTAAAGCGATCCAAATCATGATACACATATTTAGTGATGACATGTCGAAGTCGTGGGTCGCATGGATGGTAGCTGTTCCAGTGCCCTGACACGGGGGGAGTTGCGTGTTGAACGAGTCGATAAATGCGCTGCACGAGCTCTCACATCTCCGACCCGTTATCAGAAGACATGTTGGCTGCAGCCCGTATATCTCCCATGCTACTCAGTCTTGCGTGCCTCCGTGTTTCATCGATCCTAAGAAGCTCTCCAAGCGCCTTGAAGCTGATCGGTTTCGTCATGAAATGATCAATCCCCGAGCTCCACGCTTCTAGTTTCGCGCTCGACGATGCCAAACCAGTGATTGCGACGATGGAACACCTCGGCATGTCGTTGTTTCGTTCGTATTCACGTATGGCACGTGTAGCGCTCATTCCGTCCATGACCGGCATGGACATGTCCATCAATATGATATCGAATTTGCTCGATCCTTCCTTGTACTTGTCCAAGGCCTCTTGTCCATTTGACGCTTCTTCAAACTGAAGACCATTTTTCTTCATGAATGCAACCAAGAGCCTGCGATTCAATGGGTTGTCGTCAACAATGAGCGTATGCGAAATAATGGGGTCTTCCTCGTGAGGCGAAGTGACTGACGGCTGCGCAGTAGTGGACCCACTTGTTGAAGAAGTCATCGGTCGAGACGAGTCGAAGTGGAGAGACTCGATGGTGCCGTGCATTGAGTTCATTGGGGAAGAGTGACGCTTCTGATCTTGGATCCCTTGCGACACAGACTGTAGCGGTCGGCTGGTTGAAGCGGTCTCCTTTAAATTTTCAGCTGGATGGTCGTAGCGATCCAAACATCGGTTGAGCACATGCGCCAATTTATAAGGTCCGCAGGGTTGGGTGATGATCTCAACAACAGATTCCCGATTCGTCACACGCGCATCGCAACGGAGAGTTGCAGCTTCAAGTCCATCCATCCCGACGAAGATAGTTACTGGGGCATGTTGACCGTGAGCTCGGCGTCTCCGGATCGCGGCAAGATAGTCAAAAGATAGTTCAGGGCAAATGACAATATCGGCATGATGACCCTCCCACTCGGTTGTCTTCACAACCTCCATCTTGAGATGTGTTTCCAGGGTATAGACTAGCGCATTAGTGAAGCGTAGAAGGCCTTCGTCCGTTCTTGAGACGTTGGCGTTTTCTTTTGGTCCTGCTATCTTCTTGCGAAGGATGCATATTCTCCGGTCTCTTAATCTTGGTAGGTACGACAAATATTGCGCTTTCTCAGCTGTTAATTCACCAGAGATCTCAGGTTTCGTAAGAGCGAGTTTGACGATGAGTTTAGTGCCAATATTGGGGTCACTGCTGACCTCAACCTTGCCACCATTCGTGTCAATGATTTGACGGACCTGAATTTGCGGTGTGCGAAGTCAGTTTGTATCTCACATTCATCTTGTGCATCGGAGTTCTTACTATACTCAGACCCAAGCCTGTACCAGGCGCGTGGGGATTCTCCTGGGAGAATGGCTGAAAAATACGATTTGCGAGGAAATCGGGACTCATACCTGAGCCAGAATCCGTGATGGTAAGTATGATTGAATTAGGCGCATCAGAATTTTGTGCTGGAGAACTAGAACGTAGGGAGATATGGACAAATCCTGTTCGCGTGTATTTCACAGCGTTGCCGAATAAGTTCATTACTATCCGTCTCCAAGATCCAACTGGGAACGAGAAGACCCAGTCATCATCGCAAGCCAGATCTAGGATGACGAAAAGTGCCTTACGTTTCGGAAATGCAACGGCGTTTTCATCTGTAGGTGATTCGGGTGCTTCCATGAGCTTTGAGGTGACCGGGATGTATGAGGTTGCAGAAAAGACGGCTTCGACAACTTCTTCGGTTGCGATGCTGAAATCAAATGCCGGGTCTCTTCTTCGTCGATTCTTCAATGGTTTAGAGGATATTCGTATCGTATTCGCAGTTTTCAATCTTTTGGAGGAGACGCTCTTCTTAGCCTGGCTGATATTGGCGTAGTCCATGACGTGGTTAATAGTATCGAGGAGAGTTGTACCGCAAGAGTGCAAAGAGTTCATCATGCTAGTTTGAAATGAATCAAGTGGGGTGTCTTTGATGAACTCCAGCGTACCCAGTATGCCATGTAGTGGCGAACGTAGTTCATGCGAAATAGAGGCGACGAATGTCGCTTTAGCCTGTAGTAACCCTTTAGCTTTGATTACCTCCACGTATTTCTTACTGCTCACCTGGTTCAAAGCCACAGTATCTAATCTTGACAGCTCCCTCATGATTGAATGACTGAAGATCTTGAAGTATGCCAGGTCCACCGAAGCGGATAGCAACCGATACGGATCGTTGCTCCAGCACAGACAACCGGCGAACCATCGGGCTCTTTCGAAATCCCAAAAGGGAATGAATGCGACGCTGCGGGCTTTGGGAAACATAGCCTGAATAGCAGTCGACCCTCGCTGTGGCCGACTGTTACTCTTGCGCTTCGATCGTGTGGAAGATGACAGATGTGCAGTGATGTTAGGATTCGATGGTGACTCCTCGGTTGACGATAAGGAACATCCTTCGGCGCTGAACGTGAAAACCTTACCATGTGGGTATTCGTGAAACAGGCGTGAAAGGTCTGGTTCCAACAATGTCCCATACTCCGGGCTACCTCTGTCACTCGGAGTTGCAACTCCAAGCAGCTGACACATCTTGGAACTTGACGAGGATGCGCCGCGAGGATGTCCTTCGGTACTGTTCGAGCTTGCATCGTCGCTGGAAGACCTAGATTGGTACGACTCAGAGAGAACATCGGTACCACTTCCTGAGCCGCTGTTGGCACGTCGCTGTCCACCGGTTGCCGCAACGCTCGCGTCGAGGATGAGCACTCCGTCTAGATCGCTCGAGTCCATCATCACGTTTGCAGCACGAGAGAACATGGACTTCGAGTCATGCGGTAATATGGAATCCTCTAAGTTTAATGCATCAGTCATCGTATTCGCACACGTCGTTTGTACGGAGATGTTGCTTACGAAGCGTACGAATTGATCGGTGCCGAGCAGATTTGGCACGAGTTGCCCTTGATATCGCTGATAGTGGACGGCTAGGATCAGCCTTGTTTGGCTCTGATATTCCCCCCACCCCTTTCGCCTCGTCTGGAGACGCTACCTCCTTGTCCGTTGTGGAAGAAAGATCTGATGTTGTTTGAGAAAGTATTGACGGATCATGCCCAGCTTGTCTCTCGAAAGGTACCAGGGCAGATGCGCCTTCAGCAAAAGAGATAAGGCCACGTGTAAATCTCTCCCCCCGTCTGTACTGGTCTCTAATCGTGTACGTGTTCAGGTAGTCAACGACCGTAGAACTCAGGTCCTTGAACAGGGAAAGTTCCTCTTTAGAGAGATCGTCTCGGCTCTTGTTGTCAAAGATGCATAGCGTGCCGACTATTGTGCCATTTGGAGACAACAGCGCAACGCTGGCGTAAAAACGCATATCAGGATTGCTCTGGACATCCTTTCGAAAGCATGACCCCTGATCCGTAGTAAGATCATTGATCACCAGGACTCGTTTGTCATTCGGATCCAATGCCAAGACCCTTTCACATATTCCCCAGCTCCGCGGAGTGCTTACATTGCCGAGCCAAAGAGTGTGCGAAGTGTCACCTGGTGCTTCTGTTCGTAGGGGTAAGTCACAAGTTGCCTCCGCAAGTATGTGTTGACGTTGGTCGTCCAGAAGTGATATCATGGACCGTTGTGCTCCCATCCGAATGGCGGTAAGTTGGCACAAGGCTGTCAGAGTCGAATCTGGGGATAGTCGAGGTACATGGCTTTCCAAATTCCCAACATATGGAATGTTGCGAAATGCTGCGCCATAGAGGAGCAACACATCGCGTTCTCTCCTCATCCCATGGCGGTCCATCTTAGCCTCTCTGCGGCTGGTCGATTGTTGACTCATGATGCGTAGTAAGGGTGATTACGCCACAAGCTGCCTCAAGCTCCATACTCTGCCGTCAAAACCGTGATGGAAGAACGGCAACTGTTTGCATTCACCAAACATCAAGACATTGTAAGGTGTGAAGTGGAAGTTTGCATATCGCCACACGAGGCGAAATGACTCGACACAGGTGGCAATGGGCCTCGCCAGCCGATCGAAAGCTAGCGTAATTTTTGTTGCCTGCGCGGTGCCGGGCTAATGCAGCGGCGCTACCTTTTCACTGGTCAGGATCATATGCTGGTGTCCTATAGCACCTAGAATTGTCATAGAGCACACGAAAGTACGAACGGACGGTCTCTAGGTCTGTGGATCAATCCAGAGTAGTTCGGTCGCAGATGCGGCGAACATAAAACGTGTCGACTGGATTTGCTTAGGTAATGGAAGTGTTTTCTTGCCGGATGCACTGACCCGATACCCTGTCGTGTTTAGACTGGAAATGGGAAACCAAGTTGCAAAAGCATATATACAAGGACTGCTGTACAGAGCGAACGCGCAACACGATAAGTGCTGTAAAGAGTGCAGGTTCTAGAAGATACGCCACTGTGTGGAGTACGCCCGCCTCTGGGCGTGACGTCATGACACTAGCGCCTCGGCAATGCCGGTCCTTGGAATGGCCGGGTAGGGCTTCCTCCCAAACAGGGATTGATGCCACTGTTTCGGGATGGAATCCACAACTTCAGCATCCTTTACCTGAACGATGACCGAGAGCCAGGATCAAGATCTCGAAGGCGAAGTGACGTCACTGTGGCAAGTCTGAAACACCATACGATCCCCACAGACCAAGAGAATGCACGCTCTCAGTCACGTGAGAAATATGATCCTAGAGCTGAGATCTTCAAACGAGAGTTGATACAAGGTCACTGGACTGGAAAATTTGCGGCTCGCTGCCGAAAACATGGTAAAGTAACAACTCTGGTAGCTTATCTAGTAGCTTGCTGACAATGTGGCTATGAAAGAGATGTTCAACTTCATTCCATGTATGGCCTGAATTTGGCAGCATCGTGGAAAGCTAACCAAGCCACTCCCGCGACGGATGAAATGGCACAGGATAACACAAGAGGTGGACAAATACAAAATATTACTGAGTCTACGTCGCGCGAGATCGCATCATTTCTCAAGCCTTGATCTCGCGCATACTCGTCATCATGGCCGTGTACTTCTGTGACGTACTTCTCAAACTCATTGACCACGCCAACCGCTTGGTCAATATGAGCGTAGCGTAACGTTTCCTTCTTGTACCGCGCCAGTTGCCGAGCTGTGTTTACAGTATCTCTTGTTTGTTGGCCGTTCAGATTATGTCGTGCAAGAATATCAAGTTTTCTGCTGATCCCTTCATTGTTGATGTTTTCCCCAGCTTCCAACAACGACTGAACCAAGTTTTTCCAGACCTCCCAACGGCCGTCTCTACTCAGCGGCAGGTAGTGAAGCGCAAGCTGGATCCGAGACTTGAAAGCTTCGTCGAATGTGCCGATACGGTTCGTTGTCAGGATCAAGATACCGTCGTAACACTCCAAGACGCGCAGGAACACCAATATTAGTGCGTTGCGTTGAAGATCCATCTTGGTTCTCTCTTCGAGAAATACGTCGGCCTCGTCCAGAAGGACAACGCAGTCCCAAGTACTTCCAATGAAGAGAATAGATTCGAGGTATTTCCTAACGCTGTGGGCGCAGCCTGCAGCACCCCTACTTGAAGATAGGCCAGTGATGGCTTATCATTCCGGGTTAACAATTATTAGCAGCGGATCATAATTGAATCAAGGACTATAGTTTGTTCGATATGTCTGCAATAGTGGGGCACAATTCGCACCCATCATGGTACACACCAGTCCCGGGCCAGGAGTATGATCAGCCAATCATATGTAGCACACACAAGGCTGACGGGCGTAGGAACCGAAACATCGCAGCAGAAGCGTATCAGACAGCCATCGAGCATCTCAAGAGCTAGCTTGGGATTTCTCTGGACATCCCAGTTGCGAACAAGTTCAGCGCATCTGTACAGGATGTCTTCACTGTGGTCGAGACAGCCACAAAGGAATACGAAGACAAAAGCAGGCAGCACAAGCATGCGGGTATGAGGTAATAACTCGAGAGGCTCTCTTCGTGCATCATGTACTATGGCAAGATCATGGACACTCTAGCGCAACACCATCCTGAGTACGTTGCTCTGGTCTGGGGTGCCATGAAGTTCGTTCTGACGGTATGTTGCAACCTGCCGGAGCGTGACGTATCACCCGCAAGATGCTGATACATGATCCGAAAGGACGTAATCAATCGAGCTAACCTTTTCGAGAAGCTATCGCAAGCTCTCAACACCATCAGAGCCTTACTGCCGCAAATGAATCCTAGCGCGGAATTGTACCAGACTCAACACATGGAAGCAGCACTCTCACGGCTGTTCGTGTACGTCATCTTCTTTTCCTGTCGCTGCATCTGCTGGTATGCGAAGAGTTCACTGAGTCGAATGTGTTCTGCAATCATAACGCCGTTCGATATCGACTACAAAGACTTGGTGGAGCATATCCAAGAGTGTTCGAAAGTGGTCGATGATTTTGCTAATACTGGCACTCAAGCAGAGATACGTGATGTTCGCATACTAACAGAGCTAGAACTGGCGCAGGTTCGGGAGCTTGACGTGAAGATGCTCAAGATGTTGGAACCGCAGACGAAGTTCAAAGCTCATGTAATGCAACTGCTACAAGTCGCAATCACACACAAAAGCATCATGGAGCGGATAGACGTCAACGTATACGGTATAAGCCAAACAGTATATCGTATCGAGTTCAGTGGAGTGATGCGATTCTTCGAGCCAAAGGTATTGCCCAAGACGGCACTACTGAATGTCCGGCCTTTGGTGCCACGGGACTTGGCTCCAAGTCTACCTAGCCCCACCGATCGGAGGATGCGGAAGACGATTCTGGATTGGGCTTTTGGAAGAGGACCTTCGTTCCTGATCGTTCAGGCGGGCCTTCGTGCGCAAAAGCAGGCGAAAGAATTGGTGACGAACATGATCGAGAATCTGAAGCCGAATAACCAGTGCGTCTTGTGAAATCTACCGACAATTCGGATTTCCCGTGGTGCGCACACCATGGCGGAGCTGTTCAGAGGCATTATCTTTGAATTACTTCAACACTCCAGTGATCTATTTCGCAGCTTTGCCGCGCAGCTGAATCTGTCGAAATCAGCGCTGCTCATACAGAACGCGAGTGGATCGACCTTATCTGCCTTCTCCTTTCGAAGATTCCAACTGCTTTCATAGTCACCGAAACTGAAGCTCTCCAAAAGGCGTACCAACATGATTCCAGTTGGACTGAGCGTCTCGCCGGATATCTGCAACAACTTGTTGACCAAAGTTCCGCAGCAGGATGCGAGCCCAAACTCCTCCTAGTCATGTATGGGAACTCTCATCGATTCGATTCAGCTTCAAGCTTGAAGAACGTCCGTGTCGCGAAAATGCAGCCGCCGACTCCAGTACCTCCACATTTGCGGCATGTGGTGCGTCGATCGGGGTTGGTAACCAAGGAATGGAAGACAAAGAGGCCTAAAGGGCGCGATCGGTGACGAGTGAGAGTCATCCGCCTGACTCTACTAAAGCTGTGTCATAGCGGGTAGCCTTTGGGCGGTGGAAGCTCTCCTTCTAGTTTTGTAATCGTTCATCTAGGATTTTGTACAGGTATAGAGTATCTGTAATTCGATCGAAGCCGAGAAGACGCGTCATGAGTAACGAGATCCATGCTGGAGTAGACCTTACCCAGGACCCTTCAACTATCTGGGATGAGGAAAGACACGTGACTTATCGATACGCACCTACCATCGCGCGAGCGCGCCTCCTGTCTATTTCGCGCCTGCATCATCGTTCTCCATTCAAATCTCATCGCATAAATCACCATCACATCCCAACATCTATCACACGCTTCCTCCAGTGTTACGCCAATAGCATCACTGCTAGATCAAGACACGACAAAACATGATGCTCACAACATCATTCTTCTCGCACCAAATGCCGCACTACTCCGCATACACGCCACCACGGTCATCGCCACTATCCGAACGGTCTGCAAATGCAATCTCACGACCCTTCGACTTCACCATGTCGTCACCACTCAAGGAGAAGTCGGCGATGCCGCAACGCGTGTTCAAAGCCAACCCGGTGATGCAGACGCGCGACGCCACTACAAAGCGACGGAGGGACATGTTCTTCAAGCGCGTGCAGAACAATCGGGATGATAAGAAGTGGGAATCGCGGGGTGAACAGGCACGTCATGAGCTTATACGACACGCGTGAGAGTGCTAATTGATGACATAGATCCAACAACTAGACTTCGTGTCCGAGCGCAAACGCTGGGAAGCCGAGAAAGCGCGCCAAGCACCCCAAGAGAATGACGACGTCGTTGAATACATATTGGATGACGCGACACTCCCTGAACTACCGAATTACGCGCTTCAACACGATCCCGATATGACTGAAGCCGATTACGTCGCTGCACAAGAGGAGTTCGAACTGCAACAGTTAATTGCATCAATGGAACACGAATCAGATGCACGGTCACAGCATTACGGTAGTGATGATGACGACTACGACTCGATATTCATGGAGTGCGCGACGGCAGGACATGATCAACATCACCAGCAACCGCAACGCGTGCAAGACGCGTTCGAAAGTGTGGATGTGATGGACATGGATATGACGGACGGTTGAGGCGTGTTCGGACAAGGAAAGTCGACGTGTTGATAACATTGGTCCTGCGATGATGACTTGAGGGCTTTGTACATGTTGTAAGACAGGATTATTGGCAGGTCATCACTACTGATTACTTGGGGGAAGGCATCATATATACATTGGGTATCTGGGAAGAATGAAGCAGACGAGCTACTGCACAAGGGGATCACTGAGTCGGGCAGCCCTGATCCATATCCTGAAGTGCCTCCTGCGCAGCATTCATATCGCCGACCAGATCGGGCGGTGGAGAGCCAGCGGCTTGCATCTATATAGTATTAGTACTTATACCATCATGCGTCAGCAAGTAACCACATACCTTCTGCATCCTCTCTACAATGTACTCTCTGTCCTGCGCGTTGTCGTCACTGTAGCCTTTCCTTTCGAAGCGGCCCACGATCTCTCTGACCAATGTCTGCTGCTCCTCATACCTCTTCAGGTCGTCTTTTTCTGTCTTCTCCTTGTTCTTTTCCATCCACGCCGGGAACTTGTCGTCAAGCTCCTTCATAGGCTCGTAGAGGATGTCCTTGTTGGTAAGCTGCTCCATCATGCCCATGAGCACTTTGCTGAAGTCTTCATCACCACCTTCCCCACCAGCACCAAAGCCACCGGATTCCATAGACGCAAGCATCTGCGCAAGGATATCGTCTTGGGATGATGATGCAGCAGCAGAGGTAGCAGTATCGGAGGAGGACTGCATGCGCTCCATAGTCTTCTTGATAGTTTCCTGGAAGCTCTTCTCCGCTTTCGCGGCAGTTTCCTTCTCAGACTGGCTAGGTGCTGCCTTCTCCTTCGTTTCACTTGCACCCTCATCGGTATGCGCATGTGCATGTGAATGAATATGGTCGGGATCCTGTAGCGGGTTCGCGCCACCCATCTCCTCACTCATCTCCTTCATGATATCCTCGAACTGTTTCTGGAAGTCACCTTGTCCAAGCAGCTGCTCCATCTCTTTCTTCAGCTGTTCCTGGAACGCGTCTGGATCTTCCATCATGAGTTCAGCAGGAGAGATGTCCGAGGGTGGCCTGCCGGGCCCGGAGGACGACGGCGCATTGCTGGTCTTCGGGTAGGCTGCTTCTATCGAAGAGGGAGTAGGGGCTTTGGCGTCTAGCTTGGTGTTGGCGAATTCGTCGAGCACATCGTCGAGGTCGGAGAGATCGTCTTCTTCGGGATCTGACGCTACCTCGGGTGGAGGGGCAGTGGTGGTGGTTGTAGGTTTGGCAGGCTCCTGCTCTTCCTTCTTTACGGCTGTGTCCGCCATGTTCCTCTAGACTTACTCCGATATGTATGTAAAGGCTACTTGGAGTGTGATTACTACAAACAGGAACAGGAAGAGCAGATCGTAGCTGTTTGGAATAGGCATGTGCCAGGTCAGCCTCGGCCCGCGAAAGGCACTCCTTCACACATAAGCGGGGCATGGAGGGAGCCAAGACGTAGCGCGGGGCAGATCGCGCATCGCACCTTGCACTTCGCGACGGGATCTAGCCCGAATCCCAACGCTGCGGCGCCCAGTAATTGTTGCTAGTCACGTGCAACCGTAACTCGACTTCACCTGGCCCTCGAGAGTGTGCCGTCCTCACCTTCATCACACCCACAAGACACACAAAAGCGCGACGCCACACCTTGCAGCTCACTAAAATCCACTTGCGATCCCGAGACCCGTCTCTCTCAACTACCCGCTTTGCCGATACTCCATCGCATAAATATACCGGACAAGCTAGAGGCGCAACAGCCTTACACCTACGCTCTCACCATGTCTCTTTGCGTAAACCGACTCTCAGAAGAGAGGTACGCGCTCTCGCTTCCCGGAACATGTTTCTCCTGCTAACTCAGCTGCCAGGAAGTCATGGCGACGAGATCACCCCTTCGGTTTCTTCGCAAAGCCAATGCGCGGCTCCAACGGCATGATGGACCTTAAGCGATGGGAGTGTGGTGTACCCGGCAAGGAGAAGACTATATGGGAAGGCGGCTTGTTTAAGCTTGAGGTCGCATTCCCGGATGAGTATCCGACAAAGCCTCCGAAGTGTACGTCCACACGCGTTAATGAGCGGCCTCCGTCCTCGGAACCCTTACCACAGCTTCACGAACATCGCTAACGCGCGCACCAGGCAAATTCGTGCCCCCGCTCTTCCACCCCAACGTCTACCCCTCCGGCACCGTCTGCCTGTCCATTTTAAACGAAGAAGAAGGCTGGAAGCCCGCCATAAATATCAAGGAGATTCTGCTAGGCATCCAATCGCTTCTCGACGAGCCCAATCCAGAATCCCCAGCGCAAGCCGACGCTTTCAATCTTTTCAAAAAGGACAAGGCTGCGTACGAGCGCAAGGTCAAGCAGATTGTCAAGGAGAACCCAGCGCCGTAGTATGTCGATAAAGAGATGGAGAAGCAGTCCAGCGAGGCTGAAGAACCTGATGAAGACGCTTTGGCCATGTTGAGTAAGGAGGAAAGGGAAGCGATCATCTCACAGGTCGAAAAGCTATTGGAGATGGAAGCGATTGTCTCATAAGTCGATATGCTATTGGGTATCGATTAACCAAGGTCAATGTGCTCCTGCATTCTTCCCTTTGACTTTTTGGCTTCGGCGTGTTTTGGACGGGATGTCTTTGACGAGAACAATACGGATTCTTGGCGTTTGGGACAGCAATCGAGCATAGTACAGGTGCTTAGACGGGGAGCAAAGCCTCATGTGGCTATGATACCTGACTCCTTAGTCTTCTGGCACGTCGCCCACGGAGTAATATTCATGATTCACCCATATCCGTTGACTATTGGCTAAACCCCGTGCATACGAGACCGAAGACATGAGATTCTCAAAGCGGTGGAGATACTTAAGTGGATAAAACTACTGCCTTATCCTATCCATGTGAAACTCATACATAGAGGAGGACAGCATGCCGCGAAATGATGTAAAATATATTAAACCCATCTGGTCGTCCAGAGATCCGGTGATAAGAAGTCTAGCAGCCCGTTTGCTGCTCCCTCACGACATGTGCCCGACAATCATCTTAATAGTACAAGCCTCAGTCTTACAGATTCCACCGCGACTCCCATCCAATTTTGTGTCCCTCTCTGGTCCTGCCTGAAAACCCAATAGTGATAGGAAAGGCGACCGAAGTCTCGTGGTATACAGTGCGTGCCAGTTTCGTGTGACACCTAGTATGGGCGGTATGCCGACCCGCCTCTTCCGCCGCGGTACCCTCCACGGTAGCCGCCTCCTCGTGGAGCGCCGCCGCCGCCGCCGTAACCACCACCATATCCACCGCGTCCGTATGGTGAGCCGCGACCGCCGTATCCGCCTCGAGGGCCCCCTCGGCCACCACCGCGTCCGCCTCGTGTCATACCGGGGAGGTTGGTTCGCTTGGGGACGACCTGGAGGTGTGTTAACTGCCGGTCGCGCATTCCATGTGGTATATTCTGTGTCGTACCTTTAGATTCCGGCTGCGGAACTGACTGTTGTCGAGGACCAAGGCCTCATTGACCAGATGTGGTTCTGTGAACTCCACATACGCATACCTGCATACGCCCATTAGCGTTCCGATCTTTCTGCCAAACTCTTGCCAGGTAGCGAAAGATACTTTCGCGACAGCTATGACTCCAAAGTTACGCGACTGGTTGCGCGCGGACTGTTAGAGGGCGAAGGTAGGATGTAGAAATGCGCAAATCTTCAAGGAAACCCTCCTCTTAGTACTGACCCTTTAGGATGACCGGTGAACTTGTCCAGCAGTATAGTGACACGGTTGATGCTCCCGATGCTCTGGAAGTGTGCCTGGATCTCTTCAGGGCTCGCGCCGTAGTCGACGTTGCCGACGAAAACACTGCGCGCGTCGACGTCTTCTTTGCTCTCGCGCATCTCGTGGCGCTCGAGATCGGTCTCGCTTTGCATTTGGCGCAGCTTCTGGGCTTCTTCCTCCATCTCTTGTACGCGTCGCCTCATTGCTGAGATCTCTTCCTGTAATGCGCTGTCAGCATGCTGCCTGTCGTAATCCAAACTTATATGCGCGCGCGGCTCGTTGTAGCATTGTCTGCTGAGAGTTCCCCACGCGCGTTGGGGTGGATTGTATCGTACCTCTTCATTGGGGTCTTCCGCGGTATCGAGGCGCTCATCCTCCTCGCGCTTCTGTTCAATCTCGGCGTCGGACATGGTGGCTTGGAAACGGTTGAGTGTCTGGAAGGAGAGTTAGTAATTAAGAAACAGTCGACGGGCCGCCCTTGACTTACCGGGCTAACGTGAATGTTCCGGGCCGTGAATGGTAATTAAGCTGCGACCGCTGGGCGCTAATATTCCGCTCTTGGTACGATCAACTCGGACACCAAATGCGACAACGTGTAAATGACTGGTGGCGAGTTTGTAGGCTGGAGGACAGCTGACGGAGGTGAGGGTGCTGTTGCTCATACGAAATGACGAATGGCATTGGGGAGCTCGTAGCGCGCCGCTAACAAGGCAGCGGAGCCTCACTTATTATGTAAGCACGGGCCATGTTTGCAGATGGGAGAGACAAAGAACCGGCTCTGTTTCATTTCTGTCTTCTTTGCTCCAAATGACACTTCACCTTCTTCCCGCTCATTCTATCAGCTTGAAAGCCAGCTACTCTTCTTGTGCGACCTAGCACGGCATGCAAACCACCATGCTGTAGTCCTCGCGTGAGAGATCTCGGTCCGCCTACGGCAACTTGCTCAGTTGATATTGCTTCCGAAGTACGCGGGCCAAATATTCCTTTGGCAAGTTTGTCGATCTCCACGCAATCTTCAACGTTCATTATTGCGATGCCATCGTGGATACAGAATGTATACATGATGAGCTGAAGCAGAGGATCGTTGTTTGCCAGGATGTTGAAGCACCACTTGACAGCACTAGCCTGAAGATGAGAGGTGGAAAGTAGATTGACGATTTTGTCCATAACTGTCTTTTTTAACGGTCCAATCGACAGTTCCTCCACTAAAAGGTATGTCTCCAACATGCCTCTCGTGTCCTCCGTGTCGTTACGATAGCGGAGGTATCTCTCGTAGATCCAGTCGACAAAGATATTGAACGTCACAACATATATATCGGGGAGGCTACACTGGCTCATTCCAACTTTGAACACATGGCGAAAGTATGCGGGATGGTGGGTCAACAGTCGCTTATGTAGTGTATAACGTTTCTGCTCGTGCCCGACAATGACCACGACAGTCTCTCATGTAGCGGCGGCGCTATACGACATGAGCAACGTGTCTGACATCCTCAAGCTTTCCGGCGAATGACTTACCTTGGGCGAGGCACTTCGACTTTCTTCGAGCTGGCGTCCTGGATTTTGGACATATTGTATTAATGTCAATGCTGAGCAAGGTAGACGTCGTCCTCAGTGTGACACAATAGTGAGGGGGTGTAGTAGATGACAATGTGTATATGGGAAGAGATAAGAACACTTGTGAAAGGTTAACACTGTTATACATAGAAGATGGCCAGCTCATTGCGACATGTAAGATGGACTGCTGCCTCACCTCTCTATTTGCTAATCAGCGCTTCTTCAAACTCGCCTACTCTACTAATGAGTTGAAAAGTATAGCCAGAAACTCCATATCAGCTTAATCGTTCGAGACTCAACAAGTAAGTAGAAGTTGGAGCATGATATAGCAGGCGTCGGCTGCTGTAACCTACGAGCGACATTCTTCAATCTAGGTCGTATATGAAGGGCCACTATGAACAGAACCTCGGTTCAATACAACATGCAGTCGACTTGATCCCTGACCACTAATATTCCTCCTTTCTGTCGGCCGTTGTGGCCTCGTCATAGTCTTTACGCTTCAACCTCGACCTTGACAGCGATTTCTTGCCCTCATCATTCATCTTGCCCACCAAACGAACAAGAAACGTCGGCGGCAATTCCGGTACCAAAACCCTGTCATACCCATCCATCTTGTAAACAATATGGTTAAAGGCCCACCAATCGACATAAAGCCGCAGCAATGGATCGTTCTCAGCGAGATTTTCGAAAGCGTGGATGATACGACGGCAACTCGGATACCACTTATCCAGGGCGCGCATATTCTTGTCAAAGTAACCGTCCATAAGTGCAGACTTAAGGCTAGGAACGAGAAGCCTGTCGGCTAGGACGTAGGCACGACACGCGGTGGCCAGGCCGCTAGAAGGATTGAGTCGAACGTATTCCAGATCGCTTCTCAAAGTGCCGCGGTACAGCCAATCGACGAAAACGTCGAAAGCGTCGGTGTCGATGTCGAGGAGAGAAACGACGCCTTCGTCGGTTTCCTTGAATGCGCCGGAAAGTGCTCCACGGAAGTATCCGGAGTAGTGCATGAGAAGGCTGGTGTGCAAGTGATACTCCTTGCCTTCCGCACCAACGGTGACGATGATGATTTCTGAGCCGGCCGCCATGCTGTGCGAAAGTCAGTCCTACGTTACCTTTGAGTTGAGAAGTGCATACCTGGGGAGAAGCACTGCGTCGGAAGACGAAGACATCATGCAACCCATGCGTAGTCGCTGTTGTAGTGGTGTTTTACGTCGGTTCAAGAATACGATGGAATATCTGGCAACGTGTTGTATTGTTCAGACGGTGTGAGGGGTTCCGTGCTCCACTGTGATGTGATGATGAGGGTTTGGACGTGTCATCGCAGTACCAGTGGTTGAAGTGGGCTCGGCCAAGTTATGCAATGAGAGGAACACGACCGACGACATGAATTTCGTTTCACTTGAGTAATGAGCTGGCTCAGGCAAGTTAGTCTTCTGTATTTGTAAGGTATATGGGAAGGCTACCTCAGGACTTGAATTTGAACTCTTGTCGTGTGAGGATCATGGCGTAACTCTATGCAGTTGGGGCTTTATTGCCTGCATATGTGGACCAGAAGAACATGGAAATATCTCATGACATGGTCGCTGGGGCTGAATATCTTTATTCGCGGGCTTTCTTCTGCAAAGGCGTTCATCTTCATGATTCTGACTTACTTACAGGCATGCTCATCTTATCGAAGTTCTTCATCAAAAGCCTTGATACGGGTGGGCCAGTAAGTGTAGCCTGACTTCCAGGGTTGGCAAGCTCAAGCAGCCTTGCTGGGATAGCTCCCGTTTCCTCGCAAGCGATAGGGGAGAGCTTCCTGTCATATTGTGAAACAGAAATGAGGGTCTAACATCAGAATGACGCACAATGAGTGGAAAAGTCTGCAACGATAGCTAATTAAGTACAGAGAACACTCAATTATGGAATTTAGCAATAGAAATTTTGATGATGAAGATTGAAAAGTGTGCGCCGAATTTGTTCATCTAGACTACGTCAGCGTCGTTTGTCTACATACTGTAGGCTTGCGAAAGACTGCCAGACGTGGACGCACAATGTGCCATGATAATCGCTGAGGTTAAGAGTGACGGGAAACTACCTAGGCATGTCTATTGTAGATTCGCCGCGGTCCACAAACTCGCTCAGCCTTAGTCCGCCTGCTCGGGCGAATACCTTAGCGACTTCACAGATGACTGGATCGAGAGAAAAGTTACTCTTCTGATACTCTGGACCGTAAGAACGGCGTTCAAGAGGAATGTGCCAAACTGGCGTTTTCATCAAATTGACACTGCGCTGGAGTCGTGCCAAACTGAGTCCGGCGTAAGGTGTAGATGTTTGCGGGGACAATATACCCATGTTGTTCATTGGTCTTGTGAGTGCACCAAGAACCATGGAGCCACCTTCGAAGGATTGCTTCGCATCTTGAACACATTCAAAGGCAGCGCAGAACTTGTTGAACCACGGCTGGCAGACACCTACTGCTTCATGGATCAGTTCTGAGCGACGAGTCTCTATCTTCTCTACCAAAATCAGTGCTCGCCAGTAGAATGCGATGGATATTACTTACGAAGTATGGCTAGTGGAATGCTCAACTTCATGTCCCGTAGAACTGGCTCATCGCTATGATTCAAAGCCTTGACAGTGGACCAGGTGAAATCTCGTTCCATCTTGAAACCCAAGAGATAAGGATCTATAACAACAAATCGCGGCCGTAAGTTGTCGGAGATGAGTACTTTTCCCGAAGATGATCTATCCATATATCCGCAATCAAGTCAAAGGCCTCCCAGCACCTATAATAATCCACTAACATGACCATCTTAGCAAGCAGCTTGAGGTTGGGTGACTTCGGCACTTGACGAAAGCCGAGATGTAGGATGTTCAACAATATACCAAAGGCTTCTGGAACCTAATCTGTCGTGTTTGCACGATAAAAGCCGTCATTCCCTTTGAGACTTTCACTCCATGATGTAAACTCGCTCCTGAATTTTGGTGAGGTGGAGACTAGATGCTGCCATGAAACCTGGTAGACCACATCCGGGACAGTGGCATCCTTTAGCATAGGTTGATTTGGTTCGGCCGTCCAGGCATCGGAAGCCGCATCGTTTGATGGTATGTCTTGCTGTTCATCTCGTTCTTTTTTCGAGTCTTCAATCTCACTGTCACCTTCAAAAGCCCGATCCCAGACAGTAAAAGGCTGCACCTGAATTGCGTAGTGTGAGCAAGACATCTCCGATTTCAGTTATGATGATTCGTTCGTTTGGAAGCGGCAACATGATGAGTTGAGAGGTAGATCGCAGTCGTGCGAAATTAATGCTTAATGCTTGACGGTTAATTCACGCCTTACCCATGGGGTGGGAGGTTAAGGTCGAATGGTACGGCGTTGTGGTTAGGTCTTGGTGAGAACAGAATCAGCGAGTGCGAAATTGTGTCCGACCTTTCCGTTTGCGTAACCTGCTTGATTCTAGAGTGATCCAGGCTGTGATATGAGCATTGTGACTTTGACCAGATAGTCAATCTACGATCACAAGTCGCAAGCTGTGCAGTAACATAGGCAATATGTTGCGTGCCCACTTCAGGTATGGAGGTGTAGCGGCACTGATGTCCCGCTCCTACCTGGAAACTCAGTTCACGCTAAGTCGTGTCGCCTTCCACGCACCACACGCGTCCTGTGACAACCATGGAAAGCACCACCAGCCTCAGGGCATATCTTAATCTAACCTTGGTCCATCGAGATACTGTCTGTCATAAAGCGACGGCATGACACCCGATGCACCGATTGAGGCCGCTACCAGATTGCACCCACCGTCTAAACCCCGCCCATAATCCTCTTCATAAGAGCACACTATTTACCCTAGGGTTGCCTCAGATGTGTACGCCACAAGGCGCGCTATCTGGGAACATAAGCTTTGCTGTATGCCTGATCGGTCAAGCGGGTGATGTGCACCCAGATCTGCATAAGCAAGTGTGCGCAGTAAAAGCATCGAAAGCTAAAACCATCGTCTCTTCAAACCACTACACATCCATTTAACCGTTAGCCTCTCAATGCCGCCGCTCAGTGAAGCCTGGCTGGTCGGCACACGAACACCGTACTGATAAGTGCCGGCGTCAGGCACCCTGCCTTGCAATCAAGGTTCGCGTTGCAGTGCCATGCCTGAATATCTTTGGAAGATCGTTGATTCCATGTACGAAATCAACCTGGGTAACCGGCAACATCAAGCCGGCAGACCTGGAGATGTACGAGAGTCGACCTCTTACGATCGCGAAATTAGATGATTCGATGACACTAAAGCTGTTTGAGCATGGACGTTGCGACAAAGAAGACCATGGTTCATGGGTAGTGAAGAACTGGCAACAATAGCGAAGAGACAGATGCAGAAAGTGTGATTGTGAGGGTAGCTCACACACCATCGATCGGCCTACCCTTCTGCTATCTAGACACCATCTTTGCACAAGTTCCTCCAACCTTCTCAGCTGAAGCTTTTCGCGCGATACCAGATCGCGTCTCTTAGCCAGCTCCGTTATCGATATGCCTTGAATCGGACCGAATACGCCGACTTCACGAAAATCCACCGCCAGACTTTCCACCTTCCACCCTTCCCCTCCCGCCCGGCTATTCGCATATCAAAGCTTCACATGCAAACTGTAACACAAGTCCAGGCCATCACCACGCACGCTTCCTGGTCACCCTCATCACACTGCTTCTCCACTAAAGGCCCGAGGAGTTGTGCCCCCCCCCCCCCCCCCCCCCCCCCCACGGAGTACATGCCCAGGAAGTAGTAGCGTGAGACGAGTTTAATAGATCTAGGCGGCGCACATGATAAGCGGTGGTATTGCGACAATGGCACCTTAATCCGATATGTGCAATTCGGCCGGACACTAGGTACGGTATATTTGCATGGAAAGAATAACGTAGTATTGCGCATGCGCTGACAAGCTTTTCGGCGGGTTTGTGTTTCAGCATTGCGGGGCGCTAGCATCAGGGTTATGATGTGCATATGCAAGTGTGGGGTGTGAGCCGAGAACTGTCGTAGCGGCCTGTGTGTATATCGCAAGATGACGTATCTCTTGTGCTTACAGTATGTTGGTGATTAGTTGCAAGCGGCTGGGAGTTTGGAAGTGAGGTGCTGAGAAGACATTACTATTGTCGATTGCCACATCGAGTGACATTTACGTAGTGCCAGCGTATGTACCCAATGTGTGCAACTCCAACATGTGCATGCATCATCATCTATAGCTGCCATTTCGGCTGTGCTTTCGACTGGACATTTGTACTTAGCCCATTACACTTCTGCTCTTCGTTCAGCGGATCAAAGCCCACGGTAAACGCTTGCCTTCTTGGATGTGACTCCTCGTCCTCGTTGGTCAGTTCCTGTGTACTCGTTCCATTGCTCTTGATACTGCACGCCTTTTCATCTCCCTTCATGTGCTCGAGCTCGTACGTAAGACCGTAGTCGTCGACACGCTCTTCCACGACCTGAACTTCGTAGCTGACAAAGATGGCGCTGAGTGACTTCTCGATGATGGGCCAGAAAATGGGCATCGAGGCGCAAATGATGGCGAGATCGATCTCAAGACATGAGAGTATGATGAGGATGGGTGACCACCAGGTAAAGTCGACGTAAGGGTAGGTTGCGCCTTTGCTCTCGATGATGCCATGTAGTCGCCATACAGATGTGCCGACAACACTACGGGTAGATTAGCATGGAATGCTTGATTTTCGAGCCAGGAGCAGCTTACACGGCACCAAAGGTGAAAACGCCAGCCATAGCCATCACATTCTTGTAGCGCAGGTTTGGCGTTCGGAATAAGACCATCGGCACGAGGAAGATGAAAATGTCGAACATCATGTTGGTGGTCGAATGCGCCTTGTAGATAGCGACAAAGCTATCAAGATCTCCAAACCCGAATCCATAGCACTTTGTGTTGATGACACGGTTCCAGTAGCCGCGGACTGGGAAGCAGGGAAACCAGCCAGCGAAAGAAAAGCCGATACCCCAGAGAGTCACAACGACGAGAAGGCCAATGCAGATCCATCACATGTGCCCCGACTTGAAGATGCGGAGGTACTGGAGGAGAAGAGCGATCTTGATGACGGCGCAGTTGGTGGTGTATATCGCTAGTTCAATGTAGTACAGCTGACTTGGTCAGTTAAAACATACATCCCAACTCAGGAACGTTCATACCCTCAGATAATCTACTAGGCGGTTGTAGCCAATATACAGCATGTGATGACCGAGTCCAGTGTTGACCGAAAGACACATGACAATGGTCGCCGCGGTATTCAGGAACTAGAATATATGTCAACTTCATGTCACTTACGCAACTTCAGAAGGGGGAAAACATACCTGAGCAAGAAGAACGAAGCCGTCGTCCCAACCCACTTCCTTCACGATTTTGATGCGAACCCAGAGACGAAAGATGACTGCGCACCATGCGACGATCTATCTGTGGTATTAGTAGACGAAGCATCGAAGCGGGATCATAGAATTCGTACCAAGAAAGTGAGCGTGGTACCGAACATGGTCGCACTGCGATTTGACAAAGGTAGCGGCTCATCTGGGTCTGGAGCATGCAGCACCATCTGCGTATACATTTCCTCCCATGTCGACATCTTGATAGAACGTCTGGTTGTAATGCACCAGCGCCGGCGCTGTTCTGGAAGATGTAGAATTATTATAAGGGCTAGGACCCACGCCGCACGGCGGGACCGTGAGCCCTAATGACTGATGGGCTACTACCTGCCACTTTTCTTCCACGAGGCTACGGTTGACGATTTAGGGCCGTTGCCAAGCAGGCTTCATACCGTCCGCGCCGGGCTAATGCAGGTGGAGGCGTGTTGGAGGCTACACGCTAGGACGATAAGCGAGCCCCGATGAGCGGATGGTTGCATTTGACAGGTCCTCGCCCAAATATTATGCAGGGGTCTTGGGTGAAAGAATCGCATCCTAGACGATATCCGACCTGTGGGATCCGCTTCCACATGCTGCGCATGCGTGCCAACGATTCCAAGGTTCCACTACGGCGGCGAGGGTGTTGCGCAAGGAATTGCTTCTGTATCTTTCCATGTATCCGGTAACCTGCTCGCACGCATCATCCAGGTTCCTGCTTGCTGTAGTTGTTGATTCAAAAGGACTGCGCTTGATGTTGCTTCTCTGCTCCGAGGCATGTTCGGCCGCGCCGTTCCTGTGTGGGCTTAGCCTGGGATGTCACGCCGCGTCCCCTGACTCCAATGTATGTACAGGGTACAAGCAGTGACATGCAAATGCAGTCCACCACGAACGCTGGTTCGGGGGTCCGGTACGTCGCCAGCTGCCAGCCGCAATGCTATACAAAATAACAGGACATTGGCTGGAGTTTGTATCCTTCGTGTGATCCCACATGCAGGGGGGCACTGGCCATTGATATCATCGTCAGATTATACTGCAATTCGGGGCGCGCCACATGCCTTGAACAGGGCGCGCACGAAATTTCCGGGCCAATCGTTGGTCTCCGACGCCATATGACTCGTAGATTGATCTCGTCTTTCTTCTTTGGGATACTGCGCTAATCGTAGCAGATCGGCGCAGGATTCTGCTTCATCTTGTGTGCTGGGGCAAGGAACGATGCTAGGAAGTACCAATGTTCGGATTCGCGAAAGTGATGCGCTCGAGACTTGCATCATGTCCCTTTAATGGATCCTTGGACGCGGCGTTCCATACCCCACGGCGAGACCGTGACGATGACTGGCTGGAAATATTGCCGAATCTTGTCTCAATACGTGTCAGGACAATATGCGAGGAGGTTCTGCGGCGCTCCAAAGAGGAACGGTGGCGAAACAATATCCACGTCTTAAGAGACCGAACAGATCAAGGCTGATTGGTATCGGATGCAAGGCACGATCAGGCACCGGCTTGGCATCGATTCCCGATCTTCGACCTGCCTATCACGTTTTGGTACTACGAGACAACGTCGTAATGCCGGGAGACAGTTCTCATGCAACGGAAGGCGAGTAAGTGATGTGATGCATTGGCAATACTGTTTGATCCCTGGAAAAATGGAATGCAACCGGCGAGCATCGGCTCTCGACCTTGCCCATCACCAGGTCGATCCGAATGCCAGCATTGACCCAGGATGCATCTGGACGTTCGAGCAAGAGTCCACTTACCCCTTCGCCGTTGCCATGTATAAGCAAGACGTTGCCTGCGACCCAGCAACGTTGGCGGGAGCCCTACATCTAGGCACGAATGCGGGTCAAGCAATCTCTGAAGTACGGCACTGATCTGCGCCCGCTCAAGAACATACGACTTACATCCACCTCTTGCTATCTTCTCTGGCGCTCTCGAGTAGCCTTGTGGCATCCCACCGAATGGTCTTAACTTGAGATGTTTGAGCACATCCTATGGTGATACGTAGCAGCTGCTTGCATTTCTTTACAACTCTTCTCGCTATATTCTTTCTCTGTCGAAAATTTTCCTTAAGCGAAGGCTTATACTGTTGATTTGCTCTCTTCTCTATCTAGAGCTCTAGGCCTAGATAGACTTTTGTGGCTTCGAAGCCCGCCTTCAGCCATTTTTGGCCGGCTGCAAGAGCATTTTTAACATCATGCATTGGCAGTTGCTCAAGTAGAGATTGTCTGTGTGTCATGTACCACCTAGCGGTATCGACCAATGCCGCTGAGGATACCTGGTCAAAGTTGGGAAGATCTTCAGGCGCAACACCAGCGACCTCGCCTTGAAAGATAAGCTGGTGGTGGAGGTTTAATAGTACGTACTCAACTTTTCGCAATCTCCTTGTGATATTTGGAAAGATTTTCGTCATGATGTCCAATGTGCATCTCCCCTGACTAGACTTGACATGCCGCACGGCAAAGCTTGCATCTAGGATTCTGATGATGTCTTCTTTTGGGAGGTTATCAGAGGTCTCGATGAAGGAAAAAGTCATAATATCAAAAGATCGTTGTGCCTCGAGTGTGGCATGGATGCTTTCCAAGCATGCCTTTTGCGTGGGCGTTGGATCCGGATATTTTAACTGCCTTTCAGATTCGATATTTCTAGACACTCGTCTATTCCACAACTAGGTAAACTTGCAGGATTGGCTGCGATGAGTATAAATCAGTCTGCAGGCTTACCGATAGAGCAAGTTGCGGAAGGGATGCCGTATCGATTTGGGCAGATGCGGAACCCGTATCGTGATCATAAGATTCTGGTGTTGACTTGCTAGATTTCGCTATTTGACTGCATTGCTGCTTTTGCGATGCTTGAGCAACGCATTTGGATGAGCTTCTAGAGATCCAACTCGACAATGCAAGCCGTGATAGGGAGTCAATGCACGAAGAGCGCTCGATTCTGGGAAGCCGATGAAGGCCGCAGAAGGCCGCAGAAGGAGTGGCTGGAAGACGAGTAGCTTTGTATACAGAAGTCATGGTGCCCTGGCACGAATTGGGTGGATTGTAACGGCAACTGTCGACGGCTCATGCACACGCGTTTGAACTCATATGAACGGGTATCGTTACGTTCCAAAGCCTACAAGCAGCATTCCATCGTACTGATTGAATAAATCATATCGGTAACACCGCTTGAGAGCCTTTCAAAGTTTCACCGGTTCTTGTTCACGGTGTCACCAGTCGAGTGGTTAAATTGGTGCGTACGACACTCATCTTTACATCAAGTCCACCGTGCAAGGCGCTTCTCTAACAAAGCAAAACGGTTTGCGTCTAACAGGACAGCCAGGCAAGTGCTAACCGACTAGACGATAAAAGATTTTTCTCTTCCTTCGATTCGTACGCGTCGACGCTGGAAGCTTACCTAGGTATCATTCCGAAAGCAAGCGAAATGACCTACCTCATAATGCAGACACTCACCACCACTACCAAGACCCTCGCCAGCGACGAAAAGCTACCCCAGAACCAACCACAACAACTCAATTCTACCAAAAGCCGAATGCTACAAAATGCCATGGTTGCATCCGTTGTTCCGAAATGAACACAAGATTGCGTGCATAGTAATCCATGTAATAGGGTCAGAACCATCCACCATCGAACGGGCACACTGACCGACGAACCGGAGATGACGGTCGTCACCAAGAAAGTCAGATCCTTATTCAACATTCTAATCTTGCATAATGGTAGTGAAGACAAACGTGGACACCTTCTTTCTCTGATTTCCTTACCAATCGATGACTGTAGTAGAACCTCGGTATATTTTCACAGCGGCCACTCAGCCGGTACATAATCTTCCGTACGAGAACCGTACATACGTGCTAACCGGGATGGTTGCACAGATTACTTTTACAAAAATAATGATACAAGAACGCGCGTACATTGACAGCAATGCCGCGTGGCACTGTTGGTAGTAACTGCTCACGATGGTCTTCTCCCATCGAAGAAACCCGGTCTGGGTGTCGTCTCCATCTGGCTCGGCACCAGCTTACGCAGTGCCATGAGCGCAGCCTCCAGCTCCTGTTCATTCGGCTGCCATAACGTGCGTATCTCCTCCCAAGCCTTGAGTATCCGTTCCGGAGCTGTACATCGACCAAACGCCCTGAGTGCGGCGACGACAGCCAGACTGGAGAGCCAGGTTCGTTCCAGGTCTTGATTTAGAGATTTGAGATATTGATGCCATATTTTCTCGAGGCGCGAGGCTGTCCAGGAAGTATATCGTACGCCACCAAAAGAGTTGAAGCCATGGAAGATGACGATGAAGATTGTGCCGTCAAGAGGAACTCCATTCCACTTCATTTCCTGTAGCAGCTCATTGACGCGGTCGATGTTGCCAGCGATGGCTGCGTGATGTCGTATCAAGATACCATAGGTCCTGGAATCAGGGCCAATGGGCGCAAAGTCTTGCAATTGCTTCAACTCGTCATCCTTGGCCTCTTTCTTCAGCCTGCGTGCCTCGTCTCGAAAGCGCATGCCCAGCAGACGACGGTCACGCCAGTTGCGATTAAAGAATCTGTGGCCGGGTGCGGCCGTAGTTCGCAGGGCGTGCAGACGCTTCATGCGCTCGAAGACGTGTTCAGCGGCTGAAGGTTCACCTGCGCGCATTAGAGATGCTATGACCGCGTTCATGACTACGGTATCTACTATGTCTCCCGCAGAGACGAGGTCCAGATACGCCTTCCTCACAGCATTTCCGTTTTGCATGACGCCGTAGTAGTAGAGCAGTGCCACACGGTAGTGTCGGTGCATAGGCAATTTCCGGGCCTGCATCTCTTTCATGAAGGTCTCTGCTAATGTGAATTTCCCCGCTTTGACAGCAATATTAAAGAGCACGTTGAAGGTCACGTAGCCACCCTTTAGACCAGCTCGGTGCTCCATGTCCTGCCAAATGCGGAGCGTGGTTTGCAGGTCATCTTCGGACACGGTCCCCATGGCGCGTCCAGTCAGGTGTATGGCTGACGTCCATTCCGAGCGGATTATGTGTATGTGCGCGGTTTTCATGTCGTCTAGGATGGAGAGGAAGCGTTGCGCTGCGATGGGGGTGGGGCGTTCGACGACGGCGAGATGGTGTAGCAACGCTCGGATGGTGACGGTGTTGAGATAGACAACGCCCGGCGATTGCAGCTTCCTATATGCATCATAGACGTCTTCGTGTGGTGCTTCCTCGTCCTTGAGCAGAGAGTCCAGCTTCCGAATGTGCACAGCATCTGCTGGGTCGTGGAGGGGCCAGGGCTCATGGCTGTCACCAACGTTCCACACCAGCGTCCCGTCGTCTGGAGCTTCTGCCTCGGGCCGGGTGTCGATTTCCATGCCGTAGTAGTCTATCAGTGCTTTCAGCTCTTTCTCCGCGAAGCTCTGGACCTTGCTGAGCGGGCTTTTGCGCCCTGGGTGTATGCTGAACTCGTTCTTCTCCGCCTTGACCCACGTGCTCTTTGTCCGCGTGCTCTGGTGTTTGGGCGGTGCTGCCCCTACCCCGCGCAGAGTGTGTACGTGCTTTGCATGCTGTGAGCACGATCCCGCCCGCACCAATGCCTGGACGAAGATAGTGTCCATGCGAGCCGTTGTGCCGCCAGGTGGCCGGGCATGGTCTACCGCCTGCTTGCTGAGTCTGCTGCTTGACGTATGATGCTCAGCACGCGGGTACAGGAAGGCGAGGAACGGGCGTGCATGGGCGGCATGGGCGGCATGGGCGGCATTCGAGACAGCAGAGGTCCGGTCGAGGGTGCGGAAGAGGGACATGAGAGGTCGAGCATGGTGTCCGCGGGAGCCAGTTCAGACGCTGTCCATGTGTGGATTGGGCTGCAATTGGTTACACGGCGCCCATTGCAGAGCTGCCTGGGCGTGGGGGTATCGTTGGTGGTGCGGCGAGTTGCCTTGCGCTTGTCCAAAGATTTCGGCGTCGCGAAGTCTTGGCGAAGTTGCGGACTTTGCGGGCAAGCAGCCAGCATCGACGCCACGACGAATTGCGCCGCCCAGCCTCAGCCTGCGCCTGCACGCCCCGTGTCCCTTCCAGACCCAGGCCGATGCGACAACGTGCCCCGGAATACCACAGCAGACCGAGCCCGCCATGGGCCGCTACGACTTCCGCCCTCTACGGGTGCGCCAGACCGCGAAAGCCCTCTTCGACTCAAAACGAGACCCCAACCTGCCCCAATGGTACGATGTAGTGGGGAACATACCGCCGGGCGAGACCCTCGCACGCCCAGTGCTGCGCATACCAAAGATGCGGAAGGCGCGCAAGGCCAGCAAGCTCTTCAAGCCACTCCCCATCGCATACCCAGAAGACAAGCTGCGTTCGGAATTCTTCGGCGACCACCCGTGGGAACTGGCACGGCCGAGGCTGGTGGTGGAAAACAGCGGAAACGACTCGAAGAACTACGACTGGAGTAGCATCGTCCAGCCAGGCAAGCAGCTGGACGGAGAAAGGTACATGCACCAGCCGATGCCACCCCAGACACCATGAGACTAACGCGCCCAGTGTCGTCCAACGCCAAATGTGGCTGATGAAGCACGCCTCCCTCTCCAAAGCCTCCGCCTACGACCTCGCCCGCCGCGAATTCTACCAACACCGCCACCTCTCCGAGATCCGCCAGCGCATCGCCAAAGAAGAAGCCCTACACGTCGGCGCCTACTTCGGCAAGGGTCCCCTTGAGATCGGCATGGAGCTTGAAGACCGCACATGGGAGAACTGGAAGGCCTGGGCTGCCAAGCAGATCGAGGACGAGCAGTCGATGCGCGCGCAGATGTTCAGTGGGCAGCAGGATGAGGGTCTGGGTCCTGGTGCTGACATGAGCAATGCCGAGTACGACCAGGCCATTGATGAGCTGCAGCCAGCTGCGCCGAACAATCCACAAGGGCAGAGGCCGATGGGTGGGGTGGCGGCGCATGCATAAGCGTGGGTTTGTCGAGCCATGTGTACTGATACTGTACATTTCGTGTAGATATACAATCACCATCGATTCAATTCAAACACTACAAGACAAGTACCATTCGAGGGCTCGGATTCTATGGGTATGAGGAGGGCACCAACGGCATTGCCATCATGTTGTTCATCACCAAATTGCTGGCGCACTCAACAGTATGACGACTGCCAGCGTACAGAGCCTGATTTTCTCATCGCTTCCCTGTGTACGGGTTTCCATCCTTGTACACGATTGTTTTTCGCACTCAGCACAGTTTGCGAGAACGAGTAATCGGAGGAAAATAAGAGTCTTGTACACTCCAGCACAAGGGCGGGAACGGTCACAGGATAGGATTGAGAGCGTTTTTTTTGTTCCTTGCTGGAGTTAATTGCAGGTTTTCTGTAGCGAGTGCTGAGCGCCTTCAGAAGAAGTGCAGAGTCAGAGGCAGTGCATCAAGACTACCGTTGGTTGTCTTTTGGAAACTTCTTCCTCCCACGACTGGTTCATGGTATGTTCCATGGCAGTTTTGCGACAACATATGTTGGTGAGACAAGACTTTCGCAGACCAGAGAGAGCAAAACAAACCATCGGACTGAACGCTGCTGTTTTGGATTCGGAGAATCGGAACGTCCATGATGAAATAAGAGCGAGAAGTTAGATGAGTTGATATCCGACTAGCCAAGCTAGTCAGACCATCGAGACAGTGGCTTACGACTTTCAACGGCATTTAGGCCTTGCGAGTAGTTTTTTTTCTTCTCTCTCTCTCTCTCTCTCTCTCTCTCTCTCGGTTCCCAATACTGGGAAGCAGCACATGATTATTTTGCTTGGCCATTTTTGGAGCGTTTTCGAAGCTGAAATCCGCGCAAAAACGTTGCTGTTTTTATAATGTTGTCTGCAAACTTCGTACAGTTGAAACCTCCACGGTCGTCGCGTCCACATGAGACGACGTGCCGCTGTTTTCTTGGTGGCCCACAGCCATATGAGCGCGACGATATAAAATTTAAATGTCCAAAGAGCAAAGACACAATGTGTAACAGGGTCAACTTTTTTTTTGGTAATGTGTAGTGCAGAAATAGTGAAGTTGTGGAGGAGAAAAGCAGCAGAGTGCTCATAGCCTTCATGTGCTACTAGCAAACTCAGCATGTTGGACACGTAGCGTGTTTTGAAGTTCATGTCCAAACAGTTTATGTGTCTTGATACCCACACTTGCGATTGAAAGGTTTGTCCTGATTTCCACCTGGCGATTGATCTCAGGAAGTCGCAGTCCATGAAGAAATTGATGGTGGGTTTAGTCAATATCGTACATGGACAAACAAGTTTATATTCTCGGTCAGATAACTGTAGGGGAAACATGGCCATGTTTAAAGTTGGTACCGGACAACACATGAGTTCTGATTCTTTGATTTTGGAGATTTGAGGTATCCAAGAGTAGTGTTGTATGTTGCATGAAGTATTCGTGTTCAAGTCTACCGATGAAGCTTAGATGGGATAGGACCTATATATACCCCGGCCCTAGCCATGCTTGGCACAGTCATGTAATAAGTAGTGCATGAGCGAGAAGTGATGGTAGGAGTCGTAGCCTTATGTACTGGAAAAAATGGTAGTTTGCCACAATACAAAAGGCGCTAGCTTTCTCCCATGTACCATTTCCTGGCGACCTCTGTTCTTTTCGAAAAGTTTTGGGTACAGTCCTGATGGACTCCATCGTACATGTCGCTCACCGGGATCCGTGACAAGAGAGGGAAGTTGCGATAAATCAACGGGACGAACATCAAACACGAGACCATCAAGAAAAGAGAGATGGATCTAAACATTTTATCATTACTTATTAGCATATAGCTGCTTTATACATATCTCTGCTTGCCGAAAGGTCAATCAGATCTTGCCGAGACCAGCGCCGCTCTTTACAATCTTCTCCACTTGCTTGAGCGGAGTAAGCTTGTACTTGTAAGGCGCCCTGGTGAAGTTGCCGACTTGAGTAATGTTAACACTAGCCTTTCCAAAGTCGTTCTTTGCCCCCAGATTCGCGAAGCCATCCAATTCGTAGTCGCCATCGGGGCTAGTGTTGGGGCTATCCTCCGGAATGACAAGTCCATATGTGCTGAGAGCCTCGCGTGTTTTGCCCTTGAAGACGTTGCCTTCGACGAGAACCTGGTTATCGCTGCGGGAGTGGATGGCTTGGTACAAGAAATCCACGTAGAGATTGTTGAAGATATGTTGGTGGCCAAAACGACCGGCAGGGCCACGGGTACCCTCGTTGCGCCAGTAGTTGTGGTGGTAGGTGATGTGCAGATGACCTAGGTCGACATTCCTAAGCGCATCGCTATTGCCGACCAGAGAACTCTTCCAATGATCGTGGAAGTAGTTCCATGAGACTGTGATCCAATCGGCCGCGCGAATGATATCAACTTGGCCATCGTACGCATCTGGGCCAAGAGCTGGGAAGTTGCCAGTGGTGAACTCGTTATGATCGATCCATACGCGGGTGCTGTTACGGATAGTCATGGCGTCGTCGTCAATGGCTGTGAAACCAATGTTGCGGATGATAACGTTGGTCTTGTTGAAGATGTTCAGGCCTGACCCAGTGATCTGAGCTCCCTTGCCTACTCCGATGACAGACTTGTTCGACCCGACTTGAACTCGTGACGTAAGATTGAAACTACCCTTGGCGTATACAACCGTTGGCTCGCTGCCGTTGACTGCCTTGATGAACTCAGCCACAGTCCGAACAGTGACACTCTTGCCATGCCTGCCAGCGCCGCCAGTAGTAGGTCCAATTGGGTTGTCCTTTGCGAATCCGACTAGGCTAAAGTCGCTGCCAGCGGGAGCTGCAGTTGCCGACAGAACCAGAGACAGGAGAGATAGAATTGGTAGCTTCATCTTCGAGTGCAGGAGAGGATGCAGATGAGATTGAGTGATGTGATACCGATCAACCCGCGATGTCACTCACATTTTATATCCCACAATGCTTGAGCGTCAGTAATCGAGCTGATATAACGGAGCCATGCAGTCGGCTTCCAGGCATGTATTTCAAGAATTCTTCCGGTAGAATGGCTGATGGCGCATCGTCACACTGGCTCGAACAACTCCCAATCGCACAAGTGCATGCAGCATCTCTCGTCGTGATGCTGTACTTCATCTTGGCCCATCTTGGCTGGCGTGCGTCCCACCTCAGGAACGGCAGAAAACATGGCGCAACTTTAGAATGGTGGCTTGATGTTGTGGTGTTGAGTGGTGGAAGTATGCATCCTCAGATTTTCCCGTGGCTGAAAGGCAACATCGCCTACTCGGACAGCGGGGAAAATACGCGGATTCCAGCTTGGCGCCAACTTCCACCAGTACAGGCCGCGGCTCCTTGTTTTCTTATTCCGGCCTGGCTTGACGTCTTGCTGCCATCGTACATCTTAACGCTGTGGATTCGAAATGAGCTATATCTTATACCGCCCTATTCGTGGTGCGCTCTACTTCTCTTCCTCCAGCTACCGCTCTGCATCACATGTCGAGGTAAACATTGCGCCAGCTTCGCGATGAGGATATAGTGGCGTATCCAATCGACCTTTCTGTTGACAAGAAGAGGGTCTGTGTCGCATGCTCGCAAGTTTTCGACTATGTTGATCATTCCCTCATGTGCTAGCGCTACGGTTGAGAATATCACGCAAGTTTCGAGCAACGATTGCGCACCTCCGCATAGGCTGAAAAGGGTATCTCCTATCCTTTTTCTTGGTATCTTTCACTTGACCACAAATTCAACGCGTGGAATTGACGGGTACAAAGTGGTGAACCAGGTAAGATTTCGTGAGCCCGGCATGCACATTCGCCATCTCACACGCTTTCACCTCTCTTACTTAAGACGACCAAAAGCCATTGGAAACAAAAGTGATGGTACACCCTTTGAGTCCGCGAGTGGAAGCAAAAGGTTGCTGGTACGTTGATACCATTTGCGAAAACTCGTTCCTCGGACAATCCCCTTGAAGCGGGCCGGGTAGGAATAAGCCATGGAGAAGATTAGTCGCGCGTACGAAATATTGAGCGAGCCAGTCTTAATGTCCGAGTATGACCGGTATCAACCTCACCACCCTGCAGTTCGGACGTAGAGAGTTCCTTGCAGAAAAAGAGATCTCCGTGAACGCAATGACCTGGAGGTACCTTCTTTCCACGATGCACGCCTACGCCAAACGCTGAGCGACTAGAAGCGGCATCTTCAAGGACAGAACAGGTTATGAAGGCACCAATAGGAGCAGAGAAAGGCGAGAACAAGAGAGCTGCGGAGATAATATCATGTGCCGATGGGCTGAGTATCAGTGGCGGCGACGAATGGGCGAACCGCGCACTCTTGAAACTGCTGAGCGGAAAACGGTGAGATAGTCGAGACGAGGATATCATGTACCGCTAGTAGCAGTATCAGAGAAAGCAGTAAACGCGGTATACTCTCTCTACAACCAGAGCCTGTATCTGTTCTCTATCAACACCGAGATATCCGTTGCTGCACCCGAAACTATAACTTATGCGGCGACCCCCTTTTTGTTCACTCCTGATCAATCGAGAGGTGGAGGTAGCCCGGATGTCTGGGTGATGGAAATAAAAGAGTTATTGAATGACCCAGACGATGCGGACGAGGAGAAGCGACGTTCGTAGATTTGGTGAAGTATGGGCAGTTCCACAGGGAGGGCGATTTTGTGAGGATTTGATTCTATAGTGTCCCTGCTATGACTTCTCAATGAACGTGTGAACAAGGTGACCCGATTGCGATCGTAGCTGTTGATTCATCTTTCTTCCAATCTTTGCTAATCGTTCGGTCCTTTCAACGTCGAAAGGCTGCACTTTGAGAGCTATACAGCGATATGCGCTTCGAAGAACGAGAAGACTTATGGTACGATGTGGTAGACACGCCTGAGCAAGTCTGTCCCCAAGACGTCCACGGAGACACCCAATCGATTGAGAAGCGGGAGCGAAGCGTTGAGACTTGGTATAACCGCGGAAAGATCGTCACCTAGGATGGCTGCATGCGCAGCAGATCCTGAATCCAGTGCTATGCATCAGAGTGATGCTATGTGGCGCGCCTCCAATCTGGTGGACGGCACGTAGAATCCACGATGTGAGTCCAACGTGCAGTGGTCAGGGAAGCCGAGTCGTGCGAGCTTGTAGAAAAGCCGATCGAAGTGAGGTCGGCGCACTGGATGCCGGCAGATGGGTTGATGGGAAAGAACTAAGATCCAGACTAACACTATGAGAGAGAGGAAGTCATGCGTTTGATTCAAGGGCCCTCAGTGTCGGGGAGGCCGCGAACACACCCTCGTAAGCAGTAAAAAATTGGACATAGAGCGTACAGCGGAGCCCCTGGATCCAAGTGCTGCATTTTTCCCTGTATGTCGTGCAGTGCCTCACCTCTGAGACCTCTCCGCTGGGTGTTCAACTTGAACATGGTCAATCATGTGAATAGAATCCCGTATGCGATCGAAATGATGAGTGATCAATCTTCGTAGAGCTCTAGGACCTTTGGGCGCTGCTAGATTGCACGATCTTAGAATAAAAGCTTGCGATCCGACGCTCGAGATGGTGTTACAAGTTACCGCCCAGGTCCAGTGACTGAAACGATAATACCCCCAATAAACACGATCGCTACGGTATCATCCCACGTGCGACAATGGGATTGAATGCGAACCGCTCGGCAGTGGGACATCGATTTCAGTGAAAGACCAATGGGGCCATGCGCCGGTCATTGTGGCACCCCTACACGAGGTAGCCTCCGAAGGCTTGCACATCGCCATGTCAAAATTTGCCTGCTCATACCCAGTTGGATTTTAGTGGGGAAGCTAATATGTCAGTGTGCTGGTAAGCAGAGTATTATTGGGACCAACCGACTGTCCAGAAGACGGGTTCCGCATGGCACGCCTGTGGAGAGAGTGACTCCGTGGACGTGACCCCAGCTGACGGGGTCCTGAACTAGATGTTTCCGACGTGGGGTGCGGCACCGTGTTCGGTTGCGGCGTGTTGCACGTGTAGGGCGAAGACGAGACAAGATTGATGGTGTCGGTCGGCGAGGCAGGCGTTTGGTGTCATCGCCAATGCTGACGGGCACGCCACAGAATCATAGGAATGCGTGCTAAGCATACCGAGAGTGTGTTGAGCGTGAAGAAGCTTCGATCCTCCAGTCGTCCACTGGGCGATGTTGGAAGAGGTGCTCTGACCGTGCCCGTGTTAGCGTCTTGGCGCTACACGTGGGGCATATGATTGGATCGAACCTCTTCTCCTCGAGTTCGCCCAACGCGCACTTTCACCACACCAGATGCGCGGCAGGGATAGCCGTCAAGACCCGTCAAGCCTTGTCGTGGCCTGGGCTTGCAAAGGCGCACTTGCACGCATGAGTTCTGCCTGTTTTAGCGAAAAGGCCGAAGTGAATATCGCAAATATACGGCGTGCCAGCATGCGGTGCTCCCATTGGTCCGTAGGGTTGCCTGTTTGGCATTCAAGCATGTCGTTCAGCCTTGGGAGTAAGCTTGATAGCAGGTATATAGCTTGGCCCTGTACCCTTTATCTCTGACTTCCAGCTTGCACAGCCGCCATCTCCGGACTCAAGCCTCGTCTAATCTCTTGACACGTCTCGGCAAAGCTTTGCAATGGCTCACAAGACAGCCGGCGGCAACGCTGCTTTCCACAACTTCAACAATGACTTTGCGGTAGGATGACACCTATGAGACATCAGAATCACATATGCTGACTGCTCATAGCACATTGAAGACCCCAACGAGCGACGCCGACTTGCCCTCGCTGAGATTGACAAGGCGCCTTTTGGCTGGTACCATGTACGCGCCATCCTTGTAGCCGGTACTGGCTTCTTCACCGACAGCTACGATATCTTCTGCGTGTCCCTCTTGACGATCATGCTCGGTATCGTCTACAAGCACGACAACAAGGGCGTTCTGCTCACTCAACAAGACACTGCTATCAAGCTTGCAACTTCAGCTGGTACTGTTCTTGGACAAGTCGGATTCGGTACCCTCGCCGATATCGTTGGTCGCAAAAAGATGTACGGTCTTGAGTTGATCCTCATCATCGTTGCTACGCTCGCTCAAGCTCTCACTGGCCCCGGCCCCGGAACTTCAATCGTCGGCCTGATCATCTTCTGGCGTGTGTTGATGGGAATTGGTGAGTTTGTCATGTGTGAATCTGCAACGAAGCCTTGCTGATGATGACTAGGTATCGGTGGTGACTACCCGCTATCGTCCATCATTACCTCCGAGTTCGCCACGACCAAATGGCGCGGTGCCATGATGGGTGCCGTTTTCGCCATGCAGGGTTTCGGTCAGCTTGGGGGTGCCCTCGTCATGCTTTGCTTGGTCTCTGGATTCAAGGATACCCTCAAAGGAGTTGCTGGCTATGCCGACTGCGACGGTCAATGTGCTGTAGCTGTCGATAAGATGTGGCGCGCCCTCATCGGAATCGGTATCGTTCCAGCTTGTATCGCGCTTTACTACCGCCTTACCATCCCCGAGACGCCCCGCTACACGTTCGATGTTGCCCGCGACGTCGAGAAGGCCAACGAAGACACCAAGCAGTATCTCTCTGGTAAGCACGGTAACGGCAACCCTGACGCGATCACCCAGGCTGCCCAACAGCAGTCCGCTACTCAGCTCGAGGTTCCCAAGGCTTCTTTCGGCGACTTCTTCAGGTTCTACGGCAAGCTACGCAACGGCAAGATTCTTTTCGGTACAGCTATGTCGTGGCTGCTTCTTGATGTCGCATTCTACGGATTGGGTCTGAACTCCTCGACCGTGCTACAGGCCATTGGCTACGCTAGCGGTAAAACTCTCTACGAAAGGCTGTACAACCTTGCCGCTGGTAACGCTATCCTGGTTTGTGCCGGCGCTATCCCTGGATACTGGCTAGCAGTCGCAACCATCGACACCGTCGGACGCAAGACCCTACAACTGGCTGGCTTCACTATCCTCACCATCCTCTTCATCGTATGGGGATTTGCCTACAGCCACCTCAGCCACCATGCTATGTTGGCCATCTACGTTCTGATTCAACTGTTCTTCAACTGGGGTCCCAACACCACCACCTTCATCGTCCCCGGCGAGTGTTTCCCTACTCGCTACCGTTCCACTTCCCATGGCATCTCCGCCGGTTCAGGAAAGATTGGCTCCATCATCGCCCAAGGCGCTATCGCTCCCCTCCGAACCCGAGGCCACGTTACCAAGGAGAACGCCAACCCTTGGTTGAACCACGTGATGCAGATATTCTCTGCCTTTATGTTCGCAGGTATCTTCACTACTCTCCTCATTCCAGAGACCAAGCGAAGGACTCTAGAAGACCTTGCACAAGATTGGGATATGGGAAATGAGTCTATAACTGGTGCGGAGCATGCCGTGCGCAAGGACACCCGCAGCAGCGACGAGGCTGGCACCATTGAGCTCAAGGTTTAGTTTTGCCTAATCATTTCACATATCAGCCTTTCTTTTCATTAGGCACTGCCTGTATACCCGTCTTCATGTAGCATAAGTACCTAGACTGTAATTACATTCACTCAACCTTCATTCGAGAGCACCACACCGGACATGCTAACTCTTCTAACTTGATGCAGGTTTCCACACAAGCATTATTTGGGTTATGTCGACGTCAATCGAGGTCTTCGCTAAATTATGTCTTCTCGTGCTGAATTGATGTTCTCATTAGTCGCGACTCACAGATGGGTATGCGACGCCGTAGTTTGTATATCATCCATTTCATCCACTGACAGTCCAACAACGCATAACAAACGACCCACTCAGACTGGCCACAATCGTAAGAACCCATATGTCAACCAAGGCTTAACGTTTCAGAAACTATTCATTGCAAAGGCCGCATGCGCACACGTCCTACTGCGTTTGGCGTCATTCACCCCACCCATCTCAAAATCTCGATTCGAAAGTTTAAGATCCACACATTACACATGTTCGTATCCAATTCATTTCATTAGGCATAAACCATCTGGAGTTAGAAGAATCCGCTTTGCTGGCGTTTAAAGAATGGGTTGGGAAAATCGATTTACAACACGTCTCATCAAAACCTTCGATCTCTACGTCCCCTTCTTTACATAAACGTCCCCGTTGCCGGGTGGAGGCTACGTACCTCTTCCGCCTCGAGATGTAGCCAAAGCTTTCAGTTTTCCTTGTGTACCACAGCTTGAAGTCGGAACTACCCAAGACGGTGAAGCGAGCTTTTGTAGGTTTTCCCAATCAAGCATCAACGCCCTCGATTCCTGGGTTGGGAAGAACAATTTAAGACCAAGATTTACTAAGATTCGAATCAGTCTTGCGCACAAAGCCGTTGGGGAGTTGCCGTTGTTGGGTCGTGATGCTGCACTTCCTCACCATCGTCCCCATTTTCCATTCTATTCTACCGGACGATCCACTCTCTTGAGTGCCCTGTTTACTATTTCTTCAATGATACGCTAGCGGACCTGAAGCGGCTGGAACGATGATTCAGTGTACCTGGCTTTGAGATATTCCCCTTGCAACTCGCTGCTTTGCTAGACAGGCGTATCATGGCTTGGGCGGGCAGATATAAAGCATTGCTAGACGAACCAGGGGCCACTGTGAATGGTTTTTCATACTTCTGCAACTCGGCCGACCAGGAAGACGCACTAAGAGTGTATGAGGGTGACACTCATGAAGTTGTTGCTGCAAGACTGATGATAATTGGAAAAGGATTGATGAGTAGAACCTTTCGATTTGCGGGCTCTGACGACCAGTTGACTAAGTAGAGAGTTGCAAACTCGGCCCCACGACTTTGCGCATTACATTATGAACATTTTTGGAAAGTGTTATGTTTTAAGAATACAATCATGCTTGGTCAAGCGACTGCGCCAAACATGTAGCGAAATACCTGCCCCTCAATCTTTGTAGCTCTTCGTGGGTACCCATTTCGGCGATTACACCATCTTCCATGACGAAGATGACGTCTGCATGTCGAATGGTGCTTCTGTGCATGGTGTCAGCAAATCATCCTCTCAAAACCTGGTGAGAAGATACTCACAGCCTATGCGCAACAGCAATGGTTGTCCTCGTCATCGCAGCCTCATCTAGCACCTTCTGGACGATCCTTTCGCTCTGAGTATCCAACGCTGACGTTGCTTCGTCCAACAACAACAACCGTGGCTGGCGAATTAGTGCTCTAGCAATCGCAATGCGCTGCCTTTGCCCGCCGGAGAATTGCAAGCCCTTGGATCCACAGGGGGTTTGGAGACCTTCAGGTAACGAGGCGACGAACTCCAGAACGTTAGCTTGACGACAGGCTTCTTGGATTTCTGCATCAGAAGGCTCGTGTTCAAGACCGAGGGCAATATTGTCGCGCACTGAGCCAAGGTAGAGTGGTGGTTCCTGTTGGACAAGCGACATGTAACGGCGATAAAGCTGGGGAGACATGAGCGAAATGTTCTGGTCGTTTAATGTGATGTACCCGGATATCGGGTCGTAAAATCGGAGCAGCAGAGAAACAACCGTACTCTTGCCACAGTCTGAGGGGCCGACGAAGGCAGCAAATGCGCCGGGCTTGATCTTCATGGAAATACCTCTCAGTACTCTGGACGCGTTACGCTGTTTGTATCTGAACTCAACATCTTCCATGGCAATAACTCCGTCCGAAGATGGCCCTTTGCCGTTGGTCTCGTCTGATTCGCGGATGTTAGGCTTGACAGTCCGCAGCCACAGGATGTAGTTCGCGGCCCCTTCCGCCTTTGTAATAGAGGTGCTGTACATGAAGAATTACGCCACACCCTGCCCACCAAAGACAATGGCGATAAAGATGACGAAGAACTGCGATGTATTGTACTCGCCACTCGCGATCAGCCGCGATCCGTACCAGAAGCCTAGGGCCATGACTAGGAAGTCAGCGGACTGCGAAAGCGCATACGGGAGAAGCGCGAAGGTCAGGCTCTTGATGACCTTTCTTGTGATAGCCTGGAGTGTGTCGCTGTATTGGCGCATGATCGAGGTTTCGAGAGTCAGCATGCTGACCGTCCGGATGGATGTGACTGCCTCTGTTGCCAACCCAGCACTGCCTGGAAATTGCTCTTCTGTAGCAACCTCGAGCTTCTGGTCGATTCGTATGCGATAATAGCCGGCAGCTACAATGATGGTCAGTCCGCCGAATACAAGTGTGAGTCCAAGCTTCCAGCCATAAGCTATGCCAAGCGCACTGCTGGCCGTGATGTTGACCAAGATGTTGAACATGAGACCTAGATTCGCTGACATCAATTCTTGCAGCGCTGTCGGCGCAGATGACAATTTTGAGGTCAATGCACCAGACGAATTTTCTGGGCGGTCAAAAAATTCCTGATCGAAGCTAATTATGCGCTCGATCATTTCTTTGCGATATCTGTGAGTCAAAGTCTGTCCAATGCTGTTGCATGCGAGGCCAATAGCGAAGTATGCGAAGAGATTGGCGAGAGCTAGCACGAAGAACATGAGCGCCCAGAAGTTAGCTTGCTCTTGTGCTTCAGACCCTTGGAGTGTAAACACTCGAACGAGACGGGAGAAGATGATAGCTTGTGCTGGGTAGGTACCACCGCCGATGATCCCCCCCACAATTGTGGCAGCGTACCAGTAGCGAAGATCAAAGTTCTCTTTCAGCATGATCCATATGCATTTGATGAGAGAGTAGCCCAGAGTTCCAGCAGCAAGGTGCTCGACTTCGCGCTCAAGCTCTGTCGCGTTATAATGCGATTGCGTTCGTTGCAAGGCGCCTTTGCGGTCTAGACTGTCTTCGACGTTCTGTGTTTCCAGCAACTCTTTTTGAATGTCCTCGTCATTGGCTTTAGTACCAAGATCCTGCGCGCGCACCATTGCCGCATAGAGACCATCGCTCTTGATGAGTTCATGATGTGTACCCTGCTCGTAGATCTGACCATCTTTCATGACGACGATGTTGTCTGCCGCCATCACAGTAGCAAGCTTATGAGCAATAATTAACGTGGTCTTGTTGATAGAAACGCGGTTGAGTGCGCTCTGCACAACCTTTTCAGCGCGAGGGTCCAAGGCACTGGTTGCCTCGTCAAACAACAGTATCTTAGGGTTCGAAATGATACTTCGAGCAATGGAAATGCGCTGTCGTTGACCACCACTCAACATGCTTGCTCGTTCTCCGACTTGGGTATGGTAGCCTTCCGGTAGTGCCTCGATGAAGTCATGCGCATTGCTGTTCTTACAGGCTTCCTGCACAAGCTTCATCTGCTTGGCCGCTGGTAGATCTTTTTGGTCTCCTATCAGACCCTTGACGACGTTCTCAAAGATCGTACCTTGAAACAAGGTTGGCTCCTGCTGGATGAGACGGATATTGGACCGCAACCACTTTGTATTGTATTCGGAGATGTCACGACCATCAAGCAGGATCTGACCGGAAGTAGGCTGGTACCATCGTTCGAGTAGACCAACTAGGGTTGATTTGCCGCACCCACTGGGTCCAACTAGGGCCGTTGTCTTTCCAGCTGGAATCGAGAGACTCAGACCTTGCAGGACTTGGGCGCTTGGTCGGGCCGGGTACGCAAAACGTAGATCGTGAACGATGATTTCTCCATTACAACTGGACGGCTGCCAGCCTTCAACCGAAAGTGGATCGAGTGTTGATGGGCTGTCGATGATAAGGAACAGTTCACCCGCCGCTGAGGAAGCGTTGGTGAAAGCTTGAAACTGTGGAAAGATGAGAAGTGTTGCAGTAGCACCGAGCACAACACTCAGGACGACGGTGAAGACTGTGCCCACGTCACCGATTTCTCCACTCTGGAACATGCGAAAACCTTGCCAGAAAGCCAGTGAAGTACCTGACATTACCAGAAAAGTCTGGCTGGAGAAGAGTACACCGTAAATGACAGATTTCTTGTTACCTTCCTTGTGCGCCTTCCGCAGGTAAGACTCGTAGCCGTCGACAATCTTCTGGTGAGCCCCGAAGGCGTGAATGGTCCGGATCGAGCTGATCGCATCTTGCGCCAGAGTACCAGCTTGTGAGTATATCTTGGTCTGGGTGCCAATCGTTAATTGGAGGCGTCAGGTCAAAAGACACATGAGTACTCACCACTCTAGCTTCGATAGGCGCATCCAGACCTATGCATACCCCGGTAATCAAGAAGATGGCAGGTATTATGCTCATCACAATTAGAGCTAGCTTCCATTGAACGGAAAGTGCTACAATGAAACCGGAGAGAAACAGCGAAATGCCTTGGACGCAGATAAACAGCTTTTCAGCTATGCCTTGGTTGATCCTATTGCCATCTAGGCCACATAGTCAGCAAAACGATCATGGTGCACATAGTGAGCTTCTCACTTGTAGTCACCTGGGTTGCAGCAGATCCACTGCCGCCCTTGTCGAAATGCGCCACGTCTTGACGAAGCAACTTGTCCAGAAAGTCCTCTCGCAAGGCGCATGTCGTCCTGGCTGCGGCAATACAGATGCACAGAGTGCCCAAGTACCCAATCAAAAACCGAGCGACGAATATGTATACAAAGTAGAGTACCAAGTTGTTGATGTTACTAGTGAAGGTTGAGCTGTCTTGGCCTGTTGCCTGTTGATTGAACTCCGCGGTGGACTGGCCAAAAACAAGAGTCATCAAAGGGAGGGCAGCACCGACGATGATAGCACCGGCCAGCCCGAGAGAATAAAGTATGCGATCCGCCGTACTGGCATACGTGAAGACGCGCTGTGAGAAAAGAATACTCAGCTTGTACTCCTTGAAACGAACTAGATCCCTGACTTACGAAGTAATCTTTAAGGCTCCCGTCTTTTTCTTCGTTTGCCTCTTTTTCTTCCGGATTTTTGTTTGATTCTTTGTCGTTAGTAGCAGCGAACTTTTCTGCGTCCACCTTGTCCGGGATGCCGATCGCAGTGAATGGCCTCTCTACCGTCTCCTCCATAGTGTCGGAGCTCTGACGAGTAATTGGGGGCGCGTTGTAATCTTTCACCATTGTTGGCGATGTGTAAGCGACTTATGTGCATCGTTTTAGTAGGGAGGGCGTGTTGTTTATTGAATGCGATGGGCTTGCATAGCGCGTCAATGGCCGTGCGGCTTGCGAGACGGAGGCCTCGGATTCCGGTGTTAGGTACCAAGGCGAACGATCACCCATTGCAGAACAACAGAACGTCATGACAACTTTGCGTTACCAATCAGAATCGCAATCAAGTCGCGAGTGACGCCCCAATCGCGCAAGATCCGGATGCTCGTTGTTGGGGACAGTGTTTAATTCTTCCAGCACTGGCGAGGAGGAATGGAATCGATGATGGAGGTGGAGTTAGGCAACCATCAGAGGGCGCACGCCCCTCCTACTCCGACCCTGAAACCCCTTGGTCTTGAGCGTCCACGAGAATGAGAATGTCGCGCGCGGGCTGCTAGGCCTCAGGCTGGACAACGGTCGTTGGCTTTGAGCTTTGAGTACGGTAGGATTGTTATGGCTTTGATTGATCTTGAGCGTCATAGACTCTAAACTTAGCCAAGTCGATACAAACGAACAAGCTCGTTTTTATTAAATTGTAACCTAGCTATACTACAACCTAAAAGTATGTGTAAATTTTCATATTATAGTCCTAATGAGAAAGTGACAGCGTATACCTTTGGGAGGTAGTGTAGGGTGTACAACTACAGGCTTCGACGATTGGAAAGAAGGATCACCATGTTTCTTTTTAACTGTCATCTTTATTCCGTAGTAGCTCGTTGACTTCTTCATTGCTGCCAATATGGTCTGAATCTTCATCTGTTTCTTCCTTGAAAATTCTCTGCTCGCTATGGACTTGAGGAATTGAACCGCAGCTATCTTGGAAGCTGACATGATGGTAAAAGACTGATATCCCTGCTATTATGACTACTTTAGAAGCTAACATCGTAGTGAGAAAACTGCTATCACTGCCACTATAGCTAGCCTTGCAGTCGACATGGTGCCTGTGCAACGCTGCTTGACCTGTAAAATGTAAGTAAGGGTGTTCTGGCTTTATAATGGGACACTTGCACTCCAACTTATGCTTTCATATCGACTTGACCTGCTGCTGCTGCAGCAGCAGCAATGAGATACTAACCTCAGAAAACTATGCAATATGCGGAACAAAGAAGTGCATTGAGCTTCAGAAATATTACACTAGTGTCTGTGCGAAGTTACCGAACGGTATTGTGGGCAATAATGTTGAAGGCAAGCTTCTACTGCAGTCAAACATTCTCATGCGGCATGCTAATCACATCAAGCGGGAGTCTATACAAGAAAAGGTACTCATTTCATTGGTGCATTTGCCGATTCATCGAAGATTTCTCGACCATATCTCTCAGTTGGTGTTATGACATACCTAATCGATGCTATCAGGTCGGGACACACTTCCAGATGACCACAATATAGCGCTGGAAGAACATGTTAACTGATGCTGAGCTATTGCTACTATATAGATCATTCGCAGAAGCAACGACTGGCGTAGAGAACGCTGTACAACATCACGATATGTGGTTCCCGTCGTGGGGCACGGGCGTTGAGGTCAGGTTTCTTGACGGTAGGTACCGGCTATTGCCGCGACAGTACGCGTTCGACTTGAGTATCACGCAGACTAGATGAGGCTCTGCGATGGTCGGGCGTAGAGCCGTTTGAGCATCAAAGTCGGTTTTCTGCGGCACCTCAAGCTTACAGGGCTAAACTCGTTTTTTAGTACAACAAAATCTGCCTCTGCATCAGATTCGGATAAGTTGACTTTCGACAGGCATACTCCCAAACTCCTACTGTGGCCATCGTGAGGTGATGAAAGAACTCCCGCCTTGTTCTTCAATCCTTTGCCTCATCCTCCACGATGAGACCGAGTACTTCCTAGCCTATCCTTGAACTTTTCCCTGACCTCCGAAACGTCAGCGAATACCTCCACAAGAAGCTTGCGAGACACCTAGAAGGGTTTTATTCTAGACCGGTCTCGAAGCCTCTCTATCTCACCATTGATACGAAACTTTTAGAGCTTGACTTTGTCACTCCTCGTCTTGCCTATGTTTTGGAGACCAACGACACACGGCTCAAGACCTGCCCAGTCATTCCGAAGCAAGCGGTAACCATTGCAGCTGATTCTCAAGGAAGTATGATATCAAATTAGCCGATATAGGCTCGCACGATGGAACCTTGTATGCTTGGCGCCTGCATTGGTGCGGGCCTACCAAAGTGCGATACCATGTGCCATGTACAGCTTTCGTCGCACCTGTATCATGGAGACAGCGCATGATTGCAGTACAGAAGACGCGAGTACTATCGCAGCTCACAAGTCTGGCTCGAAGATGCACAAGTACTATGAATCCTCCAACGACGGAGATATTGATATTCATTGCTATATATGTCAGACGGCAGGCAAATACTAGGAAGTTTGCGCTCGTGAAGGCACCATTACAACATACCCTAGAGGCATTCGCTAAATCTCACGTTCCGTTTACAGCTACGTAGAAAGCTGCATGTACCTTGTGGGCACGTTATGGAGACCAGATTCCCATGCATAACTACCTAGGTAGGTGATATGATACCCTGCACGATTGTCGAACCGTCCCGAAGTCTTGTCGAGTCGCTAGAGAATCACCGGTTTGAACAAATTGAAGCAATCTTTTGCATCAGCGGGTCGAGAATAGCATGAATTGATAGGATGATGTTGATAGTATAGCCGGCAGGTCTCAGCCCATGGGTGCTGCATGGAGAGTGATTTAATTCCTTCAACTTTCGGCTCGTTACCGGAGTATACTTGGGTGTATGATGGGTTGTAGACGTACACGATACCTGTGTATTGCAACCTAGGCTGCATCGAAGAATCAAATATGAAGAAGGCAAGTTTTCGCTTATCTGCGGATGCGAGCGGCTTGTACGATTTCGACATGCCATGTACTTGGGTCTGCCTTATCTTCGCCCAAAATATTGATTTACAGGCAACATCTTGTCTAGTCAGTTTATACACACTTCAGCTAGCAAGCGCATGCCACTTACATTAACATGCGCTGCCGGGTGGGTTGAGTAACCATCTATGGCTTTCTGCAATTTCCAGAATTGTATCAGTCAATCGAAATTGGCAACAGCTGACCCGGTGAATGCCTTGGCAGAAGGCTGAGCTGATCCCCAGTCGTATGCGGGGTATCACTGGAGGGTAAGAACTCTTAACTCGAATCCTGTCAAGAAGAAAAAAATCCAAACGAGAGTAGAGGTGTCGCTTTTGCGACTATCGGTGGGTCCTGATGATTTTATCGCGTTGGTCATTGGACTCCGGCGTGTGGTCAGGCGATATCGCCACTCTAGGACAATTCACGTCTAATGTGTCTACTTCATTAGGCCTGCACAGGGACATGGATCTCAACGACACAGGCGGTTCGAGATTCCGAGACTTCTACCACGCCCCCGAAAAGACACGGCGTCACGACTGCTTACCAGGTCAAAATTGCGAAAATTGTCAATTCATGCTGGATAGTTCCCTGGACCGTGTAGTGCAATCACAACACGATCTGAGTAGCCCAACCTCGCATCCTGGACACGAGCTGAATGTCAAAAACATTGAAGTGTCCTCGATCAATTGCGCATTCTGAGCCTTCTTAATATCATGTCTCCAGGGTGCCGATGGGTTGCTCTTGTCGCAAGCGAAGGCCTACAACGATACCACATCCAAACAAGTACTTCATTGCGATGAGAATGGAGTACCGGACCCCGACGGGGAGTGGTACATGTCCGAAGAACGAAACCGAGTCGACATTACTCTTGGTCTGACTTTCAGCCGGACGATCTCCCCGGCCTTGCGGGGTTATCTTACCGCGCGCATGGAGATTTGCTTTTGGACACAAAAGTGGTAGAATTCAGAAATAAAGAAATGATTCCCTAGGATCACAAAAATGCTTCCGTCCTTCACGGTGCAAAGCGAGTCAGAGATGAACTCATCTGTCTCCACCAACGATGCTGCTATGGCTTCAGCAATGGGCACCGACCCGAGACTCGACAGGATCGATAAGATGAGAACGGTCAGCTCCTGGCTAGTCAGTTCTGGGACCGCAGTGAGAGCCAGTTGCGTGGTACTGCCGACTCGATTGTTTGACATAACGGATCCTCGTAAGATCAAGATGGTGTATTATCAATGTCTTCCGGAATATGTGGTTTTACCCGGACCGAGTCAGATCGCTCCAATCTCCGTACACTATCCTGTTTCTTACGTCGCTCTGAGTCATCGTTGGGGACGTTCTCGCCATCTGATCACGACAACAGATGATCTCATGATGCTCCAAGAAGGGATCGATGTCTCCAAACCTCCAAACACCTTCAAAGACGCAGCGCATTTTGCTCGCGAACTTGGGATAAACTACCTATGAACTGACGCTCTATATATATTATTCAAAACAGTTCCGAGGACTGGTTGAAGGAGTCTCAAGAGATGGGTGATATCTTCGCGAATGCTACTGTTACCCTCGCTGTACATTGTGCGAAGGATGATCCTGGGGGCTTTCTCACTGAAGCCTTGGAAAAAAGCGCCATGTGTTGGAATACTATACCAGATCAGGATCGATAAGAATGTGCCTCCCTTATCAACTAGATATAGACGTAACAAATAGCGGTCTGTCAAGCAGGGGCTGGGTTCTCCAAGAAAGAATCCCTTCCTGTCGGACTATCCATTTTACGTCTGGACAGGTATATGTAGAGTCTGACATAAGCGTGCTCTGCGAAGATGGAACACTATTTGGAGAAATTCGCGACTCGAATGAAAGCCCGGAAGACTCTACTAGCAGTCTATGCAGCCCGCATGCTCTACAGGATTTGCGTAGTCGTTTAGGCCTTGTAACAGGGAACAGCTCAGTTTCTGGTCACTTGGGTACAACGCTGGAGTGGTCAAAGGTCGTTGAGATGTACTCGCGTTGCAGTTTGACAAGGGACACTGATAAGCTGATGGCTTTCTCGGAACTGGCACGCAAAGTTCAAATCGCCACGCGTCAAACCTGCTGTGCCGGAACATGAGCCGATAACATCTGCCATGGCCTCTTATGGTGCTCAACAACATCTGGGTTATCTGCACCGCATCCTGCGCGTGCGCCTCCGTGGTCTTGGGCAACTTGGGATGGCGCAATTCAATTCCTAAGAGACGTATGGAACTCCGAGTTCCGCTCAAGATGCATATTCACGCGTCTTTCTGTAGGAAAAAAAAACAGCCTCCAACCAGAAAACTGGCTCAACGGCCCGGGTCGGCTGGTCGTCCGTGGACACATACTAGATCTCCGGGACGTAAGGGTTCGGCCATGAAGATGTTGCGATTGGTCCAGGGACCCCATGGTAGAGGATCAATGTTTAGGAACGCGCAAGCCTCATGGAATACCTACACCTTTGCCCGAGAAATTGAAACTAATGGGAGACGTGGTTGCAGGAGCGGTTGTGTAATTCTTAATCAACTGCCCAAGACCGCTACGGCAGTCACTCATGATGGAAATTTTGAGGATGTCCCAAGATCAACTGGTGGGATATTCTTCTTGGTTGTTGGCACTTGTTTCAAGAAACCACGCGACCCAGAGTACTTGATTGATAGTGAATTTCTTTGCTTGGGCATCTTCTTGACTGTTTTCACTGTCTGCAAACATAAGACATACAGGCGCATAGGAGTGGGACACGTAAATTGGAGATATCTGTGCAACAAGATTTGCAGGCCTGATTTCGATAAGACTTCACCCTCCTGGGAATATGATCTAGCTGTGAATCCTGTTGCAATCCAAGGCTTGTTCGCGGAAGAAAAGCTCACGGAGGTAATCATGGAATAGTTTCAGCATCCAGGCCATGTTCGCGTAATCGCGAAGCTGTACTCTAGTTCGGTCTTGTCTTATCCTGTACCTACGTAGTACTGCATCAACGATTCTCGTGTGGGTAGTAATGCAAGACATGAGAGTGAACGAACTCGACTGTGGAAGTCTCCAAGCAGCCTACAGTGCGCGAATGTCATGGGTGAGGAGGAGTTCGCGTTAGCGAAAACCACATCCAACGTATCACTACAAGGTAAAGACATGTACTCTCTATTAGAAAGAAAGCATAGCCTGCGTACTTAGATACCAGGATCAGTTTGGGCTGAAGCAGACGCAGCCGATGTAGCACCACCTCTGGCACGCTGGGAAACAACAACAAATGCATGAGACGTATCAAAGTAGAACTGGTTCTTAATCTCTAGCTGCATTCACCACTAGCTCTTAATAAATCTTATCTTCTACTCAACAGCCACCCTCTCCCACTTCAGCCCATCCTCCAAGCTCCCCCTCGTATTTCCCCAATTATCCACGAACCAGTTGTCGCGCGGCTTCCACGGTCCAGTATCCGCACAATTCGGTATCTTCTTCATCGCATTCTTGACATAGGTGCTGTTAAGCGGACTTGCGCTAACCGTCTTCTCTTTATCCTTGTCGCCGATGACCGGCACGACGCTTGTGTAACCGTGGTCTTGCTGGTATTTGATGAGGCGGACAAAAAGCCGGGATGCGGTATCAGAGCCCAGTGTCCACGATGCGTTCCAGTATCCGATGATGTTGCCGAGATTAGGGAGGGAAGTAAGCATGGAGTTGCGCCACATGTACTGGGATGCTATGTCGATTTTCTTGCCGTCAACGCTCACGTCTATGCCGCCGAGGAAACGCATGTTAAGGCCTGTGGCTGTGACGATGATGTCTGCGTCTAGCTTCTGCCCGCTGCTGAGTTCTATGCCGTCTGATACGACGCTCTTGATGGTGTCCGTGACGATGTGTGCTTTGCCTGAGTTGAAAGCCTTGAAGTAGTCGCCGTCAGGACAGAGACAGATGCGTTGTTGCCAAGGGTTGTAGCCAGGCTTGAAGTGAGGGTCGACAGGGAAATCGGCAGGAAGCTGTGCGGCGGCTTCTTTGACGAGGAAGGATTGTGCGAGTTTGGGGAACCAGATGCAGAACTTGTAGATGAGGATGGGGACGAGAGTGGACATGAAGCCTGATGAGGTGTGTTAGTGATTGGTATTCAGGCCAGAGATCGGGACGTACGCTTGTATCGTAGAGTGAACCACTCTGGCGCCCACTTCTCGAACCATACCTGGTCTTCTTGTGGCAGGCTCATGATATAGGACGGACTCCTCTGTAGCTGTGTCACACTACCCACGCCGCCATCTACCAACGCAGGAAGCAGCGTAATCGCTGTCGCGCCACTACCCACAACAACCATCTTCTTGCCCTTGTAGTTCAAGTCCTCGGGCCAAAACTGCGGATGCACAATCTTGCCCTGGAAGTCATCGATACCGGGGATGTTGGCCTGCAACGGCTGGTCATAGTTGTAGTATCCCGTGCCCATGATGAGCCACTTGGTCCAGTACACCACTGTCCGCGGCTCGCTTCCGACCTCGTTGCCGACTTGCACTTCCAGTCTCCAGCGCTGTTCCTCACTCCTCCAGTCCGCCTTCATGACCGTGTGTCTATACCGAATCTTCTTATCCAGATCAAACGTGTGCGCCGTTTCCTGGAGGTACTCCATGATAGCCTCTCCCCTCGCAATCGGGTTCTTCGACCTCCATGGATAGAAGTTGAATCCCAGGGTATGCAGATCCGAGTCTGAACGTACACCTGGGTACTTGAATTGCGACCATGTTCCACCGAGTTCGTGGCGCGCTTCGAGGACGGCGAATTTGGCATTAGGAAGCGATTCTTGTAGGCGATAGGCCGAGTTGATGCCACTAAGGCCGCTGCCGATGACCAAGACGTCGAAGCACGAGTCGGTCATTGCGGGCCAGGTGTGCTGACGGTGCTGGTGATGCGTACTGTGGAGACGCGATGCCGGCGCAGGTACGCGGCGTAAGAAGGACGTGGATGGGGCAGGCGAGGTTCAGTGGCTGCTCAAATAGTCACTCACCATGAAGAGGAAATTGAATTGAATTGAATTGAATCCAGCTTTGTCACAGGTGTAACAGCTATGGCTTGCAGTCAATGGTGGGCAGTTATAAGGGGTGCTGGTGCAGGTCGACCTTCGTACCAAACTGACTCGACCTCCGAGGCTTCTCCACCCCCATGGTGTGACGCCACAGCTTCCGCGCAATACCCCACCGCTAGCGTCTTCGCCCACCACCTAGTTTATACACGACCGTCTTTCACCACCGTGCGATTGGAGTGTCTGGTGCAATTGTTAGTGTTGGCGAAATGGTGGGTACGTCACCGACTTGTTTTGCCTCGGCAGGTCTTTAGTTGCTTTTTTCGGTGATGCGCACACCTTAGCACAAACGGTAATGTCACTTGCTGCGCGAGAAGGGGCTCGCTATATTCACTGCTTTCGGGAGACTATTGTTTTCAAAGGTTACTTCTTGCTGTGTCTGTGTAGACCTGATTTCGAGAGGCAGCCACCTGTACCCCGCAGGCCGTGATCGACAGCTAACTCGTAGTCGCACACCCTTCCCCTACGCCTTCGGATAGATTTGTAAACGTGAGTAAACAACTATACTGCGAACTTCCAACGGTCGGAATTCCAAGACTTCCGAAAGCCCAATGCCTCGGCACAGCGCAGGCTACAGCGTCTGGGCATCCCATAATCATCATGAGATACCAGACGACATCATGTGCAGATCGCAGAGCGGATCGAGGCAGGCAAGCATGGTGGGGAGCACAAGCTTCGGAAGGCTGGCAGGTGTGGTAGCCGATGCAAATTGATTGTTGCAAGGACATGTCTACAGTGCAGGAAGATTCCACCGGGGTAACTAGACACACATCTCACCATTCATAATCGTTGAACTTAAGGCCTAATTTCGCGGTAGGAGTGCCTCCCCCAACCTGCTGACATACCTAGCCATCTACTCCTTCCCCAGGATAATCATCTCCCCTTCCGCCCCACTGTCACTGGAAATATACATCCTGCCATGTCTATCCTGCGCAATACTCACAGGTCTGAAACACTGCGTAGTCGAGCAATGGTCCACATCCGGGTTCCACAAGACGTCAGTCCAAGCCTGCGTACTATTCAACCCCGCTTTTGGCCCGAAGCCATTCGCACCCTTTGCAAATGGAACTTCGATGATCTTGTATCCAACTGAAGGACTGCCGTTCCAGGAACCGTGAATAGTGATATACATGCTAGTAAAGTTTCGGTCAAAAGTCGCGTCGAGAGGTGCCGAATGAGCTGGAAGCGCCAGACGAGGCGGTATACTACGCGCTCTACACGTGTCGTCTGTAAAAGTGGCGTTGGGCTCCAAGACGAACTGATCGCCTACTACAAAGCTTTTATCCGTGATGGACTCTGGGTCAAAGACCGTATAACAGGTCGGGTACCCATACCAATTCGTATTTTCTGTGGATGGGTCGCCAAGGTAGTTGATCTCATCAGCTGGGTTGTCGGTATGGATATCAACAGATACACCGTCGACAGTACGATGGAGCTCGTCGGAAGAGTTCTCAACGCCCCAGAGCATGCCTTCGGCGTCGAATGCTAGACCAACTTCATTGCGAAGTCCGTAACCCATCTGATGGCCGCCCGTTGGGTAGTCGTAGCCACCAGTAGGGACGGCGGTAGTATCGAAGACTTTGACGCATGATCGACCAGTTTTCACATCCGCTGAGCCATAATCGAAGTTGTCGTTCGATCCGTGAGAGACGATGAGAAGATTTGGATATTTTGGTGGGATCGAGAGCGTTCTTGTAACGTGTCCCTTACTGTTCATGCCAGTCAAGATTGTGGTCGAGTTCTCCGATACACTCATGGTAGCTGCATCGTACGTCCATGAAAATACCGAAGTCGCAGAGCTGGCGAATAGTGTCTTTCCATCGTGACTAAGCGCAATACCGTGGTTGAGATTCCGCTGGGAGATGACAGTCTTGGACGAGGTGAGGCAGCCGCTTGGCGCAACTTTGTGAGCCGTGATGCCCATGCCGTTCTGTACAATGAGAAGATTACCCAAACCGTCCAAGATGAGTCCTCTCGGCTGGGTCAGGCCTCCCACAACCTTCGCAGCCCTCCATCCTTTGGCAGTGTTTATTGAAAACGCAAGTTTAGTAACGTCAGGGCAGGAAAAAGGTATTCCCGTTGACGTTGGTTCCGGTAGGCCCACAGAAACTGTACTGGTACTCGTAGTCGTTGGTCGTGCGCTGATAGTCGAACTTGGTATCGGGACGCTACTTGACACAGGCGGAGCGTCATCAACGAGGTTTGCGTCAACCAGTTCGTCAAAGCCTGCGTTATGGCCCTGCGTGAGATTGATCATGTAGTTTCCAAAGGAGCTGTGCACGTTGAAGGTAGACCTGTTGTTTGCCGGCTGAGCGGGCAATTTGCTCGACAGGCCGTAGGCGAACTTTTGCGAAGACGCATTCGCGTCGATCGAGGCCAGATTGCCGTCCACGTCGTGCCATTGCGAGCAGCCCTTACACCGCACGGTCAAAGTCCAATGAGTTGTATTGTATCCAGTTCCTTTGATGTACGAGTACTCGGCATCAGCATAGGGCTGTGGTAGACTGAGGCCGAAAGCCATTCTTGAACTGTAGATGGATGTGTTCGATGCACTGTTCATCCATCCAACCGTGAGTGGGACGTATGGCATCGTCCCACCCCAGCTAAATCCTACCCATCCGTTCTTGATGGGAGATACAATTTGTAGGATAGTATCGAAAGGCGCAGCTTTTGACTCAGGTAAAGCAATGCCAAACGTGATGCCATTGGTGCCAGTCCATCTAGAGTAGCATATCGAAGTTTTCAAATCACAGTAACGCTGGGTAGTCTGGCTGTACACTGCAATAATGTTACCAACGCGACATTCATGATTGTGTAAGAGTACGCACCTATTCTGGCGATAGTAGCAAGTCCGTAAGCTAACTTGTCTATTCTCATGGTAGGCGAGACAGTAAGACTATGTTGGCTTTACGTCCTAAGGTAGCGGAGTGCGCAGTCTTATCAAGGACATCGTTTTCCATGATTGCATATGATTTGTACCTGTGTATCTGTAAATGAATCTCGAATGCAGGCCGGATGGTTGCCACGCGCTTGGAAGACTTGTAACGTGGGCTCCTTGGTGCGCTATCGTGAGGCGTAATGCATATCATACGATGAACATCTTTCGGCTGAGTGGTTTACCTTCATCCGCTCGTGCGGTGAGAACGTGGAAGATATGAGTGATGGCCGGTGCTTCGAACGGCAGTACTTTCTGTGAGCGTTGGATCCACTCCCACATTAGCAGTATATTATTGTTGCATTACGCTTGCGGCAAATTTCCGATGAAGATAAAGCTTCGCGGCTTGGATGACGACACCGTCTGTGGTGCTGTGTAAAGTGGTCTTGAAGTGGCGTAGGCAATGCATTGGCCGAGTCCCGGTTTCCAGTGTCTTGAGCCTCAGCTCAAGGCAGGAACGAGGCGTCTCCCCTTCAACCGCAACGGCTCACGATGTGCGATATATTGCCGTCGCTGAAAATAGAAAACCTCAATTCATGTCATGGTTTGATGAACTGATAATGGCACGTTGCAATATTGAGCATGCTAGCGAGAAGTTAATCAGAAGGGACATCGACAGGGCTCAATAGATGAAGCGATGAATTTAGCCTTCGACCGTTAGCGCCAAGTAGATGGAACCACCGGACAACTGAGTAGAGTTGTATGCATGTATGATCAGAAGCTGTTAGTAGTCTGGTAGGCGCTTCTCAGTCCGGTCGCCGAAGGGACGAGCATGGCTGCGAGTGTGTTCGACTCTGACGAGGCGAGGCAGCAGCGCAGCAACCGACCCAGAAAATACTCCAGATACAGCCAGCCGATCGCCCCGGATATTGTGCGAACAGAACGTCACGTTTTGATGCAATGGTCGTCACACCGAGTATATTTACTTCGGGTGATAAGTGCAGGGGACGGGGGACTAGATCATCGCCTTTGCGGGTGCCGTCACCCTCTCACCATGCACGTAGCAGATGCCTCGAATCTTCTCAGCCGCCTCACCCCAAAGCTCATTTCTGAGCATGCTGTATACGCCCATCTTCGCCCTACCCTGGACTGCCCTCGCTTTCTCCAGCGCAATCACGAGCATCTCCTTGGGCTCTGCAATCTCATCTACGACGCCATCCTCGTATGCATCGTTGCCCGTCCAGCGGTGCGCTTCAAGCAGCATCTTCCGAGCGATCTGCGGTCGGAGCTTGAGTCGAGGGAGAAAGCCGATACCAGGAAAGTGCAGACCGAGGTTGACGGGCGGCATAGAGAAGAAGCCACGCGACGCGTTCATGATGCGATAGTCGTGCGCGAGAGCAAAGGGACAAGCCCCGCCGAACATATGGCCCGTCAGCAAAGCGATTGTAGGAAACGTATAGTCGAGCAACGTTGCTAGTAGCGGGAAGAACCCATCGCTATTCGCGAATGGGTTTGTATCGCTCTCGTCTAGGTCGAGACCTGTGCACCAGAACTTCTCGTCGCTTCCCTTTGTTATCACGTACCCTTCCGCATCGAGACTTAGTTCTTGCTCAATGTTGCGTAACGCTCGTATTAATTCCTGTGCGAATTTGACGTTTATACGGTTTTCGGGCGCTTTCGCGAGGGTGATGACGAAGACTTGATCAAGACGGTCGACGCGTAGGTCAGTGTATTCTCCCAATGTCATTCCGACTGTGGCTTCGAGTGTTGCGATTGCGTCTTCGATGCTAATGCGAGGGCTTTTGAGACGAATCACAGTTTAGAAAGTCTGTTCTGTCAGTTGTAGTAATATCGACAAAATACATCTTGCTCTGCGCTTCCAACATGCCAGCCATCATGGTGTTGAAGCCTCGGCAGTCAGATGCGGGGAAAGACCCTCGCTGCAGTCGCGCGGTCATGCCATCTTTATGCTGACTCGCCGTAGACACCAATCAACTCGACCAACAATCGAACAGAGCGATACGAGTTGTGGCTGGCGTATCTGGACGCCTGTGGGATGGGCATGTAAGGAGTCAGGACATGCAGCGTTGCGAGTGGAGCACGCACCGGTCACCTCTTGGACCATCCCTACCTCTTATCCCGTCGCTACACCATTAGAACAAAGAAACATCATCAGCCTCCCGTTCCTCTGCCTGAGCCTGGGTCGCCCTTGCGCTTCTCACAACAACACCTTTCTGCGAACTATACTTCATCCATCAATGACAGCCAGCCCCGTAGTTGTTGCAAGATGAGTGCTGCGACCGCTTTTCTCTCGTCTCCGCACACTCTTTGCAACCTACAGCGTTTTCTTTATTTGGATTTGTAAATCCGGCGGAGGATAAGAGTATCAAGTCCTCAAAAGCTGAAAGTTTATTTCTGACTCGCACGATATGCTCTTCATCCCACTCAGGATGTAATCGAGCGATTTCCAGGCGCTACAGGTGCTATCAACCTTGCAGCGATGATGAATGAGTCCTTTAGCGGGTCCTGTACATTTAGAACGGCTTCGCCATCTGTGGTACAGCAAATTGAAGGCCGTGGAATATCTCTACACTCTAGGACGGACAATGCTACATTGTATGCGGTATGACAGCACGTCATCAGCCATCGCGGCAGTTCTCGAAAAATTGGCACATGCAGGCCACGTACAAGAACAGACCATGGCCACCACTGATCGACAATGGCAGACAGTTGGTACATAGTACACTTCCAGTTCATTGGATGGGATGTGGGTTGTTCTTCCTGCCAGGATTTCCAGGGCACCCCTTTGTCAGTCCTGAATGGTGACTGAACGGCACATAGATACAACATCATTGATTGCAACCTCGGAGCCTTGATCGCCATTGACGTATAAGATGCAAGCTGACCTGTCACTCATCTTGCGCTTCAATCTCATTTTTCAAACCCACTCTTCATATCAGCATTCGTCAAGTCATTGAACCACGGAGTAAGAGCTGCTCGTACCATAACCTTTCCATAAGATTGGCTTTATCTTGGTAATGCCACAATGGCCGAACCAAATATCATCGTTATCCTTGGGTCTACCGGGTTTCTCGGCCCATATATTACAGCCTCTTTACTCCAGAAGCACAGTCAGGCCAGGATCCTATGCCTCAACAGGACTACAGATGGCGAGCAGCGTACCACATCATCTTTGCAACGGATCAGCAGTAACAGCCTCGACAGTCGTAGCCGCCTCCACTTCACCACAACTGACATTACGCAACCAAACTTAGGACTGAACGACGCGCAGTACAAGCAGCTGATATGCGAAGTCGACGAAATCGTCTTTAACGCCTGGAATGCAAACTGGGCCATACCCCTCGCAAAATTCGAGCCACTCCTAAATGCAGTGCGCAACGTCATCAAAGCATGTACAGCCAGCCACAAAAAGCCACGTATAACATTCGTCTCATCAAACTGCTCAATCATGAACTGGCCAAGCCGTCATCCTGAGCAGCCGCTCCTACCAGAAGAACCCGCTTGGGAATATGCCAGCGCTGCAGACAGCGGATACGGCCAGAGTAAATGTATTGCCGAGCAACTCCTCGCACGGGCGAACTTGGACTCTGGCGTACGCATCGCCATCGTACGCGCGGGTCAGATTGGCGGCCCGTCGTCTGCGATTGCCGGCTCGCCAGGCTGGCCAATCCAAGGCTGGTTATGGGTTACCTTCAAAACCAGTCAGCAACTTGGTTGCTGGCCTGTTCACATGAATGCTGTCGACTGGATCCCCGTCGATTCGCTTGCAGAAGGCATCACCAACATCACACTTTCGCAGCCGAGTAACAACGACGTTATCAAAGTGTACAACATGATGCATCCCAATCCCGTACCTTGGGCTCTTCTATACAAGGTCTTGACTGAGAAGTTTGGCCTGACGGCCAAGGGGGTTACGCTTCCACAGTGGCTTGGTCTACTTGATCCGAAGGTTTTCAAGATGCATGGATTCATGGCGGCGGCGGGTGAGGGTAGGGAACAAGAGGCTATGGTCTTTCATAATAAGAATGCGTTGGAGATGCTGCCTGGGGTTGAGGATATTACGACGAAGCAGATTGAAGTGTGGCTGAAGGGCTGGAAGTTGAAACTTGGGGAGACCAGGGCTAGAATTTAAAGACGTTCATGCATCTGCAATAGTAGGAAGGTGGTGGGTGGTGCATCAGTACACGTGTTGAAAACAATACATGAACAAGTTACCTATGCGTCGGATGCACAAACATGAAACTGGATATTGTCATTCCTTCATTGTGGATATTAACATTCAACTATAGTGTACGGTCCTACCGTCAAGCACTCAATATGTACCATCTACAAAGTCTGCTTGCCTCTTGTCTCGATAGGTAGCACTAACATACTGAAGAACGCCGCGATGAATAGTGCACCACTGGCGTAGATTGGCGCCTTGGGGTTACTTCCTCCAGCTTGAATGGCAACAATTGGTGCGCATAGTCCAGCGACTCGATTCAAAAAACTGCTCATGCCGGTACCAGTACCACGAATGGGTGCGGGGAAGACCTCGGGGGTGTATGCGTACAGTACGCCGTACATGATATTCTGGAAGAAAGCCTCGAGACAGGTGAAGGCGAGCTGAAAGTCAGAGTCGGAAGAAATTGTGAAAAGGAAGACGAAGACACCGGTGATGACGGTTGCGATGGCCATGGTACCCTTGCGCCCTATGTACTTGATATCTACGGTCCAGCAGGCGAGGAGCGATCCGGGGACACCGACGATGGCGGTGATGGCATAGTTACGGTACACGGTGCTAGTGTCGTTTTGAACCTCACCACCGGAGTTGGCGAGGTACTGCGGCAAGAAAGCGTTGAAGAGCGGGTAAGCCATGCCGATAGTCGTCCATTGGAACCAAAGCAGAGCAGTGGTAACACCGATCTTCTTGTCCTTGAAGAGCGTCTTGAAGCGCTTCATTGAGAAACGGCTGAGAGAGCGCTTGACGATCTCGAAGACGCTAAGCTTTATGTCCTCTTGGGTGACCTCTTGATCACCGCCGATTTTGTTGAGAATGTCCTCGGTAAGCCAGGTGTGCGTCTTGTTGTAGTGCGCAATACCGTAGACGGTGGCAACGGCCTCGGCCTGGCGACCGCGAGAGAGTAGGAACTTAGGTGACTCGTAAAGGTGGAAAAAGAAAAATCGACAGACGAACATAAAGAACGTGATCGCGCCAAGAGTCAAGATGAGGTATCGCCAGCCCCAGTTGTCGGCCATGCTGCACTGTCCGATGGGAGTATCGGAAGGGCACGAAAAGTTGGGGATGAAAGCCCAGGCCAATAGCGAAGCAATCAGATTACCGACAGGCCAGAAGACGGAAAGTAGCGTCAAAAGGTTACCTGATGTTTGAGGCAGGAATTCGAGGAACAAGGCGCCATCGACTGGGAGGTTTCCACCAACACCGAGACCAATGCATGCGTAGAGTGCACATGTGCCAATCCAGTTAGGGCCACCGCCTGACGCGAGACCAAAGACACCGGCGAGGAAAAGAGTGAAGTTGAAAGCGAGACGGCGACCGATGATATCAGATGCGGTACCCCAGAAGGACGCGCCAATGCAGAGACCGAGGAAGAGCGATAGTGTGGTATATCGGACTTCCGTCTCGCTAACACCAAACTCAGCGCTGAGTTGTGGTAGTGTGAGAGCGACACCCTGTATAATCGTAAGTGCTGCTAATAGTTGAGGAGTCTGGTATGCGCACCTGTAACCACAAGTTGTCGGCCATCCAACCGCCACCACATAGAGCGAATAGTTGCCACTGGTAGCGGCCCATGCCCATATCCTGCAAGGCTTTGTTGATGACCTTGGACTTGCCTATGGCGGGTTAGTACAGTTCTCCTGAGAGTTACCGAATATGGTATGAAAAGCCACACGACGTACGGTCATATGGCGTGTCGGTATCTGAGGCCGCGACATCTGCTTCAATCTCTGCCTTTAATGCCGCGATAGTCATGCCATGATTAGCAACACCACTTGATGCATTACTATCAGGTCGTCTCAGATCGCTTAGCTCATCGTCTTTTGTCGCTTTCTCTGACGTAGCGAGGGAGGCGCGTGGGTGGGTGGAAGTTACAGAAGCGCGATGGGTCGAATCATCAAGAGGCATATGGACGCCTGGGAATTCGTCGACGTGGTGAGACTTGAAGGGATTCACAAACATAGTTCGAGCCATCTTGGCGTAAAGATGGTGGTGGTAGCGCGATGGAGGTTGGGTGTGGTTGCTGCTTGGGGTTGGCGCTATGGTAGTGATGGGTCTGATAACGGGGTGGCCGCGATTGGGATAATTCTGTTCAGGGTCGCCAATTCCGTCGATGTCGGAGTGATCTGGTGGCTTGGTCGTGTGTTGGAACCGTCACGGCGTATTCACCTCAGCAGACTGCTAGAGGCTTGTGAGGCTTGGAAAAGCTTGTGTATTTGAGTATGGCAAGCTTCTGCGACAGCAAAGTCGCAGCGAATTCAGATGACAAGAGTTGCACGAGCCCGCCCCGGAGCAGGACCAAGGCTCCTCATATACTCCAGTTATCCCCGGTACTGCCCCAGTCAAAAAATCTTTTGGAACGGACATATGGTGTGGAGTCGTTGGTGAGGTGCGCCAAGGTAGCGACTATTAAGGCGCGCAGTGACGTATTGCTTGAGTGGACCAAGCACCAGCCCATCACGTTCCTCTGCCGTTCACTGCAGAGATCATCCAACGTCACCGCTGTGGTTCGTTCGATCCTTCAGGCTTGGCCTTAGTCGATAGCATCGGTCTGGTAAGCTTCTCGCAGTCACATGTCTTGTGTGGTTGTGCGCCTGCGCAAGCTCGCTTCATGCGCAATGACAGAAGATTACATGCTGAGCCCTCGATGAATATATCACCGTGCGATATAGAGAGATCGGTCGCTATTGATGGCTGGCAATGTTAGTCGTCCTTGTGGCGAGTGCGTCTATTCCCTACGTTGATGGCGAGGCTGTTCGCGTGTGTCGGACCTAGCGAAGTTTGCCGCGTGCCGAAACGCGACTAGGGATGTACCGATTACGTTTTCGTTTCTCAGGCTTTGCGCACGCGAAATGGCTCATTAAACCGGCCTGAAATTATCTTCGGTTGTTGAGCACACAGACAGGAAGCGGGGATGCTCGAGTGTTCTCGTTACATGCCCAAATAAGGCATGACGTCCCAGAGATAATCAACTCCAGAGGGCGGGACCGCTTCAACCCCAACACCAGTGGCCCGGGGAGATCGACACTTGTGAAATGCACAGCCTTTGACCTGCTCTTCTGCTAGGTGGCCGCGACCGAAGCGTCTGCCGTTTACCGTGACAGAATTTTGGACCCTTGCCCGGCTCCACAGAGGCAAGACCCTACAGCTGCAGTAGCCACACACCTGCCATGGCAGCACGCGCCAGTAAGTACGATTGTGGGCCCAGCTCAAAACAAGTCTTTTTGATAGGAGACAATGTCACGCGACATGTTCAATTCCAGGACCCAGGCTTTTCTGTTGACCTCGTATTCCCTCGGTAGTGTTGCCAAGTACAACTTACGTACGACGTCGTTGAGTGGGAACTGGATCGAGCTCTCTTTCACCCTTCCGATCATGTGCGGACTAAGCCTGAGTCCCCCTTCCCAGAGATGTTGGAAACGAGAAAGGGCCACATCTGTTGTGCCAACGATCGCATGCATATTCTGCATCTTTGTTCGGACTGTGTCTCATGAGTGATCCTGCAAAGATATCCAAGATCTTGGACTTTCGCCTCGCGTCTCTCGATAACCACGGAGCCACGTTGGAGCTGCCTCGAGACAAGATGCGCTCTGGTTACCAATGGCAGCAGCGAACATCGGCTTCGAATTTGACTGGGTAGTGACGATGATCGATCAACAGGGAGCCGAACAGCTTCTTTTACCACGAGTGACGTGCTCGAGTACACCCTGTCAACAGCACTATAGACGTCCCCATTGATACCCACAGTTATCGTTCCCATTTCCTCCTATTGTTAGTACTTAGCATGTGCGGCGCTGAATCTCTCGTCAGTATGAACAGCGCTGAATCCGTAGACGCATTCTACAAGCGGCTAGAGGAGCGAAACTACCCCTCGACATCCAGACCGGCTAACATGTCACCCAAATGGCCAGCAGCTCGCAATGACCATTACTGTAACCAAGAGGTGTGCCGTCACGCTGTCCTCGACTTGTCTCCTCTACATATACTGTCCGACAACGATAGCGATGTGGAGTCGCACTCCACACCCGGCGGGAAAGTTTCCAGTGCCCAATGCGGTACCATGCCAAAAAGATATTCAGATACTGGAAGCTACAGTTCAGGTTGTTTGCGCTTCACCAACAAGCATGGGCAAGCGAATGCCCGGTGAGTCTATATAACATGCAAGGCAGCCAGCTCGCTAACACCATCTAGGTCCAACCACCCTGATTGGGTTCAGCATATCAGTCGTGGCTTCGTAGAGCCTGATAGTCTCCGCGTAATTCATCAATCTCAGCTGCACACCGACGAACCCGCGAATCCCTTCAGCCTCGACCCAAGCGCCTGCGCCTTGCGACAGGAACTCGACGATCTACACATCACGAACGCGGAGTCCTACGTCGAACATGAAGAGCACTTCGTTGGCCTCTCTAACTCATACTGCACTCTATCTTTGACCTATGATCATCTGGCCGAAGATCACGACAGTCTACTACATATCGTCTCCAAGCTGCTTGAGGAGCTGGCCGTCCATTCGAAAGCTTTGGTGGTATTGAACGAGTGGAAGATGCGCACGCAAAACAGCTTCGCTGAAGTGCGAGTTCAAGGACAAGATACCGAGCTTCTAATCTACGGGACACCGCAATCGAGATCTACGGTTGACATTGCGACTGAACAGCGTCCCATAACGGCGGAGAGTCCAGCTTCCAGAATGACGGCGGACAAACGAGCCTCTGCGGTCGTCGATACAGACTTCCCCCCCATGACGCCGAGCAATTCGATTAGACAAAATGACATACACCATCGCTTAATTTTGAGGCTGCCACCCCGGCCGGAAACTAAAGGGGAACTCGTGCAATCTGCTGCTGGTTTGGTATTGAATCATGATACAAGACCCAAGCGGGTTAGAAAGCCCACAGAGAAGCGAAAAGCAGCGGAATTGCTGGCTGAGTCTACTGAAAAGAAGGCAAAGAAGAGTCTCAGATGACAAAGCACATGTTGTGGTTGGTGTATCCTTGGTTTTGTCATTAGCATGGTCACTAGAGGCAGGGGAGGGCATTGTCTAACGAGAAGCTAGTCCTTGCAGTGGCAATAAACAATGTTACTCACATTTTGCCATCACTAGCAATCAACCGAAAAAGGTTAACGGTTCAGATAAATCCATAAGGAGAAGCTCGTCTTTTGACAATTATACTTTACCACGTGATGAAGGCATGCATAGTTTTCCACACCCAGAATTTGCCAAGGAAACAACTATGCATGCTTTTGGAGTGGATTCGGGTATTAAGGGTATAATCCAATAAAGAATCACCTCTTCGTACGCTTATTCCGCAGATGACGAGTGTTGTGGCTTGTGTGGCTATACATGTATCGGGGAGCACAGACATTTTCCGAAGGTTTTCGGGATCGATCCAAGACCTGCAGTCTTATCTTTATACACACCTTGTCCGCCCTTTCAAAAGGCCGACGTGTTTCCAATCCCGCGTAAGCACTTTCTTCCTCTCAAACGCAAGGTTCTCTACAACGTGAAGGCATGGTCAAGGGAAAAAAATGGAGGTGAAGTCACCCCGGATGCGAAGACGAGTGCGCGTGACGTACGGTATGATTGCTTTATTTACTGTTCATCGAAAGCTTATGTATATACAGGTATCAAGGGAAAGGGCCGAGAAAGTGGACACGTGGTGTCCATGTTACGGCGGATCGATCGCTCGCTATCAAAGTTCGCGAACCACTGCTGCTCGACTCCTACCCTTCTGCTGAGGTGAGTCCAACTTAGCATAAATGGCAGTAAGATTCAGAGTAGGAGACGCGCCGGATGTTTGAAGATAAGTTACAGATCTAATAACCTGTTGCTCTTAGTAGCCCCGAAACCCGACTGGAGCCGCGCACATTCGATTGCGCTTACGCCTAGCAGGGTGGCAGTCATGGCACTCATCCTGATCCATTGATGTTCCAGTCCCGTAGTTCTCCCTGTGTGTATGCATCTAGATGCAGATCCTGCCAATCCCAGATCTGCTCCATGCCACCCATGTCGACAGTAGACGGATTGCCAACAGAACCAAAGGGGTTCTGGGCAAGAAACTGATCAATGTCGAACGTGAGATCATCCGAAATGGTCACCGGAGGTAAATTGTCGATGCTGGAGGTCATCGTGGCAGTAGCCGGTTGAATGGACGCGACCGGAGGTCTGGTCATTACTGGTGCAGGCTCATGTGCAGGTATCGGCGGCGTTGACTTGGGCACCGAGGAAGAAGTCTGTCTTTGTCGCTTACTGATTGAAGAGTTCCGTGAAAGCTCCGGTGTTGCCTGCACGAGCTTGGAAAGAAAATTGAACGATGTGGCGCCAAGTTTTGTCGTTCCGCCGAGCTGATGTAGCATCTCCAGGGAGCTTCCGATGACGTCCACGACTTCCTCACGGTGAGGCAAAGTGTACTCGCGGTCGTGTATAATAGCGGAGCAAAGCAGGGTCGCTGTATCGAAGATGCAGAACACAACCATGTGGAACTTCGCATTGATTGGGAACTCGTGATCGAAAAGTTTACGAGCGACTTTCAGGAGACGCAACGCAATATCTATTCCCTTCTTCCGAAACTTGTCGTCTTGATCAGCCCTCGTTCCTTGTCGCTCCCGGGTTAGGTAGGGCTTGAGAAAGTCGAGTTGCGTCAGAAGAATGACACAGTGTAGCTGGCGACGCTGGAAGATGAAGTACGAATGCGTCTCATCGAAAGACGTGTCAGGGTTTTTGAATCGAAATATTGGTGGTAATTCCCCGGCCAGCTTCTCGCATTCAGACTGTATGGTTAGAACCTGCTTGTCTGATAGGTCGGCCTTGGAGTTGGCATTCCCCATGGCAGTTGCGATTCTACGGCCTAGGTTCGCTTGAAGCGCCATGTGAGCAAAGGGTGAAAGGAGGTTTGGCTCTGTGGTTGACTGATCTAATCTCAGATTGGGGAATTTGAAGCTGAGGTTCTTCTGGTCAATGAGGTTTGGACGACCTAGCCACGCTGACATCTGCCTGTAGCGAAAGTCAACAACCTCTCTTGATATAATTCCCCTTCGCTTACCAGTCCCAGATGTACAAAAGCGTCCACAGACGTCTTCTGATCTCGATGTTAAATTCACACAGGTCTTCGATACCCGCATCTTTGTCGATGCCTAGCTCTTGTGCCTCTCGAATTGTCCGTGAAAGCGCATGCCACGACTCTACTATTTTAGACTCGGACTTGAGCCAGGCACCTTTCAAGAACTGTTCTTGCACGCGTTCGATGTTTGTTTTTGATGCTTCAAAACTCCGGCTAAGCTCTTCCGCTGCATCAGCAAACCGGTCCGTCAGAGTCTGACAATTGCAAGCCAGCTCGAACTCGATCATTTTACGGAGCGAAAGTGTTAGATACTGCACCGAGTATGCGCATATCCTCAAAAGCAGGCAAGTAAACTCTGGAGAAAGCTGCTTGCCGGCGCCACGATCTGTCCACCACTGGACATACTGCTCGGCTAGTGTTGGCCCATATATCGCACTGTACCGATAGTTGACGACACTCAGGAAGTGATTAACGAATGCATCTGCACGCAGTTAAGAAAAGAAACACTAGGATCTGGCGGGGTCTGCGCTTGCCAGTTATTGATCTGGGAGGAACTGCAGGAAGCACCTTCTCTACAACGTCCGTCGTCCCAGTGGATTCATCCGGCGAGTCCTTTCGAGGGCCATTCTTGGAACGGTTAGTCGCAATCAGTACCTCGATAGCGTTACTGACCTCTTCCACCGTGCCGACCTTATAGTGAACATGGCCAGGCATGTACCCCCATACCTTCAACCCGTCCTCGAGGTCCTCTGGCTCACCGTCTTGCGAATGCGACAGGAAAGACGGCTCTGCAGAGTCGGGGGCACTTCGTTTTGTGCCTTTTGTGCTGCTGGACGAGTTTTCTCTGCGCCACGGCTGTCACTACCAAGTTTCGCTAACGGCGGGGCAGAGATGAGCATCAACATACCGAGCAGATTCTGGCGACGACTCCGTTTGCCCTCTTTTGACAGAGAATTGACAAAGATGGGGCACCTTTCGTGCCTGGCAATGATTGCAGGGCCACTCTCGCGAGCACTAGCCTGGCCGTTAGTCAAGGGGTAGACGCAGGGCCAGTCTGGGTTGGAGCGGACCTTTTGCTTCCGGCGCTGGCATTCGGTGCAGGAGATTGTGGCGCGACTGTCTTTCTGTGCCTGCATATTTGCTATTACCTGGATACTCACGAAGAGTATCAATTGTGATCGTGATAGTTCAGGGTTTATCACAGCCTGGCTAACGGACGAATCCAACGCTGGCGAGTTGTCGATCAGTCTTAACACCGACCCCACTGGATCCGCAAGAGCCGCTGCCACCTCCACGGGCCGAAGACTTGGGGCTGGCCCTGATTTCTCAGCACGTCACGTCACGTGGCAGGCCCCTTCTTGGGGCGAGAAACTGTAATGTTTGCGCAACGGTATGTCTTTAGTCTGCGAGATCAGCGGAACCTCCGACATTGGCAGTGGCTGCCCAGGCGACAGCTGCAGTCAAATCGCGCGGCGATGCCAATGCTTGCGGCTTTTAGGGTACGCGGTTCCGTGAGAAAACCCTTCCGTGCCCTCTTCCTGCCATATTTGAGACGTTCTACTTGGTTTTGCCCTACAGCATGTACGTATAGTGGGGCAAGGCTAGCCCTATGGATCCGCATCTGGGCACCCTGTCTGAACCGCGCGAATTTAGCCCACCTCCGCAGGTCCCGACTACTTCGCACACGAAACTCTCCTGGAATATCCGACGTATCTTGTCGCACACGGCGGCGGCTGGACTGATACATCAGTGAGTGCGCCTGTACTACTTACAGACATCCATGGCCACCTTGAATGTTCCCTCGAGTTCTGCCTTGGCTAGCTCAGGCATGATGTCATTGCACCTACGAAAGTGGTGCTTGTAGCCTGGCAGCTAAACTCAACGCCGCGACGTCGCTACATAGATACATCTACGGCTAGTAAAAAAACTAATACCTCGCTTTGAATTCTCAGTATAAGTCGGTCCTGTTCGAAAAGCTAGCTTCTTTCTCCTCCATGTCACGTCAGGAACGCAGCTTCAGCCATCGATATGGCAACACCTCTCCCACTTATACCTTGGTCAAAGACCTCCATTCTCACATGTCGTCTGCATCTGGATTCCTCGAGAATAGCGCAACATGCTGCACTGGACCTGTTTGTACTAGGGTTTGCTGAACAAGCCTACGTACTACTCGAGACAGTCCATGAATATGGTCTCGACACGAAAACCAAGGATTATTACGGCCTGACCACCTCAAGGCAACTTACTGGAGCATGGGGAGCTAGCGATTCTTTTCCTTCGTGGGCAAACGAAGCAGGCGATACAGACTGGGATTATGTGTCTACCACGGGTTTGCCAAAGCATCTAGCCACGAAAGCTGGAGAGCATACGTTAAGTAAAGAAGATGTGGAGTTCGCATGTGAGCGCCTGAACGCAAAGCCTGATGCTACCTACCGTTCCCCAGAAGAAACAATGACGCTTGGTGCTGTGGCTCAGGTCGCTTCGCTCGCAGGCGAAGAGCAACTAGCTACTAGCTTGATTGGAAAGAACATGAAAGAATTATACCAATACTTGTTGGACAATTGGAACAACCCAGATATGAGCGGAGACGAGACACGGGAATGGCTAGAGCATCGTCAGGGCTTGCAGCATTATGACGGCATGTGGGAAACGCTCAGAGAAGTGGATCTTGGAGAAGTATTTGGTGTGCGTATGTCTGATGTGGAAGCCTACGTCGAGGAGGGTTGTGCTCTCTTCATACAGCGCTCTACTAAAGGACCCATGCGCCCATACCGTTCGCAAACCATGGCCGAGCTGGTGCAGATGATCGATAAGAATATTTGCGCCGAGCGCGCCGAAGACGATGAAGATGAGATACATACTGTCCTCAATAGCAGCGCGTCAGAAGGTCAGATTGCTGCCCTCGAAGAGCGCCTGTCTTCGTCCCGTGCAGAAGACAACCCCGATGATCCACGTGTTGCGCTTCCCAATGAAAAGCTTCCAGGCGACTACAAAGACTTTCTGCGCGCAAGTAACGGTATCGACGAAGACCTTTTCTTTCGCGCCGAGGATGTCACCGCCGATGGACGCTGGATGGTCGATCTGAATTACACTCTATTCCCCACCGAAGGCAACGAGTACCTCACATACGGTGCAGAACGAGACTTTGATGAGATCGAATTAGGCGACTATACGTGCATTACTATCGGTACTGGTGACCATGAAGGTAATGTCACGCTTATCCCACCTACTTCGGTCCGACCCGTCATCGGTAGATTCGAGAAGGCGTATGCAGAGGCGAGTGAGGCCAACAAGAAAGTGTACGAGCGCGCTGCTCTGGATATTTATGGCGGTATAGAAGAGCTCAGAAAGTTGGAATGGTTGTGTATCGAGTTTCAGCATTCCGCGTATGAGCAGAGAATCTGGGGTGGACTGAGGCCTTTTTTGGAAGAGTATGCCAAGATAGGTGTTGATGAGAGGACGGAGGCGGAGAGACGACAGAGTAGATATGAGAAGAAGAAAGAAGAAAACAAGGCTAAGAAGAGGAAGAGGGAAGATGGCCGGTCTGTTGATGGAGTGGGTAACGAAGCTAAGTCGGTTCGTAGGGCTTGAGCTTGATGAACCACGTCACGTGTGCGGCCGACTATCTATACACCAGATTCTCAGAACTTAGCCTTGAGAGATCGTATGCTAATTAAATATACCTCGCTGACAAACGTGCTTTGGAATCTCCATGTTCCAAGGGAAAAAAGGGTAATCAAGGTTCCGTGCCGCATGTGGAGTTGTCATTTCTGCTTCACCCTGGACGGACGAAGACTCTATCAATATGCATGCCTTATCGATACAGCGCGACGTCGAGCGTGCGTAATCGAGCGTTTACTTATGTTTGGAGAAGCCTCTAGTCCAACGCTCCCTTTCTCGATTGTTTGGGCTCAGCAATTGACGCGGCTACAGGGCGACCCAGGAATCCACAAACTGGAAATTCGCAAACTACGATTCCATGGTCTGCAACTATCTGCATCTTAGTAATCGTCTCCGAATTTTGTGCTCGTAGTTGCATTCGGCCCTATCTCAGAAATCAGACAGGTTGGTTGGTTGGTAAGGAAGACAGTGAAAGTCCGCTAGCATGTAGTGAGCAGTTCGTAGAAGGCTTTACTACAACTAACAGCCAGTTTTGTAGAACTATTATATAGACGCAATGCTTTGCGCAAGGGACTGGTCTAAAGCAGTCAACAAACCTTTGCGATTACCGCAAGCCATCGAAATGAGTTCAACTGTCGTTGCAGTAGCTGGAGGCACTGGAAAGCTTGGCCGTGCTATCATCGAATCAATCGTCGACGCGGATAAATTTACAGTATACGTGCTCGCTCGAGAAGCAAGCTCATGACGTGATACTGTGCGTCATAAATATTGACATTCATATAGGCGGCCGGCGATGTGAAATTACAGGTGACAGATGCGATGTTAATTGCCACCGACTACACCAAACCAGACCCTATTATCAAGGTCTTTGAAGATGGTTACATGGATACAGTGATTTCGACGCTTAGATCTACGTCAGGCACTGATGCTGAGATGACTCTCATCGAGGCTGCCAACAAGTCAGCCGTTACGAAACGCTACATTACGAGCACGTGTGGGATCAAGTAGATACCTGGGTGAGTGGACCAAATGTCTACTGGTCATTGATCGTAGCGTTCTCACAAGACACAGGGTTGCCAAGGTCTTCTTCATGGCCGAGGGGAAATTTGTTTATCTTGATGCCTTGGAAAAGACATCACTGGAGTACACATCTTTCATCAACGGCTTCTTCTTGGACTATTACGTGGAGCCACACGTCAAGTCATACCTCACAGGTTTGACACCAGCCATCGAAATCACCAACGAGGCTGCAGCTATCCCCGGCTCAGGTAACATCCCTGTTGTCTTCACCTACAGTTTCGACACTGGCAGATTCGTAGCTGTTCTTGTTGGCCAATCATCTTGGGAGAAGGAGTCCTACGTTATTGGCGACGAGGTCACGCTGAACGAGTTCCTGACCATTGCCGAGGAAGCAAGAGGAACAAAGTTCGAGACCAAGTACGACTCGGTAGAGAAGCTGAAGTCATACCGAGTCACCGAGCTACCTGCGTATCCTCCAATGTACCCATACTTTCCAAAGCAGATGCTGCAGTATATATACGCAGTCTTCAGGCATCTTGCTCGAAGACGGTTTCCTATACTTCAAGCCGCAGAAATCGTTGAATGATCAATTTCCGGAGATGAAGAAGAGGAAAGTTCGAGATTTGGTCAATGAGGCTTGCAAAGGCAGATAGATGGACAACAAGGAGCCGAGGGGGGATTAGTAGGCCTGGGTTGCTGCGTTAAAGAATGAAAGGTTCTACCTCTATAACAAAGTAATTACAGCTGCAGCTCATAGGAGCGTCTGCTCCCGTTCGAGGGACGATGGCCACGTCAGATGAAAGATGGCGGGGTGGAAGCATTCGTCAATGAATTAGAAGAAGGGGGCAATCTTCTGAGCAACAAGATTACTTCTGGAAATGTAGGCTGGATACCGCATGTGTGATGTACTCACCGTTCCATTATAGAGAGAACAAAGTATGTTGCTTGTCCTTTATAACATGAAACTCAGTGCATCATGTTCTCTGTGTCGCGGCAGACGCGCCGCGTTGGATTACCTCACAGGAGGTATGTATGCTGTAGGAACAGAATTCAGGATATGCGACCTGCGCTACAGAGTCAAGAGAGAGGGAACTGGTGATTAGTGTCGTAATGTTGACGTTACTGGGACAAATAAGCAAATGCTACTGGGCTTTGATGAAGCGTTACCTTGGCGCAGATCTCTGTTGAGGGGTAGCAAAAAGTGCAAAAGTTCGAACCCTCCAAAATCGACCGACACTGCAAAAACAACGGCAGCGACAACGTGTACGACCGCAAAAACAATGGACTTGCAGGGAATCGAACCCTGGACCACTCCCAGTCGAATCCCTACACTGTATACTGTGGAGGAATATGCTAAGGGAGTATTATACCACTAAACCACAAGCCCGATCTGTTTGATGAGAGTTAGATTCATTGGTATCAATATATCGCAAATTGTTTTGCCCAGGTTCACTGATCGCGAGGATTGGCCATGCTCAACTTGTTCGTCTCCGGGTTAGAAAATTTGCTTTTGGAACTGGTGGGGCGGCGTAGTCAGGGGTGCACTCCAGTTCCTTGCGACGCGGGCCGAACTCTTTCCAGGCCTAGTGTCCTGTTAGCTCCATTCGTTCTGTCTGGTGTACGCCTACGTCTTGTAATGTTTGCGCGCTTTCTTTTCGCTGCGCATCGTTGTCGAGAAATATTGTTACTGGGAAAATCTGGCTGGTCCAAAAAAGCAAAACTACACGGACCACGAACGTATGCAGAGAACGAGTCACTTCTTGTTGTGGCATGGTCCTACCGTATTCTGCATCCTTCACCATTCCACGGCCATCCTACATCCCAACCCCCCCCCCCCTTCCCTTGACACGTATACAGCGCATAGACTTTGACACATTTTGATTAATTCGCTATGCCATCACTGGGATGACAGATCACGTTCTCGTCTAGTCCCTCATCATGTCTGAATTCTCAGCAAACTAAACGTAAAGATCCTCTCAAATGGGGGAACTTGCAAGTACGACAAGTTCTGATGGCCACGACACGGTCCAGGGAAATGTCCCAGAATGTTTTCTCGCCTTTTTTTTTTCGTAAGCGTACGTGAGTCTCTGCTTGCATCTTACGACTCATACAACTACGCCAAGACTAAGCAATGCGGTATCAAGTGTGTATATTGCAGTGTTCTTCATATGCGCTGAAAGTAATAATTGCAGTGTTTTCACCACAGCCCTGGAGATCTTTGGACGCTTTTGACGCTGGTAAACCTACCCTATGGCGCCTGTTGACTGTTCAACTTCGACTCTGTATGAGCACTGCCTTCTGATTGACGTTGGAGATGTTGACATTTAGTCTAGTCGGCGTCTGCAGACGAGGGGGGGGGAGGTACGAAGTCGTTTTAATTTCTCATAAATAAAATGACACTGTACCCTAGACGGTAGTCAGGGTATTGTAAAATCCAGTGAATGCCTTCTAGGTACATTATTGGGACGCATCTGTCACTCACAACAGACATAATATATCGCAATACTGCCGAGAGGTCATGTCGAATTGCTGGAATACCTTTACCGTCACCCTTCTGGCCTTGGTCTTAGCAATGCCAGCTTATCTATTTCCTACACGATTCAGCGCACCATTAGTACTTGAATGCACGTATTTCTTTCCTCGGTGCTTCTATCCGCTTTGTTTGTACCTAATCGTATCACTGATGTTCGGATGACGAGTTTCTCGAGGTCTTGAACAGGGATGGTATGGTGAATGCGAGCAGAAGACACCCTTTATAGGTTGTTATGACTCTTCGCGTTATGGTGGTGACTGTGTAGAGAGATAAGGAGGGTCAAGTCCGCGAATATGTTTCTCACGATAGTTCCTAAAGACCGACAACATTTCTGCGTCAAGTGACTGTAAGCAGCCTAAGGGCATGGATACGTCAAGTAGAGATAACGTGTTGAGATATGCTAGTATAAAACCACTTGTCTTCTTGCACGGTCTGTTTTAACGAACGATAAGATAGTCATTGCAACACTCAACATCTCATTCTCTATCCAGAAACAACTGGTATTCATACTCGCTCTCACTCATCTCTCCTCTCATTCTCAAACACTACATACCTCCCCACACTTCAATGGAAAAAATCCAAACAAAAAAGAAAAACGCCATGCTATGCAATGTACCCCTAACAATGCTTTCCCATGTTCCAAACCAGAGAGCCAAAGCCAGGTAGGCGGGTCAAAACGCCTTATCAACGCCTCTTTCCAACCCGATGCCGCCCGTAACCATGCCGAATGGAAAAAACCGAAAAGTGTACAATGAAAACATATGCGCCACACTACCAGGTGCGGGAAAGGTTAAATACCAGTCCAACCCCTCCGTCTCCTCACTTGCGTCAAATACCCATCCCCAATACGCCTTTCTGGTGATGCATTATCAATACCGAGTTTCTAATCCGGCGCAACACCCTTCCTTGCCGCTGTACTCATCTCACCCCCACTAGTCTCCCTTCTCCTTCTCATAATCTGCAATCTTGGAAGCGGCGGCGCACTGGCCGTCGTCGTCGGTGTCGGCGTCGGAGTTGGCGTACTATTCCCGGGTGCATCGTTCTCGCCACCAACGGTACTCTGCCTTCGGCGCATGATTGCTTCACCGAGACGACCTACCCGGGCTTTCGGTAGACGAGAAGATGACTTCGCGTTGGCGTTGTTCGCTTCTATGCGTGCAAGGCTGGTTGCTGCGTCGCGAGATGGTGGACGTGAGGACGTACGGGGGCCTGTTGGCGTACTGTTGTTTGACTGTAGAGCTGCAAAGGAGGTTGAACTGCGTGCGAGAGCGGGTGGTTTCGACCGGCCGGAGGAAGGAGGGATCGCGGAGGGGTCTTCGGCGAGATCCCACATTGCTGTCGATGACTGCGACCTCGTGATGCCACCGCGTCCTGTTGGTGTGCTGACCATGGGTGGAAGCATAAATGTAGATTTGAGGGAGTTGGGCGTGGGCGGTGTTAGGCCCATGCCACTGCCAACCAGTGTAGAGCCAGTGCTGGAGCCAGAACCGTCTCGACGACCGGCTGATGAGGCTGGACGGCGCAGGTTCACGCCAATAGCTGAAGCACGACTAATGCTTCGCTTGCCGTTTAGACCTTTATTGATACCTGAGAGCTCGACTTCGTCGCATGCACGAACGAGCTCTTCGGCCATCTGCCGTACCAATACGGCGGAATCGTGTTCCATGAGCCAGCTGATGCGGTCATAGCACCCAAAAGCGCGTATAAGCCAACAGCCCTCATCCTTGGCGTCACAAATCGTCCGCAGGATACGGAGGAAGTTGAGACGTGTCACAGCATCCTTATGTCCCAGCTTCTGCTCTGTCCGGTTGAAGATCTCAGGTACGGCGAGAGACGCAGCAATCGGTGGAGACAGACGAACCAGCTTCTGCAGTGGCTCGAGCATGTTCTCAAAGGTAGAGTGTGGTAAGTCGGCGGAGGTATACGCGGAGATGATGGCGACTGTAAAGCTCGATTGCGAGGAGAGGAGGTATTGCTCGACGCGCGCGGTCTCTTCCTGGAGCCTGAATGAGTTAGTATATTGTACCTGGTGCATGGGAAGTAAGGAATACATACCATACGAAAATAGCATCCAGGGCCGTCACAGCCCAATTGCGGTCGCCTAATAGCGACACGTAGAATGCCAGGCCCTTCGCATCCCACAACATCTTGCGTGCGACCTTGCCCGAGTTGACCATCTCAAGCAGCACCGGCAGCGCAAACTCCTTGAGTGGACCGCCTTCGCGCACAACATCCTTCAGCAAAGGAATGATGTCTGACAACGCAGCCTCCTCCTGCCTGCTCTTGTTGTGCCGACACAGGTTGTACATGGTATTGAGGATCTGATTCGAGATTTCGCGGTGGAAGGGAGGTAGTCGAGCTGGATCGGAAGCAGATCGGTGTTGACTGCGGCTCAATGCGTCTTTTTGCCGAGTCGACTTGAGTAGTTCGATCAGGATGTCGATCGCGTTGGAGTTCTGGAGGGCTTCGTGCGTCGAGGAGAGGGAGCTGAGGTTCTTGATGAACTTGAGCATGGTGATTTGATGCGGCGGTGACATCTTGCGAAGATCTTTGAGTACACCTGTGCGTTGTTAGCTATGTTCAAGATTGACTAGCAAGACCTGCCCCAGCTGCCCTGAGCTTGTGCGATGTGGATGTCACGACTTACGCTTTAGAATCATTCGATCTGCCACGAGATCTTTGACATGACTCTCTGCTTGTGAGAAAATGAGGAAGATCTGTACAATTCTGCCGACAATGAGTCGCGCGACCTCTCCATCCTCTTCTACCATGCGGTTCAGCACCAAGCTGAGAGGGTATAGTACGCTTGATCTCGAGAAGATGCGACAAAAGTCGTTCTTAGGGGTCGGTCCTTGCAGTTCAAAAACACCGAAGACGCCGTTTACACCAATGAGCACGAGATCGCGCTCAGCATCGATGTCCTCTTCCAAGAACTCAACAAGCACATTGATGCCACCGCAGCCAATGAACATCTGCAGAGTCAGCGTGCTTGTTTGGTACATTTGCCGTACGAATGCGGCAGCCTCCTTTCGAATGTCGCTAGGAAATTTCTTGGAAGCGAAGTAGCAGATTGTCGGGATGCCACCCAGGAACGATAGGCTCTCTTGTGATTCGGAGTCTTCCAAGATGATCAAGTTGATGATCTTAAGAAGAGGCAGTACCACCTCATTGTGCGGCCTGGTTCCGAGTATTTCCAGGATAGGCAACATGCCATGACTTCGTAGTATGATTGATCGCTTGTCTGGGGATTCGTGTAGTACCTGTAGTAATTGGTCTGCAATGTCGAGCAGCTCATCGTCAGGCTGACTAGTCTTCAAACAACCAACTAGACTTTCCGTCATCTTCGTCAGCCGGTCATCCCGGTCTCGAGCAACATTGTTCTCCAGGTTGATGTTGTCAAGACCTTCATCGAGATTTGCAAACGGATCAAGATCATCCTCGTCTGCTATGATGAAAGAGTTGGCCATCTTGGATGTGATCATAGCAAGACTGCTGTGCTCACTACCACTGTCACTTTCAGCTCGGCTAGGATTAGCAAGCTGACTCTTGATATCGCCAAATACATCAGAGAAGTCGTCGCTTTCATTCTCGGCGTACTTTTGAATCTCAATCTGTGACTGCGTTCGTTGCAGCTTTCCCCGTGTGGATGTTGAGCTTGACGATCTCTGATGAATGTTGCCGTTTGACTTGACATCACGTGCTGTCTTGGGTCCTGCTTTGAGATCACTGGGATGGAACAGCCGTGGAGAGAATGTGTCAGATGGTGGGCTGGAGTTTGTGACGACTACTTGTCTGGATGACACGGCCGGTGGATGTGCGTATTGCATGGAAGCCAATTTACGCTCAAAGGCGCCTTCGTCAGCTGGCATGAGATCCGAGTAGTCCTCGACAGTATCCTCGCGGAAGAGTTGACTGGGCCGTGCTGGCGCTTTAGGCTTGGGCTTGGGAGACGGCGCAGCCCTTGGAGTGCCCCGCAGGAATGCCGTCCTTGGCTGTTCATACCTATCCTCGTACTCTGATGTGGAAGCGTTCGAGTTTGATCTTGAAGACGTGTTCGAAGAGGAAGCAGACGTCTTTGGTCTACCGTTGGCGCCTCTTGACCTCTCGACCGCCCTATGGCCCGACGCCTTTGGAAAGCTTTGGAACTGTGCCATGTTCATCGGACTCTTCACCGTTGCCTCTCCATCCCCGAACTCGGGCATCTCCGTGACCGACTCGAAGCTGGCGAAAGCCTTGAGCCTGTCGCTTGAAAAGAGACCACCAAAGTTGTCCTGTGGCTTGAGGTGTGGCATCTGCAGGGCGCGGGGCGAGATGCTTTCGGCAAAGTCATTATCCCAGTTGTCGTCATGCTCCAGTTCCGGCGAGCGGAATGAGTCTGCGGTAGGTCTGTGCTTCGGTATGTTGAGATTAACGTTGGCTGGGATTTTGCGAGACGAAGCACCAGTACCGTTGGCGGCCGCAGGGGACGCCTTCTGCAGTCCCGACACAAGACGCGAGCTTCGGCGAAGGGAACTGGGCGACTTTAAGGCCTCGTTCCATTCCTGCACGGACTTGACTGCTTCCTGATATTCGGTCGGTTTAGTGGGTACTGCAGGGACAGTCCGCTTGGCGCTGAGGATCCACGGGTGTTTGAGGAGGCGCTTTGCGGAGATGCGGAGCGTAGGATTCTTTTGGAAACACTCCATGAGGAACTCACGCAGCAGCTGCAAGGGTTAGTATGTGGGGCAGTAGGGGTCCGAGGTTGTACATACCGGAGAGGCACTGCCAGGTATCGGCGGATGCTCATCGTTGACGATGCGGAAGAGGGCCTGCATGGGCTGCAGCTTGTGGTAGGGCGGCTTTCCCTCGATCAGCTCGATGACTGTGCATCCCAAGCTCCAGATATCCGACGAGGTAGTCGCTCCCGAGAGTTCGATGACCTCGGGAGCCATCCAGTAGGGCGTGCCGACGACGCTCGACTGGTCCAAGCCCGACTGCTTGGTGGCCACACCGAAATCGGCGAGCTTGACCAGGCCCTCCTTGGTTGTAAGGATGTTGGCGCCCTTGATATCCCTGTGTATGACGCCCTGTTCGTGGAGATAGAGCAGGCCGTGGAGGACCTGCGACATGTACAGCGCGACGAGGTTTTCGGGGAACTTGCCGAAGTTCTTGCAGATGCTGTGTAGCGATCCGTTCTCGCAGTACCTGGCCGGGTTAGCTCCCACTCGTGGAGATGTGCACAGTGCCAGCGCCACTCACTCGAGGATGATGTAGAGGCTCTCGGAGCTCCTCACGAAGCCGTGGTACTTGACGATGTTGGGGTGGTTCAGGTTCTTGAGCAGGTCAATCTCCATCTCCATGTTCTTCAGGTCGGCGGCGCCCAGGTTCTCGAGGCGGACCTGCTTGATGGCGACCGTCTCGCCGGTGCCCCAGTTGAGCGCCCTGTAGACGCTGCCGAATGCGCCTTTGCCCAGACAGTCGCCCAGCTGGAAGTCCTTGAGGCCGGCCACATCCTGGGCGGCCTTTTGCGCGGTGCCCTCGCGGCTCGGCCGCTGTTCGCGCTCGCGGGGCTGGCCGATGTGGTTGGACGACGACGACGACGACGACGGCTTCTTCGCGTGGCCGGGTGTGTTGTTGGCATTGGAGGCCGAGGCCTGCGACGAGCGCGAGTTCGAGGCCGCATGCGACGGTCGGGACGGGTGTGAGACCATGGCTGCAGTGTCGTCGGGCCCGGGCCAGCTGCGGTTGTCTCCTATCGCCGCGTAGACGTCGGCGCCTGCGAGTGTCCAGCCGTGTCGTCGCAGCGCGGTCGTGGGTGGTCGAGGGCCGGCGGCGGCGGCGGCGGCAGCGGTGAAGGACGAGGTGCGGTGTGCATGTCCCCAACAACAGCACGCAGAAATGCAGCGCGACGGCAATGTCGACGGGCACAGTCGCAATTGTTGTGGTTGCCCATGCGCGGCGCGGATTATGCGTTGGAGGGGCCCGTTACCAGCGCAAAGCAATTATCAGTCGGGGATCCTGGCTGCCAAACACGCTCTAGGCCGGCCCAGCGAGTCTCAGAGCCGCTCTCGCCTGCCAGAGGCTGCCGTTGTGTCAAGACTCGTCGCCCAGCGCCGCCGGGGGATTTGGGCATGTGGGGAGTGGCCAGGCACCGTTGTTGTCGAGATGAGGCACGCCTGCCTCGTCGCCGTGTACTCGACCTGCGCCCAGTAGCGGCCGCACCGTTGGGCGCTCGCTTCATGCGCCCTGCCTGCCGCCGTCCACTTGGCATCGTGCACCCGACCGCTACGCTTCTCGCTCCCGAACCATGTGCCTGTCCACGTCGCCAGCGCGACGCGTCGTGTCGTCGTTTGTTCTTCTCACGGCCACTTCCCGCCACAAGCACGCAGCAGTGTCAAGGCCCTCCCAGGTTGCGCGTCTTCACGTGCATCCGCCACTGGCATGGGCCGCGTCCAACCATGGCCCCTCCGTCTACACACGCCCCGTCGGCAGCAGAGGCGGCATGCGTCACAGTCAGCTATCGCACCACTATCGCACCACTATCGCTGCCGCTATCGCAGTCAAGCGCCATGCCTATCGCGGGGAATGTGGGGAAGCGGCTTCCGTCAGCTTGTGGGAACTCTACCGAAGAGGAAATGCCCATGCGCGAGCCAAGATGAGACATGTCATAGAGTGCTATCATTGTTCCCGTCACCAAACTACTTGCAGCCAGCCCTCCAACACCTCGTCGCCATCAATCTCCTAGGAGCTCACGACGTTCAGCACGCCACCGTCAACAGTGAGAATCTGACCGTTGACGTACGAGTTCTTGGTGAGGAAGATGACGGCCTGTGCCATCTCCGCGTCGCTTCCCGCCCGCCCATGTGGGACGTGGCCCTTCTCTTGGATCTTCTCGTCCGGCAGGTCGCTCTTCTGATGCTCATCGCTCTCCTTTGCCGTCATCTCCGACGGGAAGTAGCCGGGGGCAATGCTGTTCACGCGGATACGCAGCTGCTGGAACTCGGCCGACATGAGCTTGCTCAGATGAACGGTGCCGCCCTACAAAAGCCCAGGTCAGCATCGTCGTCGAGTTATCCGTCAATCTGCCACTAACCTTTGCTGCGTTGTAGCTGAAGTGGCCTTGCGCATCCTTCATGATTCCCGACATGGAAGAGATGACAATGACAGAGGCAGAGAGGTGGCCGTGGCTCTCGGTTCCAGCTTGAAGAAGTGGCAGAAGAACGACCGTGGTGAAGTAGACGGCAGTGACATCAGTATTGTACGTCTCGGCCCAGCCCTCGAACGTCTCATTGTCGAAGAGCTTCTTCTTCATGTCGGTGGCATTGTCGGCGTCTGGAATACCCTTCTCGCCTGAGATACCGGCGGCTGCAATAAGAAGGTTGATGTACTTCTCCTTGGACGCCAACTCTTGGTACATGCGCTCCAAGTCGTCTTTCTTGGTAACGTCACAAGGTGAGAGTGGTATAATCTGACCACCTTGGTCTGGGCTGTGCGATTTTGCTGCCGTATCCAGGGCTGAAACTTGTCAGCTCCATCATTCATCCATAGACTCGCCTGGAGTCTTGCTTACCCTCTTGACGTCGGCTAGTAATGTATACCTGATGCATGTTAGTGTAGTCCGTTTGCGGAAAGAAGATGCACACCTTTGCACCGTTGGCAGCAAGTGCCTGGGCAGCCATGAGGCCAATACCTGAGCCGCCTCCAGTCACTACACAGACATAGTCTTTGACTGAAAAGAGCTTCTCGACATGGAGATCTGAGGTGTTTGCTTTAGGAGGCATAGTGATTCAAGGCTTTGGTTCAATTTGAGTAGAGGCCAAAGCTTTGAGTTACTCAAGGGACACAGATAACTTTGACGATTGAAAGGTAAAGAAGAGTAAGACGTCCGTAAAAAACCGCGTAGCACTTCTGTTGGTATAGTTTAGCCTATGACGTACAGACATAAACAGCCCACCTATCCCGATCAGGATTAGACTGTTCGAATCAGGCTTAGGCTGTTCGCGCTCGTGCCCGCGGATCTGTCCCATCTGGGAATCAGCTGCCGTTCAGCCTCAGTTCCAACGTTCCAACCCTGGAATGTCTGGGCAGTTGCTTTCATGGCTGTGCCGCTGCTAGTCTATTAAACTCCTTCAGCGCCTCGCCGTCTTCTCGCTCTTTACATTTCTTCTTCTTCTTCTTCGCATGTCATGTCACCCGTCGCCGCCTAATACGTGCCAGAATCTCCAAGAGCTGGAGGCCATTGTTTTATTCATACTCCGGATACATCCACGCGCATGCATCTATCTATTCCAGCTTTACCACACTCACGACTTTGAAGGCATTCACAGCCTCGATGTCGGATCCGTCAGCCGACCTCATGTTTCCACCAGGGACGGCTAGCCAGCTCTGGCCCGAGCCACTGAATACTCCTGGATTCATTCCGCATCACCTCAAACGTTCTGCGACTGGTCAATTTCCCATCTTGGAGATCATTCAGCGTCTACTATATCGATTCAAACCAAGCGGTATTGGCGACCTCGAAAAGATACTTGCCCTTGTCGGTCTCTATCAAGCTGTTCAACCCGTGTACACGCATCTGAAAAACCTCTTCATATGGGCCTTTACTGTTCAACTCACAATCCCCGAGACTGATGCAGTAGCTAGAGAGGTTCTGGCCTGGATGGGCGCCGAGGTGATACTGAACAGCCACACAAGGAGTGCTATGCTAGTCACAGGAGGCATGCAGGACCCGAATGACGAGTTCCATCGTCGTATGATGGCTGCTCGCAATCCTGGAACTGCAGCAGACAAATCTGCCGAAGAAGTCCTATGCCTTCCGCCAATCGGCACGCGGCTATTCTGGGTCGGCTTTCGACCGTATATATTCTCTCGGCGAGGGGGTCATGGGTACCACAACAACAATGGTATGACAGGTAATATACTCAACGACGATGGTCAACTCCAACACTCCCTTACCATCATGACCCTAGGATGGAGTCTCAAGCCGCTCCGGGATTTTACTAGGCTTTGCCACGAATTCAGGATCAAGAACCTCACGGGTACCACGACGGTGTATTTTGCGGGTGATCGCACGACGGACCCTTACGGTAACGGCTGGCAGTCAGTCTCAAAGGCCATTCGAAGGCTCGACACCATCGACATGGACGAAACGATCAAGTCTGACCTAGTAAGAGACGCAGAATACTACTACAGTGACGAGTCACGCTCATACTTTGCCGACTGTGGCATCCCATACCGGCGAGGATATCTCTTTCATGGCCCGCCAGGCACTGGCAAGAGCTCGTTCAGCGCTGCGTTGGCTGGCCATCTCAGCTGTGACATCTACCACATCAACTTGTCAACCGGTAGCATCAGTGATGGTACACTTCACCGCTTGTTCCTCGGTCTTCCACGCAAGTGCGTAGTTGTGTTGGAAGACATCGACTCTGCTGGTATTGGCCGCGAACAAGGACCTTCAGATGATCGAACGGAAGCACTTCAACGGGCCCAGTCAGCCATCGAAAGTGCTCATAGCCTTACAGATGCCATGGGACCCGCACCCCAACTTACGAATCATGGTCGCCGTATTCCTCGAAGTAACACAGTTACACTAAGTGGTTTGTTGAATGCCATTGATGGAAATGCTTCTCAGGAAGGTAGACTTCTAATCATGACCTCCAACGCCCCCGATACCCTGGATGCGGCTCTGACACGTCCCGGTCGCATCGACAAGAAAGTCTACTTTGGCAACATGGACTCCAGTGCCTGCAAGAGCATCTTCAAGCGCTTAATTGGACGATCTGCTTTCGCTCATGATTCCGCCTTTACTGTGGAGCAGATTGAGCAGTGGGCAGCAGATTTTGCCCATAGGATGCCGAATAGCATCTTCTCCCCAGCGCAAGTACAGAACTACCTTCAAGGTTGCCGAGGCGACCCTATCAAAGCCTTGGAAGGAATCGACGCCTGGATTGCGGAGAACAAACTCGATGCTAAAGGATCGGACGATGCCCGCAACACCGCTCAGTACGGCGGAGCCCCCGCCGTTTCCGTCGAAGAGATACCGGATGGTAGTGAGTAGAACAATCTCATACTGTCTGGGACTATTGTTTGGCTAGTGCGAAGAGATCTAGCTAGTACCAGAGGATTGACATCGCATTAGTAGTCATATTGCACACGGTTGCTTCGTAGACACGTTCAGGATAAATGGAAGCGCGATACGAGAGATCAGTTGCATAGAGTCTGGGCTCCAAGGATTGGGAATGTTGATTGAAGCGCCACATGTAGCCAAGAGACAATTAGCACAAGTTTTCAATGTAGGGTTGGCATTCACTGCATTAGACGTCCGTCTTCAGCCGTCGCATACGGTAAAATTCATGCATGCCATAGTTGAACGCATCAAACTGTACCCAGCCAGCGGCACGAGAAGCAATATCTCGTGAATCTTTCTCTTTTGCATTTCTTTTTTCTTATTAAAAAAAAAAAAAACTTACTGTATTCTGCTCTCCTCAATCAACCTCTTCTTTACATTTCCCTTTCCAAGCATATCAGAAGTTGCAAATAATCATACACCACATTGACTACTACGCCCATCGAAATCCACCGCTCGGTACTCGACATCTACCGCCCCGCATCCACTGACGAGATTAAAGCTGTATACCGCGCAATTTTCCTTGCAAACCACGCAGACAATATCAAGCACACGGGTCTCTTTCCACATACACTGGCAAAAGCCCATTTCTAAAGGGTCAAGACTGCATACGAGGTACTCATTGATTTACAAAAGGCAAAAAAACTATAATACCAAAATGGGTATCTAGAGATCTTTTGGTAATGCTCAAACGGGGAGAAGACCGTGGGAGATGGCTTTGGGGATGTAGAGGAAGAAGAGACTAGTCCCCGTGCTGGAGGAGGATACACACCGTCCGCCAACGAAGCATGGGATGGTGGGCTACAAGCAGAATATCGCTATAGTGTAACACGCACAGCTACTGATGTAGACATCACGATCAAAGGAAAGAGTCTTTACCTCGTCCTCTCCACAGAGTTTCACTCCCTCAACACCGTCACTGCACTCACTATCGGCAGTGATATGCGAAGCATTGCTTTCGGACTCCCTCTCGAACGAAACAGAAACTACCGTGCAACCGATGGGAAGGTTCCAGAGCTCGGCATCGGTGTTGAGTACATCCCAAATGGATGGAGAGCTGTCGGCAACTTCCAAACTGTTTTGGAGGAAGTAGCGAAAGACTTGTTGACCCCTGAATATCTACATAGCGTCTGCTCCGTTTGAGAATAGCCCTTCTGCTATGCCGGCTGTGAATGTTTGGTTTCGACTTCGACATGAATGGTCATCCTGCGGCTTGCAGCCGTATGCGTGGTACGTACATGGTCTTTACGCACGAGAAGCAGAGTGTAGAGAAGATGCTGAAGGATGTGCTGAAGAGGGAGGAAGGTTTGATGGTGAATGCATCATGTCGTTTGGGCGAGGAAAAGCTCATGGGCGTGGAGTGTAGAGAGATCAGGATGTGGAGGATGGTTGCAGTGGGGTATAGGAAAAACGACTTTCTAGAGGTGTTTGAGTGTCGCAGTAAATTTCTAAAAGATGTCCACCTGGCTACTTGGGCTTCTGGTGTATGTGGTTGGGGTTGTGAGAACACTTGAGAACCTCCTGGGCTCACCGAGGCGTCTTGATATTGGACTACAAAGAGCAACTGCATGCTGAAACGTTGGTGGAAGTAGGTTCAAGTCTATTCCGCGTTGAAGTTGGATCAGATGTGCGCGGGTCAACCTGACGATAGGCTTAGAACCCCAGCAGGAGTCAACGTTGCGTAGCCACCTTGCAGACCGTGTCGTGTCGTAACGATCAATTTCGGATCTGGAGTGTTCGCCATAACTCCAAGTAACCTTGTCGCATACCATGCAATACCTGCGTTGTCTCAACAACTTTCATGGAACCATTGACGCGCCAGTTTTGAAACTCTGGGAGAGCTGGATGTAGAAGGTACTGTGCGGAATGTTCCTCTCAACGTGTCTGTCTTGTTTAGCAGACTGACTCACCGATAATAGTAACAACGTACTTGGGGTGTATGGAATGCAGTGAAAGACGTCTTGTGGTACCATCGTCTCGTCATCGTCCTCTTGACCTTTCCGGTAAAACCTGAGCGTCGTTGTTTGCGTCGAAATTTCAGCGTCAGGTGCAGTGTAAAAGATGGCCAGACGGATATAAAAAAGCTTCACGACATCAGGAATCTTAGTTCTCACAGTCGGCGACAACCTAACGCAGATATAGCAGCCGCCTTTTCTCGCTCTACCAAGTCCCGGAACAGAGTCGTGGTGAGCTTTGTAAGACTCAAGGGGTACCTGAGTGCTCGAGGATGTCCAATAGAGGGTCGGACGCATGGCCAGACATACATCGCAAAGATGCATTGTCATAAGCTGGACCTGCGTTCCAAGGCTTTCACGAATCCGAGGAAGCCAGGAGTGGATCGACGATGTTGAGATGATGAGAATGAAAGGCGATGAAGACGTACTCTGCAAGCGAGGCATAGGAACCATGCACAAACGTGGCACAGTAACACAACGTCGGACCCTTTGTCGCGAATCAACGAGAGTGAGAGTACAGCATACTCCAATAAAAGTCCAAATAGGTATACCCTCCTGTCTCCATCAATCACCAGAGACAACCAGGCCAATCAAGTGTTGCATTGGGGTGCATTGGATTGTATTGCCCGCTCCGCAGGTGCTTCGACACTTCCCTCACTCTAGTGCCATCGCGAAAGCCAAATGTAGTACACCTACACATCTCGAATTGATCCCCAAACCTATACATAATCCTGCCGACTACAAAGGTTCATCTTTCTTCTGTTATCACATATAGCGTGCAATGTAAAGTGCAATACCTTTACTTTACTCTAGCTGTCGCCGCAGCACGACAGCTTCGCCTCGTCCCTGCGAGGAAAGAGACAACTCACGATGTTTAGAACTGGATGTCGCGTTCAATGCGCAGATTTCGTCTATTTCGTCGGAGTATGAAGGAGTATGAACACGGTATGTGCGTGTATCTCTCGCGATAAGATGCGAAGCTCGGGCGGTGACAACGAAAAGGCAGCAGGCTACGTGGGACGGTGTTTGTGTTCTGGCGCGCAGTCCCTCTGGGGGCTGGAAGCGTCGTGGCTCGCACCTGGCCCTGGGGCTTCCAGGGGCTTTTGCACTAGGTTCGCTCGGTGCCGATGTGCTTGGCAAACCAGCTTTCCGTACGAGCGTCATGTCTGTTGCTGCGAATACGAGTATGAGAATGTTGCCGCGGGCTGCTAGGCCTGAGGCTTGTTGGGCAACGGCCATTGGTCTTGAACTTTGAGTATGGTAGGATTGTTGTCTGTTGCTGCGTCACCACAAAACCTAAACGTTCGCCCTCAAAAGCTGAAACCTCGGACTCGAGTTCGGTCCATCGAAGCAATTACTAGCATCGGAAACTGTCATTTTACAGTACGAGCACCATCGCTAGAACGAAATTGCTCCTCTAGCGTGGAGTAGGTTGGCGGAAGTAACAGCCAATTGATTACATAGTCGGGGCTCTGAACGTGATTCTTTCATGATGGAAAACACAAAGACTGACCCCACTCTGCTCTGTTATATGGACTGGATAGCGATCCCCGCACCTGCGCAGATACCCCGCGACAACGTCCATCCTAGCGTTCGCTACCCCGCCACGCTATCAGAGAGCATCTTGAAGAGAAAAGTGGTCGCAGGAGATCGATTTGTATGGATTTTTGAGAGCAGCCTAGCGGTGGCTCACCAGGTGACGTATCTGTTATGTCGGCAGTATGGGTACTTGTCGATCCCCATTGAGCAGTGGATACCTGATGAAGATACTAACTGTTGGTGCTGGCACCTCTCACTGACCTCACAAAGTCTTTCTATATGCTCCCTCTGTCTCCATTATGGCTACACAAGACTATATCTTGCATCTTCTCTCGTATATAACACTTTCCAATGTCACTCTAGCACTCGCAGCATTTGCTACTGTCACGATTCTCTATCAGATAGTTTACTATCGGTTTTTTCACCCATTGCGACACTTTCCTGGTCCTTTCTGGGCCAGCGTAACGCGTCTTTGGATTGCCTACCACAACATCAAAGCTGACGAATGCGAGCTTGAACTCGCCCTGCACCGCAAGTATGGCCCGGTACTTCGAATCACACCGACCCTACTCTTGGTTTCCGACGCTACCAAGTTACCTGAAGTGTACAATCGCCAATCGAACAAGTCAAACCACTACATTACCGGCAGCTTCGGGAAGACTGAAAGCCTATTCAACATGCGCGAACATAAACATCATGCGCATTTTCGCAAGATCGCTGCTGGCCCTTACAGCTTCAGCAATGTGAAGAAAATGGAAGGTCTGGTAGATGAACGTATTCGACAGTGGATCGAAAGGCTGGAAGAACTCTTCGGTAATGGCAAGAAGTTTGACTTTGCGCCTTGGGTATGCTTCATCCTGGCTATGTGACAAGAATGAGGAGCACTAATGCTTTGACGCGTAGGCAGTGTATATGGCATACGACATCATATCGGAAATTGGCTTTGGCGCACCTATCGGTTTCATAGAAAGTGGCTCAGACATTGATGGTCTGATCAGGGGCTTCCACGATGGCCTACTTCCATTTGGTCTCATGGCTCGGCTTTGGCCATTCACACAATGGGCGAAATGCACATGGCTCGGTGAGAAATATCTTGTCGCGAAACCGGAGGATGATTCTGGCATCGGCACGCTCATGCGCTTTCGTGATAAGCTCATGGCACAGCGACTCAATGATATCGAGAACGGTAAGATCGAGAGATTCGATCTGCTACAGACTTTCCTAGACGCAAGAACGGAACATGGTGCGCCGCTAGAACTGGACTATGTCAAAGCCGAGGTCCTTCTGGTGTTGCTTGCCGGTGCTGATACCACGGGCACAGCATTTCAGGCGATGATCGCATACATCACCTCCGACGCACAAGTGTACACCAAGTTGATGGAAGAGGTTGATCGCGTCAGTGGCATGGGGAAATTGAGTGCCATACCACAGTACGACGAAGTACTGGAGCATTGTCCATATTATGTCGCGTGCGTCAAGGAAAGCATGCGGTAAGCCTTTCTCATCTCCTCCGCGATTATATTGACTTATTTTTGTCTACAGTCTCTGCCCCTCTGCTCCTAACATCTTCCCTCGTCTCGTTGGGCCATCGGGTATGCACCTGCACGGTCGTTATGCTCCACCAGGGACAGAAATAACTTGCAACCCCTGGCTCGTGCACCGCGACGAGAAGATCTACGGTGCAGATGCCTGCGAGTTCCGGCCAGAACGCTGGCTCGAGAGCGATGACGGAGCAAAAGACTACAACAAGTACAACATGGCCTTTGGTTACGGCGCAAGGGTTTGTCTCGGAAAAGACATCGCCCTCATGGAGCTGTACAAAGCCCCATTGCAGTTTCTGAGAACGTTCAAGATTGGCATGGACAGAGATCGAAAGGGCAGGTTTGTCGTCAAGGGTGGTGTGGGCTTTTGGGAGGATATGTGGATTGAGATCCAGCGGTGGACACGAGATTGAGGTGGCGTTTCAATCCGGGCTGACAAACGCAAAGCACTATAAGAGAGATGATGTACAATTAAGTCGACGAGATGATGACGTACGATCGAATCGCGTGAGTTCGCGGGACAATAAAATGGCGTTCTAGATTATCTCGTACCCGACGTCGTCACGTGTTAGCGCGATGATTTTCTGCTAGCGTAGTCTTAGACGAAACAATCCGAAACGTCCGCAATTACGCTACGAAGCTTACGGTCCGCGCCTCAGCTCTCCCACCACTCGCAGCACTCAGCTGGTCTTGGTATAGGCCCATTATCCCCGCACTGGGGCGCACTGAAATTTTCCCCGAGATGATTCTCCGGTGGTGCCGTGTTCTTGGCCCATGCCTCAGACCCCGGCGGAAATGGCTTGTTTCGTAGCGCGCTTAGTATATAGGAGAGCGACTCCAACGTGATGACGATTCCAACTGCTTCTACGATCTTTCAAATCTACCTCGTTCGTCTTTCTGTCGCTCATTGATTTTGACCTTGTTCGCTGGTCGTTCATTCATTTCGTCACTCGCTTGTCCACCTATCCGTTCGCATCACGATGCATTCAACTTTCTTTTTCTCCCTGCTTGCGGGCACGGCCTTTGCTCAGCTTGCCGAAACCAACTTGAAGACTCATGTCGGAAGTCTGAAGCTCTCTGCACCCTTCAATCCGATCAAAGAAGCATACTGGACTGGACTCCCACATCATCGCCGCACTCCCTTCGCCGTCTCGCCAGATGGCAAATCAGCATACCTCGCGTACCTAGACGCCTCCGAGACGGGCGTGCATATCCAGAAAGTTGACCCTTCTACGTTTGCAGCTGTAGGCGATGCGGTCACGGTCACTGGTGGAAAGGAAGCCGGTGGTCTGGTTGCACACAATGACGGCTTTGCTATCCTCACGAACGAGGCCATGCCGTCAGGCACTACCAATGCGCCTCCAGATAACACTCCAGTAGCTGTCTTGTACCGCTACACTGCTGGCAAGCAGACTTTCAAGACGTTTTTGGGCGGCCCTGACAATGTCGGCGGTATGGGCGCGCTGGCGTCTCCGGACATGAACGGAGACCTTGCTTTCTCTGATGCCACTGGCATGTACGGTGCCTACTTCGTCGTCACTGCTTACTCTGGCGATGCTAAAGGCCATTTCGGTGACGCCATCCAATATGTCAGCGAGAACGGCACGCTCGAACAGATCCCGGGTGCTAGCTCAAGCTGGGGTTGCTCACACAACACTGGTATCGCGTTCGAGGCCGCTGACTCTGTTCCCTTCCCCAGCATTTGCTCCGAGGATCAGGGTGCCATCTGGCTTAACACTGGAGGCACTGGAATGGACAAGAGCGGTGTCAAGGTCTCCAACGAGAACGTCCAGAATGGTGCCGGAAATGAGGCCATGGGTGGTATGTCCGGATCCTACAGTGGTCTTGCACGCTTTATCGGCAGCGACTCTTACATCTTCTCATGGGTTTCGCGTGGCGCCAAGGACTTGACCGAGAATGAGTGGATGGGTGCGGGATACACTCACTCGGTGAACCGCACCGTCAACCGTAACGTTGCCATCGCTACATTCTCAGACAAGAAGACCATTGTTGGCGAGCAAGCAACCTCCAAGCTCGGCCCTGACGGCGACTCACAAGTCAACTGGATCACCACTGGTTCTGCTGACTGCCAAAACGCTCACGTTGCTGCTTTTGATGGCACCAGTGCTCTCGTAACCTGGGAGGAGATTGCTGAGCCTACTTGCGAGTTTATCGCCATGGGCTGCAAGGGCGCCTTTACTGGTTCCTATTTCCAGCTTGTCAAGGACGGCAAGAAGGTTGGTGAGCCCGTGAAGTCTATGGACGTCTACGTTGCTGGAGACATGGTTACCATGGCTGATGGTCGGGTATGCTGGCCTTACGTTGACATGGACTGGACACTCGACGGGCCAGTACGTAGCTCCGCCAACGCAAAGGCTATCAGCTTCGCCTGCATGGGCCTGAGCGGCAGCAGTAAGCCTGCTGCACCTGCTTCGTCTGCCCCGGCTCCCTCAAAGACACCAGCTCCCCCATCCAAGGCCCCTGTTCCTACTTCTCAAGCTGTCAAGAAATCAACACCCGTCAATGAAGTTGCCGAATCTACTGAGCAGACCCCAGCGGCTGAAACACCTGCCGAGTATGCTCCGACCCCCGCCCCAAACCCCATTGAATCTTTGGTCCCCATAGCTCCTATCGTCTCTGTCATCACATCAGCGCTCGAGGCTATTCCATCACTACTCGTTCCCGACAACGACCTCCCAGCACCCTTCGAGTCGATCTTCATCCCGGCATCTGAGTCTTTCTTTGCCTCTCTTGCACCTGCTTTCACCGAGAGCGCCCATGCCGAATACCCTGAGGCTACTCCAATCTTCGAGCCGTCCCAGCCCGCAGCTACGCCCGTCGTCGAGCCGACTCAGCCCATAGCTTCAACAACACGCACTGAGAGCAAGTCCCAGAGCACTCGCGTACCCCTTGACGCCACCCGTTCCGCCGATGCTCCTTCTTTCCCTATCGGTACAGGCTCAGCTGCCTACCCCGTCGGAAGCGGTATGCGTCCCTCTGGTATCGCGTTCCCCACTGGTGCTGGCCGTCCAGACTGGTTCCACGGCAGCCGTCCAAATGGCAGCTTTGGCTGGGGTCGCCCAAGGCCTTCCAACATGTGGCCCGCTCATGGTTACCCCCGCCCTACAGGCGGCTTCCATTACCCTTCCAAGCCCTCTGAGGCTTTTGGCAATGCAGGTTTTAAGGCTAGCAGCACTCCCTGCACCCTGGAGACTAGGGTCAGGCCTACGCCTACTGCTCTTATGCGTTAGAGAGCAATCACGGATCACGAGATATCGCAACGTCCTTGACATTCCCCTTACCCAGTTCATGTAAATATCTCATCTTCCGCAGACCTCCAGGCGGTGTGAAACCAGCTGCTGCAATTGGCAATTGATGCATCATGTACAACTGTTTTTTCTACTCGTACCTCTCTCTGTCTTACATGCGTTTGATTGAATTTCCTGTTTTTCATCGGTGTTAGTTGTAGGCTAAACGATTGTTCCAGAATACTGGTCTGTCTAAATTCTTGTCTCAAACTGTGTCCGTCAGTCCATTCATATCTGCACCATAGCCTCCGTCATTTGTCAGTTTCATCGCTCCATGCTAACTCTAATCGATGTCCATCTCAGTATCTAGGAGGTTCGACTTCCAGCTGGCGGTCTTGGCGAACAAACACGCTTTCTCCCACTATTGCTGAAACCTCTGTTTCGCTCACCTGTTGGTTTGTACTTTCTGTAAATGACATCTATAAGCTCGGTCAACTCCGCGAGTACCGAGAGCAACACCACAGTTGAAGAACCACCTACTTTCAAATTCCTCGTGTAATCGCGCCAATTGCGTAACGCATCACCTTACTTCTATAACATGTTCGAGGGAAGCTACAGCGAGTCGGTCCCGAGCCCAGACGACGGCTTGTACCATATTGTGGCCGAAGGCTGGAGCCCGAAAGCCATGGAGGTAGTCTTGAATATTGCTCACGCTCAGGTGCAACGCATTCCGAACAGCGTCCCGCTTGAGCTGTTTGTCCAGACTCTCGTGGTTGTCGATTACTACCAGATGCAAGACACTATCGCTGCGTATGCGAAGCCCTGGTGGTCAAAGATCAAAGAACAAAAAATGTCCCCGATTTGAAGAAACACGGAGGCGTTAATTGGTAGCGGTGTAGAGGGGCAGAGTTGAAAGCAATCACGATAGTCTTTTCGGTCTTGTTTGTATCACGTCAAGTAATCTTCTTCCCAGTAGGGCGCAACTTATGTCTGACGCACTACGATCAGTTCGAGACATATAAGAGGCCAAATTTTTGAACAAACAACAAATCTGCGGTGATCACGCGATTGTCGTCACAGCTATGAGAAATGCAGCAGATCCTGCGTCGCATGCTATTGGCATGGCGTTTCTATTGTAGTCCTGCTTTGTGTTTGATGCAATTCGATCAACGGAGACGAGAAGGGCCCATGGACGTGACTGCTCGTGAGGAGATGGTCTTCACCAGTGACGTCCTTTCAGCACTGTGCAACCCTAGCCGCCAGATTTGTAACCCTCCACGCACCAATCCTGGAACATCGGGCCGCTACATCATGCCTTCTATCGCGGTGATACGTTAATCTCATCGCGACAACTCGTCTAACAACACGATTCGGTTCATCTCGTTTGGGTGCCCGCATGCACTTCATAGGCTGCAAGTATTGGCGATGCAGTCCAGCGGCGTTGTGTAACGCAAGTCTCCAATAATGAGTTTATCCGCTCGTATTGGTGCTGACAGCGAATAAGTTGCTGCACGACTTCGTACGGATGGCTGGTTCGGCGGATATTATTGGGTGGCTGTGCGGGTGACAGTAGTAGATGTGCAGCATGTTGTGGAAGCGAGGGATATAAATCTCAACACGGTCTTGTTTTCGAAAATTGTTGTCCTGTACTCCCTTCTCAAAGTTACTTGAATATCAGCATTGATGTCGAACCTGCCACTACTATCGCTTTCTATTTGTCCATCTTGATTCTTGAGGCATGGCTCCCATCGAACACATCATCGATCCTGACCAAGACACAATCATCACTATGAGGAGTTCGTGTTCGGTGTTTGCACCTTGGGGACAGGAAGAGGAGAGCGAATGTCGCATTTAATTCGATATGGCAGAGGTTGAGCGTCGCATTTCATTCGATATGGCACAGGGTACAACAGCAAAGCAAGAGCTGAGCCGTCTCGGTCTATATCAGCCACGGCCTGACGGCATATTCTGCGGATTGAGCTTCAATAATCTATGCGATCGGGCGCGAGACGTGGATTCTTTTCACTGGACTGCTGAAGGTGCCTCTGATGCTCACGAATGTACCTTGAGTGCAGCAACGGCCCCTCTGGTCGAGGACACATCGAAGGCAGTGGAAGGGCTGGACTTGGGCAATTTCAAAAGGGATAGGATGAATGAACAGCCCAGCATGTTCGTAGCTATAAGGAAGAATCCAAGCCCCAGCGCATAAGACCATGTGGCATGATCGTGTTGACCCCACAATTTATAGCCGGAAGCGATGGAGCGAGCCAGGCCGTGTGCGGACTAGTGCTGAAACAGGGGTCCAATGTCCCATGTCAGAAGTCGAGAATGACAGCTAAACAAGCATCCGAGTTGCGAAGCTCCCTCAACTTCGACAATGCCACGATGAGCGAAAGCAAAGGGCTCCTGCATGAGCATCCTTCAGACAGCGACTCGGAACCGGAACACGAGCGCAAGGCCAGTCCGCGACACCTGTCTCCATCGCCCTCATCACGAACCACATCCGCGTCGCCGGCGCCGCCAGGGTCGCGACCAACTGGCAACATCAAGCGGCAATCGTCCTTCGCACAGCCCCGGCCCGATGGCGCTCCGAGAACGCCAAACCGGGTGCGCTTCGAGGAGCCCAGGAGAAGCATGAACGGCGATCACAATGGCGACTGGCTGGAGATGGACGGCGATGACTACATGGACGGCGATGGTGGACAGGAAAGAGTGCAGCGCCTTCCTCTGCTCACTGGCATTGAGGCACCCAGTGTCACCGTCGCAGAGCAATCGTTCAACCCGGAAGACCACCTCGAGAATGCACAACCCCGGAGCGGCATGCGGAGCGCCTTCATGAACATGGCAAACAGCATAATGTATGCCCCCCGAAGACGGAATATGAGCATGGGAGCTAATCCGAGGCAGAGGAGCCGGCATCATCGGCCAACCGTACGCTATCCGCAATGCAGGTCTTCTGACAGGCACCGCCCTGCTCATCGGCCTTACCGTCGTGGTGGACTGGACCATACGACTCATCGTCATAAACTCCAAGCTCAGCGGCACCGACTCGTTCCAAGCCACGGTACAACACTGCTTTGGCAAATCGGGCTTGATAGCGATATCTCTCGCGCAATGGGTCTTGTACGTCCACCCTCCGACATGTGGGATGCAGGATATTGACAGCATACAGTGCTTTTGGAGGCATGGTCGCGTTCTGCGTCGTAGTCGGAGACACGATACCAAGGGTCATGGACTCACTATTCCCTTCTTTGGCGGACATGTCGTTCCTCTGGCTCTTGACGAACAGAAGGGCTATCATGATCCTGCTTATCCTCGGCATATCCTTTCCATTGTCGCTTTACCGGGACATTTCAAAGGTATGCACTGCAGCCTAGTACAATGGCCTGGTTAACAATCTGTAGCTTGCCAAAGCTAGCGGCCTAGCGCTAGTCAGCATGACCGTCATCATCGTGACTGTAGTCACGCAAGCCTTCCGCGTACCCGCCGAGTCCAAGGGTCAGCTCCGCGGCTCCCTCATCGTCCGATCCGGCATCTTCGAAGCAATCGGTGTGATCGCCTTCGCCTTCGTCTGCCACCACAACAGCCTCCTCATATACGGCTCCCTGCGCAAGCCCACCATCGATCGGTTTGCACGCGTCACACACTACAGTACTAGCATATCCCTGGTCGCATGTCTTGTCATGGCTTTATCAGGATACCTGACATTCGGCGACAAGACCCTCGGCAATGTACTCAACAACTTTCCGAATGATAACCTCATGGTCAACATTGCGCGACTATGCTTCGGCCTCAACATGCTTACGACCCTCCCACTCGAAGCCTTCGTCTGTCGAGAAGTTATGAACAACTATTGGTTTCCCGACGAGCCGTACCATCCCAACCGCCATCTCATCTTCACCACCTCTCTCGTCGTCTCCGCCCTCACCCTCTCCCTCCTTACCTGCGACCTGGGTGTCGTATTTGAGTTATTCGGCGCAACATCTGCATGTGCATTAGCGTTCATTCTGCCTCCCCTTTGCTACATGAAACTCAGCCAGAGAAGCTCGAAGACGTACGTGGCGGGTGCCGTCGCCGCATTTGGATTTACAGTAATGGTCATCAGCATTATCAAGACCACGAGCAAAACAATGATGGGCAATAGCGAAGGTGCCAAGTGTAGTTAAACCACGTTGTATCATATATAGCGAGCATTGGGCGGCGTTTTGGTATAGCACGTTGCATATGCATAGCGGATGAGCGCGATTGGAGGCCACCGACATCGACCTTGTCAAAAAACACATTTTTATCACCAATTGCTCATCTTCTGCACCAATTGCTCATCTTCTGCGCCATACCTGCATTACGTCGATGTGGCGCTCGAGCCTGATGTTGTGGATGATGTGAATGAGTATTCCCACTCAGCCCTGGCGTGCTTCCGACATAGCACGCGATAAGAACATGACCAGTTTGCCAATCTGCAGGGGCAACAGAGCGCAGAGTGTGTCTTTGCTTTTCTTCTGCTCTCATATCTCTGACAATCGATTGCGCGACACGGTGTTTCACGCATGGGCACCCGCACATCACGCAGCAACTTATCCGACAGCGCGTCAAATGTCGCCTTCACCAAGGCAAGGCTTCTTCCTACGTCCCTCGGGTGCGACGGCATCGAGTTCCTTGAAGTTGGGGTTTCGTTAAGCTCACTAGCTCTGCTCAAGTCCGGTACACCAAAGCCATCCGGCACAGCATCCGGCGCTGAACGCGTAGTCGCTGACCCACATAAACCTCAACACCACGCTAAGCTCCAATTCACAATATCGCGATCAATGTTTCACGATAATCGTTCCCCGGGCCATCAATTCATCTCACAGATGAGCGATGACGATGCGGCTGCTTTCTGTGATGCTGGAGGCGCTGATCACCCCCTGCTTCGGGGCATTGACGTCACTCGACGCAGGTTTCCGAACCCTGCTTTCGCGACCTTGAAAGACACCTGGGAGACACGACGGAGGAGCGCGCTATGACAGGGAGACTTTACATATAAGGCACGGCATCTGTTTTCCGAATCTGCCATTCTATACTCCAGACTCCATTATCTCCAACTTTCAGCAGAACACTACCTAGGAAGTCACCCAGACTCTGTGTCAACTCTATCTTGAACCTTCCCGTACCACTACATTAAACCACCAACATGCCTCTTTTCGGATCCAAGCGCGAGCCCAGTCCTCCCCCTCCTCCTCCTCAAAAACACTCCATGTTCTCTAGGCGCCGCTCTTCGTCCCCCTCATACCGGGATACACGCCACAGCAGCTCTACTAACCGCACTACCACCACACATACCTCTTCCCCTAAGCGCACATCCGGCATGTTCAGCCGTGGCTCCGGAGACCCTAGCATTGCGACTGCCAAGCAGAGCTTGATGAACGCCGAGGCAGCAGAGAGGGATGCCGACCGTGCGCTTTTCATTGCGAAGAATGCTGTACGGGAGGCGAGGGAGCATGTTCATCGTTTGGAGAGGGAGGCCGCAGAGGAGTAAGTTGGCCTATGATACTTGACAAGTGACACACTGCTAATAATGTTGTAGGGCGAGACTTGCAAAGATTAAGCAGGGTGAAGCCAAGGCCCTCGGCAAGAAGGGCAAGTTGCTTGGAAGACACGACCATGTCTAAGCTGATCTCATCCGCCATCTTTGCTAGCAATCGTGGAAAGCTTGCTTTGATGATGTTCGGATAGACGTCGTTTCTTTTTGGCATGATACTGAATGATGTGAAGCGTGGAGTTGTCGGATTCCTTACGTTACCATGAGCGCTTGTACAATACCCATTATGTCTCTTGTTTTCTCGCATTTGTCCAATACCTGCTTTCTCTCCTTCGTGATCGCAACTTCTCATCGTCCCAGAGAGTAACCTGGGATACCACCTACTTTGACGTGCTTTGCTACATCCTTGTGAAGAACAACGAATAATTGCACTTGAAGATATCTCACCGCTACGAGCAATGCTTTTTTTCCTATATACCGCATGAGTGCTTCTCATCAGCTATCGCTCAACGGATACCTGCCTGTACATAGGTCGGGTTCTTATATGTTTTCCTCATGGTTCTGCTTTATTCCAATATGATGGTGAGGAATCTATACCACGAGCTGATGCAAAAGCAGATATGTCGGCTGTACCATCTGCGATCGTTTTTCGTGGTTACTGGTAGAATATTAGACGAACGACAGCACTACGAGACGCTCTGGTCGTGAAGATGAAAGACTTCCGCGACAAACGCAAACACTCTTTTCGCCCACATTCTACCAATTTTCTGACCCCACCAACACAATCTTGTATTCTCTCTTGATTTCTGTCTTTCCACAAACTCAGTACAACACGACAAGATGGCTCGCGAGAAGCGCACTCCTCATAGGTCACCTAACTCCCTCGCCGACGCCAATCGCGATATCACGTCCGGCCTGGCAGTGCTGGTTTACAATCAGAACATGCTTGAGCACCGTCAAGCCCTCGTAAACTTGTCGGTGCCAGAAGAGACACCCGTACCAGTTGGCTTCGTAAGTCGTCGCGTCTCCACTACACCTCGAATTGTTCACTGACGTTGCGCGCCCTTAGGCTGCCCAGACCGTCAACGAAGCACAGAAGCCAAAGCGCCAGCGCGACTTGGAAAAGGCTCGTAACATCCTCGATAGGCGTCAGAACGGCCAGTCAGTCACGTGGGCTGAACTTGACTGGGCGAAGACAGTCTGCGCTAGGGAGGCCAACTCTGACGAAGCAGGGAGGGAGGAGGCTACATCGACGGAGATGAAGCAGGAGCAGTGGCAGGACGACGAAGAGCGGAGGATTGAAGAGACCGATCTTGCGAACAGAGATCCTATCTGGACTACTCGCATGCTCCTTAGAGTCCGTTTGGGTGAGGGCGACAAGTCGGATTCAGAGTCTGACAGCGGCTTGAGTAGTCCAGGTGGTGTCTCTGATGTCGCTGCGCTAGAACATGATCGTGCTCCACAGATAGATAGCGACGAGAGTGAGGAGAGTTCTACCCGCGAGCTTGAAGACGAAAACGATGATGCCGAGGAAGAGGATAAGGACGCTGAGGTTCCTTGGGTACAGGTAAACTCGACGATCTTCGAGGAAGATACTTGCACTAACAACAACCAGCCTTATGTCGCCTTTTCCTCCCCGCTCGGCGATTCCAACAACGACATGATAGCTGAAGGATATGTGACCGAAGAGTATGTTGTAGACATCTGGGATGACGATGCCTGGGTCATATATTCCAGGAGGGACGAGGAACACTGACACCTTTGTCTTCTCTGACCGACTTCTCAGTATTTTGAGATTGGTACTCAAGAAAAGATGCCCTGGGAACGATATTTGGGTGGACTCTGATCAGGTACGCTTTGGTAAACATATCAAATCTATCTTGGACGTATCTAAATCATGCTGTCTCTTATTCGAACACCCGTCACCTGCCACATGTTATGTATCATCCTAAGCCTCTCGTGCACTTTCTTTCGTGAACCTTCAGCTAGAAACGAGCGATTCAGAGTTTCCGTTTGCTTGATTAAAGGACAGTAGTCAAACAGACCGTAGCCCTCAATGCTCAGATACCATCCCTAATTGCATGTCTCGGAGAATACGTCAGATGCAACTGCCAAATTGGTTGTATCTACGACTACCGCGACGCCTTTGTACGATCCTAGTGATAGCAGCGCCTGCCTCCTACTCCCCGAGGCTCTAGTTGTGGCCGCCTTGCTGCTGCTGGAGTCTCAGTCTTTGCCGTCGCCTCAGTCAATGTCTCTTTCCGGCTGTTGGCTCTATGCATATAGATACCACGCCAGTTGTATGGTATCTTGTAGCTCTTCCTTCCATCGCTCCACTCGCGGATTGTAGATAACTCGATCTTCTTCGGCGTTCGTGATGTGGTATCGACTACTGGGAAAGTGGTAAGTCTTATGTTTCTGGATCTAATGCTTGTTGAGCGTGCTGAGGTTGTTATGCATTTGCCGGTTTCTGCTTCCAGGCGGGTTCCGCGCGTATGTGAAGGGAAATTGGGGTATCGGGATCGGAGCTCAAGTCATGGCAGCAAACACTTCGTATCTTGGAGAATCTGGAAGACGCAGAGGACTCGGTCAATCGACGTCACTGGCATACTGACGGTTGTGATGCGGTTGGATATGGATATTGCTAGCAAGGGCGGTTCGCCCACAGTACGTCGTTGACATGCTGAAGGATCGTGCTGTACAGTAGTGATTGGCTCGACTCGTAGCTTTGCGACCAGTTATATGTTCGTGCTCTACGATGAGCTGGGTTTTCGGCGTATCCTCGGGGCTCGTTTGTGCGCTCGAGGCGTCAGCTCTAAATCGGCATTATCAATTTGTCCCCAGAAAGTGCGAGGCTATAAACCGAGAAACGGGCAAAGATAGGAAAAGTCGCCATTCAATACCGTTCGTGGTCATGGCGCGATAGGCCGTCGTCGAGGACTTGGTTGTGAACTATTCGCCTCCTCCGTGGCGGTCTCAATGCTCCCAAGACCTCTAAGCTGTTGACTTCGCTGGAGTCTCCGCAGTTTCACTCTGTCCAAGCTGCGGCTCCACAGCCACACTATCAATTAGGCTCAGAAAAGTCCGAAGAGAGAGAGGTAGAGATCAGGGATTCGCTTCTGTACTCTCCGTATCTTCACACATATCTATTGGCATGTGTATGAAGCTGTCTATACCCTCTTCTTGAAGCTGCAAGGGCGGAACTTTGAGTCCCTTCACTCCCTGAGCTGGCCTCTGCAGCTGGATCCCGGGCAATCCACCTCCTCCACGTCTTATCTCCACTACCACCAGACCAAAAAATCTCGGAGTAGTACCAAAACCAGCGCAGAGTTCACGATATCATCTGCTGACTTTTCTGGCGTTCCTGTCTCGATGTGGTGGTGTTGCACTTCCACATTTACACTCCTTTGGTGAGCCTCAGGCACACCGCGCGGTCACGCCTTTTTCTACCCACCCCTAGCTCCATGTAAACGCTCAGGGTTCAGGTTGCTGAATCCCTGCCCAACCCTCTCGATCCCTCAACAACCATCCTCCCCAGAACTCGTGAGACAGTACGACGAGCTCCGCAAAGCCCATAGCAACCTTGTCAAACTTTCCTGGTATTGATACAACCTCGTGAGCATCCTGTGCCGCCAGCGATATCAATTGGTGGTGAGTGTGAGGCCGTGAGCCTTAGCGACCTGACTGGCGGTCTAGCCAGAGGCGCCATATAAGCTTGCCCAACGACCTCTACCTCCATCTCTTTTACATCCCACCACCCATGCCTGGTCGATAAGATATTTGAGCTCACGCTCATGTTATTCCAGGTTCGCCTGTAGAGCCCATCGACAATGGACACGATGGCTCTGGTAAGCCGCATGCTCCTGCTCCCGACGTCCTCGAGCGCACCAAGTCAGTGCGAGCACCATCGGCGGCCCCGCCTTTGGCAACGACGAGCACCTTGCTCGAAGACTCTCCCATGCCCTTTTGAAAAGCTTCGATATACCTCTTGCATACTGACACAACAGCCCAGATCTCAGCCTACTCAAGTTGGTGTCGACTTTGGTCACCTCATCCTCTGGGGTCGACACCGACATTGTCGTACCTGGTACCAGCTCTCTTCTAAAGCACAAGCCAGGCTTCTGCAACCCCAACATCCACAATAGTGTCATGCAAACGCCGGCTTTGCCAAGGAGGGGGGCCGGACCAGGAACAGCTATCGTAGCGGATGGAGCACGTAAGTATCTATACCATCTTCCGACATGAATCACGCTGAAAACGTCTAGTGTGGCACATACGACTTCGTCTACTCCTGGATGACTTCAACTCCGGCTTAGTCGTGTGTTGCTCATAGCGCTTTCACCCGCTACGACAGCGCGTTGCTGTTGAAGGAAAGGACGTCCTCCTCCAAGCCGGACTCTCGGTCGACTACGCAAATATGTCCAGTTTGCTGGCGCTTACAACAAGACAAGGATGTCCCCTAGCCTTCAGCGGTAAACGCAGCTTCCGAGATGTTGGCGTGGAGTACGTTTGCAACACACAGCTCTGATGATATCATGGCACTTGCTAACTCGCTGAACAGTCATACGAGTGATCCACGCCGACAAGTCGCATAGATGGCCGTGCTTCGATGGCTGCCCTGGACGAGAAGTCATTTTGGCCCTACGATTTCGATGACTCGGGGAGCCTCGGCACGGCCATGTGCAATGTTGCTGTGAGGGAGAACGACATGGTTTGTGCCTCTTCCCTAATCTCCTTAGAATCTTTCGCCGAACTAACTCAACACCAGCACTCGAGCTTCTCGGCGGTCTTGGGGTCGGGGCGCTGTTGATCGTTTTACCCACTTCTACACCGAACACATCGCCCCACCCCAAGAAACTCGAATTTGCATTTGCGGCCTTGTCGTAGGGCTTTCGTGTCCAGCTGTTGCGCGAAGCCCGCGACAAGGCGGTCGTTCTCCCTCCCTACCTGCAACACTCGCGCACATTCGATGCCCGCACTGAGTACCAGAGGTGCTGAATCTCCACATCATGAGCAGCCCTCCTGCCGACGACTCGCCATCCCGCCACTCCATACCAGAAGCGTGTACGATGGCGAGTTGTCACAGCAGAACTGAGAGCAATGGCTCGTACACGGGTGGGACTTTACAAGCCCCCAACCAGGTCCTGAGCCTTCGCATGCCGACATCTATATGAGATGATCCATGTTATTATCACCAGCGAGTCCACTGGGGCGATTGAGCTGGGTTGGATTCTGCTCGATGCAAAGTCGTGCGAAAAGGTCAGCCTATCAACTCCCATACCTAGCTCCATTGCTGACCCCAGAACAGCTGCATCGTGAGTCTGCCCTTGTAGGCGACCTCACCATCAGGCTTCCGATCCGAGATCCGTAAGCGTCATGGTGTCTGTTTGTCATTGATCTTATTGACCTCTTCCAGTTTGCGTGCCGCTTTCGAAGTATCAGGACGCCCCAAGTTACTTGGAGGGGACGATTGGATAGGGCGAGGTAGGGGCTCTATCCACCAACAACGGTGGGTATTTTGCACAGAATTGTTCTTCAACGCTTTCTAGTGCGGATCTCCGTCGCCGTGACCACCAAAGCCGGGGATCTAGTGGCTACCGCTCCTGGTAGCTACCGTCCCTGGTAGTTTGCCCGCCATGATCTCCGACGGCAAAAGAATGCGAGTACTTTGGCTGGTCACGGTGATGGAGATGGAACGAAGTGTTTTATCGGTCATGTAAGCAATTTCCAGGGCAACCGCGCATGAGACATACACTAACCTCGCCAGGGACCGAGGGAGAATTCTCCCGTCTGCGACCTGAAACCGAGTACTGCCGTAGAGCCCAAGGAGAGAACGAATTGTTGCGGGCGGAATTGAATGCCGTCTGGAACGCTCTCCGTCGCGCCGATCCTTCCAAGAGGAGACAGTACTCGGTATTGGGCCGCAGACTTCAAGAAGAGAAGAGAACATTGAGTAGCGGTGATCGCTTGAATGCTCCCTCGCGTCAAGGTAGCTTTGCGACATCGATCAACAGCATCTACACCACAGAATTCAAGCTACGACCTGGTCAACAACGACTGAATGACGATCAGAGAATGAATGTCTTTAAGACTGAAAGTTGTGTCGTGTAGCGACTGTCTGGTACGTCGTGGGGGGTCGAGAATCACCGAAGAGTTGGCGGAAAAGGTATGGGGATGTCGGAAACCCCGAGCATATGGATGTTGGAGGTTGGTGAGCAGCTGCCGGGGACTGAGAAGGTGGATGGCTGTGCTGGAGTCTCGTTTTAAGTGCGCATCAGAAAGTCAAATGTTCAATGTTATCCAACTCTCATCCAGCCCATGGGCCTCGTGCATCGCAGCCGTGAACGCATACATGCCGCGTAGCTCGCAGGGGTATGTACCTCTCTTTTATCATCGGATGTTTGCTGACACTCACATGCCCTAGCACAAACCAAAACATACTTCTGGTCGATGGACATAGGTCTGACGCGTTTCGGGGATGCCAGATTCGCGGTGAGGATGGAAATCGATGTTCGCGGCTGCGACGATATTTGGGTGGCTGGACGGAAGATGCCCCACACTTGCTTCCACGCGTCATGCTTCCCGGACCTCGGGCGGCATGCCTCCAATCCATCTTCACATCCTCATGGAGAAGTCCGACAGCCCATCGTCTCTCGTCCTGGGGCATTTGTCTGTCATCATCCATTTGACGATTACGAAAGAGTTGGAAAGATGCTGTCACGACATGCAACGCGGAAGCTGTGCGCGAATGTTCTTGGAACCCCGACATGAAGACGCCAGACTCAAATGCCGCAGAAAATGAGCCGCGAATCACGCGATGCTGCGCAGAATTATATGTTTTATCGCGACATGTTCATGTTCGTTGTATTCGCGGCCATGCGCATCCCCGTTGCTATGTGCATCATTGCCTCGGCCTCAAAGGATCATTTATCGACGACTTTTGGAGGCGACTAAGCCCATAGGAGTTGCTTCCGAATGTCCTGGACGTATCCCGAGCGATGTGTGGTAGACATGGCCATGTTCGCTGTCGAAAGCATGCCGCTCCCGTATGTTCCTGCCATGGCTTAGGCATCTTGTGGCAGGGCACCTCTCCAAGTGCCTTGTCCACAGCACGGTCCTTGATCATCACCCCGAAGACCCAGCACAGCCGCTGGACGGTCCGCCACTGGGCATGCGGAAGAGCAATACTTCTACTCCGTGGCATGGTCATCATTGGACACGGAGCGTGCGCCGCTGTACCCTAATCCTCCTGCCCCATCGTCCAGAAGTATTCAGATCTATTATGTGTCGCTGCGCATCTGGCAAGCTGAAGGTAGCCGATCATAGACGTCGTGGTATGTGTTGTCCAAGCAAGCACACCGTGCTCCGCTGATTCTCTTCTACGGTCGCCGTGTGTGCGCAAGCCGACGCAGACGCATCGCGCGGACGTGCCCATGGCTTGTCACTGGTATTCTACACGTCTCAAGAAGCCGCTACAGTAATTTTGCTACCCCGTCTTTGACCACGGGGTAGCTCAGCAGCCTGGTCTTCCACTGGTCTGTTGCCCGTTGCCGCGCTCGCTGTCGTCATGAATTACACTAGCCTCTGACCCTTCGTATGCCATCGAGGCGTGTTTGTAGTGTTGGCAGGTGTGGATACACTTCGTGGCTTCATGTGAGGGAGGGTGTTGGATCGAGATCGTCACAAGCCGTTCCCGGCGTTCGCTCAGGATCGCTGTATCGTCTGTGAGCCACTCACGGATCTTGCAATGCTTACTGGTCGCTGTCTGGACTTGCCGCCCTGGAGTAGAAGAGGTTTTGGAGCTCGATCTGACTGCCGCGGAGGAGCCACGCCTTGACCGGAGCGAGCATCTTGGCCACGGACGTATCGCATCGCTACGGGTGGTCAGCCTTGAAGCAGTTTGTTCATCAAACTCAGCAATGGGCGTTGTGTGGTAGCTCGCATGCCCTCGACTGTGTGCGCCATGGGCTGAGTTAGCTCTGCGTCAGGGAGTAAAGCCACTCACCACGCCTTCACCAAGAGACACCACCATTCTGCTTGGTATCGTCAACACGACGACGTGGCTGGGGTTTCTCTGACCCTGCCTCGCGTGTGTTCAAGAAGTTGAGGGCTTGTGTTTCGAATTCGTAAGGTTGTTGAGCGTGGGCAACCCGATCGGACCCACTGTTGCGAAATACGATGCCGTCAATTTCAACGGTTGTCTTGAGAGAGTGACCACTCACAAGTCTCTGATGAACGTCCTGCCGATCACGAAAGAAGCGTTGTGAGTTCGTGGTGGTCGTGGTTGGTAAGGCTGACGCGACCGCCAGCGGAGTGAGACGAAGCACACCACCTAGCCCCACTAAGATGCAATCCGTACTTCGCAGAACATCAGGAGACGTTATCGTCCCTGAGCAACTAGGGACGCCCTGCATATGAGCAGACGGAATTCCTGCATCTTCTCCATCACAGTTGGGCGCTGCGCCATGCAGACTCAAATATGCATTCGTCGCAGAAGCTATGAACATCTTTTGGAGTGGGCAAAGACAGACTCACATGAAACCTGTGGCACTCTGACTATCTCCTTAGGGCTTCTTTGCTTGCTTCTAGTCCCCCGACACTGCTCATATGCATGGAAACATGTTTACGCATGGCATCTCCAGTGTGTTCTGGGAATCCTTTCACACAAAATCGAGCATGAGTGATAAGCATTTAGTGCTTTGAGATGCTATTGTGATTGCTCTGCCCGCTATCAACCGCCATGTACTGAAACATACGGCTGCTGGCCTCTACGCCCCTCTACAATGGCGTCGTCGTACCACTTTGGCAGTTCATCCTGCCGACTCCCCCATAACATACGCCCATCATTGTCTCTGATTATCTACTCCGCTTGCTCGCTCTAAGAACGGCGTATCCTCCTGCCTTATTTCCTGTCTTGCTGTCGTCATTGTTCGCGCTCATGGTGGCTCTCGCATCTTACGTTCGTCTGGATATGGGCAGTATCTTGAGGAGCTTAGCGTTGGACGCTGCGGGGGGTAGGTGGCTTAGGTGTTAGAAGCTTGTTAAGACTGATGTCAGTGAAAGACATCATAAGGACTGATCAGAGTACGTACCCAGGATGCTACATTATGGATACTGGCAAGCTTCGCTGATCTCAAAGTGACGTGGTGCAACACACTCAAGTCCTTGGGAATGTGGTGATGTTTTGTTCCTATTAAGTGGTGCGATTCCAGGATAGCGGACGTCACTGCTGGTATGGCTGGCAGTGGCCATGTAGCCTGCAAAACGAGATTTATTCGACGCTATCTAGCCCCTAGCCTGCGCAATATGCTATCAATCGCGAGCTATCACCTGCCCATCCCTAGCCATATCAGGAGATAGTTTCGCGTGTATTTGAAAGAGCAGGAGGCGCTACAGTACGAAATAGTATCAACGGCTCGGTCGTTGCCGGTTCGGGATACAACAGCTGGTTCGACCAAGATATACCATGTTGTTCCTCTTCGTCTCGGTCCACTGTAACCGGTCCAAACCTAGGGAAGGTCTCACAAGCGCTTCGAGAGTTGAGTATATAAAGATTGGAAATAGTCGTGCGATTTGGTTCGCAGCCAGATGCCGGGTAGGTGTCCGCCTTCACTATTCGCAATCTTGTTTTCAGACTATTGCGGTTGGATATTCTGGCTTGAAAAGGTGACCGTTGAAGATCAGCACATGCCTGATTTCATGATGGCGAAAGGTTAGAAGACTTAGTAGATCCTCTCTGTAGTTACTCAAGAGATCTATGAGCAGGCGACCGTCTGTATGTGCGTTAGTTAGTGTCGCCGCACCTAAGACTCGTTACCTATTTTCAATCCCCGTTCCCTGATCGGAAACTTTCACTGACGTGGAACCAGGATCTTCATATTGAAGTTTGCACTTATCCTTCCAGTCTTTGACAGTCAAGTTCGGCGATTTTGCTATGCTGAAAGCGATACCAGTTCGAGCGTCACCTACACTCAAGAATAGCCAGTTTCCATCTCTCGTGTACGGAGTTATCTCAAACCGTATGGTCCTAGAATTCCGCTATGTCGCACCAGTCTGGACAAAGAGGGGGCTGCAAAATTGGATCGTTCCCGTAACAACGTTGGTGTGGTAGCCATTCATGACTCTCTGGTCCAGCAAAACGAAGAAGTTTCGACTATTTCTCTCTTGAGAAGTTTGGCCTATCACCGCTTTCACACCATCGACGTATATACGGAGCAAGTACGCCCTACGTGGTTCAAGTGCCATCCACATGGCCTCCGTTCCTATAGTTACTTAGCGGTCGGCTCGCTGCGTGTAGGAGCTGGTGAGTAAATCATGGGTCATATGTAGATAAAGCCCCTGATAAATCGTCGTGTTCCGCTGTTGTCTTCCCCTGTCTCTTAGTAGAAGATACAAAGGAAGGGAGGCATCGGTGGGAAGCAGATCGGCCATCTCTTGATTCGGCATGATGGGTGCTCGATGGAACTTTATTTTCAGGTTATCGTCTATCATAATTGTATTCTCGCTGCGTCGCTCACACAAAATTTGGGCCATGTCTGTGATGAAAAGGGGGAAAGAGATGGTCCAGTATGTAAATCATTGTAATCGAGGTGGTTTGCTCCCTACCTGACCATGGAAAGAAATCATGCTCATGAATGCGTCGTTTGTTGCAAACATGTACTCTCTGGGAGCTGACAGGAAGACTGCAGAAATTTCATGAGGATATTCCTCCAACAATGCTTCTGTTCTTCTGGACACTCCCATCTGAAATGTGGCATCGCTCAAGCACCACCCTCCCTTTTAGCATACTCTTCCTCCATCCTCTCCTCATACTGCCTTCCTTTCGCCTTGGCATCTTCCTCCTCGGTCACATCTTGTATCCGCTTCGCATCTGCATGTCTAGGGTCCTCTAGCTGTCTACCCGCAGCATCCGTTCTGAATCGCTCGACACGCGGCGCTTGACCCGGCGCCTGATGTGTGCGCTGTGTGCGGGTACCGCTAGGGTCTGTAAAGGTCTGTTCGGATTTCGATATCGTTTGGCCGTTGATGGTTGTGCTCGACGAGGATGTGGAGAAGGACTGGAAGGTTGAGCTGGACATGGCAGCGGTTGCTCGGTTGGTTCGGAAATTCGGTCGTAATTCTACCTGTGTTTTGTAGTTATGAATAGAATAAATTGGAAGCTGTGGTTAAAAGCCAAAAGCTTGAAGGTGGGGATTGTTATAGTTCGTTATGGTGCGTGATACGCGTTGTGATCTCATGTGTGACGTCATAGGGTCCAGCGATCAACATCTTGATACGCTCCAAGCAAATCACGCAGACGCGGAAACGCCTCTAAAGATCTTGGAAAGCTGAAATCTGAACATTGACTATGATGCGTGAGCTCGAGAACTGCATCGCTATTCTCTTTCAAAAGTGTAAACCCAGTATGCTGAACAACGCGTGCCCTTGGCTCAACGATCCCGTCAAGCGTCAAATTTACCTCGATTTCTTAACATCCCTCGTTCGCCGAACGTCAGAGCCAATGGTATCACCTGAGAGCTTGCAATCAAGTTAATAGCATTAGATCGCACCCCAGTCACCCGAACGAGAGACGCAGAGATGAGTGGATTGCAGGCTCAAGCCGCTCGACAAACTGACACTTTAATGTTCTGTACGACGTAGCCGCAAAGGTATCGCGCCCTCTCTTGCATTTTATCGATCTAATGAATGTCTAGTACTCCATGGGTTGCAAGACATTTGCCTGGGAGGGCTATGCAGGCCAAGTTCATGAGAGAACATGCTCAGCATACGGCTGCAAAGACCGGAGAGCCTTGAATTTACTGTATTGCTTATTTCGATAGGTCCTCCAGGCCGTTCAAGGCGCTGTTCGCTATAGGTCTCTGTGGTCATGACAGATGACCCTGTTACGCCACTGAAGCTCAGCCGCGGGGCTGTACCGTTTCCCTCATCAGGCTGTGGGAAACACCATCGAACATGTGCACAACTGTTTCCCGTGAGCTGTAGCGATTATACTATTACGAATATTGTCATTCCCTGAGTCCACCCATTCAACATGAATGATTCACGCACGAACACGACACAATATTACACCTAGAAATCCGAGCCTCCGAGCCGTAGAACATTTTCCATACTCTCCACTTGCCTTCTAGCCATGGTTTTGTGCGTCTAAAAAGCCATCCACATTCACATCCCCGAGTATGGTAAAACAGTCGATCATTTCTGGAGAAAACCCGGCTGGGTGCTCCTTGCTCTATTTGTTCCCGGACTGGTATGCGCGCGCTACAAACGACATATACAGCTCTGCTGGTTTTGTGCTAGATCTAGGCTGTTCTCGAGGCGTACTGTCAGTACAAGGAAGCGATGGAGCGCGGTGGATGCATGCGAACGCAGCTCAACCAAGAATTACGCCCAAACGTCTTCCGCGGTATCTATAGTCGATTACTAGACCGTGTTTCCGCACTCCGCATAGCATTATCAGTCGCACCATCAATCATGAAATGCTCAGCAGCTTCAGTGTAGGTATCATGTCGGTGGCCAGATGTAAGCGCGATAGACTTGCCGAGCTACGCCACGGCTAGTAACGTGCGTGACTGAGCATTGGAATTTTTTTCGGAGCACACTAAAGGTCGGAACACGGCCATGGAGACATCGAAGGCTGGCATTGCGCTCGAAATAGACCAGAAACTTGGTGGGGCAACCACGGTTCTTGCTTCTTGATCGCCGGCTAGTCGCGCCGCATCCCTGCCGCCCTGCCACGCTACGCCCCTGACAGCGGCGAGGAGCGGATCGCCAGGCACCTGCCTTCGGTCATTCCACCACCACCAGCCAGCCCACGATGCTGCTGTCCGGTGTCTCGCTGCTTGCCGGCCTTGTTGCTTCGGCCTGTGCTGCAGAAATTCCCAGAGTGCTCGACTGCAGCCGCGATGGCAACTGGGAGACGCCCAAAGAGTGCGAGGCGCCCATCGCGCCGGTTGCAGCAGTAGTACCCGCATCGTCCTACATGGCGAAGATCAAATGCATCGACTGTCCTTATAGGGAGAGCGACGACAGGATCGAAACGGGCGATCATGTACTTGTATGTATAAGCAACGAGTCTAACCGCAAGTGTGCCTAACGCCATGCTAACCACCGCGCGCTACAGCTGCTCAACGTAACCCTCACCCACGATAACCGCACAGTCCTCCTCAACAATCGCCCGCTATATCCCCTACCGACTATACCCACGCCCCCTGCCTTCGACGTCACACGATATCGCTCGAACCTGTCCCATGCAGAACTGCACTCTGGTCTGACATCCAAGGACCCATACTGTCAGAGGGGAGGGAATGGTGGATCTGGACAATGGTGCCGCACGGTACCCTTGACGTCGTCATCGCGTATAGTGTTCGATTACTTGTACATTACCAGCCCGAGCGATAGCCATGGAGGCGACGGCACAGATGCAGAATACTGGGACGTTGCGCTGGATGTGATTGGAAAATCGCGATACTCTGGAGACAGCGACCCACTTTGGAAGTTCGATAGTCCGGATCAGAAGATGCTGTGGATGCTCATCAAGGGAATGCCCTTGAAGAGAGGCGACAAGGGGGGACCGACCAAAGTCGCCGACCCTTTCGGGCAGGCTATCACCGATGACCAGATCTACGAGTACCAAATCGTCGACATGCGCTTGGTCGCCCGAGCCTACACTTTCCCCGCCAAGAAACCCCTGACGATCTGGGGCAGGATCGGACACTTCCTCGGAAACGACGTCTGGGATCTAGAGGGCAGTCGCTTTCTCTACCGCAAAGAAGAATGGGGTTACTACGGCAAGAAAGGAACCCTTCGCGATATGTTTGGCGAATTTGTTCACTGGAGAAGCTGGCGCTTATTCTGGGTCATCTTCAGCAGTGTCGTTGGCGGCTTACTTACCCTGTTCCTTTTCTGGAAGCTCTACTGGTGGGTCGTTGCGCAGCGCGAGCTCATGAAGTGGGACGGCATGGAGGATGTTTGGGAGAACATGAGGAGGGAGAGGGTGGCTGAAGAGGAGGGCGCTCTGCTGGACGCACATGGCGCGTATAGAGATGATCCAGAGGAGGGCAGCTCCTCGAGACCCCCCGCGTACAAGGATGCGCTGAAGCCGCTGCCGAGTAAGCCGCTGCCTGAGAAACCTCTACCAGAGGTTCCACTGATCGATGCCTGAGGTCTTGATATGTGGTTGGCATTTCATAGGGCTTTACCAGCGGATATTTTACTGTCACATCATTCGCCATGTTCGTCACTTCGCTCTTCTCTTCCTTCTCATTTGCTCCAATGTCATCGAGAAAGATCGCATCTGCTCAACCGTCAACAATCTGCCTCGCAGCATCCCACAAGCATGTTTCATGGACTCCTGCCCTGCACATTTCCGAAACTCTTTCCTTAACAATCATCAGCATACATCAAGTTTTGCAGTATTGCGCCCAGGTTGCAGTTCGTACGGAATGCTTATCCCCGTCAAACTCCATGAGCACTACGCCATGCCAAAGGGCAGCTTACGAAACGTCCACGATGCATCAAGCAGCCCATATGATTATCAAACATTGGAGTTGTTCGATAATCGACATTCTGGCTAAAGATATTGAGCGTTTGTGGCACGAGTCATGGCCCATCCCGTCATCTGCCGAAGATACGCCTTCGCAGCGAAAATTGCGGGGACTAAAAACGGAGCGATAGAGAGCGGCCGCTGACGTTACATAAAGAAAACGCTTGACGTCTGTAACTATTGCGATCTACTCAATCACTGTCGAAGAGCTGTGTAGAGTTACCCGTCGTCACCATGGTCAAAATCGCTGTAGCAGGCGGTACCGGAAGTATGCTTCCCTCTTCCCATTCATACCTACCCCACCTTGATATCAACAGCGTATGACAGATGGTCATAGCCATATACCTCGTGCTATCGTACCCACTGACACATCTCGCAGACGTCGCAACCAACATCCTCAAAACCACAATCGCCTCTGGCAACCACGACATCACGATATTCACACGCTCTACTCCGACCAAACCCCATTCATCCCCTAAAATCACATATAAGCAAGTCGACTACACCGATCTTGATGGTCTCACCAACGCTCTCCGTGGCTTTCACACCGTTCTATGCTTCTTCGTTGTTCATCTCGATGTAGACAACGCAGCGCAGAAGAACCTCATCCACGCCTCCATCGCAGCAGGCGTTTCGCGCTTCGCACCCAGCGAATGGGGTATCGCAAACAGTAGTGGCGTTCCGAGTTATGACAACAAAGACTTCATCCGAACGTACCTCGAAGATCTAGGTGCCAAGGGCGAACTGGGATCCATGCAGTACTGTCTCTTCCAACCGTCCATCTTCATGGACTACTTCGCGCATCCATATCCCCTGGAAAGCGACCTGTACACCTGGCCCTTCTTCCTCGACTTTGAAAATAGACGGGCCATGGTTCTTGACGACGGAAACCAACCCCTCGTCATCACCGCCATTCAAGACGATAGTCAGATCCTCACCCGCGCTCTCGAAGACACGCGTCCATGGCCGAAAATTGGTGGTATCAAAGGCTGTCGCACTTCCATCAACGAATTGCTTGCTTTAGGAAAGAAGATTAGAGGTGGAGACTGGAAAGTCGAGTACGTCAAGAGCGAGGATCTGGCAAAGGGTGAACTAAAGACGAGTTGGCTGCCGCTGATTAGCCACCCTACGGTTACAGAGGACATCAAGGAGTCGTTCAGCAAGCAGTTCATCTTCATGTTCTTTGAGGCGATCAAGAGGGGTGCGTGGGATGTCAGTGATGAGTTCAATGAGCGCTATCCCGACTACAAGTTTATGAGTGCGGAGGAGTACTTGACAAAGGCCTGGGAGGGCAAGCCTTAGGACGAACAATTGGACGTATGGCAGTTGATGAATGCTTTTGAACATAAATATTTACAAGAAACGAAGCCAAGATATATACACCCCTTCAAGGCTCACTCTCCTCAAGCATCTCATCTACAAGAAGTAGCTCTTAATCTTTGGCAGAATGCCTGTCCAAGCCACACCAGTAGTAGGCTCCATGTTGTAAATGTAGTCACCCCACCACGGTCCAGCAGCCCACCAGATACCTCCAAGCCAAACATCGCTGTTGGCACCCATGTACTTGAGTCCATCCTGCAACGCAGAAATACACTGTGCATTGTTGCCGCCCGCAAACTCACCGATAACACCTTGCTTCTTGTTATCTTTGAGCCACTTTGTCGCAGCCTGTAGTCTCTCTTTGAAAATGGTCGCGCTGACGCAGTTGGCAGAGGTGCCGGAGCCATCGGTGTCTAGGTACTGGTGCATTTGGTAGACAAGCTTGTTCTCCGGGTCCTTCAAGTTGACCAGACTAGCGCCGTTTCCGGAACTAATCCACGTCCACGCGCCAGTCCAGCTGTTTCCCTCGGGGGTGATGTACTGTTTCCTTGCCCCGGCAGCACGTACACCATCGATGGCGGCTTGGTTGAGGTTGAAGACGAGTTGCTGGTCCATGTCGTGGTACTCGTTGTTCGTGTCGAAGACGACAAGTGCGTTGTCTTTGTACTCCGCGGCGACGTTTTGCCACCATGTCTTGAAGCCGGCAGTGTCGGTGATGATGTTGCCGAGGAAGCGGCCGTAGTTGTGGGGTTGGATCATGGCGTAGGAGCCTTTGGAGGTGATGTGGTTTATTTGCTCGGTGAGATTGCCTAGGTACAAAGGGTCGAACTTGGCTGTGAGGGAGTTGGGGGTCAGGCGCTCCATTACTAGGTAGCGTTAGTTTGTGTTTTTGGCAGGACAGTATAGTAAGATATGGGAGTAGGATGACTTACGGAAGTTCAGACGGAACATGTTCATCCCTTCGGCCATGAACTTGTCGATGGTGTTGAGGTCGTACCATGTGTACTCTTTTCCGTAGACACCTGTAAAGTTCTTCTCGCCAAACTCGGCACCAGACTCGTTGATACCGAACCACTTCATCTTGCGACTGGGGGTTTGGGGTCTCTCAGCGGGAGCTGCGAACACGGCGCTTGCCAGAGCAGCCGCTGCCAAAAGATTGTTGAAAAGCATGATGTGGGAATGTGAAGAATGCTTGCATGGTCTTACAATCTACATTCAGGGTGAACAGCACTCTTATACCGTACATAGTTCGCACCACAGCTAGACGGGCCTTCCCATCCGTTCCTGTCACGGCAATGAGCGGGTATTCATCTGACACCAATATGAAAATCCTGAATTTGGCATCGTGATTCGAAGCCTTGAAGCCGTGGTGCGGAATAAATTGCTTGGGCATATTAAAGGAAGCATGAATGACCAGGAACGTGGGTCATGTATAGTGGCTTTCACGGGGATGCAGGGGTCGCCATTCGTGGGGGGGCCGGAAACGAAGGAAAACTGTCGAGTTGAAACACCGCACCAGCTGTTGAGAATCTTCAACATCCACACCAAAATTTCAGGCGTGTGAATGAAACATTGAATTGCGCATGATAGTCCGCCAATAAAGACGTCATGAAGAATTCGGCAACGGGCCTTGCATACCGAGGAAGCTTCGCTGCATATTCGTCGCATATTAATTCTCCTTGATCGTTACCACATTCGTACTAGCTTCTCATCTCCTGGTAGTCTACCTGCATGCGAGGTGAGCAAACGAGCTCCGTGTCGAAAAGGGCAAAGCCTAGGCATGCTAAGCACTACAAGGCAAACTCTTGACTAGACGTGATGCGCTTTCACAAATCGCTTCACCGTAAAAGGCTGTCGATTACCGTGCGAGACGATCTGCGGACTGCGGAGAGAATGTTCGTTTCATAGCCCGGGATTGTGGTATTGGAAAGCCGTCAGCCTGAGAGCTGAGAGATAACTTAGATGGATATCATGCCTGATAAATATCTCGCAAGACTAGCACACGAACAGGCGTACGACGACTTGCATACATTGAGGATCAAATCAGTTGATTGCACGGTAATATATACAGTAGATCCCGATCCCGATAAAGTCCTGTCCGAGCCCATGAGTCAGATAACCCAGCATGGAGATTGACGAGCATTGAAGCTCTGCACTTCGCTCATCGTCTAACACTGCGCCGACCAGGGCTAGGAAAGACGTCCTTTGATGGTACAGCATGACTACTTCCAGAGGCACTGCCAAAAGCGTTGCGGCTACTTCTCACACCTGCTCGCTGTAAGTTGTCCCATTGAGGTTGCGCGCGAGCAGATGAGCGGCTTGTAATAATCGAAGGCATAGTGGAAGGCACCTGACCGATGCGGGAATGAGAGAGGCGATGCACTGATGGTACGTCAATCGCTGCTTGGGGGTAGATGGGCGCTTTTCTATCGTATGATGTTCGGTTATGGGGAGAGCTATAGGCGCCGTCGTTGGTGTATAGTAAACGTCCCGTTTCCGGTCGCGTAATGAAGCCACGTGAGTCTAGATGACGTCTCGAATACTGTTGTGATGACAGTGTTGATGCTAACTCTACCAACCTGCGTCGGTGGTCCACTTCGATAGGTTCGTTCCTGGAGTCAACTGGTGAATCGAAAAATGAAAGTGCATTGAGGCTGCGAGGCTCAACCCAGCCGGCCTTGGGACGGTTCATCCTTGACCTTTGTGACTGATAACCGCCGGAATGATTTGAACTGTCCTGTGGTTCAGCGCGGCTGGGCGACGAGTAGATTTGAAGCTGGTTATGACTGTTTCGGAAATAGGGACTTACTACACTCTCGATTTGACGACCGCGATGTTGTTGCCACCTAGGTGCTGGCGTAGCGGGACCAGTATCCGAGATGTTGTGCGCTCTGTTCGAAAATCCGTTAGTCTGGTGATGGCTAAGAGGATAGTTGCGGACATCGACAAAGGTGGAAGATCCGACTGGCGATTGGTGCATGAACGGATGTCCAAAATTCCAACGCTTATCGTAATCGACCCCCTGTAGATTGTCCTCGTTCAGATAAGCATGTGGTACTTGCCTGATCTCGTTGTTTCCACGGTAAGTCGTGTTCGACTGCCTGCGAGGGTCTTTCAAACCCAGTTCTACTCCATTATCGCTTGACAACCCGTCCATAAGCCGGATGTATGAACGCTCTGTAGGTAAATGGACAGGACGATGGTCAGTACTCTGCTTGTCCAATTTAACCGGAGAGGAGGTCCGGAATGTGAATTCCGATTGGCTGCCTTGGAGGCCCATACTGGGACGCGGCTGCGACAGTCGGAGATTGGAGACTTGGGATGACTGTTCTACAGGAAGTGCTCCTGACATATAGGGCTTCTCACCGCAGAAGTCGTCGCGTCCTGGGCGTCGATCGATTTCGATGTCTCGCCAATATCCGCTGTCATACATTTGAACGTCGCCGTTGTCTTCGAAAGCATTGTCCGTGATCTGGTTGGAGCGATCCATTGAGGACTTCTTCCGGAAACTTGGGAGCATCTTGCGCATGGACTGCATCTTGGATATTGACTTTGGTGGAGGTGGCATAGCGTCACGGCTAGAAGGGACATCGACTTGCATGTTGTTGGGAAGGGGCGAATCGAGGCGTTGCCGCTTCATGGGCCGCTGGATGAATGAACCTGACGATGCCGTTCCCAATCTCCCTATTGTATGCGCGGATCTGCCAGCAGTATGGCTCGATGTTGTCGTTCGCAGCTTGGCCCCTGATAGCCCGATGTCTTCAGGTAGGGGCACGTCGCTATCGAATGCGTGAGGGTCAATACCTTTGAAGTTAGGTATTGGTTCTAGCGCCATCGCAAAGCCAAGCTGACGGAGTCGCTCCTGCATTCTCCCATTTTGACTGGACTGGTCAGCAGTCTCCTCACATGCACGACATGATCGGCTTACTCGACTAGCATGGGGACAAGCTTCAAGTAGTGGCGGATCGCTGATTTGTTCACCAGGAAGGTGTCGAGATCTTTTGGATTGACATCACGAAGATGCGCGACCTCTTCGTCAAGGCCTTGTAGTCGCCGGACTTCAGCTTTCATGGCTTCGAACTGGTCCTTTTGCAATCTTAGTCGCTCGTTGTCCTGCTGAAGACCGAAGACTTTTGCGCGTTCCTTGGATGCAAGGTCCTGCATACTAGCCAGCTTCTTCTCCATCTCTGTACATGCCTGCTGGAGGGGCTTGCGGGTAGCGTGTGTGTTTTGGCAATACCGTACGAGCGCGATGTACTGAAACTAGTCATTTTTAGCTGGAATCAGGGACTATACAGGCAGGGCGACGAACACGCAATGCTTCCATTTCTTTGCCGCTGCCATCGAGCCGGATGGGGGGCGCAGTGAACCATGCAGGTGGGATCTGAGGGTCATGCTCGTCCTTGTTGAAGCCACGTATCGAGAAGAGATCCCGAGGCTCGCTGGCGCCTGTAACCTTGATGCAAACAGGACATGGTGCTTTGGGTCGCTGTCCAGCCGCATGAAAGGGTGGTCCTATCGTGATCGTCAGCAGCTTCTTCATGCTAGGTTGCGCGCCACTCACCGCCGCCCTCAAGGTGGCTGCTGCAGAAGACATGGCAGCAATTAGCGAGATAGAGGCGCGTGACAAGGCGCTCTTTAAGGTTGATTCCATCTGATAGGCCACGGACGGTCTCCTTGTGACCCTCGTAGACATCGGCGAAGGAAGCGCAACACACGGAGCAGGCGTAGATGAAATTGAGGGGAGCAACACCCAGCTCTAATGATACCTTTTCAGAGACGGCGCTCATGGCTGCGGTTACGACGATATGCGCGGAAGCGAAGAAGTGGCGGGAGGCGTGGAGGTGAGTTCCAGTTGAGATGCGGGAGTGTGGGCGAGGAAGTCGCTATCAACAGCGCCAAGACACTCAACTCAGATCGTGCTTGCCTCTCTCGACGAAGTGAAAGACCCAGGGAACGGCAAAGTGCGCATCTTGAAGAAACAAATGAAACGTTCGAGTGATTCGAGAGGGGAAGGAATCAGACATTCAGAGACACACACGACATGCACACGCATTCGTGACGGAGAATAGAATAAAAGATCACAGGTGAAGACACAGGAGACATAAAAGTCAAGCCTTCATATGTACAGAAATTGGACTGTCTTCTACTGCCTACCCAGTTCCCTCTGGGATTCTAAGCAAACGTCCGGCATGAGTATCTGTTCTACGTTAGCACTGTTCACGGGTACCTGGCCATCACAGAACTTACGCTGTGCCGTACGACTGCTCACTCTCCAGTTCGTATCGCTTTCGCCCAGCAACACCGTGGGTGTGCAGCCCGCTTGGTAGCGGAGGCATGCCACCAGGACCTAGTACATCCTTTGCGAGCCCGGTGTTCCTCTCAAACGCGACTGCCAGTCCCTTGGCACCTTCCTCTTGCGCAGCGACCAGCGCCTTCGTGCCTGCCTCGCCAATCAGCTCCTGCTTGGGTGCTGCCGCGCTTCCAACTTCCAGCAGCGCAACGGCGTCGGACTGAGTAACCGTCGAGAGCTTGGGGTATCGTCGGCGCACGTCGCGCTTCCAGTATGGGTTCTCGGCAATGTCGGCAGCAGGGACAGTGACAGGGTCGTCATATGCGTTGGGGTCGAGACCGCCTGGGGGTGGGTTACGGAATTGCGGGTTCATGGGGATACCCGTGGAGCGCTTGGGGTCCAGCGCGAAGAGCCTGTTGATGGCGGCATAGATTCCAGTGGGTTGAACGGTATATTTCTGCATGTATATAATCAGTACTTCTCGTCGAAGCGGTGGATGGCAGAAGAGGGGCCGCATGGCAAAGGCACGTCGGGATCGGGTTATGGGCGCCGTACCGAAAAGACCGTAGTCTTGACATTCTTAGCCACCGACATCTTGAGAGCACGTCCTTCCAAGCAGGCTGGAGGATCAGAATGGGTCAATGGGCAGGTGTCGTGCTGTCGCGCGTTTAGCAGGCTATCGTGACGCTTAGTGATGTTCGCGAAGCTCAATGTCTGCCAAGACGGCGCTATCCGCTTTGATACTTGTGCCTTCTCATTCGCTGCGGCCTTCCCCAACACTGAAGTCTCACTACCCAAAATCGCGAACGTGCCTACACACTCGCACACCAGGTCTCGAGACACACAAACTTTGTAAATTGGTCTCCGCAACGCATTTGTCACTGCGCGCACGTTCCACTCAGCCTGGGCATGCGGAATGCTTATGCGCCATGCAGAAGTAGTGGCCCAACCATACCTATGCTTTAACCTGAGATGCGATAACAAGACGCAGATTCGCAGAATGCGGAACGGCAGCGCGTTACATCCCGTAGGTTTACAGGCAAGCTCGATGAGAGTGCCCTATTGATATCTTGTGTTGAAGTGTTTGTAACGAATTTCCTTGCTGAGTTCAAACTGGGTCAATCCCATTCCCTTGCTCATACCCTCTTACAAAGTTCAGGAGGTTAGGGTTCCACAATATGTCCCATACACACTGGCAACTGCCCATTTCAGCGAACTTGGTATTCTCGAGAAATGGTTGAAGAATTTGCCAACTGCCTTTGTACCGAGTTACGATGGAAAGCAGATTTGGTACTAGAACATACTGCTACAAAGCTTCTCCGATCGTCTGGCCATGGTTCTGAACACCTGCATTCGCGCACTCTTTGATGTTACCGACACAGTCGACAGCCATGGCGCAACTCTCGAGAGCCGTCATGGTTACTGGGCGAACACAACCGGCTCTTGGACGGCCTTCACCACGCTGGTCTATCATGCTCAGAGGTCGTGGTTCTTGCTCTACTTCCTATTCACCATCGTCCGTGCAATCTACGCGTCAGTTAATGCCATTCTACGCTTCTTCATCCACGTATCGTACTTTCTAGGCAGCATCTCGGCGCTGACTAGAGACTCGACTCACATCGATGCCCACACCAGCAAGCAGCACAGACTGGGGAGAGCGTTCACGGCTCTTGAAAAACAAGTGGGTCAGAATACAAGATGTCAGACCTGTTGATGCAGTAGGAAGCATTGTATTTCTCGATGCAAAGAATGAAATGCCGTTGCAGATGGATCGGTTGTACACGTAGTAAGCTCGTCGCATAACATGGTTGAGCTGCAATAACGCCAAGATACTCTGGCCATGGGTCACCGGCAGTGTCCAGTCTTCGTAAGGCTCGTATACGCGCATGAGTTTATGACTACACATAGCGCGAGATCATTTTTGTCCCCACACTTACTTCGATTTTCGTTCCTCCCACGCTTACGCGCACGATATCCGCGCCCTGCCTGTCCGCGAAAAGTGGGACAGCACCAGTATCCGCATTAGCGTCCTCGCTTGCTGAGATATCCGTTCCACGTGATTGGAATACTGCAATCTGCACGACTATCCGACGTTAGCCGTGACACGCCGGAACATATACATCAGTCACCCACTCGCCGATTTTGCGAGGAGAAGGGCACGAGACTATTCCACAACGCTGACGCACTTTGTCATCGCGATGTGTAAGGAACAAAGAGGGTATTGCGGGAGCTGCGGATGGTGGTGGAAGGTGAATGAGTACTTAGGGAGCCTATCTGCACAACTTTGTAGCAGATAGCGAACCACTGTTGTACACGAGTTGTTCAATTGAGCGCACGTTTGTAGCAATGAGCATTGGTACACATCAGTAACATTGCATACTTCAACTCGCCTAAAGTCACAGTCGACATGGCATTTTTGTTCCTGCTTGCCTCCATTTTTGGAGCGCTGCTTTTCTACGTACGTTGTTCTGTGCATCGGTTTTGCACTCAACTAACACCACAGGCAGATCTTCGGGGTCATCGTCTATCGCCTGACGTTTCATCCTCTCGCATCCTACCCAGGACCCTTCCTTGCAAAGATCACCGACATTTACCTAGCATACTACGCCTACAAAGGCTCCCGGCATCTCGCTTTCCATCGCGCACACGAGCAATACGGACCTTACGTGCGTCTTGGACCTAGCCTGCTCTCCGTCAACACCGCCACTGGTCTCAAAACGATCTACGGCTTCAGATCAAATGTCAAGAAGGCATCTTTCTACCATGCGTTTCCCAGCACACCGAAAGCGGTGAGCGTGCACAGTGCCGTCGATAAGATGCAGCATGCGCGCAAGAGACGGGTCATAAGCCACGCATTCAGTGACTCCGCGATCAAAAGTCTGGAGAAATATATCCTGGCGAACGTACGTGTTGGGTGCGAACTGCTTGCACGCAAGAGCAACAACTGGTCCGCCGAGAAGAGCCTGGCCAATGAGAAGGATGATGGCTGGAACGATGCGTGGAACGCTGCGCATTGGTGTGAGTGGTTGGTCTTCGACATCATGGGTGATTTGGTATTTGGAAAGGCTTTTGGCATGTTGGAAAGCCCTGTCAATCGTTTTGCGACACAGCTGGTGGGTAATGCGGCACACAGACATCTCATCTGCGGAACGCACCTCACCATCCACAACTGGCATCTGGACAAGCTCTTCTTCCGTAAAATCGCAGGCCAACGCGCGCAGTACATGCAGTACAGTAAGGGCCAAGCCATGGAGCGCACGAAGTTGGGTGTAGACGTTGACCGTAAGGACTTCTTCTACTACCTTCTCAATGCGAAGGACCCGGAAACCGGTAAGGGCTTCAGCATGGACGAGCTTTGGGGCGAGTCAAACCTGCTGATCATCGCCGGTTCCGATACGACTTCGACGGCGATGTCCGGTGCCTTCTTCTACCTCGCACATAACCCTACAGCGATGCAAAAGGTTTGCAAAGAGATCCGAGAAGCTTTTGCTGATGTTGAGGAAATCGTGACTGGACCCAAGCTCAGCGGCTGCTCATTCCTGCGTGCATGCATCGACGAGACTATGCGTATGACACCCCCTGTCGCTGGTGTTCTTCCACGAGAAGTGCTCTCGGGTGGTATGGATATCGATGGTCGCCATATCCCCGCCGGCGTCGACGTGGGCGTACCCATCTACACCATTCATCACAACGCCGATTACTTCCCTCAACCTTTCGACTTCATCCCCGAGCGATGGCTTTCTGATCCGTCCGCAAACCCGCTTCACAGCAGTCTTCAGATAGCCCAGTCAGCATACAATCCCTTCAGCATCGGTCCCCGTGGATGCATTGGTAAGGGTCTGGCGTATGTTGAGCTGACGGTGACGATCGCAAGGGTGCTGTTCCTGTATGATCTGAGGCTAGCACCAGGCACGACGCTGGGTGCTGGAAGCAAGGATTTAGAAGTCGGAAGGACTAGGGCATCTGAATATCAGATCATGGATGTATTCGCGAGCAAGAAGGACGGGCCAGTCCTACAGTTCAGGGCTAGAGCATAGTTTCATAGGAATCACATTTTGTTACAGTACTCACTAACATCGATATCGAATCAATCTGGTCGTAAAGCGCAACTCCTAGCCCAAAGTTTAGTGAACCTAAGGCATATGAAAATTCTTGACTGCCTAACGCCTCTTCTACTATTCGAGGTGATTCTCCTCGAGCGGAGCGACTTATTCGGCATCAATCTTTACCAGGCTGAGCTGTGGGAAAACTGTTGTGGATACATAGTGTGGAGGAATACGAGCTGGTAACAGTAGGTTCGGGTGATCATGTATTGGATCACTGCTCTTCGTAGTTCAGACGAGAGCAGCTAAATATATAAGTATACGCGCGTAGTAGACCAGTACAAGAAAGAGAGTGAGCACGTGATGTACCTTAGGGGTGCTCGGACCCTAGGGCTGTTTGTTGCGACACATAGGTATGGTGTCACCGTACTTACTGCTGAGATATCTCGTTTGTTCTTGAGCTTGCGAGTTGAGGTGTAGTGATGAAGCAGATGATGATTATAATTAATCCTGGGCTAGCGGCCAGAGCACAGCTGGTGGCGGCGTCAGCCTCGCGGCTGCTGTCTTATCGATAAGAGTTTGGCGCGCCAAGGAACTTTTTCTGTTTAGTGCAGCCACGATGAGTGGCCACCTCGACTAAACACTACCCGCCATCATCGATTTCGGATATACAATTCGTCACACTCTGGTTGACTGTACAATCCAATGGCTGTACCTAGGCTGCTATCACGCGGGCGCTGCCTCTTCCCTCAGACGACACCATCTATACGTGTCGCTCCATCACTTATCACATCGATCAGAACATCAATCTCGAAGCGAGGTTTCACTGCCAGTCAATGCAGCCGAGAAGACATCATTCAGACCCCATCAAGAGGACCAGAGATTTCACTCACTGATGTACGTGTCCCGACAACTCCTGCGGGCTCTCCAACAGAGGTCGCTCTTTTGAGGATGCCAAAACGATGGGCAAGAAAGGAAATCGAACAAAAGCTACTTTCCAAGGGATGCACCATGTACGTCCTGCAAGGCATTCCACACTAGACATTTTCTCTTCATATACCTTGAGCTAACAACCAGCCAGCAAGAGACTGCAGATGCGTGTTGATCGCTTCAATTTTCATAACGATACCATGTGTTATGTCGAGCTTGGGAGTGAAGCAGAAGCTACCAAGGTTATTGAAGAGCTTAACGGCTTGGAAGAGCAGAGCACTAAGCTGATCGTGAAGCCCTTGAAAGCTGACTTCATCTGGGGGAATGCTGGGAAGCGGAACGTCGAACCTTATGGCTCTCGCTACTTCTACGATGAAGGCACCGCTGCATCTGATGCTTTACGGCCGCTTCTCGAACGTCGCCGCTTGATACTTTCGGTCCAAACACCCGGTTGGTCCGCAGGCGAGCGCATTTCTGTTGCAAAACGGAACGCAACGGCGATCATCGAGCGGTACTTCGGCAAATACGGTATCGAGTCAATTGGTGATATGTCAACGTTCTATGGAGACAAGAAAGCGAACCCGCGCATGCTCTGCCTTATCGACTTCAAGACCAAAGAGGGCGCAGAAAACGCAGTCAACGACCACCACGACACGCAAATCGAGGGCCGCTTGACATGGCTGAAACATTCTGAACCTGCTGCGTGGAGGAGTCATCAAATACAGAAGGTATCTCCAGAGGGATTCAAAGCATTACAGGAAATCGGTGTTGTGCCTGAGGGCCAAAACGTTTACGAGGATAAGTTTGTCAACCCAATGCCGAAGAAATAGGAGATATACGATAGCGAGGCATATTTAGCACACGAAGAACAGTCGCACGGTATGCGCACGCGGTCATCACGCTTTCAAAAGAAATTGCTACGGAATAGTAACGGCTTTGCCCTACCCACATGAGCGTTGTTTATGACGATGTCCTGCTGCTAGCGAAAAGTCGTTTATGGAAGCGTTCGGTACAGAAATTTGTACATTAGAGAAGAATTCAACGTTGAACCAAGAGGGTGAAAACATCCTAGCTTACGCACAAGAGACGCTCAGTTTTCTGCAACACCTAATAAGTACCCCCAATGCACCATGCTAACAACCTTCAGATAGCATGCGATGAACTACGAGGTCCATTATTTTCGTCCAAGAACACCTCGAAACACTTGTCTTTCTATTACCACTTGGTATTTTCCAGCTCTTTGGCATCGCTTCTTTCCCAAGGATATAGTTGCTCCGAAGCCTTGATCAATTGCTCATGGTCATCCGATCGCGGCTTGATCAAACAGCGGAATGGCACCGGGTGAGTAGTCGTGCCCGGTTCAAATTTCACCTCTGGCTCTACGACACGGCCATTCACATCGACGGGCTTGGTGATGCTGAAAACAGCAAGAGTCTGCGCAATTGTAATAAAAAGAGCGTTGTCTATAACGCATTGTCCTGGATAAATGCGACGGCCGTAACCGAAAATAAAGTTTCTTGGATCCGGCTCACTTCTGTGAGTAGGTGTCTCAAGGAAGCGCTCCGGTCTGAAGCCCATCGGGTCGGGATATACCTCCGGGTCGTGAGTAAAATGCCAGTCAGCGTTTCCAACGGGACGTAATACTGTACGGTTGAAGCTATCGTGAGGTACGTACGGGTCGATTTCTGGTGTTGTACGTACTGTAGGTCCAAAAAAAGCTCTAAGTACGAGCCGTAACCGTAGTACGGTTGCTTAGACTATATGCGGACCGTACAATTGCCTAATTAGGAAACTACTAAGCTTATTTTGTAAAGTAAAGCTGCTGTAGGCGCTTAGGGAGCTGTATTATAGTATTAAGGATAGATTTTTCAGCTAACGTCGTCGCCCAGGCAGCTGTTATTGCTAGCTATATTGCTGCTTCTACTAGCAACCCCGCTGTTGCTGCTACCTTACTTACTAGAACTACTATAAGAGTTTTTTTTGTTCAAATTAGGTTACAACCCTCTCTTTTTGCTTCTTTTTAGATACAGGTACGCCTATAGCAATCGCAACACCAAGAAATCAGCTGTATAGGACTCCTACGCTATTTTTTCGGCCTCACGGCGATCCTCAGCCAAAATCCGATAACTCCGGGTCGTACGCCGTACTACGGCTCCCAAAACTTCACCCCCTACGGATACTGTACGGACCAATGAGAGGTCTCCTACGTACGGCTTACGTACGTCGTATCACCGTACAGTACCTCACCGTACTACTGTACGATGGGAACGCTGATGCCAGTTGTTGGGCAGAAGGATGGAGCTTTTCGAAATACGTTATCTACGGCAAGTATCTTCCTCCGTGCTGTAATGAGGAAGGCACATTGGTAAGACGAGGTGCCAGCGGTGGGTCCTTTTCATAAGGGCGTAGATGTAAGGAAGGCTCTCGCGGTCTTCACCGACGGGAAGCCGGCTTCCACCAAAGACACGATCTAGCTCTTCTTGGGCCTTCTTCTGAACATCTGGGAAGACGGTCATGGCAAGAAAGAAGGTCATGATTGACGACACAGTCTAGCAACGAATAAGTCAAGTCGCCTCAACGTCGGAGCCTTTACTTCAAACGTACTGTGTCAGCGCCGCCCATTTATGAACGAACTACATCTCTGCATCCTCCCGAATGCCTTCGATGCAATGTGATAAGAACGACGGCGAATGTCTCTTTTCAGCCATCTGCTTCTTGACGAACTCCTACGGCTGATTCGTACACTGATTAAGCTGCGCTGCCATCCGTTTCGCCGTATCTTTTAAGCCCCATCCCTGGTAGCCATTCTGGCACGTATCGCACTTACTGAGTTTAGATGCCGTTTCATGACTCGAGGGGTCTTACTCATAGAATGGAAAGATATCCACTGACTATTTTCCTGGGACAGTAGCATCTGCGAATTGTTCTATAGTCTTGGCAGCCAGGTCGACGCATGGATCATTGTCGTTGGCCACGGTAGTATAGCCGTAAGTTATCTTAAGAATTACACTGCTAGCCTTTTTTTTATGTGGTCGGAGAGCTTATCGGGAGAATCTAGGATGTTGAGCAAAAAATGGGCGGATTCTGTCTCTTGGACTCGATCGAACACAGATACGGAGACATTTGTGCTCGCTATCTTCGTGACGTTTTTGCGCTGTATTTTCTATTCTGTAGTTTATGGTGCTATAGCGGTTACTTGTCGCTAACCCACCCTGCTCGCTTGATTAGCAAGGTTTCAACTATGTACATTTAAGCTACTAGTGCGAAGTCTCAACCCACATTTCACCACTAAAAGCTTGACTTGGCCTCGAAGAATGGATTGCTAAGCGATCGCGCAGCAGTTCGAAGGCAATCTCGGGCTCATGGATAATAACGAATGTTTGACCTAGCACCGTGACGGAGCTGGTGGGGCCATATATGTTCTTGTGCTGCAGCCAGTGGTGACACTCAAGCATGTCAAGCTTGGGCATATCATTAACGTTTCCAAGAAGCGGAAGGCTATTGGGCCTTGGTGGAAGAGGCCGAGCATGCTTTCTCTTCGAATGTCAATCGACTGCATACAGTTTTCTCAGTACGACGAAACTAAATGAGAGCCTTGCTAAAGATAGAATAGCCATGACGATGGTGGAGAAGAAATGGAATTCTCAGGACCGTGAAATGATATTGAAGTCATGGTGTTAGCCGAGCCGGAATTATTGACCGGACGTCTGCGCCGCCGTGCCGCATCGCCGCAGATGCGCATTGCTTAGTACATCTTCCGACCATTCAAACGAAGCGCAAAAGTACTCGTGGGAGCCGAGCCGCATGCCGTATGCATGGTGTAGCGGTGCATGTGCCGAGTCCTGTGCGGTCTTGTCGTTACTTGCAGCTCAAACCTGTTGGGATAGGCAAGTCTCTCATACCAGCTGTGATCCTTCCCCCTTGGATTTTGATATCCCAGAGCACGACCATCCAGATGGAGTAATTGTAACGATGATCAACTTCCTTCAAGTTACGCCGAGCCGCCTGATGCTTGAAATAATTCTACTAAAAAGCAATCATTTTGAACTAAGCTAGGCCACCTAGTGTTCGGCCACCCTACAGTAACCGTGCGCCAGATGAACACGGTCGCCAGTTGAACACCCTAACAACAACAATATAATTAAAAAGATGAGGCTGTACAGCCCTTATAAATCGTAATAAAATTACACAAAGCTAGGATTATACTATATACAGGCCTACGAAAGTTTTAGCTTATTCAGATATTTTTTTAGGGGGCTTTATTAGTCGTTGCCGTCGACTACGCAGCGGAGCAGCTCGTGTAACCCTTGTGGCTCCTACTATAGCTAGAGCAACACTACCACGCTTTTGACGCTTTATAGCTAGCATATAAGGTTGTAAAGCCTTGCGCTTACCCTTTTAGGAAAGTTTTATAAGCTTTTTAGTATTGTTAATAAGCTGTTAGTGTTGTTTCTTAGCTAGCTTTTTAGCCTCCTCCTTTCTCTTCTCCTCCGCCCGTTTCTCCTACTCTACACGCTTTACAGCTTTAAGTTAAAGCTCACAATTATAAGCTACCTTCTTAATCTTAGCTTGCTTAGCTTTCTAAAGCTTTTTAAGCTTAGCTTATTATTATTATAAAGCCTAATAATTATAAGCTTATTATACACTCCTAGACGACTATAGTTTAGCTCCCCTATAGTAAACCTCGTCCTTATTAAGCTAGAAGATAAAGCTCTACTTTAGTTACCTCTCCTTAATAGCTAGTAACTACCTAAGGCCTCTAATCTCTTTATAAAGTATACTATTTTAAGCTAAGATATAGTATAAGCTTTATTAAAGCTTCTTAACGTCCTTACTACCTTAATCCTTTACCTTATAGTATACGATTAATTTAAGCTTAAGCTAATCATCTCTAGAGAGGACTAACTAGCTACTATTAGAATCTAAAGCTTCCTTAGTAAACTTCTTAAGTATAACATTTAGGTTAGCTAGCTATATACTAGTAGCTTTTGTTACAAGTAACACGAAGGATTCTCTCCTTGACGCGGAAGGTGGGTTAGAGGTCAACCACGTCCACGTCAGAAGGTAAATGATCAACGCGGGGCGCGCTAGATCACGTGATTGACATCACGCCAAGACCAACCATCAGGCGCTAATATGTGACGGCAACATCTGAGTGATGGCTGCCATCAGGAACATCAGGCAAGGCAAGGTTTAGGTTGTAATGGCAGTGATGGCAAAGGACACAGCAACGAGGATATAAGGATGGAAAGGTTTCATTATTACTCTCGTTGTGGTCAACTCAAATAGTTCATCTCTTACACAGATTGTCAACTAGTTATTCTATCGTTTATAGAATTGGTATCGTTATTCTTTTGGTTACAACGATAACTATTTGAGTTGACCACAACGAGAGTAATAATGAAACCTTTCCATCCTTATATCCTCGTTGCTGTGTCCTTTGCCATCACTGCCATTACAACCTAAACCTTGCCTTGCCTGATGTTCCTGATGGCAGCCATCACTCAGATGTTGCCGTCACATATTAGCGCCTGATGGTTGGTCTTGGCGTGATGTCAATCACGTGATCTAGCGCGCCCCGCGTTGATCATTTACCTTCTGACGTGGACGTGGTTGACCTCTAACCCACCTTCCGCGTCAAGGAGAGAATCCTTCGTGTTACTTGTAACAAAAGCTACTAGTATATAGCTAGCTAACCTAAATGTTATACTTAAGAAGTTTACTAAGGAAGCTTTAGATTCTAATAGTAGCTAGTTAGTCCTCTCTAGAGATGATTAGCTTAAGCTTAAATTAATCGTATACTATAAGGTAAAGGATTAAGGTAGTAAGGACGTTAAGAAGCTTTAATAAAGCTTATACTATATCTTAGCTTAAAATAGTATACTTTATAAAGAGATTAGAGGCCTTAGGTAGTTACTAGCTATTAAGGAGAGGTAACTAAAGTAGAGCTTTATCTTCTAGCTTAATAAGGACGAGGTTTACTATAGGGGAGCTAAACTATAGTCGTCTAGGAGTGTATAATAAGCTTATAATTATTAGGCTTTATAATAATAATAAGCTAAGCTTAAAAAGCTTTAGAAAGCTAAGCAAGCTAAGATTAAGAAGGTAGCTTATAATTGTGAGCTTTAACTTAAAGCTGTAAAGCGTGTAGAGTAGGAGAAACGGGCGGAGGAGAAGAGAAAGGAGGAGGCTAAAAAGCTAGCTAAGAAACAACACTAACAGCTTATTAACAATACTAAAAAGCTTATAAAACTTTCCTAAAAGGGTAAGCGCAAGGCTTTACAACCTTATACGCTAGCTATAAAGCGTCAAAAGCGTGGTAGTGTTGCTCTAGCTATGGTGGGAGCCGCAAGGGTTGCATGAGCTGCTCCACTACGTAGTCGACGGCAACGACTGATAACGCCCTCCAAAAAACTATCTAAATAAGCCAAAACTTTCGTAGGCCTGTATATAGTATAAATCCAGCTTTGCGCAATTTTATTATGACTGGTTGAGGCTGTACAACTCGATATTGTTGACTATATTGTTGTTGTTGGGGTGTGCAACTGGCGACCATGTGCAACTGGCGCACGGATACTGTAGGTGGCCTAGCTTATGAACTGAACGGCGTCCGATGAATTTCCACTCCATGGCATTTTTGACAGCGAAAGCTCGGACTTTCACTCTCAAGTTTGTGCCAGCGTTTTTAAAATGAAGATCATCTGCCACGTCGCCACCTTTGCCATACTCGTACTCCACGTAGTCGCACAAGACGACTTCCTGCAAAAGTTACCTGCATGTGCAGTAATTCGATGGCTGGTTCCCTACACTTCGATCGTAATTGAAACTGGAAATCGTGGGCAAAGTGCTTTGAGGCTCTGCTACCATCAATCAGTTGTACGCCAGGGGATTTGCACTGTCCGTGTGCAGACGCCACCCTCCAATTAGCGTTTTCGGATTGCAATGCTTCAAACTGCACTGTGGTCACGTCCCTAAATGCGACTAACGAAACTTATACGGCTTGTGATATTCCGATCCGGGATACGAGTGAAACCATGATCGTTGTCACAACATTCATCGGCGCGCGTGCTGTGCTAATGGTTGCTATGCGACTGACAGACCGGTTCTTTTCAGTCCAGGCAGAGCCTGGGCTGGATGACCTTTTGATTGGACTGGCTGGAGTAAGTACGGGAGTTGATCCTACATACACATAATGTAGAACGTTGCATCTCACAAAAATAGTTGGCTTCGCTCTTCCAAAACGTTCCCGTCATCATTGGTAGATTCTCTTCGTACTTCTGCTTCGGATACAGAACCAAGACCGACTGACAGGTTTCTCAGCGGGGCGTCTCAGTTTCGGAAGGGATATGTGGGGTATTCCGCCAGCCGCGATAACTAGTAGCCTGAAGGTAAATGTCACTCTTTGGGCTTTTTCCAAGGCTAACTCCAGTCACAGTAGTTTTACGTTACCTATTTTGTGTGTCAAATCGCCGAAGTCTTCTGCCAACTATCAATCCTCGCATTCTCCCTCTGTATCGCAATCTCGCCGGAACTACGAGTGGCCACATACGTCCTGATGGGTATTGTTACCTGCTTTGGTATCGGTAATACAGGTGTCCTGATTTTTCCATACTGACCAATTTCCTTATTCTGGAATAGCTGGAGGGGTGGAATGACTGGACGGTGCACAGTCGATGTTCGGTTCTTTGGATTTATTCGTGGCGCTATCGAGATCGTGCTCGACGTAGCAATCTTATCGTTGCCTTTGCCTATGTTAGCGAGGCTGCAGATATCTTTGGAGAAGAAGCTCCGAATCATGTCGATGTCTTGTGTGGGTTTTATCGTCCTTATTGTCAGCTGTCTTCGCTTGTGGGCTCTCGTCCGATTGGATCAAAGTTCAGATCAGACTTGCAAGTTTACCCCCTCTCGCTTTTTATTCCAATGACTGAAAGTATAATCGCAGATGACAATGTGTCCGGTGTATACTGGTGTATGACCGAGGCCAACCTGTTTATCGTAGTCGCATGTAGACCGGCCATACATGCAATCTGTCAGCACACTCGTTCCAGTATGTGCAGCAAATATGAAGGTTCCGGGAACACTAATTACGGATATAGCCACGATTGTAATCGCGTGCGACGGTTGGAAACCCGAATGTCGCTGAGTGGTATCTCAAAGCCTGTTGATATCAGAGTAGGACGTGAGGAGTGCTCGGATTCGGATGTCGAGCTTGTGGGCCGGTCGAATTATCAACAAGATTGCAGTGATGGAATGGTGTTCGTGCAGGACCACGTCGCGCGGTTAGCAGGACGTGCTGTAAAACTCCCGAGGTAAACTGAGTCTTTGAGATTAGCGTTGATACTTGGCTTAGTGATACCCGAGTCATCAAACATCGATAAGTGTTAGCTATCCAGATTAGTATATATAGTCGGAAAAACTACAACGGGGGGTTTGCAGCTCTATCGACGTGGCGAAGGGTTCTCGTGACGATGGCGCGAATGAAGGAATAGTCCATCCCCACAAAACCTTAGCTGGAGAACAATTGGTACAGTTACCTAACAGCGTAACGTACCATGAAACATTTCTCGATCACCCTTACCTTTCCACTTTCGATATCCGTTCCACTTCCACTATGTCAACGACTTTCAAATCAAAGACGCAGTTGTAAGATGCTACTCCAGATATGATTCTGGCCATACAAATGGTCATGCATGGACATTGCCCATACGCAGATTTTGATTAGTGGACGTAACAACCAGCTTTCCTCACCTTTTCTCCAGCGTCCCCAGCGAGTTGCGCAACAACATATACAAATACTTCTGTCTTAGTACCATAGTCAACTTGGTCTTAGCCGCTAGCTAGGGCACGGTAGTCTCTGATGGCAAGCCTCTTCCTCTGATCGTCACATGCAACCAAATACGCGCTGAAATGACCGCACTCTTCTACCGCCTATCCACGTTCGGCCTCAGAGCCCTGAAAGGAGTTCAAGATCTTGAGGACATCTTTTCCACGCCGCAACAGGGAACGATGAACTCGATTGACTTCAGGTCCAGCTGTCTACCTATAGTTTTTTCACCCGTGCCCCCAAACGCCATTAAGCGCGTCGGGCTATCGCATGTTATGACCGAGTGACAGTGCAGTTGCTTGGCGGTTGGTGTGCATAATTGTTTCTGGCGACAAGATCTAGAAGTAGAATTTTGAGTCAAGTATGAATCTCGGATAGACCAATCTGTATGGTTTGAGAGTACATGGTGGTCGGCATGAGCGATAGCGAGGTTAGCGGGAAAGTTCGATTCTTTGGGCTAGGAAAGGAAACAAGAATTATGCATTACCTAGGGAGAGAGTGGAGGATCAGGACCATGCAAGAGAGGTTGGCATCTTTGCTCATTCGACAGCGAGAGATTGCAAAGTGTCCAGATCCAGAATGCCATGGATGCTCTTGCGAACACATACTGACAGTGCAGTCGTGTTTGAGCACCAAGTGCGACTGCAAGGCAGCGGCGAGCGAATGCGGGGGCCTTCGGCCGAAGCGGTTAGCCTCGGTATCGGTCAACCCTGATGGCCGACCCCGAACGCGTCTTTAGCCACACCAAGACATGAGTTCTTACTCATCACAGCCGATTTGACCTGTCGCGAACCCACTGCTTAACATGAGCGCAGATGGTCAGACGCCGAGAGCCGTGCCTCCCAGCCGGCGAAGAGACAAGCCCATCTTGAGCTGCACCCTTTGTCGTCGTCGAAAGTGAGCAACTTCGAAACTTGGCCCACCTGCCCTAGAAAACCGCATGCTAATACATTGGAGGTTGAAATGTGACCGGCAACAGCCATGCAAGACATGCGTTGATCGCGGACTCTCGCTGTCGTGCGCATATGTTCGTAGCATCCCAGCGTCAAGAGAACCCAAAGTCCCTACCAGCGTTCACGACAGGATTGATCAACTCGAGAAGCTCGTCACCAACCTCATCGGCGGCAACGCAGTTGAGCCTGTTAATTCTGCACTGTCTAGTCCAGCACAGGAGCAGCACCGCGATGGACATGTCAATGCTGGACTTCCTGGAACTCCGGATCGCGTAAGGATCAACGGCGACACTACAAGTTATACCAATGGGGGGCATTGGACAAGCATTCTTGATAGTGTAAGTGATTTTGGGAAAATGGCTTTTACTTCTCTAACGTCATCTCAGATATCAGAGTTACGCGAACACCTTGATCAGATTCCCACGTCAACTATTCCCAGAGATGAAGTACTAGATGATGTACCGGGTCCGGAGCTACTATTTGGACGTTATCAGCACGGGACCAAAGAAGAAATACTCGCCGCCCTCCCTCCGCGATCAGAAGCAGATAAGCTCATAGATACGTTCTTCGTATCTATGGAAACACACCCGAGTAAGCTCGCTACTCTGCTCATAAGTCACTAAGCCAACGACTCTAGTCTTGATCCATAAACCAACCTTTCTCAAAAGGGTGAGACGAAATACGACTCATATTTACGAGATGCTAACAAGATTACAGTACAACGAGTTCTGGAAACAACCATTTGAAGCTCCCACCATGTGGTTGGGCCTCCTATACGCCGCATTCGCGCTCGGCTTTCGATTCCAAGCCGCAATGGACGCTCATCAACCCAGTGATTCTTATTTAGCTACTGACTCGGTACGCATGAATCTTTACCGTGAAAAGGCTGTACAATGTAAGCAATGTACTCGTACGAATTATATGCGAATAAACTCTGACGTGCACGAACTCCCAGGCATGATCCTCGCGAACTATACCAAGACGCCACCATATACGATCGAAGCATTTCTGCTCTATTTTGGTACAGAGTTTGTGCGCTCAGCTGACAGCCAATTCAGCGTATACATGCTTGTAGGTATGATTGTACGCCTTTGTTTCCGCATGGGATACCATAGAGATCCATCAAGATTCCCGAACATATCGCCTTATAGAGGCGAGCTACGACGTCGCAAGTGGCTTGTCGTTATGTCGCTCGATCTCATCACCTCTGCTCAAGCCGGATTGCCGAGAATGATCATGCCGTTCATGTACGACACCCAAGAGCCTCGCAACCTGGACGAAGACGACCTCCATGAAGATATGCTAGAACTGCCACCTTCGAGACCCGAGACTGAGCTGACGCAGCTACTCTACTCGATCCTTCTCACAAGAGTGCGGCATGTTCAGGCACGGATTTTAGACCTAGTCAACACTACATCTCAGCCACCATACCAAGAGATCAGCAATATTGATATCGCGTTAAGACGAGTCTTTCATGGGGTACCGCAGTCCTCCATAGCCAACACCGTCGAGGATTTTGGTAGCGCTCTTTCACCAGACTCTATGCTTCACTTGTATCTGGACCTGGCCTTCCTGAAGGCCGAGCTTATGTTGCACCGACCTTACCTTGTACTCGGCCGAACAGAAGCCAGATACGCATACTCTCGAAGAGTATGTTTGAATGCCTCCATAGAAATGCTTCGCTTCCAAAGCAAGATCGATACGGAGGTTCAACCTGGAGGCAAGCTGTGTTATCCAGGGTGGCGCATCTCGACGGTGAGTTGGTATATGTCCTCGGTCGTTGCGCAGGACTTTCTGCTCGCGACTACTGTTCTGGTTCTCGAACTTGGCGCAGACCCTGTCTCCCCAGCCCTACAGGCTCATGAATTAGAGCAAAGCGAGATGAGACTCGATCATGCACCGCCCACGCGTGAGGAAATCGTAACATCGTTACGGTCAGCGTACCGCGTCTGGTCTAGAGCCAGCAAAAGGTCTCAAGAGGCGCGTAAAGTTGCCACAGCTGTGAAGCTTGTTCTATCCAAAGCAGAGAATACCAAAGTACAGACTGCGGATTCTGCACAAGGTGAGTCCATTTGCTCCACGTTATATTCACGTGAACTAACCTTATCACTCAGCGATTGCGCCCTGCACCCAGCTCGACATTACTTCCGCATCGTCATCTTCTGACTTTAACGATCCTGGATCCGCTGCCATTGGATCAGATTCTTTTGATATGGGCAATGGTGCATTCGGAAATCCGTTCGACTTTGGCTATATGCCCATGGATTTAGACCAGTCTAACTTACCTTTTGACTGGGCAAGTACATCCGGCGTATTTGGAACTGCGGGGTTGAATGACTACCAGAGTGATGTCTTTTCTGGCCTTCCCACGCAGCCTTACGGTGAATATCCCCCGCGCTCGCTTTTCTAGTAGCAGGATAGTTAGCCATGGCTCCAATGTTAGGTCTTCTTCTTCCAACAGAAGACCGGGAGGATTTCACAGGTTCCAACGAGTGACTCAAAGTTGCTCCCTAAAATGCGAAGAAGCTGCGATCGCCAGTTTGGCGTTTCAGTCGCACTAGTGAGGCGCTTCTTGTTTCTGCGCAAGCTGCGACCTCGCATTTGCAAAAACTTTGAGCGCTCCTAAATCGGCTCAATACACACACCGACCAAGCTCAGGTTTCTAGGTGTTGACGAAACAACCAAACCCCCATACACTCGAAGCCGGATAATGGCGCCGGACGCTCACCGATGCGACGCTTGGACCATGTCTTGCCGCGACGAAACGGGAACGTCGATCGCCAAATTTGCACACCCATCGCGATCCGGCAACTAAACTGATGTTTGAAACCACCGGCATGTCTGCGCACAAGGCTGCAAGTGCCGCATTCGCGAAGGTATATGGCAGGTCTGTCATGCAGCACTATAAAGATGCAACACGCTTACCACGTCTATCCATGCACGTCAAACATCGAAATTGGATTCACGATAGCGGGAGCAGTTGCGTCATATCACGCGCATGCTCAAGCGATCTACTTATCCTTCCTATGACTCGCCTATATGTCTCCCGTTATGGACAGCATACGCCTATTCTTATGTATTGTCAACCGTCAGTACTGTCGGTCTCACCTCTAGCGCCTCTCCACCCCACGATTTTTGAATGGAGAAGATGGATCATATAGAGGATACTTTCTACTCGGAGAAAGAGATCGCAATCGAGCCTGATCTTGGAGACCTGCGAAAGTCCACCGACAAGGCCTTGCCTGCGCCACCCAAGACACCGAAGAGGGTATTAATGAAGTACCGGTTCTCTGCCGTCTTTCCCATCGCATTTGCTGTTGCGAGCTTCGTGTTTTCGCTAGTACTAGTACTGGCGGAAAGCGACGAAAACACTTTCGGTGGGCAGTACATGGTAGCTGTACGTATTCAGCTAAGCATCGAGGAGATCGAATGCTTACAGAATGCAGCTAAACACTTCCGCGGAAGGCCAAGAAAGCTCGCAGTTAGATGCAACATCGGCGCGATCGGCAGGTGCAGATGGAGCAGTGCTAGCAGACGTCTACTATCTCTACCTAAGGACCATCTGCTCCGGTTTCATTTTGAACACTTCAGACGACGCTTCCAACGTCGTGGTCGTAGAACGATGTGAAAGCTACAGTGAAGCCAGTGATCGTAAGTGAACCGAATTGACAAGACGACCGAGTCCCAGCTGATCAGATGTACATAGGACTATTGACACTGTCGACACCGTCTGGTACATCTGAAGACTCACTGTCCCCTTACAACCTAGTCTCTACGCTCCTCAAGACCATGACCACCATATTGGCGGGCGTACGACAGGCGGTCTTTGCTTCCTTACTCGTCTCGCTCGTCGGTACTGGGTTTTCCGCTGTTTCCGCCCTTCCTGCAATCTTCTTCCCGCACTCGCAACTCCTCGCTTACTTCAACATATTCTGGCCCTTGCTCGCGAGCGTGTTCGCCTTTGTCGCTGCCGTCTTGCTGACGGTGGTGGTTTCTGGCGTCTTTTCAGTGGCTGGCGAGATCGTTGACGTTGCTGGCACAGAGGTCCACCAAGGCGCATCCGTACTTCTGATCACGTGGCTGGCATGGCTTTTTGTGTCTTTATCGGTATTTTACTGGGGTATTGTCTGGTTCGTGGAGGTCAGGCAATCGAGCTTCATCAGGAGAAAGAGGAGCGATGATGAAGTGGGGAACTGGAAAGGCATTGGAAAAGAGATACGGAGTGACTTGAATGGAAAAAAGATGATGTAGCGTCGTCCGCCACTCACAGGGCAGTCTCCTCAGTGTGGCATGTTCGCCATGACGCACGCCAGATCGCTACTTGATCATACACGACTCACACGTTTGCCACGGACACATTCCCCAAGCTGGCGTACAGTTACTTGGAGTTACGGTGCGACTTCTTTGAGTCGGTGTAGACTACTATGCCGCTTCACGAGCCAAGATGCGGTACTTGCATCAATTACTGCCGATGTGTACACATCCCGAGTCGATAGACTCAGACACGCATCTAGAAGACCTGATCAAAAAAGCGGGCAAATCGATCCAAAGGGTCATCGTGATGAGGCTTGAAACACCTGAAAAGACTGCAACGGAGGAAGTTCTTGACGATTGCCGATCGCATCTCATGGTCCGGACGATAGTATGCTCTTTGCTCGGGATGTCGATGGGGCTGGGCAGGTACGGGTTTAGATTGCATGTAGGATAAAATGGCATGTTTGGCTGCCACGGCTGGTACATTCGAGCGGTGAAAAGATGGTGTTCTAGAAGGCCGGCCCAGCATTCCTGCGCTAGCGGGGTGGCGAACGGAACGTGGCTATCATCCGACAAGCGCCGAGCTCAGGGACAAGCACTCCACAACCTCTCGGAGCTCAACCCCTCCGCTCTTTACACACTTTCTGCAATTGTTTCCCGCGACTGCCCAACATGCGGTCTTCAGTCTCTACAGCGACAGTTCCGTCCAAGCAGCCTGTGCCCCGAAGTTTCACCGTCAAGGCAGAGAAGCAGGAAGAGCCAAAGCCCGAGAATGAACACGACCACTTTTTCTGGACATACACCGAGGAGCCGCACAGAACACGGCGAATGGCTATTATCAAGGCACACCCCGAGGCATGACTGGCGTCAACCCAATTGGCTGATCATGTGCTAACGGAATGCAGGTAACAAAGCTCTGTGGCCCTGAACCTCTCACGAAATACGTTGTCCTACTCGTCGTATCGGTCCAAGTCCTCTGCGCATACCTTCTCCGCGATACCCCTGTCATATCATGGCCCTTCTTCCTCACCGCATACATTGTCGGCGCTACGGCCAGCCAGAACCTCTTCCTCGCCATCCACGAGATCTCACACAACCTGGCTTTCCGATCGCCCTTGGCAAACAGGATCTTCGCCGTCTTTGCGAACCTGCCAATTGGGATCCCATACAGTGCCTCGTTCAGGCCCTACCATCTGGCACACCACAAGTCGCTGGGTGTCAACGGTATCGACACCGATCTGCCCACTGCCTTTGAAGCCATCTTCCTCGACTCAGTCGCTGGAAAGGCTTTCTTCGCCACCTTCCAGATCCTCTTCTACGCCCTCCGACCCATGTTCGTCTACGCCCTGCCGATAACCAAGATCCACCTCTTCAATATCGTCATCCAGCTAGCCTTTGATTACGCACTCGTCCGATTCGCTGGAGGAAGGGCATTGGGGTACCTGATCATGAGCAGCTTCCTCGCCGGGTCTCTACACCCCTGCGCCGGCCACTTCATTGCTGAACACTACGTCTTCGAGAAGCCCAACAAAGACGCAGCCAACCCCGCGAACAAGATCCCGCTTCCCGAAACATATTCATACTACGGTCCTCTCAACCTCCTCACCTACAACGTCGGCCTGCACAACGAGCATCACGACTTCCCTGCCATACCCTGGACGCGCCTCCACGCCTTGAACCGTATCGCACACGACTTCTACAAAGACCTGCCACAACACAAGAGCTGGGTGTACGTTCTGTGGCAGTTTATCTGGGACAAGGACATCAGCCTCTGGTGCAGGGTCAAGAGAGAAAAAGGCGGACGTAGGGTTGGTGCTGGAAACGGGTGGAAAGAGGAAGAGCTGGGCTCCAACGAGAAGAAGGGTCCCATCCCTGGTGTGCTATAAACTAATCCTGGGCTATTTGCATATACAGCCTTTGAGCGGCCTGATTTCACAGAGCATAGAATCAAGGACTATTACCTCATTAACAGACTGACTGCACGACTCCCGTCTTGTAATCCATCAGTGGCAACCTACCTCTAACTCAGCGTCTGCCATGTGTCTCATATCGAACCCACAGCAGCAAGCCGCCAAAATTTCCTCCCCGACCACCCCACTTCCTTACAATAGAATCCCTTGGTCATAGCCACAAACTGCATCCCCTCAAACAAATTCGACATCTGCGCCTGTGGCAACCCCACAGGAAACGGTTCTCTCGCCGGCACCGCCCCATCCTTCCCTACAGCATGTGAGGGATAGTGGGGATAGAACATAAGATGCGTAGCCCGCAGTCGCTTGTAAAACGGAACCAAGAAACCTAGATCCACATCAAAGGACCAATTCCATGCTGGTGTCGGTGGAAGTGGGGCAGTGGGGTCCACAGGTAGTGTCCCAATTGTAATACACAACTCCACGCCCTGCCGAGTTTCTCCGAAGATGGAACTAAACGCCATACTCTTGTTCCCGGGCGTGGCTTTGACGTTTACGACGACGTCTTTGAGGGCGTTGACGGTGGAAGAGTAGGCGTTCCGTTGCATGGACATCTTTATCGTGATGTCACCTTTTGTGTCGACGTGCAGGAGGGGCAAGAGGGGCTGGAGTATCCATTTGTACTTCCTTGACACTTCGATTCTGAAATGCCAGCCAGCGTGGTTTGAAAAGGAGAGGATCGTGCGGGCAGAGTTCTCCGAGACGGGCGCATAGAACCAGGGAGATGTTGTGGTACCTATGGGTTCTGGGGGAGTGCCGGTCGTGAAGGAATGTCGTCTTGGGGTTTGTGGCGTCGAGGTGTCTGGCGGCGGTGCTTCAAAGTGATGGAACTTTGGGGGCTGGAAAGGCTCGGGACGTTTTGGCGGCGGCTTGCGGGGTGCGGGAGGTGGCTGGTACTGGTACCGAAATGGTCTTGTGCCTTCTGTACTGGGTTGTTGGGAGGGTTGCGCTGTTGTCGTATATGGAGGCCTCGCTGTCTGCGCTAGAGTCTTATTGTAAGCCGCTCGTTGTACAGGATCGAGCAGGATCTCATACGCGGTCGTCGCTAGCTTGAAGATCTTGGTCCGAATCTCTATTAGTGTTGTTGATAGGTGCAAGGTTTTGTCGGGATGGTTCACTAGCGCAAGCTTTTTGTAGGCTTTCTTGATTGTGGTATCATCAGCGTAGACGTCGACCCCGAGCAGTTGATAGTGGTTTACTGGCGAAGACATGGCGGGATGCGGAAGGTGACCTGAAAAGAAAACACAGAGGTGAAAAAGCCATGTCGCAAACAAGTCTTTGTTACAAAGACACTGGTCAAAACATGAGTCTAAGCGCGGTGAAGTTGAAGGTGAAAGTGAAAGGGCTAGACGTAGCGCAACTGTCAAAATGGCATCCAGCAAACATACTCTTGTCGTTGTACCAAAAGGGGGCTCACTATCTTGGATTCGCTGGCCCGTCGTCCCCTTTCGTTCTCCTCCTCTGGTAATGTGCCAAGGCGACCGGGACCTGATGTGTATGATACCCACTTCCTCACAGCTTCTCAATCACCTCAACTCCACGTTCTCTATTCAGCACCACCCTCACCATCCTACCCTTGTCATGAAACAGTCCTTCGCGCAGCCGCTCCAGATATATCTCATAGCTTGGCATATACCCATCGATGAAAGCCCGGACTTGGTCATCTGACATTCCCGACCCCTTCGCCTCAATCATCTTGTGCTCTTGCTGCAGCCGCCAGGTGTACACATTTCTTAGATCATCCGTATCGATATGAATGAAGAAGTCAAAGTGCCAAGGACCCATGAATGCATCACAGTAGCGCTTAAGATTCTCATTCACCTCAAACAAGTGCTGAAGCTGGTGATTCGCAGGAGTATTGACCGTGAGGTTTCCAGCTTTTGCCAACGAATGTCTTTCAGCAATGAAGGACTGCTGAACGGGCTGGAAACCCACGCACCATCCTTCGAAGACGACGACATCAGGCTTCTGCGAGATGGTCGGCCATTCTGATTCGGGCGCTCGGTCGCCTTCACCACTGTACTTGCTCTTGTCGAAGCTTGGGATCTTGAGGCTGCCTTTCCCCGTAAATCCCTTCAGGTCGCTGAAGAACTTGCGAGCTAGTTGCTCATCATGCGTACCGGGTTGTCCACGAGTACGGTAGAGTTTGTTATCGGGATCACGATCCCGTTGCACTACCAACTCGTCATGTGTTTTGTAGAAATCGTCCAGTGAAACAGCTATCGTATGGAGACCGTGACCCTTTGATAAGATCTTGACAAGCTCTGATGCCCATGTCGATTTGCCTGAGCCCTGCAGACCAGTAATACCAAGTACGATAGGCTCCGATGACTCTTGTTGGCGCGTCTTTATCTGTGGAAGTAGGATATCAAGCGTCCGACTGATGTTGTTTTCCAGAGCAGACATGACGTAATCTTTCTGATGTAGGAGTTCGCGAGGAATGGAGGTACAATACAATTAGTGTTCTTACTACGTTGTTTAACCCTTACTGTCGTTCGGAGCTTATATTAGCGGACATACATAGTCCGTAGAGAGAAGAAGCCATTCCTACCCGCAGCCGCAATGATATCGGCCCGAGCGAACCCCGCACCTTCCACGAGCCATCAGTGTCGTGAAGATGTTTGTTGCCAACGCAGACACAAGGCTGCAAGATGAGAAAGCGACCTTTTTACCCATGACTATGCGCTTACCGTCGTACAAACATGCTCGACCCTGTTGTTATATTGCCTGTCCTTTCGCTACCGCCGACAGATACCTAGCACAACACGGCCGTGTCAAATTTCCACAACAACCAAACCAATGGCTCGCAGCGGCACAACACCAAGCAAATTACCACTGCGGACTCGCTACCACGATCTAATGCCAGGGCGAACAGAAGAGGAGCTGCAAAGTTACTGCGTTAGGAAAGTATAGAAAAAAAGCGTGGATTGCGGTATGTGATTTCACGGTTCCGACTGTCACAGTTCACCGCCTCTTACGCTGGTGAACCAATGTAGGCCATGGGGTCGAGATTATGGTCGCGCAAGCGTTCCAGAGATGGCTACGGGAGTTATGCGCTGTTTGTGTCTCGTGGTTCATCGTGCTATTTTTGGTAACTTGAGCGAAAGAAAACAGAAAGGGTTCTGCATGCGCGAGTCATGATATAGCTCGCGCGCGTACTACTGACATATTCAGAACCACCAACTCCTTTCCTCATACAACCGCGATGGCCGGCGCGGGCTTCATACCAGTCAGTCTCTCCAGTCTTTCAGGCGTCATCTGATACACCTCTGGCAACCCCGTCGTACTCCAGTCTTCACCATTCATGAGCTTCAACAAGCCAGGCGCTGCTGTGAAAATCCGCGCCATACCACTGTCCGGATGTTAGCCTCGCAATTTCCACCAGACTATCAAACTTACTGTCCGTGGTGGCCTGCACAGATATATTGTCCAGGCTTTCCGGGCAACTCTCCGACGAATAGTACACCGTCCGCGCTCAGCCCGATGATGCCGCTCCAACTGTACTCGAACCCTTCACCTGGACCTGCTGGGGCGTCTGTCCAGCCTTCGAATTCCGCTTCTGCAAAATTCTTGACATGCTTCGTCACGCTCTCCAGGTTCGCAATTCCGTCGTTGATGCAGTTTTCTGGGTTATGCTCGACCCATGCATCCAGCTCTTTCTATCCTGGATTCGAGCCACCGAACATTATGTTTCCATCAGAAGTCGAGCTTGGATTGATACTAAACAATGCACCATCTGGTAGCAGAACGCCATATGAGTTCTGGATAGCTTTGGATCCACTGAAGGCTTGAGGCGGTACCACCCTGTTGCACATATGCGGTTTAGGTGTGATGACACCGCGAAGTGATGGCTCAAGGGCCGCACTATAGGCGTTTGTAGCGTGCACGATTGTATCACATGCGATGTCGCCTCGCTCCGTTTGAACCACCCATTTCCTGGATCCAGTTGCCTCGGAGACTGACTTTGCCACAGTGCGGGTTTGAAGATTTGCGCCCTTGGAGATGTTTTCGCGCATGATATGCGCCGTCAACTTCCACGGTTGCAAGGTCGACGCCTGCCATGCGTAACAGGCTCTTGCGCTCTTAATCCGGGACTTGTGCGCTGCTCTAGCAGGATCGTGAATGGCTTCGATGTGCTCGACCTTTCCACCAGCTTTGGCATACCCCTCAAAGACTTCTCTGGCTATCTTCGCAACTTCGTTGTCAAGGGGAACATCCAGAGTCTCTCCAACCCAAAGGTCACATTCCACGTTATTCTCCTTGACGTACGCTACCAACGCTCTCCACGTGGCTTGCTCATTTTCCATGACCTTGATAGCTTGGTCTTGGCCATATGCTTGGGCAAACTTCTTGTAATGTCGCCATTGGTCAGGCTTGCAATGTCCCGCGTTGCGACCTGTTGCGCCAGAGCAAAACTCTCGCGCTTCGAGGACAACAACACTTTTGTTAGGGAATGTCTCTAGATGATGCTTGGCGACAAGTGTACCTGTGATGCCCGACCCAATAATGATTGTATCAGCCTCGTAAGGTAGTCCATTTGTGGTGCGATGGTCAAGGAGCGGATCGCATCGAACCTGCTGCAACCACCACGATAGTGACTGTCCACCTTGTTTTGAGAATCCCGTACGGCCATGACTTTGTGATTGAGATGCATACTCTTCTACGTTGAGGACAGCTGATGTTTCTGGAAGAGTGACGCCAGATGCACCACCCATTCTAGACTCTTCTGGGTCTGAATGCCCCATGTTGGAGTATGGGAGCGTGTATTTAGACTGTGGCACTGGTAAGGCTGAGGACGTCAGCGCGGGCTATACTTCCAGAGGAACACCGTGGTTAAGGGTAGCTCAACACGATGTGTCAGATTGGGCACACCGTCCGGAAATAAGGCAACCTGCGACTTGCAACTTCCCCGCAGCGAGATCCCACCTTTTTCGCCAGCGTCACTCGCACACGAAATCGCGTCATCATCATCCTGCCACTTCGAATAGACAAGACTGTGGAGTAAATCTTGTTCCCTCCTCTCATGATTCTGATTGTTCCAATCTCCCGGAAGATGAGCCCACGCGTGCTAGCGTGATCTCCTGAAGCACACACTATCCGCCGTCTCGAACACTCGAAGCAACCAGACGGCATTTTGACAAAACAAAAGGTAATGAATGGAGTCGACACGAAAACGCCAACGCGCCAATTCAGGTGGCGACTCACTTCCTACGCCCACACATGTCCAAGCCTCAAGCCTCTCAACTACCAGTGGTACCTAAATATGATCTCTCGGAATGTGTTCGAAAATTACATATCGTCGATAACGGCTTGATCCTTGGTTTCATATTGCTCGACGAAGCCAACAGGGATTTCGGCGTCGCCACGAAGGTGCGCAAGCTCTACCACGACCATATTCAGAGCTAGCTTGTAAAAGTTATCGATTTCGATGGATATTCGAAGAGTGTTTGGCCAGCTATCAATACACGGTAAAGCAGACTGAGCGGTTCAAAGCAGTACGAGACGGCTTTTGAAGTCGAAATTTTCGTGTACAAAACCATCAGAAGCATTGGTTACCAAGCCTGCACCTAGCACGTTTCGTTTGGTACAAAGCAATCCGCCCTCGAGACGCTGCGTAATATAGGCAAGACAGTCTGCATGAGTGGGGACTTCATCGGCCATGAAATGCGTAAAAGTGTCTAGGGCGAGTCTTTGTTGGATGACGAAGTGAATAATATCACTGCTGGGATGAGCGATGAAGAATGCGACAAGATGTGTGAGACACACGATGGACGTTCATCGTTATCAGACAAGATGCTGGAGCTCCAGCAGCTTGCTGAACAACGTCTTGTTTTCGCTGATCTTAATGACGTTATCGCACGCCTTACTAGTGGGGAATAGGGAGAGTACGAAGACGAGGACGAAGAGAATCAAGACTTGGAAGAAGAACTTGAGGAGGAAAGTCATGCCCCCAATGCTCACCAATACGATGTATATGGTAGAGACCCGATGTTCGACAACTCGGAAGAAGAAGAGGAGTCCATTGCCTGTTACGATTCCTGTGGCACTCCCAAGGACGATGCAAGAAGACGAAGGATTTTTGCCAAGTATGAGATCCGGCAGGGTGGAAGAGGTTGATTAGTGATTATCTTTCTGGGCCGAGTCTTTATCTCATCTCGCCGTTTCGTCTATCGACATTTCTATTCAGAGTTGTACCAAATCATCTCATCGTCGATCCCTATATCTGCAAACTTGGTCGTTTTCACAACTTATACATCCCCTCATTTCTCTGCTTCAATCTTCTCCATATAAAATTTCCCAATCTTCGTAGTATCGGGCCGGGTAATTTCGTGACGCTGTCCCGCGACGACGGGGTTCTTGTTTCTTGACTTTACAGGTTGCGACTCATACCACCCGATACCACATCAAGCGCAAACCCACCTCTAGTAGTCGGTTCGTCTACAAAAATGAGCGCGAACATGCTGGACTATGATCCTGGAGAAGCCGCTACCACCCTCGACACAATAAACCTCACCTATGGATGTAGTTTTAGCCAACTCATGCTCTGCAGAATTACAATCAATGACCCGTCGATCGCAGCTTAGATCCGGGAAAACTATCACGACTACCTACGCGAAGAAGTATAAAACCAAGCAGAAAGAGATGGAGTCATCGACTTCTCATACTGTGTCGGCACCTTGAATAGTGTCATAGGAGCAAAGGCCATATCCATGTCCAACCCTTTGAATCACGACGCATTGATCGTGGGACACAAGTGGCAGGAAATCAAAGACAGCTTTTCTGCAGAGTTGCGCGAAATCCGGCGGCAAACATACGATCGCTCTTGCTTCGCCACGAAAACATCTGCGCTGGAGACGCCAAGGCCGATCGGGCGTTGCGCTGCTCAATGTTCCGTCCAAGAAGCTGCGAAACGAACTCCTAGGTTATTTTAACAGAGAATATCACGACGGTAGCGACGACGGGTGGGTTACAGAGAGGAGGAAATAGGTTCATGGATAAGATGCTGGATTTGATGGACGACATGTATGAAGCGCGGTTGTTATGTGGCTTGTTTGTTGTTAACAGGGAGTTGATGTCATGGCTAGAGGAGAGTGATTGTGATAGTAATCATGATAGTGACAAGGAACATCATAAGTAGAATGAGTATCTTGAACCTCCCTGGTAGGAGGATCCTAATGAGTAGAACATTGAGTGCTGCTAGCACTTGTTGGGCGAAAGTGGGTTTGCTGGGAAGAGAGGGACTTTGTGAAGTGCTGATTGGTGCCTAAGCTTTTGTTCGAGACGCTACTCCCTGGCTGTTCTTTGTATGCACCGCGTATTACGTCTACTTCCATATAAATTAATCTGCACTACAAAAGGTATCGCTGTAGTAGTTGTGGATGCTGGTGACGTGAACAAGGTTGGCCATCGTGTACACGCAGTAGTCGATGCTGGCGACGCTGTGGTGTTTGTGTAGTGCTTGTCTGATTCGTTCTGCGGTTGCAAGGTTGTTGAAAGCGTGCCGGCAGAGTAGCTCCTGACTGAAACTGGCTCCATCGTGGAGTTCGGATATGTTGTCGAGGATACGGATAGCTTGCCAAAGGCTATATGGGGGCACCGCGCCATCTGGGTACGATGGGCGTGAACCATGAGGCAATTCTGGCATTGGCATCAGAAGGAGGGGTTGACCACGGTGGACGTCGAGGTTGGAGGGACGTCCATGCTTGCGTGCGCTTTCCATATCTGCTGCGATGTGTTGGTATCGGAGAGATGAAGTTGATAGAAAAGTCTCCAAATAAAGTTGTTGACCCTCGATGAACGTGCGACACAGATATACGCAGTCCATTACACGTAAATGAAGCCCCCAACCATTTAGAGGATCAAGGGTCTACAGTAGCAGGAAGAATATCGAGGTAATAGTATTTCTGTTGATTATCCAAATACTCTAATAATGCTTATATATGGTTCGTCTCTATCGTGTATGTAATACTTCATGGCGTCTAGTATGCAAAGAAAGGGGTATCTGCGCCTTTCCCATGCTTTTGAAAACGCCGTTGAAGTGACTTTTGAAGAAGGATATCCCATTGAGTAAACGCGAACGCTTAGAAGAAACGAAGGACGTAAATGAGTAGAGATGGATGGAAATGGATCGAGCGGAGTGAACCGAAGGACCGTGTGGTGATGTTAAATGGAGGAGCCGGCAGCGCTTGCAGGTTGTCTGTCAACTGAGGGATATCGAGATCCGTGATTCGAGATCTTATCAGATCTTCGCCTGCTTCAGGATCTTGCTGTCCTGCTGTGCCTGTCGTAGCTCAAGAATCTCCCTCTGCTCCTGGAAGACCTGTCTCGCGCGCTCAAGCACCATCTCGAAGCCCTCCTTGCCCTTGGCAGCATTCTGCTGGAAGCGCTCAACAGTAAACTGCTCAATACTGTTCTTGATCTTCTGCCAGCCACCGCACAGCGCAGTGATCTCGGCGCGCTGAGTAAAGGCAGTCTTGGTATGGGGTGATGATGCGACGGGCTCGTAGATGCAGGTCTCGCGTACGTTGAGGAGGTCGGACCATGTCATGTTCATGGAGCAGAGGGTAAGCTTCTTGGCGACAGGGTCGACGTAGGAGGTTTCATAGACCATGGAGGTGTCCTGGCCGCCGAGGATGGTTTGTATCCATTTCGGTGTTGATTGCTGGCATGTGATGAGGCGTTCTGTGCGAAGCTGTGGTGTGTTGGTTTTTTGTTCGGTGATACTGGTGGGGCGCGCCGGGTTGACATGTGAAAGAAGGAGTCACTTACAATTCCTGTCGCAGGGTCGACGGAGCGACTTAGCGTGTCGACGGCGATGACATGAGGTGTCTTCTCATTCCACGGACCGTATTTCCGCCAGTTGCTCGTCGAGACCTCCTCCCACGAGTAGTCGAAGTCGACCGTCTGCTGGAAGTACTTCATTGTGAGGTCGTGTGCGCGATTTTGTGGGTACGAGTGGTGTGCGTTGTCGATGCAATGTTACGTGTCGCAGTGCTTGGAAATCCGTGGTTCGATGGTATAGGCCGATGAGCTGCGATAGCTTTGGAGTGGGTTTTGGGTGGATTGTAGAATGTGAAGGGTGCAAAAGGCTTGGAGATGGGTGGGCAAAGGCCGAAAGGCAAGCCGTGCGCTGGCGGTAAACGATTGTCGGGGAAAGCGGGAAGTGCTCAACGTTTTTTTCACCGCTTGAGTCCTATGTCGCAGTTTCTCCGCAAAGTCGTCTCGGATTGATGTGCGGTGTGCAAAGCTGGAGAAACAATGCGCTGTCACAAAGGAAAAGCAACGAGGTCGTGGTTGTTTGACTTGTTGACAGGAAAGCAATATGAAACGAGGGTACGAGAGTCTTCTACCCGACGTCTCTCTCTCGGATCTACAAAATCTTGCCACAGACAGCCGCCTTTCCACTTTTCTGGCCAGTCACAGTCGAGACGCTGACAACAGCGGGTCCGAGTCGTGTGCTGCTTCCAGCGGCGTCTGGACCAGTCGTTCCGACTCTCGCCGTATGACGTCCTATACCTGCATCGGCCGGGTCTCGTTGGTGGACTTGATCTAGCCTTGACGCAGGGCGTGGAGTACCTGAAGCTTGCACTGGAGATCTGACTATGCATCCGGCTCGCGCAACAGGCTAGTAATCAAGGTCTTCCGGCTGTCGTGTGCGCGAGGCTGCCATTGGCGTGCAAGCATTATCTACGACGTGGAGAGGTCAAACATGACCAAGTTCCTCGGACATGTGTCTTGTCTACTGACGATATCATCATTGGCCAGTAACGAGAAGGGGGGTTTGGAGAAGCTTGCTTGAGTTTGCTACGTTCGTGCGTTCGCCATCATGAGCGTCTCGAAGTGATTGTAATTCTAAGGAGTGTGAAGACCCTAAGGCTGCCATCAAGTTTCTACAAGAAACTTTGCAAAAGGAAAGTGCGCCAGGCAAAGCCGGCTGTCAACCCCTAATCACGTATATCATGATTCCTAACCAAGTCTATCGTTGGTATCATAACTTTTCGTATGAAGCGCCAGAACGCCGACCATGCATATATGCAAAGTGAAAGCAGCTTTCGTTGCTCCATGTCATACACTCAAACCAAGAGTGTTCGTGTCACCCCATCGTAAACGTTTACAACTCCAGTGCCTTCTTCGCCATGGCGAGCGCACCATCGAACGACTTGTTTCCTCCGATGAAGCCAGCAGCGTGCACAAAGACACAGCCTGGGATACCAGAAACCTGGTCGAGCTGCTCATCACGAACACCCTTCCATGCATCTGGCAAGTCCTTGCGGTTCTCGAAACCACCATTCTCCTTGCTCACGGCGCGAATACGCCACTTGCCCTCGGGCTGGTCTTCGGGGAAGAGGACGTACAGGACCTGAGGGGCGACGCCCTGTGGCTGTTGGGTTTCCTTCTCGAAGTTGTAGAGATGGTCGGCCCATGGCATGCCTTCGGGAAGGACCAGGATACGTCCCTGGGCGTCGTACTGGAGACGGGCGTCGTAGGCCTGCTTGACCTGGTGACGAGCGGGGAGCCACGACCGAGCGCGATCGACGAGCTCCCAGCGGAACTGCTCTCCAACAAACTGGGAGGCCCTCTTGAAGCGCTGATCTTCCTCCACCTGCCTGGCCTCTGCTGTCTTGGTCTCGTCGGAAGTGGGGGGCTTGGGGCCATAGTTGTAGCGATTGACTACGCTGGCGATGCTGAAGCCGCGGTCCTCGAACTTCTTCTGCAGTCCCGCCTTGTCAAGGTCACTGGGCGCAATGACGTTGATGCCGTTGTCGTTGGCGTCAAAGGCCTCGATGAAGTCTGTGTAGATCTTCTCGTACAGGAGATCGCGGTCGGCGCCTTCCAGACCAGTCACAGCTGTGATGATGTCCTTTCCATAGTGCATGTACACGAGTCCAGCGGAGGAGAGCTTGGTGGTGTGGCCGGGGAAGACGACCTCGAAGCCGCGCTGGTGGTGGTCGTAGCGCTTCTTGTTGTCTTCGTACTCGCCGCCTACGTCGACAACAGTGTGACACTCGGCGAGTACAGCGGGGTCGCGGGTGCGGATGAGCTGAGCATGGCGGTAGGTGGGCAGCTCCTTCAGCATGGAAACGGCCAGGGCCTCGTCGGCGTGGAAGTGGCCATTGTGCGTGCCAATGACGGGCACATCGGTCTTGAGCTTCTTGGTGGGGCTTTCGGCGGACATTGCGCGCGTGCAGTTTGCGAAGAGGATGTGTCTGGCTGGTTTGCGGGTATTCCAGATGCTTTGCGCAGGTCTTGTAAACAAAGGCCGTAGCTTGAACATGCAATGGCTGCTGGGAGAAGTTTCGCAGAACAAGTCGCGCGGCGGGCACTGGGCTTGGCAGGCGTGTCCGGGCGCTAGTGGAGGGGATACAGAAAAGCAAGCAGCAAGCTGGTCAGATTCAGAGAGGAAGACGCCATAAGCGTGCTGAGGGAGGGAGACGACGGCAGCTGGACGGCGTCACGGCGTAGACTCGTGCCGTCGCCATCATCGTGCGCTGTTCCAAGATTGCGCACGCGAGCACGCATCCCTCCGTAGCCCCAAGTCGTGCCTGCTCGCACAGAGCAATATCAATCCCCAAGGCGCTCCTACACCGTCCACGGCTCCCTCGCCCTGCAGCTAGCCCGCCGCCCATATCCAGAGCTGCCTCACCCTCAGGCCCGGCCCAGCACTGTGCAGCCGCTCTCCGCCACGCTCAAGCACACGCGGATTAGCGAGTTTGGCACGTGAAGATAATCGATAACCAGGGCGCTGCTCACCAATCTTCAACCACGTCTCCCGCACGTCGAGTGACTCTCAGCTACCTCTCCCGCGCTGTCTGCGCGTCCATCGCGCTCCAACTCCCTCGACTCTCCGCCGCCGCCCCCTCCCACCGAGGCCACGCTCGTTGCTGCACGAGCTTGGCGACGACGGCGTCCGCATGGGCATGTGGGCCACCGCAACACGGGTAGTCTCGTCGACAACCTTCCTCGGCGCCATCATCTTCACCATACCCCTCGCCTTCGACATTGGCGGCCGCACCTGCGGCCTGGCCTTCTCCCTCTCCCTGAGTGCCTACTACTTCGTCTACTCCACGCTGCGACTGGCCACGCCAGACTCTTCGCGCTTCAGATGGTTCCTGTGTAATGTCATAGCTTGGGCGCAGTGGCTAGCCATACCCACTCTCTTGATCTGGAGCCTCAACAAGTTCTCCATCGATGCCGACGCCAACTCGGGCTGGGTAGAGCGCACCTTTGGCGGCAAGCGAGCCGACTTCGAGACGGTGCAGGAATGGATCTTTGGCAGCGAGGGACTGCTGCAGAATGCCTCGATAGGTGCGTGGGACAAGACTCTGCGCTACAGCACGCCTGTCTTCCAGATCGCCGAGGGCTTCTGCAGTCTCTTGGTCATCCAAGCCGCAGGCCAGATCACCAGATGGGTCGTCAACAAGGAACGCGGTGACAGCTGGATGGTATCAAGTCCCGCTTCCAGACTTGACAGTAGACTAACAGACCTAGATTGGCCTTCTCATCACCTCCGCATCCATCATCTCCACCTCCGTCTACTTCCTCTGGCGCATCACTACCTTTCCTGAAATCAGCAACGTCGACGCCATCCTGATCGGTGTCGCTATCACAACCGCCATCTTCCTTGGTGGATGGGGCATCGTCAGTGCTAGAGGCAACCCGGTCGAATCATCGCTCTTGGTAACTTCACCTGCCAGAGGCCACATCTCGTTACTAACACCCGCAGTTCGCCTATGTCACCCTCTGCATCTACCAGATCTTCACCGACTACCAACCAACAACAGGCTCCGTCGCAGAATCGAGCGCCCCCTCTGACCCTGCCCTGCCGCCTCTGCCACCTATCATCATGGCTTCATACACTACGCTCCTCCACGCATTGGGCTCCCTCCCCACCATCGCCCACACTGGTTTCAACCTCATGGTCGGCGCTGTCATGACCATTACACCCTCCGTCATCATCTCTCTCGCCTACCGCGTCTTCGTCATGTACGCTGCAGCGCGCATTATCCCTGCGATACGAGAGAGTGGAGCGCGCGCTTTGTCCCAGGAACCAAGCCTAGATGATGACGATGAGACGTCAAAGATTCTAGGCTTCCTGACCTGGTTCAGTCCAAGTATCATCATCGCAGTCTACACCAGTCTGCTCATGCAGCACTTTGCTAGCGGAAACGGTGGTGATGGCAGTGCCGTGACAGGCGAGTGGTGGACAAACCAAGGCGGTGACGCTGGAGGCAACTTTTGGAGATGGATCAATCTTGGCATCACAATGGGCCTATACGCCATCGAACTAAAGATTTCGAATGCCGATGACGATGGTCGATTGACAAGTCACTGGAAGACGGACTAGAGCTTGTACGGCACGAAGGTACAAGCAAACCACCCATCATGGGTACGTTGGAGCGAAAGAACATAGGACTAAGAGAAGAAGAGGCAGCAGAGGTTAAAGCTGCAAAGTCGAGGAAGAGGCAACCATGCCAAAGAGCATGTACAGCCACAACGAGGCACACAGGCGAGAAGTGTGCAAAGAGAGATTATGGTAGGCTTGGGGGGGAGAGGGGGGGGGGGGGGGGGGGGGGGTTCACTTCTCTTTTGTCCTTTTACCCACACAGCAAACAAGCGCGCTTTTTTCTGATACCCCCCAAATTTGGATCTTTGTGGGAAAACATTATTCGAGTTGTACACTATGCGGATGGCAAGAGAGGAAGTAGGATTGGCAATATCAACTAAGAACTTTAGATGACTACGAATTCAAAGTTAGCCAGCGATCCTCATCGCGCGTCAAGAGTGCGAGAAATCGCAGTAATCATTGAATGGACGCTTGACTACTCCATCAAGAAGATTAAACGAGTCAAGTGTGTACCATGGTGAGTTTCGAACATTTACCATTACGAATTTGAGGGATAATAGTAGCCTTGCCTTGTGAACGGACACATTGAAAAAAATCCTCTTCCAAAACAGATGTGATGGTATATTCGCACGTGACCGTGTCTGGAGATGTATCCAAGTCCTATTGGCCGGCGGTACGACAACGTGGTTTAGTGGAGATGCTGATGTTTGGTAGAGACTACTCCATCTAGGACAAGACGATTTTTTCTTCTTCTGGAGACTTTGGTGCTGCATGCTGGAATACGTCTTTGGGAAGTCATTCCAAATATACTCCGTGGATTGCAGTAGTGGATATATATATTGCTTTAGAGCATCGGAGATCTATACTAGGTCTTGTAAGCACTCGGTGTTCTGTTTTGAACATGTTTGATGTGGTTGATGATACCAGGAGACGTCAGGAAGGGCTGTTGCACGAGTGTCCTACGCCTATCGCGAAAGCAGTCAGGCCTCGAACCTACATAGCTATCTGAGGATAACCCCCTGACGAGAATGTATGCCAAGTGAGTAGCCTTGAGTCTTTCACCGATATATGATTTCACATGCTAAGAGATGTAACCCCAAAGTCGCATTGTGCAAGACGCGATATGACGACAACACATCGATCGATACCAGGAAAGTAAAAATGTATAATCGGACGACCTTGTCTCTTTGATTGGACGATCAGGACGCAGGCGAGATCTCACAAGGAGCTTATGCAGATTCGTCACACCGCGTGTCGCCAGAGTGAGGATACGGCCCAAAGCGTCCGGCAGTTGTATACGCAGTTTGTGAAATCTTAAGCGCTTCGGTAAGCGCCTACTCTTCCACGACAAGTAATGCATACGGCGATGACCTTTCGTCCAGGGCAGTGATATCGTCAATCTACAGATCATCTTCGTTCCTGGAGTGAAGATGACACCGCACAATATGGGTAAGCATCGTGAATTTCACGGCATGCTCATCCCAGATTAGAAGCACATGTACCAACGGCTCGGCAAATGCGGCACGGGCAGGGCGTAAACTGCCCCTTACATATCTCGACAGGGCTTTGTTTTCCCTGGGACGCTGATGCGCTTCTCACATATTGGGTGTAAAGATTGGAAGGGTTCGTGTGGCTGCAAAAGGGCGGACTTCGGAGTAAATGTGTTGTAGCTAGCGCGCCATCCTGCAATCAGCATCAAGTACGTTATACCACTATTGCTCCGAGTGTCTTTGTCAATCTGCCAGAGAGGTATCTTTTCATAGTCAGCCATTGTCTAATGCTAGGAATGCGCAGTCCGTTGACGCGAATCATCGGTACCAAATTGTCGGGTGACTGTTCGTTCATCAGTAGTTCGTCAGCAGTTCCCAACACATCGCAATCTTTAATGGATCCCAAGAATCTCACGCTGGGGAGATATATTGGTAATCCGTCTGGATTCTGGCTCCTGCCAACGCTGCACACGTAATCGGAAATGAATGCAGACTGTGCCGCAGCCCGGCATCATCCCAGCCCGCGCGATCATGGCCAGATAGGTAGTAGCATCTGCGACAAGTGTCGTTGGTGGATTCAATATCATATACCTCAACAGGGTATCAGCATGTGACATGAGAGGCGTCGCAGTGCAGAAGGTTTGCTGCCATTGTGAGGTCGCTAGACTTGAGTATAGCACGCTGCATGGGAATCTGGCCCAGATCTGACTAATGCCGTAACGGACTGCCGACGAGAAATCCTTCAGGTCCTGTCGGTGTGGTCGGATTTGATAGGATGCCGAATCTTGTCGGCGAGAAAAGCGCGAGCACGGCGGTGAGCATGTTTACGCCAGTACCATGTTCTCAAGCCATTTGGAGATGAGTATGCGCGACCGAGTTCAATCGTCTCAGAGTTTCCAAAGAATACGTCGACGGCAAGGCTGGGTACGTGTTTTGAACGGAGCCCAAGGCGAGGTGGGAGCTAAACGCGTCGTCTTGGACACGGCATGTGATGCTCCACAATCAATATGAGTGAATAATCGAAATTGAGCACGGAGGTAGGCGGCGGATGTGAACGTTGGTGACAAGCGCGCTGTTCCGCGCTTCCCGTTCGCTACTCGAGTCATATGACGGAAGGATGAGGCGAGGCTGAGAACAGAGTGGACGTCAGCTGACTGGGCACCAAAGCAAGGGATGGGCCGTTCTGGGAGACCAGCGGATTGGAAATTCAGCGGCACAGTTGTGAGGGAAAAGCCGTACGGCGCAGTCCCATGTCTTTGTCTGATCACTAGCGGGAACGGAACGCGCCGCGAGAACCAGCGAGGCGGACTGCTGGATTTGTGCTCGAAATGCGCACGCACAATACAAACCACATTGCAGTGACTACAACAACATGTCGCAGCCGACGAACGGCCGCGCTTAACGAGGCGTTATTTTGTATGCAATGCGTGGCGAGAATGGAGACTTGCTATTGGCTGACGTGCCAGGGTTGCTTAGACGCATGACCGATCGTCGAGCAACGGGTGAGAGTCAGAGAGAGACAGCATACGACGGGTAAGTTGCTCACTTGCCACACTAGCCGAGGAGAAGCATCGCGGCTCTCCAAGCAGTGGAGGAGAGGAGATTTGACCGTTTTGAGCGCGCGGGTTCCTGGCGAGCAAAAAGTTTGCACGCGAAGCGCCCGTAGATGAAGGTGTACGAGACGGGCCGGGCAGCCAACCATGGATGGTATCCCGCAGCGGACAGGTCGCACTCACAACTTGGTCATGGATCGAGGCACCAGCGTCAGGCCCAGAGCAGTGCCGCAGCCGAGCATATTGACGATGCTAAGGGCATGAGACGGGTGGGCGTGGTGTGCGGCGCGGATCTGATAAATGAAACACGGCGAGACCCATGAGCGCCTTCTTGTTTGGTGCTGGCTTTGAAACCGGCATGGGCAGGCCTCTGAGCAGGCGGTTAGGAGGAGGCAGTGCCGAAAGGCCATGACGGCACCCCTTGATGGAAGCGCGCGGGAGGCTGGGCGATACGCAGCGCGGTGAGCGGTGATGGTGAGTGAATGCAGCGATATGCAGCAGGTGTCGCGGGCGTTGGGCCATGGTCAGAGGCACACGTCTTGCGTGCCAGAGGGGGTTGTTTCGCGGCCGCGATGGCGCAGTCGGTGGGAGACTGTGTGGAGGGCGAGGGCGTGCAGCGCGGCTACTGCGTTTGGCGATGGAGCAGGTGGATAAGCTAAGATTGGGCCAGCGCCAATAACAACGACACAGCACTCTAATGTGGTGTTTCCGCGTTGGCTTGCATCCTTCTAACGATTTCTGGTCGATCAACCTCGCATGCCAGCACGCCGGGAGCGCTCGTCGCACGCAGTCGTCTGTGCCACCCTGGAGCCCTCTCCGCCCACTCTACCCTCCTTCACACCCAGAAAACGGCTGTAGGGCTGTAGACGCGACTTTTCCGCCCAAAAAACGTGGCAGCGGCCAAAATGCAGGGTCTGTTATGTAGATAGTCGAAGGAACCGCGTCTGTGGTGCTTCTACGACGTGTTCGGTCGTGGTTCTGTGGCAGCTCGGGTGGGACAGATAAACGCGGGGGGCAGGGGCCGCCTGCAGCTCGGGCCAATGAGGAAGGGACGACATGGGGGCCTGCCCGGGATGTGTAGAGCCCATGTGTGCGCCAGCAGAAGGAGCGAACAGCCGCCCTCCGTTGAATCCTGTTGCTCACCCGTGGCCAGCGTCTGGCGTCGTCGGGTCGCCCCTCCCACATTCGTCGCGCCATATACAGTCTTCCCGCCATATACAGTCCCTGCCGTGGAGAGGCGGCTTCGCTGGCATCGCATCATCGCCCGACAACACCACGACACGACCGTGCCCGCTTGGAACTTTCGACTACAGCGTCTTCGAGCACAGACTCCAGTCCTCGACTCGCGCACGGTACCTGGCCTGGCCGCTGAACCCATCTTGCTTGCTTGCTTCAAGTACGCTCCAGTGTAACCACCGACATCATCCCCAGCACCATTCGCTGCTTCGTGCATTGCAACTCAAACAGATCCATCAAGACTGCTCAAGAAGATAATGGTGGCTGGACGCCCTCTCCATACTCCACCGTAGATACGACTTGACTCCGTAGACCTTCCAGCCCGCCTCTGATATCCCGCCTTGGACATGTCGACCGTGTTGCGTATGCCTGCCTTTGATTCCGCTCCCCATGGCCCCGCCTTCACCTCCGTGAACGGTCGCCTGTCTCTAAGTCCACCCGACGAGCAAAAGCCATCTCTTGCCACCAAACCATCTACTTGGAGTCCGGCCTCTCCGGACCCTGAGCCCAACCGTCACTCTCCGGACAGCGATTCGAGCGCGTCCACTGTTAGCAGCGGGGGCAAATCTCCCGATACCTCTGACAAGACAAGGTCGTCTCCTGAAAACTCTAACAAGAGGAGGCGTTCTGGCTCCGAAGAAGACGCCTACCATCAGCACAGCCCTGAACAGACGACTGCCGGCCCCAGACAGCTTCCACCCCCCTACCAGTCTTTGAACCGCAACACAACCATGAGCATGGAGGCCCCTCAGTTGCCAAGTTTGCCTCCAATAGGTCGTCCAGACGCTGAACGCCGCTGGCAAACCGAGCCTCGTGAACTGCCTCACGCGACCCTACATTTCCAACACCGTGATCCACATCCCTTGGAGCCTACTCGCAACAATGCTTTGTCACCCGAGTCACGCGATATGATCGAAGAAACTGAATTTACGCGAGCTGGTGTACAAGTTGAGCTCAAAAAGCGGAAACGAGTATGTTCCTTGAGCCTTCCCCCTTTCAAAGCTAACATTTCTAGCAATTTGCCAACCGCACCAAGACTGGCTGTGGAACCTGCAGAAGGAGAAAGAAGAAGTGCGATGAGGCTAAACCGGAGTGTATGTTGAAACCGCCTTCCAAATTCGACATAATCTGACCCTTACCAGGCAACAACTGCACGCGAGGCGGCTTTGTCTGTGAAGGCTATGCCAACAAAGTACCTTGGCCGAAGAATGGGCCAGTCAAACCTCCTGCAATACTAGCCAAGGAGAAGTACGCTGCCTACACGTCGTGCCCAACCTGTCAAGAAAAACATACTCCTCACTGTGCACCAGCTCAAAGTAGTGAAGCCTCTTACCCGCCGCCCGAGATGCATTCGGCCAACGGTACCGAGCGCAAACCTTGGAAAACCTGGAGTGACCCTGCACCGCCTCCGGTTCGAGCAGCCTACCAGCCAGAAGCCCCTCCGCCACCCCCAGCACAGTATATGCAACCTGCGGCGAACCACTATGAGAGGCCCTCAAGCCACGATCGTCAATCGGTATCTCAGCAGCAGCAGCAGCAGCAGCAGCCGCCTCACCAAAGCTCTCGTGGTTATCACCATGCTCCGCCAAGCACGAACCACCTCGCTATCAACACCGCTGTCCCTACGACCACAATGTGAGTATACTTTCTTACTTCGAGACACATGGAGCTGCGAATCAAGGCGGTCTACACTGAGCTGTGTCTCTCTTGCGAACCGAAAGCATAATCGCACTCAAACTCATCAGCTTACACATTTGTAGGGTCGCCAAGCCTGTCCAACAGCTACATGTGGCACAGCAGCAGCCTCGTCCACCGCCTCCCCCACCGCCTCCATCCTTGCCACCTACGCGATCACCTACGCGCTTTTCAGACTCCTCTCCAATGACATGCAGATCTGAGAAAGACAAGATGCTAGCGGGGGAGCCATTTAACCCCTTTGACAAGACCCTCATGTACGAACGCCATCTTAGCACGCAAGCCCAGTTCATATTCAACAGCAGCAAGGCGAATCCCTCCAATGTTTTGTCGAGCACAACGATCGACCACTTTTTCAAGCAGATTCTGAACGCGAGTCGGCATCGTGAAGGAAAGCAAATCGAGATTCACATGGGTCCCAATTGTCATGTAGCCACGCCTTTTACTTGCGACTACGGCTACCACCTAAGTATGGGCGAGAATGTTGTCATCGGGGCTGATTGCCATCTCCACGACTCTGCAAGGATCTCCATCGGAAGGAACTGCAAGATTGGAGTCCGAGTCACTATACAGACTTTGAAGACGCCCACAGACAACAAACTATTGAAGGGAAGTAACGGCATTGAGATTGCGCAGGAGGTACACATCGGGGAAAACGTGTACATTGGCGACAACTGTGTGATCGAGGCTGGGGTTCATATCGGACCTAACACCATAGTGCGTCCGGGCTCTGTGGTGTCTCGCGTAAGTTCTCCACACCTGCAACGGTTCGAGTATGCGCATACTGACTCTGCACAGTCTCTGCCCGCCAATTGCGTCGCTCATGGAAATCCTGCGATCATCCTACCCAACTGAGTTATCCAGTACAGAGATCACCTTGTGCTCTCGTTATATCTTCTAACATTTCATCATGTGTGAGATATAAGCGAGGCATTTAACCTATTTGATATGTGTCTTGCATGTCACATTACGCACCACTGTATGGTGCAGGAGTTAACGGCGTTTCTACAGCCTGGAGGATACCCATTGCTAAATTTTTTGCTTTTATAGGAGGGGGAGATGGAAATGGTATATGGTCGTACGTTGAGAACGGGCGGTATCTGGCTTGTACAGTCTCCTTGTATCTTGGTATCTTGCCTGCAGGACATGGCTCTGCTCTAAAAGCTTATACATATAACATCTCCTAAAATAGGTGCTTTGAGTTTGCATTATCTTCAAGTCTGGGTCGAAACTTGTTTTCTTCATATAAGGATCCAGATACCCCACGCTAAGATGCTAGGATACTTCGAGCCTAGCTCAAAGCGTGACCGTGAATGCGGTTCCACGTGCGTGACATGGCCCGTGCGAGGAATCTGAGCTCCAGTCCGGGAGTGTCAAAATATCCGCGGCGAACAGTCAGCGCCACATCTCCAGCGTAACCACACGACAACCATAATGCCGCCCAAAGCACCCCTCAATTGGGGTCTCTTACCACCGTCATTCCTCCTCCCTTCGTCAGCGCGATCCCTTCTCCAGCAAAATGCGCAACAAATAACGTCAAGACCCGCCATCACATACACGTCGATCCGAACCATAAAATCTACCTTCACACCTAGACCCGATCGCTTCGCACACCACCCTGCCCGGGAAGCCCTCACCAGTACATCGACCGCAGCTCTCGAGCGAAAAGCCCACAGCACACCCCTCCGGACCGGTCTTCTCGCCCTCAAGAAGGGCATGACATCCATCTACGACCCTGAAACAGGGAAACGCACAGCATGCACAGTACTACAACTCGACCGCAATGAAGTCGTTGCGCACAAGCGGAGAGACAAGAACGGGTACTGGGCTGTGCAAATCGGTGCTGGACAGAAGGAAGCGCGGAATGTCAGTAGGCCTATGTTGGGACATTTTGCGGGTGCGGGAGTGAGCCCCAAGAGGTGGGTCGTTGAGTTCAAGGTAAGAGACGAGGCAGGGCTGGGCGTCGGCGTTGGGGAGATGGTTGGCGCGGCGTGGTTCACAAAGGGACAGTGGGTGGATGTCAAGGCGATAAGTCGGGGAATGGGATTCGCTGGTGTAAGTTGGACATGGTATGCGGGCTGCGATAGACATGGAGACTGACAATTGGTGTATTTAGGGTATGAAACGACACGGCTTCGGTGGTCAACCAGCATCTCACGGTCAATCGCTCATGCATCGTGGTATGGGCTCAGCCGGAGGTTCCCAGGGCTCAGGTTCTCGGGTCTTGCCTGGCAAGCGTATGCCGGGAAACATGGGTAACGAGAGCGTGACTGTCAAGAATCTGAGGGTGTTGCAGATTGACGAGCAGAACGGCATTGTTGTTGTCAACGGTAAGGAATATAAAGCGGACCAGAGTAGTTGGATACTAACATTGTGGGCAGGCTGCGTACCAGGACCAAAAAACCAGATTATCCGCGTTCAGGATGCGAGGGGGAAGCCGTGGCCTGCGGGCCCCATGTCAACCGCCGAACTCAAGCCAGCAGAGGTTCTGGCTGAGACGGGCGTTCATGAAGCCACCGAGGCGACCACCAGTGCATAGAGGCAGAAGCCGAGAGATGAAGAGGGAAACACTGTATCATATGAAAGAGAGAAGTAGTACGAGTTGTCTGACTATAGGCAAGGGTTGCCATACGAATGCGCATACGATATACATCCATACCTGATGGAGAGGAGGTCAACGCAACAGCAGTGGTGTCATTGCTCCGCACTTGAGAAGTCAAACTACTGGTTCATTACACCACGTCCTTTCCTCAAGATCGGTATCCTCACCTTCTACTTGCACTACGTTCCCTTTACCATCTTCCACGATAAGAACCACCTCCAGCTACACCACTCTCAACACCCTCACTCGTATACCCTCCTCCATCCCTGCTGCGCCAACTATCCTTTGCACAAATGTCGCTCCGCCCTCCGTCGCCCACGCTGATACGATCATCGTCGCTGTCGCTAGGGAGGTAGTCATCCCCTTCCCCTACGCCGTCATCATCACTATCACTCATATAGCTCCCAACCATTCGTCTGTTCCTGGTGTGTATGCTCCTTCTAGACAGAGACGCGTAGGGACTCCTACTTCTTGCGTTCCTTCCAGTTGCATATGTACTCCTACTTCTACTTCTACTCCCATCTCCCCATGCACCGGGCATGGCCCCATAGTCACTACCACTCTGCCGCCGCTGCCGCCCTAACAATAAGGGTGGAGAAGGTACTGCGGGCGGCGGTGAAGAGTAGTCTTCCGAGTCAACCGCTGTGGGTACGCGGGACAAGCGGTCGGAATGCGAAGAACTGGGCCGGGAAGCAATGTCGGAGTATGCTGTGGCGTGAGTGTCGTCTCTGCGGTCTGCGTATACGGGTCCGGGCCGATTGGAGGAGCGGTCTACATGTCTTGAAGGATGAGGAGATGAGAAGGTGTTCGTGTGCTGGTTGTCAGCGTCTGGGTAGGATGGACCGGGGCGGTTGAAGCTACGGCCTAGATTCCTTGTGCGAGACGCAAGGCGGTTGTGTTGGTTGTAGTCGTCGTCGTCGTCGTCGTCGCCCTCGGGCCAGTGGTAAAGGTTGTTCGCATGCCGCAAACGAGTTCGTTGTTCGTGGTGCCTTTCTCGGTAATTGTCTCGATTTGGCGCGCGATGATCCTCTTGAAATCGTTGAGCGTCTGGATATTGCTCGTGGGATTCGTCTTTGCGATTGGCTGGGCTACTTTCGCCGGTACTGTAGGATTCGGTGTCGGACCGATCCGCAGTATGAGTGTGGAGCTTGGTGTAGTGTTCGAGAAATTGCTTCGCTTCACGATAGTTTTCACGCTCTCGAGGGGTCAAGTCATGACTTCGTGCGTGAGGGACGCTGTTGCCCCAGCCTAAGAGGTGCGTGTACGAAGTCAGCGTGTGTCTCACATGCAGTTTGTACAGAGACATCTCTTACCCGCCTTGATGTTCTGTGCATTTCGCTTTTCGTGGTGCGGAGCATAGTCTGAAGGCGGAGTTTCACTGTAGTTTCTTGATGAAGGGTTGCGGATTGGTGAGCCTTGCCCAAGAGAATCGTCGCTGTACCGGTCATCGTAGGTTGACGCACGATCCACCCGAACATCTCTCTTCAGTTCAGGTGAGGCTATGTAATCATCATCAGACTGGGAGTCCTGTGCAATGTAGTCTGAATCTTGAGATCGGGTCCTATGTGGCCGCCGAGACGGTCGTGGTTGGTAGCCCGGACGAGGCTGTGGAATACCGTCCCTATCCCTGCTCCGTCTGGCTTGCGTAGTGTAGTCGTAATCCATGACCGGATCTACATGTTGCCTATGCTTGGGAGGGGAATGCTCATAAGATCCATGGCGTGGGGCGATGTAGTCCGAGCTCGATTCGGTGGGCGAAGAGATGCAGTCTGATGAAAGATGGGTATCCCGATAATCACGGGAAACTTGGCTACCGTATTTCGGTGCTGCACGGTAGCAGTGGCTCTGCTCTTCATAGCTTCGGTTACTGTTGTATGGTTGGTCCCACATGCTGGAAATCGCGTGCAAGCCTCGCAGCCCAGCGAGTAATCGACGTTGAGCTGTGTAATTGGGTTATGCAGTCTGGTAGCGGAGAGGTTTGGGCTTCAAGTCGCTTCATTTTGTTGTTGTGACTAGCTACTAGAAGGTACCTAGGTAGGGAAAGCGTCATGCACAACCACGTGTTGGTCTTCTAGCCGTAAGTAAAACGCGCTAGTGTTGATATGACCCCTGCTTATCCTGTTTGCCATCCTATCGCGCCTCTTCACCACCCAGCCATCATCTGCCCGTGCCAATCTGTCTCCACCACCCGTTCTGCAGTACGGGAAGTAGACTTGACGACTACAAACTTTTGCGCGTCGACATATTTGACAGTTGCGGGATGGAGGGCCATATCGCATGTTACATGACCTATGGCAGCTAACAGCACTAACCGATCACTGTCATCACTTCTCCAAGCAAATGTGCGTAACAACAGCGACGGCATCAGTTTGGCTCTTTAATTAATCATGTATTCCTCTCTCTTTCATCACATATTATTTCCCGTTAGCCTGGTGTTCTTGGTTCAAGCTGTTTTGAGGCTTGCAGATTCCACCTATCGGAAAAATGAATCCTACAACTTTGCGAAACACAGCCTTATGAACCACAGGCCAAGTCTGCTTCCACCAACAAGGGGTAATCCTCTCATCTTATGTCGAACAAGCTCAGCCAACTTGTTTCCAACTATCTTGACCCAGGCACGATATTTGTGGATCTAGCGGCTACCCTGTTATGTTGACATGAAACAACACCAGTGGGACTGTCGGGACTAGACTCTTTGGGAAGCAAAATCCGCAACGCCATGCTGTTTACAAACATCGGTCAAGCAACTGTTCCCTGAGCGCATCAACGCCTAATTACGCACTGTCGACCTGTTCATGACTCTCAGCCGGTCGAAGTCACTTTCTGCCCCTTGCAGGCATCGGTATCAAGCGCCGCGCTCCTGGTAACAGCGCCAATGCCAGATATCTACCGCGGTAGATGATGAACGGCGCCAAAGGGCCCAGGTGCGTGCTCGAGAGGAATGTATCTCCGTAGAGTGGGTGGGGCGTGGTTCAAACACCGGACAAGAATCCTGCCAGATATAAAGACATGAGATCAGCCACCAGATGTTGAATCATCAGCTTCTAGCACCTTTCACTCATTCATTCGTTCATCATCTGTCATTTTTTTCAGCAAACTGTGTTTGCTAGCCACTCTTTATCTTCGATTCGATAGCCTTTCACTATGAAGTACTCTCTCTTCACCGCCGTTGTTGCGGCTTTCGCATCTAGTGTCAGCGCTGCTGATGCTGTCAAGGGCGCAGCCGAGGGTTTCGCCAAGGGTATGTATCGTGACATCTTCACCTTCTACGTCAAACTCACAGTCTTCAGGTGTCACTGGTGGTGGCAACGCTAAGCCAGTCTATCCTTCCACTACCGCAGAGCTCATTAGCTACCTCGGCGACTCTTCTCCTCGTGTCATTGTCCTCACCAAGACGTTCGACTTCACTGGCACTGAGGGTAAGGCTACCTCCGCTGGTTGCCGTCCATGGGGTACCGGCTCCACTTGCCAGATCGCTATCAACAAGGACGGATGGTGCGACAACTACCAGCCCAACGCTCCCAAGGTCGGCAGCATCACCTACGACAAGGCTGGTGTGCTCGGCATCACTGTCAAGTCCAACAAGTCTTTGATCGGACAAGGCAGCAAGGGTGTCATTAAGGGCAAGGGTATCCGGATGACTGGCAACGCCAAGAACATCATTATCCAGAACATTCGCATCACCGAGATCAACCCACAGTACGTCTGGGGTGGTGATGCCATCACCGTTGACGGCGCCGACCTCATCTGGATTGACCACGTCACCACCGACCTCATCGCCCGTCAGCACATTGTTCTCGGTAACAACGCTTCCGGCCGTGTTTCGATCACCAACAACGAGATCAACGGTGCCACCGCCTGGTCTGCTACCTGCGATGGCCACCACTACTGGAGCATGTACTTCACCGGCAGCTCCGACATGGTCACCCTTAAGGGCAACTACATCCACCACACCTCCGGCCGCTCCCCCAAGGTCGCTGGCAACACTCTTCTCCATGCCGTCAACAACTACTTCTACGCCAACTCCAAGCACGCTTTCGAGGCCGATTCCGGTGCCAAGATCATTGCTGAGGGTAACATTTTCCAGAACGTCAAGGAGGCTGCTCAGTCTGGTCTCCCTGGTAAGGTCTTCGCTGTTGGCTCCAACGGCGCTGCCTGCAAGTCTGCCATGGGCCGCAACTGCGAGCCCAACGCCTACGGTACCTCTGGCGTCATGGCTGGCACTGACACCAGCATCCTTGCTAACATGAAGAGCAAGAGCATTGCTACCTGCACTGCTGGCGGCGCTAAGAACGTCCAACAGTCTGCCGGTTACGGAAAGATCTAAACGACACTGACAGAGTCAGTTCTCGCTTAGGGGAGAGTAATTTCATCCATTTTTGTATATACATCTTATTACTTCGTAGATATTCCTTTTGAATTAGAGATTTGTTTGTCCTCTGAAAACTTATATTGCCTGAGTTCCTCATATTTTCACCCATGATTGTAGTTGTAGGGTATGAATGGCTAACCGGCCGAAAGAAAGAGGCCGAAGCGAGACTGAAGTTTTGGGTTTTGCGCCCGTGAATCAGGACCAGTTGAATTATCCAAAAGGCAACATGGGTTGAGGCCGATAGTATCGGACCTAACCTGTGACCTTCTAGACCAGTACAATCGCAATTATCTGCGCTTTTCACATTGAGAATTGGTGCTGTGCGAAGTAATTGCAGGCTACACGCATGGCGAATCTGTTGTCTAGCGACGCCACTACGGTCGACTGTTCAGGGTGTTGAATCTTTCTGGCTGCCTCTTAATGCGATTCACTTCTCCCTATCACATTGCAGCTACCCTCATAGTCTAGCATAGACTCAACGGCAACAACACGATGACTGACCGAGAAGATACCTAGAAACCCCAAGTCGACGCCCGAGACTGCGACTCGATGTAAGTTATCTCGACGACTCTTCTTCATTCACTAACGTTGACCCAAATATCACGTAAAACCAGCTCTCCTCCCCGCTACTTCGCTTACCTGTAGAACTTCGAAACTGCATACACAAAGACATTTTCGGTCCACGGATTGCGCGTGTCGTATGGCGATCGGACACCAAGGGCCACACGACATGGCCCTTCACGGCTCTTGGGTCTGTCGTCAAATCCGGTGTGAAGCCAAGCCGATGATTTTCGTCAATATTACCTTCGACTCTATCATCAATGAGATTACCATTCTGAAATTGGGATCCTTTGAGGTTATCGCAGTGGGATCAAAACTGGCCTGGCATATTGCAAATGTAATGGAGCATGGAGACAGATATAGCCCGCGGTACCTGGAACGCTTCACGTCGCTGGAGACAGTTTATTAGGGGTTTCTTCGATCTCCAGATACGATATTCTGGAACCGCGCAACGAAAGACGTTGTCAGTGCATAGTCTTTCTTCACAGGAGGACTCGAAGGAAGATGACCCCCGCGCCGCCGCAGGCTATAGGCTGTATTTTGACTTATAAGAGATATTAGTGATATGCAATGCCGGGCCAGCATGTCTGCCGTGCTTCTTCGGTAGTTGAGCTGTTGGGACAACAGCCGGTGTACTAATATCAATGACCATACGTGGTAGTAATATGCTGCCATAAGCATGAAGGGCTCCAGAACGTAACTTGTCACTCATTTTGACATGTAGTGCAGCAACAGAACGTCCGAGACCGGGATACTCATCGTGGTCCTCTACATCTCTCTACGTCTCGTTATCCTAAGCGCAGGTTTCGTCGATGCCGCGCATGATGTGAGTACCCTCGCTTGTGGAGTTAAGCGCGACGAATCGATACGACAAGTCAAATACGTCCAAAGGCAGCTCTCTCACCTTGCGCAGTTTTTGCAATGGCATAGCATCTCTCAACTCTTCAGTACTAACGGCACCCTGACTTAGCGCAACGTGACCGCTCATGGCCAGGCGTCAGTGGAAGCATGGCTACACAACGACTCCGGTGAAATGAACTGCCAGGCTTCAGGTCTCTTAGTACAATGATCACGGAGACCCCTGTGATCAGCCTGAGCATTGACGGAATCAATGCGAAAGGACGCTGGAATGGCGTTTGGTTCCAGGGCGACGGAAAACGTGAAACTTGAATCTAGGGCGGAGTCTACGAAGACCAGTACATTTCAACAGATGACGGGTGGCGTGTATCCTTACCCCATTACTACGATATGTACCAGAACAATTACGAGAACGACTGGCGTAACGTTGACGACAGAGGAATTTTAATCGTACCGTACCATTTTACAGCCGAAGGGTCTGGAGTACTGATACCGCCGGCAGCAGGAGACCCTGCACCATACAACGGGACTGTAGAGCTACTGGGAGCTAGGATCCAGAAGTTGAACAATGAAGACGCTGTCCGGAACTTAATGCATGCCCATAGCTACTATATTGACCAGAGAATGTGGTCAGATGCCATAGATTTACATACTGTAAAGGCGATTGTACGCATCGGCAATGAGACCGCGCTAAGAGGTAAGACTGGTATCAGGCAGGTCCTTAAACGCATAGGTCCAGAGGGCTTAACAAGAAGAATCAACAACGATCATCTAATCTTTGACATGATTGTTGAAGTAGCAGAAAATGGCAGAGAGGCTATGGTTCGTGGTATCGAAGTTGCCATGTTGGGCGATGCCAACTTCTGGGTTGCCTCATGGGAGTTTAATGTTTTCCGGAACCGATTCGCTAAAGAACGTGGAGTTTGGAAGGTTTAGGATATCGTGGTGACGCTACTGGTCGTTGCTAGTTACTATATCGGGTGGGAACAAGGTGGGTTAAAGCTACCAAACGCAGTTATCCCGCCATTTCTGGATGTCACTAGCAGTCTAATGGTAGTAGAGAGTACGATGGACTCGATAAATGTGATAGTGGACGACCTTGAGCGCTGCCTCCGACGCAGTGCAGCCTGTGATGGCGCTGAGAACTTGTCGCATGCTTACCGCTATTACGCCGACGATATCCTAGGAGTGAAGCTGGGCAAGCTGTTTGCGAGGAAGGGACACAAAGCATCGCGGTTTGCGTGATTCTATTGTACCCCCGAATGGATGAATGGAACAATGAAGGCATCGTATGGTACGAACCGTTCGGCAGTGCGATCTAGCGTATCGTTCCACTGGCGTCCGCAGCCTGCCATCCTCGTTTCAGACGACGGCTGACCGACAAGCCTGCGAGCGAGACTGTTGCAGCCTTCGACGTCAGTCAGCAAAGCGGGTAGCTTCAATTCTGCTATATATCAAGACCAAGTCGTTTTCGAAGACGGAAAGTGGAAGTTCTGGAATGTCACGATAGACGAGTTGTACTGGCAGTCATCGTCCTGGAAAAGTGGATGGAGCATAGCGGCTCCACAGAATACGACCCAACCCGACCCTCCTGCACGGACGAAGAGATATCCACCTGATCTCACCATAGCAGATGTCGTAGAAAGAGAGAGTACGTTTCGTGGTGGAAGTGGCCGGCTCATCCAATGGCCTGAGATCCAGAGAATGTGGTTTGGGTATCGGAATCCCGTGAGTGGACGAAAGCCTGAGTGGTACTGGCCGGGCTGTGTTCCGTGTCAAGTCCGGCTAGACTGGCCATTGGAAGCAAACGGATGGCAGGAGCCGGTGGTCCGACGTAAGAAGTAGCTGCACAAGCTCTACTCATGTGTAAGAAAGAGACGAAAGCGACAAGATGATACGAAACGTGCTGGTTCGTGGATGCGGCGGCGAAGCACACGCTTTGCCCACTACGTAATCAGCAATGTGAATGCTGTACGAGGCTGGTCTACCAGCCACCCCAGCTTCCCCGCTTCGTACCTGCGTTTAGTGTTGAACTAAAAATGGTGATGTATGCTTGTAAGAGGCATGCTGTCGGATTTGACGGCAAAACAAGGAAGTACGTAATTCTTGGCAATACCTTCCACCGATGCCGGCTGTTCCCTCAAAGGGGCTTGATGACGTTCTCCAACCCCAACTAGAGCTGGCCTTTCGAACGTTGCCAATCAAAACTAGATCTTCTTTACGACCAGCTAGGCGAACAGCGAAGCAAACATCAAGCGTATTTTTCCAGTCGACCAAGGCCTCGGAGTCGCTGCCGTTTGTGCGGTGAAGCTCGCTGCGCGTGGCTGACGCGCTACCCACCTAGGTCGACACGGCAAAGACATGAGCCATCTTCACAGCGCACGCACTGCAGAGCTCTGGAAAACAATCTTGCAACACACAATGCTCTCATCACATCTAGTTGCTTTACGTATCATGGCTATCACGCGGATCAAGCGTAGCGCAGCCAAGTGATGTCTGACATGGCGGAGTGTCGCGAAGGCGGGTCATGATGCGCGCCGAGACCCGGACAAGCTTTTAGACATCCGGCCTGGTAGTTGGAACGGCGCAGCAGGAAACGGACGAGCGTCGCGCTTTATTTCATTTAGGTCATGCCCATGTATTTGCGGACTGCGATTCCCCTTCTTGGAATCTAGCCATCTCTCGCGACGTTCATCCACGGTGTAGGACCGACTCCGAAACGTTAACATGCTACGATACGACAACGTCCTCAAGCTTGCGCTGGTGCCTTCGATCACCTTCTTTCTTATATCGTTGGTGTCGGTAGCGTTGACGACACATTACTGGATCCTTACAGACTGGATTATACCACGAGGTCTAAAAGTCGTAACGAGCAACTTCAATGACCGACTGCAACAGTATGAAACAGATGACACGATCGTCTACTTCAAAGAGGCTGCGACAGATGCGACTATAGTTTCCGGATGCTTGAACCTGACGGCGGCCGTGGTGGCTCTTATTGCTTGGAGTACGTTGCGCAAGCCAGACATGGACTCGCAGTACAATAACGTACGTAACTTCAAGGTCGATATAGTTAGCAGAGACTGACGCCCTTTAGAGCACACGTCGCTTCTGGACGCTTAGCATTGTTGTCACCACTATTGCTGGATCTGCCACAGCTCTTTCAGCCGTTGTGCTTCACTATACTGAGCGAGGTGACGACCAGTGGGGCTGCAGTTCCGAGAGATTGATGATGAGTGGCAAGATGAACACGAATCGGTACTGCAAACGTGAAATGGCAGCCTGCAACTATCAACCGGGCTTCGTGCCACGGGAAGACCGCGAGAATGCCAGCATAGCTTGCACCGAAGCGGTCAGTCGCCCAAAACCATGTCGCAAATGATCCACTAACATGTCATTAGGTTACTGTGAAGTGGTTGCAGATTGTCATGATTGCGAATGCGCTGATAATACTGCTGATATTCTCACTCCAAGCACGCCTCCGAAGAAAGTCACGAGAAACACGATTGAACGAACCATTGCCAGAGGAAAAGGCGGCACCATGATGGAGCTGGCATCCCAGTTGCGATCTGATATCTACGACATGTTTACGAAGTCTTACGACACACTCCTTTTACGAATCTTTTCGGCCCAGAGCACTGCATTATCATCGGAGTTTGGTTCACGGCATGGAACCTTGTCTTGTGATTGACGATATCGACCACTAGTAATAGCCATACAGCTTGGAAACAAGAGTCAGCGTGCTTTCATAAACAACAGTTCGCGCAATCCATATCATCTCTTTCCCGTGTCTCGTGCACTACATTGTTTTCTGAATTCTCAACTTCATCGCTCTCGTGCAATTTCAGATACATCTCATCATTTGAGAGTCAATTTTTTATCATGACCACCAGCTGGCTGCGGATGAGGCGTTGTAGTAGCTGCAAGACTTACTTCAGAACTACTAGACACCCGACTGCTGCTAGTCCGACAAATAAACGTGGCCGAACGGAACAATCAGCGTTTGTTCTTTAGTGCCTCGCAGCGTCTGCGCCCGAAGGGGTAGTTTAAGTATACAGAACCTAGGACGCGTAGGCTGTACACTACCAACATACGTCCTGAAGAAAACACTGAGTTCTAAGTCATCATGCTGACAACCAGTAGCTACCCTATATATCCAGGACTCACTCTGGCGTCGAGTACAGCCCAGACAAGGCGACACGTGCAACATACATGTTCACCATGTCATTCACCCAATGCGCGCTCAGGACAAAGAAGGGATGCATCGATAGTGATGGTGAAGAATAGTAATGTACGATAAATCTAGGGTTTCGGAAACGATTAGGGTGAGTGGTGAGGTCGTCGTCGCCTCGTGCCTGCCTCGCCAGCATGAAGCACGTGGGTGCTTACGTACTCACACAGCTCCTGCCCACAACAGCTGTTGTTTGTAGACAGAGCACGTCTGGTGGTAACTCTCGCTTACTCTCAAACTCCATCGTCATGAACCTCTTTGTCATGGCCCCGCACCCTCTCTTCCCTAATCTCGAGGCGTCAGTCCTTGTGGACGACCGCCCCGTTCATGAACTATACGACCGTGAAGATGCTAATCTTCAAACCAAGATAGTATACATCAAGTCCGAAGCAGGCGAGCAATTTAGCGTCCGCTATTTCATTCCCGGCTACCTCTTCGACGACCACAGCATCAAGGCCATAGTCAACATCGATGGCGTTGACATGCGTAAGTTCATCTTCGAGAAACACAACTACGGCTACTATGGCGTCTCGAGGCACATCTATGCCAGCAGTGCGAAGACAGGTCGCAACTTCATGGGCCAGCGCTTTCGCTTTGCCTCGTTGGAGACTCGTAAGTCTTGCCAGTCAGCATCAGTGCCATGTAGCTAATGTATCAAGACGAAGAGAGGGACAATATTGAGTCCAGGCTCCAGGAGCAATTGGCACACACAGGCGTCATCTCTATCGCATTCCACAAGGTCACTAACGTACGCATGGCGGGCGGATGGAAGGATGTGCCGTCAATGTATCTGTACGACAAGGTCCCTGAGAAGGCACTGAAAGGCTCATCTGTCTCACACAAGACCACGTACGTGTTACAGAGCTGACTGCCTGTAATGGGCTAATAATCATGGCAGACTCGACCCGCTTGAGCGCATTGCACCTGTCAAATTCATGGAGGCCGACTACGTCGATGGCGAAGGCCGTCCGTTCGCCGTCATCGAGTTCAGATACCGCTCCATAGCTGCTCTGAAGTCCCTTGCCATCTTCCCCCGGTCATCAAGCCCAGCACCCACCAAGGACGTGGTCCCAGAAGAAGAGGTGAACAAGATCTATGTAAGTCTTTCTCAGCCCATGTCATTGAGACCAGAAACTTACCGAATACCACAGCTGAAGCGAGAAGAGATAGAGACCCGCAAGCGAGACCGTGCCGACGACGATGGCGAAGACGGAGACGTGGAGACGGTGTATGAGAGGCCCGCGAAGCGACGTTGCTTTCCTACCAACAACGATGAAGTCATCTTGCTGGACTGAGTGGATGCCGCACACATGACATGGCGCTGAACGGTAGGCAGGGCACATGACTTGTCGAATACGTAGCACTCACTGGATAAATAACGTTCGATATTATAGCATCGTAGGCTACAAGCAAGTTCATCAGCACAGCATGACATACTGCAAGTCTCTTCGTGACTCGGTTCTAATGTCTACCACTATGTCTACTGTGTCATCAGATCTACATACGGTACCAGTGTCTCTCTAATCTTTGTCAACTGCTCCAGCACACGCCCGACCTTGAATACATCCTCATCCTTGGCCGCCCTTCCAAAGATATATGCTGAAAATGGTATACCAGGCGCCACGTTAATCAAACCATTCTTAGAATCCTTCTCCACCGGCGCATCTTCTGAAAACATACCCATTGGTACGCTCATGACTGGACTTCCCGCTTTCGCAGCAAAGCTCTGCATGGTGACGCTCAAGGTAGGCAGAATCATGATGTCGCAACGCTTTCTACACAACGCTGCTTCGATGCCACCCTCGCCTATGTAATATTCATCTTTTGCCAGCATAGTCTTGAAGAGATGTCCATCAGGATCGGAGGCTACCGCCTTCTCCAGTCCTTCGACATTCCGCTGAGGATACTGCTCCGCTGGATGCGCTCTCGTAAAAGTGATGAGATCCTGGAGATTTCGGATGTTGTTGGGGTTTGTGGCGAGAGAGGAGAGGTACGCGTTTATTGCGATCTTCATGTCTGTGTTCAAGATCGCATTCTTGGCTTCTTGTGGAAGAGCTTCCCAGCTCTGCGCGCCGGGGATTTGGACGTTGCGGACTATGCTGGCGCCTGCGCCTTCTAACAGTGTGAGGGTCCTTTCGAATGCTTCTTTCTTGCACGGGAGAAGATTTTGTAATTCGTCGAGATCGGTGGGGACGCCGATTCGAACGCCATATAGGTGGGTGTTTGAGCATGCGGTGCTGAGATCATGTACTAGTTTTTGCTTAGTTGGCAAAGGGAGGTGATCGCTTTGCTGGGCGAGACTGAGGAAAAACAAGCATGCGTCTGAAACAGTACGCGTGAGTACACCAACAGTGTCGAGTCTTTTGGATGTGTGAATGAGACCTTCTGAAGAAATCAAACCACTTGTAGGTTTGAAGCCCACGATTCCGGACTTCTCAGCTGGAGAAACGATGGAGTAGCAAGTTTCTGTCCCCAACGCCGCAAAGCACATACCCGCTGCAACCGCAACGGCACATCCTCCAGAGCTTCCGCTGGCCTTCATTCCCGGGTAATAGATGCCTTTAGTCTGCCCACCTCGAGCACTCCACCCCGAACAACCGGAAGTAGACCGGAAGCCCGCCCACTCGGCCATGTTCCCTTTTCCCAACACTATAGCCCCTGCTTTTCGTACAGCTGTTACAACTCCAGCCTCTCTTGGAGGCCTGGCACCAAGTAGGGCGACGCTGCCACATGTCGTAGATGTAGAGTCGAGAGTGGGCATGTTGTCTTTCACCAGGATGGGTATGCCATGTAAGAAACCTCGGGGACCATTTGTCAGTCTTTCTGCCTCGAGAATATGTGCTGCCGCTATCGCGTCTGGGTCGACTTCGGCCAGAGCGCAAAACTCGGGGTTTAATTCACGAATACGGGCTAGATAAGCTGAAGTAAGGTCCACGGCTGTGAAGAGGTGGTTTCGGTAGGCGTTGTGAATTGTGTGAAGGTCCAGATTGGCGAGAGGTGGGATGTCTCGATGGGTGTTGACGGATCCGGTGGCTTTCTGCGTGCCTGTAATCCTGATATGGAGTATTAATGTGCTGGCAGACGTGCTGGCCGTGATGCTAGTTTGGTAGGTGGACGGCATTTCTATAGTGTGGGGTAGGTCTATCTCACAGGGAGAGGTATTGATGACGAGGTGGGTGGATATAAGTGTATACATATGGAATATTGAAGAGTCAATGTTCACACCGGTCTTCGTGAAAATCATTGTGAAATATAGCTTACATGCTCCAAACGCGCCAGTATATTTGCCATGTCGCTGTTAGTGCTCTTCCTTCACATTGCTTAGTCCAGTACAATAACCTCCGTCTCGTCAGTGGGTACCTGTCTGACGTGTTCCTGCTTCCTCTTCTTGCGCAGATCGACCGAACGTAATTCGATGAAGTCATCGTTGCAGGTTTCACTCCGGCTACCGAACTCGTTGTCGTCGCCTGCTACGGTTGAGGTATCAGAAAGCTCGCGCTTCACACGTATACTGGCCTCTTCTTGCTCCTAGCTGGTATCAGTACGATAGGTCTTGATATGTGATGACAGATATCCTACTCTGAAGCGTCGGATAACAGCTTCTAACTGTTCCCTGTTCAACTGACCGAGCAACATATCATCACTGTCGAGAAATTCGACTGAATCTGGCGTGCGTTCGATAACGTGTAGGTCTTTGAGTGCTGCTATAAGTTGGAAAGTCAGTATAGAATAAAGCGCTCTTGTGTATTAAAGACTTACCTAGTGAGCGATAGTAAAAGTGGAATGTCGCGAAAGATCGTCCGCCATCAGCATAATCAGCATCGTAGTATTCGATCCTATCAGTAGGTTCCATCTCTCCGAGACTGCAATCGTGTTAGCTCGTCCCATTATTCAGCGCAAGTCATACCTACACTGCCTGATGCGATAGCGACTCGCCCTTGATCGCCTTCTCATTGATCGCGTCCAGCTTCTCAAGCTCCTTGTGTTCGAAGCTGGCATTTAGATTACGTTTCGCATTGTTGAGAAAGTATAACTCGCAAGTGATGATGCCGATGGGCTGCAGCTTATTCTGTAAGTCTTCCGATATGGGTTCCTCGCTACATTCCGCTAAACATCTCTATCAGTATGCTGTCTTTGTGTAAGAGGCCAGGATATTTTACTGATATCAAGTGGTGAGAAGCGATATGTCTGCTTAAACCAATTCCTGCCGTCGCTCGAGATTGGTCCAGAACTGAAGTGGCCATTCGATTCGTACAACTCATCAGGACGAATAAGAGGTTCATCGACATTTTTACCGTCCATTGTAACAATCATGGACACCGCGCGGTCCGCAGGGAATGGCGCTTTGAACCAATAGTGAATATCGAAGGGTGAATCAGAATGCGCTTCGACGTAGCTTTCTGCAGTAGCCTCTGATACGGCGGCATGGCGGTCGATGTACTCTCGCAGCGGGTTGCCATTAACCCGGATTTGGACTTCGAGCCCCGGAGCCTCGTCAACAATTGCCATGACGGAAGAAACGAAGATAGAGCAATATGGGTATTGATGAATGACAGTAGTAGGAAGTTTTGGGGGGACTGCGATTGCGAAGGTGTGTCTAAAATATGTGCTGCGAAGAAGCCTTCACCTCGACTGAATATGTTTGTATTAGAGTGTGGAAGCTGGGGTGAAGGCAAATATTGACAGGTGAGAGACGATTAATTTAAGACCTCATACCTGCGACGCGTCACGAAAATCGCGCGTCCACAGCCACGAGATGTGAGTTGAACATGCTACCTCCATCGCTCTTTCTTTTCTGGTGACCACGGCCTTGGCGCGAAGACCACGCGGCACACTCGATTGAGAATGGAACGGACGAAAGCAGAAGATCATGAGATATTTGAGAAGTATGGCAAGAATGACGTAAAGAAACCCGACCGATCATGCCACCCGTGTTGCTCGCGCACCATCGCAAGTACCAAACCCATCATAATGGCCAACATTCGTCGACCCAAGTACCTCGAGGGCTCAACCATCCAAAGTAACCACCTCATCCTTGGCCCCAGGACCACGGCGTGCCTTCTTCAAGCACCGCTGTGTCGGTTGACTACCCACCCACTGAACTCCATCGTCGCCGACTAAGGTAGTCTCGCTACTCTTGTCTCTTTTTCTGCACAGAAATCAGTCGGAGATTGATAAATTATATGTTTCCAAAAATGTCTCAACACTTACGCGCATACGCCTAAACTCCGCCCTCATCTCCTCTTCAGTCATGTCTTCCGGGTTCTTACTCTCGTCCTCGTCCCCACCCCCGTCCTCTGGTTCTGGCTCGGGTGACGGGCTTGGGGTACGCTGAATTACACCGATAGACTTGAGCGCATCTAAGTAGTCGTTAGCGCATCAATTGACGTGGTCTGGTATGCTTGTGACTGACCAGTCGACCTGTTAAGGAAAGCGAAGGATGCGAAAAGTTCACTGTCGGTGGTCTGTAATTCGTTACAAGTGATAGTATCATGCTGCACAGGGGCAGCGAAGCTATGAGTCGTGTCAGCGGCAACACATTCTGATAATGAGAGCGCAGAGTTTACCTAGTTTGATGAGATGACTCATCGCCTTGTGCGGCAGCTACTTTATGCAACGCCTTCTCACTGAGAGAATCGAACTCATTGTTCGCAGTCTGAGGCACTTCAACTGGCTTCACTGCCTGTAGGTGCTCGATGAAGTAGAAGTAAAGCACAATCCGGCCGATAGGTGACAGCCGGTCAGCGATCTCTTTAGTAACCGGGGTATTGGCCTCGTCTGTTCGTGATCAGCCAACATCAAATAGAAAGCTAAAAGGGAAAAGCTTATTTGTCCTCAGCTCTGCGAACTGGAAGCTCTAAATGAAACTTCGTCAGCCAATCCACGAAGTGGATCTCGAGCATGACTATCCCTCGCAGTCTTCCTTACCACCCCACTCAACGAACGGAGCTTGTACATAATTGCCATCCAGCAGCATGTCCATCTGGATTGCTGAAGAAGGGGTAAATGGCGGACGATAAATATAACGAATGAAGAAGTCAGTACTTGGTGATTGAAGTTGCAACCTCAACGTCTTCGGCGGGAACATAGCCGTATTGTGGTAGCGCTGTGGCGCCGACCTCAACAGTGACCTCAAGGCCTGGGATACCTGTTGCGATAGCCATGGCGTTCAGTTGAGTGTGGAGTGGAAGAGAGTTGTGACTGCAAGATAGAAGGCAAAAGAACGGCTATATAAGTCGCAGTCACCCGAGGCTTTCAAGCTGACCAAGTGAGAGAGGCTTACATCGGCTGGAAAGACGCAGATCATAGGATAGTGAGAAAAAAGATCATTCTAAGAGACATGAGAGATCCGCAATTGACAGAAATGCTCCTGGTATCTCATACGCCCGTAGATTCGTAACGCCATTCGCGAAGCAGAAGGGAAAGACAAATCCGAGAAAATTCAAATACTAGCAAACCTCTTGCCATGCTATGCCCACAGGCCGTAACCTAAGTCAAATCGATAATCTCGATACCGTTCTCATTGAGAGTAACAGGGATCCTCCTGCGTTTTGCGGATACGAAAGAAACATCGTCATTATCCTGGTCCTCACTGACCGCGGTGCTGCTTCGTTCTCGCTTGGTCCCTTCTCGCTTGATGTTTGGAGCGGCATCTTCTCGTTCACGCTGACGCCGAATGAGTTCGCGGGCCTCCTCTAGAGTAAGAGTATCGAAATCACGGTCTTCGAGCGGTGCCGGACTGGGCTCGCGGGGGATGATGAGAAGAGACTGAAGGGCAGCTATATGTCCGTTAGCTGCATGAAGATTGTAGTTGATAGATAACTTTACTTACCTCTGGAGCGGTACTTGAACTTGAAAGTGATGAAGGGCTGACAATTCGTATCCAAATGATCAAAGGATAGTATCGAACTCTGAGGGCTTGCTTCTGGAGCACATAGACTGGAGCAGATTAGTAAATATTGCAAGCTTGTAGTGTACGTCCTTACGTGGCCTGATGTGATAACGCTCTGCCCTTCAACGCCTTCTCTGGTATATTGCTGACATCCAAAGTACGTGTCTCGGACAACGCATTGGTGCTAGAATCACGAACGTTCTTAACAAAGAAAACTTTGACCTTGATCTCGCCCATCTCCTTCATGTCCCTCATAAGCTGGTCTCCAACATTACGGATATCAGAGTCATCTGCGATAGGGTCAGATCTGGCAGTAGGTCTATGCTTAGTTGATATGCCAATGTTGAGAGCGGAGAACGCGAATCGTGCTTTGAACCACTGGCCGTCTTTTGTATAAGTTGAGGCTTCGATGATCTGCACAGAGCTAGAACCACGATAACTCTGCTGCTGCGCAAAATGCCCACGAACGTATCGCCCGTCTAGGTGGGTGTAGAACATGATGGAACTGCCTGGCCATTTGGGGGTTATCCCGAAGCGCATATCGAAGGTCACTCCGGAAGTGGCCTCGATGTACTTCGTGATTGTGGTCCCTGAAGGTTGTTCCTCGTCGTCATCGTACTCCTGTAAAGCGACCCCCTCAACACGGACCTCGATTCTTATTCCGGGGTAGTCAGCGGTGATCGCCATTTTGGTCGTCTACTAGAAGCAGGGCTAACAACTAAGTGATTAGCCAGAGCGAGCTCTAAGAGTAGTATGGTCGGCCGGCGGGAAGTTGAATGAGAAGGTGATCGAGAGTAGCTAAGGGTGAGCGTGGGAATGAGAGTTGGTACAAGTCCGCAGTAGGCTGAAAGTGAGGGTGAGCCCTCAGGCCAAGGGTCGTGGCTACCGCTGTGGCTCTGAGACGCGGTGCTAACGCGCGCTTCCACGTGAGGGGGTCAAACAATGCGTCTCACGGAAAGAACGCCCACCAACTCGACGGTTCTAATTTGAACGCCAAACCATCACGCAGTCGACTCGCAACTAGCCTAGGTTATACAGTCAGCACAATCAAACTTCTTGAAAAGTCGCATGCAGAAAGTTGGTCAGTGTATACACAATAGGTCTATTCTTCTCCGTACTCCAGTCAAGCATTCCACCTGCGCATATACTGTCCACTGTCAGATGCCCTTGCAATACAGAGCATCGGTCCTTCCCCCAAACAAAGTAAAAAGAGCGAAATCCGTCGCACAGTAGCCCAAGCCGGGTACATGGATCGTAATAATGACAAAACATTACGCCAAGTGGCGAAACAGAGCACAAAGATCAAGGTTCGGGGTTTTGTAACAACTCGTAGCCAGTACGCCAGTGCAATGATATCCACCCGCCAGATGCTGTTGGACGCGAACAAAAACCAAAGGAAACGCTATGCAGTCGTTATCATGGGAATATGCCTCCATGCAATGGTATCATTCGCGGTTATGGATCAGGCCGTAATTGTTGGAAGATTGCCATGGTAGTAATACTGTGCTGAAAGGGAGGTAATATGGAAAGGGTGATGGCGGTTGATGGTCGGATAGGGCATTAATAGATGCCAAAGAAGCATCGGTATATCCAGGGAGAATAGCATAGGTCTACTTCGCCGTCGGCAGAGCTAGCGCTTGGTAGTTGTTGATCTACCATGCGCCTATGCTTGCGGGAGAGCCAGTTCCGTAGTTACCGCTCAACAGCTGCTGACGAATGGACATGGCATCGTTGGACCCGCCTGCAGCAGGGTTGGGTGTTTCTGCGCCCATCCAACCGAGACCACCACGTAGCTCGTTGACTGCTTCCTGCATCTTGCCACCCGAGATGTCATTGTGCTTCGCGATCTTCTGGTCCCATCCGCCATATTGGAGCTGTATTCCACCTGCCTTCTTGGCTGCCTCTTGAATGACGATAGCCCACGCCTTTGCCATCTCCTCATATGCCTCCTGCTTGTGTCGGTTGTGTTGGTACGTGTCCCAGTTTGGTAGCCGATGGATGATCTCGGTGGCGCCGTCGAGGAAGGCGAGCGATGTAGCGGGCTGTTGTTCGTGCGGCGGGAGAAAGTGAGGCGTGAAGTCCTTGAGCGAGTCGAGCAATTCGTCAAGCTGTTGCCGCACCCGATTGTAGGCGTAGTCTGACGACGCACGGCCACCGAAGGGGAAGGCGGCCTGAAACGCCGCCTCATACTTTGACAGAACCTCCAACGTGGACTGTATGCTTGGCCGCGGTGCGGTTGTGACGACCTCGTTGCCGATGTCAGGGTGGCGCTGGCAGATGGACTGCAGGAGGTTGCGCATCTCGTCCGGGCTGAGCGTCTCGAGGAGGCGAGGCAGCGGCAGCGGCCGGCCTGAGATGTTGGTTCGCATGCGCTTCATGCCTCGCGGCGCGGGTCGTGGGAGTACGGCGGGGGATGTGGACGGCGATGCACTCATGCGGTCGTCGTCTCCGGCGCTGCCATCGTCCTCGGCTTTGCGCTTGCGGCCAGTCATTGCGGATGACTGGGAGAAAACTGCAACGGGGCTGGAGTTAGTGGCTGGCATGGGGCTGGGCTGTTGAGAACAGCGAGTGGACGTACGGTTGCGGGTGGGCGAGCGGCGGTTGTTGTTCAAGAGGTGAGGGGGCGTGAAGGTCTGGTACTGTACACTCATGACGAGGGAAGGGTCCGCAAACGCAGTGAAATCGCAGGCCTGCTTTGTTGGGAGCTGGGGAGCGATGTCTGGAAGGTGATGCAGCGGAGGTGGCGCTCGTTGCGTCGGCCGTAGAGCGGTGTCGGGTGTGTTGTTGTTGCTGTGGTGGAGACAGCAGAGCCATACGAAGGCCCCGAGAAGATGCTAACCGCCAAGTCCGTGCACACAACCAATCACGTCACATGTCACCGATGTCAACCACGATATATGCGCTTTTATCTGGAGTTGAGGTTGTGTTTTCTCGCCATCTTTGCTTTGCCCTGCAATTCGCTCTTTCGTGCTTTGACTTTCCGCCGTCTCCTATCGGAAAAGCAACAGCAGCGGCTATGGCGGCATGGGGTATATCACGTCACATATCACCATGCATATTTGCAAGGCTGTACCTGGGGGATCATCCACCGTGGCGCACGCCCACAGTATCAGATCTAGTGAATTTCTATCCAGGACGCTCTCACGCCGTGCTTCTCTTTCGAGATGCACGGCGCCCAAGGCTCCTTGCGTGCGCCTGAGACACTGGCATGCCCAGTGGCGCTTTGATTCAACCCGCATAAAGGAGAACGCCATGTGCGTGCCATACTTACCTGCTTAACGAAAATGCTATCAAAGACTCCCGCCAACACCGTAATATACAAGACGTGCTTCACACATTATAGGTACAGGGACTGGGCTGCGACCAGATCCCGGCGGACGAGCTCCAGTGCTGCCGTGAACTTTTGTTCAAGCTCTTCGCTGCCCATGACTTTTGAGGCTTGAGCTATTTGTCGGAGCAATTCTTCCAATCGCCTGAAAAGACGAATAAGACTTCCCTCGTACACGTCGGTCATTTTACTGCAAACGTTAGCCGTTGGTCTATACGGATCAAACAAAGCAACATACCAAATCTCAGCGAACGTCGCACCCTTGGACCAGGCGAAAACGACTTCCATCAACTCATACTTGAACGACTTGAGGTACTCCTCCTCGTTAACGGTCAGCTTACTCTCTTGCGACATCTTCGCGATGACCCTCGCTTGCTGCTGGATTTCCCGGTATGGCTTGGCAAGCTCTTCCTTGAGCGCCGGTACTTCCTGCGTCTTCTCTTCGAAGATGAAACAGCTGAGACAAGCGGCGCACTGCTCTGGCGTCAGCTCGTTGAAGAAGCGGTTGAAGAGTAGCTCGCTAAGCACGAGCTCGTCTCCAGTGCTGATCTCGCAAGCGACACGAGCTTTAAGCTGTACGACGTCGGCATCATCGATGAAGCCGAGTCGTCGCAACACACGTTTCCTGCTCTTCAGCTCGTCTAGTTGAATGACCGACAGAGCGCTCGCAATCTCTTTCCTGATGTTCTTGATCTTCTCACCAATGGCAATCTTCTGCGCATATTGACTATAGAGCTCGGGTAATCTAGGCGAGTTGTGGAGAGGGTTCGAGAGCAAGCGGGACTCTAGCACTTCGATTTTCTGCGTCGTGTTAGACAAGGATATAAATGCGTGACAACGATGCTTACCCTCAGTAGCCTCTTGAAGCTGTCGTCCTTGATGTTCATGTTCTCAATAGGGTCCAGAATTGCAATTCCGTCTGGGAAGCGCTTCTTAACCTCGTTCAGCGCTTTGCGAACGTTGTTCTTTTGTTCAGTGGACTTGAGCTCGTTCGGCAGGAACACCCGGAGATGGCCAATCGATTCGATGCAGTTCAGGACTACAGGCACAACTTCCATCTTGCCTTTGTCCTCGCCCACAGGTGGTCGCACACCGGGTGGCAGACCATCGTCAACCGCTGGTATAAACTTGGTATCGCTACTGACCGGTAGTAGCACATCAACGATGTACGACTCTTGGGGTGGCAAAACCTCACCCTTGTCCGCCTTGCGAGCGGTGTATGCTACAACAGCGCCCCAGCCGAAGTCGTAGTCCTTGAACTTGATTTTGACTAACCGACCACCTTGCAAAAACTGCAGACAGTAATTGGGTTGCATGATCACATCGCGCATGTCCTTGGTGTGTGTGTCCAGTTGCTGTCGCAAGTTGTAGTAGTCTTTGATCGCCGGCTCGTCAACAATGTTGGTGTTCGCTTTCTCCTGTTCGAGCTCTTCAAGTTCTGCGATACTGTTAGCGGTTGTACCCAGATCTTACAGACAAAGACTTACGCTTCTCGAGATTGGAGACACCTGCTGTGCTCTGGAACTGGAAGAAACACCTCTCCAGCATAAACTCAGGCGATATGCCCTCAACTCGCATAAGGTTAAGAATCATGTTGTAGCCCAAGTGGAAAGCGGAGTTGAGGTTGTCCTGTTGACCGCGGACGATCTCCTTGGCCACAGCCGGCTCCATTTGCTCGCCGATCATCATGATGACAATACCTCGATCATCGAGACCACGACGACCAGCTCGACCAGACATCTGAATAAACTCAGAAGGCGTGACCCATCGCTGCGATACTCCGTCGAACTTGCGCACACTAGTAAACACGACCGTCTTGGCCGGCATGTTTAATCCAATGGAGAAAGTCTCGGTCGCGAAGAGCACCTTGATCAGTCCCTCCTGGAACAGAATCTCGATAGTCTCCTTCAGAATAGGCAGCAGTCCAGAGTGATGAACACCGATACCTCTCCGGAGTAGGGGAAGGATGTGTTGAATCTGGGGTAGTTGTCGGTCCTCCTCCGAGAGCATCTCAATGGCGCTGTTGAAAACCTTGGTGACCATGGCCTTTTCAGAATCGTCGTTGAAAGCGAGTGAGCTCATGGAGAGTGCGTAGTTCTCGCATTCCCTCTTGCTGAAACTGAAGACAATGACCGGGTTGTAGCTCTTGATCATGATCATCTTGACAATCTTGTAGATATCCGTCTGATCCTTGTTGCCGCCCGTGTTGGTTTTCTTATCTTTGCCCCTGCCTTTGCGTTTGGCCATGAAGTCCTTAGCCTCACTTCCACCCTTGTCCGCAATAGACGACATAGCCTTCTGGAAGTTCTCTTCACGGAACACACCCTTCTCGTCTACAACCAGATGTATACCCTCGGCGCCGGCGGGGAAGAAATAGTGCTGTAGGGGCGTCGGGCGGAAATCGGTGTAGACGACGTGGCATGGCTGGCTGTGGGTTTTCGTAATCCATTCGGCGAACTGCATGGCGTTGGGAATGGTGGCAGAGAGGAAGACGTAGCGGACCTTGTCGGGAAGTAGAATGATGGTCTCTTCCCAGACAACACCTCTTGACTTGTCGCGCAGGTAGTGGACCTCGTCGAATACAACCCAGGCTACTTCGCGCATAATCTCAGAACCTCTGTACAACATGGAGCGAAGAATCTGCAGACGTTAGTCAATGTTGACTCCAGACTAGTGAGTGCATACCTCAGTCGTCATGACCAGACAGGTCGCAGTGGGGTTGATGGTGACATCGCCAGTCATAAGCCCGACGTCGCCAAACTCTGCCATGAACTCTCGGTACTTCTGGTTGCTGAGCGCCTTGATAGGACTGGTGTAGATGACTCGCTGGTTGTTCTTGAGACACTGTGCGATGGCGTATTCTGCCACGACTGTCTTTCCCGCCGACGTATGCGCAGAGACCAGAACACTCTCGTTCCGCTGTATCGACGCGATGGAGACCTGCTGGAAAGGATCTAGGGTGAAGGGCCACGTGCGCGCGGGCTCGGCTGGGGCTTTGTGCTCGGAGATGGGGACATAGTCGTAGTCCGGCGGGAGGGCGACCTGATGGCGGACTTGATGCGAGAGCACAACTGCCTGGCCTTCTTGCGACTGCGCCTGGAGTCCAGCCGCGGCGGCGATCTCGCGCGACTGCTCCGTCTCGAAATCGTCGGTGACAATAGGCTCGGGCTCTGCATCGCGCTTCTGCTTCTTCTTCTTCAGAGTCTGCGCATTGCCGTTCTCGGTCGTGGCCCCGGCTGTCTCTGCGGGAGCATCGGCCATGGCCGTGTCCTCAGCCGGGTCGGGCGATTTGACGGTGCCATTCGCCTGGCGCTTCTTGCTCTTCTTGGGCGCCGTGTCGTTGGAAGGGCCGCCCTCGAAGACATCGAACATGTCGTCGTCCATGGTGGGTGGTTGTGTTTCGCTCTGTTCGCAGTCAAACGCTGTTATCTCGTGCGCGTGGTCGGCGGGCTATGCAGGCGGCTTTGACCCGTCGCGAAAGATTACGGCATGCAGGCGCGACCGAGACCAAGAAAGTTTCACTGGCGGTCCTGACTAAGCGGGTCATCGCCAAGCCATGGCCGTGGAAGCTGCAACTCATCGAACCACCGCGACCAGGACTCCGCACCCTCTCCACTCTACAACGCAGCCAAAGTACGCCCCAACTCGACGCCAATTGCGACATCCGCTGACCTCTGAAGATGCTTGCCCGTGCTACCTTCCGCGCCGCCTCGGCCCCAACTCTCGTCGCCCGCCGCGGCTTCCAGTCCACCCGCGCCCAGTTCGCCAGCCCATACCACTACCCCGAGGGCCCGCGCAGCAACTTGCCATTCGACCCGTTGAAGAGGGGCTTTGCCTTCAAGTACTGGGGATTCATGGGTGAGCCTCGGCGCGTCGCAATACCAGGTCTAGGCTAACAGTCGCAGCCACCGGATTCTCTCTGCCATTCCTCCTTGCTGGTGAGGCACCTCATGCAATTCTACCTCCCATGAATACATATCTAACCACATCCTTAATCCAGTCTGGCAGACAAAGAAGAACAAATAGATGCAGTCGCTCGGAGCGTGGGCACGATACTGGGCTATTGGCAGGACATGGGATTTGTAGAATATCGGACGGTTGCTCGGACACCTGTATAGACATCACAGAATTAATTTCATTGCCTGTCTTCCATGCTGCCTCAGTGTATGCAGTGCACAATGTTCGGTTGTCTGTCCATGTCCCCTCGGTGGACCAGAGTGACTATTGGAATGCAAAAGTGGGGCTCTGTCACTATCTCCATGATCGAATGAAACAAGTCAATCTGTGTAAGAAAACATTAAAAGGTGAGCTGGAAGACAACTTGGACCACCTGCAACACCTTGATGACGACGAGATGCGTTGCATCACACTGTTCGGCAGAAGCTCGGCGCTAGTATCACCAAAAATTCGGAAGCGCGATTCTGCCAACGGGCTAGTGACCAGTCATTCAAGCCCACACGAGAACGCAACATTGCAACGAACACAGCCCATGATTCTACGGCAATGCGAAATCTCAAGATTGTTGGAAGGTCGCTTCTGCGATTTTCCGGAGACGAGCCACTACCGCTAACTGCGACTGCCTGGGACGCCGCTTCTAATGCACTGGTATGCGCTTTCGGTCCTTCGGAATCACGTGCGACCATCGAACTCAAGCGACTACACTATACACGCAACGGTGTGGAGGAAAAGCTCGAGAACATCGCGTCGTGGGATGCGCCTTGTCCGCTGCCCTCGCTTACCCATGACTCAATCTTAAGCCTGCACCATTTCGCCGACACTTCGACATCATGTTTGATCTTGGCCGGGGGTGATATTGTCCTTGTAAGAGAGAACCCGACATCTACGGAAGAGCTGGTTGAGATCGTAGGATCGGTAGATGCCGGCATCTCGGCTGCTGCATGGTCGCCAGATGAAGAACTTCTTGCCATCACTACACAGGCGGACACCTTATTGTTGATGAGTCGCGATATCGAGAATATCGCAAGCATCAACCTCAGTTCTGAAGACGTCAACGTCTCTAGTCACGTCTCGGTCGGGTGGGGAAAGAAAGAGACACAGTTCAAGGGCAAACGAGCCAGAGCGCTACAGGACCCAACAGTACCGGAGATTATCGACGAGGGTGTACTCAGCCCACTAGATGACCAATCTGTTACGATCAGCTGGAGAGGCGATGGCGCATGGTTTGCAGTAAGCAAGGTTGAGGAAGAGCGCCGTCGCATGATCCGTGTGTACTCCCGGGAAGGACAGTTGGATAGTGTAAGCGAACCTGTGGATGGCCTTGAAGGGGCTCTCAGTTGGCGACCCTCAGGCAACTTGATTGCTAGTACCCGCCGCACCAATGAGAAGATTGAGGTGGTCTTCTTCGAGCGAAACGGTCTTCGTCATGGCCAGTTCGATCTTCGATTCCCTGCTCAGGAGCTAGCTGCCCTCTCAATCCCATTGACACTCAAATGGAACAGTGATTCTAATGTCATTGCCGTATCTTATCCCGATAAGGTGCAGCTTTGGACGATGAGCAACTACCACTACTATCTCAAGCAAGAACTCCGATTTCCTCAGGCTTCTTCTCGGACAGTCACGTGTAACTGGCACGCCGAGCGTCCACTTGCGGTGGCGCTTTCGACGTCAGGTAGTTCACCTCCCCGTCATTGTCAAGTCAGTTGTGGCTAAGTAGAGATTAGATACGCTTCAAGTGCTAGAGTATGCCTCTACCATTTCGGCCGGCTCGGTTGCCCCACCAAATGACTTTGGTATGGTCGCTTCGATAGACGGATGTAAGTGGTGAACCTTATCTGGAAAGCTTATATAATACTGATTATTGCAAGTGCTTCTGAAGCTTACGCCACTTCGCATTGCGAACGTGCCACCTCCCATGTCGTTACATACCCTGGCTCTTGAGTCAAAACCTATGGATGTCGCACTTTCGAAGTCCGGCAACCGTTTAGCAGTACTTTCGGACAGCGACCTTGCAGTATATGCTCTCAACTTGAACAAGCGACCGATACCAAAGCCTAGTCTCCTTTGGCGCAGCGATGCGGTTAAAAGTCACTCTCCGCGCCATGTGACGTTCCTAGGCGAGGATCAGGTGTTCGTACTGACTGATAGCTGGGACGAGGACGAAAGCTCTCTCTGGCATTCCGAGGGAGATGTGTTACTGCCTCAAGGACCCATCATGGAAGCCGAAAGTACGTCTCTGCTTCTTTCCAGTGTCGATCAGGAAACGCTATACACCCAGTTCCAGAGTGGTGCCTTACATCAGGTTGTCATCGATGAGACTACTTCAGATTTGCCACCGCAAATGTCCCTCATCAACAAATTTCCTTCATTCGCGCCCGAGGTTCAGGTCATCAATGTTGAGGGCCAGGTACGTGTACTATCTGCCAAGTCGTACCGGCAATAGCTGACAGCTGCAGATACTGGCATTTGGTTTGACCAAGAGCGGAGTGCTGTATGCCAATGAGCGCATATTAGCTCGCAACTGCACGTCATTCGCGGTCACTACCGCTCACCTTATCTTTACGACGACCCAGCATCTCCTCAAATTTGTTCATCTTGCTAATGTGAATGGTGAGTGCTGCTTGTATTACCGACATCTTATAAACGCTAACACTTCCCAGAATTAGAGGTACCCACAGACGAACCACAAAAGGATGAAAGATGCAGAAGCATTGAGAGAGGAGCAAAGATCGTCACAGTCATGCCAACAACGTACTCAGTCGTACTACAGATGCCGAGAGGTAACCTAGAAACGATATATCCACGAGCACTTGTGCTCGCTGCCATACGTCGAAGTATCGAAGCAGACAGATACGACGAAGCATTCTTTGCTTGTAGAAATCAGCGCGTCGATTTCAACATCCTTCACGATCACGATCCTGAGCGTTTCATGGCTAGTCTGGAGAAGATTGTTTCGCAGATAAAGAAAATAGAGCACATCGACTTGCTCTTGGCACAGCTCCGGTAGGTGGCCACCTCCACGATCATGTCTACAGCAGCTAACAATACCAGTGATGAGGACGTCTCAGAAACCATGTACAAGGAAACACTAAAGACGAAAGACTTGGCCACGAAGTCGAAGCTGTTGCGAAACCAAGTCGACAACAAAGTCAATCGCATATGCGACGCTTTCCTGGACGTACTAGAGAAGTCTCAGTACAAGGATGTGCATTTACAGAATATCATCACCGCCCACGTCTCCAAGACCCCGCCAGCTCTGGAGACTGGTCTGGCCATGATCGGACGTCTTCAAGGTGGGTCCTTCTCATTTAATATTTGGTCAACTTGCTAATTCCTTACAGCATCAAGCGATCCTCTCACCGATAAGGCTGCCGAGCACATTTGCTTTCTTGCAGACGTCAACCAGCTCTATGATACATCCTTGGGACTTTACAATCTGGACCTCGCCCTGCTGATCGCTCAACAATCACAAAAGGTAAACCTGACATATCGCATAACGAGGCGTTGTCTAACTCTTACAGGATCCGAGAGAATACCTTCCTCATCTGCAGTCTTTACAAGATCTCCCTGAAATTCGTCGCAAGTTCAAGATTGACGATCAGCTCGGACGCAAAGCAAAAGCGCTCACACATCTTAAAGATCTCCAGGCCTACGATGAAGTACAGGACTATGTGCAAAATCACGACCTTTATCCCGAGGCCTTGAGCATGTATCAATACGACAGCACCCGCTTGAGAGAAATCATGCGGGTGTATGCAGACTTCTTAAGCACCAACAACAAGAACAAAGAAGCTGCGTTGGCGTATGAGTACCTCGGCGATCATGCAGCCGCTTGGTCATGTTATCGTTCAGCCAACCTCTGGCGTGAAGCATTATCGTCTGCTGTTCTCGCCGACGTAAGCGCTGATGAGCTGTCGACTATTGCCACGGACCTCGCAGACGGTCTTACAGAATCCAAGGACTACTTGTCCGCTGCATCAATAAAACTGGATTATCTATCTGATCTCCCATCAGCAGCACGACTTCTGTGCCGAGGATGCCACTTCGCCGAAGCAGTTCGTATTGTCACGCTCCGCCGCGAACCCACACTCATAACCGAAGTCATTGACCCCGGCCTCATAGAACGAAGCGCAGACATGACGGAGTTCCTCGCCGACATGAAAGGTCAACTGCAAGCCCAAGTACCACGACTCAAGGAACTCCGGACCAGGAAAGCAGAAGACCCGATGGCGTTCTACGAGGGCATGATTGACGGCCCAGCCGATGCGAACATCCCTGACAATATCTCTCTGGCGCCCACCGATACGACAAGTGGTGGCACTTTCATGACCAGGTACACCAACCAGACGGGCACGGTGAATACGACGACTACCCGCAAGACAAGCAAGAACAAGCGTAGGGAAGAGAGGAAGCGTGCACGTGGCAAGAAGGGCACGGTGTACGAGGAGGAATATCTTACCAACTCCATCGAACGCCTCATCGAGCGTATCAACAGCATGCAAGAAGAAATCCAACGCCTTGTCGAAGGTTTGATCAGGAGAAGTATGAGGGAGCGTGCTGATGCCGTGTCCAATGCCGTTAACGAAGTCATTGAACGATGTCAGGATGCAATCAAGGAGATGTACCCACCCACGGTTGTTGGAAGCTTCGAGGGTGTGAATGGGTTACCGGTTGGTATTGAGGGTGAGGCGATGAAGCCTACCGGTGGAGATGCGACGCTTTGGGATAGTTTGCAAGAGGTGGGGAAGAAGAGGGAGGCGCCGGTTGTCAAGACGTTCGGGAGGCTTAGTATATTGGGATGAAGGATGTTATTTTGAAGTAGCTAAAGAGTATGAACGAATCCACGCCGCATGCCACCTACATGGAAGATTCATTAGGTATAATGGGTGATCAGGGCCTCCTCCGGAGGTATTCCCAGAATACAGTTTTGCTGGACTAGCAGAATATGGGATAACGTATGCATCCAACCAAACCAATTGACGCAACTTCTTGAGAGCAAAGTCCTATGCATGTAGCATGTAGCATGCGACATAAAGTTCTCCACCTCCTGGTGCAGTTGTACTATTGTGGGAGCCACGCGACTTGATGGCGGATGACGTAATTAGCACCTTGTCGCGCCTCCGGGGGGAAGAACACGATCCGCGCCTTGGGTGCATCCATCCTGTGTACGCGTCAACACGCGCATACAGAATTCAACAATTCAAAGACAAATCAGATATCTATTCATCTGTCATGCTGACGTATACAGGGCTTTATCAGATGAGGAAACTCTGCCCATCTATACCTTGCGCAGGCGACAACTCCGTACCCCAAGCCGATGCTCCCGTCACCCTTTCAGCCCAGAAGACTACTGCGCACTTCAATGCGGGTTGGCCTAAGCTCCATATACCCTGTGCCATTCTACGAGGTTGTCGGAGAGTCAGTTCTCATATGGACCTAATTTAACGCCGTGCTCCTCGCAACCACTACAGAAATCCTTTAACGCCTTCGCACCACCCTTGTCTTTGTCGGGCACCTCCGTCTTCACCAACACCCTCCATTGGTCGTGTCCTGAGTACCTGCCAATGATCGAAGCAAGTCGCTGGAGGTTGTTCTTTACGCCCTTGGCGAGTTTGTCGTGGTCAGGATCATGGATGTCGGAGTGAGCGCACAACCAGTCCAGATAGTCGCCATAGCGGTCATCTATCTGTGAGTGCTCATTGAAAGGGAGCATCCGATGGAAAAGGCTCCCTAGGTCCACATCTACTGATTTCGGGGCGGTCTGGTTTTGGTCTTGCTCTGTACAAAGAAGCGATACCGTGCGCACCAGACGATCGATGAAGATATACGGATTACCATTCTGAAGCTGGCCCTCGGAGATCTCAACATTGATCATGCGGAACTGGTTGGCCGTGTTCCAGATTGATTTCTGGTGCGTGTTGGTCGCCTTAAAGGTGTTCATGCCTCGAAGACTCTTCGACCACCGTCCACAAAAGTACTTGCTCATGTACCCTTCGGTGTTGAGGAGGAGAGAGCCTTTTCCGAAGATGACCCACATTGCCTCTTCCCTCAGCGCTTTGGAGACCTGAAGAATGTTGAATCGGCCTGCGTCAGGCTTGGCAAGTTTACTGTGTTTCGGGCAATTGGCGCGGTTCCGCTTGGACATATCGGGGTTGCAGCATTCCTTGACTGTGACGGGTCTAATGCATGGGTGGTACGAAGTTAGTACTCTCCATGTCAACTGGGGCCATAAACTGGAGTGCTTACACATCGACACCGAACGCGAGTCCATAAATCTCTTGCCGTAACTCAACAGGTAGTGCATCGAGAGTGCCAAAGCCCCCTTCTTCTCCGGACGATGGCGCGGAATTGGGGTACATATTCTGCTCGGTACTGGATGCAGCCCAAAATTTCCTTGGTGAGGCGTAGTTGTCGTACCCAGGCACAGGACTTGGTGTCCTAGACAAGTTGGTCAGGTCCGAGACACCGGTGAGCTCTGAGATATCTGACATCTCCAATGCTTTTGGCGATGAAGCCCGGAATCTGGTTGGACCGTCAGTTTCCATGTTTTTTTTTTAGTTCTTTGGTCCATAGTTCAGGCAAAGAGGTTCTCGGCGGTGAAGATGTGGAAAGGAAGCAGAAGCCTGCAGCAACAGGCAAGAGAGTAATGTGAAGACACACGGTGCGGGGCTCGTTCCGTAGTAGTCTGCCCTCACCGCGTCAAAGCAGAGCAACAACTTCCCAGGTAATTGACGATTGGCCAAGCATAGTAGGCCACCTAGGATTTAAACGATCAGGCTCTAGTTGGACCTCAATGGGGATCCAAAAGACGAATTCGGTATAGCGACGGCCAGGAAGAGGCGGTCTACATGTACCATAATCGTGTTGTCGTCATGCCATCTCATCCTAGTAGTCCTACATGTATCATTCTCAGCGATCTCGTAACGACGTCTGCATTTCTATTCTCAGTTTTCGAAGAGCTCCAGGGCAGCCTCATTTCGTTGCTCACTTCCCATGTTATCTTTTGAACGTCATCAAGCTGGAGGCTTCTCCAGATTCGTTTGCCAGTCAACCACGTGGCGATTTTGCGTTAGTCTCATTTGCTCCTACCTTCTTGATCTCCAGCGCCGCTTCCTCCCCATCTCAGTCACCGCGACAATACGCAGTCGTTACGAGACGCGACTTGCAGTGATCTGACGTTCACGGCATCGCAATACGTGCCTAATTAGTACCATCGTTCCCAAAGTGAACACACAAGCTAACAGAGATTGCCCAGGGCTATGGCCAAGACGACGAACCCCCAAGAAAGCGCGAACGACACGCCTGTCAGTACTGCAACCGGTCGTGAACAGGAAACGCGTGGCGAGAGCGATACCACCTCAGGCATGCAAACTCAGTCGCAGAGCCCGCTATTCCAATCAGCCAGGGAGATCCGAAACCAAATATACTACTACGCGCTCGATATGGGTATGTGGCGCACCTCACCCACAGTACCTCCTCCGTTTGGACTGCAGCATGCCAAGCTACAGGATCAATTCAACAAAGACGTCTTGTCTATGAACCTTCTGCTCGATTGCAAAAGAACATATCAAGAGGCAGGATCGCTGTTGACGGAAACTACACCTGTGATTGTACCTCTTCATACCCTTCAGCGACTACACACAACTTCAAAACACGCACTGAACTCTTTTTTGCGTGTCGCCATTTCATACCCCTTCGAGAATGAGAGAAAAAGGAGGAAGGGTATAAACTCTAGAAGAGTGACGAACGAACAGTATGGTTGCGCGTTACTCAAGGCCCTTGATTTGTCCATGCGTGCATTACCAAGGCTTTGTGAAAATAGAGAGGCCTGCCGGACTGTGATAGTCGATTATGGCCACTACTGGCCGACCCGACAACAATTCGTGCGTTCAATTATGAAGATGGCTAAGGACAAATTCATTAAGTGGTTGGCTGGAATCACGTACACATGTAACGAAACTGGAAGGGTAGCAGAACTTGAGGAACTGGAAAACATTGTCTGGGCTGGGAATGAGTGCGCCAAAGGTGGTGAGCATATCGCGCTTGTCGTACGAATCTTTTCTCCCGGTGTAACAGAGCGTGCTCTGTCTCTAATCGAGGAAGTCCTCAATCTTCAATGGATGGAGCAACGCCTGTATGAGGACTCTGATATGGCTTGCGCCTTCTGGCCTTGCTTGACATTGGGGTTGTGACCTTGACGCGTGACGACATCATGCAGGGCGCATGAGCGAAGTCGTAAGCACAACCACCGGACGTAAAGGTTCATTATGGGAAGCGGATTGCTTCATCCGATTTGGCTTAGTCGCTCTCATCATGACGATAGCTGGATGCCTAAGGATGAATCTACTTGCATAACATCCTTTGCAACAGGTCGAAGTGCACGGTATTTTGAATTGACTTGTCACAGCGGAATTCACATCGCTCTAGATGCATTGTCATCGTTTTCAGTTTCGATTCACTACGCCTGCATTCCTTCAAGGTCATGGGAGATGGATGTGATATGGAAATACGGCGGTCTGCACCAGTCCGATATCTACATTCATGCTTACTGCTTGCGCGTTGTTCATAGAACTCCTTTGCAGCCAAGCATACTTACTCTCAGCCGTCAGGCAAGAACTAACCAGAGGACCATCAATCTTGCGCTAATACCAACCGATTATAGATACCCAGCTCGACGCTGTCACCACTATGATCTCTCGTTAACTCAGAAATGTGGAGTTGTCTGATCCAGCCACCACGCGACGCTCCGTACAGCTTCTCGACGTTCCTCTTGAGGTCTTCGAAAAGATCATTCGGGAGTATGTGGCAAATGCAGGGGTAGTCGAATCCTGGTGCATGCGCCTCGTATGTCGTGAGTGACCGACTCTCAAACTTGACTATGCTTGCTAATGCACGAAAGGTGGATTCCGAGATTGCGTTACGAAGGATATAATCCGAAACGTCCCCTTGGAGAAGCTCCCCATGAAGCCGAAGCGACAGGTTTGAGTAGTGCTGGCGGTTATCGACAATATCCTACTCGAGCTCCTACATTACCGTATTAGAAAGCCTTCTGAACCGCTTCACCTGTTGTACGAGCTTCTCGAGGCGATGGTTGCCGAAGTGATCAAGCATTCTTCGTGCATCTCCAACGAAAAGATGAAGGCAGCCTATACCGCCAATCTCATCGCTTTCATACGCGGCTGTGCGGAGTATTATTTCCGAGTGACAATCAAAGCAGATCAGACTTCGCGCAAGTCTTTCATGAAGTCACTCCACGTTCTCTCAGCTGCTGCAGCTATGGGCGACCTTACCGCAGTCAAGACACTTCTGGACGCCAAGGGGATATTTGGTAGGAGTGGGCTCTACAATCTTCTCCACTTGAAGGCCCAGGATTCCCTGATATTGACATACTTCAGGAACCCCGTTCTCGCTGCTTCTATGACTGTTAAAGAGGAAACCCTCAAGCACTTGCTCAAGGTATTGCGACTTGCAGCTTCTGGAGAGAACCAACACCTACGTTGCAGGGTGAAGGACGATAATATACGAAGTCTTGTCGATCGGGCTTTACGCACTGCAATCAAGGCGGGCCAGGTGGCTACCGTGGAAATTCTGGTCAACTTCATCTTCGAAAATGACCCACGTCATCACATTCACGGCTGGCGAAATACGCGCGGATCTATGGCAGATACAGGTGTAAAGCGGTGTCACAAGATGCTGGATCAAGTGATTAAGTTGGGCCACCAACACTGCTTTATGGAAGATCTATTCAAGACCTCCTGGCGCTTTCGGAACACAGGTCTCGTTCGACATGTTATATACGATGAGATGTTAGACTCGAAGCGTCATGGCAGCCTACTCCATTGCGCCATCCATAATGGCTGCTATACTGCGACTAAGGCTCTCCTCGAACTCGAACTTCACTCTAACCAAGATGGCCTAGCTCACCTTGCGATTTCAAACGGCAACTATCGCATCTTACAGCTACTATTGACCCAGGGCGTCAAGCTCAAAATTGAACACGCCGCACGAGCCGAGGCGGTACTAGTGAAGTTAAATTCTGGGGACTCTGACTTCTCCGCGCATCTATCCCGTAAGAGTCATGTCTGGGGTGAGCGCGTTGGACATTGGGCTTGGTGTCAGCTGACGCACCTAGAGAGCGTACAGTCTTACGAAAAGCGTAAAAGCAGGTTGATAACGTCCTACATGGTCTTCAAGGCAATCCAGACCTGGCCGATACTACCACGATGTAGAAACTGGAAACGGGAGATGCCTCTATTAAACGCGGATGGAGGAACTGATCGAGCAAGATTCACACTGGAAAGTTGGCTGGCAGGGAGCAACATAAAGTGAGAGCGTGAGAACCTACTGCCATATACGTAGCTACGTCGCACCGCAGACAGGCTTCTATTATCGTTCCCCGAGAACAAAAAGAATGAAATACGCTCTCTTGTAACGACTGGAAGGTCGCGGCTATCGTTTTCGTGTGAATCTTCGTCCCTGAGCCCACCACGGGGTTTTCTCTAGCCTCATTCTGTTTGCTAACGCTCACTACCTTCTTTGAACACAGCCCTCTCTGCTACTCCTGTACTCTCTTTCCTTATCGTTTCTGTCATGTTTCTACACAACATAGACTGTACAAGTAGATCACAGACTTTGTTCTTATATAGATCCACCTCGAAGCAGACTGATAGTCAGACGAAAAGAAGTCCATCTTTTCTCCTTTAACTACAGCAATCGCGCTGATCGCCGGTACTTTCCGTCATCTGAGCACAGCGACTCCGACATGTCCTTCATCTCCACAAGTTCAAGTCCATTTTGGAGAAGGTGAGAAAGACCGAGTTCAAAATCTCAACCACTAACACTGGGCCTGAATGACTGCGATTGGTCAAGCTTGATGGTCTTTTTCGGCGATCTGGGCGTAAACAAGATCTCGGCTACCAGGGAAGGTAACGTCACTTTCGGTGTACGGAGAGGAAGACTGTCCGTAATTCAGCGCAGTTTTGGACCCTGGTACCAATGTCGATGGTATACTCTTGCAGATTGGAGGGATGTCATATTCTCTATGAGGAGCTGTTCCACAAAAGCGGTTCGAGGTCGTCAAGTTGTTGATCGAGTATGGCGCTGATTCTCAGTCCGCTCTTGGTCCGTCAAGCGCTACATAGTCCCTTCTCTATGGTCTCGGTAGGAATGGTATGGATGCTTAGGCTAGAGGCACGGTTTCAAGGAGCAGGACATTTACCTTCTGTCTCGATCTAGTATGCGCGAAGATGCATGAAAACTTGAAGCTAAAAATGTTCCTCTGTGTTTTCAAACGAGTGAGTTGATGATTGCATGCTGGAAGATTGAGGATTCTAGAGCGGAGATGAGGATGGGTCGACGTAGTTGCAATGTTGCATGCAAAGCCATGGCTGTCTACTGCGAACCGAAAATCGATGACGTAGAGATCTTCAGTAAACACCAATTCACCAGGTTCCTTCTTTTTACTGATATATGTCCTACGGCTTGTGTCTAGCAGCTACAAGATCGGTCGCTGATAAAGGTCAGAGCGCGTCAGCACGACATCGTCAGACGCACGCAAGCAGGCGGGAACAATTGAAGCGATGGTCAATGCATTCGCTCGAAGGGTCTTCTAGAGGTAAATGTATACATAAATCAAAGGTAGTCATCGTCCGCTCTGCTGCAGGCAATGCAATCGAAGCGTGCGGCAAAGCCTCAGCTCTTCTGAACATAATCCAACTAGCAAGTCGATGCACCGTTCGATGTACCGCTCTTGTATGCACCCGAAGTGTCGCCCAGGCACTCAGCTAAAATGGCAAATTAGCAACATGTCTCAACGACAGCCGACTCGCAAACAACTTACCAACAGTAACCAACTTGAGATTATTGTTCTTCGCCCAGCTGATCAACCACGGTGTCAAAGTGTTGACAGTAGAAGCGTAGGTCTCGTGCATGAGAGGGATGTGGCCATTGCCGCTGGTGCCAGCTTGCTGGAACTTCTGCTGGCTCTGCTGGGGTGTCTTGCCGTTCCAGTCCTCGGAATCGACATCGTCGGTAATGACGCGATATCCAAGCGTCTTCATCGTTGGGAGTACGTTTCCGCCGGTGGCAAGGTAGGGAGGACGCATATAGGTCGGCTTCACACCGATGATGTTGACGAGCGCCTGTTCAAGGCGCGTCATCTGGGAAGTTAGATCGCTAGTGGAGAGGGAGCCGAAGTTCTGCGGGTGAGACCAGGAGTGGGATGCGATCTGGTGGCCAGCTTTGTAGGCGTTCTGTAGAGCGCTCTTCTGGTTGTAGATGCATCCTACAACTATTAGAATGTGTGATCAGGCGAAAGTCACGATGCATGCTGTACATACCATATAGCGAACCGGTAACAAAGAAAGTACCCTTAGCCCCACCGGCGGTCAAGGTGTCGACGAGCTTTTGCGTGTACTGCGATGGGCCGTCATCGTAGGCGAGAGCGATTTGACCGGGCGCTGCGCACTTGGTGATAACTTGTCCCGCTGCAGGACCAGCCTGCCTCATCACATTGAGAGGGTCTGGAATCGGCCCAGCGATGGCAACCGCAGCGAACGTCGCGATAATGAGAGATTTGAGACCCATTTTGATGAAAGAACGAACTGTGTTTCCGAGATGCTCAAACTGTTGCTCAATACCCACCATCTTTATGTATAAACGCCAAGGCCTCGCCCGCTCTCCTGAGGCCATTACCGTGAAGCTTAGGGGCTCTTGGCTCGTTTATAGTAAACAACACGCTTAAACCGGATCATCGGAAGCGGCGAAAGAACCCTGTCTGGCAGATGTACTCTCAGGTGTTTGGCAACACTGTCAGCGTGTTGTTATTCTCGCTAAGGTTATTGGGGCACAAACTCCGACCGCGAGTCAGCGCAAAGCTTGGAACAGACAGGAATCCGCAGTCTTCCGCGTAACATGTCGTGTAGAGGTTCACTAGTCCAGGACCACATTAACAAAGATGTGCCCTTCACCCGAAGCATGTCCAGATACATTCGCCTTGTTTCATTCCCTACCGGTAGAATGCCGCCGGCTAATGTCAAAATCCGGGGAAGCTTGGAAATGCGCCATGTGGAGCCGCGTGACACGTCGCGAAATTAGAACTCAGATCGAGAAGGCGGTTGGAAAGGGTCCTCCGAGGTGATTCAGGCGTGGTGTGTTCTCGTAATACAGTGCGACATCGCACCTCTAGGATAGATTCCCGTCGGCCGCTGCTAATCTCAGATTGAGTTCATATGGTAGTTGCACGCCACTAGAGCTGTGTCTTGTATCTGCCAACGTTAGCTGTCTACACAAAAATAGGCATGTGCGACCAACTGTTGTATGTTAAATTCGACAACGCCCAGCGGCCCTTCAGGCCATGCACCATTCTGCTCATTGGTATCCGTCGTGCTTTCAGGTGGCACGACCGGCATTCTTTCGAGAAATTTCGAAAAGAGCGAGTCATCCGATGGTAGAGATGGCTGCTGGAAGACGGAGTTTGTCGCGGAATTAACGACATAAGCTAGCCGTCGTCCCTCTGGAGAGTCGAATCCACCCAACGCTTGCCATGCTACTCTTATAGCTACATAGGCTATGGTGTTTGATTGCGGTGCACCTACGCGCTGTTCGTATTCCTTCAACTCCAGGCATTTGGCAATGCTCATTGCGGCAGCGTTGCGCAATGCAGCGTTAGTAGGCGACGGAGACAGCGAGTCCTTGATTTGAATGACGCATATGTATGCAGTATTATAGAGCATGTACGCTGTTGCGGAGACGTGGTTGGCTATCCCCAGTGTTCTCGCCATGTCTGACTGCTCTGTCACTTCAGCTAGTTGGTTTCGATTCAAAGCCTCCCAGAGCGGATATAGCGCCTCCAGACTGCTCAGAACGGCTTCCACTTCTGCAAGCAACGATCCGAGACTCACTGGTGTGGCTCCAGAAGCAAATAGGGCATTGCGATGGCCAATGAGACGGGTACAATCGGCCAGAATGGTAAATATGTGATGCTGGAAGTACCCTCCTTCGCTTGCCTGTACGGGTGGGACTTGTCTCCACTCTTCTTTGGAGTACAGAGAGGTCCTGCACTCCGCCAACGAGCCAACAATGGAGAGGATACGCAAGCCACGAAAAATGGTAGCGGTGGTGCCATCGGACTTTTTTGGTGGACCCCGTAACATCGCGATAGCATCGAGGCCTCGCTGGTGCTTCAGAAAGTTCCTCGGTCCAGTTGGCAAGAAGATCTCGAGGAGCATACAAGACAGGGCCGTCAGTAGAGTTTCGTTCGTCAACTGCAGTTCTGGGTGAGAAAGATGTGAATTGAGCTGCCGCAAGACCTGACTGTACTGGGCATAACCTTTGTTTGTAATGTATTCCTGCCGATGCTGGCTTCCGAAAAAGGTAACGGACAGTGTTAATATTCCTTTCCGCAACAAATCAAGACCGGGGTTATCGCTTCCAGGTAGGGCTGCATAGTAGTTCTCAACCATGTTGCAGGCTATCTCGACAGGTCCGCCGCGCAGCAAGGTCTTGCGCGTATACGCTAAGCAGATATCATCTTCGAAGCCTGCAAGAGATAGCTGAGTTGGACTAGCTATCTTGGCGACTGCACTCTGAACTACGTTCGTTGGTCTAGCTTCGAATGTCCTACTCTGATCGATCCAGGTTAGGTCTTTTGGTCCTTCACATACGAGACCACGCTTTGTACATTGTCCGCATACAGGACGGTCCTCGTCTTTTATTTTTAGCACATGCATCTGGTCTCGATGAACGTGGGGTAAGCAAGTGGGTACGTACCGCATTTCACACGCCGGCGGCGACAGTTGGCGCATCCTTTCGAACGACCGCCGCGACTGACCATTCTTTGCTGTGTGTAAATAGGGGGAAAAGTACTCTCCGTCGCTTGTTCACGTCACAGGTAGGAAGACGTCTAAACACAGTAAGTCGGGATATGTGATGCAATAGGACTTTTGAGATGAATGTCTGATAAATCTGACATCGGCGAGATCGATGGTACACATGACGAGAGGATGAAAAGAAAGGGAGTTGACGAGGCCTTGGGGCTGAGTTCGCAAAGAATTCCTCTCGTGTCGGACAACGAGCGGAGCGCGCTAACTCTTGGCAGGGCGCCCAAAGATTACGCACTTGCCGCTCATGTAAGCAGAACAGAAACCTGCCAGTGATGAGTTGTTTGAATCACAAAAGCGTACACAACAGGCAGCAGTCGAGGTGATCGCCATGTAGCGACCCAGAATCATGTGTTAATTTAGGAACCTCAGAAGTAATAGCTGTTAGGTATCTGTAGCGACTGGATATGATTGTTATAGAAAGAAAATAAGACGTGATGACAAGTCTCGATACGGGAGCGGATATCCCACCATGCCACTCGACCGCCTTGATCGTAAGGCCATTTCCCATGTTGAGAACTCTCACTAAAGTCAGATATTACTCAGACTTTAAGGTGCTTGACCAGCAACCATTGCGCTACATACCAATCATCCTTTTGACCATGCCCTGTGCTAATCGGGCAACCTGAACGTTGCTACAACGCTGTTGGTTGCCACCGATAGCACTAGCGTCACAACCATCAGGGTAGAAGAAACTGGCCAGCGCAATAATTATATAGGCAGCAATCAGTAAACTACCTTCGAGGTAGTTACTGCGACCGTCTAGCACCAAGAAGTTCACCACCAACACAGTGACGAACAGTGCGACAGTCTCGAAGATGTTGAAATACAGTGTCATTTCCTTGCCCATGATCCAACCAAGGATGACGATTACGGGCGTGATGAAAATGGCGATTTGGATAGAGGAGCCAACAGCAATGCCGATAGAGAGATCCATCTTGTTTTTCATGGCGACGGTAACAGCTGTGACGTGCTCTGCGGCGTTTCCCACAATCGGAAGGATAATGAGACCGATGAAAGCTTGACTGATACCGGAGGTCTCGACCATGGGCTCGATGGCGTCACTCATGAAGTCGGCGCAAACAGCAACGAGACCTGTACTGATCAAAAGCATGAAGATTGCCGCTTTGATAGACATGTCAGGTGCTTCTTCGTCTTCGTCATCCTCGATGAGTGCCATGGCGGCCTGGGGAGAGACGGCGGGGTGCTTGACTGCGCTACCGGTAGAGTCGGCGTGGCCAATCTGCTCTGGGAGAGACTTGGATCGACGAAGAGGTGCACGTAGAGCCGCATTGTCTCGAGGTGCTGCCATGCGGATGTTGGGCGCGGGCCCGCCAAGTGGAGCTAGATTCTGAGGGTTTGAGAAGACGTTATTGGAGAGCAGCGAAGGGAGAGCTGGGCGGTTGTATCTGCGTGAGTTCATCGGGACAGCACTGTCGTGCTGTACTTCCTCAGCGAAGGTAACCTTGGGCATAAAATCATTCGATATCACCTCCTTCTCAGGAATGGTGTCGATCTTGTTACGATCACGGCGGTCCTTCTTGTTTTTCCTGTTCTTGCGTTTCTCCTTTTTCGTCAAGGATCGCGAGGTATGCGAAGCGGCTTCGAAGTCGCGAACCACTGGAACGTATTGGTCGTTGTCGGCTTCGTCACCACTCATGACATCGAAGGAGTGTCGGCGAGAAGTGATGGGAGCTGTGTTGTTGGCGGTGACAACGCTGTTGGTCCTTTCCGTTTCGAAAGGACTTTGGTTCAGCTCGGCAGAGGGGGAGCTCATGGCTGAAAGCGCGCCATCGTCTTTGGAGCTAGCGCTGGATTTGCGACGAAGCCTCTTGACCATGCGTTTGGCCTTCTTCTTCATGGTGCCATCAGAGTTGTTTGAAGAATTGTCGCTGTCGCTGCTGCTAGAGCTGGATGAAGAGTCGGAGCTGGACGAGTCGAATGCGCCGGCGAGAACACCAGGATGCGATTCCTCGTCGATAATGTGTTGGGGTGTGCTAGCATAAAGGTAGCGATGGCTCTTGAGCTGGAAGAGAAGGTACAGGCCGTAGACCAGCAACAGAATGACACTGGTACCACGACTGACGGACAGCGTCTCGTGGTCGGCAATGGCATTGTCTTCGAAAGCGGCGTGGAATGCAGTGGGCAGGAGAAGACTCATTACGGCAAGGGCCAGCATGACACCACTCATCTGGGTGACAGTGTTGTTGTAAACCTGCTCCTGGTATTTCAGACCGCCAAGTAGGAAGGCCATACCCAGGATGAGAAGCAGGTTGGCGAGAATGGATCCAAGCAGAGACGCCTGCACGACCTCGATCTGGTCAGAGGCGAGCAGAATGATGAAGAGGATCAACTCGACAGCATTTCCAAAGGACACGTTGAGCAGTGCACCGAGCGCATCTCCAACACGGGCAGCAACAACTTCGGTCGCGTGGGCGAGCAGGCCAGCCAGTGGAATGATGGCGATGGCGTTCATGGAGAAAACAATTTCGGGCTTGAGGTGCACGAGCTTGACTACAATACCAAGAGGCACGAAGACGAGCAGGACATTGATCCAGCTGTGTGTAAGGGCATTCTTGGTGTGGGTGATGAATCGGAGACTTCCGTTCTTGACACGCTCAGGCGAATAGAACGGACGCTTCTCGGATCCTATGGCGGAAGGCGTCTTTCCATCAGCCGCGGTATTGACGCTGCCATCTTCGACATCTGTCGAGTTGCTGTCTGGCGCGCCGGGCTTCTCGTTGTGGTGGCTGTGGTGGCTGTTGGTGGTGCCGGGCGCACTACGCGGGTTGCTGCCATCTAGGCCAGGATGGGCGGTCGTGTGGGGGTTGTGGGTCGGAAGGACGTCGGTCTGGGCGTCTTTCTTGCGTCCCAAGCCAAGTGCAGATGCTGCCTTAGACTTGAAGCTGCGTATAGAGGGGTCGTCGGGTTCTCCCATCGGTTTTGGTGTTGTAGAGTTTGGGTGGTGGAGGAGTACAGAGATGTACTTTGGGAGCGGTACAAGTGTGGCCAAGTAACTGAGGGCGGTGGCCACGCCTTCCTTATCAATGCTCGGCAGCCTTAACCGGCTTGGTATGTGCTTACTGCTTGAGTGGATCCCGCGTGTCTGGCGAATGACGTCGATCATCCAGCTGGATTGGCTACACGTGGACTGCGCGCACAGCCTCAGTGGCGCGCCACGTCTTGCTTGTTTGCACCTGCAATGATTCTTGTTTGCGCGCGATAAGCCCAGAAGGTGGCTCGAGGATGCTACATCACTGTGCATCAAACAGGTGTCCAATGCGGTTTGTTCATCTTGCCAGTGGAACTACAAGGGCACGGTGCGCTGCGACGCGTTATCACAGCATCCCTGACATGTTCTGGGAACAGAAAGCGCGAGGCGACGACTAGGAAGCCGCCAACATCGGCCTCTCCCCGCACGGTCATCATTGTCAATACGAAAGCTGCTGATCTTTGACGGCAATCGCGCACAGCTTCGCATTGTGACATCCGCTTTGACAGCGAAACCACTAGTTTCTCAATCTAGACTGTCCACGATACCTCATGTTACAGGCATCATGCCGAGGCCAATGACTCGGCCAATGCAGGCCGTTTGTCTCCTGCCTTATCCCCGAAAGCTTAGCACTCTTATACCACCTGGCACGCGACAAAAGCATTACGTACTCGCCTGGAAGACACGAATGCGAGTTGGACAGGAACTTGCATAGTTGAACATGTACTTTGAGTGCTTCCTGAAATGTAGAAAGCTCATAAAGGCTGTGCGTTCGCGCTGCACGTGGTGACCACGAACCCGATTTGACACTTTTCAACCATGGATGGTCAACGCACCGAAGGGTCTCATCTCAGTCACGAACGTCTGCACAACTACGAGCTCTTCGGGTCTCACGCGCAATAATGAGCTTGCTCGATCTCCCAGCTGAAATATTCCCAGATATCATACACGCTCACGTTCAGCGTAGCGACGAATCGAATTGAACAAAGTGCCAAACAGAGTCCAATATACTTGCTGTCGAAGGCAGTCTGCAAGAGCACTTCCTTGAGCTTGATAATGGAGGCGCGAACCATTGTATCCAGTTTTTAGTAGTTGCGCTACATTACAAGCACATCATTCTGAGAACCTACAATGTAACACGTGCAATGATGTCAAATGTTAGGCGGAGCGTATTTACCTCCAAAGGAAAGACTTCGCCCCTCTTGGCGCGTTCTTGGAGAAGTTTGCAGAAGACTGTAATCTCCTCTGCTGTAGCAGGAGAAAGGCCCGTCATGTAACCAGTAGCGAGTCCTGGATTGAAGAGGGCCCGCCACTTCTTCCATATGCTTCTATCCATCGTCAGTAGTGACGGGCCACCGTTGATAACCTCTAAAGTATCTTTTATGTTGGCGGGCTTATTGAGGAAAGCAGCTTCGACTTGTGATGCAACATAAGGGTTCGCGGCTACCATGATTGTCGCGTTGAAAGGCCATAGATTAAGGTAGAAGACGCCGCCATGAAATGACTCTCCTATTTGCCGTACTACCACGTGTGTTGCCGTGTTCCGTCGTAATGATTGAATGGCATCTTTCAGCACGATGAGATGGCCGAACAGAGGATGTTGATTCGGCATAGGTTTGCTATTATTAGAGATAGTCCTGTGGTTGTATCGAGGATCCAACTTACTGCACCTGATGTTTGCAGCCTCTTTGTATGCTGCCGATTAGCCATCAGCCTGGCTGCAAACATGATGAAGGCGCCAGCGACCACAGCCATGATGGCTGGCATACTGACTCGCGTCATGCTCATTAGCAGCTATAGCATTAGCAATTGCAGATGGTGACCCAGAGACATAAGTATCGTGATCCGAATCTCATAAGTGTTGGTGTTGAAGTGCTGATGAAGAAGATGCAGGGCTGAGGCCTGGGACGAGGGTAGCACGGATGGCGCTAGCGCTAACTAGGCATGGTGATGCGGGAAGACAAGTTAAGTGATGAAGGCTAAATGCCTTTCCTCTGGGGCTGTGTCCAGCAGGTCAGCGCTAGCATCGGCACCGATTTCTTATACTAGAACACTACTAACGATATTCGCTCGCGATCGCTTCCCTCATGCACGTCGATCGTATCCTACCAATATGAAAGCAGTGCTGCGGTCAACGTTATCGTTGGCATCCTGGGTATTGGTTTATCGTCGAATCATGTGTTGGGCTCGTTATGGCGTTGGTCATTATTATCCACAGAATCTTCATCAGAAATCTTGTTGACAGAAACAGGATAGCAAGTTCCAGCGTCTTGGAAGAGAGTTGACGGGTGCTGGCTCTTTAAACAAGAGGAGGCGCTGACTGCGCGTTATGGAATTGTGATGACTGTATGTATGATGGCGGTGTTGGTTCAAAACAACGAGGCGTGCAGCCGGTGCAGTGTTAGGCCACCCGGATACGCGCAGGGGCTGTGGCTTAGACACCCCCACCTCCCGTCTCCAACGCGTCACGACGTAGTGTCGAAACCATATCCCTCTATGCAACTGGCTGTGAAGACATCAGGCCTTTTTGACGCTATAGTGGTGATTTCGCATTCAAAAGCAGCGCGGCCACGTATTAGTGATTCTTCGAAGAAACATCACAACCCCTTGTCATCTTGCATTCGGTGTCTCACTTACCCTCCCTCAACTAACCTTAGCAAGCCCAAAGCTCTTCACCATGGGTCGCTGGACAGACATGGATAGTGTACGTGCCCTCTTATTGCTCTCTTTTCCTGGTAGATAGCTGACATGACTTCCAGGATGCTGGGCGACTGCCCGACGGCTTCGAGCGCATAGGCTACGACGCCGATACCCAGACCTACACCTTCCGTGACGCATCCGGCCGTATCTACGAGTCCGAGCCCGGCAATCGCTACGGGGAGCTGCGTGCTACTGGCGAGCGCTCAAAACCCATCGCCGACGAAGAACGACTCGAGCAATACGAGGCGATGGAGGATGACAACACAAGCGCCATGCGCATGATGTTGCCGTTCGTCCTGCTGATATTTGTCTTCTTGTTCCTTGTATTTAAGCTCGTGGATATGATGAGTTAGAATACATACGTCTCTGCTTGGGGAAAGGAAAATCGACAAGCATACATCACCGAAGGCGATACATGTTGGGCGGTTGCGGAGGCACATGGCATAAGTGTAGATGATGTCCTAAGCATGCGTGGGAATCAAGGAGTGGACTGTGACAGGTTGAGGATAGGGTGTGATATTTGTGTTCCCGACTTGAGATAACAGTCTTTGCCTGCTATAGCGGGTGTCACGACGCTTGCTATCGTTTGTTACTGGCCGGGCCTTCAAACTCCGGCCAGGATCCAGGCGCGCGCGTCGCAATGAGGGTGAGGATGAGGTCTTGTCTCAGCGCAGGCGCTTGTCACAATTTTTCCGAGCCCGCCAACTACTTAAACTCGGAGCTACGTGTTCAATTGTTGAACTTTACTTGTCCGGCTACACCATGGCGACGACGGCTGAGAGCCGGCCAGTATCTGTATCCCAATATCATCACTATGTCCCTCGCTTCTTGCTTCGCCGCTTCTCCACTCCCTCTCCAACCACCCGCAAGCATAACAAGAAACGGAACAGTAAACAACCAGATGACGATGTGGTCAACGCGGTCGACCTAGCTCGGGACACCGCCGAATTCGTCACCTTGCCGGTTAGACGAATGTTTGGACAAGTCGACATGTACAAGGACGATTCAGCGTTTAGCGAGACAGACCAACATCGGATTGAGAGGAAGCTGAGCGCTATTGAGGGTGACGCAAGCCGCATTGTCGCCAAGGTCGTAGACGCACACAAAGCAGGCAAGGAAGAGGTCTCGCTGTCACGTCATGAGAAGGATCTTCTGCGAAAGTTCATTTTTGTGATGAAGTACCGTAGTCCCATCTTCTACCAGCGGTTCAACCACCAGAAGGCAGAGGATTACGATTCAGACGACCGAGCCTCGTTCCTGGCATATATGCGAGAGCGTGGCTTCCAGCGCCCACTTGACGTCTGGTTCGACAACCTTCTCAAGATTATCGACAAGCCTATGGATCCTTCCGGTAAATGGACAGAGGACCTCTCTAATCACATTTACCCAGGTGATGCTGAATGGCTCTTCAGAAACATCCGGTCGATGTACCTGTCTTTCGTTATTCCTTCAGATGGCAGCGAAGAGTTCCTCCTTACTAACAACGCGTTTGGCATCTACGAAGGGCCAGCCGACTATTCCATCGACCCCTCCACTGGAAAGCAAACCATTAGCGCATACACTGAGTTCCATGTCATAAGCGTCGTGTCCCCACACTTGGTCATGATCTTGCGCCATAATCTCCTCCCAGAGCCTTTGGAAGACCAACGTGAGAGCGTCCGGGATCAAAAGAAAGTCTTGTTGGCACTTTATATGCAGGCACATGGCGATCCAGACAACGCAACATCCTTACTCCAAGACCTGCCTGTAAATAAAGCTCGAAACTCATATACCATAGTGCATAATGGTCGGCTTGAACTGGCTCAAGGTGAAAGTGGAGTGCCTACAGCCAAGGACAACTTCCACTTCACCTTGTTCCGCTTGGGAAGCAGGCACGTCCAGACTATCAACCTTATCATGCTAGACCAAGCCCACACTAGCTCATACATTGTTTTCAAGTCGAAGGTAGCGTTACGGGCAGCTCTGGACTTCTACCTAGATTTTCCAACCCGGACTAGAGGAACATACAGCCTCAAAACGATCACCGAGAGACCTGACGATCCGATGTTGCTGTCATTACGAAAACTGGAGAAGATTGCGTACACACTTGGTTCGTCTGTCAAAGCGAAGTATCATATTGATCCGCTCGTTGAGATCAAGGACGCACCGCCTGCCCATGAGGCACCCGCTTCGGATGAAGAAGCTTCGCTTGACGAGATTGTATCACAGGTGTTGAGAACTGCAACAACCGATTTTCTAGCCAAAAGTCTAGCCGACAACATCTTCGCGTTGCTTATGACCGTTTTGATGGAAGTCTTGACCAGGTTACAAATGACTGTCCTGTCAGCCCATACGCTCGACCTGCTTCTCACCACCGATGACTGGCTCTGCTTTCCAGACATGGTTGGTTCCGCGGTTCAGAAGGCGGACACCAGAGGTCTGAGTGAGCGCACAAAGGGACTTGTCGATGTCGAACTTGGAATTTGGAGGCAGGGATGGATGTATCTAGTACGGCGAGCTTTGCAGATTCCTGGAGTGGACCTCGATCATAGTGTTGAAGTCATGCGAGAGAACCTTCGCCGACAGTGCACGCCGCCCCATCCACATCTTGCCTCGGCTCTGGCGTCGGCTGTGCGTCGAGAGATCTCTCGCTCTCCAGGAGTGGCAACAGTACCACGACCGGGCCATGGCAAGGATATTCAAGCCGCTCCTGAAATGTCCAAGCAGAGATTGCGCCACTCCTTTGACGACGTCGACCATACTGTCCAAAACAACGGATCTGTGAACAACCTTGCTTTATTTGCCTTCTTCGTTGTGGTTCTTATGTGTTTCTGTCTCGCTGTTCTTGCGTGGAGACTCATATGTCTTGCACGCAGCCTAGTTGTCGGCACATGGCACCTTACCGTTCTTGTATGGAACTACTTTGGATAGATTCTGAGCAAAAGCATTGACCGTTCAATATCGAATCATGCAGTAGTTCAAGGCTACCCCATATATGTCAACGAGATTTCCTCGTCATCGACATCGAAAGGCAATTGCCCGCGGTAATCAACATCTCACGACAAGTCTATGGAAAGTAGTATGTTGAATGTTCCAATGAATATTTCGTTCTTGGCCTGCTTTTCTGACCAGTCGAACTATACTGTTACAAAGACACCTTACGCATGCTCTTCTAGAGTGGAATGAAACCCCTTGAATCATCGCCAAACCCCCCCGTACATGTCATGACATGCCATAATGCACACAAAGGAGAAACTGATATAAACTACATCTTCGGCAGACCTCACCTCCTAGTATCCAGGTCCTTGAAGGTGGCTGGGCTGGGAGGTATCAATGGCCCCTTGACGCCATCGCCTGACGGCTCTACATACCCGGGTGCCTTGCCGTACTCGCCAGAGAAGTACTTGTGGAAATCTTGGCTATCTTCGTAAGGTCGTGGTCCAAGTAATCTGATCATGTCTTCACGGCCGAGCATCTCCTTCTTGAGTAGTTCCTCTGCTACAAGACCGACTTCGTGCTTCTTCTCGGTGAGAAGATCCTTGCATTGCTTGTAGGCTTCATCGACGATGCGCTTGACCTCCATGTCGATGTTCTTGGCTGTATCCTCGGAGAAGGGCTTTGTGAGCTGTTGACCCTCGCCGTCTTCGAAGTAGATGTATCCAATCTTCTTGCTCATGCCCCATTTGCTGACCATGGCTGTAGCCATTTGGGTAACCTTGCGGAAGTCGTCGGATGCGCCGGAGGTGACAGTATCAAAGTGGAGCTCTTCAGATACACGTCCACCGAGTGTCATGGCCATACGGTCCATCAGCTGGTTTACGTTCATGAGATATGTGTCGCCGTTGGGAAGGTACTGCGCGTAACCAAGAGCACCCTGGCCACGGGGAATGATGGAAACCTTGAGAAGAGGATCTGCCCATTTGAAGTACCAACCGCAGATAGCGTGGCCGGCTTCGTGGTAGGCGACAGTCTTCTTCTCTTCAGGCTTCAGGACGAGTGACTTTTTCTCCAGACCACCAATGACGCGCTCGATGGCTTGCTCAAAGTGTACCATGGCAACAGTCTCAGCATTAGCGCGAGCAGCTGCGGTTCGTTAGCAGATGTATAATTGAGAGGAGAATCATTACTTGCCGATCAAAGCAGCTTCGTTGACACAGTTGGCAATGTCAGCACCAGAGAAGCCCGGTGTCAAAGCTGCTAATCTGCCCTTCAAGAATTCCATATCTTCGTTGGTGATGATCTTCTTCAGATGTACACCGAAGATTTGTGCTCGGCCGTCCATGGTAGGCTTATCGATGTTGATGTGCCTGTCGAAACGACCGGGTCTCATGAGCGCTTTGTCCAGAACATCGGGTCGGTTGGTACCAGCCAATACGACTACTTGCTCAGTGGTGTTGAATCCATCCATCTCTGTCAGGATTTGGTTGAGAGTAGCTTCTCGCTCGTCGTTGCCACCACCGAAGTTCTGCTTCGATCGGGCACGACCGATAGCGTCAATCTCGTCAATGAAGATGATGCAAGGTGTGCTCTTGCGCGCATTTGCGAACAAATCTCGGACACGCGACGCACCAACACCAACAAACATTTCGACGAACTCAGAACCACTGACACTGAAGAAGGGAACGCCTGACTCTCCCGCAGTAGCCTTGGCAAGGAGGGTCTTACCAGTACCTGGGGATCCAGATAGAATAGCACCGCGAGGGATCTTCGCACCGAGCTTCTGGAATCGGCTGGGGTCCTTGAGGAAAGAGACAAATTCCATAATCTCTTGCTTGGCTTCGTCCATACCAGCGACATCTGAGAACTTGACCTTGACGTCCGTCTCGTGGTTGAACTTCTTAGCGCGACTCTTGCCCATGCCGAAGACGCCGCCACCTCCGCCAGCGCCGCCTCCCGCACGTCTTGTGAAGTAAAAAAGCGAACCAAGGAGGAGGATAGTGGGGCCGAAGGATAAGAAGGTGCCGAACCAGGAGATCTCGTTGGAGTACGCTACAGGTATGCGCTCGGAGCTGGGGATGCCCAACTCGTACTGTGCATCGTCCATCTTGCGCTCGAAAGCCTCGACGGAGCCAATCGTGAAGTAGTAGTAGAAGTTCTGGTTGACGGACGGCGAGTCAGGGTACATGCCCGCGACGGCCTCACGGTGCAGGTGGACCTTTGCCCTGTTGCCATTCAGGATGACAATCTTCTCGACCAGGCCCTTGTCCAGGAAGGTTGTTCGGAACTCCTGCCATGTTATCTCCTTGGAGTTCTCGCCCGGGAAGATGGTCTTGTATGTGATGTATGCGAGGAAGGCGCTGATGAGGATCGTGTTGGTGTCCATACCGCCGCCAAACATGGGCCCGACCGGCCCGCCAGCCCCGCCAGCGCCACCCTTGGAACCCTTGCCCGTGCCTGGGCCTGGGTCGTGTGCGCCCGACTTCTGTTGTGGCTCTTGGGAGCCATCATCCTTGAACTTCTGCTGATCAGCCACCTTGCGGGCCATGTTGGTTGTTAACCGCGATATCTTAGCCGCGGTGGCCAGATCCAGCTTCTCGCCCCTCTCCAGCTTGTCCATCTCCTGTCGTAGCTCTGGTGGGATTCCGGTGCGCTTGATCTCGTCCATTGCCTCCTTGATGTTCTGCTTCTGCGACTTGGGAACGCCCATTGACACAAACGAGACTAGCTGGTCCAGCATCTTCTCCTCCTCGGGGGTAAGCTTGGACATCTGAGTCTCTCCCTCCTTCTTTGCAGACTCGGGCTGGTCTGCCTGGCCGTCCTTCTTGTTCTTGGGCTCTCCGGGCGGGCCGGTCGCGAATCTCCGCGCCCGTTGCTGGGTATATATGCATTGTGGTATGGGTGCTCGTGTGCGTAGTGTGTGTGGTGCCCTCGTGGCCGCGTTGAGGCAAGGTCGGGATAGTCGCGCCAAGTTGCCTGAGCGGCGGAGGAGAGTCGACATGGCGGCGGAACAGATGTGACGGGAGTGCGGGGCGGGGGGTAGCAATGGGGGTGGGTATATGGCAGATAAGTAGAGTGAAAGCAATACCGCGCCTGTTCAGACTGCCTCGGGCTGGCAGTAGGAGACTGTCTTGTGGCGGGTGCGCTTCGATGGCGAAAGCTAGGATATGACAGAATCATCGAACTTCTACCCATGCCACCGACTTGCCGACTGGCCATGACTAAGCGGGGCTGCCCACCTTACGCGTGAACATGTGCTAGAGCCTGGGCCTGGATGTCGACTCAGTCATCCTTTGTATCTAGATTTGTTTTCTTCCTAGTCGCAATGCTTTGCAGAGACGTGCATTGGTGATGGCTGCTGGTGTTGCTACTACTAGACGCTCTCTGCTTTAGCTCGGCTGATCACATTCCACACCCAAGACATCCTTGATGTATTCTTCGGCCATATCATACCTTCAACGTTTTCAATTGAATAGCTGCATTACCAACAGCAGTCTACACTGGCGTAGGTTTCGCACCCAAACATCACCACAAAGGCCGCATGTCGATCATCCAGATGCGCCATGCATACATGCACGGATCTACTAGTTCCAGTTGTAAGCCCGGTCAGCTACCATCCTGAGCTCTTCAGCCCCCAGCAATAGCGTAGTACAGCGCCAACTTTGCCATTTCGCACCACGATATATATCTGGAGACAAGAAGCTTTCCTACTGCTGGTGATTCCTGAATCATAACATATCCTTCTGTGACAATGCGTTGCTCCGTGTCTATATTTGTTGCGCTCTCCTTATCCTCCCCTGTAACTGCCCAAACCTGCGATACACTGAACAACACCACCTACCTTACGGCTCCTGCATTAGTCACCACACGTCAAAACACTTCCACTATCCAGTGCTGGCGTCTGAAGAACCCCTTCATGGTGTCTACAACAGCAGGCATTTCAGGAAGCCGTGTATTGACCCTAGGCGATGTAACGAATCTAAGCTATGTTATTCAGCCACCACGCTTCGAAGGCGGATTGCACAACGCTCCTGTGCCACAGTGAGTTAGACCTCCCTATACACTAATTTGCGCTGACGCTACCGAGGATCGTACAGTTGTTAGCTGGACTCGCGCATATTACTCTGCCCCAAGACCCGTCTCGGGAACTATGGTTGTATGGAGGCAAAGGGGGTCTGCTGTTTGCTGCCGACCTGACAGGCGAGGGACATGTCACGACGTATCCGAGCGACCAAGAAACGGTTACTATTACTGCGCCTTTCGAGGGTGGTGTGATCCCCGAGTATGAAGTGATCAACCAAGGGCCGTGTACTGGGCGACAGACGTTCATCTAGTAGACTGAAATGCGACATGGGTGGAATGGAAGGTGCATGTTGGTTGTACAGTCTATCCATTGGCTTGATACAAAGAGAATTGTCGTGTTCCACCTCCTCTCTCCGACTCCTCCTACTATACACCCTCATCCATCTCTCTTCTTCTTCACTCGCTTACTCCTCGTCGGCGAACATGGCGCGGCCGGTCTTGGAGTTGAGGAACTCGTTCCTGTTGTTGTTGTCAGCTTCCTTTCACATGCACCAATGCCCTGCCATGTCCCTGCTGTTCTCCTCAACATCTGTCGACTCACCTCTCAATAGCCCACTGCATGGTACCGTATGCGATGGCCAGAGGCGGGATGAAGTAGAGAACCTGGTTCCTTGAGCGGCGCATGACGTTCCAGAAGCCCTTGCCGATGAAGGTGGCCATGGGACGCTGACGGTTGGGGCTCAGTGCGTAGGTGACAACGCCCTTTCCGGGTCGGCCACCGCCCTCGTAGGGGTTACCCCATGAGCCGATGTGCCATCTATGCCACTGTCAGCATGTTCCCTTCTCTACTCCGATGGTTGTGCGGTGGAACGTGGTTCGGGATGTGGATTCTTTCGGAGAGGGTGGCTGCGGTGGCGTGCGGCGGAATTGCAGACGTACGTGGTCTTGGTCTTCGCGTGGATGTCGGTAGGTCCGAGAGCCATTGTGACGATGTGAGTGGTGGTTGTGGAGGTGCAATGCGTGGGAGGGCAGCGTTGACGTTCCTGTCAGAAAGCTGCGAGCGGCGCTGCTATGCCAAGCCTTTTCCAGTTGGCTGAAACAGGCATAGCGCCGCAAGAGCGAATAACGCCAACGTGATTGGTCGTCAAGGCACCTCTCGCGTCACTGGATCGGAAGCCATCGCAAGGGGACCTTATTCTTTCGGGCAATTCGATTTCTCTGGACCCGATCAACTCCTATGCTTTAGTCTGACTCTCCCATAACTCCGATAGATCTGCCGTCAGCGCGCCAGCAACAGCATACCCGCGTTGCAACACCATGTGGAATAAGGTCATGATCTCATTCCTGTCCCAAGCAGTCCGAACACGCGCTCCTGCGACTCTCAACGGAAAGAACAGTAACACACCTGCAGCCCCAGTGGCCAACAACCCATGACTTAACCGAAGGATTTCGTGTGTGTGCCACTCGATCTGAGCACGAGCTAGAACCGGCGCCCGTGGCGCCGTAGGCTTGTTCCAGTGTACATGGTAGTCATAAGTACCTGAGAGGTAGATGCTGACGGCATGGTAGTATACGTGGGCGACAAGAAGTTCTGGGTCCAATCCATCCGATGCATGCTGCCATGCGTTGCTGCCATCCCACCACTCATGCAAAGATCGTTGGAGCAGCAAGCCTTCAGCAGCTAGGTACTGTGCTCGTTCGTTCTGCGCTTCCTCTGGCAAATGCCCTGCTTCCGATTCACAATACTGAAAAACGCGTATACTCAACTCAGAAAAGCTAGGCAACATATCGAAGAGCGCCTCTTTCGGGTGCCAAACAGGCGCTCCTTCGCCGCTCCAAAGGTCTGCTAGAGCGCTGGTCCATGCACGCTCACTCAAGAAGGTAGGCTCGGAGTATATCAAGGCCCTCGATATTTCGAATATGCGGGCAGAGAGGAAGAAGACACGCTTTTGCGTACTCTTTCTGTCTGGAAGAGCAAGGCAAGAAGGGGATTGAAGGCGTAGAATTGCGCAAGTTCTGTGCAGGAAGTGCGAGAGCCAATTGGTTCCGCTGGCATCGCACATCAGCTAAGCTGTGTCAGATTATGATCAAGTCTGCTCAAACAGTGTCGCATACCTCGAAGAGGCCAAGAAGAAAAGTTGTCCAGAGCGTGGAAGAATCATCTACAAACTTGTTCTGGCCAATTTGGGCCTGAACACAGCGCACCGATCCAGCATAAAGCTGCATCGCACTCCGGCGCTCTTTCAGACCATCAACCCCCGATTCTGAGCGTTGAATTCGCTGGAACCTGTGTAGAGCTGCTATTGCGCAGAGAGCATCTCTCAATGCGGCCGAAGAGTGCATCATGCTCTGCAGCTCACTTTGCACTAGCAAGTTGCCACGCGAGAGAGTATTCATGGGCAAAAAGGAGCTAAAGAAGTATGTCACATCTTGCTCAGTTTTCCCCGTCCTAACTCGCGATGAGAGTTGCATTCGGCTCTCGGCTCCTGGGTTGACGAAAACGAAGCTCGAAGTCGCAGACCGTGTGGGTGCTATGCATGTTTGTTGTGTTCGTTTACAGCGATCACACGGCATTCCTCCATCGCACTTAGCCTATTAGCGGAGTCAGAATCTAGATGGCCAAAACACTTGCCTTGATCTTTCGCTTGGTACAGGCTTCGCATCGTTTCCGTCTAGCCTTACGGCCATCATATGGCCCAATGCTGGCTGGCATATGTGGCTTGCGATCCCACGAACGCTAAGTTGTGTTACGGCAAGGGCTGATTCTTAATGCAGAGCACACATGGAGGGCTTGTTTTCCGACAACATCGAAAATTCCAGGACGTCAAGAAGAATGCTTTAGGAAGTGGTATCGCTTGATGAGGGACGAAGCATACGAGCAGCGGGCCCTAGTAGAGGCGGTGCCATCTGACCTGACCGTTTTAGGAAGCGAAAGAACGCGTCTAGCCTTCGTTGAGACTAGACACTAATACCACCGATGAGGCACCGGCGAAGACCACCTTCATCACCCATGCCGGTCAAAAGTGCGGCCCTGCTGCATTAGTGTACTTGCCCGAGGACAGTGGTACTCGCTACTATATCTGTTTTTGGTCATGATAGAGCGCCCTGAGAAGGGTCGAACTTACGTGCTTCCCTCGAGCCAGAACTATAGATACCACTGGGACACTGTTACGAATTGTATACAACCACCCTTCTCTGCCTGTTCCGTCCAACTCGCAGCGAAACTCCGCATAACATCTTCATCATCAATTTTCGACATCATGGGACTTTGCCGTTCACTTTTCCTCGTACTTTTGGCATCCTCGCCAGGCATTGTATTTGCCAGAACCGTACTCCCCGTTGTTGGCTCCCACCATTACGATGTAATGATCGCTTTCGCATCGCTCACAGACCATGATCGCTTAGATCCATATGCCAACAATAGCAGCCCTCGATCTGTCATGGTATCTAGCTTCTATCCTGTCACCCAATGCCGCCGCAGCAAGATCGAATCCTACATGCCGCCCGCTACCGCATTCTCCATGGATACCAAGTTCGGCGCATACGGCCTTCCCAACGGCAGCTTTCAATCACTGGGTCTCAAGACGTGCATGACTACAACAAAACAAGGCGCTTGCTCTGGTGACTCCTCGCCGGTCGTACTGTTCTCAGGCGCACTCGCCACATCTCGACATCTGTACAACGCCATGCTCCAGAATATCGCGTCTGCTGGTTATGTGGTACTCTCCATCGACCATCCCTACGATGCCGACATGGTTGAATTTCCCGATGGTACTATAGTGACCGGCGTCGACATTGACGGCGATGCAGAGATTGAGTTTGCCCTCAACACACGAGTCGCAGATATCGAGTTCGTCTCCAACCAAATCTACAACGTCTCAGCTTCAAAAAGTCTGTTTCCGATAAACTTGCGCCGCGAACGGGTATCCAAGATGGCCGTTATCGGACATTCTTTGGGTGGTGCAGCAGCTGCTAGTGCAATGATGAAGATGCCTTCTCTCAGAGGTGGAGTCAATCTTGACGGCTCCATGTTTGGTCCTGTATTGACAACCGGCTTCAACCGTCCCTTCATGCTGATGGGTCACGAAAACAAGACACAAGAAACCGATCCGTCCTGGAAGACCCTCTGGCCACGCCTCACTGGTTGGAAGAAGGAGCTTGAAGTAAAGAATTCCGCACACTACAGCTTCTCAGACCTTCCCTCGGTCATATCTGCGTTGGGTCTGGATGGGAAGTTGCCAGCGCAGGTGGGAGAGCTTCTGGGTTCTATCAAGGGTCGCAGAATGACGAATCTTACAACCAAGTACATTGTTACCTTCTTAGATATGGTGTTGAAAGATGGGAAAGAGGGTACATTTTCCCAAGCTGGGGATCAATTTCCAGAGGTGTCAGAAGTGGCTTAGGCCAGAGTCCATGGTGATCTAGAGTAGAGTACTTAGTCGTCAGTCATAGTAGTTGTAATTTGTATACCTCGGTAGTACACCGGGTTCGTGAATCAGTCTTTGCACGTGCAGATTGGATCCTTCACTTGGATGATCGCTTCTACGGTAATATTACTTTTTTCAACAAGTATCTACGCAGTTGCTGGACCTGCATTGATTGGAGTCGTACGCTGAGGTTTACATACGAATATGCTGTTCATATCCAGGCGTCAACCGTGACATTCTATATTGCGTCGTAGACCGTGGCGCGCGCGGGCGTCACGAATGCCTTGACGAGAAACGTCATCGCCGGATCCTATCGTGATGGTGTGATCGCATGTTCCTACTAATGCAAGCGTATCCATAGAGCTGATTTCTTCCTATCGCTACCAGATACACGTAAAGAGCAGCCTTTTGAGACAAGTATGTGCTGTGACGATGAGAGCTGTGAAGAAGGCGGCCATGCAGCGCGACACTTACATACTAATTCAACTCTTACAGGAATGTGTGAAGGCTCAGAGCCAGTACCAACAACAGTAGGCGCAAAGGTGACGTTCTGTATGCACTATTAGTAGGTCTAGATTTGGAGCTTGCCGTTCGATAAAAGGTTCTTCCAGTGGTCCCGATGTTTCTAGCGTGATGACGTCATATGCGGCCGTTGTGATCCATCATTGAAATGAGGTACATCAGCTCAAGCACAAGACGAGATTCTGACAATCCGCATCACAGATTCTGATTCAAAACTTTCAACTATGGCACCTAAGATCTTCTTGTATGTAAATCTATCGGAATGCTGATTGATTCGCTAACTTCTCTTGCTCTTCAGCACTGGCGCAACTGGCTATATTGGAGGCGACACCCTCTTTGCGCTGTACAGCAAGCATTCTGATTACGAGATTGCGGCTCTTATACGAACAGGTAATGATCAGTGCCATTCTTATAGCTGTACAGCATACTGACAATGGTATAGAGGAGAAAGCAAAGTCCGTCACCGAGGCTTTCCCCAAGGTACGGATCGTCATTGGTGGTTTGGACGACTCCAAGATCCTAGAAGATGAGGCGGCAAAGGCAGATGTAGTAATTCGTAGGTTACTCACAGCGTTGCATGGCAATGCAGCCAGTGCTAACGATTCGCAGACACTGCAGATGCGTCAGACCACGAAGGCGCCGCGAAAGCGATCGCAAAGGGTCTAGCATCTGGTCATTCCAAGGAGAAGCCTGGGTTCTGGCTGCACACGGGTGGCGCCGGTATCCTGTGCTGGGAGACTATGCGTGACGACAACAAGTTGGGCGAATGGTCGGAACGCGAATACAACGACTGGACGGCCGTGCAAGACTTGACTGGATTGCCAGGAGATGCCTTCCATAAGAACGTCGACGATCTTGTGTTGACCGCTGGATCTGAATCGGTCAAGACAGCTATCCTATGCCCACCAACCATCTACGGACGCGGACGAGGCCCACTGAACACCCGAAGCAGACAAGCCTACGAGCTCGCACACTTGATCTTAACCGGCCAATACGTCCCCGTCATCGGCCAAGGGAAAGCGCGCTGGAATAACGTCCACGTCTCAGACCTTGCGCAACTCTTTGTTCTGCTGACCGAAGCCGCTGTAAACAACAACACCGACTCCAAGCTCTGGAACGAGCAGGGTTACTACCTAGTCGAAAACGGCGAGCACGTGTGGGCAGATCTCGCGCGTCTCATGGGTAAGAAGGCGACGGAGCTCGGTCTCGTTGACAAGAAGGAGTTGAAAGAGCAACAGCTTGGTAAGGACAAGGCGATTGAGCAGGCGGGTTTCGAGGCTGTTAGTTGGGGTTTCAACAGCCGCGGTAGGGCAGAGAGGGCGAAGAAGTTGGTTGGATGGCAGCCGAAGGGACCGAGCATTGAGGATACCGTCGAGGAGATACTCAAGGACGAGAAGAGTAGGCTAGAGAAGAAGTAGATTAATGAGCAGCCTTCTGCAGACTTACGACAGCGTAATTGGCCTCTAGAAAGACGTAGCAGATTCAACAAATCATGTACTTAGTATGCCGGTACTGGTCACTCTAATAATGATCACGGGAAATCCCAGCCTCTGTTCAATACATGATAGACTAGACGGATGCTGAATGTATGCCAAAACATAAGCGTGCAACATGCAATTGGCACAGCAAGGCAGACTTGCGTATCTTCGGGTTGCATCAATACGGCGCCCAGGCTACGCCACAATCCCTCGCCTAGATGTTTCACATGCCCAGGCAACAGCATTGGCACCTTATCGCGATATCGGGCACAAGACCACAAGGTACACTGGCGTTCCGTTCTCTCCCAACCCTGGTGAATGGAAGATTTCCCTTTGCACGTTGAAGTAATCTAGGGCTAGTCGCTCACACCACCAAACATCTTCATCGGCATGGCGAGTGTCAACAGTCGCCCGCTTGGGCAACAGACTCTGCGGGGCTTTGGCATCTTCCAAGCAATCATCTCAATACCCACGATGATCGTCTTGGGTTTTTTTGCTTCGGATGAGATGGTGTTCCCTTACCACGAGAACTTTTATTACTTCTTGTAAGAATGTTTTGCCATGTCCCCTTTTCATTCAACATTGCCGCTGACGGTGTCTGCAGTGCACTCTCCATGACGGCGTTCATGTCTGCCGGTATCGCGTTCATCGTTTACGTTCAGCGCAAGGCGATTGCGACACCGTACCAGGCGCTTATGTTTGAGGTTGCGAAATCGGTGCTTGCAACAGGGCTGTGGCTTTGGCTGATATTGGATTCTGCATTCGGTCCCTGGCGTGTTCAGCATCATTATCATGCGCCAGACACCCACGCGGATCCGGACTATGTCAAGAGACGAATCCAGCATGATGCGCTTGCAAGTCTGGTGCTGATGTAAGACGGCGTCTTATCCGTTCAGATTGAACATGAGCTAACGCTGTCCAGTATATTCTTCTATCCACCGCTTGGGTATTCGTACGTTGTTTGGAGGACAAAGGGCAGCCATGGAGACATTGCCCATGCAGGTGACGACGGCGAGAACGATGTGGATCGGGAGGAAAGAGCTCCACTGCTTTCGCAAGCGAGTGGAAGGACCTTGGGTTAGTGCTGAGACATCAGCAACATATCTAGAGCACGCGTGCGGACAGACAGCGTAGTTCAGACGGCAGAGTTGTGAACAGCAGCCAGGTCACTGCGCTTCCGACGTGAATCGCTGGTCATGCCAGAGAATACATTGCAAAAATTTGTTTGTGCAAAAAAAATTAAAAAAAATTAAGCATCAGGTAGAATTTATTCTTTCTGTGAGTATGTGACAGGTACCATTCAAATACTGAGTCTTTGATGTGACTGCTCGCAGCTCGCACGCCTACCACAGCAAGCGTGCGTGACTGCGGGGTGACATGTCCTCCTCCCGTTGGACCATGTAATCTGACCATACAGCGGTTAAGACGTGCTTCCTCGTGGCGCGAAGTTGGTCATTTGCCTGCCCTCTGTTCGATGTTCCTCCGCTAAAGGATATTCGCGAGTGTGTGCCTCCACAGCTTGTCGTCCAGCCAGTCATTCCAAGCCCAACAAGCAATTCTTCAGAAGTCGTTTGGCCAGCACTTCTCCTTGGGCCATGTCGTGGCGTCGTGGCTGGCGGCGTGGGCCTCGAGCTGCGCCTTGTTGGTGTTGACGATCTCACGGCGGCAGTTCTGGCACTGTAGGGGTTGGGCCGTCAGCTATGCGCAGTGATGCCGTGCAATGCAAGAGCATCAGGTGGGAAGCGCGAGAGTGCCTACGATGGACGTGGGCTTGGGCGCCTTCACGGGCAGACCGTTTGCCTTGACGGGCGCGCGGGTGCCAGCCTTGTCGGCCTTCTTGTGCTCGCGCTGGATCTGGTTATCGTGTCAGTATGTCTTGTGGTGAGCAGTGGACATGTACTGCGAGACGTACTCTGTCCTTCTTGGAAATAGGCATGGTGGTGGATCGAGTGGATATGTTGGTGCAGAAGCGAGGGGAAATGTTCTGCACATAGCGCGGGAGAGCGCGATCACTTTGATCAGGGTCTCGCTTAGCGCGTAGTCTGACAGATAAGCCCCGCTGGTCGCGATTCTCACCTTCACGTGCTTCACTCCATCTTCTTCTCGTGAGACAGCATGCAGAGATTCGTAGCAGCATCAAAGTGCTGCAAACCAACTTACTCGGCTCTCCTACGTCTTGAGATGTACCTGTGGGAGGAATGTCGGTACATGCTTGGACATCGTGCGGAAAAACGCGTAATCGATTTCTTCTTAATCTTGACAAGAGACAGGTGAAGTGACTCTGTCTATACATTAGGCTAATAAAGGAAGAAACAATAGTGCTCTGGATCATCAGTGTCGTCGATTACGAAAACTCGATGTCTTCCAGCGGTACTCCGCGCTTGAGTAGCTCCGGTTTTGTCAACCTTGGATCCAAAGCCGTCAATATACCTGGCGCGCTTTCGTGGAAGAAGTCCTCCCAGAATTGCCCTTGAGCATCGGTGATGCGCCCCCATCCTGATGGTAATGCAGCACCCAGCCTTGGATCTCCGACCTGAATTCGTTTAGTTTCTGTATTCAGATAGACCCAATACGTGCTTCCAGACTCTGGATCATAACGTAGCACCTCTCGATATCTTCTAGGCAAACGACCCAAGATTGCCTCGTTACTACTGATCCCAGACACGTAGCTTTCTCCGATTATCCTGTATCGTCCGTTTGAATCTGGACGTATGATCATTGGAACGTCACAACCAAGTAACACGCAGATCTCATCACCCTCTCGCATGTTTGCGGGACCTATACCAATATGGCCTCGGGATGTTTTGAAGAAAGCTCGCCCCTCACACTTCCTGAACACATGTCCCGAAAAGAATATCGTGGCTTGATCCATGACAATCTCGTCCTCGTAACGCCGAAGAATGTTTGAGAAGACTGTTGACGATGAAGCTAAGCTTGGAGACGACCTCGATGGTGGCATGTAGTAGTCCGCTAGGACACCTCCACATATGGCATGACAAAACGCCTCAGCCATAGATTTACCATCGACATATCTAGAAGCCATGCCTACACGATGCGTCCAGGCTCGGATCCCCCAGACGGCATTCCTAAGAGAGGCATGAAAATAGTCTTTCTTGGTGATTTGACCCAAGCGTATTCCTGTCACCCTTAACGCCCTATCCTTCAACAGTTCTACCTCGCATGTAGAATACCCAGAAGCAAAGGAATGGATATCATTGCGCTTCTTCGAGTCCATCAGACGCGGTACCCAAGACGGCCAGTTATCCATTGTCTGTTCGGATCCGCAAAGAGACAACATATCGAGGCGTTTTGACTCTTTTGCCGAGTACATCATCAATTCCATGTACACATCCACCACAGGCTTATTGTAATCGGGTCGTATATCTATTTGCAGCCCATGCACGGATGACAACCCCAAGATGCCGTATACACGATCTCGCTGATCGACGCATCGAGCATGTCGCATGGTTGCAAGCAGCTCGCAGAGCTCCATTCTGTCGTTTCTTGCAAGATTGTAACCGTTTTGCAAGGGCGCGAAGAACTTTTCATCGCTGTCAACTGCATATGGACTCACGCTTCGCTTGTAGACGATACAATCTAGCAAGGTCCGGAGTCGTATCCAGCGCATGGTGTCGGTGCCACACATGATAATCGCATTTGATTTGGCTAGGCGTATCTCCTGCCATATCCAAAGCCGTTGGAACCATCTCCTTTGCAGGAAAGCTGCGATTGCCTTCCAGGTCATTATATCATACGGGAGCTGTGCCTGTATGTCGCCCCAATGAGCATCATCCAGTCGGTCGGACAGACATCTCAGCGACCCAAAATCATTGACCTCTACCTTGGTACCAAGAAATTCGCACGTACTCATAACCGTCTTGCTGCTAGTATCGTCTGTTCCTAACCAGATGATCACTCTTTCTGCTGATCTATAGATATCAGCCATACGCTGGACTTGCTGACCTCTCTCTTTTAAATCTTTTTGGTTGATGGCGATACTGTCTATCCACAATGTTCTGGGTAAAACAGGATCGCGAATGTACGGTAAGGCCTCCGCAAGGTTTTTGGTGATATCGATGCTATGCTCATTTTCGGACGAAATGCGTAGTTTGGCGGGCGATCTGGCCGGGCCCCAAGTGTATGATAGTGCTTCGTATTTGGGTATGTCTTCTTTTGTAAGACGAACAATGTTGACATCGCAGATCACTTCGCAATCTCGATCTGCCGCGGGTAGCAAGGTTACCAACCTAATCTGATCATTGCTTAGCGACTGGTAGACGTATTGATTCATTTTCGTTCCCACTGCAGCTTTAGAGCTGTCGTATTCGCCTACGAAAAGACTTGATCTGGTGCCTTAGGGGAAACCGTAAGAATGAACATTTCGAGTATGCTTCCAAAAGAGAACCGAAATGGAACACACCGTCTGTACATTGTGGGCGTACATGGTGGGGTACGCATCGCAGCCTGTACAGTCATCCTGCAGCCTTATGCGGGGGCCAACATGCTGATAGCAGCCGTTCCCGCAGAAAATTGGTATACCCATACCATGGCGTAATGCGCCGCGTAAATCACTACCTACTGGTCTCTGATACCTGACTTCGCAAGATGCGGTGGTGGTGCAAGGTTGACATTACTAGTATTAGTACAAACAGACGCGGGTATGCTCATCTGCTCCCGACAGCAGCAGAGAACACGTGCGGAAGAACGAACATCGCATTCATCAAACAGACGATATCGGTGCGACAACGGGGACCAAAAGCAGAAGTAAACAACGATCTCGATGAAGAAGGAATATCGTGAAGGTCCATGCACGTGGCGAAGAAACCCCGAATCGCGGCTTCCTCTTCCACGTTCTAGCCCACGATTCCCCTGCCCCCAATTGGCCAGCGGAGACAAACAACGCGCTATTTTTACCAGAACTTCTGTCGCGCTGACTATCCAAACCTCTGATTCCCTCAGCGCTCTCAAGAAATATTCCAAGTCAAGACCTTGCCCGCTGCGACAACCAACCCCTAAAAGACATTCCTGAGTGATTTTTTCGTGGATCACCTGGGAAAGAGACGATAAAATGGCTCGTGGCAACCAGCGCGACAAGGCTCGGGAGAAGAACCTTAAGGAGCAGGCTGGAAAGGTATGTTCTGCCGCTGTCTTTGCCACGCACGACTACAGACTCCGTTGTTTGCTTCAAAGAAACGCTCACTGACTTTATGGATAGAAAGGCAAGAACACTGTATGTGCATACGATAAAGGCTGCCTATAGGGGCTTTGAGGGGTGTTGGCTAATCACAGGCTGCAGCAATCCGGTACCGAATTCGCGCGTACCAAGGAGAACGTAGCAGAGATCATGCGTGCTAAGCAGGCTGCTGGTAAGTTATCAATGTCGCTTATTGAGTCTACATGAACTCATACGGGCTATGTATGGGTTGACCGAACACGATGCTGACTCCTTGTGTAGCTGAGGCAAAGAGGGCCGCTGAGGGCGCTAAGAAATGAGCGGTCAGACAAGATGCGCAACGCGATAACGACAACACTTTGACACGCCATTGGCACAGGTCAACTCGTTTAGAAGCCTATTATCATGGAAGCGGAGTTTACTGGGTCTGGATTCGAAGGCGAAAGAGTGTGCTTGGTCTGATTTTGGATATACCGAATACACCGATTTCTGGGTTTGAACGCCGTGAGAAGCCCATCGCGCCTAATTTCACATGCAACACATGGAACTTTTTGTCGCGACTGAAAAATAAAAGCAATGCACTAACAAAATTCTGGAGGAGAGCATAGAGCCTGAAAGTGCGATCTCTTGGATCTAGCTCTAATACTGAAGTTTTACATCGTTACAATCAAGTCCTAAACAGCACCACCGCGCGGCAATCATCGCAGCATGTGGATTACGGTATAATGCGGAACGCCCCAGCAAATGATAAAATGGTATAAGAATCCGGACAAATGCTAAACCAGAAGCGTATTTGCCGAACCCGTGATAAGAATGTTGTTCTCGACCACCACCCAAGACCAACCAAGCGCATACACCCAGTCGACCCATCCTCCTCATTACCGTCTCTCCAAGTTTCGTCGTGAGTGCGTCTATGCGATCATGCCGGGGAAACCACCGAAGTTGTTGATGGCGGCTGTCTCGGGGAAAGAAGCCATGCCGCAGAGGCACTGGCACGAGCAAGTCTGGCCGGCACCATCTGTTCCCTCGCCAGCGACAACGGTAGCGGAAGCGAGAGCACCACTGCTAGTTCCAGTTGCAGCGACACCTCCGGCCTCGATGGTGACGGTGGTAGGGGTGGCGGCGGCGGCGTTGGGGTCAACAGACTGGAGGTCACCTGCGACAAGGCTTGTGCCGTTGGTCTTGATGGCGAGGCCCTTGAAGTCGGCCATGGTCTTGTCGCCAGTCTCGGCGGCGTTGATGCTGAAGACCATACCTTTTCCGCAATGGATACCATTCTGCTGCTTGCAGTAGAACCCTTGATAATGTTAGCTGTTGTTACACCTTCTCGATAGACGTGCAGAGCTTACAGAGCGGGTCTGTTGTCTCAACAGTCATGTTCCATGTGACGCCAGCCTTGCCCTCGGGGTTGGGCATGAAGCCAGAGTCCATTCCTCCCTCCATCTTCTTGCAAGGCTCGGCAAAGGTTGATTGTGTGGCAGTGTGATTCTTCTGCATGAACTCGAATACGACCATGTCGCCGATGGCGGCCTTGATGGCTTCAGGGCTGTATCCTAGTACGGGCGCCATGCCGGTTGCGACAGGCTTCATTCCACCAACGATGACCTATTGTTTGTTAGATGAAGCTAAATGATAGGATACGATAATGTACTTACAGTGTGTGTCATCGCGCCACTGGCGGCGGCAGGAGCAAGGCTCATGACCTGCATCTCGGCGGATGCAAGCGCGGCTGCCAAGGGTAGTGCTGTGAAGTACTTCATTATGACTAGATTGTGTATTGTGTAAAGTGTCGTGAAAGTGAACGTAAGCCTGCGCTGCAAGCACTAGAATGTACGATAGAAGGTTGAAGGATTGAAAGGGCACTACGAGGGCCGGCTCGGACAGTAAGAAGCAGATCAAGTAAGAGAAAGAGAGTGGAGCACTGATATTATGAGGCAAAAGCGATGTGATGAGGAGAAAGTTTATGCCTGGGGATATTCTATTCCTTAAATCCACGCATGAAATTGTTGGCACTGAAGGGCTTGCAGGCCGGTCGCGCACATGACGAAACACCAGCCCCCTGCTCTCGGCGTGGCACTGGGAGAAACGCTGATCGCCTGCAAGAATGGCGAGATTCTGGTGATGCGCACTTGGTTGGGCGCAACGGCGGGGGGTGTTTGATGCTCGAACCGTTGGAGGCGGGTTCGAGACTGTCGCGGTGGTGTCGCAGATCTGTCTCGCTTCTGCCCGATTCGGTAATCTATGAACCACCAAGGCTATAAGCGCAGGAACACAGCTATTCAAGATGCCTGAGAGATGGGGCTGGAAACTCGCCAGCCGCATGAAAGAACTGCAGAGCTTTCATCTCGCAGCCTGTGTTCCCGAAATTTTGAGGCACAACCTGTATAGGTGGTCAGTCGCGTGCAGGGGCTAGACCAGGAGGTTTCTCACCCCATTGGCTCAAGATAATGACATTAAGCCTTGACATGTCTACTTCATCTTCCAAACGAACGCGCTGGGCCACCACGGTTTGACGTATCTGCGTGCAAGAGTCGTCATTCTGTGGGCCTGCTACTGTGTTGATGGGGGCTCTTTGAGCGCCTGCTGCTGTCCAGCATGCAGGCCAGTGTAGTAACCGGCATAGTACCAGGACATCATGATGTTCTTCATGTTCTCATCTTGCACTATACACAGTCAGCATGTCACCAACTGTCAAACTCCCCACATCATCCGGAAGCAACGGCTGTCAAAATCACGACTTACCCGTTCCGAGAATGGCCTGCGGCATGGCATCTGCAAGAGTCTCGGTAGCATGTGGTACCGGAGGAGCCTCAGCCCTTGGCGATTGGATCTGCGGTTCTTGCTGCCCGGAGAGATCTGGTTCCTGGTTCTTGTAAGACAGGGTTCGGTACTCGACTGTTTCGCATGACCACGTACCTGCTGCGGCGACGGACCGTCTTGGTCTGCCTGAGCAATAGCATTGGTTTCTGACATTGGCGTATCGATATTTTCATGATCCGCGACGTTGTTGGTCTCTGCTGCTGCCGATGCCGCCTCCGTTTCATCCATCAGGTCTCCATAGTCCCTACAAGCGTTAGTATCATCACGTACAGGCGTTGAAAACTGCTTACCCCCTTAACTCCTTTAGCTCCTCCTCAGTTAGGACCTCTTCGAGTTTCTTGCCTGATTGGTGGATGCTATGATATTTCTGCTCTGTTCAGTCGATATCCTCAAAAGATCACGAAAAGGTAGTCCATGGAAACGTACCTTGTACTCGTTAACCGCACTGTCCCAGGAATTGATCAGTAGTGAGTCGTCCCACGCGTTCTTGTCGCTCATGTCTACGACGGGCGCCATGATGATCGAACTTCGGGTAGGTTTGGCGGAAAACGAAGTAAGTGGATTCGATTGATTGATGGAGTCCTAGCAGTTTGTTTACTGCGTGTCGGCCCAGTTGATACTCTTCGATGTCGCGCGAGTGTACGCAATGGTAAGTTGCGGTGGAGGCTGGGGGACCATCTTGGCAAGTGTCCGCTAGTGTGACTGCCCTCGAAAAAAGTTCCCGCGCCTGAGCTCTCCTCCGAACTTTGCGCGTAACAACACTCGCGACCACACAAACCTCACGCAACTACACGAATTTAACATGGCTGCCGACGACACCAAGGGAAAGAAGCGCAAGGGTGAGTGATTGCGACGAGACTAAATGCTGAATCTGCTCGCTAACCCATCTTAGTCGCATCAGAGGCGGCGCCAAAAGCGAAGAAGCCCAGAAAGTCGGACGATGTCGCGCCCGTCGAAGCGAAGCCAACGAGGAAATCGGCGCGTAAACAAGCCGCCGACTTCATGGACATTGAAGAAGAAGCTGCGCCCGTCGCCATTGCCGAGCCTGTCAAGCCAAAGAAGGGCAAGAAGAGCAAGGCTGCTGCTGACGTCGATACCGAGATGGCCGAGCCCGCCACCGAGGTAGTCGAGGTCGCCGAAGTACAAGAAAAGCCCAAGAAGCAAGCAAAGAAGGGCAAGGCCGCTGCCAAGGTCGACATTGAGGCCGCAGAGCCTGTCGCTTCCGTAGTAGAGGTCACTGAAGTGCAGGAGAAGCCCAAGAAGGGCGGAAAGAAGGGCAAGACTGTGGTCGCAGAGGAGACTGTCGCATCAGAGGCTCCTAAGCCCAAGGCTAAGGCCTCCAAGAAGGGAAAGGCAGCGGATGCCGCACCTGTTGAGGACGCTCAAGCTGTGGTAGAGGAAATTACCACAGTCGCGAAGCCAAAGAAGACAAAGGCTGGAAAGAAGCAGGAAGCGAGTGAACCAGAGGTCGAGGTCACCGAGGTCACAGCCGTTGAAGATGACGAGGACGATGCTGCCGAAGACGACCAGACTGCAGCTCTACTCGCTGGTTTCAGCGATTCCGATTCGGATGATGCTGACGAAGACGAAGACTTCGACGAGGCCGCAAAGGTTCCCAAACTTAGCGCGAAACAGCGAAAGGCGATCAAGCAGGCAGAGGCTGCACCCAAGTCCAACGAGCCTGGTGTTCTCTATGTTGGGTACGGTTACCATTCCAGTCTGCCCTATTTTTTGCTAACATCTCGTCTAGTCGCGTGCCTCGCGGTTTCTTCGAGCCTCAGATGAAGCAGTACTTCTCACAGTTCGGCAAGGTCAACCGGTTACGTCTGTCGCGCAACAAGAAGACCGGCGCCTCCAAGCACTTCGCCTTCGTCGAGTTCCAGTCCCAAGAGGTCGCTGACATCGTCGCACGAACCATGAACAACTACCTCCTGTTCGGCCACATTCTCAAAGTCCACCTCATCCCCAGTGAACAGGTACACCCGAATCTCTTCAAAGGTGCCAACGAGCGATTCAAGGTCGATCCTCGTAACAAGAAGGCTGGTCTCGAGATGGAGCGTGGTGTAGAGCGAGCACAGTGGGAGAAGCGCGTCGAGAACGAGAACAAGAGGCGGACAAGCAAGGCAAAGCAACTCAAGGAGACCTTTGACTACGAGTTTGAAGCACCAGCGCTCAAGACTGTCGACAGTGTGCCCAAGCACACTAGCATAACTACTCTCGAGCCCGCGAAGCCCAAGCAGCTTCTCACTGAGGCGGCTACTGAGGAGACTACCACTCCAAAGGGCAAGAAAGGCAAGAAGGGTGCGAAGACTCAAGCAGAGCCTCAACCCGCAGAGGTTGCCGAGGTCACAGAGGCTGTCGAGGCTGTCTCACCCGCACCAGCAAAGAAGGGCAAGAAGGGTGCAAAGGCCAAGGCTGCTGAACCCGCTCAGGCTGTGACTGAGGAGGCTGCTGAAATCACCGCGCCTGTCGCAGACAAGAAGCCCAAGAGGACCAGCAAGCGCAAGTCGGATGTCGCGCTCGAGGCCACCGCCATTACCGAGGAGACTGTCCCGGAAGTAACACCTAAGAGCAAGCGAGCCAAGAAGGAGAAGGCCGTTGTTGAGCCTATTGCCGAAGAAGTCGAGGAGAAGAAGACCGCCACCAAGCCAAAGAAGGCGGCAAAGAAGGCCAAGGCCTAAATGTGCTGATGTCAGAGGAGCCAAGGATAGGTTAGCTTTTGAATCGTTGGAGCATTCAAACCATACCGACCTCTAGCTAGTTTCAGCTTCGTTGTACATGTTTAATGGTTGTGGCTGCTTATGATTATCTGCATTCGACTACCATTCTTCAGCTTTCCGATGAGCCGGGCGTTTCAGTAGACAAAACATGGTTTTAGCGTATCCACACCAATGCAGCATTCTACCATCCACTTCTCATTTAAAACATACGTTTTGTGTAATTTTCAAAAGCCATCCACTTAATTGACGTGTACCTCACAGGTGGGCACTTCAATCCTTATCTTTGCTTTACATCTAAGCCTCATGTAGAAGGAGCGTAACAATATCTCGCGCTTACATCAGATCTCGCCCTGTGAACTGCGAAATGTCAGGCCAGCAGTAGTCGCTTATGAATAGGCGCGGGAAGCGTTGCTCTATAAGAGAGAACTACATGTGACGACACTAGCACCATCACTCCCGTACTGCTGATATCGGAATAACTGTCAAGGGATTTTTGCCATTTACCCCTCATCATATCCAGTTTCTCCCCTCTTCCTCTAGATTTACCACTTCAAAATGGCAGAAAACGACGCACGCCTTGCTGCATCGGAGATGTATGAATCCGTCACATCGCTGCCCCCAGCCAAACGCTACATCATCGCGCACAATGAGCAGGGTAAAAGCACTATTCACTCAAGCCCAGCGCTACAGTACTACGGATACCCTGGTATTGGGGGAACATCTCGATCATGTACGTCTTAAACCACCGTCCTGCTTCCTACCATGCCTAGGTAGCGAATAGAAGATCAGATATTGATGCAAGACTCCACAACTAGACGCCACATCATCCATCCCAGCCACTCTCAAAGGCGACAAGGACATCGAAGCATACACGTCCAAGGAAGGAGACGCAAGCTACACCGGCCGCAACATCGTAGCCAAAGGATCGGGTTCCCACCTCATCGTCTGCGAACTCGGTCCCGGACAAGCAAGTCAAATGCACCAAACTGTCTCCATCGACTACGTGGTCTGCACGCATGGAAAGGTCAATCTGGAGACTGCTACGGGAGAGATGGTGAGCCTTAACCCTGGGGTACGTTCTCTTTGTTTCTTTGTATCTTCGTTTCCCGGCTCTTTTGCCAGTAGTTGACGGACTTGGGTCCTTTCTGTTGCGGATGCAGTGCTGATGGTTGGGGATAGGATCACATCATCCAGCGCGGTACTATGCATAAGTGGCACAACGCGTCTGAGACTGAGCCCTGTAGGTTCATTGCTATCACGCTGCCTGCAGAGCCGTTCCAGATCCCGGGTACGGGGCAGATGTTGGCAGAAGAGCATGTCGCGGGTAGTGAAGCTAAAGACTTTGATACTAGTAAGTTGTAGATAGGAACACAGATATCTCGAGAAAGATGAACAGGGACTATGATAGACGAGACTGTAAAGAGAAAAACCGGGGTGAAGGGATCCAGTGGAATCAAACACTACTGTCACAAACATTAAACAATACACTATGTTCGATGTTAAACTCGATGGAACAACTGCCTTTGTTGATTCTCATGTTATGATTATGGGTCGTGGCGGAAGATATTTGGACGTTCAAGGATTTCATTTCTCGCTAATGATGTAACACAAAGACCACACATACAATCCTTCTTTTGCTCCGTCACTACATTATTGATGATAACTACTTCCACAAGCAAGTACGAATCTAGCCTGTGCCCGACACGGCGAGCTTCATGAGATGGTCCATGAAGGTCTGCAGACTGACATCATCGGTGAAAATAGTCTGAGCTGTTTGCGCACCGCTTCCGTAGCTGCCAGTCGTGTGCGTCGTCGAAGGGTTGAGCTTGCTGAGCAAGAAACGCGCCTGCGAACCGCCGGCGTCACAGACGATGAATCGAGGCAATGGAAATCGATCTTGAATAAGCTCCTTGGCATCCTCTTTCGGTGCCTCTAGAAGCTCCCTGAAGTTCTCGTAACCCTCTTGCTCTTGGTATCCAGCTTTCCGCCACTCGGCCATTGTTTCGCCGTGGAAAATGAGAATGTGGAAGAAGGTGTCAAGCAGCAGGACGGTCTCAGACTGGATCGAGCTGGAGTCGAGCAGCACGGGCTGACCGCCTTCGTGATCGAAGCCGTAGCTGTCTAGTGTTGGCTGAATCATGATCAGGGAGTTGCTAACGTCCTCGTGGTTCAAGACGTGACGGTAGAAAGCGGTCTCGTCAGGCGAGTTGTTGAAGACTTGGAGGAACTGTGATCGACGGAGATGGAACATGAATTGCGGGTATAGGGTGAAGTTCTTCTCGAGCCTAATTTAGTAGTTAGTATTCGCTACCGAAGCGCAGGGACTTGGAAAACGAGAAGCGAGGACTCCACTTCTCGGAATGGGTGAATGCTTACCTGAATGACGACGGGTCGTCTTTCCTGTACTCAGCGAAGCGAGCGCATAACCGGATAAGCATGCGGTCAACCCATCGAAGAACGTCTGGACCATCGTCGACCTCAGCCTTGAAGACTGCTATCCTCGACATGAGGACGGCAGCAGCTTCTTGGTCAAAGGATTGGGCAATGGCAGGGTCACCGGAAGGACCACTCAGAGGGCGGGCGATAGTGGTCACTCTCAGATGGTACTGACCAGCGGAGTGCTGGTAGTATGTGAGGAACTGAATCAGAGCCTGCTGCTGTCCAGCCTGCATCTGGTTTGGTCCGCCTTGACTGGCAATCTCGAAGTAGATACCATACGAGGACTCGGGGTCGATACCGCACATCTTCCATGCGCAGGTGTTTCCGATACCACACTCGGTCTCACCAACAGAGACAGACTTCTTGTTCAGCGACACTGCGTGTCCAATGAGACCAGTGATCTTCAGCTCCTTTGTTGTCAAGACCTCAAAGTTGGCACCAAAGCCCATGAGGAGATTGTCGTCGGCATCCTTGTTGAAAACTCGCGCGAAGGACTGCTTGTACATGGAAGAGGTGAAGCTGTCCGTCAGAATCATGTGTCCACCAGTGGTGTTCGCAAGACCCCTCATCTCGAGCAGACCAACCTGGTCCAAGCATCCAGCGAAGATGTCCACAATGTGGCCGTTGTGCGAAATGCGCTTCGCCAGCCCTTCGTAAAACTTCAGCGCCTTCTTGTAGTATTTGATGTTGTCGCGGTCGATGTCGTGGTGCGATCGGATGGGCTCGCGCAGTTCGGGACCAACGACCATTCCAGGGCCTTCAGTGGCTGGGCCACCACTGAACAGCATAATGCGAGCGCCAGTGTTCAAGAAGTTTGTCTCCAAGAGTCCAGCAGCAACGCTAAGCGCCACACCAGTGCATCTCAGAGGGCGCTTGTCGTTGGCGACAGGCCAGGGATCCCGTTGAATCGACTCGAGAGCGTTGGTCAGTTGTAGTTCGCATTGCGATACGGGCAGGATGAAGCGCGTGCCAGCACCACCCTGGGGTGGCACAAGTGGCCGGCCAGGCTGCTGCGGGACACCTGGTCGGGGAGCCATCTGGGTAAGGCCGAGCATCTCGTGGACTTGCTTGGAAGAGTAGTCCTTGCTTCCGCGGAAAACGTACGACTTGGCGCATTCGGTGTAGCCCAGCTCGTGTACTTGGGTCTACAGCTGTCAGTACAGAACGTCCAGTGTTAGATTCCTGCACCTACCATTGTACCGTATGTGATCAGACCAACGAGAGCGTATGCGGGGAGCAGGCTCAGGCTCATGATGATCGAGTCCTTGAGCGCCTTCAAGCTGTCCTCCTCTTGACATGTGTCCACGACGAAAATAAAGATGGGCGGGGTCAAGGCGGGCTGAGGGAGTCGGTACTCGATCGTGGTGCTACTCGCATGCAGCTCGGGGGGTATCTGTTGCTCGGAGATGTCCTTGTAGTGCGGGGGCAGATTGTTGCGGTTCAAGCAGAAGGGGCATATCCATATGCGTGCGCGCATGTCAATTTGGCTAGCTTGCTGTCAGCTTGAGCGAGGCTGCACGAGACTGCTCAGGGCATACCAGTAAGGGTTGAGGACGGCCTTGCAAGGCGCTCTGCACGCGACAGGCGCATACTGGAGGAGCGGAGTATCCGTCTTCTCTTTCAGAGGCGTGTAGAGGGCACCGATGGGAACGACGAGACGAGAAGCTTCCTATGCACTGGATCAGTACCTCGAGGCTATGGTAACAACCGGCTCTCTGGCATACCATGCGCGAGCTGGGGAACGTGTTCCAACTGAGACGGACGCCATCTCTGTCCTCGATGTCGCTCCACTGGTCCTTGAGCGTCTCAAAGTCGGCCATGCTGGGCAGGTGCAGCTGGCAGCGCTACTTGCGAAGGTACGGGGGTGGTGGAGGGTTGGAGAGAGTTGGTGGTGGAGGGACCGAGGGCCGCCCACGATGGGAGATTGATTTGGCGGGGCGGTGTGGAATGTGGCAGTCGCGGGCGTGGAGCTATAGTTGTATGCAGCAGTGAGCCGAAACGTGTCAACTGTCCCTCCCTCAAGGCAACAAGCGCACGATACTGCAACGTCTTAGGAGCTCACACTCTTGAACATGCGTGGATCCCACAGTTGGCGATGCGGCCAGATGTTCTTGCCCTAGCGCTCCCGATCGGGCCTAGCTGCACCGACGCTCCGCTCTGCGCCAGCCTCAAAACCTCGATTTTCCTCGCTCCCACTCTTCTTCTCTCCATCACCGCCAGCAACACAAACACTACTTAACGGCAGGTTCCCATTTCTTCAATGAATGAACCTGTTTTCGCGCTGCGCGTAGAAGAGACTTAGACCCATGGCTGGGCGCCCGATCTGGAAAACTCATTCTGAGTATACTGAGAGGTTGGGAATCAGCAGAGGTCACATCCACCAATGCGCAACGTCGCGTTAGAAGAGTACCATGGATGCATCTTTAGATAGAGGCCCTAGGCAGTCATCTTGTAGTGCGTGTCATGTACGTGATACGCTTATCAACGTCTACGTAACTCACCGACCGAGAACTCCTTCGTCAAGATTTGGCACTCTGGAAAGTACGAAAGCAACCCATTTCCGCAGGCTGGCAAACGGAGTACCACGAGTGACATTGACGGGCGTCGCAACGGCGACTGCATGGAGCACATGGATTGGAACCGATAGTGTGGTTACGAACGCGACCTTTGCGGATGTAAAGAGTCAGACTGTTGTCGGAAGCTCAAAGTATACTGCGAGTTGGAGCGACACATGCTACACCTGCTGCGACGGCTGCACATTGGTAGATCGCAGTCGGAAGTAGCTAGGCAAAGATCTGATGCAAATTTGATCAAGACTTGATCAGGTACATGTTGCTAATGATCATTTTCAGTTTTCAAGGACGCATTGCAGCACGCTTTTTGTTCTCTCATCATTCTCGACCCAAACATTAGTGCGCAAGTAAAAGCGAATTCAGCTTCATGGTGCCATACGGCAACAGGCTCCCGACCTCGCCATTTCTGTATGTCGAAAGAACGCGATAAGACAGTGTGGACCTTCCTATCGAATGCCCATATCACTTAGTCATCAAGGACTATGACTTCAGTTCTGCGCTTTTTTTCATGCCCACGAACGGCGCCATCATTGGCAGACTCACGCTTGGTGCGCACTCGCGGCTCGCTGAGAATGGTTTCTTGCTTGATCGAGAAGCTCGCCGTGTCTTTGTCCTGTTATCTGATTAGCGGCTTCAAGACTTCAACCCTATTTCTTCTCACCTCGTAGTGCTTGAGCAGCACCAACAGACGCCTCCGGCGCTGAGCCGCCAGACCCTGATCGTTTCCCCGGTAATGCTTTACGAGGGCGATGATCTCTTCGTCAGTGAGATCTTCATAGTCATCGGGAGTTGTTCGGATAGAGTTCTGATGTGGCAGAGCTGGAGTGGCACTGGCTGTATTTGATCGCAAGTTGACACTCGGTGTCATACTGTTCGGAAGAGAGCTTAGTGTTTGCGTAGGCGTGGCTTGCGTGGCATCTAATGGGCTCGGAGAGTGGGGTATAACCCACAGGACTTGAACGTTGGCTGTATAATGCAGTGAGTTGATCCTTTCTTGTTTATTGAGTGTATTTGACGAAGGTTGCCTCGCGTACAATACTTGAAGACGAAGGTAGCAAAATGGCTTTCAGTCTTCCAATCGCACACTGTGGCTTTGGAAACCTCATGCTTGGTACCCGCACTGCTTTTTTCAGCTCTCCATAAGGGTAGGTGATCATACATGCATTGGTCACGAAGACCTTAATGGTTCACGTACCCAGTTTGTAGTGATTTCACGTCACCTTTCATAGCATTTTCGGACACCGAATCTCGCTCCAGTAAGCCATATTGAGCGTCCCTCGGTAGGTTTTGTCCCACTTCCCCGTAATCGAACTCCAGTCGAATGCTTCCAAGTGATTCCATGCTCCTCAGGTCCTCGTCAGCCATATTGGCTTCTTCGTCCTTAACTCTACCACGCTAGTGTTGTGTCTGTGCAAGCGAAGAAACGTACAACTCACTAGTGAGTTCTTGAAATCTGAAGTTTCGCAGTACCCATTTCGGCTGGTCTTTTGACTCCGCACCAGCCAAGGTGTGGCCACTTGCTTTGACGAGATTGCGATTGTGATGGCAGGGTTGATCGACGCTGGCGCGCCCCTGAGGAACTGGTATCAAGCGATAGGACGGAAGCATGAACCCACCTCCGCGCCTGGCATACCAGCAGTGCAAATCACAGAATATCAAATGCGACAAAGGCGCTCCATGTTCAGCTTGCCGGAATGCAGGCCTCAGTTGCCATGCTGTACAACAGGCCCGTCTCCCCTGTGGCAAGACAGCGAAGGGACCGACCCCGAATAGGGGCCTTGCGGCACGCGTCGCACGAATAGAGTCTCTTAGAGCAGCATTCCAAGCAAATAGGATGCCAGAGTCTCATCTTAAACCAAGTTTCAATTCGTGGTAATTTGAGGAATGATGAGCCTGTGGGTATAGCTAGTGAGAATATCACTGACTTCGTCGCACCGGATCTCTGGAGCGCCCTCTCTAGCGAAGTTCACGGGTTGCGAGAGGCACTATGGGACGAGGATATTGAAGATGAAACGAATCTATATGACGTTGATCCCACAGACAAGGCTGTCGGAAACACGTGTTCGGCAAACGCGATACTATTTCCTCCGTCGTCAAAGAGCTATGCTATTTCCTATGGTAAGTCCTCGCCAGATGTACGGGAAAGACTGCTTCATCTATACCCATTGGCCAACTGTGTTATCAATCATTCGAGCGAATCATGCACAACCTCAGGACGCCTCGCTTTCTTTCTCCACGCGTATGTTGGAGTTTGCTATATACTTCTTCATGTCACTATGCGCTATCACCTATAGTGAAGCGAAAGAAGTGGGCTTGGGCATGAGATCAGACATGCTTCAACACTATCGCTCTGCTGTGGAAAAATTGCTTGTCGAATCAAACTTGCTGCAAAGCCCAGACTTTCTTACACTTCAAACGTTCGTGATATATCTTGTGCGTCAGTCTCTGCAAAATTATGCTTCCAATACGTACATGAGCGCTAACGAGAAGGCGTAGGTAGGATTGAGGACATGCTTGAGCGACGCCTACACATGGACGCTTATCGCGGTCGCTGTGCGCGCTGCTACAGCGTTAAGAGTTGGAGAAGAAGACCTAAAAGACTTTTCGCCATTCTATCTCCAATTACGTCGACACTTGTTCTTTACGATCAGAATATTTGATACCCACTCGGCCTTAGATCGCGGTACGGTCCCTATCCTACCTTCCACCTCCTTCTGAGCACCGCCACTGAACATCAACGACAATGATATGCACCCAACAGACAAGAGGTTTCAAGCCTCCCAAAATGATCCTACCGACATGTCGCATACTTCAATGATCTACAAAGCAATGATATGTCAACGAGGATTCTATGAGATCTCGGATGGCGTCCAGAATGAATGGGAACAGTGGACGAAGAAGGTGAAGCTACTAAAGGAGTTTGAGACGTCTATCACGAGCAACAAGACTGGTACTAATGGCTACAACAGCTCGCTAGAGACTTCGGCGACTGAGGCTCTTGAGCAGCACCTTCGGCCCATGCCGGTCGAGCTCCAGCCTTGGGCTTGGAAGAACTGGGTGCAATGGCATGCACTCGCAGTTTTACTTGCGGAATTGATGGTAGGGCCTGGAGAAATGTCATCGTACCGATCATATGCTATCACAACGCAAAGCTTCCGGCATTATGCGCGACTCGTAGCAGATTCGGAGTCTGGGTTGCTGTGGAAGCCCATCACGGAGCTCATGCGAAGGATACAGAGGTTGCGACAGACTTCGATTACCATTGCGAACAACAGTACCTCAATCGGGACCGAGACGATGTGTACTGTACCGATTGCGGCTAAGCGGAGCTGCTCTTCTACTTTTAACAATGAATTATCTAATCTCTCAGACTAGTGTATAAACGAATATGAATTGGACACGTCGTTCTTGGACGTGGGAGATCATGTCGAACCTCGATACAACGACACGTGATACGGAAACGAGACATCGTGGTTGGCATGGGAATGTTTCGTCCGAGATATCAACTACTCTCCGCCCTAAGTATACATCTTCTTAGAATATTCTTGCAAAGAAGTACTCATATTAGCCAACGAAGCTCGCAACTTCTGGTGAGATCCTCCCATCTCTAGTCATGAGATCTTTCCACATATTCGCTTGAACGCGCTGACCCCTCACACTCCGTACAAACTGCGACTCTGGTTTGGCCTGACACTTCGACATGTACTTTCCTTGGCTTTCTCTACCCGCCGCTATTGCATGCACATAAGCTGGGCTCCCTTTCTCAGCAGTCCAGCCCATCAACACAAAAGCAATTCGCTCTCCAATGGGATGTGGTTTGGCGCGCGACAGCTCAGTGCCACACCACCCTGGGTTGATAAGGTTGATAGCCACATGGGAATATTCCGTCGCACTGCTCGAGAGCGCCTTGACAAGTTCATGGAAACATAGATGGTCCATGAGCTTACTCAAGGCATAGCACTATGTGATATCAGTCCTCGCAGGGTCGCTGAGCTCTTCGAACATGCCTTTGTCTTCCGGCAAGCCAACATAAAATTCGTCATCTGGGCCGAAGATGTGATACGTCGAGCCACAGAATATCAATGAAGTCTGCACATCATACCTCCTAGCTGTTTCCTGGAGCTTGGGAAGGACGACGATGGCGCCAAGGAAGGTCGATACAACGTTGACGGTCAATTGTATCTCGAGATCTTCTGCTTTCTTGTATTTCTGAAGTTCCATGCCAGCATTCGCTATGAATGCGTCGAGACGGGGAAGTTGAGTGCGAACTAGCTCACCGAAAGTTAGTACGGATTGGTAGTTGGCAAGATCCAGTTCCCAGACTTCGATGCTGGTGTGACCTGTGCATGGGGTGTCTCGATAGATTGCTTCTACGGCAGATTGAACATTCTGCATGTCGCGATAGGCGAGGGCGATGTTAGCGGCGTTCTTACGAGCTTCACAGTCCTTGAAGTTAGTCACAATAGCTTTTGGATGTATGAACGCACGTACAAGTGCTTTGCATATTCCAGACCAAGGCCAGTAGTCGCGCCTGTCACAATGATTGTATTCCCCTTTGGATTGATATCAGGAACCCAAGTCCTACCAAATGCTTGGCCTACGAGCATTTACATCACCTCGTTGAATGGGGCCATAATGCTAGGAGGAACGGTCAAAAGTGGGGTTCGCTCGTAGAGAAAGACGATGTGACTGTATGTCTCCAAGGACGCTTTAATGAAGCTGGGATGAGAGATGATAAGGCTTACTTTGTACTACTCAATTTCCATTGCTTATATCGTACCCAAGTCAAAAACCGCAAAATGGGCAGAAGCCGCAAAAGCCGCAAATGACCAGTGAACCCCACAGAAGCCAACAACCGACTCTCGATGTGTCTAGCCCTCTTACGATGTCAATTTTATATATTTATGGATACTGTGGTGCGCTCATATGCAAGTTTTAAATGTTTTGGTAATTTGCTGGACAGAAAAAAAACTGACGCACGTGCTAGCTACACGTTTCAATTAGTGTTAATACTTACTGATGGGTTTACGGGCATCAGAGATTAACTTGAGCTAACGAGTGTTGAGCAAGATCTGTACGTGGTTCTGTAAGAAGAAACTGTTGTTTGAATGGTTTGGGAACTAGGGAAGTGGTGGTTAGAGCAAAGAAGAGGGGACGAACAGAGGCTGCAAACCCAGTAAAGACAGCTGCGGCGAACGAAAGAACATCAAAGAGTCGTGCGGAGCTGTACATCAGTGTACACGAAAGCACTCAACATCTCAGATTGCTTTGCGAAGCTGAGAAGACGAAGACGAAGACGAATCCTAAAATGCAAGCAGGGTTGACGCTAATGCTCATGTACACGTGTATGCGTGGATGACCGTTGCACGGTATGCTTTCGCCGATAGGCATACATTCGCAGCCCAAAAGCTTACATCGAAGCAACGTGGAGGCTTGCGAGGCTGACATGCAGGTGGCCAAAGCCTACGCGGCCCCAAAGCTGACAGTGTTGCCATGTGGAGACACACTACTGATCACAGATTAGCGAGAGGGCAAGATCTGAGGAGGGCAGCTCACAGACAGAAGGCTTAGCGTACGAACGCCTACCCGTGTTGGAACTCGTATTCAATACCTAGGTATATGGTTGCCCGATTTATCGCGAGCTAACCACTTATTATCACCAGCCTCGCAAGACACTCGTAACGTACACTAGGTGCTTGCACCGGCCAATTTACGCCGACAATTTATAGGATTCTCGTATACAGCACGTATGGGTTTACTTCGGAGCGACGACAAATGACCGACCGACATAACGACAAGATTCATGCTCGGTCAGCGCTGAGTAACATCTGAATAATTTGCAATCGTGTGGAGTCACGGAGATAGCGCAACTCCGCGCGTCTCCGCGCTTAAAGTGCTCGGCGCAAAGTCATTCAAAGTACTGCCGATATGATGCCACCGATTCACGATCAAGGGATTGAAAATGCTTTCGAGTGTTGAGAACCAACAGAATGCGGAGAATGCAAGTCAGCGTAGGGTATGGTGAGATCGGACTCGGCTGATCACCAGCTTGACCGACCGAACGACCGGATGAAGTCCGCATCGTGGTATTGGATGATGCAAGATCCATTGAATTAAGTTGCGCCTGTTTACGGTCAAAGAAACAATTATTCTGGTGATGCAGCCGTCAGGAGAGGGGATGATGTGACTGCGCGCATGACAGATGACGTTGGTAACCAAGTTCTGAAATGCCATGGTAGACAAAACCGGAGGCCAGTGCCCTGTTACATTTCCAAGCCCTACAAACCCAAAAGAATCGTTGGGTGGCAGAACATCGGGCGGACAGGTGCCCTGCATATCCGTGCAGGAACTGAAAATTTCTCATCCCAGCAGATGGAGTATTGATGAGAAATAGGAATAAAATAATCCTTGAGCCAGCATTAATACCCATACCTGAAGATGTACAGTATACTGATCAGTGCATCTAGTATGTCACAAATGCGTGATGAGTGGAGAGAATAAAACACGCAACTATCATGCCTGAGGCGTCATGATCGACAGTCATATTGCTGTTGAAAGCAGGTGGACCAACAGAAAGTTTGTCGAAATCAAGCCGACGCAGGGTCTCATCATCCTGCGCTCGCAGATTGGCGGTCATAAGAGCTAGGGATGGTGCCCGCTGAGCCGTTGGCGATCCATGACCGCATCAAACGACCTTCGAGAAGTGATAAGCAGTTTCAATCACCAGCAACATATTGACTAAGACGTCAGGGAAAGGATATTCATTGGGAACGTGTTGCTTCGTAAAAATAGAAGCGTAAAGCAAGAGTTCTGCACGGCAGTCGGTTTGTATGCAGTGTGAAGAAGGGGTACTAAGAAACTTCGGGGAGATGATGTCATTATCATCATAAGCGAAGGAATAGCATTCGTTCGGTCCGACGGACGAGGACGCAGCATGGAAGCGACAAAAAGGATACAGCATGCGATCAGTATGCAAATGCCAGAGATGAAAAGTATTCGGAATGTGGCTTCAGAGTGCTACAGAAGCCTCGGGTCGCAGAGCGCCGGCTTAGAAATGTGGCTAGTGCCTCCGATGAGCAAATGAGGGTCCAGATCTCGGACATGGCCGGACGGTTGCATTAGCCGTGGATACGGTAGGGCTGGCACTGCCACACAGTGGCGCAACAGACCCTGCATATTCGACCTCTCTCCATCGATCTTGCCCGTTCAGGGCCTTCGATGCGATGCCACGTTGGTTTAGAGCTGGCATGCGACTCCACACAATGCCTGCAATACGTTGCATATGTGGCTTTCCAGCACATCTGTGTAAGGAGAGTCTCAGTGAAGAGTTTTCCTTGTGTGATCTTGGCTGTACTCGACCTGTAGGGATGTCGCACGGCAATGCCGTTGTTGAGTAGAGGATGCTGCCAGTGCCGAAACGGAAGTGTAATTTCCATCTGCAGGACAGATGGTAGTCTGACTTGGTCTACTGTAGTAGCATTACAGCTGGTATGTGCGTATCCCAGTTAATTGGTTCGTGGATCGATCTCTAGTTTCAGCATCTCATCAAGAGATGTGCATTGTGCTAGCCAGCGGAAGCAGAGTGGTCCTCGGGAGCCGTTTGGCCACCAGATCCAGCTATCAATAGTACGAGGTATGGGGTAGGCTATTGACGGTTATCTCTCCAAACGAGACCATGTGGTCTCACGTGTCGATAGACACAAGCTGAAAGCACTGTCATGTCAAGGTCTTGAGACCAATGCTCAAATGTTAACGAGCGTATATGAGTCACGCGGATGGACATGTGACAGTTACAGACGCTGGCCAGAGGTGTGGCTGATGCCTTCGCGTACTCCATCTGCTGCTATCTAGCAGTATTCGTAATCGACTATGCGTTGTCGAGTAGCTCGGCAGGTAAACGGTGCTGCTCAGCCCGTCTCGGAACATTGTAGTCCCAGCGAGAAGAAGCGGCCAGCTGCTGGACCAGACACGGTCATATCACCATAGCCGTACGACTGGAAATGGTCCGTCGCACGATGCCCTACAATCTACATGCCGACTGCAGACTAAGTGGACGGCCACAGCGACGAGTAACGGTTCGGTTGGCAAGACTCGGTTTCACGTGGAGTACATGCCTGCAGAGATCGCCCGGATGCGTACAAGCGATTGCTCGGGATTTTGAGAGCAACTCGTGGACGTTGAGCGAAGCTATCTCGGCTGCTATCCGAACGCATGGGAAAACTCTGTATGGTAGGATCTTGTCTGCTGGGGTTTGCACAGCCTTCCTTCGGTCGGACAGGGGGCCCGCGGCGGCCGTATGCAGGGTGTGTGAGGGTGGTGTCGATCGCGCCGCTTCTGCGAGCTAGTGTATCCTTAGCGTACAGAGTCCCTGCAAGCCACACAGCATGGGTTCCAATGTTGCGTCATAGGATGAGGTATGAAAGGAAACCAAATCCGCGTACTCTCCGCAGCCCAAGCCGTTTAAACTATCGCTCAGCAGTTTGTAATCTCACACGACACATGCAAAGGCTCTTAGTTCCGACCATCCGAGCATAGCCAACGCAAACACAGCAGTATTCGACAATCTTCCACCGACTGCTGTCCTAGATCACCTCATCAAGTGGTCTTTCACTCGAATCGGCGAATACTACCCGAGTCATCGGCTGAAAGCCCACTAGTATAAGTAACTTGCCACCCGTGCAGGTCCCTTACTTTTCCTCCCGACCATTATGCTAGCGCTACCCACACAACGTCACCACCTTTCAACCATACCGTCACCACCATCTTCGCATCCTTCCTATCAGCACCTACCCCAGCAATTCGCCGCACAGCATCTCTACGACCAGAAGCTCCTCACCGACTACGTCGAGTCCCAGCAGCAAATCTACGGCACTTCGTCTGGCAGTGCACCCAACTCGTACATGACGAACGCATACACCGACTTCGCGAACCCGGCCATCCGAATCCAGCAGTCGACACCAACGCCGCAGCTTCCCCAGGGCTTCGTACAGCCCCCGATGCTTTCGGCCAGCAACACCAGCACTGGACTCGAGTCCTGGAACAGCTATGGCAACGGGCAGGGCCAATCTCTCCAAACACCCTCGCAGAACCAGAACCGCGGCCACCAGCGCGCCTCATCGTCGTCTTCTGTAGGCTCAAGTGCCTCGCAATACCAGGCCGTTGCACCTTCGTCCGGCTACCAGTACGTCGCCCGCCCCGAACATCCGCCCTCGCACGAAACTGCGCTGGCTGACTCATTGAACATGGCTGACATATTCAAAAGGCCGTTCCAGAACCATCTGCCCACGCCCTCTCAGACACCTACCCAGGACTCTTTCATGGCTGGCAACAACTTCGGCAGCAACTTTCCCCCGAATATGGACCACACCATGTCCGCACACATGTCGATGAAGCAAGCGCTCATGGACCAAAGTGATGACGTACCAGACTACGCGCACTCCACCGGGCACTCGGTATCAAGCTACGGCCACGACTCTCCTGCTACACCCCACACAGCACAGGACGACATGGACTTCAAGACGCCTGCGAATGGTGAGGACCTCCGCAGGATAGACTCCTGGCTCTTCAACCAATTCTGTGCTTACGATGAACCAGATATGCGCCCTGTGCCTAAGTTTGAAAGGACATACACCGACATTGCTGCCGACACTGGCTTCTACGAGCCCAGCGCCGTTACTCAATCAGTGTCGCAGTCAAAGCCAGCACAGTCTTCGTTGCTCTCGCCATACCGCAGCAGTGCCAACGAAAACGTACAGCGTGCGCTCCAGGCAGCACAGTACGCGCGCTCACAGTCGCCAAGCAGCACTGCCTCAAGAAGTGACTCGCCCTTCCGCAAGAGCTCACCTTACCGTCAGCCTAGCAACTCGTTCACCTCGCCCATGAACACTGCTGTTGCAGCACGTGAGCAGAATCGCCAGGCTGATGCCGCTTACGCAATGAAGTCTCAGATGCAGCCGAGCGATGACTCCGAGCCAAAGACCATCTCGCCCAAGGATGCCCTACTCGACTTCAGGGAATCGGACGAAGACTCAAAAGTCCCATTGTTCCCGGACAGTGGCGCTAGCGAGTACGACAGCCAATACAACGGTGGCGACCAATATAGGACCGCTACTCAATCCGGCTTCGACGCACCATCATCATCACAGTCTTACAGTCGCGACAGCTGGGCAACCCCACAGTTCTCACCAAACTTCTCCACAGCCACGGCTCCATCATTACAACAGCCGTCTAGCTTCAACTTCGCCACACCGTCCATAGGGAACATGCACAGCTTGCCTATGAACGCACCATCTCAGTACCGATCCACACCCAACACCATGTCCTCGGCTGTCGACCAAACACCCGAGTTTCCTGCACACTTGACATCGATGGAGTCCAGCGCGAGCGAAGCTGAGCCACCAAACGGCAGCCAAAACAGCGTCCTGTCTGACCGCTATATGACAAAGCCAACATCTACGACGGCCGAGTCTGGTACCTACTCATGCACGTATCATGGCTGCTCCCAGCGTTTCGAGACCCCACAAAAGCTTCAGAAGCATAAGCGTGAGGGTCATCGAAGTGCCAATCTCAGCACGGCTATGACGTCGGCGGCTATTTTGGAGCGTAATTCGCAAGCCGGACCCCACAAGTGTGAGCGCATCAATCCCACGACCGGCAAGCCTTGCAACACTGTATTTTCCCGCCCTTATGACCTCACACGTCACGAGGATACGATACACAACGCGCGCAAGCAAAAGGTCCGCTGCGCACTTTGCGTTGAGGAAAAGACTTTCTCGCGCAATGACGCATTGACACGCCACATGCGCGTGGTGCATCCCGAGGTCGACTTCCCCGGAAAGCACCGCAGGCGTGGAGGTAACCACGACTGAGCATAACCTAATGCGCGGTGTTGGCCGATTCCCGCGGAAGCCGTGCCCCTGCGCACATTCCAGAACAGCCGCGACTGTTCTATGGCACGCAGCTGACCACCTCACGGATGAACTGCGACGCACGAACATTCTCCTTGCCGATCTGGACTTTGAAATCAAGCGCGTTTTCATGTCTTAGACACAGCCAAGAGTGGTATTTGTTTCCCCAACCCTCACATATGTGGTCACGCGCCTGGTTGCATCACATTCAGTTGTCGCTGGTCGGAACTGAACCATTCGGCGTTCCGGACGCTTTCCCTTTCACTGTACAGTATTCCTCTTTGATGCCAGTTTATTTTTGCGGACATGACTTTTCAGCGACCAACAAGCGGGCGCACAGGTCGATGATTTGATGAAAGAGATGGCTTCCGTATGTGCACACAAAAGTGATGATTTCCATAGACGGCATCGCTGGCTCCTAAGAGAGCCTTAGTTACGCTTGGGATTAGATTTAATTATTCTCGATATACCAGACTCCATTGGGAGCACTATTAATGTTGTATAACACTTCACTATCCCTCAAATTGTCGGGGCTACCTTTCATCTATACATCGTACTCAGCAACTTCATAAGAGCAAATGGAGGGCAAAACAAGCGGATAAGCTATATGCATTATAGGTAGTAATGATACCCCAAAGCAATATCAACGTCGAACCATATATCTACCTGGTGAAGTCTCGTTCTCGACAGTCGTCTGGAGGCGTATGTCAAGCTGCCACCTTCATGCATGCTGTGCACAATACCTAGGTGACGGCAACGCCGGTTTCATTCAAAATGCCACACTTTACCACCCACCTACTGCAGTATCGTACGCCTCCTTACACTGCAGCACGGATAATTTAAGCTGACACCACTTCAAGTCTTACACTCTAGATTCAGCCTCTTCTCCCAAGCGTAACATCGTCGGCTATGCATACTACAAGCAAAAGCATACACAGCTAGACGAGCAAGACTAGTTTCCCAGTCTGTCAGCACTTTAATTCTAGCTATTAACTCTCCACCAATGCATCCGATTTACCGCGGGCAGGACGCACAAACGTGCGCTGAACTGCGCATAATGGTGAGAGCGCCGCGAGATCTGGGCCCATTGCCGCCCGTCCGCGGGCCACGCTAGCGGCCTCAGCCTTTCTTTTTCCAATGCATGCATTTCCACGCATCTCCTATCAAATGGAACAAGTTTTTGTTCTAGAAGTCTTCGCTTTGAAAATCTTCGTTTTTTTTTTAAACACAGTGTGGACAAGGATGCTGGATTTCAAAGCAGAAGCAAAGGATTTGATCGGACCGAGGCTCGGGAGTAGCGATGGCTGTGTGTGTGTGTATGTGTGTGTGTGCCCAATGCAGCAACATTACGTCCATGATTCAATGGTTGCGTGATGCCAGCGTGCTAAGATGTGGACACGGCGAGTATCACACTGGGATCATTCATTTACCAACCATTTACTGAAAACCATAGTACCGAATCTGACAACCTGCATATTGGCACACGCGGTTTGCATAGTGGCGTGGCATCTCCTCGGTACACTTTCACCCCATGCGTGGCTCCGCCGAAAAATGTCGGACCTGGCTTGCACAGACTGAGTGGTGCATAGGTCCTTGTCTTGCTGCTGCCCTATCGGATCCGAGATGGATGTGGGACGGACATTAGGTGAGTTTAGCATGGGGAACCGCCGCTGATGCGGCATGGGTGGTGCATGGCGTCATGTAGGGCTGGGAAGAGCGCGGTGCATTTTCATCGATAACAACGGCGCGTTTGCAGTTTTGACGGGAACGACATCAGATATTACAATAGAGTTCCATTGGCTTGTTCTGCAAACTCGAGTTCACAACATCGTCGATTATCTGAGTTTGATAATCGAAGCTATTGACGTCGTCAGATTTAGAGTTCGGTGAAAATCCGGTTCACCCAGGCAGTTTCAGCCGACGTCAGCTTCGAGAAAAACTTGACAGGAATAGTTTCATACAACCTGCTGATGTCTATCGCGCAGGGAAATTAAACACACTCGCCCAATGATGTTTACATGGCTGTTCCCGTCTTGCTCGGTATACGCTTGAAGATCGCCGGCTGCATCAATCGGGTACCCTCTCCCAGCTCCACGCGAATGACGACCGTTATCCACAGTCTGTCTCGAACCCAATCCGAACTTCCGCCGCGCAAGTCTTTCTTGGCTACAGCTGTCGATGCGACTTTAAACGTGAGGTTTCACTGATGGTTAAAAGTAGTCAAGTCACCAGCAGCGGATTATCACGTTAAGGTCTGCCGATCATGATGCATTGCTCATTCTAGGTCTTGAGTGATTGGTTCAAACGGTCATGGTGGGATGTGCACATGGGTGGTAGTTCCGCGGAGAGGATGTCACGCGCATGCGGTATGGTTGGAGAAGTTTTGAGGATCTAAGACAAGTCGACATTGATTCTGATAGTGTGTCTCTGAGCTGTTGCTAATGTGTATGACGTCTCACGACACGTGAGCTACTGATGCCGGGAGGAAAACCAGGGCTTTGAACAAGTTACTCAATGTGTTACAGTTCTGTCGCAGAAACGATATATCACGGTTGCAATCTAGTCATCAGAGAGATCTCATGCTCCTGTACTATTTCCTGGTCTTTATACTCGTATATCGCATTTCATAGTATTTTGTCCTGACTATACTTCTATAACAGTTGGTATTAGCTGACAACTCGTATACCGATGCTATTTGAGAAGCTGTGTATATTATACTATTACAGACAAAGAGTCTAAAGAGGATTCAAGAGGGAAATTCTTGGCTACCACGAAGAGTTTTATGATTCTTATTCGAGATAGAACCTCTATTATAAAAAGCAATACTGAGGTCATAGCGACCTCATGTTACGGTTTTCTCGGCAACGCCAGAGCAGATTTTACTTCTTTGAATTGATAGAGAATTTTGACAATGATGTACTACCTTTGGTAGCTCGTTGCCCGCGTTCGAAAAGTAGGCCCCCAATCGAACCATTACTACAAAATAGCTGCGATCAACATAAACATCCCCACGATGCGCAATCTTAATTTGCACTTCTGAAATGCGAAGAAACATATCATACCACTTCACTCCAGAAAAGTCATTTGCAGGAAGTGTTCTGAGACTAGCAACCCACGACGATGATATACGGCCGTGTAATTCCATGTGACCCAACGTGGGTCAATACGAGTGTGCACTAGAACAATGAATGTACTTGGTCGATGAAGTGTGCCATGTTTTCGGTTTTCGGTATGCCTAAGGGACGACAAAGTTCGGGTAGTCGCTAAATCACAAAGAGTCAGAGTTTACGAAGGAGAAGTCACATCTAAGAAGTACCTAGGTAGTAGACAAGCATTGCGCGAAACATATTGTTCTAATGGCGTTGGGAGGGTGAATTCCAAGCAATGAAGTGCCTGTAGATGAAAGTGAAGGCTAAAACGAAGGAGTTAATCAAATCAGATGGAGGAAGCCTTCCAGGACTCATCCCGAGTATATCTTCAAATCGTTTGACCAGTACTTGTTTGGGCTTCATGCTGAGACTGAATAAATACTCAAACTCCCACATGACAGGGCTAAGAATCTGGTAAGGATATGGAGGCTGACTATAAAGTCGAGCGGTGTAACGCCAATGTATCTCCCGGTTGAGTGATCCTCCAAGATGTAGAATCATCGCCAAATCAACATCCTCCAGCTTGTGGAACTCAATGTAGACTGTTCTAAATGTGCATGACACGATTGCAATGACATCTAGCTCGAGCATCGAGACGTTTAAATGTTGAACCGGGCGAGGGTTGACAGAAAACGGCTGTAAGCCTATTTGACTAAGTACGAAGTCACTTGTATTGGCGAAGAAAATATATGTTATGAACTACCTCAGATGCCTAGGTTCAGTAAGTGTGGCCACAGAGTGTCGTGTGGAGAGAGATTGGACCTGGGCGAATGATGTCAGAGGCTCTGGAAAGAAAGCGGTAAAAGCAACCTAAGGTAGCATTCCTGACAAGTAAGACCGGAAGTCGTACTTATTAGGTATATTAAGCAACAAAACAGAACAAGTGCACTGAAATGTAATGACTATGCAGCTTCAGATGATATCGATCGTTCCGCGCCCATTTAGCGAAGCAACCTAGTCGTAGTCTAATGTCGATTTCATGCGTGTTTCCGGTATGTGTTCTGATGCCTGACTCTATGTAGACTGTAAGGCATAGTCGTGCATCTAGTGACCCTATTTGTTGTACTCTCACAGTATTAAGATTAGGTTAAGTCTAATAGATAACGCTCTCTTTAATAGCGGTTTACAATTGGATGCCGTTTGCTGTCGCACAAAACGAATGAACTGTAAGGTTCTAGCCTCGTCAGCACTTAGATGAGGTCGAATGAAGCAATCCAAGATTGACACTGCCATCGTTTTGTTCGGCATGACAAAGATAGCAATATGAGTGTTGTCCATACCTATGTGCGAACCGTAACTAGTGACAATATTCAACTCGGCTGGCGGATGCATAGTCTACTCGAATTCAGAGTTGGTTCGTCGATGCTAATTAAGTCCAACAGCAGTTGTTGTTAGGATCAGACCATTGACAACACGTATCGACTAGTGATGATGGGTTAGGGCCGAATCAGCTTGCCGGTATAGTATTGCTCTATACCCAAGAGTGCCGGTACTGAATCATCTGCCGGTGTGATAAACATATTGGTGCTGGATACTGTCGGGTGTATTTAATTGCCGGGCTTGAATAGTTTGCCGGTAGTGAAAGGCTTACTAGTAGCAAATTGTTTGCCGGTAATAAATGCTGCTAGTACTAAATAACTTGCCGGGCGTGAATGCTTGCCGGTATAGTAAGATGTCGGTAGTAAATAATCTGCCAGTCGTGAATAGCTTATCAATTCTAAGTAGTAGTAATTCTGCCGGGCGTAAATTATTACCGGTACTAAAACATGCCTGTAGTGAATAAGCATCGATATGATAATGTGCCAGTACTAGCTCCTTTATCTGTATTGATTCATACACACCAGCACTCCCAACTATCTCAATACGACTGATACGTCCCTACTTCCTGTCAGTATTGACGAATATACTCCTACAGGCGCTCCCCTCCCGCATGTACTTGGACTGAGCATACACGAGAACTAGCGAAAGAGGCAGACAACAAAATCGCATACCTACTCAACACATGCTTTGTGTGATGCCATGCTTCATTCGAAATCACAAACGGTAACCCCACCAACCCGTTATCCTAACGCCATATCCTACAATACAAATGCAAAAGCATTCCACCGAACCAGATAAGGTATGCGTTTTCTTCCCAATCGCTTGTCGTGCCTTCTGTGCGCTGTAAACGAGATATATCGGACGTGTCGAAGATTCTAGGTAAGCTTCTGCTTGATGAAGAAAGCTCGCAAATGCGATAGTTGCCAGACGCATGTGACACCGAGAATAACAAGTTGGATGAGTGTCCAGCGAACAACGCGCGAGTTGGTGTGTTCGGACTGGTCGCGGAATTCGGCTTCGCGCTCCTGCAGAGGGTGTTAGCCAGTGTCTCCCACAGCAACACCACGGACACCAAGACTTACTCTCTGGAAAACCTGTTCCCTCCTGACGTCCTGCAACCTCGAATTCAGGTCCTTGACCTTCTGCACCAGCGTCTCGACCTTGTCCTTGTCCGTGCTCTCGATCCTGCTCGTCTCGCCAATCGCCATGTCGAGGGTGAACTTGACTGTGCCGTGTACGCCTGAGCTCAGCCAGCCGCCACCGCTGCTCGGTACATTCTGGGGTGTCACGCAGATCCTATGTTGACCGCTGTCGGCAGCGCTGAAGGTGAAGCGACCCTCAGAGGTGCCCCGTTGGGCAACGATACGGTGGTTGTTGTCGAAAGTCTCTTCCACGGTAACGAAGACGCCGACGTCGGGCTTGGTTTGGTAGGATTTGGTTGCGTCGTCCCATGCTTCGGCGTGGTAGTGGCCTGGTGATGTTAGTCGTGTTTCTTGCGCTGACTCCGTGAAGTTTCCAGGCCAGGAGACTCATATGCGAGGGCGTCTCATACCGACAACCAGTGTGTCCTTGGGCAATTCCTCGTAGAAGCACTTCTGGACCGCACCGTCCATGAAGAAGTGCAGCGCCTGTGACGGGACTGCTAGCGCAGCGGCGAGCAGCAATGTTGGTTTCCACATGTCTGCGATTCTAATACCCTGCAGAGGACTGGTTGGAGCGCAGAGTTGAGTGTTGGGTGAGCTGGTCACTTGGGAATCTTGAAGCTCGAATGCTCGAGATCGCGAAACTCCAGGTGTACGTTCCGAAAGCGGCTAGACCTCCGACACGTGCGCTCCCTTCTTTCGAGATGTCGTGTGTTGAGGCTAGACAGCACGCCCCAAGCTTACTCGTAGATGTCTACTATCCTCTGGCTCCAGAAAAGATACTGATCAACAGGGAGCGTCCTTGAATTTTTTGAATTTTTTTATTTAAAAAAAGGGACTGGTCTTCGAAATGCAGGTAAAAGATGCTAACGGCTGATGCAAGCCAGGATTGTGAACAATGGGCCTACAGCAGTACCCACCGTAGAGCGAAAAGGATGTAGTGTCCTACTGCATAATGCTAGATAGATGTGTAGACACTTTACTCCTCCTCTCGTCTCCCCTGGTCGAGTCAGCGGCAATCATATAGGTATTCCGCTCGTTCAAGACACCTCCGAGGCCAACCCCGCAACTACAACATATAACCTAGGTAAACAGATTGTCTGCATATTTTTAACTACATCAACAACCTCAACCCCCTTGTCTAGTTTTTTCGTTGTCCCAAGACTCTACAAAATACTCTACTCCTTTTCAATTGTTACTCCAAGTAAACTCAGCCTCCGTCTTTACATAAGTACTAAAGTCCACTACTGTCACTATGGCTCTCTTCTTACCATCGATATCCGCTCTCCACGCTCTAAAATCAACACCAAAAACTATTCTCATAACAGGAGGATCATCCGGTATCGGTCTAGCAACAGCGACCCTCCTCTCAACCCTAAACCCCTCACACAATCTCGTCGTGCTCGACTTGCAACCCCCGCCCCAGTCCTTGACCCACCCCTCCTCAAACCTACTGTTCCACAAGTGTAACATCACATCCTGGGCCTCTCAACGCGCCGGCTTCGAAGCAGCGCACAAACGCTTCGGCCGTATAGACTGCGTCTTCGTCAACGCCGGCATTGCCGAACAAGGCGACCAATTCTTCAACGACACGCTAGACAATGAGGGAAAACTCGCTGAACCAGACCGTCGTACACTGACTCTCGATATGGATGCTGCGGCCGACACAACAAAACTCGCCATCTACTACCTGCGGAAGAACGGGAAACAAGGTGGTTCCATCGTGCTTACAGCCAGTCTGGCAGGCTACCTAGCTTCAGCAGGCGCGCCATTGTATTCCGCCGCGAAACACGGTGTCGTGGGCTTGATGCGGGCGTTGAAGCAAGAATGTGCGAAACTAGACATTAGCATATCTGTTGTGGCGCCTGCGATTACAGTCACTCCTATACTCACGGCGAATAACAGCGTTTTGGCCATGGAGCCGGATGTGTATGCGAGGGAGATGGCGAAGGCAGGTGTACCGATCAATAGACCGGAAGCTGTTGCTTTGGCGGTGTGTTGGTTGTTGAATGAAGGGGTCAAGGCAAACGGCGCGGGTATATTTATTCAGGCAGATCGATTTGCGGATCTGGAAAGAGGGTTGGCGAAGAGCAGGGAGGCGTGGATGGGCAAGGAGATGTTGGAGCTGTTTCGTGGGGGAAGAAATGCGCCTCTGTTTGCAAGGTTGGAACAGGAGGGAGAGGCAAAGGCGAAGATGTGAAATAGACATGAGCAATCGCGGGTAGGAGGATGTTGTACATTCGTGCATATATGACGGATAATGCATCATAACAACAATGTCAATGTGGATAAATATATATCCAGTCCCATATCATATCCCAACGTTTTCCCTTCTCTTGCCATTCAACGCCATCGCTATGCTAGCATAAACAAAGATCAAACTCGCAGTCGGGTGCTCACTTCCTCGCCCTTTTACTGCTGACCTCGCTGCCCTGAGAGAACACACTGGCACTTCTCTTGTGTCCTTGCCCCGATGCACCTTGACTAGTCGCTCTTGACTGTTGTTTACTATCATCCTCCCCCTCTGCATCTACGTCCCCATCATCCTCTTCTCCATTGAAGCCACCTTCATCTTCCTCGCCTTCAGCATCGTCATCGGGATTATCACCGTCATTGTCGTCTTCGTGATCATCCCTATTCGCTTCGGCGTCGTCTCCATAGTTTTTGTTAACATCGTCCTCATCTTCGTCATCGTCATTCTCCCCGTCGGCATCGACCTCTCCGCTCGGCGTTTGTTGAGAGTCTGCGGCTTCGTGTTTCGTTTGACCTTCGCCTTCTCCTCCTTCGCCGCCTTCATTTCTCCGAGCCTTCATAGCAAGCAAAACTTTGCATTCTCCCTCCTCTTTCTCGCGAACTTTGCGCACGTCCAGCAACTTGCTGACTTTTGTAACGAGATTCTCGAATACCTCACCAACTTTACTCGTTGGTATGCTGACAATATCACTAACACCCAATGCCGCGAGCATCTGGCCAATCTTTTGGGTCTGAACGTTGCTCTTCGCTTGTCGCATCTTGAGCAACTTATCGGAGCCAAACGTAACACCCGAAGTAAGTCTGTCGTGTGTTGATACGTTGAAGCGATTTTCTTGATGGAGAGAGAGGTGCTTGACAGGCGTCTGGGCGGTAGGTTGTTGGTTTTGCGCCATACTTTGCCGTCGATTCGCTGCTGAGAGTTGTTGTTGTGCTGAGCCAGGGGTGTGAACCATGTCGTTTGCGGAGAGGCTGAGGCGGCCAGGTCCTGTTCCACCACCTGAAGCGCGTTTCTTACTGCGATCCTGCTGGAATAGCTGTTGAAAGAGAGCTTGGAGGGCTTGCGATGATGTAAAGGCTTGCAATCCCGCTGAGACCGACTGGTTCTGCGGTGGTGCATCGAGTCGTGCCCGTAGTTCTTCACGCTCGGCATCGAGTCGGTTGGCTGCCATGTTGATGCGCTGAAGCTCAGTGAGTAAGAACTCCTCCTCTTTGACCTCGTCCATTGTGCGATTGATGAGTGCCGTGGCCAACATCTTTCGATTCCGTTCCATAACCGGGTCGAACTTGGTAAGCATCTCATAGAGGCTGTACTGGTCGGCGTCCATTGAGACTTCTGGTATGCGTTGCTTCATAAGCTTGGCTGAGATATCGTAGAAGCGCGCTTTGAGATCCTCCAGTGATCGTTTCTTAGACGGCGCAAAAGGCATTGTGGCTAATGCGTGATCCTCGCCGTTCGCAGTTTCCGGTGGGCGTGGCTGCGTGGGCTTATAGTCGTAGCGATCCCATATCACAGGCCAACGATACGAATAATCTCTTACTACTTCGAAGAGGTAGTCTGTCTCCTCGCGACTCCAGTCGTCACTCCGTAGGTACTGGTCGTATTCCTCGTCTGTGAAGCCTGGCATGTCTACCTTGATGTCGTATTTGGCGTAGTCGGCGCACAGTTCGAGGTAGTTGTCGGCGGCGTCGCTTTCCTGCATCGTCGCGTCGTCGGCTTCTTGTACGGGTGGTGCGGTCGTGGGCTTGCGCCGCCAATGCTTCAAGACGAGGCCATCGTTGCGCGCAGGATTGGTAAACGGCTGTTGGATCCTAGAGATGCGAATTAGCCAATCTTCCCCAGGTTCCTCGCCCTTACATACCATCTCTTGGCCGGCCCTGTGCTCTGTCTCTTCGCCCGGTACGCCTTCTTCTCCTCGTAGACGGCGACAGGCGGCGGGCGTTCGCCATACAGCGCAGCAACCTCACGCGCAACGCCCTCTGGTCGAATGAGAGTCAGTCTCGACCTTTTAACGATTTCCCAAGGAAAGACGTAAGGACTGCCAAACGTACGTATCTTCCTGCTCCCTCCTGCAGGCTTTGACCGCTTCTGTGTCTGCGCCGCCACTGCTGCTGGACCTACTGCCTTTGGCGCATCACCGCCGGCAGCAGGCAGCCCGAGCATATCGCGCACATCGCGTCCCGACGCCATCGCAACTTTCGCAAGGCGCCGCTGATCGATGAGCCGGTAGTAGGAGAGGGTGCGGGTGATGGATTCGCAGGCCCCGGGCTGAGTGGACGAGCTTAATTTCGTTGTTGGGAAGTCGCGTTGGACCCTGCGCAGGTACCTCACGTGTGGGAATATTGGATATCGGAGAAGAAGAAAAAAATCAAAGTGGGCAGGTAAACTTATTCAAAAGAGTGCGCGAAGAGTTTCGAAGAAATTCAAGAGCAGCCAGGCTACAAGCCAAGTTCTTGCGCTATAGGTACGCACAGCTATGGAGTCATGGATTGCCGCTGTTACGGCACCTTCCAATCGCATGCGCAAAGAGGCCATAGCTCCTGCCCTGAGATGATCACTTGATCCCTTCCACGGCTAGATCGCAGCTACCAGCCAGGAACATGTAGAGATCATGCTAAGCATGGCAAACGTCACTGAGGTACAAAAATGAGATTCCCGTGTAGTAAGTGCGTCTATTCGCCCAACTACTCTACCTGAACTAAAGCGAGGCCCGTCTGTCGCCCTGTACACGCGATACAGCAGGCCTCGGCCGCGCCTTCAGAAGAGACTCCTTTACATGCTGTGTTTTCCTCGTGCCAGAATGAATAATGAAAATGAGATGTCACAAAGTGCGAGCCTCCCCAAGCACACCGCAACGCCGCAAGCGCCCAATGGAAATCACTCCCACATGTACTGCCAGCTGATGTAGTCTCGCAACGACGCGGGAGCGCAGAGGTGAAGGAGATGGTGATGATGATGTTTTTCGGCGCTGATGAGGAATCCAGGCTGGTGTGGGAGGCGGTTCGGTCGATCGGTCGTCGTAACTATTACCATGGAAGGAGATTTTCGATCCCGTCTATCAATCATTACAAGATACCTATACAGGAAGAAAACGTGACCGAGGGAATACTATCGCTCAAAGAACGGACTCCGTGATGCAACGCAAAAGGAAGAAAACCAAGCTTGAGGACCGCGATTACTACTTGCTGGCGCCGCAGCACAGGGCATTCGCCAGTTTTTGCATGAAGCTAGGCTTCTCGACCGACTGTTGCCTCGGTTGCTGCGGATTCGGACTGCTGGCAGGAGCAGCGCGGTTGTTCTGGGCCAGGTTGGGCTGGCTGTGTTGGAACTGGGCCTGCGTCGACGCGCCCTCGGGCGGTGCAAGCTCGCCCATGCTCTTCCGCTTCACCTGCGAATCACGGTTCATGTTCTCCCGTGGGCTTCGTCCAGGCTGGGCTCGGGTCGCTCCGGGCTTTGGCAGAGGCTCGTTGAGACGATGGTGGTCAATTGGCAAATGCGTCTTTTGTTGCCGGTGTTGCTGGCCTTGCATGTTCACAGCCATGGATGAGTTGGGGTTGGGGTTGGAGTGGTGCATCGCCTGCGCAGCTGACGGGTGCGACTTGAGGACCTCCCAGCCCTTTCCGTTGTTCAGCTTCATCCAGTCGTACTCGCCATCCTCGACCTCTCCGGTGCTCTTGAGAGCCTGAGTGAACAGCTCCCGTAGGTAGTCATAGTCGGGTGTGTCCTCGAAGCCTAGGTTACGGACGTAGCTGAGATACTTGTTGAATTCCTCTGCACATTGTTAGCATGGGTAGAAAAAGGCGGAGACGCGTAACGTACCAGGGAAGCCATCGCACAGGTCCTTGATCGGAGTTGTTTGCTTCTTCTCGCCAATCTTCTCGTACTTTTGCTTGTTGGTGGCAGCCTTGAGACCTTGCCATGGCAGTCCACCCCGCAGGAAGTACATGAAGACGTGGCCGAGAGCCTCGAGATCGTCGCGACGGGATTGCTCACGCCCGAGATGGGTGTTGATGCTCATGTAACGAGCGGTACCGGAGAGCGACTTGCGTTCTCTATACGGAATGTGCTGCTTTGTCTTGGGATCACGGTACTGCTTGGCCATACCGAAGTCGACGACGTGAATGACATTGGCGCTCTTGGAGCCGGGGCGGCCAATGAGGAAGTTGTCGGGCTTGATGTCGCGGTAGATGAGGTTCTTCTCGTGGATGGTCTGAACCCGTGACAGCTAGAGGGAGTGTAAGCAGGCGAAAGCGCGACGGTGCTGTCGGGACATACCATTTGCTTGGCCACCATGACAACAGTCTTGATGGAGAACTTCCTGTTGCAGTGGTCGAACAGGTCCTCCAAGCTGGGACCGAGCAGGTCGATGACCAGAATGTTGTGGAGACCTTCCTGGCCAAAGTAATAAACATTAGGGATCCCGGCTGCACAGGTTAGTCAAGGTCTTTGTCGGAAGGGCGAAGGTGTATATAGACGTGGGTGTTGATGAGGTTCAACACAACAAGCGGTAAAGGGGGAAGAAAGTCGGCACTCACGGCAGCCCACGAGGATCTTGTATGTGCGGTACTCGTCGCGCAATTGGGGAGCATCGCTCTTCCGCGGCTCGAACTTGATGGCGACCTGCTGCTGGTTGAGCAGGTTGGTGCCCTCGAAGATGACGCCGAAGCTGCCCTCGCCGATCTTCTTGCCGACGCGGTAGTGCACGCCGACGACGTTGGAACTCGTACTGCCGCTGGCCATGGTGTCGATTGTGTGCTGACTGGCGGTGGTGGGAAGAGAGGGTGGTGGGCGGGCAGTGGTAGGGAGGGTGCGTGGCTTGGTGGTTGTGACAGCAGCGAGACAGGGCCGCAGCCGTACTCCGGTAACAAGGCTTGGGGGCTATGCAACCGGCGAGAACGCGACTCGGCGTTCCTGAGACGGGCGGGTCGAAGTCGAGGCGGAAGCGACTTGTGCTGCAACGAAGCAGCTGCGAGGGGGCGGAGAGGTCAGAGGAAGGGACGCAGGGCAGGGACGTGTAGTGAAGAAAGAGCGACCGGCTCTCGACGCGGAAAAGACGTGGAGAAGGGGAAGGAGCGACTGGGCATGGGGCGTGCACTAGCAGCCTATCAACCGACTCTTCGCTAGACTGTTAGTAGCACCCAATTCACGGCGAGCACGGGACTGCAACGACTGGGCTATTTGCACCCGCCTGCATAGAGTCCAACAAGTGCACGCTGGCCGTCGTCGTGGGCGCACTCCCAATGCAGCGGTTCGATTGTCTATCCTGCCATGCTTCGCCCTCGCAGCCGCGCAGCCGCGCAGCCGCGCACGCATCGTCCTTTCCCCACTGAGCTGTCACTTGTTGTTGTACCTGCAGCACAGTCCACACCCCAAACCAGCCCATCCTCCGAGCAAAAGCAGCCCTGGGACGCCCTCGGAAATTCGACACATCCTTTCCCAGCCAACAAACGCGTGTGCGCGAAGGGGAAGCCTGGTCGGCGGCATCGCGATTGCCATTGAGCGAAGAGGAGTCTCTGCCTTCCGTCATCGCCATCGCATCGCGCATCGACAGCCGCATCAACACACGTGACGATCTTTGCTGCTGTAGAGCTGTATCACTCCGGACTAGGACGCATTTGCGTGTCGTGTGTTTTGTCCAGCCTCACCGCTGCTGTGCCTCTTGCTGTCCATGCATGCCGCCCACGTCGATTCGGTGGCTTCGCTCGCCTCACGGCATGGCCAACGGTTCCGGTGCAACCAGGAAGAAGCAATACTTGGAAGTGCAAGCCTCTTGACTTGTTATCTATACCCTCCTCCTACCTCTCATCTCGACTCGCAGCATCACTTCTTCACAAACCGGGCTCCAAGTCATCCAACGGCTGTTACCGAGTCAGCTATTGGTGCGCATCCACATCCGCGCCTTCTCGCTCGCGCCACACTCGGTTCCCTGACACGGCTGGGTATCCACCGCGCAAATGAACGCTTGTTATCGCTTGACTCCACAGAACACAGTCGAGACCGTTGCGGGCATGCGGTTATGCATGTCACTATTCATGTCGCTCCCCTGCCGGTTCATGCATTACCCCAATAGTGACCTTTTGTACATTTGGTGCCAACTCTATCGTCCTGCCCTAGTCATGCACTGACATGGTGAAGACATGTGACGCCTGTCGTTGGCAAACCTTGAAACCCATCGCTACAAATACACTTGATAACAAAGAAGAAAAGAAACACTGTCCGCGTCTGCAGAGTACAGCTTTTCAAACGCCGTGCCCAATGCTTGATGCGCGCCTGTCCCGATTGCCCTGAATGCACTGCGCCCGATAAACCCCCGAATACGACCACGACTTCTCATGAATCCAGCATCACCACATCTTGCTCCTGCGGTGCGCTCTCATCGTCACCGTCAAACGTCTCAGACCCAGCAGCTTCCAGCTCCGCCTCGTCCTCTGGCTCGTCCTCCGCGATTTGAAGGGCTGCAGGCACATCCTGGGGAGTGGGCTTGCCCTGCTGCCTCAGTTCGCGTGCGTACATCGTCTTGCCAGCCGTCCAAGCTGCCTTGAACCAATCCGTGAGCCTGTTCTTGTTAACCTGCTCGCGAAGAATATCATCGTCCAGGAGATTGTCCTTGATGATTGGGTTGCGAAGATCCTCGGCAGCAAAGCGAACACATAGCTCTCCATGTGTCCCTCCTGCGCCTAGGAGATCGCGAAGGTTCTTCGGCCATAGCGTCCTGACGAAAGGGTTGTTGACTGCAACATGTTAGTAACTGACCAATATCTGGTGGTACACATCGGCTTACTGCACATGCCGCTCAAGGTCCGGAAAGTCCATGCCATGGTTGTGCCTTGCAACACGTCGTTTATCGCAGCATCCGTAACCTCCTTGGTGTTGTTGATTACTGCCCAGTTGTCCTTGATGCACAGTCGCTTCCAGAAAAGCTTGAGCAGACCATCACGAGTCGTCCGGTGGATATTGTTCCAGTTGACGAGCAGGACCTTGAAAGCGTAGATGAATTCATCGTTTCCGAGCAAGGTAATACCTTCCTCGCTGTCGTCTGCGTTCATGAGGGTAAGTATGTCAATCATGAGCGCAGGATCGATGACCTTGTGGCAGACCAGGTTCTCAAAGCCCTCTTTGAGAATCGCCTGGTGTGCTGGTCGATCCTTCAGACGGCCCTGTCCGAATTCAGCCATGAGGAGTTCGACTGCAGAGTCTTCATCTAGAGCTCCAGTGATGACAGGTAGTAGTCGCTCATAGACTTCTTTCTGAATCTTTGTATACTCCAGTTGTTGGTCGATGCTCTGGTACATGGCCTCGCGCATCTTCAATGCCCTGGGCTTCTCCCTGCGCGGATCCACCACCGGCTGGTCGTCACTGTGCTTCGTCTCCTTCTTGCAGAGCAGAGCGAGTTTGGCCATGGAGAGCTCAACGCGCTGACACCACGCGTTGGTTTCCTGCTTTGAGCCAGCCTCGAAGAGGAGTTCAGCAGCAGCCTCGTAATCCTTCTCACCGCAGACTTCATTGATCCATCCGAGCCGGGCACGCGATGGCTCGGCTCGCAAGAACTTGGTGAGTGCCGGCTGGTTGAGATACTCCTTCATAAAGAGCTGCCCTGCTTGGTTCTCGTTGATGTACTTTGAGTAAAATGCTCCAGCCCATTCGTCGCCGTACACCTCAAAGTAGCGCGCAATACGCTCTTTTATCCGGTTCAGCTTGACTGTGCTTTCGGCCTGCTCCATTTTGCTGCGAGTGTTCGCTTTCTCCGTCTCGAGCCAGTTCGACTCTTCCCAAATCAAGTTGACAAGTGTGGACATGTCGCGGTACTGCTCAGCTAGCTCCATTCCCTCGGTAGGCAGTCCAATCTCCATCAGGCCCATAATGTGGGATGGCCGGACGTTGTTGTTCCACTCGTCCTTGAGACTGCGTCCCATGGCGCGTGTCTTCTCGTCGCTTTGTGCAAGAGCCCACTGGAACCGTTCGATGTGAGTCTGACATCCTAGCTTCACCAGACGAGGGTTGTCTTTGCCGATCTTCTGCGCCAGGATTTCTTGATCGCCTTCCTCGTAGTTGTCCACAGCAAGGTTGCGGCCAACGTCGATGAGGCTACGGATCGAGCTGACGATATTGTGAGATGAGGTCCAGAATTGAGGTAGCATGTCGTAGCCATATGCCGACTTAAGAATGCTGTCGTCGAGACAGTCAGGGTCAAGACCATACACTTCTACGTTTGCTTGCCGGAATTCAAACGCTGTTTCCAGAGCGACAAGCATGACATCAGTGCCTTCACTCAGCCTCTGCATGATGGATGGAGTTTGCTTTAGGCCCTCCTTCATATAGAAAGTCCGCAAGTAGAACCAACCCCAGGGTATAAGTGTGTGGAGGCTGTCAATGTCCTTGACGAAGAACTGTCGAATGATGTCGTTCTCGCCGAGCTCGGAATCGATAGCGGTCTTATAGCGTTCATTCAGAGCCCTGACAATATCGCCCATCAAGATTTTCTCGGGGAAGGCATCTGGATGCGCTTGTTGATCTTGCAGCTTGTCCTGGTACCAGAGCCAAAGCTTGTGCGAAGCCGCGAGCTTCTCTGCATGCCACAACAGCCGCCATCTTGTCTGGAAATTCACGGGAGGATATTCGGTTTGTAGTTGCGAGATCAAGGTTCGGAGAGCGAATGAGCGTTGCTGAAATTGGTCGTCCAAGTTAGAAACACCCTTCTCGAGGTAGTCGTACGCTGAGCTTAAGATGCCAGCACTGATTGTAAGAGCGGCTTCGGCAGTCTCCTCCTCGGCGAAGGAAAATCGTGACTTGACGGAGAAGTCTACGATGTTTGCGGGTATCGTGCTGAAGAATGTGGCTTGCTCGAGTTTGCTGCGTGCGGTAACCTTCACACGCTCCTGGTCGTCTGACGTGGGGGGTAATGCGCTGATCTGTAAAAGGCCAAACTGCTGGACGAAGATTAAAGCTGTCGACTTCCTGTCCTTTCGTAATGAGGTCTCCAAGGCGTTGCCTGCAAGGGTGACTTCTGGACGGAAATATACAGTATCCTGGAAGGGCAGATTAGACCGTCCTGAATCTGCAAGCAGCTGTGCTTCAGGGCTCTCTTCTGGCTGAGCGAGGGATGCAACGAACACTGCTCCTGGGAACTGGATATAGGCTGTGTGTCCGGGCTGTGGCAGGAGAAGCGTTCCGGTGGGCTCCTTCGGTAGCTGATTTTGGTGAAAGTTACGGACTGGTATCGCTCTGCTAATCGTGCCAGCAGTCCTTGACAGGTCCACCTCAAGGAGGAAGTAGTCCAACGAATCCCGGCCAGAAAGTGCCACCAAAACCAGAAGGTTTACCGCATCCTGGCCCTGTTGCTGTTCCATAATGGCGAAATCCAGCACTTGTACGTCCTGCTGGTTTCGTACTTCTGGGACGGCGTCTGTCTGAACTGCCAAAAGGATCGCATCGTGTACATCTACGTCGCGTTGGTGGTTGTTCTGTCCTGACCAGCTCAAGTCCCAGGTCTGAAAGAAGCCATTTCGCGTCGCTGAGATGACCTCCATGTGGCCCTTTGACTGCGATGTCCGGGCCTTGACTGAAGCGATCGTCTTCCGGATCGATCCTCCGAGAAGGCCTTTAAAGCTGAAGAAGCTGCCTCCCGAGCCGTTTGGTGCGCTCAAAACCGTGGTCGCAACGCTCGGTCTACCCTGAGAGTCGCGTAGGGTCAGCTGGGCGAGTCTACCACTGCTGAAGACCAGGACGTAGCCTGCGTGCTCCACGTCAACCAGACCAGTTATGGTTTCTCCAGAGTACAACTTCACAAAGCCCTCTACTCCCTGCTGGCGCTGGGGGTATAGGCTTCGAGTGTCTGCACTGTCGATGTTCTCCCAGAAGCTAATCTTGCCTGTCGAAGGCGCGAGCGCGACGATGCCGTAGTCGTTGGTGGGGCCGTTGCGAACGATTGCGCCCAGCGGAAGAGGTTCCCCGTGTCGCAGGCCGAAGTTCAGGTTTAGAGAGACGACCTTTGTGGGGCCGTTGGGGGCGCTGTAGTCCCATACAAGGGCGCGATCGGAGGTCAGGGCAAGCGCGAGTCCGGCTGACGGGAGGGCGGTTGCATGCATCGGGGCTAGGCATGTATGTTAGCAGGCGCGCATTGAGTTGAGCGACCTTGAGACGTACTCGATGGGCGGAGGAGCGCTGACGGAAACCCAGGCAGCTTCTTGACGCTGTAGTTCGCGTTCTTGGTCTACAGCCTCATGTTAGTAGCGAACAGCTTGCATGGATAGATGAGCATCTACTCACAAGGTATGTGCCGGTATCCTCCTTGGGCGCGCGCTTCGGCGCTGTCTTCTTCTCGCGAACCACCAAAGGCATATCCACCAGGACGGCCGAGTCGCCTACGCTCTGCACAGCGTGGCCATTCATCAGGACACTGCCATTTCCGTTGGCATCGACCGGGTCCTTGAACGTCTCGTTGTTGAGTTTGCTTCGTTTACGGCTTCGTTGTTGCTGCTGAGATCCGTCCGAGTCGTTGCGCTGGCGGCGCCGCGTGCGCGAGCTGCGTATGCTCGCAAGCGAAGAGGCCTCTGGCGAAAACATGATGAATGGAGTATTAGGGTTGGTTGGAAACGCGATAGAGCGCGCCGGTGATGGTGTTGGCTCTTCGCGGTGTTATGGGTGACAACTAAGAATGCGTCGAAGCTTTGATGATGGGCAGGGATCCGTGCCACGCTAGAGCCGGGGTTTAGCAACATGGTTTCACTCCAGGGCGACCGAGTACCACGACCTCTCTGCACACTTCACACTATACATTCACCAGACAACAGAAGCTGCACACGTAAAGCGTCAGTGCAGATGCTGACTGGCATCTTCGATGTTGCATGTACGCTGCCCAGTTCGCATTCTGGTTGGTTCAGATCAAAGCACTATTTTCCGACCAGCCACGTCAGGCAGAAGAGTCATCTGGTTCATGTTTTATTTCGTGTCTCATTTATCATACTCATTACAGTTATCAGAAAGCGCCATCGAGATCGACTTCCAACCATGAATGTTCTCCTGAACGTTCGTGGCTGTAGTAGAGAACGTAAAATACCTCCCAGAGAAACATGGTACATGTGCGAGCATATCAGTCTAGAAAGACGACGATATCTCTTCTGTCAAATTGTTTGAGACGGGCAATGACTTCCCACAAGCCGACTAGCCAGTCAACTTGCAGCCATGCCACTATCCGCAGGCTCCACACTTGGCCTTTACATCTTCTTGTCGTGTTCCTCTTCAGCGATGCTGTTATCCGTCGAAGTGGTGCTCTGCTTCTCGAGTTCTTCGCCGAGAGGGCCGTGAATCTCCTCTTCGAAGACGGGCTCGGTTTCAATGGTCTCGAACTTGGTCTTGAAGTCCTTCATGTTGTGGGTTGAGGAGTTGCTTCGACGACGGGCGTAGGCCATGTTGGGCCTGATGTCTTCGACCTCATCACCGGCGGCGCCCCTGCAAAGATGCTGTCAGTCACGGACACTGAGATGTGGAGTATACTGGTCGGAAGAGCTGAGCCTCTTCCACGAGCTACGACCCTCTCACAGGGGACGACAGGAAGCAAGTCAACTGTACTTACCAATTGCCCTTTCCGCTACCGCCCTTCTTCGTCTTGGTCGGGTCGGTGTCAGCGTGACCGGACTTGCCAAAGAACTTGGGGAGTCTCGTTTCACGCCCAGCAGTGCCATCAGCAATGCCAGCGTGGTCGCGGTCAGTGAACTTGTGGGAGCGAGTCACTTCAGCAGTCAGTATAATGTACGGACATGTTGGTGTTGCCTCATAACCTCCTGCCGTCTTACGCTGATGAGCCATTGAGGTGCATTCAGACGTGATATGCTTAATGCACCAGAGGCAGGTGCGTTGGGAGATGGATGGAAGGCAGCACTTACTGTTTGATGTGTGTGTAGTTGATGGATTGATTGTAGGCTGGTTGTAATGGCGATGGAAGAGAGTCGATGTGAGTTGAAGCAGTTAGGAACGGCGGGCTCGGAGCTGATGGGACTATAAGAAGCTCAAGCGGGTCAGTACATGGTCTCGTGATGGAAGCTTTGACCCGATGGCGTCTTCTTGCGTGAAGCAACGCGGCCAGAATGCGTACCTTGCAGATCTGTGGACAGGTGGCAGCAAGATGTGAGCAAAGTCGAGGTTAGCAGGACGATGGTTGTTAATTTGTCTGTCAAAGGCAGGTGCAATGCATCTCACGCGACTTGATCAGAGGCGGGGAAGCTGGGAGGAGCTCCTGGCTTTATACCACAACCAAGATGGGACCCTGTAAGGATGGCCTCTAGAAGATTCGCCCTCAGCTGCCCAGCTCCAACTACTGCAATTGTGCTCATAGCTTCTGCCTGAATAGAGTAACTTGGTGCTTGGTGTTATCAGCCGGATCTTCGGTCCCTGAGCTGTGTAGGGAAGGAACGAGGGGAAGGTGCGTCACCGGTACCTGGATCTCGCCGGTCGGTGTCGCGTGGGCTACGAGTCTTCCGACACAGCACCACAGCTATACAGAGACGCGTCGAGCTTCCAGTTCCAGGATACCTACCCTATTGGTGAGATGGCAGTACCAGACTATGTCTACTACGGCCCGCGCATGGTTCCATGGCTTCATGACAACGGTAGTTACCCCAGATTCTCGATGTTGCTCCTCGCACGCTAATGCGTGGGCCCACTTACACATGTGCCGCCATTCCGCTTGACTCGAGATCACGTGTTGTCGTCAGCTCGTAATCAGCCCTTGGTCGTATGACCAATCGCCGCGGATTTCTCCTGATTGCATCAGCAAGCAGCGCTTTCTCCGCCTCCGAGGCCGCAGACCGTCTTCAGAAAAGTTTCCCGGACGCGCCTTTCGTTTGCTACTCTCCGTCCGCCTCGCAAAATTTCTCCCTCTTCTCCCCGTGATTTGACTTTTGGGCTCTGGTTCTGCAGCACCCTTCTACCCCTCCGTAAACTCACAGCGCCCACGATACCCCGCCATGGCCCCGCGATGCCTTCTGATCGGCACGCCGTCCATTGCGGCGCACCCAGAGCGACTTGACCAAGTCTACGAGATCCACGACCGCAACTCGACCGACCTGCAGATGCTTGACCGTATCGCCGCTGGTCTCGTCAATCTCCCTGCTTCCACATACGATGTCGTCCTCCTGCTCGCCGACGCCGATGGCACCACGCGCGAAAGTCACAAACTATTGGCACGCGATGTCATGAACAAGGTGGTCGGCGCATTGAAGGTTGGAGGAGTGCTCAAGAGTCAGGCGGGCCCATTCCAAGGCGCAGAGAAGACAGAGGCTATCCTAGCAGGACTTGCAGAGAAGGCGGACGGCATGGCCAAGCCCGAGCAAGAGGAGCCTGTGTCGATACCGCTAAAGTTCGGCAAGAAAGCAAATGGTATAAATGGAACGCACGGCACGAACGGCATAAATGGCACGAATAGCGCAAACCACACGGTCAACCCAGACGGCTCGGTCCCGCTCAACCTCAACCGCAAGCGCAACCAGCCTCAGGCTGAGCCCGTCAAGCCAGTAGGCGTAGGCTTCGTGGATTTCAGTGATGATCTTGACGACCCAATAATCACAGGCGAAGACGACGACCTAATCGACGAGGACGACCTCATTACAGAGGCAGATCTGGCACGTCCAGTCATCCAACGTACGTCACTCCTTCCTTGCTTCCTCGAGTCCCTCTGCTAACACATCTTCAGCACTCGAATGCCAGCCTAAACCTGGCAAGCGACGACGCGCCTGCAAAGACTGCACCTGCGGTATGAAGGAGAAGATTGAAGCCGAAGATGCCGCCAAACGCTCTTCTGCCGACAAAGCGCTGGACTCCCTCAAGTTGGACGTTGACGACCTCGCCGAAGTGGACTTTACAGTACAAGGAAAAGTTGGTAGCTGTGGAAACTGCGCACTGGGTGATGCCTTCAGGTGCGACGGATGCCCGTACATTGGTCTACCGGCATTCAAACCGGGTGAGGAGGTGCGATTGCTCAACAACGATATCCAGTTGTAGGAACTTGGGTCAGGAACCAATATTGCATAACTTGGCGTACGGAGTGAACGGACGATTATCTGGGATAGATACTGTTGCTACATGGCTTTGTGTGGAGTTCTGCATGTCAAATAACGAAACGCATGAACGATTTTCGATGTCATAGTTCTCGAATGAAGATTCAATTTTCCTTGCCGTGTTCATCTTAGCACCCACGTCCACTGCTACAACTAAGTCAAAAACAGCCTTTTCGATATTTCCTCTTTAAAACACTAAAGATCTCCACATCTTCTCCTTTCAAGGTCTAGCCGATTTATAGTTTGCACAAAACTCCGTAGTATGCGTTCACGTTCTCGCCTAAAATTATACATACAGTAGAGTCGAACTGTATTCAATCCACCAGCGGCCGAAGCATAATCAAGTTATCATCTTCTCTGGGGAACGGCTCCGCAATGTGACTGTTATGCACTCGAATGGATGCTACTACTCTCGATCTCGATAATAATCGTATTAGATGACTGAGCCTCATACTGCAAGGCTGAAGTACTCGAGGTTCAAGTTTCTGAATGTTTGTTTAGTCTTTGAGCTCTAGTTCAAGCCTCAAAGCCGTCCGCCCAGGACCGTAGTAACCAGGACGACATTCAGACTGTTGAAAGCCACACGACTTATACAACGCTCTGGCAGGTTCGCGGCTCTCATCTACCCACAAAGAGATCGTGCTGCAGCCACCTTTCTCCATTTGACCACGAAACGTGTCTATCAGAGCTTTCCCGAGACCTCTCCCTCTTTCTTGCTTAACGACACAGAGTTTATGTAGCCACGCTAGCCTCTTCATCCGTTGGTAGACAAGATATGCAATTAGTCTCTCAGTGTCATCTTCCCTGAAGACTAAGAGTAATCCAGTGTTGTTCTTCTTGAGTTCCACGTCGTAGTTGAAGTGCTCGATTGCTGGGAAAACTTTTCTCTCGAGTTTGGCCACTTTGTCTGCGACTGTTGGACAAGTCTTTGGCGGGAGGGTAGAGAAGTCTTTAATCACAAAACCGGGGGGGATTTGCGAGGATGAGCGTGGATCAGTCATGGTGTTGTCGGTTCAGGTACTCCAAAATTAGGACGTGCTAGCGCTACACCAGTTTCGTGGGTCGCCGTCCGGTCCACATCAGGTTGCAATGCGCACAAAATCAACAGGATCGGTGCTGACAGAAGACGCAAAAGGTTAGGGGCTATTTCAAGGTTAAATAGGTCTTGTAGTGCCCAGGTGGGGACCCACGTGCTAGCGCGACTGAAGATGTTCGCCGCCACGTGCACCGACGCGTCTCGCTCCTGCAAAACATACACACCTTCCCGAGTTCGCCACGACTTCTAATCGGCCAGACATCTGAACCAACATGAACCGGTTTCTGACAAGGCCGTCGCAACAATCACACGGGCGGTGAAGAGTTCAACTCGAATCTCTCGACTCCTCTCTTTCCTTGTCTTGAACGTTGCTCCTCACATCACGAGTCATGGCCGGCAAGAGGAAGCGACCGTACTCGAATCTCGACTTCACGTTGAGAAAGGTGTTCAAGAAAGCAAGTTTTCGGTATGTCGCTCAGCTCAATACTGCTCGCCTACACTAAACTATTTCTAGACCATTGCAACGCGATGTTATCGTAGCTACGTTGGAGGGTGAAGATGTCTTCCTGCAGGCAGCGACCTCGTTCGGAAAGAGTTTATGTTATCAGCTGCCAGCGGTGGTTGACTTTGGCAGTACGTCCACAAGGGCGCAAGATGCCACCATCGCTAACCTTGCTAGTCACTATCGTGATATCTCCACTGTTGGCACTGATGGTATGTTCTTCGCCCTCCTACCGCGGCATGGAGTCTGACTAGTTACCAGAACAATCAAGTCGCCTCTATGCGCAACTCCAACATCCGTGTTGAAACAATTAATAGCACTACACCACCCGCAGACAAAAAGAGGATCATTTCCGACCTTCAATGTGGCCATCCCATGACCCGCTTACTCTACGTGACGCCTGAGTTCTGCCAGGGCGATAACTTCCGCAAGATACTACGAGTCATCCACGCTCAGGGAGAACTGGCTCGCATTGCTGTCGACGAGGCTCATTGCGTTAGTGAATGGGGACATGACTTCCGCCCTTCTTTCCAGCAACTGTCATTCTTCAAGACCGAATTCCCTGATGTACCAGTAATATGTCTGACAGCGACGGCAACAGCGCGTGTTAGAGACGATATCATCACTACGCTCGCCTTGGACCCGAAGAAGCTGAAAATGTTCCGCATGAGCACCAGCAGACCAAACCTCCACTATGAAGTCCGCTTCAAGTCTGACGAACGAGACCACTATGACGACTTCATCAAAATGCTCAAATCGATCCACGTACGCCGTGCTGAGAATGCCGAGCGCGCATCTCAACTAGCATCACAGAACCAGCGCTCAGACAACGTACCAGGAATCATCTACACCCTATTCCGCAAAGACTGCGAGTCCCTTGCCGCTCGTCTCCGCTCAGACGGTATAGGCGCAAAGCCCTACCACGCAGGACTCTCCGTATCAGAGCGTGCAGACGCATTGTCGGGCTGGGTAGCTAACAAAGCCGGCTACGACGTCGTCGTCGCCACAACCGCATTTGGGATGGGTATCGACAAAGAAAATGTGCGCTTTGTAGTGCACTGGCAAATACCGAAGTCGTTTGAAGGTTTCTACCAAGAAGCAGGTCGTGCAGGCCGAGACGGTAAAGCATCGATTTGCATCCTGTATTACGGCCGCGAAGATCGTGATCGCGCTGCGCATTCGCTGTCGAAGGATATTGCGAGGCAACCTAGACAGGGGGTGGGACTACAGGCTCAACAGCAGCAGATGATGCATCGCGCAAAGAGCTTACAGGCTTTGGTCAGTTACTGTGAGGCGACGGATAAGTGTCGGCATAAAATTATTGCTGGGTATTTTGCCGATGAGGAGACGCCTGAGTGTGACTTTGCGTGTGATTGGTGTAAGGATGCGGAAGCGTTGGTGAGGCGGAAGGAAGGCGGGTTGGCAAGTGAGGAGTGGTGTAGTACGCAGAGAGAGGCGGGGAGGTATGATATCGACGAGTATGATTGAGGTGTGCCACGGTAACGGGTTTCGGAATACTCGGATAGGAGTTTGCATTAGCATCAGCAGGCGTTGGGATGTTTCCACAAATATGCATCTCTAGTTTGTATATCTCATGGTTCATTCGTCGTAGTTTCATCAATGGCCCGTCTCTCACCCGCCTACATGTATATCAACGGAATCGAATCCATCCTCTTTTGGGGTGTTTACTACCGATACCTCGACGCCACTCCATGAAGTCTGATAATCATCATCATCATCATCATCCTCGTCTGATACCACAACAGTTACCGCAATCTATCCGATGATCAAGGCCGCACTGGGAACCATACCTGCTTCCTTGAGGGTCATGCCAAAGTCACTCCGATCGTACGTCTTCTTGGGGAAGTTGGTGGTGAAGGTCGAGACACTGGTGCCTTCCTGCTCCAGCGCATGTGCCACCTCGAAGAGCGTAGTCTCGACAGGGAATGTCTTCATGACCCTTCCACCAGATGTTTGCAGGGCCAAGCGTGCCTCAGTGTATGCGCTCGCAGGCTTGCTTGTAGTTGGGCCAGAAGATGTAGCGAGAGGAGCTTGTACGGGAGCAGGAGGAGGAGCCTGACCAGCGCGCTTCGCCTTCTTGATCTCAGCTTTGCGCTTTCGCTCCTGCTTGTCTGCTTCGAGCTTAGCCAGGACGCGTTTCCTCGCATCCTCGTCCGCCTTCTTCTCGGCGCGCTTGGCGGCAGCTTCCTTTAAACGCTCCTTCTTCTGCAACTCTTCCCTGATGTCCTGTGACTCCTTTGTAGCCTTCAGGCGGATCTGCTCGTTCTTCTTCTGGTCCTCCTTGTCCTGCTCTGACTGCATCGCGCGCTTGGCGGCCAGCTTTTCGCGCAGCTCCTGTAGTCGCTGCGCCTTTTGTTCCTCGGTGAGAGGGGCGATCTCCTCGGTTGACTCGGAGAACTGCTCGTGGCCTGTCTTCTCGCCGTGGAACTGGGCTTGGTTTACTGAGCGGAACCTCTTGCCGCATTCATCGCAAACGAGGGACTTGGCTTCCTCGCCAGGCTGCAGCGCAGGAGGCTCTTCTGAGGCGTTGGCGGCGGCGGTAGCTTGCTCTTGCTTGATATCGTCGAGGGACTTGTCTTGGTTGGTCTCGAGCCAATCGATGGCAGGCTGAAGGCCGCCTGTAGCTTTGACGGCGAGTTCTGCGCGCTCGCGGGGGAAGCCCATGTCGACGAGGGTATTTAGATCTGAGGAGGCCATGTTGAATACGGTGGAGGACGAGGGTCGCAGTTGTGAGCAGTTCTGGGTTATTTGGTGGAGTCTTGGTTTAGGAAAGTTGTAGTTTAGCAGCGATTTGGTGTGAGGAGTGATGCAGTGGAGGAGGCTCGCTCTTTATGTGGAATGCGGATGCAAGGCGGCGGTAGCGGTGGAACCTGGGAGAAGGTGAAGCGCAGATCAGAGGCGCCTGGTCCTCGCAGCGGAATATTGCTCTGGTAGAGTGAATTCCAACGTTGGCTACCTCACTAGCTAGAAATTGGACTGTATCTGGACAGCCAGGGATGCGTGTAGGCTGTGATTGTCTGCGTAGGTGGACACTAGAGGCACCTCGGAACTCCCAGAATCAAGAGGCGTCGCGGGACGTCATAGCTACTTGTCCTCACCATCCGCCCTTCCTCCCTACCATCCGCATCCACGCAAATCCACACGCGCCCCGATCTTGGCCGTTTGCGCACCCCATCCCCCGGCCTTTAGCTTCTAGAGTCACTACACGCGCCCGTCCCCTTTCCCAGGCGCCCGAGGTCGCTCGTGAACTCTACCCCGTACCGCGGATCTGATTACCAAGCCTGGAAGAGACAAGCACACCTGCATACCTACAGCCCACGCGCGCCCGCCATGTCCGTCGAGCTCGACCCCGTAGAGCTTGGTTTCAAGCGTAAGCGCTGCCCCGTGGCATTGGGGCTGCACGCACACTGACCTGGCCAGGACCCTTCCAGCACGAGGTGTCGCAGACCCTCCGCCTGAAGAACCCGCACTCTGACCCGATTGCCTTCAAGGTAAGCAGCCTTCTCTATTTATTGCTCCATCTGCCTACCGAGTTTGGACGCGCAGCTGACATCCGGAAGGTGAAAACAACGGCTCCCAAGCAGTACGACGTCCGCGATATCTCTCCCCACAACAGTTGATAACGGGTACTCTAGATACTGTGTGAGGCCGAACAGCGGACGCATCGAGCCTGGCAAAGATGTCGAAGTCCAGAGTACGCATGCCCTCGATGCGCGCATCCCTGGGAAGACGGCAGCAAACTAACGCCTGCCCAGTTCTCCTCCAAGCCATGAAGGAAGACCCACCGCCAGATGCGAAGTGCCGCGACAAGTTCCTCGTGCAATCCGTACTCGTCACCGCTGACAAGGAGTTCACCAACGTCGGATCGCTGGTATGTTTGGAACAACGACAATACGTCGATTGTGCTAACAACTGCTCCTAGTGGTCGCACATTGAGCAAACCGCAAAGTCTTCCATCCAAGAGAAGAAGATCAGAGTTCTGTTCCTCGCCCCCGACGATGCCTCCTCCAGTGCAACTCCTGCAAGAACCAACGGTGTAAGCCGCGATTCCATGCTCTCCTCGCCATCGCCTGAAGCCGTGACTCCCCAGCGTGGCGTATCCGACGCTTCGGGACCTGTCTCCGTTCCCCAGGACCGCCCATCAGACAGCAAGAACTTGGGCGAGATCAGGAACGAGACATACAACCCTGCAACGGGCGGCAACATGCAGTCGAGCTTCAGCTCTGCCGCTGGAACTGTTTCTAATGCTCTACCATCCTCGAGCGACGTGGAAGCTCAGCTTGCCGAAGCCAAGGCGCAGATTGCGCGATTGACGCAGCAAGTCAGCGAGGCCAGTGGCCTCCGCCAGCGAAAGACAGGATCCGCCCAGGGCTCCAAGCAAGAAACGTCGTCCTCCCTAAGCACACAGCAAGCCCCCGCTGGTGGTGTGTCTGTTCAGATCACAGCCCTTCTGTGCCTCATCAGCTTCCTGATTGCTTACTTCCTCTTCTAAGCGTCTTCCCGTAGCACCCTCTACGAGATAACCTGTAAACCCACCGCGCGCCGCTAGCGACCCCGGACCTACAATGCGAGGACGTGGTGGGAAGTCGGACGACATCTTTCAGCACGCGAAGACGAGGAAATAGGATGGTAGTATGGCGCTGGACGAAAGGATGGGTAACTGCACTTCTTTCTGATGTGGGTATTTCTTGCTTGGACATGGGTCTGTTGTTGGTTACGCATACGGAGTAGCAGCTACTAGGGAGGCATCAGCACATCGGTGTGGAAGCATCCATGTATCAACAGCTACATAATTCGGAGTTGCAAAGTATTGAAATTGTTTAAACACAGATAATGTCTACGTATATTTTACCTTTGCACCTTGTCTTGTCGCGTGCGGACTGTCTGGTTACGGCCATGTGCGCAAGTGCACTGGCCAATAGGAAGATGCGACTCTTCCATGGCTGTTGTGGGGTTGCGTTTGAGCATGCACAAAACGAGTGCGAGCAAACTTGTGGAGTAACGGAGTGCCCACGGCTCCCAACGTCATATCCTTACAAGTACAAGATGGTGGATACTGCCAATCTCGCGGTCAGAACGCGCTTGGGGTTGGCAGTGAAAAGGTGGGGCCCAGCTGGCCTGCGGCGACTTCGGGGCGGGCGATATGACTCTATAACAATTCCTAGCCACAATAAAGGCTGTCCGTTACCTCCCCTCTTCACTCTGACATTGTCTTCCTTCCCCTTCCAATCTACTTAAGCAGTAAACATGTGTGGTATCTTCGCGTGCTACAGGTATGTTACGCCCGTTCGCGCCCGCAATTGCCTCAATACCAGATGTTTGCGACTATGTTGATACACGACTGACTTTCCCACAGGCACCCCGATGTGCAAAAGTTCAAGCCGACTGCCCTGAAAATGGGTAAGGCGTAAGTTTATTTCCCACATCCCTTGGGACTTCTCAACTGACTAATTGCGCGCAGTGTTCGGTGTGTAATCCCCCCAAACCCTCCGATTAGTCAGTTCACCACGAGCATTCTCATGCTGACTGTTTGACAAGCCACCGCGGTCCGGATTGGTGTAAGCATGTTTTATAACTTTTTTTGCGCCAAAGTACAGAATGACTGATACCTTGTAGCTGGTAACTGGATTGCGAACGACACCAGTGAGTGACTGTAAGAGCCCTGGGCATGTACAGTACTGAATATAGACAGTCTTGGTCCACGAACGTTTGAGCATTGTCGGCGTTGGTAAGAGGTCACACGAAGAACATTGCTTTTGGCGGAAGCTGACGTGAGTCAGACTCTGGCGCTCAGCCGCTTGTCAACGATGAGGGAACCGTCTCTCTAGCTGTTAACGGCGAGATTTACAACCACCGAATTCTCCGCAAGTCCCTCAAGAACCCGTACAACTTCAAGACACACTCAGATTGCGAGGTCATCATACCTCTGGTAAGATTGGGGACAATTTTAGCGGAGGATAAAGGCTGATACGCAGTAGTATCTTGAACATGACATCGATGCTCCCCGAAAACTCGACGGCATGTTCTCATGGGTCCTCCACGACAAAACCCAAGATCGTGTCATCGCAGCACGCGATCCTATTGGTGTCACCACCTTCTACATGGGCCGATCGAGCACTACACCAGGCGCGGTGTTCTTCGCTTCTGAGCTGAAGTGCTTACATCCCGTCTGCGACAACATCATCTCCTTCCCTCCCGGTCACGTCTACGACTCGAAGACGGATTCGCTCACGCGATACTACGACCCCAAGTGGCTTGTCGAGCCAGAGAACATTCCTACACAACCTGTAGACTATAAGGAGCTGCGACAATCGTTGGAGCGATCAGTGCGGAAACGCATGATGGCGGAAGTTCCCTTTGGTGTACTTCTCTCTGGCGGTCTTGACTCAAGTTTGGTGGCTTCAATTGCGCAGCGGGAAACTCTGCGGTTGAACGAGGCAACAAGAAAGAAGGCTGCTGCCTCTACTGGCAACGCCAGCGAGCAGCAGAACCAACTTGTCGGTATCGACGACTCCAACGAGCTTCAGACAGATCTGCTCCTAGGACAGCTCAACTCCTTCTCTATCGGGTTGCCCAACTCTCCCGATGGAATCGCTGCGCAGGAAGTGGCTAACTTCCTTGGAACCAAGCACCACACGTTCACGTTCACTATCGAAGACGGCCTCAACGCACTTACAGATGTCATCTTCCACCTTGAGACTTTCGACGTAACAACTATCCGTGCCTCGACACCTATGTTCCTGTTAAGCAGAAAGATCAAGGCTATGGGAGTCAAGATGGTGCTTTCAGGAGAAGGGAGTGACGAGATCTTTGGTGGATACCTCTACTTCCACAACGCGCCTGACAAGGCTGCTTTCCACCAGGAATGCATTCGCCGCGTCAAGAACCTCCATCTCGCAGACTGCCTTCGCGCCAACAAGTCGACATCTGCCTGGGGTGTCGAGGCGCGTGTCCCCTTCCTGGACAAGGACTTCCTCAACACAGCCATGAACATTGATCCCCAAGACAAGCTCATCGATCGGGAAGCCGGTCGTATTGAGAAGTACATCCTGCGCAAAGCTTTCGACACAACCGACGAGCCAGAGACGCAGCCCTACCTTCCTGAGAAGATTCTCTGGAGGCAAAAGGAACAATTCTCCGACGGTGTAGGCTACGGATGGATCGATGCACTCAAGGACAATGCCGAGCTACATGTTACCGACGAGATGATGAAGAACCCGAAGAAGGAGTGGGGTAACGACATCCCGGATACCAAGGAGGCATACTGGTACAGGTGCATGTTTGACGAGCACTTCCCCAGCTACTGTGCCGACACTGTTATGCGATGGACACCTACCTGGAGCAACCAGACGGATCCTTCTGGACGGTAAGATTCCCCCTCAAAGTCTGGCCACTATACGAGACTGACATGATATAGTGCCATCGGAGTTCACGAGCAAAAGTACGACCATGCTAAGTAGACACTTCTTTCGGTTTCATGGAGCGCAGCTTGTATGGTAGACACTATGGATCTCATTTCACGTCTCTTCTGGCGCTTATAGATTGCTTATAAGGGGTGAGATATACCCAATGGGGAATCCGCCAAGGATTCTGTCTTTAGCACACGAATGAATATTCTGCACGAATTCAATGATGCACATCATAGTGACAACCAACTAGTATGCGTCTCTCTTTTAAATTGATATACAATATCTAGCTTCATTATACAACATTACCCCCCGTGGCGCCTAAGCACACACCTCTTGTTGTTCTATTGGGTATTAAAGACCGATGATACAAGTAACTATATGCACAAACTTTTTAGTAGATCATACCGTCACCCAGCGGTAGATGCAAGAACGCCTGACGTCAGATACAGATAAATTCTTATAAACACAGCTGAGTGCATCACGCCTCAAGGGCAGACGATGCCTCACCGTTACCGAAAACGCGGAACTGGATGAAGATGGTTACGTCTTCGACCATTGTGCCGAGGGAGCCGATGAGCCAAGGGAGGTTGGTGAGTATGTACTCCTTTTCCTGCGAGTGGAAGATGATCTACAGACTGTTAGTGACTATGATTTCTAAACGTGAATAAAAGGATAACCTACACCCGCGCCATAGGTGGCATTACCTAACAGACTCAGCATGAAGAAGAGTAGCGACAGGCCTTCGCAAGACTTTTCCCGCTGGTTCTTGATGATCTGAGGTATGCGCGCCCCAAGATAAGCCACAGCGCTGGCGTATCCCAAGATCATAGCGCCGACTGGGTTGTCCGAGGTATCCTCAGTGTTGTGCTGGGGTTGCGGAACCCAGACACTAGTCTTCCACGCGATAGCCCATCCCGCTGCACCGGCGACACAGACTCCCACGATGCTCAACGCGTTCTTCACCCATTCGCTCGCACCATCGCCCACATCAGGAATAGTCGGGAGAGAGCTCGCGCGGCGCCTGCGGCTCGCGGTAGAATCGCGCCTGTGACTGCCCGGCAAGCCAATGTTGCTGCTATCGCGGCGACCAAGCAAAGGCGCTTCGATGCTATTGGTAGACTGCGTGGAAGTCTTGCGATCGCCACGGCGCGAGTTCTTCATGTTGTAGTATACGCATTGCGAGATGAGGACGAGGTCCGCGAAGCAAAAGTAGATTGCGAGCGCGATGACGGTGGGGACGAGACCGGCCCAGAGAGCGCCAGCGAGGTTCGTGATGTCGCCTATGAACCAGACGGCGAGAAAGGCAAGGGAGATGCCATCTGCGGAACCGGATTTGTAATTTTCGATTAGTTGGGGGACCTGTAGTTGGTGGTTAGAACAGGGTACGGTGATGTATGGTGTCGCGTGCGGGATGCGCCAGTTGTGGTTCTATGAATAGCACAGCCAATATCAGAGATACATGGTAGCTTGACGTCGTGATAGAGTGCGAAAAGCTACCGCGTATAGGGGAAATGGAGACGACGAGATTGCATCAGTTGTTACTCACCAACAGGAAGATCCATGAAGCTAACGAGATCGAGCCGAAGACACCCGAGAGCGCCTCGTGGGTAGTCAGCGGCAGACTGTGATGAGACATGACTGCAGCGAGCATGATGCGTTACGGTGTTTGTCCACACAGCGCGTCGTGCGACCTATACAAGTAGCTGTAATAATAGTTTTCTTCTGTTGCAAGGGCGTGCCGAAAGTCGTGCAGCAAGGCTTGACGAAATGACGCAGGTCCAGACGGAGAGAAAGCCGGAAGCAGGCCAGTCCAGCCGAGGTAGCCTGTTAGGGAGTGGGGCGGAAACGGGATCAGAAGGCCAAAAAGATAAGCTAGGCCACCTAGTGTTCGGCCACCCTAGTGCTCGGCCACCCAATCGAGATCGCGACAAATTTTTTGAAGCCGTACAACTCGACCAAAACAAGTCATAATTGCCACTGATTACACATAGAACTATATAAAATATCGTGAGACTGTGTAGGTGCTTTTTGAGCCGCTCCTCTAGTCTGTTTCTTGGTCTTTTAGGCTGCTGAAGCTGCCGCGGCGTCTATAGCTGCTTTAATAGCTTTAACGTTAACAAAGCGCTTATTTAGCTCTGGATAGACGCGCTTTTTTAGCTTCTTAATCTTTGATTAATTAGCTTAATGCTGTAGCTTTAAATTGTCTGTATAGAGAGCGGCGTTAAGAGTATTTACTGCTGCTAGCGCCTTACCTACCTTACTAAGCAATACTCACGTCGCTCGCGACAGCTACTCTAACTACCTAAGCTGCTGTTGTTACTTATACAAGTCCTAAGACTATTAAGGAGTAGTTATAATAGTCTCCCTACTGTATGTTAGCTGTGCGCGAGGTAGTAGAGTTACTAGCTAAGTCTGTAGCTGCGACGACTAAAGCACTAGTTCTAGGTTGTATTGTTACAAGGTAACAAGGAGTTGCTTCCTTTTGATGCAGGTCGCATGAAGGAAGACCATCGGGCGAACACGATGAGCGGATGTGGATCCAGGACGGGGTCCAGATCACGTGATAGGAAGGGCATCCCGCCAAGACCGGGCCTCTGGGAGGCCAGTGACGATCGGGAAGCCACGGCCCTCCCAGGTCTCCCTCTTTGAAGGGAGGACAGGGAGGACGGGTTCAGATTGCAATGGGTATAAAAGATGGACGGATTTCATTATTACACTCGTTGTGGTCAACTCAAATAGTTCATCTCTTACACAGATTGTCAACTAGTTATTCTATCGTTTATAGAATTGGTATCGTTATTCTTTTGGTTACAACGATAACTCTTTTCCACCTGATCATTCCATACGCTACCTCACGGACTACCGCTTTAGTCTACCTCGCCTTAGTACGGACCGAGCCTAGAGAAGTATAGCCTAACCCCGTGTAACATGTATGGAGCGATTCCTAAAGCTTACTACCTAGCGCGTATTACTCGCTCTAATAAGCTACGCTGTTAAGCTTTATAGTATAGACTAATAAAATGTTGTTTCCTAATAGGAGTAGCGTCGCTAATCGTAGTAAGAGCGCGTACTTATTAGTAATAGCTCTTCTTAACTACGCTAAACGGTAAGAGATCTAGCGGCTATAGAATATAGGAGGAGTAGGCAGGTAGGTATAAGACGTGTATACGCTGTTAGTAGTACTCCTACATAAAGTTAATATTATTATAGGAGCTATAGCTATTAAGGATAAGTAAGTAATTGCGTAGTGGCGTACATGAAGTTTCTATAATAAAGACGCGTTGTAACCACTCTAAACTAGTGCTATTACTCGTCTAGCTATTATCTAAAGTTATGTATAGCTAGTCTAGTATAGCTCTATTAAACTAGCTCGTAAGGACGCGCTGTCCTTTGAAGATTACGAGCAGGCAGAGCGTACGCCTATTAGCTAATACACACTCGACGATTATAATCTACTCTTAGTTCTCTAGAGACTTAACGTAAGCCTTACGCTTATAGGTAGAAGCAAGGACTCTAGTATTATTACATACGCCAATTACAATTCTAGTCTCGTCCATATTATATATATCGTAGAGCTGTATACCTAGCCGGAGTTGCGTCGCTTCTACGAGCTCTAGGAATGTTCTGATTAGCTTAGGGCTCGCTGCCTTAGCTCAGGAAGCTTTAATCAATCGGCCGACGACGCTGTAGACGCGTAGGTTGCGCTAGAGGAAGGAGGAGACCTAGTTATAACTAAGAGGTTCGTAATCGCCGTTCATGTAAAGGATCTGGATCGCCATCTCTCGTACACGGGAGTGCGCTAGAGGCTGAGCGCGAAGATCCTCATCTAAAATCCACTGAACAAGAAACTCCTCTTGCTCCGGAGTTAATCGCTGCTGTTGATGATGAGCTATTGCGTTGGGCGCGCGACCAGCGAGGCGGCCTTGTAGAGTTGAGCGGGGGACGCCCCAGGCCTGACAGGCAGCTCGCTGGCTTGTAAAAACACCAGCATTAAGATCGCGGATAGCGTTTTGGATTGCAGCTTCATGATTGTCCATTTTGATAGCGTTTTTGTTGAGTTGTACGGCTTCAAAAAATTTGTCGCGATCTCGATTGGGTGGCCGAGCACTAGGGTGGCCGAACACTAGGTGGCCTAGCTTAGTTGACGAATGGAATTTGGTGATTTGCTAAGGCAGCACGCGACAAGGGAGAAGGCGTCGAAAGTGTTAAAAGAAAAGCAGCTGTGTTCGGGGTCAGGTATGGCAGATTACCTAGGTACCCGGCGTTTTGTTGAGAACATACATTTTTTCACTCGGGCATTCCTCGACTGCCTAGAACCCGCGAGGCTTTTTACAGGCCATGTCTACAGTGTGCGCTTGGCTTGATTTGCAGCGTGGTAAACTGCTGTGAAGCTTGGCATAAGACCGAAAGGGGTGGCTTTGTACAAGGACGCGCAACGCGGCATCCACGCGACAAAGCTATGGGAGACACTGCATATTCAGACTATTCACAGTCAACATGGCTGATTATGCAGGACCTTGGAAGAGGAAACGACTCGGTTGATCACTTTGGAGATCAAAGCTAGACCCCGGGACCCTTGTTGGCGGATGAGTTTGCACTGGGCTCGCGCTCTCAACCTAGGCAGGGCTGGAACTAATCTTAGGTACACACGTGATAGACACTCTCCGCCCTCTCCTCGTCACTCATCCACCGACTTCCGGTTCACATTCGCTCGCTCGCCCGGTCTTCTCCTGTCTCTTCACATTCGTGCCCTCGTTTATCCGTTTGAAATACCCGTACACATCACTACAACAGCCTGCGCGCCATTCACCCGCATCCCCTTAATACAACTCATCGCCTGTTCGTGAAACGCGCGTCAGCTCCAGAGTAAAAACCTGTCACCACCCGCTGCCTGCTTGCATCAACAACCCACCAAACATGTTGCCCAAGGCCTGGCTGTCGGTTTTTATCCTCAGCGTCGCATCGTCGGCCTTTACGCTCGAGGATCTCCACATGGACGGCATCAATCAATATATCCACCAGGGCAAGAGGCAAGACGCCGAAGGCACCGGCGCCTCATCAGCATCCGCCGCTCCCGCTACATCGTCGGCTGCACCTCCAGCTTCGTCTGCCGCTCCTCCTGCCACATCGTCCGCTGCGCCGCCTCCAGCATCGTCAGCAACTCCCCAACCAGAGCCTTCCACTACAAACAACCCGGCGCCGTCAGACGATCCCACTTCCAACGCTCCTGCGCCCTCGACTGCCGCAGCCACACCAACTGGCGATGGCGGCGACAACAATAGCAACAACGAAAACACTCAAACGACAGCAGCAGGCACGAGTGCCACCGGTGGTGGTGGTGGTGGCGGCAGCGCTGGAAACTCGGCAACCCCCACCCAAGAGGTCAGCTCTTCTGTAAGGACGACAGCCATCATCAGGACTACACCCCTCGTTTCAACTTCGCTTTCAGAGTACACCATGACTGTTACCTCAACCCTCGAGAACGGCCAAGTAACGACCGCAACCTCGACAGGCACTAGCACTTCCCTCGCCACCACCGGTCAAGCTGTCGTCACAGACCCTCCCACCACGCAAGCAGGCGACAGCGACAACGACGGCGGCATCAGCGATTCCAACAAGAAGGTCATCGGGGGTGTTGTTGGTGGTGTAGGCGGTGCCCTCCTCCTCGGTGGCATCGCTCTTGTCTTCTGGCGCATGAAGAAGCGTCAAGCGCGCGTCCACGAAGACGATGATGACCTCATGGCCGGTACCGGCTCAGCCCTTGGTGACAAGCCCCAGAACGGTACTGGTTCATCGCCATTCCAGTCGAACCTCGAGCAGTACCACAACCCTGGAGGGCGCCCCAATGCGGCTGCCAACTTCTAGGCGAAGCGCAGCCCGCAAAAAGTACATAGGCCTGTTGCGAGGGTCCGTTACGATACCAACGACTATCTGCGGAATTTGTCTGAGCTGAGAGCGATTTTGAGAGACGAGAGCAACATGGAGCTTGTATATATGGTGCAAATACGGCTTTAAGGATCGGACTTGGTTGTGGTGCTTTATTACTGGATATGGTTTGCGTGAGTACGATGCATTTCAAGCGCTGATTCGCGATGCAGATATGTGCATACCGTCGCATCGTGGTCAGTCTATTATAGGACTGCGCACACGTAAATTAGACGTTTACAATCACTTTAGGAAGAAGCGTCCGTCCACTTTCGTCCATTCGTTCCGTTATCCTGTCAGTGTCGTCGCACTTGCTTCGTTCGCCTGTTTAATCTGTTGTAATCGAGCGTGGCATGTCTACATTGCCTTTCTTTGTTATTTTAGCATAGTCATACCCCCATAGCGAGTTCGATCAGATTGTCAAAATCATCTATCCATTACATCATTACCTTTATGCACTCCTTTATCCTCATACAGGGTGTTGTTCTTCCCTTCGAATGTCTACTTGTGCGCATGTCATGCGTGCCCAGGGGTCTCGCCATGGTCGTGTTTCAGCAACGTCGCAGCAACCACCACGTTGCTTCCCAAACAAGCTTTGTGACCGCTGGGCCCCAAACTCGTTTAGCATGAGAAATGCATGTTCGGCGCTTGGGAGGTGGAGGGATTTGCCGTTACTTAGGTGCAGTTGGCCCCGGTGGGTGTTTTGAGGCTGAGATTTGGTCTTTTGCTCTCAGCACAGTGCAATATCTACACTCTTTTGGTTGCGATTACTTCTTTGTATATACAGGCAGTGCCGATATATTCTAATAAGATACCTAAAGACTTTAGTATCTAGGATAATTCACCCACGACATTATCCACGCCCAGCAAAATCTCTCTATACCGGCATCTTCTACACACGGCAAGCTCTTCTACGCCTAGTAGACCTTCCTATACCGGCATCGATTCACTACTAGCAAGAATCAGTACCGGCAATTTCCACGCACGGCAACGTCTTTCAGACACGACGAATAATTAATACTAGCAACGATTCACGCACCGCAAGTCTTTTTATACCGGCATATTCTTGTACTAGCAAGAATTACTACCGACAACTTTAACACCCGGCAATACCTTTTAGCACCGGCATTGTTCCATGCTCGGCACCTAGGCAGGATTTAATACCGGAAATCTTCTTCACCGACAAGATTTACGCCCGGCAGTATCTTTCTATACCGACAGTCTTCTTTGTCAACAGTTACCACGCCCGGCAAGCCATACTCGATCATACGTCCTGACAGGAACCAATCAATCCATAATCATGTTCCTCCCTACAGCCCTCCTTGCTCTAATTCACCTCGCACTCCCCGCCCTTTCCCACTCATCTCCACAACCCGCTCTAGTCTCCTCAGACTGGGAGATATCCATGGTACCCCACCACCAACTCTTCCTACGTCAACTCTCCAATTTGCAGACCTTTGACGGTAATCTCGGAGGGACGCGTGCATCCGCCATCACGGATTCTGGAGATAAAGAACGCCCGTTCCAAGTCGATGGGGATACTTTTACCGATTTCGATACTGCGGCACAGAGAAGTTGCGACAACCAATTTCAAGGGTGTAGCGATACTGCGAACAAGAATGGGGGTGGTGGTGACAGGGGGAAGAGGGGGAAGAAGAGACAGGATGGTTGGGGTCTGAGTGTGAACGATTGCGACGAGCAGAAGAGTGAGTAATATCTTTTCTTTTACTCCTAAAATACGGGAGAAGTGAAGAGTGCATGCATAGCTAACATTCTTGATAGGTAAGTGCAACGAGGCACAGAAGAAGGCGCAAGTCAAGGACTTTAATAGTGCGGTTGCGAGTACGAATATTGGGCCTGATCCAGATTTCCCAGACTTTGATCTCATTTGTGAAGGATAGTCAAAGAAACGAAGTATGTGTCACCTTCTCGTGTGGAGGGATAAAGTTTGGTGCTGGCTTTGGCAGGACAGAGGCTTTGGCCAATTCTGCGCATACGTGTTAGTACCATCATAACAATATAGTACCCGAAGAGGAATAGATGCCCTCACTTGATACAAAAACTCGTATATGAACTCAAAGTTCGTGATTTCAGTGACCGCATCACGTGGATACGCTCCACGCTAAGTCAAGACATGTTTATCTCGAGTTTTCTTCGTCTCTCCACCCACGAACTTTCTTCACCAACACATTCTCACACAATGGAGCTTAGGACGTGGCATTATCTTCATAACTGAATGAACTGCTGCTGCTCATCTTGCAGGTTTCTGTCAACGCGGCGCGGTACACGATGCCTCACACGCCTTTCGCCGTTTCCGTACGTGCTAAGTCGATAAAACACCTTCTCGGCAGCCATTTGACTTGTCAAGTTACCAGAAAGTTTATCCCAGCTTACTAGCGTCAATGGCACCCAAATCCCGGGCTGTGACGGCGAAAGCGCTGCAATCACTACTCGTACATATCGGCGCACCATCGTCCGGGACAAAAGCAGTACTCCAGGAGCGGTTCCAACGCGATCTCGGAAAGCCTCGTCTTCGTAAGAGCCAATCAGCATGGGAAACATCGGAATCCGCAAGTAAAAAGCTTCGCATCATGAGTATCGATATGGGAATCAAGAACTTGGCATTTTGCGAAGCAGAGATTTCTTATCTATTGAAGGGTAGCCTGGATGCGAAAATGAAGGTTTTAAGATGGGAGAAGATCAATCTCACCGAAGCTACACACGACGACAGTCACGAAACATCGGAGGTCGGGACTACAGAGCAAGACACTGCGGGTGCAGACGAAGAATCAGACCCGTACTCTGCGGATGCTTTGTCCAAGACAGCGTATGGGTTGCTCAAGAGCACGATTCTGACAGGGTCGCCGGATATCATCTTGATCGAAAAACAGAGGTGGAGGTCTGGCGGTGGTAGCGCGGTGCAACAATGGACTCTCCGCGTCAATACCTTAGAAGGCATGCTGTGGGCGGTGCTGCAAACCATGAATGCAGAGCGGCTGAACGGGGAATCTGGAGCATCGAATACAGAGAAGCTGTACGAGGTCTTCAGTGCGGATCCGAAACGCGTGGGACAGTACTGGCTTACTCGGGCGGCTGGGCACCTTGCCGAAGTGGAAAAGAAGGTCGATGAGCCAACGGATGATCTGGGAGCGGAATGCGAAGGGAAAGAAGACAAGTCGATTACCAAGAAGAAGCCCAGTCGAACAAAAGCAGAGAAACAAGCCAAGATCGCTCTCCTCCGCTCATGGCTCACTTCAACACCCGCTTCCACGGCATCTGCAACACGCAATACGATACCAAGCATAACATTCAGTATCGCGCCAGGCGCTGAAGCGACTCGCGAAGCGCTATGCGGGCGACCAGAGTCAAAGAATCGTAAGAAGGCTAAGGGGGCCCCAGTGGACACACTTCCTACGCAGAGTCAACTTAAGAAGCTGGACGATATCACGGACTGTTTCTTACAGGCCGCTGCATGGGTTAGCTGGGAGTCCAATCGCCTGCAGCTTCAGGAAGTTTGGAAGCGGTCGAAGGGCAGCAATGGAACGATGTCAGCATTGACGGAGGAGGTCTTGTCAGAGATGGTCCAGAAGATTGAGGAGCCTTGATACGAGCTGCTAAATACCCTTCTCAATCGCGGGTTCATGGCAACTAGACGAAATGGAAGAGAATGCCTATAATGTGGACATGCCACATCGTGACTGTTAAAGCTCATAAGGGACAAGCCGTAATGACCACCTTGAAGGCCAAGTAATTCTACCAATATTCGTACGACAAGCAGCGACCGAGTAAACTTAGTCGTGCTCACATCCACCGAATGATGAATGATGTTGCTTCGGTACAACGTGCCCGAATCAAACAAAGAGAACCATGTCTGCACACCCCACTTCGCGCTGTGACGTGGCAGCCTTCACGTGGAGACTTCTTCCAGTCATCATTTTTTACCACATCCTATTGATGCTCCTGGGTGTCAATGCGGGTACAATATATACATCTTACTTTGAGAATCATGCCAGAAGTCTCTATTTCCGCTTGACGGTCTCGGTGGCGCAATGGTAGCGCGTTGGACTTCTACTAACTGTATCTATGGTTAATCCAAAGGCTGCGGGTTCGAGCCCCGCCCGAGATGCTTTTTGCGCTTCTTTGCGTCATGCGATGTGCACCTAGTGAATAGGTGTGGATGGGGTCCATCATGCATGACGTGGGTGCGTGAAGGTTGTCAGGCAAGCTTTTTGCGTGGTGGGGAGGGGGGAGCATCAAAACCACGCCAGGCACAACACTCTCCACAGCAGTTTGGTTGTGAATAACTCATTTGACATGAAATAGAGGTTGTTGCTAGAATTGCGTGTGCGCCGTGACCCCTGTAGCGCCAGTTACATGCTCACTTTTGCGTGTCCAAAACTATTGCACAAAACTCAATCAGTCAGCTCGGCACTCCGAGTGACCTCCTCCTTCATCTCCCTACCCTTCCTGGCCAGAAGGTTCAACGCGCTACCAGCAAGCACAAAGCCACACTGATCTTGCGACAGAGTGTGTTTGGTCTTGACAACCTTTTCGCTGCCATCCTTCTTCTTGAGGACAAGCTCAACCTCGCCCTTGCCGCCGCTCTTTAGTACATCCAGCAGTCCCCTTGTAGCGACCTGGTCGCATGCCTCAAAGGCATCGTAGTCGGCCTCGTTGGCGAAAGTCAGAGGGACAATACCCTGCTTCTTGAGGTTGGTCTCGTGGATACGGGCGAAGGACTTTGCAAGGATAACACGACCACCAAGGTATCGGGGTTGCAGAGCAGCATGTTCACGGGCGGAACCTTCACCGTAGTTGTGCTCTGCCACGACGAGCCACTCAATGCCCTGATCGCGCCACCTCTTTGCTAGTTCGGGGATACCTGATGTCTTGCCGTCGAAGTCGTAGGCAACGTTGACTTCATCTGTCTGCGCATTGACAGCGCCGATAAGTGTGTTTTCCGAGATGTTGGGCAGGTGGCCCTTGTACTTGAGCCATGGGCCGGCAGCTGAGATAGTGTCTGTTGTACATTGTCCCTTGACCTTGTAGAGTACCCTCAATCCAGCGAAATCGGAGTCGGGGAATGCTGGGAACGGGTCGAGGAGCGCTAGGCGGCTGGAGGTGGGCTCCACAATGACTTCGACGCTGGGGTCTGGGACACCTGGAGTTGGCATAAAGTCCGGGTTGCCGTCTGCGAAACCAGCGGATGGGAGGTCAGAACCCTTTGGTGGCGCAAACTTGAAAGACTTGCCATCTGGTGTCGGTATAGAATCGGTCATTGGGTTGAAGGTCGTAGAGCCAGAGTAGGACATAGCGGTGATGAGCTCAGGCGAAGCAAGGAAGTTCATCGTAGCTCGGTTGCCATCGTTGCGGCCAGGGAAGTTGCGGTTGTAGGATGTCAGAATAGCGTTAGACTCGCCCTTCTTTACGTCGTCGGTACGCTTCCATTGTCCAATGCAAGGACGTTGAGGTTGTCAGTACTAGAAGTCGATCGAGAATACTGAAAACTCACCCGCAAGCGTTCGCCAGAACAGTTCCTCCAGCAGCAGTAAACGTTTGAAGGGTTTCATCCCGTTCCAACGTCGCTCGGATCTGTTCACTACCCGGTGTAATGAAGAAATCCGCCTTGGGCTTGAGACCGGCCGCCAATGCTTGCTTCACAATCTCTTCTGATCGGGTCATGTCCTGGTATGAACTGTTTGTGCAGCTGCCAATGAGACCTGCGCCAAAGGTTTGTGGCCATCCCTTCTCTTCGACTACTGACTTGAACTTGGAAAGAGGTGTTGATAGATCAGGGGTGAACGGTCCATTAATATGCGGTTCAAGTTCTGAGAGGTTAATCTCAACGACCTTATCGTAAGCGGCTTCCGCGTCGGGACGGAGGAGGTTCTGCTGCATTGGTGAATTGGTGATCTTCTGAGCGGCATCAGCGATCGGTCCTCGGCGTGTAGCTTGAAGGTAGGGGATGTGTGCAGGAGAGAAGGGGAAAAGCGAAGTAGTCGCGCCGACTTCAGCACCCATGTTGCTATAATGTGTTAGTACTTTCTAATGCGTGTGGAACTCATATGCGAGCCTTACCAGATAGTCGCCATACCAGTGCAACTCAAAGACTGCACACCGGGTCCAAAGTACTCAATGATGAAGCCAGTTCCACCCTGCGCGTATGTTAGCCTGAAACACCCTGCGAGAAACAAGACCACATACTCGGACGGTCAACTCGCCAGCCAATTTCAAAATCACGTCCTTTGGTGAGGCCCACCCACTGAGTTCTCCTGTAAGCTTCACACCCAGAATCTTGGGTGCCTTTAGCTCCCAAGGTGCATCTACGAGAGCATCTACCGCATCCGCACCACCAACACCAATTGTGATTGATCCAAGACCTCCGGCGTTCGGGGAGTGGCTGTCTGTGCCCAAGATCATCAGGCCTGGAGCGCTGTAGTTCTCTAGAACAGACTGATGGATGATACCAGCACCCGGTGGCCAGAACTCAATTCCGTACTTCTTCGCTGCCGACTCGAGGAAGTCGAAGATCTCACTGTTGCCCGCGATCGAATTGGGAAGGTCAGTGTCGGCGCCTTTCTCTCCAACGATGAGGTGGTCGCAGTGTATACTAGCAGGAACCGCCGTACTCGGCAGCCCACAGCTCATGAATTGCAACAAGGCCATCTGAGCACTAGCATCCTGCATAGCAACACGGTCCGGCTTCAACTTCAGGTTTGCCTGACCTCTGATGTCTCTTCCACCATTTGTGTTGTTCATAAGCGACTCCTCTGGGCTCTCAAGATGTGAGTAGAGAATCTTCTCGGCCAAAGTCAATTGTCGTGAAGATCCCAGTACGCGCCGTACTTCCTCGAGCCGGGAGAGCAACTTGGCGTAGGGTGGAGTGCGGGAGGCGAGGTCGACATTGCGGGCAGTAGGCGGGTCGTGGCTGGTGGCTAGACACCTACGAGCTTGTAGGGACGATTGACGTAGGGAGGAGAGGAGGTGAGGCTTTAGAGTCTGTCAGCATTCCGTGGCACTTGTATGTTCAGGTTCTGTAAAGAAATGCGATGGCGATGACTAGGAAAGTCGCATGAGGTCTGAAGGCAACTTGAATCGCCAATTGCAAACAAGGATACTGACCCTGCAGTTGGCTGCTTGGCTGGCACGAAGGATTTTCGACCGCATCCTGTATGTTGTCTCTGTCATGGACGCGGTGCGAAATGTTCAGAATAGAAATGCCCCGACCTCGGGCGCGACTATTCCGCGGCACAGCCAATCACTCAGTAGCCAATCACGGCACAAGTCAAAGTCATCACTAAAGAAGATAATTTAGTAGTACGACACGAAGCCAAACTATTTCAAAACTGTATGCTAAAGCAATGGCATTGGTATCCTAACTAAAGGCTAACTCCAGATCAACACACTGTTACCGTGCCCAAGACAGTGCTCCGTACGCGTACCAAACAGTGATGAAGCTAAACGCGCCGAAGCGATCGAGGCACTCTTGCAACCAAATCCAGCACGCTGTGAGTCAATACGCAAAGGCAAACCAAACTAGGTTGAATGAATCAAGTCAAGTTGAAAGGCTGTCGTAAGCGCGAGATCATAGTCGTTGCTCCACACTTACAAGCCAGGAGGTGGGGGAACCGCTCCGTAGTTGGAAGGCGACGCAGCTGATGGAGGCGGCGGTGGAGGAGCGTCATAGCCGGAAGCAGGTTCTGAAGGTGGTGGCGGAGGTGGTGCAGCCGTGCCAGCACCGGGAGCGGGAGACTGGGTCTGTCCATAACCAGCCTGAGCACCAGTCTGGGCGTAGTACGCAGCGTACTGCTGTTGCTGAAGTGCGAGATATGCCGCATACCCACCGTACGCAGCGTAAGGATCAGACTCTGGGTTTTGCTGGTAGTAAGCGATCCATGCTTGTGCGGCATTCGCGTCAAAGGCTTGTTGGTTGGCATCAGCAGTTGGCGTAGCAGCAACAGGGGACATCATAGCCTCCTGTGCGCCGTAACCGTTGTGACCTCCCTGACCACCGTAGCCACTACCGCTACCACCACCATAGCCACTGCCTCCGCCGCTTCCTCCACCGTATCCGTAGCTCTGGCTGCGATCACGATCACCGCGGTCACCACGGTCGCCGTATCCGGGTCGTCCACCACCATAGCCATCCCGGTCGCCGTAACGGTTGGGCGGTGGGCGCTCCTTGTACGCGTGGTAATCCGATTTTACCTTCTCGAGGAGCTCTTCGCAAAGCTGCTTGGCTTGGGCTACACCTTCAGGGCGGGGTCCACTAATACATGTAAGCAACAGGAACAGGGGGAATGGTAGGGGTATACGAACGCAATGTGGAGGTACATAGGCTCGTCACTCTCCTGTCCGCTGTTTGGCTCCATGAAACCAGAACCGCGACCTTTGATTTGGACCTTGCAGCTTGTCTCCTGTTGGATAAACTTGACGTTGTCGCCACCGCGACCGACAACCTGTGCGCGCAAGTTAAAGCCGCTAATAGGCTCGAGACCTACGGAGATCTTCTCTTCAGGCCACTTGCGCTGGGAACAGTTAGCAACATGTTTGCTGAAATGAAGAGGGTACCGTACTCGACCAAACTCATCGCGCTCAAAGTTCTCAGGCTCCCTACGGCGGAAGCGGCGTTCGTCTACCAGGTTAGGGAGGTCTTCCTTCATCATCTCCTCGATCATTTCTACAGCCTTGTCCAGGCCTTCCTTGGAGGTGCTAGTGATACGCAGGTACAGCGGCGGGTTCTGTTGCGGAATCAGCGTTGCCCATGAGCGTCCGACTATTCCACCTACAGTAGCAGTTGCCATGTTCTTGTCAGGATAGTATTCTCCACGAGTAGTGACATCTTGCATGTATAAGCAGGCATTCTAACGGGTTAATAGTTGCAATCGGGGTATGCGTACCGGCGCCAGTCTCGTCTTTGATCTAGATGGCACATGGAGGTTAGCATTTGATAAATGGGCGGGGTGCTAGAAGATCAAGTAAGCTCTGACTCTCATAGAGAGATGCGCAAACAGGGACCGACTCCAGCCCCGCAGCACAGTCACCAGAGGCGTAGCGCTGCAGAGCATGGAGAAGGCATGATCCTAGACGATCAGTGGACAGCAAAAACAGTTATTTACCCTCTTTTGTGTAGCTCCTTTGGTCAGTGTATAGCGATTGCGGAGATCATTGATCTCGATGTCTTTGATGTAGTCACCATCCTGCTGGTACGTCTCGTTGTTTATGGCCGCGGCGGAGTTGGAGGCAGGCGACTTGGCGACTGGAGGAGTGGCGGCCTGGCGCTCGTTAGTCGTGGCCGTGGAGAGATGGGTGCAGTCGACTTACAGAGCGAATAGGCGGCACATCGACATGCTGGATGCCCTTCTTCGCCTGGATCTGCGCGTTGATCCTCGCAGCCGCAGCCGCCGCCCTCGCAGCCGCGTCATTTTTGAAGCTGGACGATGCAGGGCTGTCTGTGCCTTCGCGGGCGACGGGGCTACGGGCGCGATGCGACTCGGATTCCCTTCGCGACGGCGACCTGGAGCGGCGATCCGAATCGAAGCGCGAGCGTACAGGGCGCTCGGCATCGTCGCTGTCGAAGCGCGATCGGGGACGGCGTTCCTCAGACATGTTACGCTTGCTCGTAGCGATAGGCCAAGTCTTGGTTGCGGTTGGGGCTCGCAGTTGCTGGTGTTGGAGACGAATCTTCGGCTTTGGCAGGAGCGACTCGCTTATTAGCGTGCCGCGGCTGAACCTGCCTGTTCGCGCCTGCTCCGACAATCGGCTGGGCATTCTATTCCACTCTCTGCGACGGCCACTTGGACTCGGACATTGACACCAGCAGTCATTAATCGCCTTCACCGTGACCACCCGTCCGTCATGGCTTCTCGGCGGGCAATGCTGCCGCTGCGCAGTCTGCTCAGCAGGCAATGCGCCGGCTCCCTCCGCCAGCAGCAAAGAGCATCCAGCTCCTCATCGACCCAGGCCTTGGCCTACAAGGCCCTTCACCGTCGCATCGCACCTCTTCCCACCGAGGACCGCCCTCCTGCTTGGTCAGCGCCGGCCGCCGTCAGCAACATCCTCTACGAGACCCCGCTGCCCTCCCAAGCTCCCCCCAAGAGCCACATCCTCAACTGTCTGGTACAAAACGAGCCCGGTGTGCTCTCCCGTGTCTCTGGTATCTTGGCCGCCCGTGGCTTCAACATCGACAGTTTGGTTGTCTGCAACACCGAGGTGGACGATCTCTCTCGCATGACCATTGTGCTGCAAGGACAGGACGGCGTCATAGAGCAGGCCCGCCGCCAGCTCGAGGACTTGGTCCCGGTATGGGCTGTGCTCGACTACACCCAATCGCCTCTCGTCCAGCGCGAACTTCTCCTCGCCAAGGTTTCTATTCTCGGCCCGGAATACTTCGAAGAGCTGCTTGCGCACCACCGAGAGATGGCCCAGGCGCCTGAGATGGAAGAGACATACGAACCAGACATGACGGATGAGGAGCGGAACGCAATGGCACAGGAGGCTGCTCGTGAGTCTTTGAGGAAAGACTACCACCCCACAAACCTGCCCGTCAGCCAGGCACTCCGACACAAGCACGAGCATCTGCGCGCCATTACTTTCATGACTCATCAGTTCGGTGGAAAGGTGCTCGACATTAGCACAAACAACTGCATAGTAGAGGTATCAGCAAAGCCCACAAGAATTGATTCCTTCATGAAGTTGATTGCTCCCTTTGGAATCTTGGAGTCCGCAAGGACTGGTAAGCAGCGTCGGATATCCCGGTATAGCAAAATCGCTAATCAAGTGCAGGACTCATGGCTCTACCGCGTTCCCCGCTCCACAACAGTGCTGAGGTTGAGGAGATGGAGGCACAGGACGTTGTCGACAACAGCCTGCTCCCTCCAGGCTAGACATCTTGAAGCGTGGGAGGTATCAAGTTGGTTCAGTGTCAACATATGCAGGCGTTTAATCTACGTGTATAGTATGGTGTTCAATGAAGGCAAAACATGGCTCATTCGTTTGAGACCAATCACCATCCTCTGGTGCAACTGGAGACGTACGATGAGTGACGTATAGACATGTACATGATTTACCCCAATCCAACCCTACAACCTTAGTTACTGTGCGTGTGGTCGATGTATATCGCGGCATCTTGACAAGTACCGAAGCGCGAGCCGGTAAAGCTTCGTGAAGAGAATCAATCGCTGAGACAAGGCTAAACTCTCTCGTACCAGAGTATTGCCCAGCCGGGCCATATTTAGTCAAATATCGGGCCGGTGCATTCGCACTTCAGACCGACCTATCAGCAACTACACTACTACCAAAACTACATATCCCTCCATCTGCACCATCACCCGCAAAACTTGTTCAGTCATCTACTTCCAAACAAACCATATTTCCTGCTCCGCTAGTGGCCTTCAGATCATGCCGCAGATCCCTGTCCCCGCCATTCTCCAGGAAGACTCGTTAGAGCACACAATCGAAATTCTCGCCAAGCAATTCAACGACGATGCATTTCAACGCTATATTCTTCTGGACGAACTGCAGGGGTCAGGCAAAACCGATATAGGAGAAGAACTGAATCAAGAGGTTTTTGGGTTTGTAGTACCGGATTTTCTAAAGAGTGGAGCAAGGATGATCACAATTCCTGGAAGTGGTGTGGCTAGTGTGTGGTGAGCAAACCTATACGACTATGACATGTCCTATTTTCAACAGACTAGACGTTGCAATCTTGTCCCCTCTCGTGCTCAAACTTGCTGATGATGGTGTTCCAGGCAACTAGAGGAAGTTACAGAAACATACACACCGGAACCCCACAACCCACCCGCTGTAAACGAACTCAACACACTGGCCCACCACGCAAGGAAGCGCGCTCTACCGCCTCAAGCAACTCACGTGCTACACTTAGTCCTGATAGCAAACGATCGCACTCATCCTTCAGCTACCATGCCAGCCAAAGTGAGTAATCTCATTCGCCCGGTACTTGACATGGCAAGGGAAAAAGGCTGGCCAGTGGTCTTGGAGTCTACGTCACCGAGGAGTAGGGAGGTATATGCGCATTTGGGATTTCAGATGTTGGAGGAGATTACGGTAGGAAAGGGCAAGGTTGATGGGGAGGGAAGAGGGAAGTATGGCGGTGAGGGGGTTGTGTTGTGGGCTATGATGAAGTGTTGATGGCCGGATGTGTGTACGCGAAAGTCTCGGCATTTGCTGCATTGTCATTATACGTTTACTACATTTCGCTTGAACATCGATCGGGTGGTTACGGAGGTGCTGTTGCATCAGGGGCTTGGCCCAGTGCAAGGAGCCGTTGGAATCGTATCGAGGGAGACGCCATCTTTCCACTCACACAACCAACACCAATCGTAAAGCGATTGACAAGTCTTTCATGTGAAGCAAGTAAGCAAACGAAGCGCCTGCCCCACAGACCTCAATCTTGAGTCAAAATCAGAAAGCGCATCCACTTACCGCCGGCAGTATGGCATCTCAATTACTCAGACTTAGATGCTACGTTCAGGCATCGGAGACCACACAGATCACCCACGTGGGCAACACACGCCTCGCGAGTGGCAGAATGCCCACCTGGTGTTCCAAACGTCTGGGCCTAGGGGCTGCAAGCGCCATGTCATAGGATTGTTCTAGCGAATCCTATGTATGCAAGACCCCTGTTCGTCATAGCGGAATCGATATAGGCAGGTGAGCACACGACCTCTCCCGATGCCACCATGCAGAGCCGGTTTGAGAGGAGACGTGCAAGCGTGTATGCAGACATTGAGATAAGCAACGCCAATGTGACTTCCAAGTGCCGTAACCCGTGGAATTCGGCTATGTGTATTGATCCTTTGATGGAGTAATAGAGCTTATCGGAGGTGTCCAATATGAATGTAAACATCGTACATCGTATATGCGTACAATTTGACATGTTCTACATCCGTCTCCTCGTTACGAGTGATATGGAAACGTGAAACTAGCGAGAAAGTACTAGCGGCTACTTCCATCCTGCGTCCGTATCCATCACGTTTGACTCACTGGTCTCAGCCGTTTAGGAAATCTAGAGTCGTGTGACTCCACGGAGTCGCTCAATTTGAACAGCGCTACGCTACCGCGGCTCCACGGGCTTGCGGGCCATGGGCTATGGGTATGATGAAGGTCCACTTTGGCAATGGGTCGAAGTCCCTGCGACGGGTGGCGGGCGGCCGCAGGTGCTATGGTGTGGAGATTGAGTATAAGTCTCTCGCTGTTGTTTCTCAGCGATCAGGTTAGGCAGGGCAGAGACTTCGGTATTACTGTGCCGAGGAAATCGGTCAAGACAAAATACTTGTCTGCATCCTGTGGTAGTTTCCCAATATAACACGAATTGCAACCTTGTCTTCGGGTGGCATGTTGTCCCACTACCCGCCCCGCGCAAGTGGAGATGCGTTATGTCGATGCAAGCTTTTCGTCTCCAATTTTACTCCAGATACCTATCTCAACCAATTATCACAGATCGGTGACATTCTGACATTCCTCCTTCTGACAACACTTCCTGCTGTCTGAGGATCTAGACTGACTGTAGCTGGAAGCCACACTTGAGGCTTCGCTTCGACATATAGAGCGCTGACGATCGCGTCACGACTGCCGATTGCCGTCAGATTATAACACTCCTCTGCCACAGCGCGAACATGTCTTGGCCGATGCCGGGTCGTTATCTGCCGTACGGAAAATTCACATGTTCCCTGTGGTGGAGACACCAGACGATGAGCATGTCCGGTTACTAGCTATAGTCGATCATACTTGTTGAGCTTGTGATCCAGGCGTCCAGGCAACAAATCTCAGAATACTGGAGCTCATTCTTCGTCATACGATAGCCGGTGTGTGAATGTTCAGTGGGGAATCTGGGATTCATGGCGGATATGGGTTGTGGATAACGGTAACGATGATCCTTGCGCACGAACCTCCTGAATAGGATGACGCCGATGCAGGTTCCCAGGTAGCGTGAATCGCAGCCAGTTCTCTGCTATCCAACTCACAATCAGGCACGAGTACTTACCCTGGGTACCTCCTTCCAGCAGCGCCATGTCGCTCGGCCTCTCTCTCCTCACTTTTTTGCATCATTCTTGCATCCAAGTCCCCATACATCCCGGTTAGCAGTGCATCATCAGCCCAAGATCTTGGCAAAACAACGGCGCTATTATTACCTAGGCGTCTTGATCCAATTGAGAGAAACGGTAAGCATTCCGTCTGGCGCAATAGCTCGGCAGTTCAACGGTCTTACGCTATAATCGTTCAACTATGCGAACGCGCGGGCGAACGTGCGGTCGGACGCTCATATATTGCACGACTAGTCTACCATGGGCTCTTCTTATCTGACAGTGAATAGACCCACCCACTCGCTTCCGAGGTGCCTGTGACGCAACTCAACGACGCGCATAGCCCAATCCTCCCTCAACCGTTCTTACTGCTCAACCTGTTGGCATGAAGTACGGCGACACTCTAAGACAGAGGTCCATACCAGAATGGGGCCATTGTGAGTACCACGGCTACACGCTGCGACGCGACGCGGCGAGCTTTCTGCTAACACATGTGCGCCCACAGACAACATCGACTACGACTACCTCAAAGACCTCATAAAGCATCAGACGACGCCCGGCACGAACAAGGCCGTATCTATCCCAGGCCAGGGCGAGAGCACCGAGCGCGCATTCGGAGACACCTTCTTCAATGTTTTGTCGCAACAACATGATCGCATCAACCTCTTTGTTAGGAGCAAGAGCGGCGAGATCGAGCGGAGGCTGGAACATATCAGCAAGACTCTAGAACAGCTGCGCGCAAGACGCGATCCAGCAAGCGGACGTCTTCCTGCGCGGACTGTCGAGAGATATGCGAAGATCGATGCAGATGTCGCGAGGTACGCGGGTAGCATCGGAACACGCGACGGAACAATTCTCGCTAACACAACTACAGAACTGGAGAAGAGATTAGGTCGCTCTCCCGATTTCAAGTGACCCAGCGAACGGGCTTCATCAAGATACTCAAGAAATACAAGCGCTGGACAAGGGACAGGGAACTTAGTCACGTCTTTAAGCAGGAGATCAGCGGTCGGCCGGATAGTTTGTTCCAGCTGGATCTGGGCTATCTCTTGGATCAATACATTGATGTGCTCGATGCACTCCGCTCCGCTTTTGATGCGGATGGTACCTCCACGTCCAATGCTGAGAATGCCAGCGGCCAATCGTCAGCTGCTCGCATATCTAGAATCCTTGACAAGGGCGACGACCTGGACTTTGACTTGGCACTGAACACGGTACCTCTGGGCTCCAAGGGCAACAAAGCAACGTACTGGATACATCCGGACCACATCGTTGAGGCACAAGTATTGTTGCTCCAACATACGCGCCTATACATCAGCAAGGCGAGGCGGAATGCATCTGTTAGGGGAACGCCTATCCGCCGCCATTCCTCCACGGCCAATCTTGACCCGTACTTTGGCAACGAAGATGCGACTGGGCTCGTTGTCTTGGATCACGCAGAAGCTTTTGCGTTCAAACAAAACGCAAGTACAGTCGGAGCAACAGAGGAACTACAAGGGAGCATCAGCATCAAGGCGGCTGGTCAAGTGCGGTGTTGCACTTCTGGTGAAGCGGCGGTCGTTGTATGCATAGAGGCGGGTTCACAAGGTCCATCGCCAGTTGCTGTTAAGACCGCGAAGGTGGACCGCAGACGCCTGCCAACCTTTCTAGACACATCTGTAAAAGAGGACAGCATGAAGCATACCGGGAACTCGAATGAATCAGCCAACGATATTACCTCGGCAGTCCGACAGTGGCTTGCTGAGCACCAATCTGCCAAACCCATTGCTGGTGCGGTCTCCAAGCGCACCCGATTTACTGGGCTGCACAACAACTCAACAGGAGGCATATGGGCTACGCTGGACAAGGATGTTTGCCTGAAAGATTCGTTATATAAAGATCTGGCAGACGATGACTGGACTTCAGCTGCCCGGGCAGAATCAGCAAAGAGGTTTCCTCATGCTATTCTCGAGATCCGCCGTGAAGGCAATCAAGCAATGGCACTTATCCAGACCCTTGATCGGAGCCATTTGGTATGTCGACCTTCAAACTTACACATTATGAGTGCACTAACAGTTACAGGTTGAGCGGGTTCGAGGCTTCTCACTAGAAGCACATGCTGTATGGACTTGCTGCCAGCCCAGCGCCATGTCCCCCCCTTTCTGGATCTCCCTTCTCGAGAAAGACATTAGAAAACTGCCAGAGCCGGTGAAGAAGCGCAGCCGTAGAGCGCGAGATAGCATGACTAGCTCACAAGTTCAGCTATCGCCTCCAGCCACCTCGACATCCAACACATCGTATGACGGTCAATCCAGCCCACTTGCCTCTCGTTACGAGGAGTCTTCTGCAACATCGGTACATGAATTTGTTGACCCGCCGCCACTACAGGCCTTTAGGAAGAAGAGCCGGAAACCATTTTCTGACTACCCGCCACCAATGAACCGGGACGAACCAGAACCAGAAGTGCAGCAGAGGTATTGGAACGAATACGACCATCCAGAAGATGAAGACACTGGCTACTACATCTACGTGGATCCTGACGCGCCTATCAAATACCCGGGCCAAGACTTTGTCGAGGCGTTGGCAAAGAAGACAAAGAAGCTTTTCGGTATGAACGACAAAGCTGATCAGGCATCGCTTTCTACCGCCGAGGACTCAGATGATGATGACGATACGGTTGATTCATCGCCCATAATGCAGGCCGCAAACTATGGAACAATAGACTCTCGCGGCCAACCAGCGAGCCAAAACGGCTACTTCAGCACACTCTTCCGCTCCCTCCGCGATCCCCGGCATGATGCTGACCTGCTTCAGGAGCGTCGCGCATTGCTTGGTCAGGTAGAGACTCACCAACACAAAATCGAAATGGCGAAACTGCGTTTCTACTCTACGGCACTGGGCGCGGCTGTTGTCATAGACCTTATCTTGGGGCTTATGACAACGACGAGCCGGAAGAAGGAACGAGGCGTTGTCGACGCTGCTGTCTTGCTAGGTACCATTTGTACCCTGATGCTGTGCGTTGTTGCTGTCATCAGCATGCGGACGCGCCAGGACCGTCTTGGTTTGGTTCACCAAGGAGCTGTTCTGAGTATCTCTGGTGCGATCGTGGCGTTGGATGTTCTGTTGCTTTTGTGGGTGTTGCGAATATAAGGAAAGGGCGTTCGCATGTATGCTGTTGCATTTGGGTAGCTGGGTGTCCAGGCGTTTTGAATGAGGCGGTGAATATGTACCGTAATACCACCGGCGACGAAGTCCATATGACGACGACGCCGGTTTTAGATGTGTTGTATGCTAAACCAAAGAATACCCTGAGTTGTAGGCTATCTTAAATCCAAAGAATGTCCAAGTCTCGAACAGTGATGTAATCTATCAATTGAGTGTTGGGCTCAACTACACAAAGGGCGGACTTTCCTCGTATGCTCGCAAGTCTCGATGGGACCGTCTCGTAACGTTTTTCTCTTCCGTCCTTGAGGGCTTGCGCTAGCACTACTTCAGTGGTGTTCAGATGTTTGGCGCATGTCGCGAGTGCTTTTGCAGAAGACGTTGGATGGGTTTGGTCGTTGAGCATTTCATCGTATAGGTCTCGCACGGGTTGCGCATGCTGGACATGACCTGAAGCAAGTCAGAACAATCGCAACAGGTATGCATTCTGGCAACCCCCAGGGCAAAACATAGCTAGGTATACAAACAGTCATCCGAAGAAGATTTCCGACCCATGATATAGGCCTCCTCATCCTTGCCAGCTTTCCACACTAACCTTTTCCTGTACCCCGCCATCCCACGCTGATCTACCAGACAAACCCCCAGCTCAGTGGGCCGCTCAATCGAACATGGCGAACCGACGCCGAGAAGCCTTTGAAGATAAGCCGTCTGCGCCGTCTACGTGTCCGCCTGCAAGATGAGCTGCTCGCAAACAATCAACATCCCAACAGTACTACGTTAGTAGTATCCCTCTACGAACTACACATGAGACATGTACTGAATTTGGATCACCTTCAGGACAACTGCGGTGAATGGCTAGCGTCTCGGGAAGATGCGAGCTAGCCGCAAACGGTATACCGATATTTAGTCTCCTGGTCCCCGCCCGTGGACTGTCACACCGAGCGCCAACTGTGACTGGTACCTAGGTAGGTATTTGCGACGTCTTTGTGCGGTGTTCATTACGCTTGCAGTTGATTGCGCCTGTTGTAAATCTATTTGGCATGCCGTTTGTTCTGGTGCGTGCTCGCCTGGCTGACAGTCATTCGTGCCCAATGGCCCAATCATGGCTCACCGCGACAGTCAAGCACAGAATACGCAGCGGCGTGCAGAACGCCCAGCTGCCGAGCACTCAGGGAGTAACTGCGCGGTATCAGAGACATGACTCGCAAACTCTTCACACTTGTCGCATCGACCGTATCATACTTGACGCAGCTGTGCATGCAAAACCAACACTCCAAAGGTGTTCTTCAGTGCCAATCTTGCACCAGAGCACGTCGAGTTGGGCTACATAAACATATTGAGAGCATACTCAATGCGGATCGTATATCGGCGTGTCTATGGGCGACATGGACAAGATTAGAAACGCGCATGTCCGGCGACCCAGGCTTTCTTTGAATGTACTGTCAGGTGCGACAAGGATTAAGACGTTCAGGGGGGTGGTCGTCACCTCGATATTCAGCAGGAATCAATGCCATCGACACATGTCAAGCTTGACTCCACATGGCATGAGATCATCATGAGGCTCTGCTGCTCCACCCTTATCCACTCTTGTTTCCCGTGGGGTGTGGTTGGCCACTGAGACGCGATTGCGATTTTGGACGGAAGGTAGTTGCCGTGTGCCATGATGCAGAATTCCGAGCATTACATCCTGTGAGGTTTGAGAGCTGCGTGGTCGCGGGGGAAGGGAAAAGCCCTCAAACGGCGTGCTGCATCGGGCGGTATTGGGCAGGTATACGACTCTTTTCGGGCGGGGGACAATGTTCCGGTCCGCGAGTGCTGAGTCGGCGGCAACGCGCTCCACAGCTGGAGCATCGAGCTCGGCGCGAACCCACTACGTTCGTCATCTGTCTGATGGGCTTCAGACTTTTCTCAACATTTGTCCTGAACCCACGGAATAATTCAAGACCGCTACCTAGGTATGCACGCCGTACAATTGTAAATCGTTTTTGAGGCGAGTAATCTTCCAGGCGCGTTCCCTACGTTCTATCTCCGGCCCACGGCCGCGCGCTTCTAACAGATTCACAGGCTCGAGCCTCAGCTGATCTTCGTAGCACTTTCTCGACATCTTTGTACATAATACGACACCGCCTGGAGCGATTGCATCTCCAGAGACTTGTACCCATTCATAAAGCATCATGGCTGCCCGACGAGGAAGCCGCTTCATCAAGCCGCTGCTTTACACAGCTGGTGCTGGTGCAGTCGGTGCCTCCGCCCTCTACGTTACCCTACGACCTCGCGATATCCCCGGCTCAGAAGCCGCCGCGGTCCCACCACCCACATATGGCGAGGGAGGCGTCTTCCGACCACCGCAATTCCCCTCTGCCAAGAGCCGCGAAGAGCAGATTGCACAGCTGAAGCGCAGCGCAGGTGTCGTGTCGCAGGTTGCAGAGAAGGCGAAGAAATGGCTGGGTGGCAGCTCTACACCAAGTTCAGCTGAAAAGGCTGAAGAAGAGCCATATGATCTGTTAATCATCGGTGGTGGCGCAACTGGAGCCGGTATTGCGCTCGACGCGGTTACAAGAGGTCTCAAGGTTGCGCTCGTAGAGCGTGACGACTTCAGCAGTGGTACCAGCAGTAAGAGCACAAAGCTGGTACACGGCGGTGTACGATACCTCGAAAAGGCTGTCTGGAACCTCGACTACAACCAGTGAGTTGCTCGGAACGTCATTCGTGCAACGTCTAACCTGGAGTTTAGATACGCTCTCGTCGTCGAAGCTCTTCGCGAGCGTCGTTACTTCTTGGACACCGCCCCTCACCTGTCACAATGGCTCCCGATCATGATTCCTATCCAAAAGTGGTGGCAAGCGCCCTACTTCTGGGTCGGCACCAAGTTCTACGATTTCCTTGCCGGTTCAGAGAACATTGAGAGCTCATACTACATGACGAAGAGCAAGGCTCTGGATGCGTTCCCTATGTTGAAGAAAGATGGCCTTGTCGGCGCCTTGGTCTACTACGGTAAGCTTAGCAGCCACTTGATCTGTTGCACGAACTGACTTGATCAGATGGTGCGCACAACGACTCGCGCATGAACGTTTCTATCGCCATGACTGCTGCGCTATACGGCGCAACTGTTGTCAACCATCTCGAGGTCACCAGCCTGGAGAAGGATGTCAACGGTCGTCTATGCGGAGCCAGGGCCAAGGACTGCATCGCTGAGAGAGATGGCAAGAGGTCTGAGGAGTTTTCGATCAAGGCCAAGGGCATCATCAACGCTACCGGCCCCTTTACCGACTCTATCCGCAAGATGGACGACCAAGAGGTGTCTGAGATTGTCGCCCCTAGCTCCGGTGTTCACGTCATTCTTCCTGGTTACTACAGCCCTGCAAACATGGGTCTCATCGACCCTAACACTTCTGACGGTCGTGTGATCTTCTTCCTGCCATGGCAGGGCAACACCATTGCGGGTACGACAGACACTGCTTGTGATATCAAGAGGGATCCCGTTGCTGGTGAGGAAGAGATTGACTGGATTCTCAAGGAGGTCAAGCGCTACCTGCAGCCTGAGATCAACGTTCGCCGAGGCGACGTGCTCGCTGCTTGGTCAGGTATCCGCCCTCTTGTCCGCGACCCCAACGCGAGTGCGACTGAGGGCCTTGTCCGCAACCACTTGGTCACCACTTCTCCTTCCGGCCTGATGACTTGCTCGGGTGGCAAGTGGACTACCTACCGCCAGATGGCTGAAGAGACTGTCGACGAGGCGATCAAGGAGTACGGCTTGAAGACTCAGCCGCTCGTGAACCCCACTCTCATCAGCGGAACTGAAGTCAAGGATGAGGCTCCTCTGGACGGCACCTGCCAGACCCACCGTGTCCGACTTGTCGGTGCACACGGTTTCTCCAAGACCCTTTTCATCAATCTCATCCAGCACTACGGCATTGAGACTGATGTGGCCAAATACCTTTGCCAGGCGTACGGTGACCGTGCATGGACCGTCGCTGCTCTCGCCTCACCCACTGAGCAGCGCTTCCCTGTCCGCGGCATTAAGATGGCTGAGCTCTACCCATACATCGACGGTGAGGTCCGCTACTGTGTCCGCCACGAATACGCTCAAACTGCTACCGACGTGATCGCGCGCCGCATGCGTCTGGCCTTCTTGAACGCCCAGGCTGCTCTCGAAGCTCTCCCCAAGGTCATTGACATCATGGGCGAGGAGCTAAAGTGGGACAACAAGCGCAAGGAGGTTGAGTGGAAGAACTCTATTACTTACCTCGGCTCCATGGGCCTGCCCAAGAACAAGCTCTCGCTCACCCGCAAGGATGTAGAGAGCGGCCACGTGGGCAAGTACACAGATGAGGACTACCACCTCTACGCTCGTCACGGTATGTCGAAATCCGATGAGGAGGCTTGTGCAAACCTCTTTGCATTTGGGATTAGGCTAAACGAATTGTTTGCAGATAAACCCGATGAGCTCCTGCAGTCGGACAGCAAGTTCCCCAGCGGCCACAACCCCGTCGTTGGCCGTGAATCTGAGGTCAACAAATAAGCGTGTAGACACGCACCTACAGCCATGGTGTAATTGAAGGGCCTGTCATATCCTCTTCACACGCACTATTCGCACATTGTACCATCCTAACCGGCGCGCGGCGTATTCGAGCTGACTCGACTTGCATCATGTTGGCGCTCGATACCATCCGCATGACTGGCGTCCTTTTCTCCACCGCGATCTGTACATAATCGTCTACAATTAGCGTTACCTGAAAGAATAGAGTAAACTCCGTCCAACTCCCAGCATGCTGCGTCCTTGTCGAGACGCCGTTTTTTTGCCGAGGCATGCTGCCCTCACCGCTCGCTAGTTTCTTCTTTCTCCACAGATCCACATCCCCACCACATCAGCTGTGTTTTTCGTGCAACGGCGGCATCGGTCCCTCTGATCGATGCTGTTGCCGGGCTGCTGGAGAATAGATTTGTCCTGTTTCTGGAGTTTGCCATCAACCACATCTGCGATATCTTCTCTTCTTCAGTAGTATAGTGGTCAGTATTTCCGCTTGTCACTCAAGCCTTCTATCAGGCCGTCTGACAGTCCGCGGGAGACCGGGGTTCAATTCCCCGCTGGAGAGTAGTGCTGCTGCGCATGTTTTTTGCCTTTCTTGCCTGGTGGGTGTGGTCGTCCCGGATCTGGTCGCTTTTTTTGTGTTCCAAGACCGACGACACACCATAGTGCGACATCAGCCTTGCTCATGGAAGCCTCATAACATGTGACTAGCAAGCCTGTGCAGCAGTCGCTTGGTGTTCCGTTACAGGTGGTGGAGGGAGTGGCATGGTACGCGGGGATGTTGCTTAGGCTACACTCTTCAGTCTCTTAGATCAGACAGTCCCCGGTAATCTGGTTATGCGGCCTTTTTACGGTCTCGCAGAGCTGGGGTGCCTGGGCCGATAGCCATGGGCGTGAAGTCATGGAGGTGTGAGCTTTGATGGCGTCTAAGACCACATGATCAAGTAGAGTTCTTTGGATGTCACCGTGGAGGATATGTGGCTGATGTCGCTTGGCATCACGGTATACGAATGTAGCATCGGTTTGGGAGACGATCTACTACCGACTGCCCGGCTCTTGGTTGTTCCATTTCAGTTTGTCTCTCCTGCTTTTCCCTGGATATGTTATCCGAGCAACAGCTTCTACTCCTTCTGTCTGCCATATGGCATCGCGTCCTTGGTCGCCTTCCTAAACGACGTCAGCTCAACTGCGAGTTCGATGTGCAGTCTACTAGTGAGGCGAAAGTGCTGGAAGCCTGCACGTTAAGATCCCGCGTTTTCCGTCATGGCACATGGTTCCCCATGGATACCCTAGTACAGGCAGAGTACATTCTATTCGACCGCTGCGTTGCTGCTGCGCATGACCTGTCAAGTTCTGGACCGCCCGATATACTCCAAACCGTCAAATGGACTGAGTATGACGACGGACTGGCATACCGGACGATCAATATACTCCATACAGTAAGGTCTCGCCGGACTATCCAGGGTTGACGCAATCGCAGTGCCACACCACCACTCTGCAGCCCATACTACGCTCTTCCATCGTCTCAAGCCGGCTCTTGATGGTGCCAACCTATACAACTGTTCAGCGTACCTTGAATTTTTCCCCTTCCAATTTTCTGTAGCGTAGGGGCAAGTTTCGCGAACGATGAGAGCTTGCCTCGGCACGCTGGAGGTTATAGAAATGGTCATCAGTCAAGGCTGAAGGGACAAAACTAGATCGTGATGAAGGTTCACAGGCCTGTTTGTAAGACTTTGTATTCTTTGGCCTCCAGGATGAAGTTGACATCATTGCTCCAGAACTAATTGTAAGGTCATGACTTGAGTGATACCTTAGAGAACCTCAGAACAGTGAAGCAGGTGTCCCAGCTAAGAGTCTACCCGCGTCAACCTCCATGTTGTATAGTCTTCCTGAATGTCTGGCTGCTGGACCATTATTCAGTCGTCAAACCTGGATCTTTGGTCCTATTGTAGATCATCATTCCACATGGCTTTTCGGTGACTTCTTTTGCGCTTGCCGGTAAGTTCCATATGCCTTAGACGTTGAGCCAGCGCAGCCTCTACTCTCTCAACACCAGCCAGTTCCCACGCCGATTACGTCTTTACAATGTCGATATTGGCCTGTAGGTGTTACACAGTTGAGGCTGCCTCGGTATTCTGTCGATTGTAGTAGTCGTTGTCGATCGTTTCCTTTAAGCGAATGCAACATGACCATAGTCGATCGGAAATAAGGGATTAGCTATTGGATACCTGTTTCCCCGCAAACCACCATTTTGGAACCCCTGAAACGTCATTGGCTCGTTTCGAGATATAATCGCCACAGTCAACTGCTTTGGGCAAGAGGCGTGAACTAGCCGATGCAGAGCGTGAACCTTCAGTCCAGGCGCGACGCCGCTTCCATTTAGAAAGCTGCCCAAGGTTCTGAATCTACAGTCTCGTGCTGGGTGTCAATTCCTTTCGGACCTGGCTCCTAGGTACCTTGCATCAGACTTGGGCAACACTGTCGCCGATCGCTCCGGGGTATGTCGATCATCAACTACACACTGTGCAACCAGAGGGGCAAGACACCTGGCAGCCAATCGAGAGAGGCGGATATCGAAGACTTACTGACGGCGATGTTGAATGTGACGGCGCGCAAGGAACTTACCTCGGTCTCGCTTCGCATCTGTGTGATCGAGGAACAAGAAGGTGGATATAAGAGAACATGGCAAAATGTTATAAATAGGAGGCGCAGGTGGCTCAAAGATATCATCATGCCCTCAAGTCGTCTTGAGTATATCACTTCACTTCACTTCATTTTAGGATTACCTTTCCATCATGCATAGTCTTTCTGTTGTCCTTCTTCAGGCTTCAGCTGCCGTCGCCTACCCCTGGGTCTCTGGCCAGCCGGGTGTTAACTCTGGACTTTTCAGGGAGGCACGAGCGGTAGAGAGGCGCCAGGCCAACTGCCCTTTCAACCCTGTCCACAAGGGTGCTGCTCCATACACTGCTCCCTATACCTACACCGGAGCCAAGAACGGTGTCCCTGGTAACCAAAAGGGTGGTATCAAAGTCCCAGCAGACGGTGATACGGCCCATGCCTACACTGCCCCTGGGCCCAACGATATTCGTGGACCGTGCCCAGGTTTGAACGCTGCAGCAAATGTTAGTCTACAACATACTACTGTATACGACACTGTCGCTGACCAAAGATAGCACAATTTCCTGTCTCATGATGGTATAACCAACTTCCAGGAGTTGGTTGATGCCCAGCAGAACGTTTACAACGTAGGCTATGATCTAGCTGTTCTTCTCGCTGTCCTTGGTATCGAGGCTGGTGGTGACGTGGTCTCTGGTCGTTTGAGTATCGGGTGCGATGCTACGTCCCGCACTGCGACGCTTCCTCTTCTGGGCAGCCAGCCCGGTCTCAATGGCCATAACAAGTTCGAGGCCGATTCATCGCTTACACGCAACGATTTTTTCCTTGCCAACGGAGACAACTACAACTTCAACGGCTCCTTGTTCGCGGAGATGAAGGCAGTCGCTGACAGAGTTTCTGGTGGAAACTTTGATCGCAATGCCCTCGCCGCATACCGCAGCCAGCGGTACGACGAGTCTGTTCAGCAAAACGTAAGTCTCCCTGCATTCCCCTCCATCAGAATCATGCTAACAAAAACCCAGGCTGAATTCTTTTTTGGGTAAATTCTCCAACGTATGAGTTGCATGTGAGACATACGCTGACTTCGTTCCAGGCCGCTATCCCTGTTGCTTTATGGAGCCGCCTCATTCCTCTATGAGCTTTTCCCCAGCTACGGCGACAAGGGCGTCCCGGATCTCGCAACGATGAAGGCAAGTCTCCGCCGCACCAAGTCACATAAGAGCTAAACTAACAAAATAAACAGAGCTTCTTTGGAGCTGTTGAAGACTCTTCTGCACCAGGCGGCTGGCGCCACGTCCCCGAGCGCATTCCCGAGAACTGGTTCTCGCGCGTCGAGCCCTACAAGAACATGGATGTCACCAACGAGATCCTCGCTATGTACATCAAGTACCCCAAGCTATTCGGAGGCAACGTGGGCAAGAACAACTTCGATGCCTTATCCACACCGTTCGATATCATCGTCGACGGCAAGCTACCCAGTGATGTCACAGCAGCGCAGCTGACCTGCTTGCTCTACCAACTGGGTGTCATGGCTGTGCCCAGTACTTTGAGCACCGTCACCGATATCACTGGTGCTGTACTGGACTTCTCCATTGGAAAGTTGAACCCAGTGTTTAAGAACGCCGGATGTCCTCTAAAGGTCAACTAAACCTGAACCGCGAGTCGAAGTCGAGAACAGCAGCGGCTGTCACAACGCAGATCGAGTCGGAACAATCGTTCGAAGTGAATCATGATGTCGAAAAGCGAGGCTTAACATCATGATACGGAATGGAGCTTTTACGCATAATGATTAATACAATCAATTACAATCCACCAATTTCACCTGCAAAGGAATTCCGGGCCTGATTTGCGCAATCTTATGTTGGAACTTATTGGTCCATTAAATTTTCAAAGGCGACAATCGAATTCCTCACGAATAGTTGCTTGTGGCTTGCTTTGAGAGGCATATGCGATGAATGGCGGTGGCCTAGATCATTAGCCACTATGTTATGCTCACAATTGTGGGTATCAACCAGCCCGCAACCTCGATACCTACCTAGGTAGGTAACCATTACCTCTTCACAACACGGCCTGACTCTTGTTGCATACTTGGAGCACTTTCGCTTGCCCACAAAGCTTAATCGTTCAAGCCGCCTGATCTTATGGATAGCGCTTGAAGTGTGGCCGTTGTGAGCGGTTCACTGCTCATCATGGGTCGTTCCACAACAAGATCATCCAAATCAACCACTACATATCGAATAAGATGGCGGAACTATTAAGCCTTCCCGAAAACATGAGGTGGGAATCAACATACCTTGCAAGCACCCCCAGTGCCTCTATCACACTGACGTCATCCGCTTTTCTGTCCCAGATGAAGCTACAGTGGGTCTAAAACTGCTGGCAGGTGCTGTACTTCCTCACGGAGCTGGAAATGTAAGTATCACTTATGCATAGCGGCCGAAAATGTACGCTGAATCCGACTCAAGGGGGATTCAATGCTCACTAACGCGGCTCACTTATAGACATAAATTTAGCCTTACAACTCCCCTTCGATCAATGTTTTAGATAAAGCCGGTTGCTTCCAGCAGCTCCAAAAATGCGAAATTAGCTCGAGACTTTCGTCCAAACCGATTCCTTCGACGAGTGAGACATGTCCTTCCTTCCCAATGGAGTCATTGTCGGATCCGAAACTCACGACACCAATCGAACTAACTATCAACAGCACAACTCTCAGTCGTATTAGCTTGAACGACTCGAAGTCTGTAACCGACAGTGTTTTTTAGAATGGAATTTGGCTTTCGTTCTCACCCTTCACGCTTCATGCTGAACTCGACTTGTGCTTCCTCCGGCGCTTCATAAGCTGTGATATCTCAGATCGCAACCTCCCATCTGCTCTTGCTTGAAGAAAGAAGAATTGATACCTCCCTGATATTGATGAGACTCATCTTGATCAGTCATGGTAGGTTGCTATAATGACAAGTTCTTGCCCGGTCATAACAAGATGTGCACAACTAGTGCCCAGACATCCATACCTGGAAGTTTTCCCTTCTGATCCTGTCGCGGTTCTTTCATGTCAACCTCTTTGTTCACCAATAGATCAACGATGTGTTCAACGAAGCCTGCGAGTTTTAGGAAAGAGGCCTCTTCCATGTATGCACCGGAAAGTTTCGCGAGCTTCTTGTTGGTACTGTGATTCCAAGGTATCACCGCATGAAGGTATTTTTTCTTCTCACCTAAACACTAGGCGATTGGTAGGAAGCAAGTGAGCGTCGTGCCATTGTGGAGACACTGTGGTCTGTAATTAGAGATTGGTATTTGGAGGTGAGGACTAGACGCTACATAGAGGGATGGCAGAGACAAGCTCCGCTATACTCAAAGTGACTGCGGCGCTGGAAAAAGATGCTCCAGACTTGAACATGACTTGTGATGAAGGCGCAGTGGCAAACCGTATGGATAATATCGAAGATGCAGCGACATCAATCGATCAGCCGGGGCAGTGGACGATTGCGACATGAAAACCCTGACGTAGGTGTCAGTCGCATAAGAGAGGAGACGTATGGGCATGAAGAGACGTCCTACCGATCAGAAGGTACCCCTCATGCTGCTCGGTAATTGTCCACAGTCTCTCTTTCTGACACCGTATTGTAGCTCCAAACAATAATCGAGCGTCGTTTAAAGATATCTTGCTTGAACATCGACACCAGGGGTTGCGGATATCATGGACGTACAAGTTCACTGTTGGTGACTTCTAACCACAGCATCCACAGCTTCCAACAATCCCGTCGAAAACAATCTCTCAAATGAGAGAAATCGTAAGTTTAATATATCTGTCAGCGACCCATACCCAATCTACATGCACACACATTCTCCATACGAGCATCGCGTTCAAATTATATACACACAAATCATCGCTTGAATTATATCGAGCTTCAGGTTCGATCGTTAGATGGGACGGGCAGAAGCAGAGTTTGTCTCGACAGGGGTTCTGGTTGGCATCACAAGTACCATATTGAACTCAATCACAAATAGAAACAAACCACCTCAGATAGTATCCATTTCCCCTCCATGCTGTTCCCAAGCTTTTAGCATCCACGTAGGTAAGTTTTAGAACTGGTCCGCTCAGGTCGTCTCATTTCTACAATCGCTGACAACCTTTATATACTTGTATGACTACGAGCTTACGGTTCATACAACGCCGTGTGACATGAAGCTGAACGTCCCAACCCTCAACATCATCTCTTTACAGGATGATCATGACTAGCCATGTGGCTAACAGAGTAGAAAAGCTCCTGCTGTACTCGGACAACGATTGGATACAGTCATCGGTAGAGCCATTAGTTGAAACAAACGCATCACGAAAACAAGTAAGACATTACACCGACACGACTTGAGATCAAGTTTTTTTACGGGCAGCAGTATGTGTGCTATAAAACTTGACTCAACAGAAAAGCAAGTCTGCAGAACCCCGGAAGTGGTGACGAAAGTCGTAGAGGAGCATCATGCATCCCTGGTCTAATCGTCACCATTACAACCATGATCAAGGTTACGATCCTATACCTCTTGTGTCTATTTCAAGTATGCAATCCAGTTTACAGTAGATGTGATTTCTGGTTCGGATCAATGTCTGTGTGTTGAGGCACTTTCCGATGCTGTGCTGCAGGTGACTAGCCGCACATAGTTATAGCGTAGTCTGCCAGTATACAGCATGTAAAGCATTCACCTGATAAGTATAATGCAGCAGACATGTAAAGCAGATCGAGATCCCGTGCATACAAACATCGTAGATCACTTGATAAAAGTACTAATCACACGGTGATCGGCCGGAGCAACGTTGTGACCAACTACCGGGGAGTTCATGCTTCACACTCATGTTCTTGGTACGCATGTTGCTGAGTTTGAACGATGACGGTGTCTTGCAGGTTGACGGCAAAAGCATCCCGACACATCTTAGCGTACCACAAGCCAATGGTGACATCAAATGCGCAAGGACGCTCAATACATGGGCGTTCTCCTGGACTTCTAGACGACAGATGCTGGCGGAAATCTGTTCCGACGTAGGAGTGAAGAATTCTGCGTCTAGAACAATGCGGCAAACCTCGGTCTCTAGCAATCCAACATGTTTGGTAGGCTTCCCTAAGCCAAACCTGGTGAACCGTAGGAACCAAAAAGCAGTGCATTCGACCTGCCGTAGCGCCAACTCCTGTTCTGCGGCATCCTCCGACAAACTGGAAGTTGTATCCAAGTGTTAGCCCAAAACGAAATACGATTTCTTGAACTGTGTGTGCGAAGCGACTAAGGCTCTCCAAGAGGACGACGCACGGTCGGACAAGACGGGTGAATGTCAAGGTTGCTTGGTGAGCATGCTGCCGAGAAGCGAAGAATGAATGAAAACTCTTCTGCAGCCCAAAAGTAAGACTGGAACATTCAGCTCACACATGTGATAGGCTCCAATCCTATGGCTGTGGAGATGGATAGGTATCGCAATCGATAAGTGGATAAGGTAGGGAGCAAATTCTCGCACATGGCGCTGCCGCGCGGAACGAGTGCCGCCCAGTAGGACAACGCCGAAGTTGCAGCGGGCCCATAATTCATTTCCAGCGCATGCTGACGGCTTGTGAATGCCATCATCACAAAGCCCAGACGCTGTGGAGTTTGCAGCGTGCAGGCAAAGCGAGCGAACGACAATTCTGGTTGAGACAGTCCGGCACAACGACCGCAGGAGTGTATGTCACATTGACGCTGTGACGGCTCTTCGACCGGTCCCACGTCATGAACCGGCGCACAGCAGGTTGGAGCTGGCGCTGGTTGGCAGTGGAGCGCACACAGCCAATCGTGAGGCTGGAGAAGCAAAGTCTGGATGACCAGAGCGTGTCCACATAGCCATGCGCTGTGAGTGGCCACGAGCTTTTGCGATCTGGACTATCTGCTGTCAGTCCAGCGAGACATGGCACGACTCCTTGCGATACACGTGTGTTGGATCTCCAAGACAGCTCAACCAGGGCGGTCAGTGCCTCATCTGCGGTGCCCGAACGAGGCGCAGACACGCTGTGCCTGGGATGTTTCGTTTACCGGCTTCAGCTCCAGCCATGCCCCTGGCGGAAGAGGGCGCGAAGAGCTCCGCGATGCAGTGATCGTCAGGCACAGCGTTATGATTGGTGGCACATGTCCGTCGCCATGCCACTTGCGGAAGCATGAAACCCGTCAGCTCTGCAGCCGGTGCGATATTTTGAACTTGGCCATATTTAGCTGGAAACGAGCGCACTGTCAGTGTAAGGAAAAAGGATAGATTCAAAATATGTAGGAGTACCCTTTGCAAGCGCGTGAACACAAGGAAAAGAAAGTCTCAAGTTTGTCCTGGTGGAGATGAGCGCCGACGATTTCGATGGAGCGACGTCCATTGACGAATGAGTGCAGTAGCGGGGCGACTCGAGGAAGTCGGCGCTATTGTTGAGGGCGCCATGGCACGCCGTTCCACCAGCAGCCGGCCCGGAGTGGCAGGCCACACGATGACAGGAAACAGCCTAGACGGGCGTCGTGGTGAGCGGAGGATGCGATGCACAAGCGATGGCACGTTGCCAGGGGCCCGTTCTAGCGTCGTTCCTAGCGTAAAAGCCATGTGAATCCACTCCGCCCACCTTTCTTTCATTCACTAACCCACACCATCACCCACACTCTTTCTATATTTCAACCCGCTCCCTCCTCCTGTAACACTCATTCTGCAGGCTCGAGGTCTTCTTGTTCATTCATTCACTCCCTCTAGACATTTTGTCTACACCTGTCATTCCTGACACCATCCATTGTCAACGCGACAACTCACTTATCACTCATTTGAACTGCTAGTCGGTTCAGTCATTTCCTGCAAATCTCAAACCAACATTTTCTAGCACCATTTTTTCAGCTATCCCACCATACCAACCGCCAAAATGAAGACATCTGCTGTCCTCGCTTCCATCCTTTTCGGCTCCTACGCCGTTGCTGCACCTTTCGACAGGCGCGCCCTCATCTACAAGACCGAGGTTGTCACTGAGACCGTGGTTGTCTACACCACCGTCTGGGATGACGAGCCGGTTGCCCAGGCTACCACCAGTGCTGGCGAGTTCTACGAGAAGCCAAGCAAGCCATCCACCACCAGCACTGTCGTAGTTGCACCCACTTCTTCCGTTGTGGCCTCTCCCTCGCCTGCCTCTTCAAAGGTTGTCTCTACCACCTCCAAGGCTGCCCCAGCCTACACTCCCGTTGTCCCCGAGGAGCCTTCAAGCGCTTACACTCCCGCGGCAACCCCAACATCCGTCTTCACTCCCGCCCCTACTACTCCTGCCCCAGCCCCAGAGAGCTCTTACGTCGCACCTGCTCCTGAGCCTGAGCCAACCACTTCCGCCGCACCTGAGCCTGTATACTCCCAAGCTCCTGCTCCCTCAAGCGCTGCGCCTGCTCCCTCAAGTGCTGCCGCTGCTAGCTACCCTACCACCGGCGGCACTTCTGCTGGCGTGTCCTTCCAGGATGTAGAGATCACCATCTACGACAACACTGGCGCCGCGGGTGCTTGTGGTGAGCCTCTTACCGATGATATGAAAGTTGTCGCCATCGGCCAGGGAGCTTGGAACGCCATGGGCGGAACCACTCACGATGTCATGACCGGCGCGTCCACCAACCCATGGTGTGGAAAGCAAATTCAGATCGAGTACCAAGGCAAGACCGCCAATGCCAAGATCATGGATCTTTGCCCTGGCTGCACACACCCGAACGACATCGATCTCTCTCACGCTGTCTGGAAGGACCTTGGTCTGACCGAGATCACCCGCTACAATGGCGTCAACTGGAAGATCGTCTAAGCGTTTACTTCAACCGTACCACGATCCATATACCCAAGATTCTGATATCTCGCTAGCGCAGGCAGGGTCAGCGCTTTGCACGACTACGTTACGACTCATTTTACATGCATCAGGCAGGGACCGGTGATTGGAGTACACGGAAGGAAACCGTCTAGCTGCGGTTCTTGTTCAGCTTTACTCTTCTAGATTTTGCTCTTCTACCTAGTTGCAACGTAGATCCCAAGCTGTATTTGGGGATGCATTGGTCAGTGGAGGGTTCATTCTCATTTTTCTTGTCACTCGTTGATTACAGCTGGCTTGTCCAGCTTTCCTTTCGCTTCGCTGTATAAGACTTTAGGGCTGGTGTATGGGACAACACCTTAGATACCCATGCAAGTTGGATACTGGAGGTTCCTAGCTACCAAAAGAAAATACATGATGCATCGCGCAACTTTGAAACTACTCTTCTATTTGTATTGTGTCAACTGCTACGAATATCTCATCGGCTATTGTGCAGGTATTGGTTCAGAAGCATCACTCACAGCGTTTTCGCCAGACACCTAATACTAGGCCTTCCCTACTGACACGGGCTGAGCTATTAATGAACGCGCAAGCACTCGACTCATGCTGCCATGGCAATGTGGCTGTGCCTCATGTCTACAGCCACCGTGCGTACCTTTTCCAAAAAGGATGCGCCGAAGCCTCCGAAAATACTACCTTGCGCCTCGGTACATGCTGCCATTATCCCTCGATCACACCATACCTCCTGGGCAAGAAACTCCGCCACAGCTCTAGATACAGTCCTCCTCGAATTTCATCCCACAAAAGAAAGGGGTCTATGCTCGACAGCGGCAACTTTGCCGCAAGTCGCACACCAAGACACAAACAAACACCCGACGTCGAAACGAAGCTTGCGAGCCGTTTCAAAATGAACCAAGTTGTGATGTGCGAAGTGTTTGCCCCTTGGTAATTTCATAAAGGGCCGGGGAAAGGTCTAGCACAGGTCGACCGTGTCGTCACAGGCTCCACATGTTGGTTGTTTCATTCACGAACAATAGAGTTTTCTTCTGTAGCCTGGAGTCTGTGGACGTAGTGCAGTGTACCAACTTGCAGCATTGAATCTCGTGAGTTCAAGGTCTGACAATGTTGTACCGGAAGCTGGTGATACCGATCATGTAGGGATGTTGGAGATGAACATCAATGCGACTTCCCCTTTTAGAATTCCAGTGAGCATGACATCATCGTGGCCTTGAATCAACACTACGATGACCAACAGGAAGGAAAGGAGGAGACAACTGCTTGAAATGAGCAGGCAACAGGAGAATACCGTATGACGATCATCTCGAAAACTGATATTACTGCTCAAGTATCACAGCAATTTATCTAAAATGGCGACTCTCGCACTCTCTCAACAAGATTGAGTCTCACACTTCTGTGATCAAGGCGCAAGGTAACGAGACTGATATTGTCTCCAACAACGGCGAGCAATTGAAGAGAGTGATCACGTATACACAAGGAGAAAAGGTGGCAGGCATGAGGGGGATGTAAGCGCTTATGTACCCGATCCCACGACTTCTATTCTGGACAACTAACGACAAGTAAAGGTCATCCAGAAGAAGCCGATGCAGAAGGCGTAAAGGATGCACCAAAGGTACGTTTTGGTGATTCACGGAACCTGGAGCAGAAATGACGAGATGTTGACTAGATCGACTAGGTACTGTTTACGGACCAGAAGGGGAAAGATGTAGCGAGTAATCCGGGTATACTTGATGTCACGGATAAAGCCCGATAAGATGCTTCTGTCCTAAGGCTTTAGCAACATTGGGAGGGAATATAAGCCATAGATGCATGTCTCGAGGTATACCTAGGTACTCTACTTGAGCAAGCGTCCTGAAAGAGAAGCCAAGTAAAGCGAATTCAATACACGATACCAGTACTAAGACTAGAAATATCCAGCTTATTATCCATCTGGCAACCTGTACCAAAGTGCCCCATGCCCATCTGCACAACGTTTACCCGCCCACCCAAACCTATCCTCTCAGTCCACACTCAACAGGCGCATCTTTTAACCGCCGGAAGAGACTGTATTCCACAGCCCAAGCGCTTACCTACCTGAACAGGCATCTTTGTGTTGCAGCCGGGTGTGGATTTTACCAGCACTCATCCGGCGGTCAAAAGAAAGTTTTGGCTTTGGTGGGCAGGAGGAGGCATGCCTTATCTCACGTGTCTCACGTGTTGCGCATGTGCCATGAGAAAGCACGTGGGGAGCGTGTGTTGGCGAGCCGAGGCTGCCAGCTGGCGAAGTGGGATGGTGGGTTACTCCGAAGAGTCTCCGAAAGACTCCGGGTTAGCCGCGAGCAAAACAAACACCATTGTTGATGAACTTTTGTTGCATCGCGTGGGGTACTGAAGTGAGCAAATTGTGAATGATGTCTGGGTGGGGTGTTGGCAGACAGGCAAAAATAGAGGCATGCGACGCGAAGCGTGGAAGCCAGAGCTTGCGAGTGTGTGAATGTTGTCAATGCTTGTTGAATTTGTCTCGAATTACAAAGGTGGTAATCCATATCGCCGTACAGTGATTCTCATACAGTCCCAGCCAAAGGGCAGCCTTTCAAGTCTTCATCTCATCCCTAGTATGGATCTCAATGGGTATAGAACGAAAGCAACCCCAGCACTTGTCGCTTCATCGCTTTTGTCGCAAACCTCGTGTCGAACGTCATAAAGCAAACCATGGCAGTCCTCGTCCTGTGCGCCTCCAGGCGCGCGTGTGTGTGTAGATATGTACAGCAGCTCATCCGGCACGTCCGAGCGTCATCTGCTCGTCGCGTCATTGTGCTATTTCGCTCTAAGCGAATGCGCTGGCACCGCCAGACTCGAGCAGCTCCATCTCGGCCTGTGTCCATGACAGGCTCTGGAAGCGTGCGGGCAGCTCAGAGCGGTCGAAGTACAAGCCCTTGGCAGCCTCGATGGGGCCGAGGTCCCTGCCGGATGCGCCGCCAATGTGGCCGCCGACAAAGGCGCTGGGGATGTGGTTGAGCGGGCCGTGCTGCTGTGCCTTCTGTCGGTAGGACTTGAAGGACGAGGGGAGCTCGCTCATGGGGGAGGCCGGGTGGACGTGCGGGGTGTGGTCGACCTCTGGAGCGCCAGGTTAGCTGTGGAACAGAGCGTTGTTAGAGAGTGCGACGTACTCTGGGGGGTGCTGCGCTTGCCCAGGAAGCGGATCATGGGCTGGCGCTGAGCGAGGGCCCTTGTTGCGTTCATTTTGCGATGAGGCGATGCGGGGATGCAGGCCGTGGTGTGAAGTGCAGGCTCCGGCTGGGCTGGTGTTACTGGGAAGCGTGCACGGGGGTGTTGGGTTGATTTGGAGTGTCGCAGGAGCGAGGCAGGCGGCAGATATCAAGTGGACGACTTGTTGAGGAATCGGAGCGTGGTGAGTGGCACGTTGGTGGAGGGGAGCCGGATGTGACCATGGAGATGAATCTTATTTCTGGCGGCACCAAGGCATCCGCCGCGGCCCTCAGCGCTGCAAACCCATCCCGCCCACGCCCGCTGGCCGCGCTCGAACGACTGTCAGGCCAAGTCATGCGCGCCGTGTATTTCTAAGCCGGTGCAGGCCAGCCGGGCAGCCCAGCGCCGCATCGGTGGGCCTTCCACGCAACGCTGGGAGTTGTTCTTTCACTTTTCAGGCCATGGCTTCCCGGCGCGCAGTCCAGCCGGCTGTCTTTTCAGCTCCCGCGCCAATTAGAGACGCTGCACACGCCGCCCGCCTTATCGAACCCCACGACCTTCTCCGCATCCTGACCGGCGGATATTGCATATTGATACTCGCGCCTCCGACTGCGGTGCGGACCCGACGTTGCTCACCATGCACGAGCTGAGCCTCTACGGCCAGGTCGCCTTTGCGCGCTACGAGCAGGTGCTGCACATCCTGGCCGGCGTCGCGGCCATGCAGCCCCAACACGTTGTCGAGCGCAACATCATCTACAAGCCCACGCGCGAGCCTGAGGAGCCGGGCTCCAACCTTGGCCGTCGCGGCGGCACCCAGACTGTCGCCCTCAAGCAGGCTAAGCAGGCTGCTCCCGTTGTCCTCTACCACACCCGCCTAGTCCAGAAGCTGTCCGAAGACGACTTTGCAGCCGACGACGGCCGGCCCGAGGACAGCGGCGAGGCTCTGTCTGCTGATGTGCAAGACGGAGACGAGCCGGCATGGTCGTTTGTCTTCCGCGACGTCCCAGATACTGGCGACAGAGGCGTCTCCATCCGCTTCACCAACACCACTGACTTGCTGTCTGGCGATCCACATGCTTTCATGATCGCCTCGGGGCCCAACCAGTGAGACCTTTCTCCCATGCTTGCCTCCACCTCTAACAAGAGTGCAGGTTCGTGACCGAGTTCTACGTCCAAGGCTACCGTTTCGTGCACGGCAATGTCGTTGTATTCCTCTACCGCATCCTCCACGAGCCCGGCGTCCGCAATGTCCAGAAGGCCCCCAAGGCCACGCTACCGGCATGGAAAGAACTGAAGCTCCTTGATCCAAGCGGTGCTTACACACTCCAGGCCACCGTCCGGATCGAAGACTTCAACAATGCAGCCGTGCTGGAGGCTGGGGTGAACGAGCTGAAGAAATTCCAGATGCAAATGAAGGGTTGCGTAAACTTGGCTTTGCCAGATCGGCTTGCACTAGATCCTCGCGTCAAGTACAAGTCTCCAACAGCTCCTGTCGCACAAGCACGGCATAGATGAAGACTGCTCTCATACTGACCGAGGGCAGCGGAGTGCAGTGGCAGAGTGTCCGCAAAGGAATTGCCATCCAAAGGGCTGTAGAGGCCGAGTATTGGGTTCGGCTTTTTGATAGCATCACCAAAGATCCACTTCACCACGACGCCATGTTGGTTGGGACATGGCGAGTCTGCGCGCTGGTTCAGGATGCTGAGTCGAATCCGTCTTCTGCCGTGCTGTCCCTAGCGAGTAAGATGAGTGCGATTCGTACATGTGCATCACCCGGGTTCATCTGCCATAGATTCGAACGGTAGGCTGTAATATTTATAATGCTAAATATCTGTGTCGTGTAACGTCTAGTAGCAGTGCGTGTATCCAGGTGCTGTCGTAAAAGTGAAGCTGAGCCCTGGCACGTGCTCGCGCGAGTTCGCGTTTCGCGCCATGAGGGAAAGCGCAAGCGAGCAACCTCACAAACGTTGTTCTGTCTACACATGTTGACTTCCATTGCCATGCACCAGTCCCAGAAATAACACACGTTTAGAATGACTGCTCGACCTGGCTTGAGCAAGCGGCCTAGCTCGAATACCAAAGACGTGTCGCCACCACCGAAGCGGCGGCAACAATCGACTACAACAAGTTCGTCAGGCATCGCGCCGTGTGGGAACGTTCGCTGATCTGAATCAGGCAAGGCAGTCGCCAATTTTTTCACGCCAGCATCGAAGAGAGAGCCAGAGAAGATGGTGTGGCGGATAGTCAAGGACAGCTTGTTAGTCGGACGCTTCAACATAGCAACGCAGTCGGCTGCGCAGGGCAAGCGCAGAATAGCAGCCTTTGACTTCGACTCAACGTTGATCACAACTGCATCGGGAAAGACTTTCAGCCGTGATGCAAGCGACTGGAAGTGGTGGGACAGTCGTGTTCCAGGACGGTTGAAAGAGTTGCATGCAGACGGCTTCCTTGTCACTATCATCAGCAATCAAGGCGGCATCAGTCTGAAACCTGATCCCAAGACCGTAAAATCCGATCAGAAGCGACTAGCGGACTTCAAAACCAAGGTAACGGCAGTCTTCAACCAGCTCGACTTTCCAATATCGATATATGCTGCAACGAGTCGTGACCAATACAGGAAACCTAGGACCGGCATGTGGAGTGAACTGCTGGAGGACTACGATCTGGAGAATTTAGAATCCATCGATCTGGAGAATTCAGTATTCGTTGGAGATGCAGGCGGTCGCGAGGCAGTCGCTGACGGCGTAAAGGACCACTCGTGTGTCGACAGGTTCGTGAAGATCCCGAAACATGCATTGGCCACTAGGAATAACCAATTCTGTGTAGAGATTTTGCTGCTAATATCGGTATACCGTTCCATACCCCCGAAGAGTACTTCCGCCATGAGGACCCACGACCTTTTCTTCGGGCTTTCGAGCCGACCGCCTACATGGAAGAGCGGGCCGCAGACTCAACACCTGCACGTAAGTCTACTACCCAGCCTCTCATATATCGCCCCTTGACATATATGCTAAGTTTGGTTGCAGTAAACACCTTCTCTCAACCAGTAACCCCCGAGATCGTCATGTTCTGCGGTAGCCCTGGTTCAGGTAAATCGACGTTTTATTGGAAACATCTGCAGCCACTCGGTTACGGTCGCGTCAACCAAGATCTCTTGAAGACTGTAAGCTGCTAACTGATTCATTTCTCCGCACGTGCTGTGCGACCATCCTCTACTCCGAGTAACACATTGAAATAGCGCGAGAAGTGTGTAAAAGCTGCTACTGCACTCGTCGAAGACGGCACAAGCGTGGTCATCGGTAAGTTTGTGTTGATCTAGGACCCCAACACATTTCGTATGCTCAGCTAACCCTTTGAGACAACACCAATGCCGATCCAGAAACACGAGCCGTGTGGATTATGTTGGCGCAGAAGTTGAATGTTCCCCTTCGATGCGTACTCTTCACTGCCACGCCAAAGCTGTGCGAGCACAATGATACGTTCCGTGCATTGAACATTGGCCCAGAAGTAAGTTTATCCGCTAAGCATTCTCCTGTGAGCGAGTGCCGGAAGATGCACTTTGCCCTTCACTTCAAACTTACTGCTACGCTACCCGATGTGAAGATTGGTTGTGCGGGACATCCAAGATTTTCAGAATCCCATTACCACACGGAGAAACTCCTATGCTAACATCCGGTCTCCACCGAAAGACGAACCGTGAATCTCGTACCATCCTGCCGCACGCTGCGTTTAGTGGCTTCGCCTCCAGATACCGCGAGCCTAAGCTTTCGGAAGGCTTCACAGACATTATCAAGACAGATTTCCAGGTACGTGTAATCCAAGACGTTCCACGCGGGTTGGGCTGCAGAATTGTGACATGGTCTAACGGGAGCATGCGTCGTGCAGTTTGAAGGCTCCGAGGCGCAGAGACTGCTCTGGGGGAAGTACTGGATCTGACCGGCAAGTACTCGGACATACGAAAGCGAAGCAAGAGCAAAGCGTAGGGAGTGGGAACGTCCACAACAACGCACGTATGCTGGCCGTTGTGACGCCTCGAATTCACTTCCTCGAGTGTTGCTGTATGGATAGGAAGTCCGAAATGCTATGATTGGGCGGAAAGAGAATGCTGGTGAGGGGCCGTCCCCCGAGCGAGGGTTCGCAGCTCTAGTCTACGCCCTCTTTCTTTTCCACGCCGTTGCGCATATGGTTTTCGAACTAATCGAAAACGGCAGTTCACACACAGATTCTTGCTTGCGGTATGATTTTGCTTACTTTTCTTCCAACTTTTTGTGGAAATACCATGATCTTACGTTTAGATCGCTGCAATGATATTCCGTACTTCCGACGTGAAGAAAAGTGCGAAACAGGATTGACACGAAGAACTATTGCATCATAGATTCCACCACGTCGTGTGCCGGTACGCTTGATGCTTCCAGCTAAACTGATCCCCGTTGATGGATTTCTGTCTCCATTGTTCCCCCATGTCCCATGCCGCGGCATTCGGCGGTCGGTGGAGTGCCACGTTGGTCTAGGGATTCATCCGGTGAAGTTGAGAGATCAGCAACACCAGACCGGTCTCGACCAAATCCTGCAACAGGCCGTCGGAACGATTGCGCGCTCCTCCTTTGCAAAGCAGTTCAATCTGGCAAAATGCAGAGTGCTTGGAGGACAGCGAAGCGCGCGCGCATTCCAGTGTGAGCCGCCACGTAGTCTTCAGGCACACGCAAATTTTTTCAGGTACGAGGGTTGCTTCTTTCGCATACAGTCAGCTCTAAGACCGAACTGGCTGTTCTTCATGCACGTTGAGCGTTGCCGGTCGGTGTGGATGGGTGGGCTGGCAACGGTATTCTCCCGCTTCTGCATGTCCGTGCCGTCCAGTCGACTGGCCAAAGAGAGAGACGAGCGACGAAGGCGGGGCGCCTGCCGACCTCAGACCGGAACTGGTTGCTTTTTCGCCCTGTCGTCATGCTGCCAGGTCCCGGGAGCCTGGAACGGTAAGGTCTTGCTCCGATTTTTCTTCTGCTGGGCTCGATCGCATGAGGCACAGCACGGCGATCAAACCGCGCGGTTCTCTTTCACCTTGCTGACACAGCATCGTGAGTCGTGAAGCAGATGACGACGAAGACGTTGGGCACTACAAAAAGAGATACGGGCGGACGTTCAGCTAGACAATGCGCTGGCGGTGTGAGGCTTGCTCAGGGAGTCGAGCCCAGCGACAACAAGGCGCCGGGGAGAAGACAGAGAAGATAGCACGTCAGGGGCTAAACGCCAATCAGCAACGGGTCAACGGTCTAGCGCCTCCAACAAGTTCCCCGAATTGTCTCGAAGTTTGCTGGCGTGCTGATTTTTTTGGCTGGGTTGAACGGCTGTCCCAACCTCGTCTGGGAAGGTTCTGGCATCTTGTCAGGCACCGCCCACACGAAGTCATGTTGTCGCGCCTTGTTTCGTCTCAGCATGATGAGATCGACTACTTGACTCGTCAATGAGGCATGATGTTTGAGACACGGACGTGATGGATCAGTCAGTGTTTTGAAGATCGTGAGGCTTTGGTGTTTGTTTGTTTTCACGGTTGATCTTTCACAGCCCCCTTGGCCCATTCCAACGATTCAGAGTGGGCCAATCGGTGCATGGGGGTGACACGGGACAGAAGCGGGAGAAACGACATGGACTTCACTAGAATATGCCTGGCGATGTCACTGCTGCGAGACGGCAAAGGACCAGAAGAACGGCGCAACAAGTAATGTGGAAAGGTCAGAGGGCCCGGCGAACCAGGCCTGTTCCCTCGCACCGTCCGTTAGACGAGTCTGTCAAGTGGCAGCCACGGTTGCGCTCACAGTAGCTGGGTGGTGGACAGCGGATGACAACCACAGCGCTGGTAGTACAGCACTTTGCAATACAGATGAGGCACCGTTCAACACCACCACTCGACGATCGGTCAAGGCTCGTGAGGACGATGTGATTCAGCGCCTGTTCCTGCATGCATGTCTTGCTGGGAAGCTTTCCTCACGACGACATAAAGTTGAAAGTGCGTAAGTGGGAACGGCCAGGGATGATTTGTTCCGCCTCCACCAACGACATATCGCATAATTAGGTTGGGCAGGTGAAAATTCGACACCGAGGCAGGCCCCATCATGTTGAGTAGGGTTTGAAGCAAGCCACCTGCTGTGCTCGGGCTGTAGCGACACGGACGCCGTGGTCTAAACGGCGGCTCGAAGGCTGGGGGACCTTGAAGCGACGGCGCCCTGGCGTGCTCGCTGTGCGGAGACTGCCCAGGGCTGCTATGAGTGTCACGGCCTCGTCTACCGGGCTATCTGAGTCGCGCGGAACGCCTTCGACATGCCGGAGCCACTATGCCTAGTCCAGATAGCTGGAAAGTTTGGCTTGAAGCCGTGCGCCTGCCCACACACAAGTGGTCTGCTATCCCACACCCGTCAACACCGCCCATTCCTCTTGGAATTCCACGTCAGTCCTCTGCCACTCTCGCCATTCCAGTCGACGCCTTATCGCTGCGCTGTCTCTCGCTTGCACTCGCAAAACCTGATCCAGTCCGACCAAGTTTCGCGCGTCGGTGATTTCCACCTATACCACCTCGGCAGCCCACCCACGCTCACGTGCCGTCCGCATTAGGTGCAGACTTTCCCTGGAGACGCCTTTGCTGCAGCATAAACACGCCGAATAGTACATACACACATACGTGGTCGGCTATCGTGGCATCCTCTCAAACATCGCCCGACCGCCTCTCCATCCCAAAGCAGCGCGCCGTGACCCCGACGTGCTGGCTGCACTTGGGTATGTGATCCTGGTAACTCGCGCGCCATTCACGTCACATCCCGACCGCCAAAAGAACCAACAACCATGCACGACCTTAAACCCCTCCAGCTTCCCAAGCTTGTCGCAGCTCGCAAGTCTTCCAAAAGCTCACTCAACATGTACGACGACCCGACTTCATCGATCTATTCCAATGCCGACTCGGGTTTCTACTCGGCTTCGGAATGCTCGACACCGCCAACGCCAAGTCAATACACGCGAGGCCACTTCCGCTTCCCCAGCTCGGCTTCGTCGTTGTCATCGAGCCCGCCAAACTACGAGCCCACTGAGCCCCCCAATAGCTCAGGCAAGCTACCCAAGCTTACTGAGGAGCCTCTGGAGCGCGAATACGACTACGGTAGCGAAGATCCGTACCGCTGCTCTTGTAAGCTTACGCGCGCATGCTACATTGTTTGCTTTGCTGATTCGCTTCCAGGCGACGTCGGAGACACCTATGGCCACACGCAAGACTGCAGGATATCCAGAGCCTACGAGCCTCAGGATGAGTACTTTACCACTTGTGACTCGGAACTGCGACTCGCCAAGCGACGACGGTCCTTGGAGGCATCTGCGCACAGCATCGCCGGCAAGCTCGAGAGGCGCTTTCCCTCATTGTCACGTAAAGTACGTGACCGCAGCTCGACCCTCAGCAGAGTTTCACGCAGCGCGACTCCCTCAAGAGTTCCTTCTACCCGATCCTCATCGCTTGCTGGTTCGATTCACCATGTCTCGACCGTCGATCTCCCAGAAGACTACGCCTCACCAACCTCTACACCAGCCTTCACAAGCAGGGAACAACTGAGTGATGACGCGCCTACGCCAATGGCCATCGACGTCAACAAGGCCAATGCCATGGAAATCGACCCTGAGGAGGTAGAACGGGAGCGCTATGCTACGACGCCACTATTACCGCCATTGCTTGTGAACTGCCGGAACAATGACCTACCGGCGTCGTCGCCCCTGCAGTCCCCAGCAGTTGCAGACGCGACTCAATCCGTGGGCCCGACTCCAGCCGGCACCCCACCAATGCGCACTTACCCTACTCCTCCTCTCTCTTCGAAACCGTCATTCGCGTCAATCAGAGGACCAAATGCCGGGTACATGGTACCATCATCCGACATACCGCCTCTCATGCTTGCCAACCCACAGGACAAGTGGGCCATGGAGTTGGGCCACGCGAACTTCACCATCCTGCCGGAGCCCTATATCCCTGAGGTCTGCACTGCGGCGTCAATTGAGGAGCACCTTGCCGAATGGGGGCAAGCGCGGTGCAATTACGCAAAGCACCAAGTGCGAACCGCGGAACACTACGGAGTGACATCCAGGCACTATCTACTTACCGAGCAAAAGTGGGCTGAAATTGACGCCCAATGGAAGAAGAACCATGATCTGGCCAAGTCGCATGCGGCTGCCATCGGCCAGGAGCTTGCCCCGAGCTCACCCACGGAGCCAGGACCCCTTAGCAAGATGCCAACGCTACATGACCCCAAGAGCGAAGGCAAGTTCCCCAAACTCGGCGATGAGGACATTGTCGGTCCCATGCAACAGGCGGTCGCACTACTACCCAAGACACCCTCACGCAAGCGTGCCTTTTTCAAATTCCTAAGCGACCTACGGTTCCCTGGTACCTTCCTCGGTCGCACATCGGGTGGCGTCCGAGGCCACTAGACCCCATTCTGCGATAATAGAGAACCCTTTTCCTTTCTACCCTGTCGATAATTGCGTGCGATTAATATTCCTATCCTGCGCACAAGCTTGTACCCTTACTCCTCCCCTTGCGCTTGTCGAGCCCAAGGGGCATGTTCTACGAAAGTGTACGACTGTATGACACAAGATCGCGTTCCTTCATTGGAGCCACGGCCAATACGACTCTCATCACAGAGTCACGAATTTCCTTTGTCAATACAACAATTGTTAGAGGGGCTTTTCTTATCTTGCGCAGTCCAGTAGTCTGTCTGTACTGCGGTTCCCTTTAGTGGGATTACTGTTCGGTGTTTGGGCGGTCAAAAGGTGATGCAGCGGTTCTGCATCTGGCGGTAAAAGCGAGCATCATCATCACGACATGATTCACGTAGCGGTGGCTCTTCAGCCAAATCTCTTTACTCTACAGTCTTTCCTTATGTTCAAACCCATTCTTGGTTTCGGCGGCTATACCTTTACTCGTCCTTGTCTGGGACTCGAGGGGGCAAGCGCAGTCGCGGGTCTTTGTTACCCTTTTGGTAGTGGTAGGAGGAAGGTCAAAGCTTTCTCGGATATGTTTTAGTATTAATACTATGTAATCGGTCTATGGAGGTGGCACGAGTGGGGCTGGGAAGGTCGACGGTGTGTAGTACCTCGAAGCCTTAGTTTAGTGTTTTCTCGAGAGAAGATACAAGTGCTCAACCTCAAATGAAACACCTAGCCAAGCACATCATTCTCGCCCACCTTTGACAATTCAACTCTTTGCCTCTTTCTCGCCTGCGGTAGTAGTCCTTGGGCGCTTGCCGGCGGGAAGCGACCAGTAGCAAACTGCGCGCAAACAACTTGAACCCCCTGACAAGCCATTACACAGCCAGCTTGGCACACGACGACGCCTCTTCTCCTGCAAAGTCTCCGGCGCACAGTGATGCACAGCCTTGCGCATTACACATCCATCTATCACGCCACTGTATCTGTACAAACAAGCCTCTTTCACTCTAACTGCAACACCTTTCCCCAGCGTCTTACACTGTCTCATCCTTCCCAAACCCGTGTAGCGATAACAGAACAATCCTTAGAAGAACGCCATGCTTTGCGATTCCCGGCGCGGCAGATGACCCTCGAGGCCTGTAATGGCAGTGGCTGGATGGCTAGCTGACCGCCCGTACGACATATGCAGAGACGCAAGCAATGTAGGGCAATGCATATTTCGCTGCGCTTGCTCGTTTCCGGCTTCCAAACTAGACAATGCTGTATCATCACGGAAGCTTTTGCAAGCGAAGGTGGGCGGGAGCGGTTGTGCCACCCACACTTTTTTCTTGCGTAACGGCGGGAGTCTTTGTTGGCTGTCATGGCTGCGGTTGTGCGATGGACGGAAGCGAGTGTTACCTAGATTGGGAGAAGCGAAAGGTATGATGGTGAGACAGTGGGCTGGTGGAAGGTTACTGGTGAGTCAAAAGTGTCATCTGTCAATGCTAGAATGCGGTATGTTGGAATGCCATAGCATGTTGGAGGTTGTGCATGTGCTTGCGTGCTTGGGACTTCACATGCGAGGTTTGGTTTATCGCGCGAATATATCTCATTCTCTTCTCCATATGAAGAAGTAGCTACTGATTGCGTGATCGCGCATGTCCACTGCAGGTAATCCATATGTTGCAAAATGCCTTTTCCTTTAGGTTTGGCAGTCCCGAGGCCGATCTTCGATTGATAGATGCAGAATGCAGGTCTGATGACGAACAGTGATTACTTGCACGAGACATTGCATATGCGGCGAAGATGAATCTCGGAAGATCGTACATAAGAGAGGCACGTGTGTATGTAGGTCATTCTATCTTGGGGGCAGGACGGCTGTCAGCCCGGCAGCTGCGACTTGGCCTCCGCGGAAGGGCGGTGATGTGAGTTGGCGTTTCGAGTTGACAACGATATCTGTCACTTGATATTTTTCTTCCAAGTTCTAGATCATTCTTGAGAAGAGGCGTAGGCGATCTATGCTTCTCCATGCCGGCCTGTCATGTGGCGAAGCGAATAGCGTGGTCATGCAGCGGCGTCACTGCTGCAGTGAGAACAAACTACGGGTCGTGCCGCGTCGCATACGACCCACGACATTCCTCACGGCAGTAGTTTTCCTCTGATAACAGCGGCGGCTGTGTGAGTTATCTAGTCACGTCTCCAAACTCTATTGATCTGACACTTCGCCAAACACTTGAGTTGCCGACCCTCCATCGCACTCTCTTTCGATATTTTAACATCTGCACCTGCGCATCATCCTCGCAATAGCCATCAGGAATACAATCATGTGTCAGCATTGTCTTTTCATAGCGCCCACCTGATAACATCTGCATAGCACAACATACCGCTCATCCTTCCTCCACCACAGGCCTCGACACAACGGTCGTGTAAACGCCACTGATGTCGATTCCGAGACCCCGGATTCAACAGAATTCGGGCCTTTCCGCCAGCGTAGGCGAGGACGAGTGGACCCGCAGTTGCCCTTGATTCACTGATCCTGGAGCTTATCGCACGCTTCCCCGCTCGCTGCTAAAAGCCCTGTCAAGCTGTGGGATATGCTGTACGACATGGCTGAAACTTGTTGGTCTCCTGGCGCGAGATTCAGGGCTCTACATGGTTAGAACGTATTCATGCTGGACGCGAGACTTTGAAGGGAGGAAGTCGATATAGGCCATGACAGATTGGCTATTCAGCCTTCTCGCGGATCGCAAGTCGGTAGCAATACGGTCCAGGCAAGACTGGGGTTCGAGGCATTGGCAACCTTGACAAAGACCTGACATGTGTCCACTGCATCTTTTGCATCCCTTGTCCTACTTCAGAGGTGCGTAATTGCCTCGGCCATTCCCTGACACGGCCGTGGATACTTAGTAGACAGTAGGACCACTACATCCTGATGATCCATCGCCATCGCCCAATTCTAGCGCAGTTTATCTCATGTGATACTCAGCTTCAACCTCGAATCTTGCCATATGCGCCAGCAGTTGCGCACGAATATCGAATGGGCCGTTCGCGACAGCATAGTGTAGGGGCAGACTGCCGTATAATGTTGCGAGTCCTGGATCTGCTTGCTCTTTCAATCATAATTACGCGGCTTCGTTCCAGCCAATCCGACAGGCTATGAGCAGAGCCGCTCTTCTAGGTATATCCTGTTTGTCCTTCTACTTGGACAAATCACCTTCAAATTCGAATGGTTCATGTGTGTACTGACTGCAGCCGTAACTATCAGGCACACAGTCCATGTAGATGTGCATCTGGATGCTTTCCGAGCAGTCTTGAATCTACAGGCCAGATACCCGGAGGGTGATATACGCCGATGGACCTACTATATACAGTGGCTCCGGACCACCCGAACGAGTCGGATAAGATACTTGCTCGCTCTGCTATTTTAAGACGAAGATCCGTGTGTCGTGATTCCCAACCCTTGATACCCCCGCGTATGATAGTATGACGTTGGAGTGCCAGTAAGTCCCCGCAGGTATCTAGCGAACGTTCAAATTCATTCAATAATGATCTTGAATGCACATGATATCACTCGGAGCATGCAGGCTCTGCGCCAGGAAGAAACATGAGTCGACTAACAGAAGCGGGAACGAATCATCCTGAGGATCTCGTGAATATAGGTCAACAGTGAAGAGTTCCTGGGTACATTGGTGAGGAACTGCCTTGATCCCATCGTTGAAGAAGATTTCAAGTTCAGGGTACGAATATGCTTCCAAACTCCTGTCTTCAGAGTCTGGAAGACGACCAGAAAAGGCGCGACTCTGAGCACTGGTACACAGAGGCGGCGAAAGCGCCAGGTACAGCGACGAGACAGAAACACGAATGGTTCGGTCTAGGAGGCATGGAGACGCCGAGTGGATAGGCAATACCGGCAAGGCTGAGAGTGGAGGACTCTGGCGTGCACTGTCGACGATCTTCGATGGACTTCTTTAGCTTCCGCGTCAAGGTCTTGGCGGCGACCGGTCAGCATGCGCAGATGCATCGTCATGCGGTCCCCAGCCATCGACGCCACCTTCTGGATGCGACAGACGCCGTCGCGCACACTTGGCCTGCTGCCGTAACGACCGTGTATACATTGCGCACGGTGCCCGCCATCGTCGTGTGTTCCTGGGGCATTGCAGCTTATCAATCAAGCAACCCAACCATCAGCCCAAGGCGTCGGCTGACCACGCTGCCCGCGGACGTCTGCGCCGTTGGTTCGTTCCTCTACATATCTTTGGCCGCTGCGCGAAGACAGTCGTTCTTCCTACACTCGATCCGCCTGTGGCCTGTGGGACTAGAAAAGCATCGCCCAGACCGTGCTCTGTTTCACATCCCACCAAACACGCGCCACGGCTGTCTCCCCAAGCGACCCGACACACTCGCGCGCCTCCTGGATTAGAGGCCGTCTTCACATCGACACGCCATGTCCCTCACCGACTCGGAGCTGGAGCTGGTCAGCTCGCAGCTGCAGCGGGAGAACGACGACATCCCCGAGGAGCCCGACATGATCCTCTCGCCAGACGCCGACGACGGCCAGTCGTTTGCTCCACCGCCCCGGATCGCTGCCCGCTTCTATCGCCATGCGAGCAACCGCCGCAAGTCGTCGGCCACGTCGTCCCGCCGCAACTCGCTGTCGTCGACACACTCGCACACGTCTAACCGATCGTTTCGCAACAGCTGCCAGAGCCACCATGTAGCCCAGCACCTTCGCCGTGCGTCCATACTCGAAGACCGCAAGGCGAGGCTGGCAGACCGGGCTGCACATGCTGAGCAGGTCCGGCTCCGTGCTGCCTTGGCCAAGGCTACCCCGCGTGGCTCCAACAGTGAAGAGCGGGCGTTGGCAGCACAGCAGGCCCGCGAGAAGCACCTGGCACAAGTAGCCGCTTCCTGTGCCGAGGAGGTGAGGAGAGCCAAGAAGATTGCCGAAGACATGAAAGAGCGCAAGGCCGCCGAGGAGCGACGATACCGCACCGAGATGGAGGAGAAGCTGGCAGAGGCCGAGAAGCGGAGGCTGGAGTACAAGCGCAACCCCAGACGGCTACGCACTGCTAGTTCGCCCCCGGCCGACATGCAGATACGCACCGAGCGTCCCATTGTGTCTGCGGAAGATGCTGCCAAGAGGATCCAGGCTGCCTGGAGGGGCAAGGTTAGGAGCAACATCGTCAGAGAATGGCTACAGCTCGGTCTGTCCATCGAGATGGTCCAAGAGACCAGTTTCGAAGTCATTACGGCCATGCTCGCCGACGAGAAGCTACTCAGGACCACTGATAGGATCATGACCCTGTTTGTGCTACTTCCAGACGCAGATCCAGCCTCTCGCAGCGCAGCCGTCAGGACCTTCCTCTCCGCATACCTCATCCTGGGACACCCTACCCACGTCTTCAGCCGAGACGGCGATCAAGAGCAAGATCTCATCACCAAGGCGAAGGACCTCGTCATCAGTTTCGAGTCTGCCTTGGCGAAACTGACCAAGCTCAACTCGTACACTCCCTCACCCACGCGTACAGAGACCGTGCTGCTCGCCCACGGCGCATTCGTTACCGCTTTCAACGACTGGAAAGCCCGCGACTCTTCTGCGCTCATCGAGACAATGGTGGCTTCGTTTGTCAGCCTCGACGAGATATGGCAAAGCGTCAAGGATGCGACAGTAGACGAGGTCGCAAATGAGTACAGGAATGGCATCAGGGATAACCAGGCTATTCTACTTAGTAGAATTAAGAAGCTGGCGGGGCCTGACAAGGCTCTCACCCTAATCAGAAAGGCCATACGCGAAAGTCGAAGATCACGGCCAAAGAAGAGGCTCGCCGGAGACACTGTACGGCCGCGTGTTGCAAGCGACTCAGCACCAGAATCTCCCCTGTCAGTCGATAATGCCGCCAAGCAGGCTGAAGCTGCTTCAGAGCTTGCAGCCTCTGGTCGATCTGGGCTCCTCCAAGACACCACTGCTCAGGGCCATCAGGCACAGTCACTGTCCAAGGTCTTTACGGTCGTGCCCGATAATCGCATTCTAGTCCACGAGCTTTCTATCGACAAAGACTACCGTATCGATCCTTCGCCGACGGCGGACCTACGTGATGCACTTAACCGTGAGCTCTGCGACGCGATGCGACGAGGGTTCGAGGAGGGCGACAGCACAAACTGGACTGCTGCCATGGCAGAGAACATACGGGGCAAGCTGCTGCGACTTCTGAAACCTGGCAACTCGATGCATACACTCATCTCCGAGACTTTAGACCCGGAGCATGTCAGCAGACAGTGTAGTCAAGGTGTCTTCTCCTATGCCAAGTTCTTCGACTTCATTGCTAGCATCCTTCCCAAGCTTTGCGCCCCCTTCCGAGACGGCGAGGTTCAGTTGCTCGCTGAGGAGCTGCAAGAGGAGGGTGAGCTTCCAAGTATGATTGAGAAGCTCTTCAAGATCCTGCACATCATCGATCTTCTGTCCTTGGACTACTCCAACTTTCTGTTGATGAATGCTGCACCAACGCTCATAAAAGAGGCTGTTGGTTACGAGCAGCGCATGTTCACTCAAGATCTAGAAGAGAACAACCTTACTCTCGACCGCACACGTCGATGGTGGCGTAGCGCGGCAGTAAACATGCATACTGAAGCTGATCGTCGCGATCCTTGGAGTCAGGCTAACCCCGTCAATCGCCCTACAGCCCACAAGATCTACGCTCGAGGTCTCGTCGACCTAGCCATTGCTACGCCACCGCTGCGAAACTCTGAATTGCCAGAGACGCTCGAACTAGATCGTGCGCGCATCTCTCGTATCCGCGAAGACGCACTTCGCATCACAGCAATTGGCGGTATTTTGCTCACAGCAAAGAACCTGCTCAAGCGCGACGTGCGCGCGCAGTGGAAGTCTGAAGCGAGCAAGATGTGGTTGGTGCTGAAAGAAAACGGATACATGTCCGACCCTTCCACTCCCTCCAAGATCTCCTCTCTTCTTGAGTCTTCGCGAAACATGCCGCCTTCCACGCGTTCCCAGCTTTCCTCCACTATCACGCGTCTCCTCACGCAAGCCGAAGCTGGCAAGCTGTCCGATCCTGTGATGAAGGTCTTGTTCCAGAGGCTCAAGACGCACATCTTCAACCGCGTAAGTGCCAGCAGTTCTGGTGAGCGTGTCAAAGCTGCCAGTACCGCCACTGAAGGGCTTGCTACTACTGGTCTACCGGAGTTCGTATCACAGGTTGCGGATATCTGTGAGCAGCTAGGCAAGGTTGGTGAAGTGGACCGCAAGTGCCATGGCAAATGGTATGAAGAGATTGCCGAGGAGATGGAGCGGTTAGGCCTGGAGGGAGGAGAAGAGCTCACGAGAAGCTCGAGTGCAGAGAGCGAAGCCGTTGCATCGTCGAGCTCCGAGTCTTCTGTATAAGGTAGAGGGTAATGGCTGAGAAGCTGTATCGTGTGTACATGGTACCATCACTGGCGTTATCGTTTCCTGCTATTCTTCTTTGCTCGGACACGCAGCCTGTTCTCTTCTTGGTACCATATTGTCATCCTGTCGTTTACTGCATGGCGCTGTGGTGTTTAATGCTTTGGGTTTGGGATAGGATTCGGGTCATGAGCATACACGAATCACTCTGGGTTCTTCGTACTTCGAGTTACAACATACACTTTTTTCCAGGCGTCGTGCTTGCTCGAATCAATACACATTACTTCTACACTTCCATTACTACTACTGCATACGAAACACTCCGTTACCGTCATGACATACAGATCGTCTTGATTCTATACAAGGAAAGCATGATACAAAGCTCAGTGTTTTACCACAATACCAACTATACAAGATTATGTTCTCTACACCTCGTATACTGCCGGCTCAAAATGCCAAAACAACGTATCAGATGATGGTCCAGCAATGTAGTGAGCACACGTCTATAACGCGGTGTTCGGGTACAGAAAGTGTGCTTGAGATAAGTAGTGTTTCAGCAGAGGTCAGAAGCAGTGGTTGTCAGGTAATAGACGGATTAAGCCGTAAGACGTCGTCGTCGTCACGGACTCAGTGGGTCATATCAGCAAGCAAATTTGTTCAGCTTCAACAGCCCTGGGCGTAGTCTAGGCCACTTGGCTGAAGGCCACGGAAACTAATGGAAAGAGCAAGGGCTTGTTTGGCTCAGTACCTGCCATCTGTTCGCTAGTTTCATGGTATACCGATGCCACTCGGGCGACGTACCCGTATTTGTGACTGTAGATTTGGTAGCGCTAGGAAGGAAATGGACAGGTTGGTAGCCGTTGCACCAGTTGATTCACCTCGCAGCTCCATCACATAGTCTTACATCGGCTTTTGGTGCTCCGAGGTGAGAGCAGTTGCTACTATCTTTTTTGTGGTGATCAAGTAGTCGAGTGGATCGGAGGTATGTCCTTCTTGGGGGCTTGATGAGACACAGACCATTGATGAAGAAGCCAAGTGCAAGCCGCGTCTCCTTCTCGCCGAGCTGATATATAGCAACGTCTTCTATAGATCTTAGAGATTCTCCTTTGACTTACCTACCCCTAGCGGAGGCGGACCTGAAGCTCCCGGTGGACGCCGGATGCCATAGTTTGCTTTCCTCGCTTCATCGATTCGGCCTTTGGACAGGCTGATACCGGGGACGACCCACTCTCCACAACTACATTGCATCCCTTGCCAGGCGTACTTGCCTACGTTGGTGTGGCATTTCGGACACTCCAGACGCCCTTCCAACTTGCCTTGTTCGAGCTCCGGTCGCATCCAAGACAGGGGATCTAGGAAGTAGTGGGCACAGTTCTGCGATGGGGCTTTTTGAGCTTCTGTGTTCTGGTCGCTCACGGATGAAGCCGACCTATGCGATAGTAGATATTGTGATGTTGCTAATGCTCGCCTGAAACTTTGTAAGCGCTGAGCGACACAGGCGGCAACAGGCTGTACGGTGACATCAATCGTGTCTTGCGCAACCCCACTTACCTGCATTTACGACATCTCAATTCGAAACCGGAAGATTCGTCGGTGACATGTTCGTCTTCGAAGCGAATCTTGTCCGCTTCTGGAGCTTGGCCACACGCGCGGCTCAGCTCGATCTCCCGTTGGTAGACCCATCGTTGATAGGCCGGGGTATCTTCGACGTTCTCTGGTGTCTGCATCTCACCGTATAGCTCCAGTTGTTTCATGAAGCCTTCGTTTGGTTCGCAGATGGATCGCGCTTGCCGAACATGCGACAATGCTTCCGACGGGCTGATGTTGTGCTCTTGCATCAAATAAGCGATGACGGCAGTAGCTGATCGTGACTTGCCCATGGCACTAGAGAAGAGGTTGTGGTTGGCATATTGATACGAGTGGCTGAGAGCAAATAGAGTGGCAAGAGAGCGGTGTGTATCGGGAGAAAAATGCAGAAAACGAAAGGCGAGAAAGGATGAAAAACACGACGCAGAACGCGCGGAAAGCAAAATTGAGCTGCATGCATTGCGCACCGGTGACGAAGCCTTGGGGCTGTTGTCTTTTGTGAAGATGGCAAAGTTGCCAAGCAGGGCAGTCGGTAGTGGCGATCCAAAGTTGTTTGGATATGCAAGGCTTCAGCTTGACCGGGATGTTGACTTACCAATGCACCAAGACTCCGCCACCTCCCTTAAGCCCCTCCCGTATGAAGCGGTTTGTGGCAGGGAAATGCTCCAATAGATTCTCGTCCTCGACATCGTCGACCTCCACAACCATGTGCTTGAAGGGACCGAACAGGTCTTGATCTAGTGGTGTGCGCAATACCGACAAGACGTGGGTAATATTGGCTTGCTGGAGGGCTTCGCGCCGTCGCAGGGTGAACATGCTACGCAGCAGTGGTTAGACAATAGTCCAGCGAGTCCCCAGACGTGAGCCATGGGGTAGATGCGAAACGATGGTCGACATTACGTACCCACCGATATACAGGTTCAGGTCCCCGGGCACTCTGTCGATGAGCGCCATGATAGGTGAATTGAGGTCTCCGAGAACAATCGGAGACCGGAGATGAGTGGATGGGGATCAACAATCTTGGAAGAGGCGCGAGTTGTTGAAGGTAAGAGAGAGGGTCTAATTTCGACCGAGGGTTTCTGATTGCGCGTGCCCGCCAAAATTACGGACCATCAGTAATTGCATCTGTCATCGAGTCTGTTATGTCGCAAAAACACTGCAGGCCGCTCGAGTAACTACCGAGCAGCCTACTCACATCCAGGATCATTGTATCCGTGTGTGAGTCTACCCAAAGTTGCGTCACCACAGGGCATGCATGGCCAAGAATCACAGGGAGAGCACTACCATCTTCACAGGCATCATCGAGCTAGTAGCTGATGGCCCTGTAGCTACATACACTACATTTCTTGCTTGCCCGTACTGCCCCGTAGCTCATGGCTCCTAGTAAGACCCTTTGCAACAAGACCTGTCATCGAGAGAGTCATGTGTCGTTGCAGTAAGCGGTATTTTCCGCAAGACCGCGGAGCTACATAGTGGGGATCAGGGACTGCATACCATCGACATGGGTGAGGACATAGCTGGAATCGAAGAATTCCAGTTCTTCCAAGAGTTCCCGAGGTCGTCCGTTGCTGCGCCCCCAGATGTCGTCCAAATTGCCCGGGCAGTCGTCAGCATAAACAGCGGTCAATGAGTGCCATGATTTGTCTCGTATCAATGGTGTGGTGTTGTTTCCTCAGTGAGACAAACAATACTGCAGCCGCTACCGAACGGCAGAAATAGCGGATTGCTTGTACTACCCAGTTGCTTGCAAGGCTATGGTGGCGCATGGTCCCGCATCTCGGCGAAGCGCATCACTGCTTTAGCAAACGGGTAGGGAGGCGGTAGGTGCAAGTTTGGATGCGTTCCATATCGCCGACGAGATTGAAGAAGTTGCTGACATCACCCAAGACTTGCTGGTTCGCACCCTCTCAAAGCGGCTGAAGCGCCGCTTACCTGACCACAAAGCACCTGCAGGACCCACCTGCCGGTGAAATGCAACATATGTACCACTGCTGGCCTCATAGTGTAGCTTCGGCCCCAATCCGATACCCCGGGGTAATGCTCGTGTCGTCTGCGCGTTGCCGCTCGTGACAGCACGAGGTACCCTGCCTGGAATGCACCATGGACACAGCCCCATGGAGTAGGTGTGTAAGGCTGCGGCCGCAGATGCCAATCGAGATGGGGCAGCAGATGGAGGGTGCTGTTCTCGGTCTGTACGACGAGTGTAGTTGCCAAAAATACCATGGAGGGAGCAGGACGTGTGATGTCCCGGCCTGCCAGCCTGTGTCGCATTGGCTACCGGAGATGGTGCACTGTCGTCTGCATAGTGTGCACGCCCCGCTGTGCATTCGATTTGATGGCAGGTGAGGGTGCGGTTCAGGATGCAGGTAGAGTGTATGTAGAGGGCAAGCTCTGGCTGGGCATGCCAGCTTCCCGCGTTAGCGATCAGCGGATCAGCATGCGATGGGTGAGCGCCCTCTCCGCCCATCGGATGGGTGATTGATGGTGCAATTCATGGCGCTTGTAAGGCTGCGAGGGGCTTGCTTTGCTCGAACACCTCAGCATCTGTACGCACTGACTTCCGCTACCCGCAGTCGAGTCCAACCCACAGACATTTGAGTCTGACACTGTGCCGTCTGCACCTCTCTCCCCAATCCCCATCGAGGCGAAGCGCAAGCATGCGTGTTGGACAATCTGGTCAGATTCCAGGCATGCAACCCTCGTCGGCCAGCGCGCCCACGCCGTCGGCATGCCTTCCAAGCTTGCCCTACCAGCCATCTCACCGTTGCACCGTTGCACCGGCCTGACGTGCTGGCAGATCGGCTCTACCTGGTCTGCGTAATAATCGACAGGCAGACTGCTCGACGGGCGGGCGCCAATGCCCGACTGATTGTTCTTGGTCCGGCTGAGCTGGAGGCGACGCTGCTGGGAGTCGTCTGCCGTCGCGAGCAATGTACGACGAGTCGACAGGCAGGCGCTAAGGGCAAGCCCTATGCACGAGATGAGGCCCGCGGCGTGGACCTTGAAGCTTCTCGAAAGCCAGAGCCCCCCTCCGACCGACTAAGGGTTGCATCTACCCCTGCTGACGTCTCCACTGCGCTCCGTGCCAGGAGCAAGCAGACATGGCCAATCACCGACATGCAAGCTCATCCAGCGTAGTGCTTTATGCTAACCGCAGTCCCCGGTCGAGGGCGTTTCTTCTGCTGTCTGCTACTGTTGCTGCTGTCCTGCAGAATCACCACCTCGCCGGAACACTGGACGCCGGCCAGGCACGCTTCCTTTTCCCCTTTGCTCCACTCGCCTCGACGCTAGGGCCCCTACCGCAGTCCCGCGCCGTCTTGTTCGCTGCCGTGTAGCAGGAACTGACCTCTTCCGAACGGCCTGGCGACTTGGGCTGTTGCAGTGCCCGTACCATCCACAGTCGTCCTATGACGACGTGTCGCGGGCGCAAAGAAGCAATATCGCGTTTGTGGCGGTGCTGGCCAGAACCCTTCCGTTCAGCTGAAGGACCCTCTTGCTCGTAGGGCTGAACATTTAACAGCCGCAAGCGCTAGCGCCCCCGCTTTCGCCTTTGTAAGCCTCGCCGTCGAGAACCCATCCCAACGACGCGTAAGTCCCACACGACCGCACAGCCATGTCGCATGTTTGCTAGCACGCTGTCGCTGGCCTTCAGCTACGTCGGCGCGCCCTCACGCCGCCCTCCCCTGCCTGTTTCGGCCAGTCCGTGTAGTTTCGGGCTAACGACTCTACCTCCAGGTCCGTGCTCACATACACCATCCAGTAGCGACCATCCTCACTCTTGTTGCTTGTCGCGCTCGCCACATTTGCGCTGCTCGCGTGCTGCGCGAGTAGGCTTCAGCTGCACCCTAGTGGCGCGCTCCCGGCGGCCTCGCTTCCCTACGAGCCATGTCCTCGACACCGAGCATTCGCGTATATGATTCCCACCGTGATTCCCACCACTACCAGCTACCACACCACCGTGGACCCTCGATACCCACCCCGGCTGTCGCAATGGCCATACCGAGAGTATGTAAGCTCGTGTCCCAGCTGCCCGATGCAATGGTGAGGTCTGGAGCAACTGGTGGCTTGGTCACGCGAGAAATAGCTCCTGAATGAGTCGCAAAGTCCTCCAGCCTCGCCATGACGGCATACGGTATACGAATGGTCCACTGACTGTACAAAACTTTCTAGGCACGCGAAGAGGCGCCACCACCCTTACCTCCTCCACGTCATATCGACCTCAGAAGTGGACAGGACCCTGGCTGGCAATGGGGTAACACAAACAGCCCAAGGGATACCGGCTTTGGCGGAAATCGGCTCGCGACAGTTAGGTCTGGCTCGAGCTTATACGGGGGAGCCATAGGCAGCTACCCGCGGGAGCCCTCGGTCGACATCATTAGCCCTGCCCGCGAGCCTTCCACCTCTAGATCCATCGACGGTATGAGCGAGCACAGCAACACCAGCGAGGACGACCGGAGTAGCAAAGCTCGGCCATCTCTCGGGAGCCACAGGTATGGAGCACTTTATCACATCTTCCCGCATCTTATAGAGCAAGTCGTAGTAGGGTTCCGCTAAGGTTTGGCATCGCTTGTGTGCCTTTGGTCAAGATGCGGCGTCATTGCCTTCCTGAAAACCCCTAGTCGCTTGAAGGATTCCCAAGCATGCCAATTGGTTCATAGCTTGTCAAGGGTCGCTTGCATTCTTTGCATACAAATCTGGCGTTGTCTCATGTGCCCTCTAGCAACTAACAATGTGCCATAGACTCACGAGCGAACGACAACTCGGGCACAAAGCCGTGCAGAACTCATCTCATGCCTACGATAAACAACTACTCTCGAAGATCGGCGGCCCGAACACACCCACACGAACAACCGCGCCACCACTCTCCTCTGCTGGCACCCACGACCCCGCTGCCGCCGCCGCCGCCTCCGACACGCACGCTCCTTCCCACAAGCTCAACGGTCAACTAAAGCCATTGACTGTACCTACTATATCACCCAGTTACAACGGCTGGCGTAGCCCAGGTTTTGATTCAGCAGAATCATACAGAGCACGCTACGGTAGCATCTCAACTCCAGGCCCTTTGGACGACACGTCTTCTCACCATCGCGGTAGCTACGACCACAGCATATTCTCAGATCCCGAGTTTGGTGGCATGGAAGAGAATGGAATGCGCGATTTGAACATCAACGAACGTAGCCCCGCCGAGTCAGAGGACTATCAGTTAGGTCCTAAGGGTGGCCTAAAACGGCGGGCCTCATCGCCACCCTCTGAAGCTGCGCGCGACGATCGTCCCGTCCCAAGCGGCCATAATGATCTCTATCACCGCCGCTCTCAGCAAATGCTGGTCAACCGAAACTGCACAGCTTCGCGTTTTCAGTCAAACCCAAACTCACTATCCTCCACCGGATCCGCAAGTCAACGCAGTGGTTCAATCGGTTCTTCTTTCGGTTTCTCAACTGCTCCAAGCAGTATGGCAAGTTATTGCGGAGACCAGCGCCTTTCGCCCAGTGCGTTGTCGCCTTTGGGCGAAACAGAGTTAGGCCCTGTCTCGCCATATGCAGCTAACACGTTGTTGGACCCTAGCCCCCGCGGGTCGTTGTCACGACCTCCACATCAGCGAGGGTTCTCGGAGTCCGAGCATCCGCAGGTGCGAAAAATGTCTACGGAAAGTATGTTGCACTCGCGGCAGAATTCAATCGCGAACCGCATACCAGGAGCTTACATTTGTGAATGCTGCCCCAAGAAACCTAAGAAATTTGACAGTGAAGATGAGTTGAGGTAAGTGCATGGATCCTCGCTTGCCCACCGCCGTTTGGTCTGTCCACCCTTGAGCAACCACGCTGACCCCAGCAATAGAGCACACGAGCTAGAGAAGCAGTACATTTGCCAGTACTGTCCCAATCGCTTCAAGAACAAAAATGAAGCTGAGCGCCATCAAAATTCTCTTCATCTACGCCGACATTCTTGGTCCTGCGCCACGCTTGCTGGTGTTCATGCAGCTTTCCATCCCTCCCCTACTCGTCCAAATGTGGCAGACGTTTGCGGATATTGCGGTGAAGAGTTTCCCAACCCTGCAGATTGGGAAGCCCGATCCGAACATCTAAATCATGTGCATAAGTTTGGCGAATGCAACCAAGCCAAGAAGTTCTTTCGCGCAGACCACTTCAGACAACACCTGAAGCATAGCCATGCCGGAACCAGCGGAAAATGGACAAACATGCTTGAAAACGCCTGCATGAGAGACGAACCGCCACCACAAGAGCGTGTTGGCTCGATGGGCTCTATCGTCGGCCCCTCAAGTCTCGCACCTAAGCCAAATGTCATTAACGAAGCACACGACGAAGCATGATTTCGAGGAATACATGGTATAATTGGTTTGGGGTCAGATGAAGTGCTACTTAGTATTGGACAATTCTTCAGACCCGCAGCAACGACTCTGTCTAATTCGAGCGGCTTTCACATGTCGAAACATACCCTTCATGAGCAGAGTCCGGTTGGAACCGGCACTAGCACTTCCTTCACATTAGTACCCATCACATAGAGCGGCATTTCCGGATATCGCCTCCTTCTAGCGAAAAGTTTTCACGTTTGCAGCCTGCTTTGCAATTTCTCCATCGCCCTCGGTGGCGAAGCCTGGGCGTTTCGGCATAACGACACTGATGACGGCATCTAGTCCCATATAGCAGAGATCTATTCACGCGGCCCAAGGAAACCCCTGGTGGCACTGAGCGGCAAATCCGTTGCATTTCAAGGATGTTTTATCGTTTCAGCGGGCGTTGATAGGACATGATGTCCAAAATCATTGTTTGAAGCGAAGACATACATATAGTCGCTCGATCTATGATACAGCATGAGTGCCATGCCAATGCATCAAGAATACTTCTCGAATGTCTCGTTGACCTGGATCCCTTCTGGCGAGGCCGAATGTAACACCAATACCCAGTCTTGGCGAGCACAATTGTCACGTCTCTGCTTCTCGTACTCGTTTGAGCCGCAAATAATACAGTGATCTCAATTGCTCTGACATCAACGATGATGCGAAAGAGTTTTCTTGTTGCCGCACAGCCAGGGGCGAACATTATTCAGCTGGGAGTCGGTGTTCAGCGTTAAGCCCAGAAACGCCACTACCATGGGCGAACGCTCTTCACCTTGTTCACATAAATCAGGCCTGTCTATATTCATCCACAAAATCTTGCGTAATTTCACGCCAGCCAATACCCGGAAGACAAACACTCAGTAATCGCTTCGTCCTTCCGCATCAAAGCACCTAGCCCGAGACTAGGGCACATCGTAGGCAAAGGCATACGCGTACGCATACTGTCCGCAAATAGTTGCTTGCTCGATGTCATCATGGAAGATCATGCATGCTTTTGGGGCAATAGCAATGCATTGCCAGTGCACGTGACATGTAATGCAAGCTGGGATTAACATCATGTTTCGCTCGCGCATGTATGTATATCTAACGAGATCATTTGGAGCAGCACACTAGGAAAATGGTGGATATGCGTCTCAAAAGATGGTATCTCTGGACTCGTATGCGCAAGTGTAATCTAACGTCTCCCTCCTGGTCATACACTACCTTACTATAACCTCATGCAATTTACCTCGTCTGAAACTATCGTTTCACTGAGAACAGAATGGTTTAGACTCTTCAAGGATTGCAATAAAAGAGTGGGAATAGTTACAACCGCCAAGCTGCTGGGATACAATCTATCTTGATAATATAGGCACGCACACAATAGCCCCGATCACAACAGAGCTCGGAGAAACCATGAACAACAAGCCAACATGCATGACCAGTCACTGCTGGCAAAAGACCAAAACAACATGCTCTCCATTAGCGCTGACGCGGGCTCCCAGAACTCGGTGTAGCTCCATCCCACGTTTATGTTAATTTCTCCGACCGCACAGACAACCGCTCGTTTCGGGGCGACACGCGATGGTATCTGTGATCTGACACGACACGCAACATGCGAAATGTGGGGTAAGCTGTTTCGAAAGAGATTGAGCTCACGTGGTCTTGGAATGAGCAGTGAGCACTAGATGGGGAAGTAATCGCCGACTACTGTATTGGCGTGCTTCTGATGACTGATGGTGCGTTGTTTGGGGTGGGGTGTGATGATTGCGATTATGGATGTGCTCATGAGTGGATTGTTTGCGATGGAGAGGAAAGTAGACAGACTGAAATTGAACGAGAATTTAAAGTGCGATACCCAGTGACGGACATTTGGATACATGAATATTGATGACGGATCTCGAGAGGGCAGTAAAAGCTCATTCACTTTGGTGATGGAGCGGATGCCAAGGCGTAGAGGTAGATTTTCAGAATTGCTTCCTGAGTCCTTGGCCCACAGACTTTTCCTGGGTGAATATTTCATCAGATAATCTTGATTCAGGCTTCTCGAGTCGCTTGGGTAGTTGCTACGACTTTTCCAGCAGCATGCTCCGAAGTTGATGGCCGCATCATCATTGTCGGCGAGTCGCACTGAAAACACAAAGCGACGGCACAAGCCGTTGTGGACGGTGTACGAGAGAACATGTCGACGCTTATCAGTAAAATATATGTCTCGCTTTTCAATACACGTATTACTCCTCAGTACTAGGGCCAGTAAGATCTGTGAACGCATAATATGGCACCTGGTGTCCTTCAGTATAGCCAATTGGAACTGACGGAAAATGGCTGTTGTATCCGAAGGTACTAGGTTCGCGAAGCATTATGCATCCAGACAAGTGCTGACGCTGAGAGTGACCCGGTCGCAGAATCGGTCTCGCAAAAGCTTTTCACTTGGACGCCTGAATCGCAAGAACAGTGGAGACCCGGTGAGCCAGAGATGCTGTAGCTGCAGGATCGTGGAATCGCCCTATGGTAAGTCTAGAGGTGGGTATGTGTCACAAGATACTTATCCACCTTGCTATGTACGCATTCAACTGGCTATGCTACAATTAGAAGGTGCGTTGTCATGGATATCTATGCGGGAACATGTAAGCAACTACAGTGTATACGATATGTCAAGTTGACTAGATCGTAGAGCGGAGATATGAAGTCGCTTGCATGCTGCATGCATATGATGCTGTAGATGATATTATGTGTCGCTTGGTAGATGCGCGGAACGATGCTGACGCGCCCAGATCTGAAGCGAGGCTTACTGTTTAGTCAGTCCCCCAAAACAGGCTTTGAGGTATTCTTCGCCTGATTACCCAAACATGCTGACCATCAGCATCATGAGGGACAGGCTGATCGTAGGGCGAGTTTAGTGGCGGCCGCTAGACGGCATGTGCCGCTGTATGAGCGCGGGTCTGGAGTTAGTGCGGAGGGATGAAACAATAAATGGATAGTAAACATAGGAAGATACTGTGTGGCTATGGTGGTTGATCGAGTTAGTGACAGACCCTTGGGGGAGCATCGATGACCGCTTGGAAGTACCAAACCTGGATAGCATCAGCACTTTTGGAAGACAGTGGAGAACTGTAAGTAAACCTCTGTAGATTTTTCCTTTCCCTAACTGCATACGCACCCAGGTCACCAGCCTGTTGTGATACTTGACATAGTAGCCGTTATTGAGAAGGGCATATGTCCTTAGATAGTACGTTGCCAAGATACCTATCGATGTCGCCGTGGGTATTAGTGACAAATGGTACGAGCAGATAGGAGAAAGATTGTCTTCTGAGTCCTCGGATGCAGTGAAGAGTGTCCTTGGCCAAGCTTGTGTACCAATGCAGCGATATGTCCACACTTATTGCAGTGAGGGCCGGTCTCGTAGATGGTCGAAGCGATGATTGCAGACGTCGCTACGCCAAAACTGTGAAGCACTACGACTAGCTGCATATACTTCAAGTAATTCTGATACAGGCCGAGGTTTTCATGTAGTTAGGCGAGCACGGGTGAGAACGCCTGCGGCCGTAATGGGCCAGCAGAGTAGTCCAATAAATACCTCACCATCGCGATCAAACCACATGCAACAGCCATATCGTCTTATCTGACCTTGAGGCCTTGGCAAATATAGCGCACAGGAGGTGGCCAGTCCGACCAGAGAAAGCCGAGATCGAACATATGGTCTTGTATAGAATAGAAGTGTGGATCGGTGGAGGAACTGCTGTAGTAACATAAGCTCTCAAGCACACTTCCATACGAGTTTCACATAACCAGTAAGCTATCGTCGAGTGAACCCTATGGTTATTTCTGCAGATAGTGAGCGGACTGAGCGAGAGTTGTGTTTATTTAGCGAGTCAGGATATCCGAACACGTCTGTAAGGCTGGCAGTGAACGATGTCTTTCGTCAAAGGATACTAAAGCGCCAAGGACTCAATTTGTCCGTAAATGGCCATGCGTGACACGTATGGCATTCGGTAAGCAAGGGATTTGAGCCGGCCGCTAAAAGCTGACCGCATTGTCTTCAAAGAATGTTTGGTCGACGGCCGTAAGTTCTGTCCCCTTTCGCCTAAGTGAATTCCACCTGCTGCTTAGCGCTGAATAGACAAGAAGTTTTGGGGGTTAACGAGGACAATGACTGGTCCGTGGATACGACCATTGCCGATATTGGGACATATTGTGCGCCTACGGGTTGCCACTAGGTACGGATGGAAAGTTTGCAGGGTTGTTCAGTCGTTCGCGGTTCCGTTTGGCAATCTCAGCGTTCCGCAACTTGTCTAGACGCATTTGATAGAAATTTCTGTACAGAGTCAGTATATCTGACTCGACCACAAAGCCTGTAAGAGTGGCCTCACTTGTTGAGTTGGTATATGCGTGGACCCTGATCTGCCTGAGTTTGTTCTTTGGTTTTGGAGAGCTCTTTGATCTGTACTGGAAATTAGTCCGATAAGAAGGCTAGAGGCATATGCTACTTGCTCTGTCGTCTTTGGCTTTCTCGTCCTGCTCATCCTCCTCTGCTTCTTCACCTTTAGCCTCCTTCTCCTTCTCTTTGTCCTTCTCCTTGTCTTTTCCTTTTCGCTTCTCACGCTTGAGCTTCTGCTTTTCCTCGTACTCCTTCTTTACAGCCTCAATCTCGCGATCAAGTTCTTCTTGCTTCTTCTGGTCTGCGACTCTTTTTGCTTCATCAGCTTCTGGCTGACAGAAAGCTTTGTCAGATAAGTGCCCAGGACATATATAGAAGAAGTCCTTTCAGATAATTAGTGTAAAGTAGTGCAGCCTAACATATCATCCCTTCGCACCTTGTTATTAGGAGTGATAAGTACACTGGTGGATGGCTTGTAGCATATCCAACAGGCCTTTGAAGCGTTGTCCGCCACGCGACGGAGATGCCATAGATTCTCCATTGATATGTCGATTGTACTCAAGGTCGCGTTACGCGATAGTAAAGGAACCACGTGAGTGCACGAAAGTTTCTAAGGTGATGCCGAATACAATCGGCTACTCGAGAGAGAATAGCCTTGCCTTGTAGGATCGCGTCCTGTTTCAGTATCGCAGAACGAATATAGGGCGATCATCCGGTGTAGGCCTGAGCTGTAGTGATGCGTGAGTGTGCAGAGAGTTGTGATTGTGATATATAGTGCCTGTGCGAGAGATGCCAGCATCGAAACTAAGCTTGAATCGGCTTAGTCATACATGCTTGAGGTAGCAACGATCAACTTGCGAAGATCGCATTCCTTCTACCAGTCTCATCTATGTTACAGAAGCCTATGCAAGCCTTGAAATATCGTGCTCCAATTTATACCATCAATCAAATTCCTATACTGCGCCCCTCTGGCTTCATCCGACCCCTCTCGAACAATTTTGCACGTGCGTCATTACTCCAGTTCTTCACTGACCCTCACGAGGCTGACATCAAGATCAGGTAGTATCTCTTCTACACGTGGAAAAACCTCCGAGGTTTTCAGGATGACTGCGGAAGCCCCACAACTTAAGTACATCGATGTTGGTCTGCATCCCATTTTCCCGCCACATCCTCCACCTAACCCATCCTAGATTGGTATCAACTTCACGGATCCGATATACCGTGGTGAATATCATGGCACCAAGCGTCATGAAGATGACTTTGAAGACGTCATCCAGCGAGCCGTTGATGCTGGCTGCAAGAAGTTCATGGTAACAGGTTCCGATCTCGAGGAGTCAAAACATGCTGTCGAAATAGCAAAAGCGCATCCTGCTTTGTGCTACGCAACAATTGGTGTACATCCTTGTTCGGCGAAGCAGTTTGACACGTACCCAGGAGGCCCGTCCGAGCTCCTCTCTGCATTGAAGGCTCTAGCAATTGAAGCCAAAGAAGCAGGACATGCGGTAGCTTTTGGGGAGATTGGGCTTGACTATGACCGCCTCTTCCTAACACCGAAGGAGCCGCAGTTGAAGTACTTCGAAGCACAGTTGGCGATTGCAATTGAGGTTCAGCTACCATTGTTTTTACACTCGCGCGCTGCCAGTGAAGACTTTGAGAAACTCTTAACTGCGAAATTGGATCAATTGCCGAAACGAGGTCTGGTGCACAGCTTCACTGGTACGGCAGAGGAGATGCAACGCCTTGTTGACCTGGGCTTCGATATTGGAGTCAACGGATGTAGCATGAAGAGTGAGCACCCCTGCAGCCGTCAACATGTACTTGCGCTGACCTTGCTTTGTAGCCGACGAGAACGTCGCAGTCGTCAAACAAATACCACTTGAACGCCTGCAGATCGAGACTGATGGTCCATGGTGCGAGATGCGACCGAGCCACGCATCGGCCAAGTACCTGCAAGACGCACCCCCACTACCCAAGGCGGTCAAGAAGGAGAAGTTCGCCAAGGGTATGATGGTCAAGGGCCGAAACGAGCCGGCCACGATACCACACGTGGCATATGCGATCGCAAAGATTAAGGAGATTCCCGTGGAGGAGGTCTGTGACGCGTAAGTCCACCGCTTTTCATCTTAGTACTGATGACAAGAAAGAGCTGACAATTATCCAGTGCTTGGAAGAATTCGATCAAGATGTTTGGACTTGGCGAAACGGCGTAGGACCATGACATGTTCAACTTGGTATAGACTATGCATATAGAAGATCGATTTGTACAGGAGGGATCTGCTCCCTCAAACTCGCAGATAAAACGACCACCAAAACAGACCACACATACATATCCAAGTTCTCTACTTCCTGTACCACATCCTGGTGATCTTGGTATGCCTCATCTTCTTCTGCAGCTGGAAGATTCCGTACATGAGCGCCTCGGCAGTAGGCGGGCATCCAGGTACGTAGATGTCGACTGGCACGATCCTGTCACATCCTCTTGTGACCGAGTAGCTGTAGTGGTAGTATCCTCCTCCGTTTGCGCAGCTTCCCATGGAAATAACCCATCGTGGGTCAGGCATCTGGTCGTAGACCTGTCGCAGCGCGGGCGCCATCTTATTTGTGAGGGTTCCGGCGACGATCATGACGTCGGACTGTCGGGGCGAGGCACGGAAAATGATACCGAGACGATCCTGATCGTATCGTGGGGTGGACAGGTGCATCATCTCAACGGCGCAACATGCGAGACCGAAAGTCATGGGCCAGAGGGAGCTCTGACGGGCCCAGTTGGCTACTTGGTCGAGGGTTGTCCTGTTGGCGCACGTTAGCCTGTGCCCTTGTAGCCGTTCCAAGCTGCCGGCCTCGTTGCTTGTCCAAGGCTCTGCAGAGATGCCACATACAATGCGTATTGCATAGCACCCTTCTTTCCCTCCTGGCTCGGCAATGGCACCTCGACTCGGGCGGACTTCATCGGTGGTGGCGTTCCAGGGTTACCGGGGATGGTCGCAGGCGACTTCATGGTCGTAGCCCTATCCGAAGAGCTCGACGAGAGGAAAGCTGCGCTTCCGGCGCGGAACGGCATCAGCGCTGTCGCGGGTTTGGCTGTCCGTGTTGTCAGTTCCGGGAGACTGCGAGCGTTCCAGGTGGCGGGCACAAACCTCGCAGAGCCATTGAGGCTGCAGACCTTGTTGTCGAAAACATGATTGCGACGAACAGAAGGGGCGGGTGTGGGTGAAGGAGTGGAGAGGCAAGATGTGGGGTGGCGGTCGAGGAGTCGCGAAGTTCATCGATGAGGTAGGTGCAGCAAAATGCTTGGCGGAAATCGATTAGTCGTTGATTTTGGTGCCATCTGATAGGTCAGGCGGCGATCGCGCCTCCCTCAATGACCCTTTCGGTCTACGCTGGCCAGGCTACTCGACGTACACGCCCAGATCCACCAAATCTACACATGCCTGTGATATTGTGCATAACATGTCAGGCCGGGTAAAGACTGCACTCGTCGAGGATATCGAGTCTGTGCTGATGACTGTACCCAGGTCCCCTCTATCGCTTGCATAGGCGTAATTGGCAAGCACGTCAGTACATCTCGTGAACATCCTCAATCTAGGTAGAGCTGAGATTCATCATAGAGCAACCCTCTACATATATCACTCTTCCCGCCAGAAGAGAGGGCACCGCTAGAGTTCCAATTTCTTCTATCCTCATGTCTGGACATCTTCGAAGCTCGTCTCCCACACAAGACAGCAGACCAGGACTTTGGCCTTCTTCAAGCCGTCGATGAGAGGCTGGCCATGTACGGCTGGCTTACAAACACTGGAGTCAAGTTCGTCATTGTTGTCGACATGGAAGGAAGACCAGCTACGGCGCTCGACAGCAAGACCGCGACTGCTGTTGGGCTACGAGATGCGGATATGAAACCTGTAATGTCAAGGCTCTATATTACGGGCACTCTCTAACTTCTGCTAGGCTTTCAGGGCGTTGCAGACAGCTTATATCAAGCTGTTAAGGAACCCGTAAGACGATTCAGGAACATGTGCAAATGCTACGCATACTGACCCTTGGTGCTGTTGTGTAGGTTCTACGATCCGGATGAACACTCTCCAGTCACAGCAAACGCCGAGCACAGGATCGGCTCGACCCAGATCACAAGTCGCAAGTTCATTCAAGAGGTCAAAAAGATAGCCGACGCGTGGTCCCCCGGCGTCACGAGCATTTGATTGAATTTACTCCAATTACGATAACATGTTTCATCTGGCCGGCGTTCATAGTAACTATTGAGATTATCCGTCTCATTCTCAACCCCTCTTCCTGGTTCGATGGCGCGTACCATGTCTACAGTTCGGCACTTCCCAAAAGCGCTAGCGCCGATTGCAGTCTAGTCCAATGTCAGGGCAGATCACCTCGGCCATGTCGACTTCAACATCATGCCACATGGACTTTCCTTCTTTCAACCGATGACTACCAATGCCTTCCACCGGTGTCACAATCACCAACCCTTTGGTGCTCTATCGCAGTCTCATTGCTACACAGAGAATCCGACCTGATCCCGCTCAGCATCGCTTGGGTATGACGTCTACCATTTGGACGATACTAGCGTCGATCATGTACTAACATTGATTGCAGCATTGCATTTACAGAAGCTCTATGACAGGTTAATCGATTATGAACCAACTGTAGAATACTCCAAGAGACTTCAACAGCTGACACGAGCTGTTGATGCGAGCCAAGATGCATCATCGTCGCCGACTGATACACATGTCAACCGCTTCGGTAGAAGGGGCGTGTGGACGTCTTTACTTGCGCAAAAAGACCAAAGAGACTCCAAAGCATTGACGCGTGTCTTGACTAGCCATGATGAGGCAATGCAGCTGCAAAGCCCCAAAGGCCTCATGCTCCACGGCGAAGTCGGTACGGGAAAGTAAGAAATGTCACTGTACGAACTGCATGTGAGATATACACTGACTTCGTACACGCACCTTTCAGGTCTATGCTCATCGATCTCTTCCAAGATTGTCTGCCAAACCGCAAGAAGCGGCGATGGCACTTCAATACCTTCATGCTCGATACCATCTCGCGTTTGGAGCAACTGCGGATGTCGAGATCGCTAGTAGCAGGACCCGGAGCCGCTCATGATGAATATTCGCTACTTCTTGTAGCACGCGATCTCATCGAAAAGTCTCCTATCCTCTTCTTGGACGAATTCCAATTGCCAGACCGCGCTGCTAGCAAGATTCTGTCTAATCTCATGACCTCGTTCTTCCAACTGGGTGGCGTGCTCATAGCAACCAGTAACCGTATGCCAGAAGAGCTAGCCAAAGCGGCAGGTATGGAGTTTTCGCGGCCTGTCAATCGCCTAAGTCGCTTGGGATGGAGTATGAGTAAGAGCTCGTATACGAGGAGGGACGATGGAGCTGGTCAGATGGGAGAATTTGCCGCATTCTTGGAGGTGCTTAGGGCGAGATGCGAGGTTTGGGAGATGGAGGGAAAGAAAGACTATCGAAAGATTGAGAGGGAAGAAGATGTTGAGAGAAGAGACAGTATGCAGATGCCAGCATCCGGCGCCGTTACCAATGTCACTTCAACCGAGGCAGTCGAGGCAACGGGTACCGCAGATCCCTCAAATACACCGCAAGATGCAGTAACCGAAGCCACGGAGACGTCATCATATCTCCCAAAGAACTACCTTGTTCAGCCCACCACTACAGAAACAATGATAGAATTCGGCGAATCCTTCAACTCCCTCGTCGAGCGCGCAGCGAGCCGCGAATATCCCATCCCCTGGGAACCCGCAACCCTCACCGTCTACAACCGGCCCCTTGAAATCCCCGCTCAGTACAACGGCGTAGCATTCTTCACTTTTGCCGAACTCTGCGGCGCAGTGCTAGGTCCAGCAGATTACATTACCCTAGCATCTACATACCACACATTCATCGTTACTGACGTACCCGTCATGGGCCTACTGATGAAGAGCGAAGCAAGACGGTTCATCACTTTACTCGACGCCATGTACGAAGCAAGGTGCAGATTGATGATGACCGCAGCCGCAGGTCCCGATGGGATATTCTTCCCCTCCCGACCATCGACGGTGGAACCAGGTCAGGAGAGTCTAGACAACGACGCCGTATACCCAGAAACATATTCAGAAATCTACCAAGATCTCAACTCACCCTTCCGACCAAACATCTCGTCTTACTCTGGTGATGGCCTATCCGAAGATGCGCTAGAAGACGATCCTCCGAACCGCTCCCGGCGCGCAGGAACTTCCTTCACAGATGAGCGGAAATTCGGTCCTGGATCTCCTGATTTCGCCAACATAGGTGGGTTGACTGGTGAAGACGAAAAGTTTGCTGTCAAGAGGGCGGAAAGTCGGATTTGGGAAATGTGTTCGGGGAGGTGGTGGGACCGCTTTTCTGCTGCGGCTGAAGAGGCGACGCCATGGTGGCGGCCCCTTCCTCTTGAGTCGAGACATTGGGAAAGGGCTTCTGTTGCGTCTATGCTTGCTGCAGCACCTTCGCCCGAGTCGCTCCCGCCTAATACGAAGATTCTGTCCAAAGACGAACTTGAGAAGGATCGTCGGAGGGAAATGGAGGACATGTTCAAGCACGGAGCAAGTCCCTTCCGTACGCATCCTGATGCGCCGCCCAAGTTTAGCTGGACACATGCTTGGGGTATGATGACGTGGGGAAAGAAGGCCGGGGCTTGGGGAAAGGGCGTGGAGGGATTGAAGGAGAGGAACGATGGCGAAGGTGGTGAAGATGGAAAGGATGGTAAAGAAGAGAAGAAACGAGAGTAAGAGGCAAAGTGTGTTGCATAGCTGATCCGATGGCTTGGTATAGATTCATCATAGATGTCAAGATCTTTTGTCCAATCAATCCTCCTCACTCGAACCACGGGTCCAGTCACTGAATATTTCCCTTGTTTACGACGAAAGCCTCCAGGGCAGAAATGGCTGCCCATAACCTGTTCTCTGCCTCCTTGAACACGACACTCCTCGGCCCGTAGAAGACCTCGTCAGCAACCTCCTCGGGATGCCTGGGCAAGCAATGCATGAAGCTCCAGTTGTCCTTTGCACCACCACGCTTCGCCAGCTCAGAGGTGATCTGGAAGCCCGAGAAGGCCTTGAGGCGTTTCGCGGTCTCGTCTTCCTGGCCCATGGACACCCAAGTATCTGTGACGAGGATATCGGCGTTCTTGATGGCTTCTTCGGGTGTGTTGGTTTCGAAGAGTTTGCCGGGGTGGGGAGAGGTTTGTGCGGCATGAGAGATTACTTGGCGCATTGCCTCGGGGATCTCGTAGCCAGGGGGAGTCGCGACGGCTATGTCTATTCCTAGTTTTGCTGCGCCGATGGCTAGGTCGAAGAGGACGTTGTTCGCGTCGCCTATCCATGCAATCTTCAGGCCCTCAAGACGGAGAGAGGTGGAGGATGTGGACGGGTATATTTCGGCCATGGTGAGCAGGTCGGCGATGATCTGGAGGGGGTGGTAGAGGTCGGATAGGGCGTTTATGACGGGCACGCTCGAGTGCTTTGCGAGGTCGGCGACGTCGGAGTGAGGGCCTACACGGGCTACGATTGCGGCGGTCATGCTGGAGAGGACGAGCGAAGTGTCGTAGAGGGACTCGTTGACCTGGAAGCGTGCTGTCAGCGGGTAATGTGGAGTAGCAGAGGTTTCCATACACCCAATTGTATATCGTCCTTGCCCAGGAACATGGGAGAGCCTCCAAATGCCGCGATGGCGCCTTCGGTCGACACCCTCGTGCGCGTACTCCGCTTGCTGAAGGTCATTGCGACGGTCCTGCCCGCCAAGGCCGCGCGCATCGAGTGCGGCACCTCGCCTGTCTGCTTGATGGCGGTCTTGTGCTGGTGTGCATTTTGGACGAGTGTAGTGAGCTCGGCTGGCGTGAGATCTGCTATGGAGAGGAGATGTCGGGGGGCGAAGGGCGATGTCGGAGGCGTCGCTGGTGAAGTGGAGTAGCAGCGGCGCAAGCTGCGTAGAGCGGCGGGGGAGGGGCGGAGGGCGGGCATGTTGCCTCAATCGCGTGTCTGGAGCTGGATCAAGTTGAGTGAAGGAGGTTCAGAGTCACAGCCACAGGGAGTGGAGTCACCCGGCGTACCGTGACTGGAGTGAATTATTGTCTGCCAAACGGCACTAGGGCGTGACGCATATGTGGATATGTGGGTGGAGATGCTGGGGTCGGCTAGCGGCCGCGGCAGGCGGGCACGGGCACACGGGCACACGTCGCTCCTGGGCGTCTTATCCGGCGTCCAGCGAGTGGCTGAGTGCGTGACGAGATGGACAGCGTCAACCAACATCGCCCAGCTTCCCCCAGCTTCCCAGCCCTTCCGTCCCTTCACCTCGACCGGCACCAGCACCCCGCCCGCCATGTCCGTCGTCTGGACCCCCCTACGCCTGAAGATGGAGGAGGAGAATGCTGAGCAGCAGTGGGGCTCCAGCGCCAACCACACCCGCGCCTCTAGCTCGCGACCCGCCTCGCACAAGTCCGCCCGCTCGTCGCGCTCAGCCCGCTCCCAGCAGTCGAGTCGCACCACCGAGCACACGCCGCTGCTGTCGCAGCAGGACCGAGACGACCACCACGGCCCAGATGAAGAGGAGAGCACGCCCGCAACCCGTTCGTTGCTGCGATCGCTGAGCGCCGGCTCCGACAGGAGCGTCAGTGGCAAAGGCCCGCTGTGGAAGAAACGATGGCCGAGCATACTGGCCCTCGTCCTGCTCTGTCTGCTCGTCGTCCTCATCATGCTCGGCTTCCTTGCCAAGGAGAGCATCGAGGAGTACTCGATGCAGGCGGCTGACTTCACGCCCACCAGGCTCTCCATGGACGGATTGACCGACCACGGCGCCAAGGTGCACATAGAAGGAGACTTTGCAATGAAGGCGAGCAAAGTGCACAAGCAGAGCGTGCGCAACCTCGGACGCTTTGGCACGTGGATCGCGAACGAGGCTGAGACTGGGCCCTTCGATGCCGACGTCTACCTGCCCGAGTACGGCAACGTCTTGATTGGCACAGCCAGGATACCGGGAGTCAAGGTAAACATCAGGAATGGCCACACTACCCATGTGTCGCTCATTGCCACCGTACAGCCTGGCTCGCCCGAGGGCATTCGCAATCTCGCCAACGACTGGATCGATGGCCGACTGAGGCAGATCCGGCTCCACGGCAAGGCTTCTGTCCCTCTCAAGTCCGGATTGCTCAACATTGGCAACCAGCTCGTGGAGCAGTCCATAGTCTTCCAGGGAGGCGACATTCCAACCCTTCCTCACTACAACATCACAAAGCTCAACCTTGGTGAGGCCAAGCATGGCCAAAAGGGCCTCGGTGCCGACGCCTCCGTTGTCGTCCACAACGACTTCCCTGTCCAGATCACGCTGCCTCCAGTGGCTGTCGACATTGGCATCGAGGGCTGCTCAGCATCCGACAAGCACATCATGGTTGGAACCGCTCAAACTGGCCAGCTCGACATCAAGCCCAACTCGGACGTCAAGGTCGATGTCACTGGCAACGTCGACAAGCTCTCAGATCCATTGATCCAAGTCTGCCCCAACTCGGCCAAGTCTCCGCTCGACGCTTTCTTGGGCGACTACATGAAGGGCCAAGACGCAACCATCTACATCAACTGCTGCAAGTTCCCTGACCCAGCTACACCCGACTGGGCTCGTGAGCTGCTGAAAGACATTACTGTCCCAATCCCCTTCGCCGGAAAGTCCATGGGAAACATGATCAAAAACTTTTCTCTAGCCGACATGCACTTCAGCCTGCCAAATCCATTTGCTGAACCTGGCACACCCGAAGCTCGTCCCAAGATCTCCGGAATCGTCAACGTCGACATCGGACTACCGCACGAGATGAACTTCCCCGTCGACGTCACCCAAGTCAAAGCAGATGCTGACATATACTACCACAAGAAGAAGCTTGGAAAGATGAACTTGGAAAAGTGGCAAACGGCAAACTCCACCCGTGTTGAAGGCCATGGCTCAGAGGGGCCATCTCTCCTCGTGCAATCCGTCATCAAGAACGCGCCCATCGAAATCCTGGATGACGACCTCTTCAGTCAAGTCGTGCAAGCTCTACTTTTCGGCGGCAAGGAGGTTTTGATGGATCTCAAGGCCGCAGTCAGCATTGGCGTGGATACGCCCATGGGCAAACTCGCAGTGCGAGGAATTCCGGCGCAAGGTGTTGTACCAGTCAAACGTTCGTAACCAGTTCGTGATCCAAGTTTGGCCGCATCTCCTGCACCTAGCTAACTTTTGGCGTCCAGCAATTGGTCACGGCAAAGACACTCAACCCGGCCATGGCCAAGATGAGGCGAGCAAAATCAATGTGCAGGTTGGCAATCTTTCCATTACTGACACATCTCCCACTTCTCTTACCATTACCGCCCTGGTCAACTTTACGAATCCTTCAAAGTACTCCGCAACGGTTCCTTACTTTAACATCAACATTCTGGCCAATGGCTCCCACATTGGTAGTGCGACGGTTAGAGATATGGAAGTCTCTCCTGGTAACAACACAAACAAGCTTGCGTCCGTTCTTTGGGATCCTTACACCTACGGTGGTGAAGAGGGGAAGAAGATTGGCGCAGAGTTGCTTTCTCAGTATATCTCTGGTACGTCGACGGCAGTTCTCAATACCCGTCCAGGCAGACTAATGCGATCAACAGGTTACAATACCACTATAACTGTTCAAGCCCATGAAAACTCCGTCCCATCGGTCCCCTATATTGGCCGCCTACTCTCGCAATTCCCAATCGAACGCCCTATGCCCCACATGTCAACCCCTAGGAAGCCATGTGAGGACGATGACTGCGACCCCGAAGATGATGGCAGATCCCATTTCATTCGCGGTACCACCATGCATCTCATCACCAGCACAGCCGTCTTCACTCTTGCGTCGCCCTTTCGCGCTACAACAATGTACATAACTAGCATGGATGCGACGGCCTACTACGAAGGTCATACAGCCGGCAAAATCGTCTACGACCTTCCTTTCGCTGTGCCTCCGGGCCTTTCCGAGTCTCCGCGCTTACCTGTCGACTGGTCATTCGGTAGCCTCGGATACCAGGCCATCAAGAGAGCACTTGGTGGACAGTTGAAACTTAGCGCTTTCGCGTACGTGGGAGTTCGCATTGGCGAATGGCGAGAGGATATATGGTTCCAAGGCGGCAAAATTGGAGCAAACGTCCGTCTTTGAGGCTCTAGAACGAGTTGGGTATAGATTTACAGATGTGATGAGGGGTTTGTTTTCATGTGTATACTAGATCAAGTTGAACAGGATGGATAAGAAAGTACACGCCTGGTAGCGTTGGGTATATCTTAAAGGCAGGAGGCGTTAAGGTTCACAAAATTGCTAGCACGACGCCCTCGACACATCAACATGACGCGTATTTCTCCTTTGATCACGTTCGTAATCCCGATTTCCGACCCGAGATGTCTCCGCCTCACAAGCGAAATTTTGTGTCCGTTTTGGTGATGGTCTTCCGGTTTGGTACCGTACCCGCATTGCACCATCACAGACGAACCTCCGCGGGACATCCTTTAGACGTGTTTCTTACAAAAGCTTTTGCAGTGTTTTGTGGTTCCGAGTAACAGAATGCTATAGTGTCAGCCTAGCACAGGGATGCTCAGCTAAACCATACTTTGACATGTCGGAATACCCTAACGCAATAGCACCACGTTGGACAGGGGGCAAGCGTCTACCGCGTATGCTTGCTCACTTCAAGATGAGCTGAGGTTTCAACGCCCCCAAAGCCCTCGGTGTGATGACTGAGCCGACAAGTGATGGGAGCCCTGAGAAACAGAAGCGTTTGCTGATGCGCTTGTACTCATTGTCAGATCTCAAATTCAGCTTCTTGCAAGATGAGCTGATACGTTCACCGCAGCACATAATAACGGCGTCACTGCGGTGTCTCGGTTGAGCGATCGAGCGATGCCGTGTGTGCTTATCGCAATTTTCGATTCTCGATGCTTCTCGAAATCAATTTCCCATCTTTTGACCTTGCTGCGAATCAGCCATGTGAGCTTTGTTAGCCGGAAGATATCGGGCCGTTTGTTGCCAAGATGCATGCCAACGGTAATCCAAGCCGAAGCTGCTGGAACGACAAAGCAGTTGGCGATGACCATATGTTGGCGAGATCCAGGTGCCAGGGAAGTATCACCAGATATGTCACTACCTAGACGTAATTGGGTTTAGCATATCATCTCGCTGGCCGTGGCCGGCCGTGATTGGCCTAGGGAACGTTGCCCGCTCCGGCGGCACTAAAGTTTTCCTCCTCACGTATCGAACTTCGGCGTGCATCTGCATCGACGTCACGGCACTCTTCAACATGTAGACGACAGCTTCGTCTCACACCGTCCGAAGGTGGGCTTCGCGTACTGCGATTGCAACGAATCGACCCTTCTAGATTGCAATCCCTGGCGCAGATCGTATGATTCTGCTGAGCGCTGCAAGTTTACGAAAGATTCGGCCATCCGGGTGGCGGGCATGGCAGCTACAAGAGAGGCCACGAGAAAGCCTTGTCACATGGTTCTGGTTGCAGCTGAAATCTGGTGGGATACAGTTTGTGTTGCTTCTCTGCCATCTTCTCTGCCCGCCCGGTGCTCCGGAGCTTCTAGGCGCAGCATAACCAAAGCTTACCGCATTGTTTGAGAGCTGGCAAAAGCCGGTATACCGCCTGCTGATCGTTCGATTATTCTGCTTTCACCCGATCACCGCATGCGATCACTAGCTAGGATACCAAGGTAGGGTTGGATGACAGGGGGCCAGAGAAACGAATAGTCCTTCCATATATGCCGTCTATATGACATCGCCCAAAATTGAGTTGCTAGAAATAAAGTCCTAAACAACCCCCCGCCTTAGCAATACACCAAGATGGACTTCTCTAATCTGCCTGCCATCCCCATGGCTGCGAACAATCCAATGTACTCTCCCAGCAGTGATGCCTTTCCATCGCCGGACGAAGTTGACGTATACCTTACCGAGTCATATTCTGCTCTCTCCGACTACGGTTGCAACAACTATGAAAACAGGAATGGCCCAGGCTTCAGTCGGTCCATCACACCGGGAGACACAGACTTCAACTGGAGCACACCGGTACCCGACAGCTACATCAACACACCATCGCTCGTCACTGCGTCCAACGCAGCCGCCAAACCCCTTCAGAACGCGTGGTCAAACTACAACCCCTCTCCTCTGAGTTGCCCAGCCGACTTCCAGCATGCCTACACGGCGTCCGATTTCCCCGGCGGCTTTGCCTCAAACCCCTCGCCCTTGCCAACCCCCCCTAGCCACGGCAGCCCAATTTCCCCGTCACCAATCGCAACGCACCAACCCTCCCCCGATAGCACCAGCCTACAGCCGCCTCCCACACGCAAGCGAGGCCGTCCCCGTCTACACCGGCCCGCATCAGAACCATCGTCAACTACCACCGCTGCCAACAAAGTCGCCCGAACGCAGTGCATGCCCCACACTGAAGTCGAGCGCAAGTACCGCGAGAAGCTCAACGCGGAGCTGGAGAGGTTAAGGAGAGCAGTACCCATGTTACCACAGTGCGATAACGCGGATACGGGCGCCGTGAAGCCTAGTAAGAGTATGGTGCTTGCAGTTGCTATTGACTATATTAAAGAACTGGAAAGACAGCGGGATGCGGCAGTTGAAGAGGTGGAGAGGCTCGGGGGTAAAATCAGGTTCGGGAGGACGCCAGTTCGGAAAAGAGAGGATGGAGATGTTTGAGCGGCGATGCTGGTAGCTTTGGTGAGGGCGGGACGACGGTTAAAAGTTGGGGTTTGCCTTCCACGCCTTGCTCGAACACGGTCTGCTGGTGCAGATCTCAGTTCTGTAATATGGATCTACACAAGTTCTCAACTCTACAATATTTTATGAGGAGCGGAGGGAGGGTTGCAAGGCATGGCTGGCTACATGCCATATGCTGCACACAATCTTGGGCGCAATTTAACGGACCTATGACCGCCATGTGAATGGGCGGCTGCAAGATACCCCGAGTAATGTTTTGTTAGGTGGGAGGTAGTTCTGCAGCGATGGAATTCGCAGGTGTAGAGCACTCGTTTACCAGCGAACACAGGTGGCCCCTCAGTCTTCTTGTATTCCAACCACAGTCGCTTGTGTTTCACGTAAAAATCATCAATGCAAGGACCCCCAAGCAACGATTTCCTGGTCATCCAGTGTATTTGGTCAAGTTTTTCCATAGGTCATGCTGTGTTGGACAATAGGAATAATCCACACAGAGGCAGTTTGGATCCTCTAACTTGTACCTTGACACCGAAACCTACTTCAACATTCCTTGAGATTTAATCTCCTATGACATGCTACTCTTGATTTCAAGCTTTGTCAGGGATCCGAATTTGGTTATCGCGTGCTTTGTCGTTGTTACTATCTTACGGCCCATTACTTGGTTGATCCACATCATACTACAACTACTTTCCGATGCCTCTGCATGTCTGCAACGTTTCCAGGTTTGGTAATGATCATGTCTAGACTTGTAGCAGGTTTAATAGAATAGAGAGTATCTTGCGACATGAGTAGCCGATGTTTCCGGCACAAATGGAGTATTTGCAGTGCATAGCCGTCGATGAGAGACTAATCAATGCACACGAGCAACGTTGATACATACATCTAGAGAGCTCGCTAGCTCTGCCATTGCAAGCCGTTCAACTACGCCTGCCAATTGGTACTTTTCCCTAAAAGTAATCCAAGTGTACATTATCACATGCATCCAGCATACTACCTGACCCGACGCATCAATCAACACCAATAACACACCTGCCACTTTCCACTTTCCAGCGAAGCTACGTGGACTGATACAAAGTACGTTACATTGGCATTTCTGTTGAGGCAGCAACACAAGGTAGTCAAATAAGCATCACTGTGCAATAGATGAGTTGTTGCTGGGTCTAGCGAGGTGTAGCTGCATGCACAAATCATTGTTTGTTCGTGGTAATGGGTGTGTAAAGCGCCGAGCAGACCGCAAGCAGATGTTGCTAAGGCAAGAACGTCAAATTAAGATTGTGGAAAGTGGAGTGAGTATGTAAGAAATCGTGGGGTGAGGGGGGGGGGGAACTATTGATGCGCAATCGGGTTGTGTTTGGCGTGAGATCTACACGTATCGTTCGCCCCTCCCATCCAGCCTCCCTAGCCTCCTCAGCCGCTCTCTCACTAGCGCACGACGTTCGCAAGCCACGCACCTTGAAGGGTTTTGCTCGGCACAAGTCACACCATTCTCACACCACAGACCTGCAGCACTTGATGGCGCTTGAGATTGCCGAGCGAGACCAGGCGGGGAACCTGATGTTGCAGTATGTTACTTCAGCGCAGGGGAGGAGGGTTGACGTAATTGTATGTCGCATGCGCATGCACATGTCAGGCTTGGTTTGCAGTCTGGACTTGAGTTCTGGTACTTGGATTGGGTAACTGTATTCAAGTCACGGTTCAACACATGGAGACAAGACCAGAGTTTGCTTTTGCTAACACAACACCCCCCTCGTTCTAGTACCCAAAAGAAGCAAAGAGCTATGCGCAACGCCTCCTGGATGTTTTCTTGCCAGCGGGGTATCTGCAGAGTGTGACGGAGGATTACATTCATTATCAGATCTATGTAAGTTTTACTGGCATGTTTACTAGTTCAACGACAGCTCGAATCATGAACATGGGTAGGAGGCTGACAAGACGATGTGACACAGGATTCGCTTCAGGCATTTTCATCCTCGATTGCGGGAATGTTGGCGTCGAGAGCTGTGTTGGAAGGTATGTTCTCATACATGTGATGCTGTATACTCGTTGTGTTTTCCTCTTCAGCAATTGTGCGGACCCGCTGTTGTGCGTGGTTTAACATGGCTATGTGTTGAACCCAAGAGATGGAAACTATGCATCGCAAGCGCCATACATGGCGGTACGCCGTCACAATCATACGGTGATGACAATACGACTTTCATGCCCATCTAACACGTTAACCCAGGCGTCGGCGTAGGAGACTCGACTGCCTCCCCCACTTCGGCACTCCTTCTCTCTGTGCTCCAAGAGTCAACCGGCCGCATCGCCACAATCCTCTTCGCACACCGTCTCGGCACAGCCCTCGAGCCAGAGTGCAAAATGTTCCGCTTGGCCGCCGACTTGTTCAACGATACAGCCATGGTGCTCGATTGCTTGTCGCCCGCTTTCCCCAAACCCATTCGAGTGGCCGTATTGAGCTTTTCGAGTTGCTTGAGGGCGCTGTGTGGAGTTTGTGCGGGTAGTGCAAAGGCAAGCTTGAGTGCGCATTTTGCGAGAAAGGGCAACCTGGGCGAGGTCAATGCTGTGAGTGACGTATTTTTATATTCGGATCCGAAGGTGGAGAGTTTGCATATTTTGATCGACGTTATCTGAAGCGGGGTGCGGGTGAATAGTCGTACTGACTCGTTCCTAGAAGGACTCAAGTCAAGAGACGGTCGTTTCTCTACTGGGCATGCTGGTAAGTATGCTCAAAGGCCTATGCCACTGGTGCATTAACAGCTCTGTAGACAGGCAGCCTCGTAGTATCGCACATGACCTCACCTTTTGCGACCTGGACCACCCTTGTCTTCCTCCTGGCTGTACATTTAGCCACCAACTATGCTGCGGTCAAAGCCGTCAGTATGAATTCCCTTAGCAGGCAACGAGCCAACATCCTCTTCAGCAACATATTCCAACACGGCGTTGTCCTGAGCCCAAGCGAGGTTTCCAAACGAGAAAGGATCTTCCACAGAGGTGACGTACTACGCTGGTCTGACGACGAAATGCTCGGGCATTGTAAGATTGGCGCGTCTCTCCAGGATTTGCTAGGCCGGATTGGTGAGCAAAATACGCAGACTGGCTCACTTGCGCTTTGCGCTATTCAAATCTCCGAACTGCTAACCATCTTCACGGGCGAGGCATATATGACATGTCCCGCTGCATCCGCAGTCGACGTGTCGATTGTATTGAAAGCAGGGTGTGGACCGAATGATCAGCTCAAAGCATGGGCGCACGCACTGTTGCTTGCGAAGAGAGCCCGAGATGGCAGAGGACACGCGGGTAACAAGCCCAATACAGCATCAGCCCCGCCCAAGGATCGCCTGATTGCTGAGCTGAGGCAAACGTTGGAGGACGTCCGGGCAATGTTTGACAAGTATGGGGACGAGATGAGGGGGAAGGGATGGGATCTAGATGTCGCTGCGATGGAGACGAGGGCCGGGACACGGTTGCAGACTGCCGTTCAACAAGTCGGGTGACGAGGTATTTTAGACGTGAACTGCTTTGCACAAGAGCCGTGAAACAAACGACGTGAAAGGCGACCAAGGGAGCACCCAGAAGGATAATGTTGTTGGGGAGACAGGTAACCCGATTGAAGCGCTCGCGTGTTGCAGGCTGTCTTGGGATCCAGGTCAAACGGTGCTTGGTAACGACGTCAGCAGGTTGACTCATCCCACAGCCGCATAGGATCGGCACCAGCATGTACGGCTGACCCTATGTTTGAAGCAGTTTGATGATCACCAGCATGTCTTTTAACAGTTTCCTTTTTTTTCTTTTTCCCTCACACGCTTTGCCAGCGCAGAGACGGCAGCGCATCGCTCAAACAGCGGTTACGGCCCACTTCGGTCCGGTTTCATGTATGCCTGGCGTCTCTTCGGCGGCCGGTGGCCGATTCCGAAGCAATTAATGCTGGTGTCCAAGCTTAACACGACAATGTGGAGTGTGGACAGGCAATGCTGTGCGAAGAATGGAAACTCAGGCTTGATGGCACGAATCTCGCAACAGCTAGAGACCATGTAACAGTAGCAGCATCAGCAGCTTCGTATGTGAAGGTTTGTTCAGACGCAGTGTAGGGAAGCGGGACCCGAGAGTATGGTCGTTGGGGCTCTGACAAGCAAAAAGCCGCACATTACGGACGCCACCATGCAAGGAGAAGACATGTCGTTCCGACATGGTTGGGGCTCGAACAACAGAGACTCGGGCAAGTTGGCATATGGTTTCATCCATGGCGGATCTTGAACAGACGTGGGATGCGGCTAAAAAAAACGAAACCCCACGAAGCGGTGAAGCGGGTGAATCAATCGAATACGCGAGCAAAGGTGGCCCACTGGCTGCGTCATGTTGTGTTCCTGAGGCCCCGAGCTTTTTTTTGTTGGCGGCTCAAAATTTTCGGTACAGATTGATTTTCGTTGACCGTTGGCGCGTGCTGAGTCGTTAGCCGGCTACTGACGGTGTTGCGACGACAGAGCAGTCGTTCTAGAAGCGCCACGGAGGCAGCGCTGCGAAGCACAACAGGGTGGGCGCTTGGAGAAAGCCCGAGGGTAAAGCCCAACAGCATGCGACGCTACATTGAATGGGTGAACGACGGGTAAGTGAGGGCTTGAAGGTGGAGTGTTGCAGGCGTTATGCTGGCCATGGAACGATGCTGGAATGAGCAGACAAGGCAGTGGTGGCTGAACTAGGCCGCTTCAGGCAAGATTCTAGAAGAGTGGGATCTTTCTGGAAGATTTCTGGATGATGGCGGGTGGCCTGATCATGGTCATGTGGTAGCTAGAGAGGGATGCTAGAGAGGGATGCTAGAGAGGGATGCTAGAGAGGGATGCTAGAGAGGGGTGGCAGAGAGGGATGCTAGAGAGGGATGCTAGAGAGGGATGCTAGAGACGTGTGCTAGAGACGTGTGCTAGAGACGTGTGCTAGACGACTAGAAGAGGCGCCGGCGCAGGCCAAGTGGAGCATGGTTGGCTGAGTGCGGGTTTGCGTCAGTTGAGGCAGAGATTGGGAGACAGGCAGAGGACGAGTTTGAGCCCAGGCGTAGGGCCAGGGCCAAGCGTGTGGCCGTGCGGGCTCGCCTGGTGGGTGAGGGTGCGGGCGTGATTGGCGAGGGAGACATGGTCAAGTAGCGTGTGTGGGCGCACATGACGCGGCAGAGGGTGACATTGTCGACATGTTGCGGAGGGCAGCGCATGGCATTGTGACAAAGCAATGCCGTCGACGGACCTTCCTTTGTTGTGCAGGCAGAGTCATTGGGTGGATTGGCGGCACGAGTCGGGGCGCGGGCGCCGTGAGCGGCGTGCTGGCAGCCTCGCGCGTGTGCGCATTCGACGTCCTGGAATGCGTCGCGGCGTGGCGTCGTGATCATGGCAAAAGGGCCGAGCAGGCAGTGGGCGCGGTAGATACTACATGGTGTACATGTCGCGCGACGGCAGGCGAGGCACAAGGCTGGCGGGCCAAGGCAATCTATGCACGCAGACTAGTGCCGGGCGCCGGGGCCAGACGGGCATGGCTCCCTGTGAGGGGCGCGGACAGAGCGAGGGCAGAGGGCAGAGGGCAGAGGGCAGAGGGCAGGACGAGGACACAGCGAGGACAGATGGGCAGGCTCGAGTGAATCGAGGGCTCACAGCGCGGCCATCAGCATCGGCGCGGCCAGCAGTCGACGCCGGCGCGCGGTTTCGGCCAGGATGAGGCGGCGGGCGTGCGTCTTCCAGAAGACACGGGCAGCCAATGGCGCGACGGCAGCGACTGGCCGCTTTTGCGGGCTTGAGAGCAGCCCCCCCAGCCATGGGCGGCCGATGCTTGGGGATGGCCAAACCGGTCGTGGGCCCGGGCGTGTGCGTCCTGACTGAGCTTTCCGCCCAAGCATTGACCCACGACTCCCTGACTCTCCACTGCCGCTTGCTCAAAACCACGCTGAGCCGCACCCGTCCACGCCCACGTCCTGACGCACATTGGCCTTTCCGTCGCACCGCGCCCTCGCCCTCGCCCAAGTCACCGCCCGCCGCCCTCGCCCACATACAGCCCGCTATATCGCCCTGCAACCGCTCGATGCTGCCCTCGGAGCCGTAGCACCCTCGCCCTCGCCCACCGCCAAGCTGGCGCAACAACTGCCTCTGTGTTCCTGCGACGCCTTCGACGAGCAGAGCAGGAGAAACGCCCGCCGCGTCTACAAGCACTTCTGGAAGAGCGTCATGGTCGCCCGCAAGCCCGCCAGCCACGCCCTGTCCATACGCACCCCCCCGGCCCCCTCGACCACGTCGTCTTCGCCCACGCCCACGCCCACGCCCTCGCCCTCGCTGGCCTCGTTTGATGCCCGCGACGCCAACATGGCCCTGAGCGACTGCACGCCCGCCCCATTGACCGTCTCCATCCCCACCAGCCTGCAGAGCCCCCAGTGCCGGAAACCAAACCTGCGCGAGATCCTCAGCAACGCCGCCCCGCCGCCCTACACCCTCACCTCCTTCATGGCCTTCCTGTCACAGAACCACTGCCTCGAGAACCTCGAATTCACCATGGACGCCTCACGCTACCGCAAGCACTACTCCAAGATGGTCAACCGCCATCCCGGCACCCCCATCTCGCCCTTGTCCGAAGAGTGCGGCTACGTGCTGATGCTCTGGCGCCGCCTCATCGACGCCTACATCCGCGAGTCTGGCCCGCGAGAAGTGAGTCCCCCTTTGCCACACCCTGCCCTGTCGCCCCGACACCCCACTAACACCTGCAGGTCAACCTCCCCGCCCAGGTCCGCGACCAGCTCCTCAGCCTCTCCGACTCCTACGTCCCACCCCACCCATCGTCCCTGGACAGTGCCGTGGCCAAGATCAACGAGCTCATGGAGGAGAGCGTACTGGTCTCGTTCCTCAACTCCGTCAGTCCACAGAGCGCCCACCCCGCCAGCCACGACAGCTACGCCGGCAGCAACATCTCTCGCTCGTCAACCCGCAGCTACGAGGACCGAAGCCTCCTCTCCCGCTCCTCATACCCGCCCGTGCCTGCCAAGCAACGCGCTTCGGCACCCTCGTCTCTCACCTCGGGCTTCATGGCCTCGCGTCCCTTCTCACACGCACGCTTCCATTCTCAGCCCACCTCCTCTGCACAAGCACCCACCCGCGTCACCACCGGCTACACGAGCGGCAGTGATGCCCTCACCGATGACTCTGGCAGCGCCAGCAGCCCGTCTGGAACAAGTGATCCACTGACCCCCCCTGGCACCCCGCCCATGAGCGATTATCCCATGGCCGACTTCCAGCATGCCTACTACGACACCGGCTCAAACAGCGGCACACCCAGTCCTCGAAACAGCCGGGGCGAGCACAATGGCCTTGCCAATGCTACCAGGGACAGCTGGAAGCGAGTCAGCAGCAAGCTGTGGCCCAAGAAGAAGAGTGGCAGCCAGCTCCGAGACGACGAACCAGGCCTCGTCGAGGGTGGTCTCTTCTAAACCATCCATCCAACCTCATCCTTTCTCTACACCCACGCCGACATTTCGACATTCAAAAAGCGGATACGATTATGAAGATGCAATCAGAGCGATTTGCATCACCTTGACCTTGCATATTGGGCTGCATAACCACCGGCGTAACTGAAATTTTTTTTTTCCCCCCCAAACTCCCGAAGCTGCGGGCATGCGAAGGCGCAACTGGCTCACACGACCCGGCGAGGTTGTTTTCGGCATCTTCTCTTCCTTCTCAACTTCAAACTACTAGACATTCTGCGAAACGGCGTTGCGAAACTTGCTGGCCAACCACACTTCCTATATCCACCTGTGCTGGCTAGGCCTAGGCGTTACTTTGACGTTGCTTCATCATCAAGAGCACATCACGAATGACTTACTTGGGCGGACGGTTCTGATTTTCCTTGGTGTATCATTATGTGGCTACTTTTCACTTTCCCCTCCCCCTCCCACGGCGAGGAGGCTTTTTCTGTTCATAGGCATGAATGTTAGTGGATTGGAGTAGATACCAAAGCGTCTGAAGCGCTAGAATCATGATTCTGACCATGTTGGTCACCAGCAAACAAATTACGCTCTCCTTGATTCAATTCTTGACGTCATGCTTTGGTTTGTGCATACATTGAGCCATATGGAATTCCATGTAAATCCTCGCGTAACCTTTGCGAAATCGAAAAGGAAGTCGAGGCTCCAAAAAGGAGTGATACTCAAACTACCCTGTACTCTGAATTACCGGCACTGCCATCGGTAGTCATAGCAGACAGGAAGACTCTCATTCTTCAACTCCACCTGGGCGTATCGCTCAGCGGCATCCCTTGAATCCTTTTCCCGGCCTTACTCGCACCCGTTGGGCTGGAGACGGCGCCCGAAATCCCGGGCGAATCAGTGACTGGATTAGGAAAGCCCTCGATGTATGGCTTCCCTTGAGCCGCGCCATTGATGTGCTTCCCGTGGCCACGGGTTGGATAAGGGATATGGACGTCCCCGAGCGAGATGCCCGGCGCAAGGGGGGTTGAGCGAGGAAGCATGTGAGAGGGAGGAACCAGCGTGTTGGGTGGTGAAACTTGGGGTTGGGGTGGAAGGATTAGAGCGGAGATATTCTAGCAAAATTGTTGGGAAGAATCCCGCTGCCAATTCCTGTCTCGGTCCATGTGATTTCTGAGGCGTTCATGATGGACCGAGATTCTCTGTTGTTCTGCTTTCTCACATTCTGCCTTGTGCTCCGGCTCCGAGTCACACAACCAAGGCTTAATGTGCTCATCATTATCGTCATCGTCATCATCGTCATCATCGTCATCGTCATCGTCATCGTCATCATCATCATCATCGCTTCAATCCTATAAAATCCAAACTCTAATCACTACAACACATACATGGCACACCGATCAGCCTCGTCCCCAGCTCACTAGCACCAACGGCCTGTAACCGAGTGTCAGTACCCGCTCACCGTCCCCAAAATACAATTTAACATTCCCCATACCATTACATTCTCCATGTCCCACGTTCACGGAATCTCTCCCTTCCCAGACCGCATGCACAAGGTACCACTGCTTGCCAAGAGAATCCTCCTTTCTCGTGTCAACAGCAACTGTGCCGCAAAGGAAGCGAAGGCGAGTAATGTTGGTGGTGGCGGCGTGGGAGCCTTGGAGGGATTGCAAACTATGCACAATTCCTTCACTGTGCACGAAGGGGTTTCGTGTGTTTTGTTCCCTCTTTCAGATCTGCCCTTGGGGAAGTGTGCATGTGGAGTTGCATTGCATTGCCGCCCCGTGGTTTCGGGAACACCGTTGCGGCGGTGATGAAGATGAGGTAATGGGGCGTGGAGAGTGATATTGGTAAATGTATACGGTATACGGTAAGCCTCCAACATGTCATGTTACATCTCGACCAGTGCATCGGTGAGGTTCGTAATGCTGCTATACAGCGGCTAGCTGGACGTGTGCAGTCCAGCGCTTACAGCGATTGCAGGCCAGGATTCTCTATGTGAGTAAACTCTACTTGTTTCAGACATGGGATGTTGAGGCCATGTTCAGGCGTGACATGTTTCACTTGGACTGTGGTGAAGAGAATGACTCGATCTTTGCTGGGGTTCCATGTCTGGTCAGCATGTTGTTCAGTTCAAGGCATTTGTGTTGTTGGGTCATGTTGGCGTGTGCTGAATCGCGACGTTCAGGACCCGGAAGCTTACACACTGCACACAATCTCAAAAGCACGGAACCTTTTTCCATAATTGTTGACAGGTTTAAAGGCGGGTTCTGTTGCAGTGGTTGTTGTCGCTGAGCTGTACTGCTCCGTAACTATAACTCGTTATTTCCACGTTCTACCGTGAATAAGACCGATCTCCTTCCCCATCCACCCAAGTCTCTCCGGCACTTGTGCCCAGCGCACAGCCTCCCGCGCGGCCATTGCACTGCAGATGGATTTGCCAGCAGCACGCCGTCCAAACCTACCAGTAACGATTATGTTCCAAGTCTGACTATGGAATACCAAGACGAGCTGAATGACCACTTGACGGCAACACCCGTTCGCCGATGCTTGATCGTTCTCAGCAGAGGCCCAAGAGAATGCAAGTCTATGATACGCCAATGTGCAGGTAACATTGCTATCGACGGACCCGTGAAGCGCCCACACTTCTCCACTTGGCTCTGTACAAGTCGATTGCTAATGCCGAGCCAGCCTTGCACTTGCATAGTTGTTACCATCAGGTCCAAAAAGTCGCGCAGGTGCGATGACGAAGCTTGTGCAACGTAACCACGTCCCTGGCTGGGTTTGTGCAGCTTACCCCTCATCTCTCCTCATCATGGTGCACCGAAAAGCAAACACCACAGTGGCAAAACTTCTCGAAGCCTTCTAGAAAGGAATCGCGTTTCGCTAGAGATAAGCCACAAGATTTGCAAGTGACATTGGGGATCGTAATCGTCAATCTAGTGTCGACGATCGTCTTGCAATACAATAGTAGCGTCGTGGAGTACTAGAGGGCTGCTGATCTACGCTCGGTTGGCGGTGCGAAGCTTCAGACTTGCGCAGGTGCTGCTCACCTAACAGGCAATCGGAGGTGCTCACAAGCTCCTTGCAGCGCCTCGCAAATAGGAACACGGGGAACAGGCGCATGCAAGACCTCTGTCTGTCTTAGTATTCCCGACCCCGCACGACGTTGGGGCGCAGCTGAACGACGCCCGACGCCGTCTTACGTCCAAAGCACCGAATCCTAAGTGTCAATGGTCAATTATACCAACGACCAATGTATGTCAAATGAGCCTAAGCATGCAAGCCTTCTTTCCCCCCCCTCCGCCTGCAGAGAGCTAGCATCGAAATTTCGCCAACCCCCCTCTCCCGTTAGTGTCTTCTGCCGGAGCAAAAGCAGCGCATACTGATCGTCGCCTTCCCGTTGAGGTGAAGATGGACAGCTGTGTCAGCGGACCAGGACACTAGTGGAGGGACAAAGCAGGGCCTAAAGCAGCACGCCGCTGATCGTACGCGCCATTAGACACGATCGTGTGTGACGAGAGGAGCTAAAGGGCAACTGCCGTTAGTAGTGGGTTTTCTAATGACCGCAGTTTGCTGATCTTAGTGAGTGTGTGTGGTGGGTATATCGGACGACATGTCGGAGTTGGGAGATTGTGGTTGTGATAGTGATAGCGTCTGGCAGTTGTCGACAATGGCGATATGAATACCAAAAGTAGAGCCGAATAGGCGATATACTACGGCCAGTCGCTCGTCAATTTACAGACTTTCTACTTGCCATGCACATCTGTGTAGCATTTGCTATACATGCTGGATATCCTTTGTCTTTGCTGACAACTCCCGACCCCACTAAAATCTACGATCGGTAGGGACCTTGGTGTTTGCGCTAACATTCCCAAGTCAAAGAAAACGGCATGATGTAAACTTCAAGTCCCACTGAGCTACTGCACATATGGGTTGCTAGTGCATGTTATTGTGCAGATAGGCGGCATAATACACCGCGCCTGCATCGACCCCAGCATGCCACATCACCATCACCATTGCGATCGCGATCGCGATACATGTGGATACCAGCACAGGCACAGTAAGAGAGCAACGAGACCCATACATTATTGTACGACACTCTAGACCTTCCAAAGCGAGCCATCAGTCCATTCCAGCTCCGCCGCACAGTTTACCATCGGGCCTGCTTCTAGGTCTACAGTACAAAGCTACCCGTTTACCTGGAACGTCGGCCGACCCTCCGATCGATGATAAGGCTCACGGAAATTAACACCATGTGCTATCCGTCCTACCTAAACTCACGATACCACACGCACTTTTCCTGGACCACGTGCAAGCACGCAATACGACTCGCTTCCATCTCCGCATCGCACCAAGTACAAAAACCCACTGACTGACCGATCCGGCCCGTTGACACTACCATGGAGCCGGCTGGGAGCATGCCTCATCTTTCCAATATAGTTCTTTAATCTATCCTGCTTACCCACGTTACCCGGTAAACACGAAATGTACTCGCTCTACATGCCTCGCGCAATTTCAAATTAGGTTCCGCCAACCCGATGAACTGGTTGTGTATACGACGTCGAAGATTGATAGGACATGGTATCGATATTGCTGAACCGACATGTCGGGTCTTTGGGATATTGTCTATGACATGTTACTGGAAATTGGAAGGTAGAGGTTGACCACGTGTTTAGTGGGATCGGGATGGCTTATGCTGGGATGGCTACTCAGACTTGAGCAAGCAATGATGCGATGACGTATCTTAAATGAGTTGTATTATGCAATTTGCGACTCAAAACGCTGACAAGTTTAGCGCCAGGTATCATGCTCTGCCATGTAATTTTACTCCTACAGAGTAATATCTTCCCTCGATAACACTGAAGGAGAACCACATATAAAAGAGATTTGGCATCCGCAGCAATCTCTCTGATTGCAGGGATCGGCGGATCGAATTGCGTTCTGGGCTCTATAACACAGAATGTGTCGTTTTTTTTCCGCTCTTGTGTAGCCAGGAGTTTCTATATAGCACAGAGCTTCAAAATCGAAAGCGAGCTTCTGACATGGAGGCTCCGTAGCTGGATTTCTTGCCATGACACGACCATGGACGGGCGATGGCTTGAAGGTACACTTCTTGGATGGAACTCTGTACAACGGTACGTTCGACGTCTCTTCAAAGACTGACTAGTGTAGGCTGTCAAACCCATTTCTCAGATTCGTCTCTTCTTCATATTCAATCGCGCTCTTGTTGTCGCTGTCAATACTGCTTTCATCCGAGCTTTTACTGACCACCTCCTGGGCGGTTGGGAATGCGTCAAGAGTCGCATTCTTGATCTTGATCTTGATCTTGTTGGTATTGAACAGTGATAACAGATGCAACGCATAGTAAAGGACATGTCGAACAAACGAGGGCAAGAAATAACTTTATGCAACCGGGACAAAGTTGAGTTGTATGTTAGTATGGTGGAGACAGTGTACATGTCAAGATCGGTACCTCTAGTCCAGTGGATATAAGCCAATCGATCATAAGTCGTTGGTGTGATTCAAGTCGCAATAGACAATATTAACAAGATGGGTTGCTTGTTTGCATCGCTTTCGACATGTGCAATCTTACAAGGTACATGTCTATGATGCTGCTTCCTCTAGCCGACGAGTTAAGCAGGGAACAGAACCGAAACTCCATCGCTTGCTACCATTACCAGTTTCCGTTACGCACCGTTTGGAGGATACAGAAGAAACATACAATACATTAAAGAGCCCAGCTCCATATTTCAACGACATACGAGAGGGTGGGGAATAGGAGGATGCGCTTGGAAATGAAGCGGTAACGTGGAGGCCTGACACATGCAGAAGGTTGCCTGTGAGCGGTAGGTACTTGATCTCAGAAACAAAACACCTTCGACTGAGATTGTCATGACGCACTCAATGATCTAGACGTATTCAAAGCAGCTCGGTTATGCCCCCAGACTAAGTCGAAATAGGCCACCTCCGCGCGACGTAGCATTTCGAGAGATTTACCGAACGTTAGAGCCTGGACAGATCGGTATGACGGTGCGGTGCGCTCGGTTCAGGTGTAAATGAGGCGTGGACGGTGGGGTGAAAGACGAGGGTGATATGCGTGATTGGGTCAACAAGATTTGGAATGATGAAGGTTTCCAGCCGTGAGACGGATTCTGTTTGTTGCAGAGTTCAAGCCCCGCCTGTGCAGTGGGCTTTACAAAAGCAGCAAGCACGTTACATTCGGCCTCGTAGGCTGCCGACAAGTAAGGGGGATCCTACAGGAATCCTTCCCAGGCTGTCGGGCAGGTTGGTGGAGAGGTGGGGAAAGTCCAGATCGTGGACACTATAGGAAGGTATTGCCAGCGATTGGACTCGTCCATTTGCCTTTTTTTGCTGCCCGCATCTCAGCGTACAAGGCTGGATTAATGCCTTTCTTGTGACACTTCTTGAGCTCAGCTTCAGTCAAAGTACTTGTATCAAAGTCGCTCGCACTCCATTTACTGCTTCCGCTTGACTTTGATCCAGATCGGCTTCGCTCGACGTTGTCAAATATAGACTGAATAGAGCGTTCTTCTGGCATAGATCGTTGCTCCTCCGATAGGGACGTTGTTGATCTTGAAAAGTTGGATATGTGGGCGGAGGTACGGTCAACTGAGGTTGACTTTGCTATGACCAGGCGAGTAGGGCTTGGAGGAGGATCTTGCGTCTTATCGGCCAGTCTTCGAGGCATCATCTTTCGAAATAGCGACTGCGGTGTATGGCGATCGAGGCTTCCATACTCCAGGGGTGTCTCCACAGGCGTAGACGTTCTCCTCGAGCTTCCACTTGATGAGCGCATCGACGAAGGCTTGGACATGATACTGGGTGGAGGATTGGTAGGCGGATCATCTTCCAAAGTAAACCATTCCGGCGAAGGAGCCTCAACTTCGGGCGGATCGTGGCCATAGACGCTCCGATCATCGTCTCCTGTCGTGGTCACCGAGTTGATAGTCTCCAACGAGGTCTGTCGTCGCAGGTGCGGTGGGAGTCGCTTAATGTTACTGATTTCCCTCTTGTTGTTTCGATATGATATGAGTCCGCGTGGGTGTCGCCGTGAAGACGGCGGCTCAAGTGGGGGATCCGGATCAGGTGACCGTACATCTTGGATCTCCTGATTTCGAAACGGACGAGAAAACTGGCGAGCGGGATTCTTTGGCGGAGGCGCATCAACTGGATGCGACCGGAGTGGGTTGATAGCTGATGCGGAGGTAGGATGAGATGTTGCTTGACCGTCAACCGAAGCAGATGGACTGCGCGCTATTGGAGGTGGGGCTGCTTCGTCTAGATCTTGGTTGGACTCGTCAAAGACATAAGTTCGGTGGTCTCTATGCTGCTTCTGTGCTTCAAGGGCGGCCCTAGGCGAACGGCGGATGGCGGGCGGAAGGGCGTCGTCAACATCCATGGCAGATTGAGTGAGGTTGTATCATGACATCTGGAAAAAGGAAAATAGGCGTGAAAGCAGCCAGCTTGCACACGGGGCCCGCCCAACCACCCAATGCACCTCGATCATGACGCAGAACGGGCTGCCAAAATCTCATGGCGTGGGTTAGCGTGGATCGGAGAATGCCTGTACCTTGCATGGCGTTCACGATGAGAAGCGTCAACGTGTCAGATCAGATTTGGTGTTGAGCTTTAGCGCAGATGCGAAGGCGGCGATGCCCATTGCAAGTCGCTGGTTCCAGCAGGCCATGTCCCAGAGAAGGGCACACGGCATCATCGTGCCCATGGAGGCCGAATGAGAAGCGGCGACGGACGGCAGGACTCCTGTCGATTACGCGGGTGGCTAAGGTTTTCGGCCGTTTTGGCCGTTGGAGACTGGCCATCTGGGCCAACGGTCGAGCGCGTCACGTGCCCGGGCCGAGCTGTTGGGTTGGCGGGACTGGCTCTCGGCGTGGTTCGAGGCAGACGGGAAGTCAAAAGGGGTTTCACGCGCTCGAGACGTGTCAGCAGCTGGGCAGGACATGGATGGCGGGTTGTGCGCGCTGCGAGCTGATGTTTCGACTTGAGGCGGGACCTGACAGGCATGTGGCGCCAGGGCCAGGAACGGCCTAGTGGATTCACCACGCAACCGCACGTCGACGGGTGCTCCTTACTTAGTTGAGCTGCACTGTCGCTGTCCAGGCGAACAGCATGTATGCCGCAACCACGGCCATAGTCGACCCGCCGCGCCCACTACGTGCCCGCTCACCATGAGCAACGACGCGCCCACGCCCATCTCCGACGACGACGTCGTGGCACTCACCAAGGCCGCCTTCGAGCACTCCCGCCAGGACATCAATCATCGCGCCGCCGCCGAGACGCCCCGCGAGCTGCAGCAACAGCAGCCGGGCATCACCATTGACCTCGGCCACAAGAACATTGCCCGCCTGCCGGACGAGGTCATCGATGTCATCCGGGCCGAGATTGAAAGGTACAGACACGTGCCGCCAGCGCCTGCCCCCGCTGCATTGGACCATGGTAGAAGAGACGTGCTGACCTGCTAGGCTTGCCCTTTCCCACAACCTGCTCTCGACCCTCCCGTCCCGCCTTATCGAGTGCAGGCGTCTGCGCTACCTCAACGTGCGCTACAATGCCATGCGCGAGATCCCCAATGCCGTACGTTGGCCCGCCGTGCTGCACTGCATACACGCCCGCCGCTGACACCGCCCCAGATCCTCGACATGACTTCGCTGGAGATCCTCGACGTGAGCCGCAACAAGATCAGGTCAATACCGCCCAGGATTTCAAACTTGACCTCTTTGAAGGTGCTGGCAATTGCAAAGAACAAGATTGAGCTGCTGCCCGTCTGCCTGGGCGAGATCAACAGCCTGCAGGTCCTCAAGCTAGACGGCAACCCGCTGGTCTTTCCCCCGCCCGACGTCTGCACCATCAAGGACAACGCCCCCTCGCCAGCCAACGAAAATGAGCGAGACGCCGTCATAGCCACCCAGGTCAAGCGCTTCATGCGACAACACATCTCAAAAGAGCGTCAGCGGAGCGAGTTGGAGAGACTGCGCGTCGAGTCTTCTAGTGACGAGAGCTGGACCGAAAGCAACCCGGAGACACCCCGCCCGTCCAAGCGAGCCAACGGGGGACGCTTCCCCGTGAGGCCCAGTGTAGGCAATATTGATGGCTTCTCCGACGCCAAGGCCGACTCGCCTGGCCTACCTGTCCCGCCCATCCCGCTTCGTTCCCACTACCGGGTCGGATCTACAACGAGCAACGGCACCGGCACCGGCACCGGCACCGGCATCTTCGTCTCCAAGAGGCCTCCAGTGTCTCCCCTGCTCCTGACAAATGGAACCAATGAGCGTAACCGAAGCCAGAGTGAAGGCTCGGGACCTTCGTCGCACCGCCAGAAGCGAATGGGCATATATACAAACAAAACATCGGAGCTGGGTTCTGTCGACGAACTACGGCGGACAAGTCACTTTCGCGGTTTCAGTCAGGGCATCGTCGTTCCTGCGCATTCCGCTGTCAACGGCCTGTCAGGTCCGGCAACTGCTGGTGCTTACGGAGATACTGGTACCGTCAGATCTCTCGCCAACCGACCGCTATCCGACGTGCGCGAACACAGGCGCAACTCGCGTGCGCCAGACATTGTCGTTGAAGCCGCAAAGAACTTTCTCTATGCCATATCCCAGCTTCATGACTGCGTCTCGCACATGGTACGCTCAATCAAATTGACAGCCAAGACGAAAGAAAGCCTGCACCGGAAGGAAGACTTCTATCGCAGGTACTCGACCACCTATCTCAACATCCGAGCACTGAACGAGGTCTTGCATAAATTCGACAGACTGGTCGAGGAAGACGAAGAAGACGCACAGAAGCTCTCTAGAAGCGTGTACATGTATGCTCTCAGATGTCTCGAATCTTTCATGTCCATCAGTCTCTCAATCGCCGAAAATCGCATCGAGATCACCCAGAATGCAAATGCACACATTATGCGGACTTTTCTGTTCCTCCAGCAAACAAGTCTGATCGAGATGAGAAACGCCTGTTCGATTCTGGGTGCGCAGTTCAAGGACACTTCGGTAGCTTCGCGTCGACCTAACAATGCCGACCCAGTGGCTACAGTGCGCGCACGCCCATCGAGAGTGAATCGTCGCTTCCAGACGTCTCCGCCACAGCGGAACGGCGGCTATCACATGCCACCACCTGTCATCCTGCACAGCAATGACAACAGCCGGTCGAATACCTTGACAAGCATTAGTGCCGCAACGCCGCGCTCTGGAGAGTCATTCTCAACACTTGCTCCATCCATGACACGATCGAATACTCTGACCAGCAGTTTTGACGAAGCGGACGAAGATGCTCAGTTTGACCGGGTCTACACAAAGCTCAGGAATGCATCCGATAGTTGTAGAAACTCCATGCCGCAGATCACGCGTATGATGCGAGAGCAGTTTGATGGTCTCCGACGCGATCTTGACACCGAGGATCCCCGGGTGAAGGCGCTGGCGAACCTCATTGATAAGAGCAATGATGTCCAACAAATGACGAATCCTCTCGCTGCCCGCTTATCACAAATGCAGCTCAAAGACAGCTACACCCGGAATCAGCCCGAGTTCTGGCAGCAATGCATGGGTTTCATCAAGGTACGTACATCCATGTTTATTCTGAATTGGAGTTTCGAGAGCAGCAAGTTGACTCGAGTTTGTTTCAGGCTTGGCAGGAACTTGCCGCAGCGTACACTCAGCAGGGTAGAGAACACAAGCTGCTCTCTGGTGAGATTAAGCAGCTTATGCGGCCACTGCACAAGATGGTCAAGGAAGCCAGTCTGGCTATCAATGACAGTCCTTGGTCGCATCTCACCAGCAATAATCCAGGCCTGATGGGTCCGCCGAGCTTGTCGTCCATCACTTCGCGCACCCAACCACCTAGGTTCATGAAACAGCCCAATGGGACCATGTCTTCAAGCGGCGGACCTTCGTTCCCGGGCCCAATCAATACTTCCATACCTGCGATGGCTTCCGTCTTCTCTGCACAGCCGTACTCTACCGCGAGCTTCGGATCGCAAGGCTCAGGTGGTTACGGGACTCCAGTTCCGGCAACACCCCTTAGCGCTGCTCTAGGAGCTGCAGCTCAAGCAACTATCCCAAACACTCCTCGCGTTTCTCAAGGCTCCAACACGCTCAACGTTTTCGAGCGAGCTGATCGTCTGCTCAGCCAGACAAGCCGCCGTGTTTGATATATCAAAGTCATATAACTTGGCTTCCGTCACCCGTGAGCCTCGTAATGCGCATCACGATGGACTGTCACGTACCTCTGACTTCACCTGCATAGGTCTTGTCGATGCACAGCAGCATACGCACGTATTCACCTTTTTTTTTTCTTGCTTTCCTTCATGCTTGTACTTGCCAGAGAATGTTTTTATTTGCACACTATTAGCGACGGCGTTTGTCCGGATTTCACTCTTTTCATAACATGGAAGGCATATCGGGTTGCATATCGGACATGGTGTTTGAGGTCGGTAAGAAGGGTCATCACTGCATATCGGGCGTTTCTTGTCTTTGGTCTTACGAGATGGGATAAGGTGGCTGAACGAAAGGCTGTATGATTGGTTGAACCTCTGGTAGGATATGGTGCACATATGACACGTCTTAATGTCTACAATGATGGATGGCGGGCCGCAGGAGACGGGCTCCGTTTTGCCCGCATCAATCGTTACGAACTGCATAGTGCAAGCAACCATGATGTCAGAAATGAAAAGCATATGTTAATGCGAATAACGCGCCCGATGTGCAAGCTTGCATGGTTCGAGACTTTGACCTCAACGGACGTATAACAGAGAGCGGATCGTATCAGCATGAGAGACATCCAGTGAGGTCCATATCGCTGATCTGATGGCTTGTCGATGCCCAGTGCAAGTACGTATGCCAACCTGCTCGATATCGCAGGTCGCATCCCAAGTCTGCACATGGCTACCATCAATATCAGATGTCACAGCACCCAAGAGTGGTCAGCTCGTGCATTAAATATGAACACCATCTAGGACATTCGTCCCCTTTTCTCTTTGTATCGAGTTGCGTGATCGTACATCTCTTCATTGTCCAAGACATTATGTACAACAGACACAGCAAAAGCCTACAACTTCATAACATCTGCAACGTATGTGTGTTGCACACTGATGCCTCCATTACGGACTATTAGACCATAATTTCTTTTCCTTGGTCACTACCATCTGCTCAGCCTCCAACGCGAGTCTTGAGTCGAATATCACAGAATTCGAGTCGTGTGTTTTTGGCTCGATCAATGTAGGACTGGTTGCATCGTTATAGGTAATTATTATGTTCTCTTCAATCTTATGCCAATTTCGTCGTGCTGTTCTCGCGAAATCTCTTGCCTATGAGCTGGGTGCCAAAACCGAGATGTACAAGACGTTTAGCTCGTGCGGACAATGTTGCAAACACCTCCGCCAGATAGACATATCTCCAGTCAGGATGATGACATAAGTGCAGTCTTTAAGGCAGCCGAGGCGACTCGACGCAACAGAATGCGTATGGCTTCACTGTAAGTCACCGGTTCTGACGTGTCTTGGTTCGTCTGTCCGACGAACCAAATGCCTTATCGGGAATCACTTCGAGGACTGAGGGTGTTTCGCTGACAGCTTAAGCACTTTCCGCCCTTCTGGCACAGGCGATGGCGGCATGAGAAGCGGCCTTTTACATGCTGCGTAGCCTCGCGGCGCAGGGTATCTCCGGTCCAGCCAGACATTCCATAGCATGACTGAAGCTGTACTTGACGACCAGTACAGCATCAATGCCGCAGGCAGCTGTTGGCATAAAGGGCCAATCAACAGAGAAACGAAAAGTAAAGATCTCCGAAGCACACCGGGCCACCTCCGGGATCCGTCGCTCTCGACAGTATTTTTTGTAGTATAGATGTTTGCGAACATGATACCTGATGCGATGAAGGGGAGAATCCCCGTGGGGTCCGGAACAAGTAGGTCCTGGAACCAGAGTATGCCTTCTGTTGCCAATGAAGGCTCGAACCATGAAGTAGGTGTAACGCGTGCAATGATTTCACCGGCATCACTCGTCATGGTTGTACCTTCGCCATTGATGGCTGCGACCGCCATACCTATTAGACCGTCATGAGCGCCACATTTCTGCCGTACAACCTCAGCCATGGCGACAAATATGGGAAATTGGAACAATGTCCAGCTGATCTGGCCGCGTAAACTAACATTCCACCTCTTATCCAAGGCCGATGTGGTCTCCTTGACTTCTCTCTTCACTGCTAATGTGGCCTGTTTGATGGTTCGGAAGTTACCACGCTTTAATATCTCGTCACGTTTCTGGAAAGCAAGCGCTTGTCGGAGCGGATGGAGACCAATATATCGTGCCATGAGGGCGCGCGAGTAGGCTCCAGCTGTAGTGACAAGGAGACCGCGGACGAGGAAGGCGGTAAGGGGTATGGCAGCATACCACGGCACGGCGGTGTGGACGAGCGACATCAGCTCGTGGGGAAGGTATAGTAAGGCGTCGACAGCGGGACCTTGTCGCGGGGTCGAAGCGTGGAAGGCGCGTGTTGGCGGGCGGCATGTTGAGGATCGAGATGTGATGGAGGTTCGCGAGAGCAATTGGCCTGCTGGCTGCCGCAAGAGGCGCGACGATAGCATCCTGGGATAGATCTGGTGATGCTGCCACTGTCTAATCAAAAGTCCGACTCCCGCGAGAAAGAGGCTCGCACTAGCGCGGCAGGGTCCCATGCTCTCGGGCCGGCGCCAGGAACCGATGTCATCCCACCTGAACAGCTGTCGCCTTGCCCCAGCATTTGCCCATGGCTTGAGTCTGCGCTGTCTGCCTCTCCCACCGTGTCTCCGTTTGGCCTCGCTTCGAGATGGGTCTTTTGCCCATCCTCCTCTCGCTACTAGTGCCCGCGCTCTTGGCTACCATCTTCCTTCCCAAGACCCTGCGCTTTGCTGCCGAGCTAGTGGGACAACACCTCCGTCGATCTTCCCGTACACGACGAGAACTATTACTCGCAAGGGTAGCGAGCGAGACCAAGACATTTGAAGCGCAGCAGAAGAACAAGAAGAAGAAAGAAGATGAAGACTGGGAGCAAGTTGGAAATACACCTCCTGGTGGTGCAGTGAAAGATGGGCAGGCTGACAGCGAGTGGGATGGCATCGTGGGCTTCTTCCACCCTTTCTGGTACGGGTGGCGTACTCTGAGGTGTTGATACATGGTCGCTGACAGACTGCTCCTACAGCAACGCAGGAGGCGGCGGCGAACGAGTCCTGTGGGCTGCAATCCGAGCAAACCAAAAGCGTTGGCCAAGAGCTACTTGCATAGTCTACACTGGCGACCACGATGTCGACAAAGCTGCTATACTCAAACGTGTCAAAGATCGCTTCAACATCCAGCTACATCCGCCGACTGTTCACTTCCTCTACCTCACAACCCGCGACTGGGTGCTCGCAAGCACATGGCCGCGCTTTACGCTCCTAGGTCAATCTCTCGGCTCCCTCGTTCTTGCCTATGATGCGTTCAGCCTCCTTGTTCCGGATATCTTCATTGATACCATGGGCTACGCCTTCGCTCTCGGCCTGTCGTCCTTCCTCTTCCCGACTGTACCGACCGGCGCATACGTACACTACCCGACCATATCCACGGATATGCTCGATTCGCTACAAGTTGGAGGTCAAGGCGTAAATGCAGGCACAGGCGCGGGGTACCGAGGCATGGCCAAGAAGAAGTACTGGCAACTCTTTGCGAAGCTATACAGCAAACTCGGCAGCACCATCGACGTGGTAATGACCAACTCTACCTGGACACAAAGCCACATCAAAACTCTCTGGGAACCATATCGCATCAAAAGGAGCAAGGCATTCGATATCGACGTCGTCTTTCCACCTGTGGCTGTTGAAGAAGTCATAGAAGCCGTCCCAGTCTCGAAGTCTAGCGAGAAGGACCGCAGTCCCTACCTCCTCTACATCGCGCAATTTCGACCCGAAAAGAACCACCGACTTATCCTCGAGGCCTTCGCATCATTCCTGCATTCCAACCCTAAACTTCCAGCGTACCCAAACGATACGCCAAAGCTTATTCTGATAGGTTCGGTACGAAACTCTCACGACGATGCGAAGCGTGTCTATGAGCTGAGGCTGCTAGCGCATGAGCTGCACATCAAGGAAAATGTGGAATTTGTATGCGATGCGCCGTGGCCACAGATGCTCGAATGGATGCGCAAAGCCAGTGTGGGTGTGAACGCCATGTGGAACGAACATTTCGGTATCGGCGTGGTGGAGTATCAAGCCGCCGGTATGATCTCCGTGGTCAACAACTCTGGGGGTCCCAAGTTGGATATTGTGATTGAGGTTGATGGAAAACCCACTGGTAAGTCTGCAGCACATTACCCTGGCAAATTTATATCCTTGCTAACATATTATCAAGGTTTCCATGCCACCACCGCAGAGCAGTACGCTGACGGCTTCCGCAAAGCCCTCACTCTTTCACCCGAAGAAACATTGGATATGCGCCAGCGAGCTCGACGCTCGTCTGAGCGCTTCACTGATCAAGTGTTCGCAGACAAGTGGCTGAACAACGCCGAGAAGCTTGTTGCCCTGCGAATCGAGCGCACATGCACATCCAGATGAGTGGCAACCCACAAAATGGGAGCATGGCGTTATACTGGATAGCTTGGAAATTTTTGATACCACACACGAGCATTGGGCGGTTGCATCATAGGAGTCTATCATCCCACATATACATTCAACTTCTTGCATCTACACATCAAGACCATGTTAGGATACATGTGACCATCGTCGGGCTCAGAAGTGCAATTGATAAGAAACGCGTGAGCATGTGGGATGAGACATGCATTATTCTTGTTCCTTCTTCTAGGACCTCAAGCTACATAAACATGTCCAGCCGGCTATCCATATCGCAGAGTATGTGATGCGCGATTCGTCCTTCCAGAACTTGCTCCAAGCCATCGATAGATGTCTTCATACTATCCAGCATAACTTTTCGTGCCAAGAGCATTAAATGACTAAATGCCAATCCATAGATAGACACCACAAAGGTACAACGCAAACAGCATTGATAGCAGCAGAAGTAGAATGAATATGAAAGTGGCAGGACCAGCCAAGCCAAGTGAAGCAACCGGAATACGAAGTCGAATCATAGTCGCTCGAGCTCCTGAAAGCGCTCAACAGGGTCAGCAAAAGACCGTGTCAAGCCAACCGAAGCCCAAAAGTCGTCACTAACATCTTCCCTACGCGCAAGACGCTCTAGCAACGACCGCGCGTCACGGAGTTCCTGATCTAGTGGCGGTGGAGGTGGCGAGTCCGCACGCACAAGTGGAGGGATACTCTCGTTATCGCTGGCACTTGCAGAGTCCTCGGCAGGTCCATCGAGCTGTGGTATCTGCGGCCTCTGTGCCGCTTCTGTCTCGGCATCCCTCCAGATGCCAGAGTTGTAGAAGCTGCGAACGACTTCACTGGCGTCGCGGGATCGGTCGATTACGCGCAGTGAGTAACGCTCTGTATCTCGCGCAGGAGGCTCGTTGGAGAAATACGATGGGCGCATTCTTCGGCGAGGTTCGGTCGAGTGTGAAATGCCCAGGCGATTTCCAAAGGCCTCTGTACCCGTACGACGACGTATACTGCCACGCACATCCATTTCATCTTCTTCGGTATCCGAGGCTGTGTCATCCTCCGAGGTATCGCATGCCCGCATGAATTGTTCGTTTTGTGGAGGTGAGTGACGTCGGGATGGCACTGTAAGATGAGTTTGCGAGGATGCCGCCGAGTTGGCACTTCCTGCTCGCGAACTGGGATGTGAATTTGTAAACGAGGCAGATGCTGCGGCTGATGCAAATGATGACCCCGCAGTTGGTGCAACGGGGTCGTCCACGACGGTGGTAAGAAAACTGTCCCATTGCAGCTGATCGTCAAAGGGACTGACGCTGCGGTTGCGATCGCCCAGACCATCCAGTGTAGCAACAGGGCTCCAAGGCTCGCGCAAAGAGCTGGCAGGTAGCGGTCCATCAGCGATAGTACGGCGGCCCATCCTACGTAGCGGAGGGAAGGCTACGGCGTTGTGCTCGCGTGTCTCGTGGCTTTCCTCAGGCGCATTCGCGGCATCACCTCTCACCACAGATGGGTCAGCACGGGGGCTCTGAGAACGCGTTCGCGTTGATCGTCCAGCAGCGCGACGGTATGAGGTATATTCTCGCAGTCGGGAAAAAGGACCTTGCGCATCGCGTTGTGCTTCTGATTCGGACGTCCGCGAAGTTGTCGCTGGCGCAAATCCCGGGGTGAAGGCTGGTAAGGGGCGCACATGGTCGCGAGTGGCGCGCGTCTCGTGGGCGCGCATGTAGTCATCAAGACGACTGCGCGAGGGGCGCACGCTGCTCTCGTCGCGTTGTAGAGTAGGAGGGTGTCTCGAAGCCTCGTTGCTGCGGTATTCGGTTCTCGAGACTTCGGGAACAGGTGGCGGCGCCAAACGCGCGCGATGTGACGAGCGGGGTATCCACTCGATGTGCGGAGCAGAGATGAGGAAATCCGTGTCGAGTGTGCTGTGAGGACGCGGGGATCTGTTGGGCCTGACGCGGCGCCGGATGGGTGAGCGTGAGCCGGTGATGTCGGCCCTCAGTACGTCTTTCTCCTTTGCTTCCTCGCGAATCACGTTCCATCCGATCGGGATACCCATTGCGCAAGATGTGGGAATTTACAAGTTTCAAGAAAGATGGGTGTGGTTGCGGTGCTGATGGTGACGCGCCGGATGATGCTAATGGGGATGGGTGGAGCAGGAACTAAGGCGGCAGAGCGGCGCACGTCGCAACCACCTAGAACAGAACTGTGAGGCTGAAGCGTCTGGGGGAGGTGCCGAACTTCAACAACCTGGGGTATTGACACCGCTGGCGCTTGTCTGACCAGCCCTCATGCAGCAAACATATTTGTCTCCAGATACAAATATTGTGTGCTTTCCTGCAACACACCCTATGGAGTTCGTGCACCCAACAACGCGACGTCTTCGGCAGGCGCGACTGTGATCGCCAAGCCGTGGCTGCCTCTTCCGGTAAGGGCGCGCCCGTCTGCAGTCTACTCGCTCCAATGAGTCAACACCCATCTGCAGGTACCTCGTTTCAAACCACTGCATGTCTGCCTAGACCTCGGGATCCGTATTTGCCTATGCTACCATAGACTACTTTTCTTATGGCCATGATCCAGCCCGGTTTGGAACGGATCAGTCAGCTCGTGAAAAATGTCCATTTCCCATGGAAGTCGATACATGTTGCTGGCACCAACGGCAAAGGCTCTATATGCCATTTCGCATCCACGCTGCTTTCCAAGAGACTCAAGTGTGGTAAATTCACGTCTCCACATCTCATGGACAGGTAAGCACACTGGCACGTGAGCTGGTCGCTGTCTAACTTTGGCAGATGGGACTGCATATCCATTAACAACAAGCCTGTAGAAGAGGCACTCTTTCGCAAGATCGAGAAGCACTACATTGACCTAAACATAAGAGAAGGCATCAGCGCTTCAAATTTCGAAATCTTGACCGCCACTGCCTTCCACATCTTCAATGAGGAGCAAGTACAGATTGGTGTGATTGAGGTCGGTATGGGCGGAAAGCTCGACGCTACCAACATATTGAACAACCAAGCAATCTCAGTAATCTCAAAGATAGCCCGAGATCATGAGAGCTTCTTGGGTAGTACTCTGGGTGAGATTGCACATCACAAAGCTGGTATCCTCAGGCCCGACGTACCGTACCTCGTCAATCCAAAGAATGAGAGAAACGTCAAACGTGTTATCAACGACTACGCACGCGAGATCTCTGCCGGACCAGATCTTGAGTACGACCCTCCAGGCTTTTCCAAGATATTATTTCAGAACAAGGACTGGCTGCCGCCACAGCCAGTCATGCAAGAAAATATGGTTATGGCTGCCATAGCTGCACAGACCGCAATGAAGAGCCTTGGTAGGGAACTTAGAACCTGGAATATGGCACACATGCTACGGAACTCCAAGGCTGTTAATCCTGGACGACTGGAATCGGTTCGAGTACCGCCTATCTTCGGTGGACGAGATACGATGTCATCGAGGACGCTTAAAGGAGAATACATCCTGGTAGATGGAGCCCACAATCCTGATGCTGCTAGACTGTTGGGTGAACATGTCCAAAACATTGTGAGGAGGAAGAAGATCCCCGATGAGGGTCGTGCCCCATACAACGGGTGGCCTGTTACATGGGTGCTTGCCATGACCGAAGGGAAAGATGCCCATGAATATCTAGAGAAGATACTAAGGCCAGGAGATAATGTCGTCGCGACGACGTTTGGTCCGGTGGACGGTATGCCTTGGGTAAAACCCATGGATCCCAATCAACTTCTCGACATGGCAAGATCTGTGAAGCCTGCCATCACGGGACTAGTTACGTCTGAGGACGGGCCACTTCGAGCGCTATGTACAGCTAATTATCTCAGAGATCCTAAACGGCCTATTGTTCTGACAGGCAGCTTATACCTTGTGGCTGACCTCCATCGCGAGCTGCGGCTGAGGCCGAATAAGGTGTATTGGGATGATCCAAAGTCTCAAGACGACAGAAACAAGATCGCAGCGATGCTGGAGGAGGAGAAGCACAGAGTCAACCGATTGCTGAGCGGCACCGGTATATCAGATCGAACCATTGATCGCCTTGATGGGATGGATGAGAAGAGGGATGTGTGGAAAAAGCAGCAGGCAGAGCAGGAGAAACGGAGGGCCATACAAGAAGAAATTGCGGCTCTCAACCGAGAAATGGAGTCTCTTACGGAAGAAGAAAAGTTTCTTGCGCCAGAACAATCACCAGCTATAGCAGGAACCAAGGAATCCAATTCCCTTCCTCCGCGGGCTAACCTAGAAAACGGGGCGAGGATAAGCTATCACAAAACCTGGTAAGTCAGCCAAGCGGACAGTAGCGAAGAGCGTACGGGAAGTTAATGGATATATAGGTCAGACAGGCTTCCCGGAGAAAAGTTCATACACGGACAGCCAACACGAAGATTCGAACGAGGACCTCCGCCTCGAAAGGAATAGGCGATGATTTCACGCTACATGTTGCGGTTTGAATATGGGTACGAAAAATAGAGTCTTGTCTTCGTGTTGTATGCGAGTGTATTATTATTGAAGTAGTAATCGACAGTAAAGCCATTTCAGTCGAAGGATCATGTCGTTGTATGGTGCTAGTTTTCATCAGTCTTAGCCTCCTTCTGTAATCAACGGTAGAGTAGCACTCCTTGTCGTTGAGAATGACGAAGGCTTGCAGAAGTGACTTGCACACAATTTTTGCCAATCACATCTTTCAGCCTTAGCCTCCAGTCTCAATTCCGACAGCCTTCCTGCTACGGGACGTGCTCTAGAACACTCAGCATACCCAGCTGAACATCTTCGCAGCCTTCAACTCTATTCGTTTGGATCACAATTCTCCCTTAAGAGGTATACTGTGCAAACATGAAAATATTAGTGTCGCGAACCCTGATATTGCTGGAGTTGGGGTGAGTTTGCATCCGACGCATAATCCGCGACGTACCTTTACTTATGTGAGATCATTGTAGCATTTGCTGTCTTGGCAGGCTTGTCCTTGGTACTTGCAGGCGTTGGCTGCTACATAGCACTACAGGCAGAATCCCAAGATCCCCTCAACTTGAGTGAGGAGACTCTCGACAACGAATGGGAAAGACGACCCATACAGTACTTCCGTTCGCAAAGACTCGATATTACGCGGAAGGTTCCTGGGTCTGTTAGTAGCGTTCAGCTGTTCAACGGTACATACGTACTGTTATTGACATATCTCAGTCGCTAGCTTAATCAGGAATTGCGCTCCTTATCGCCGCGATAGTTCAGCGGAACAAGCTAAGCCTGTACCATCTACGCATAGTCTACGACACAGTCAACTTGACAGCGTAAGCAATCATCGTATGTTTGGGGTCCGGTAACTGAACATTGGTAGCGTGTCTTTCACGGCGTCGATGCTTGTAGTCTGGATTTTTCGAAAGATGAAGAAGCAATACAATACAGAACGACACGAGAGGAGCGTCCCGAAAACAACATTCACAGACGCACACGATACAGATGATGATGAAATTCCTCGTATCAACCCTTCTTTGGATCGTTGTATTCTGCATACTTTACCTAGTCTATGTGATCCTCCTCGGTATTGCCCTTGCAAGATGGAATATCGATGAGTGTTCACACTCGTCACATGCCAATGTCGACCAGATTTATCTTGGGATCACCTGCTTGTATATGTTTGCCTTGCTACACACTAGCTATACAGACTTGCAAATATCCACGGATTCCCTTTATCTATGTATTATTCCAGGTCTAGTAAAATCGGCGGAGGACACTGTTCTAAAATAGTACGTTATTGTACTCCAAGACAAGTAAAACACAGTTCTTACCTTGTATTTAGCAAGGTTCGATGCTGCTGTTCAATTGCCTCTCGCGAGATATGTATGGCTCCGTCTGGCCCGTGCAATGATCACCAGTGCGCTGTCTTCTCCAACAAAAACATTTTATTAGGGTAGAGATATCAGAGGGTGTTGTCGGCTATCACAGTCATCCCATTCTACAGATATATACTCCATCTGTACATGATTTAGGCACTTCGATTAGCGAACCAGACGTATCTCCAGGGCGACTCTAAAGACACGTAGGATTTGGTCAGGTTATAGCCTTAATCCAAATTCTTCCTATATTAAGGGAGTTTCCACAAAACTATATTGCTAAGTCTCTTCCCACGAACTTGCATATGTGTTAACATGGGCAGACTATCGAACGTACACTACCAGATGGCTCGATGAAAACCCCCCAAAAAGTTAACATCCGGGCACTAGCGATGGACGCAGAGCTTTTATGTAGTGCAACCTATTGATTGACCTTTCAAGACCGGAAGACGCTGGCTTAGACGCAACGAAAGTATTGTATCAGATCGAACTGTAGGTCAATGTTTTTCACTATGAAGTGAATCGCTCAGGGAAACTGCAATCATGCCTCGAACGGAGGTAAAGCCGAGGCGAATACAGAGAAGAAATTAAGGGGTGAATGTAAACTTCGATAGTGTACGTCTAGCTCTAAGGGCCCAACCGTGGAATTGCTGCTGTCTTCAACACTTTACACCGATTTGCCTTTTCTGGCAGACTTGTTAATAGCAATGTGGAAATTTGATGCTCTAAAGGAGTCATAGCTACTGGTACCGTCTCTGGTAGTCATCCAAGAAACTGTGGCAGCAATCAACACTTCTCAAGTTTTACCAGACTCGGAAATGTGATCCATGGGTAACGGGCGGGAACGAGACGTCTTGGTTCAATCTCACCACTGGGTGGCCTTCCGTCTTCGACAGATTTATAAAACTACCTGTTGCGGGTACATCAGGGGCTGGTACGCCGATCCAGGGTATCGTTGCGGGAGCTTGGCTGGTGTGGATGTCTAGCGTCGACAACGAGACATGTCAATATCTCACACCGTCTACTCGTCCACCCATGACATGGCTACTGCATTCGACGGATTTTGTGAAATCTACTAGATGTAGCAGTATCGTAGAACCGTTCCATGGGAAACAGGTCGGCGACATGGCAGCGATATGCGCCATGCCGCTGTCGTACCGTGGAATTGTTGAAATCGAGGCTGCAATGGCTCGTCTTCATACCAGGGTTTTTCTGCTGGAATCGACGTATTCTTTGATCACTTACTCTTTGCAGCCTGCTGGTATCCACGCAATTTGAAAACTATTTGAAGTCGAGTCAGTTGTACTGCAGACAAGCGATGTTCTTGTATCGTCGTTCCGCGGGTTGTAGAGAACGATGGATCGCATCGGTCCTTTTAGCGACCGCGAAAAGTCCGCCGCAATCCACAGTTTTTCTTTCAAACTGCCCTGACGGGAAGTCGCCACGACAAACGGTGTGTGTAGTACAGGGACGGTATAGGAGTCGGTGGAGCTGCCCATGTGTCGGAGGATGCGGATTGCCACTTTGGCGGTCGCCATCCGTGGCTCCGAAGGCACTGGAACGCCAAACCGTCCTCTGCAATTTCCATGGATTTCTGCCATAATCAACGATTGAGTTCAGAACTTTCTCAACTGGGAGACAGATACTAGACTTGTGATAGCACACTGCAGCTTTGATAGTTGGTGGCCTAACAGACGCCAACGCTTGCGAAGTCCATGGTAAGGAGAGCCGATCGCGTAGAGAATAGAAACACCGGCGGGATGCCGTACTGGTGCCGTTGTGATAACGCCGCACAAAACAAAGCAAAGGTCAAATGGAAATGTGCATATGGTCAAACTGCTACAGCTTGCGCATGGCGTGACAGTTGATCTTCCCGTATTGAGACAGGTCCCGTTGCCCAGGTGCTTTCCAGCTCTTCCGGGTGGACTGACGATAGCGTGAAGGTATCGGGCCTAGAGAGGACCAGTACCAGGCAGAAGGGTCGGCAAAGAGAGACGGCGTGGGACTGCCGAGGTGGTGATTCCACATTGCGATGCACTGATTGTGAAAGCCACTAAGTTGCTTGTGTGTCGTGTGCCCATTCCGGAGATGCTTGCGGGAGCGGGACGGAGCGTCTCGAGGTTCGCAAGACAACACGAAAGCGACGCAAGAGCGTATTCGGACCGGAGTGAGGGACGCGCGAGCAAAGAGACACAGCAGGCGTTCCAAGATTCTCCCGTGGCGAGTGTGGCGCTTGAGAGCATGTGAGCAACTGAGCCACAGAAACGTGGTCAAGAAGAGCACAGTGCGAGCAGCGCCTGCGGGCGGCTGGGCGGTCTGAACCGACGCATCTCCTCTCCCACCTCTTCCTAGAATGAGCATCATGACCCAATGAGTCTCTTCTCCTCGTTTATTGTTGACCCCGTTGTGCGCCATGCACGGCGGTTCTCAGGTGTTGGCGAAGCGAAGCATGACGGCACTGCGTCTCTAGCATGTGATAATCACGACTCTGCTTCTGTGCCTGTCCCACGGCCGGCTCACGACACGGACGCGGGTTCGGCGAGCGCACATGATGGAAACATTACCGGCCCAGCTGGAGCCCGACCCACAGCCCTGAACGACCGGTTCTCGCGTTACTCCTCGTCCGCGCAGCGGCCTCGCAGCGCTGTTGTCGACGAAGAGCTGAGCCATGACGATCTGCCAATAGCGACCCCAGTCGAAATGTCCGCGAATCCCTCCCGCACGCTCGCACATCAGTTCCGGCACCTCGATGTAGATTCGCCACGCTCGACTGCGCCGTTGCCCACCTCAACCTCAACCTCACCCCAAGGCCCGCCCAGCACGTCTAGCCAGAATGCGAGCGCCATGTCCGAGTTGCTCCCCGCAGACGATGGCATGGCCCATCTGCGCATGCGCATCCACGACATCAGGGCCTTAAGCATCTCGGACCAGGAGCGCGCCCGCATGATCCACAACCTGATGACGGAGAAGTACAACCACATGCGGCCAACCTCACCAGCGAGCTTCGTATCGCACGACCGCCCCTTCACCCCGACCTCCGGACAGTCCCTCTTCTCCGACGTCCACGCATCCACGCCGTACTCATCCTCGTCCACCACCGACGTTGCTCCCGACGTCTCGTACAATCTTCGCGACGGCGACACCACCCCGACGTATCGACCGCATCACGACCACACGGGTGCAGACCATGGCGAAGACGAAGAGGACGACAGTGCCGAGGGTGAGCTCGTGCTTGGGTGTCAGCACTACAAGCGCAATGTCAAAGTCCAGTGCTTCCAATGCCACCGCTGGTACACGTGCCGGCACTGCCACGATGCCGTCGAAGACCACAACCTGAACAGGAAGATGACACAGAACATGCTGTGCATGCCATGCGGTACGCCCCAGCCAGCAGCAGAAGTCTGCAACAACTGTGAGACCGAAGCCGCATGCTACTATTGTGACATCTGCAAGCTCTGGGACAACAACAGCAAGAAGAAGATCTACCACTGCCCAGACTGCGGCATCTGCCGGCGAGGAGAGGGTCTGGGCAAGGACTTCTACCACTGCAAGGCATGTACATGCTTTCAGGACAATCTAGACGACACTAACAGTGGTTAGAGCTGCAACGTCTGCATATCCATCTCGCACGCCACCTCGCACAAATGCCTGCCGCGTGCCACAGAGGGCGACTGTCCAATCTGCGGCGATCATCTCTTCACTTCGTCCACCGCCGTAGTCTCAATGCCCTGCGGACACTACCTGCACAAGGGATGCTATAATCTGTACATGCAGACAGCATACAAATGCCCAATTTGCAAGAAGAGTGCTGTGTGTATGGATCTGCAGTGGCAGAAGTTGACTCAGGCAATCCAGGGTCAGCCTATGCCAGAACAATTTGCAAACACCAGAGCGGTCGTCCAGTGCAACGACTGTTCAGCCAAGTCCTCAGTCAAATATCACTGGCTTGGAAACCAATGCGGCACATGCGATTCTTACAACACAAATGAACTTCGCATCTTGAATGGGCCAGAGAGTGAAGAAGCTGCCAACGCGATACTGGATGCCGACCTAGACTCTGGCTCGAAATCACCCGCGAGCGTCAGTTCGCCCTCCTCCCAAGCACCACTTCGTTCGCCTCGATACTATTTCCAACCAGATGAGCCAGAAGAGACATGGCTACCAGGTCAGCTGCCCTCTTTCCCTTTCCAGATGCCACAATTTCCTGGCAGACCGCGCATGCCACAAATGCCTCAGATGCCACAGTTTCCGTCTTTACCACAGTTTCCACCGCTGCCAAACTTTCCACAGATACCGCAATTCCCACAAATGCCTCAGATGCCTCAAATGCCTGATGCTGCACAGCAAATGCTTGAACGTGTGCGTCGGTCATTCGATGCCTATCTCAATCCAACGGGAGACGTTCGAGCAGAAGACGTACCATTCATCGATCTCGGCAGCGACGACCGCACTGAGCGTCCAGCTACAGACGGTACGACGGTTAAGGAACCGTCACTTCCGCAGTACGTCTTGGAACGCTTCACGCAGTCTCTCGTCCGCTTCAGGAACGACCTGAACCCGGCTTTGTTCGAAGAGATCCCGACACTGGACCTCTCAGAAGATCGCGACCCCGAGGGATTGCAGTTTTGGGGTGAAGATGGTGGGCGTTTGAATCGCTTCGTTGCAGGCGACGAAGACGATGAAGAAGACGACAGCAGCAGTGACGATAGCGAACACCGTGATGACGAAGACGACGAAGAGGAATATGTTGAAGTCGATGTTAAAAAGCGCGGCAAGGAGTTCGATTTGCCAGGGCATGTGTAAGGTGCTATTGAGGCGTTCTGGGAAGGCGAAGGATGTGTTACGAATATCGCTCGGGCATTGTTTTGAATAGCAACCTAAAAACTTACGAAGATGCTATGTACAAAATTATGGATACCCAAATAGAGGAACATTGCCGTTGAGCCAATGTTTATCATGTCAGTTGACACTTCCAACCTTGGAAGTTACACAAGCACCAAGCGCATTCTCACGTGTATTGATGGCCCGTGCTCTACGCGCTAAGTAAGCGGCCACACGAGCCGCATTGATTTTCGACCCTCGCGGTTCTTCGAACTCCAAGCCTCAGATTCGCATCCTCATCGTCGACTGACCCCCCGCAGCGAGAACTTCTGTCAGTATGTATTGCGCTCCATGTATTACTTCTAATCGAATTGCTTTGGGCAACTGGCGCAATTCGCTCTTCTAGCTGTCGGGTGCTGTAGTGGGCATTTGCTAACATATTCTCTCTTCAGAAATGGCCCCAACCACCAAGTCCGCCGGCAAGAAGTCTGCCGGAAAGACCGGCCGCAGCGCCATCGCCGATGTCGTCGCCCGCGAATACACCATCCACCTACACAAGCGCGTATGTTGATTCAGTTTTGTGAAGTCCACAGATGGTCTCGCGGAACCTTGGGCGGATGCTCGACCAGGCCGATTACACTGGCTTGAGCATTCACTCTCGGCGACGCAGGCATCGGGCGGAAGACTGAAGAGCACATAAGGCTAATACATCGGGTATAGGTTCACGGTGTCAGCTTCAAGAAGAGGGCCCCCAGGGCTGTCAAGGAGATCCGCGCTTTCGCTAAGCAGGCTATGGTATGTGGCATCTGTCTAAGATCTAATCACCACTGGCAAGCGCGCCATGTGCGAATGCTGCCAGGGCGTCGTCAATTGTACGAACTCGGGGCTAACTCTTTCTTTCTAGGGCACCAACGATGTCCGCCTAGACCCCCAGCTTAACAAGAAGGTCTGGGAGTCCGGTATCAAGGGCGTTCCTTTCCGTCTCCGTGTCCGCATTTCCCGTAAGCGTAACGACGAGGAGGGCGCCAAGGAGAAGCTCTACTCCTACGTCCAGGCCGTCAACGTCAAGGACCCCAAGAGTCTGCACACCCAGATCGTCGAGGATGCTTAGAGGACTCTTAGCAATGAGGGAAAGCATGGTGTGCATATCAAAAGCATGGCGTTCCGGCGGGTTGTGCTGAGTAGCTACTAAACATATCTAGAGCGAAAGGCTGGTGAAATGATACCTCAATGATAGATCATGCCCCGCCACGTTTGATGGACTTTGAAGACTTTCGATTGCCCTAGCTTTCCCTTTGCCGAATTCAGTGATGTACTCAATACGCAGTGATCGCGGTGAACCACAATCCCGAGGTCTCACCGGAACTAACAACCTAGTGGAAATCGTTCAATATCTCAGCTGATTACAGAGCACATCACTTCAGCTGAACGATCGCTTAGCGAACTGGGACTTGATGTTCGGCTCTTCGCGTTTTCAAGAGTACCTTGCATAAGCGGCTCTTCATAGCTCGGCCCTGGGGGGGAGCCGAACATCGTTGCTTACCCAAGCCTTGGACTCTGTTTCGGCACAACAGTTGCTCCACTACATGCATGATACTAGACAAGAGAGAGTATATAGGGCTACTTCCAGCATCCAGAATACATATCTACCACCTTCAACAAACCTTGTCGGCAAACAATACTGACGTCAGATACCCGTCTTACCCCACGCCTGCAGTATAACAGACATCAACTTCTGTATTCCATCCTCTGTTACCCCAACTATCCTACCACACGAGTAACTTCCTCCCCAAATTACACTCGAAAATATGGTGAACTTCAATATAGCATACACCTCGCGCATTAATCCCGCCGGCGCGACACCCGTGCTCAACGAAGCACAGATCTGGGCTGGCCTGCAGCGCAAGATACGTTTCGCTCAAGAATTCGTCCCTGTGATTGAGAGCTGCGAGGTGCTTGAAGAGAAAGATGGAGTGGTAACTAGGGACGTCAGATTTAAGAAGGGAACAGGCCCCAAGGATCAGGCCAAGGAAGTCGTTAGAAGCTACTGGCCGAGTTGGGTAAGTGGAACTTACTCGTAAAGCCTACGCATGAAGCACGATGAACAAGACTGCGATTACTCAACCTGAAATGGGGTTTGTGCTGACGGTATACAAAGGTTGACTTCGAGCAAGAAGACGGAAGCCATGTTCGCAACATCATCTCCGATGGTCCGTCTGGCAAGATCGAGGACTTGAACATGACTTATGCTTTTGAGTGGAAAGTACCGAATGTTCAAGAGGGAACTCCAGAGGCGGAAAAGGAGATGCAGGGACTCAAGGGGGTAAGTACTTCCGCTCATTATCTCTCTTTGTCTGGAATGGTGGACAAGAGCTATACTGGTGTTGCGCGAAATACTAACGCTGACACAGATGGCTAAGAAGGCAGTTGAGAGCAGTATCGATGCGATTCGGGAGATGGTGAAAGATGGCAGAATCAAAGCATAAGACCTATTGACCAGACGAAGAGAGGCTACGTGTCCACAGATTATCCTCCAACATTACCAGGCAGTGAACGAAGCAGTTATGCAATAGTAGCATCAGCTACATCTTGTCTTCCCCACATTAACGTTACAATGCAGAACATCTGGGTCCAACCATCTTACAATATAGCCTGATCTACCATCTTCCTGTTCTCTGTCTCGAACACCTCCAACATATACATGATACCCGCTGCCATACGTGCTTCCGTGAACGAATCTAACAGACCCTCCTGTTCTAACAGTGTCACAGTGAGTAGAGTATAGACGAACCGAGAAGATAGCGAGATATTGCATGATTCCGCATCTCTTTTCAAGCTATCATCAGTGATGATTGAGGAAGCTTTAGACCTGTGAACTTGCCCGTTCATGTCCCGGCCTGTTGTAAGATAATTTAGACCTCTCGTGAGAGTTCTTCGCATGTCGCTGAGTACTTGGGAGGACGAGGTCCGACCACACGCCTGGCACGTACACTTAAAGTGCAGTATCCGGTGCCGATCGTTCCTAGTCCTGCAATTGAAATACGGTTCGTAGCAAAAGTAGATCTCGTCGCCCACGCCAATGTCACAGGTCGCATAGAGGCGGATGCGATCGCCAGGTTGAACCTGGTCATGCAACTTGGAGTTGGGAAGGCAAGAATGGTTGAATCGAGAAAGCAACGGGAAGAATCCGTGAACCTTGCCCGTGCCAGATCGTGCGGGAAGAGCAAAAGAATTCTCCGCAAAGGCCGTCTCTGTGGTGGGAAAGAATTCTGTAGCATTGTATCGCATGCTGCAGAATATGGCCTTTTCATTTTCCGGCAGTGCAAGCAAGGCTGCGAGTACATCCCGTTCCTGGATCATCCAATGTGGCTTCTGGATAACGAATAGAGGTGTTTCTTGAAGTATCACATTTCCTTTGCAAATATTTCGGGTGGCAAAAGCTCCCCATCCTTTTCCGGACGACACACTGAGTCTGAAAGGTGCATTGTGGGGTATGGGTATGTTGTTGTAGGCTGACGGTGGGGTTAGGTTATGCGTAGGAAGCGATGCGTTCCTCGGATTGACTCACGATGGGTGTTGTCCATAAGTTTTAACTTTGCCTTGGCTTTACAGAGCCGGGATTTCTACGTTCAGGTTGTAAACGGTTCGTCGCATCAAAGTTTGTCAATGGCACACATGTTGTTAGGCGCTGACTGGCGCCTGGCTGCAGATGGATGGTTGACCATGCCTTTGCGGCACAGTCGTAATGCAGTATCAGCGATTGGCTGTGGCTTTCTGACAAGGAATATTGACGAGGAAAGAGATTATGCAAGGAAAGCCCTTGATGGATGAGGGCACCAACTATGACTACTTGTCGATGTTGTACAGAACTTCACATCACATGAGAAGCGAGAAGTTCTAGTATGTGTGTAACTTCTCCATTTCCTTAGGGCGCTGCACACTCTTCCAGGTCGAAGGAGCGCTTTTCGCGGATCATGCATTGGGTATCTGGATACCGTAACTATGGGTTGTAGGCCTGGGATGATCTCAGGACCCGGGCGCCCAAACCGGGGGTTGGCGAATTGAACTTGAGTCGAGGCGTGAGGGACACTTGTTACTTTTCTCGCAAATGCAAGCCACCATATGTCTTACATGTATCCAAGACGGACTGTTAAATGGAGCTTCCGTCCGTGTCCAATCTATCCGTAGCGACGACTGTCACGAGCGACCAGAGCGGGTAGATAGCGAACGCCAGCCACAGACTTCGGCTTTGATGATAATGGATGCAAAGCTGTACCCAACGTTGTAGTTCTCTAGATGCTGCCTTGTCAGTTGATGACCTCGTCGTGGTAGCAGATACATGTGCGAGGAGAGCCGTTCTTGTGCATTCGCCAGCGACGGATGAGCATGTCATGTGTCGTGAGTGTACCGAAGCAGATGCTTGGGCTTTTGCGCGGAGTTGATGGTATGGAGGAAGATGCAGGGCAGCAGCCGATCGAAGGTGGAGCACTTAGCGTTAGTGCTTGTCTCTCGGCACGTTCCAGTTGACAAACGCGACTTCACCGCGAAACCCGTGCCTCTTCTGCGACGTCAGCGTCTGAAACACCCACCACTCCGAGCAGCTAGGAAGACAGTCTTGATCACGGCCGAGCAATCCCCGACTACAAACAACCTCGACCACAGCCCGACGAGCGTGCCCGCACAAACTCTCCGCCGCCCAAGTGCCCCACCTTTGTCTGTACACAACTTCTGCAAGGCAACGTACCTTTGCGCGCTCGCTCTCCACCCACGCCCAACGCGCCAATACGCAGAGAAGAAGCTGAGCCGACGCTTGAGCTTCTTGGCGAATTAGAATATACTTCAAGGCTGATTGGGAGCTTTTCCCGCCGCGCTGCAGCCCGCCATGTCTCTGTCAATCGAAGAGCTCGACGCCACCGTGCGCGCCTTCTATGAGGGTCGCGGCGACACGGTAGGTTTCCACGCAACGTCTGAGTAGGGCATGTGGTGCGGACATGGCTAACACTTCATCTTGTACAGCAAAAGCAAGCTCAGGCTACGCTGAACCAGGTAGGGGCTCTCCGCCCGCAGTGTTTACAGACTCGTCCAGCTGATATTTGCATAGTTCAAAGAGAACCCTGACGCATGGCTCCTGGTCGACAAGATCTTATCCGATGCGCAATACCCGCAGACCAAGTGTGAGTTCAGCGACGTGGTAGAAGGCTGGTGGCCATGGTGCTAACCATCGGCAGATCTCGGACTACAGGTTCTCGACAATGTTATCATGACTAGGTGGAAGGTACTGCCCCGCGACCAGTGTCAAGGTATGTCACGTCACACTCGCTATCCGAGTGCTGCTAACTGGATCAGGAATCCGAAACTTCATTGTGAACTTCATCATCCAGCTGTCCAACAACGACGACAGCCGTCGCACCGAGCGTACCCTCCTAAACAAGCTCAACCTCGTCCTCGTCTCCGTCCTGAAGCAGGAGTGGCCCCACAACTGGCCGACTTTCATCAACGAAATCATATCATCGTGCCATAGCAGTTTGGGGATATGCGAGAACAATATGGTTATCCTGCGACTTTTGTCCGAGGAGGTCTTCGACTACTCGGAGGAGCAGATGACTTCGGCTAAGCGAAAGGAGCTCAAGCAGAGCATGTGCGACGAGTTCACCGCCATCTACCAGCTCTGCTCAGAGGTTCTGCGGACAGCCACCGAGGCTGCTCTGATCAAGGCCACCCTGGAAACCTTACTGCGCTTCCTCAACTGGATCCCTCTAGGCTACATCTTCGAGACACCACCGAGTGGCCAGAGCCTGATTGAAACTTTGCGCAGTCGGTTCCTCGAAGTTCCCGATTTCCGCAACATCACCCTGAAGTGCTTGACTGAGATCGCCGGCCTGCACACGGAACCCGCATACGACGACAAGCTCGTTCAGATGTTCACCGAGACACTGACGGCCATTTCCAAGATCATTCCCCTCTCACTGGACCTGAAGAGCACATACTCTTCAAGCAATGGCCGAGACCAGGAGTTCGTCTTAAACCTTGCGCTCTTCCTGACAAACTTCTTCACCATGCACTTGAACGTCATCGAGAACCTCATGAACAGGGACTTTCTTACGCATGGTCACTTTTACCTTATCCGTATAAGCCAGATCGACGATCGTGAGGTCTTCAAGATCTGCCTGGAATACTGGACCAAGCTCGTCTCAGAGCTGTACGACGAGATGCAGGCGCTCCCAATAACCGACATGAACCCTCTCCTAAACATGGGTATCCCAGGCAACGGTGCTCGCGAGCTGGCCAACTATCCTCTGCGAAAGAACAAGTACACCGAAATTCTTTCCAACCTCCGAACAGTCATGATCGAGAAGATGGTCAGGCCTGAGGAAGTCCTCATTGTTGAGAACGACGAGGGCGAGATTGTCCGTGAATTCGTGAAGGAGAGCGATACGATCCAGTTGTACAAGTCTACTCGAGAATGTCTCGTCTTCCTTACCCACTTGGATGTTAACGACACCGAGCAAATCATGTCGGAGAAGTTGGCTCGCCAGGTCGACGGTTCAGAGTGGTCATGGGCCAACTGCAATACCCTTTGCTGGGCTATCGGTTCCATCTCTGGCGCCATGAACGAGGAGACAGAGAAGCGCTTCTTGGTCACTGTGATCAAGGACTTGCTTGGACTGACTGAGATGAAGCGAGGAAAGGACAACAAGGCTGTCGTGGCCAGTAACATCATGTACATTGTCGGTCAATACCCTCGATTCCTCAAGGCCCACTGGAAGTTCCTCAAGACCGTTGTCAACAAGCTATTCGAGTTCATGCACGAGACCCACGAGGGTGTGCAAGACATGGCTTGCGATACATTCATCAAGATTGCAAACAAGTGCCGACGACACTTTGTTGCTCTTCAGCCTGGAGAGACCGAGCCGTTCATCGACGAGATCGTTCGTAACCTGAGGAAGATCACCGCGGATCTCTCGCCCCAACAAGTCCACACTTTCTACGAGGCCTGCGGTTATATGATCAGCGCGCAAGGACAGAAGAGCATGCAGGAGCGCTTGATTGCCGATCTGATGGCTTTGCCAAACTCTGCCTGGGACAACATCATCGCTCAAGCTAACCAGAACCCCGCATGCCTCCAGGACTCAGAAGTCATCAAGATTGTCGGCAACATTATGAAGACTAACGTCGCAGCATGCGGTTCGATCGGATCCTACTTCTACCCTCAGATCGGCCGGATATACTTCGACATGTTGACAATGTACCGCGCGAGCTCACAGCTTATTGACGAAGCTGTCCAACGAGAGGGCAACATTGCGACAAAGATGCCCAAGGTTCGCGGCCTCCGTACGATTAAGAAGGAGATTTTGAAACTCATCAACACCTATGTTGAGAAGGCCGACGACCTGGAAATGATCCACAACAACATTGTGCCGAAGCTGCTAGAAGCCGTTTTGATCGACTACAAGAACAATGTTCCCGACGCTCGTGAGGCAGAAGTATTGAATGTTATGACGACGATTGTCAACAAGCTACATGTACGTTGGAGACCCAATCTGAGCAAACACATGGTTGGACTCGCTCAGTCACTGCTAGACTGTATGCTAACCTTTTTTCCACAGAGCATGATGGAGGATCAGATCATCAACATTATGGATAGCGTCTTCGAATGCACGTTGGACATGATCAACAAGGACTTCTCGGAATATCCAGAACACCGTGTCGAGTTCTTCAAGCTTCTGCGCACCATCAACCTTCGCTGCTTCCCCGCTCTGCTGCGACTTGATGCACGATCATTCAAGTTCGTCATTGACTCGTGCATGTGGGCAAGCAAGCACGACAACCGCGAGGTCGAGAGCGCCGGTCTTTCCATGTGCTTCGAGCTTGTTTCCAACATGGCCGAAACAGACCAGCAAACGTGCAACACCTTCTTCCAGACGTTCTTCACGACTATCCTCCAGGACGTCTTCTTCGTGGTTACCGATAGCGACCACAAAGCTGGTTTCAAGTCGCAGTCGATGTTATTGGCCAAGATGTTCTGGCTGGTCGACTCAGACAAGCTGCAGGGTCCCATCTACACGTCACCGGACATGGCGCCAGCAGGCACACCGAACCGAGAGTTCCTACGAAACTTTGTCGGCAACCTGTTGGCGACTGCCTTCCCCAACCTCCAAACGTAAGTCATGCCTACCCCTTTGTATATCTCCCCACTGACCAGTCTCAGCGCCCAAATCGCATCGTTCATTGATGGACTATTCGCGACCAACTCTGACCTTAACCGCTTCAAGATCATTCTGCGCGACTTCCTGATTTCCTTGAAGGAGTTCTCTGGTGACAACGCAGAGTTGTTCCTTGAGGAGCGTGAGCAGGCCGCAAAGACGGCGAAGGAGCAAGAGCGCGAACGAGCCATGAAGGTTGGTGGTCTCCTGAAGCCTTCGGAGATGGATGACGATGAGTTGTGACTTGACGTTGAGTTGGATGCAAACGTGGCCACGCGCACGCCCTACGATAGCGAACGCGCTCCCGAGTCTGCAGATAGTAAGCACTCCGACGAGGGCCTCGATGGATGGGACATGTATGGCTTGTGAGTGCCAAGGGCTGTAGTGACTGAAGAAACGGTCGCGACGCTGCGTTGGATGGGGAGCATAGAGCTAGTTGTGTCGGCAAAGTTTCGAGGAAAGGAAAATGGTTTCGTTCCGGTCTAATACCCTATAGCCCCTTTACTTCTTCGTTTGACGCATGGATATATAGCTGGCATGGGCGTAGCCTGGCTTGGCTTGGCTTACAGACTAAAACTGACAGGAGCGTTGTAGGCGTCAAGGCAACCTCGTGACGAGGGCGGAGAATAAATCTCATGTACGCACTTACCTGCTACTTCCATTGCCTTGGATGCTACGTTGCGGCTATTACGCATGTGCATTTAACCCTCCCTCCCGGGCTGTCCCACTTTGCACCTGGATGTTCGTCGAGTCGGATGGAGTCAGTAGCATCATGTAGCATGATTTTGCTTTGGAGAGTCATGCCTTCCCGTATAGATAGACCCACATGCCGATGAGCCTCGATGATGGCTGAGGCAGCGCGGGCGAACATGATGGGCGGCGTTTGCATCGGCTGTCGCGATCAAGTATCGCGGAGATGCTTTGGGTGCGGTTGAGCTACCTGACTGAGCTAGCAGGAGCAACCATTCGCCCTTACGTAACCCGGCGGCCCTGCCACTACAACGTCGAAAGCGTCGATTGGGCGATTTCAGCCCTTCCAGCACCCTAGCACCTCCTGCGGAACTAATATTCGGCAGAATAACCGCAGGCGACACTTCCCCTGTCCAATGCCATCGACCTAACGATATCAGTCCGTGAGCAGTTGCTGAACCTCGTGGCGGCTATACGCACGCTGATTCGCCCGCGCACTACCAGTCGTCTGAACGACATGGGCACTCTGCTCTCCTGCCAGCGTATGCACAATCTCGTGGCCTTCCTACAATGAGTCGTCGGTGGCGTCGTCCAGCCTGGCCCCTCATTCGGCATCTTCCAAGTACCTGCTAACACGCTGTCCGACCAGGCCCAAGCGAGTCTATGAATTGATCGGTCCAACTGCAGGGTACCGCCAGCTACATCGTGAGTGACTTCACTTCTCGACTTCCCTACCAACTACGCACGGCCATTCTTTGGGCTGTCACCAGCAAGCCTCAGCACATCTTGATCTTTTCTCTCGTCTCCACTGCCAAATAGGCGGCGGCTGACGACCACACCTCTGTCATCGCGGGTCCTGTATGGTTGGATCTGCACCGCAGCCCGGAACAGGATCCATCGCTTGTGCATCGTATGCGCATTGCCGTTAAGGCTTGGAGAAGAGCACGTTTGAATTTCTCTTGACTGCTGGCATCATGTACGTCTCCCCCTCATATGGAGACCCTTCAACCCCGCCCCTTGATGGTTTTGAGAAAGACAGCCTCGTCGACAAGTCTTGCATCCAAAGAAAACACTACTGACTCAGCACGCTTCTCCAGGAAGTTCGGGAAACACATCCAAAAAAGGCAACTGGAAATTCCAGAATACGCCGCCAGCTTTGTCGACTACAAAGCACTCAAGAAGGTCCATACACCTTCCATATCGCAGGGACTTCACTAACCGTGCAATCTGTAGCTTATCAAAAAACTTAGCGCTACTCCAGTGATACCACCGCAGAGTGAGGGCCTTCATCATGAATCCCTGGATCCGCAGTCGTCTTTACAAGCCAACAAGGCCACTTTTTTCTTTCGAGTCGTAGGTGTTTGTGCTCGCAACAAATGCATAAATTCTTACTTGGTACATAGGAACGTGAGCTCGAGAAGGTCAACACATTCTACTTGCAGAAAGAAGCAGAGGTATGTTTCAGTCGTTGTGTGCTGGAGGATAAGTGCTCACCATGGTCGCAGTTGCGTCTGCGCTTGACCACGCTTCTCGATAAAAAGAGAGTCATGCAACAACACCCGCAATCCGTCTCCAAGACATCGTCGCGATATGTCGCCCTCGAAGAGGGACTAAAACAGTTTAGCATGGATCTCAACAAGCTTGAGGTGATTGGTCCGCATGCATTTTGGGGGTTCCGACACTAACCTGACTCAGCAATTTGTGGAAGTGAACGAAACAGCCTTCTCAAAGATTCTCAAGAAGGTTTGAAACACCCCTCCTTGCCGCCATCGACACGCTAACGCTTCCATAGTGGGACAAAACATCCAAAGTTCGTCAAAACCACCTGCGTAATTATCGACATTGGCTGACTTAATGGCAGTCAAGGGAAAAGCAACTGTACCTTTCGCGCGCCGTCGAGGTCCAACCATGCTTCAACCGAGAAGTCATCAGCACACTGTCCGACCAAGCGACCCAAGCACTCCTTGACTTTTCGGGATGGGCTGAAGGCGAAGGGGTACAAGCACCCCATCCCGCAGCCGAACCACGCGTCTCCGAACCCGCATTCGAAGCGAAGCTCGAGCTCGACAACCAATTCGTGCAAGCCATCAACACCGCAAACCAAGGCAAGATAGAAGAATGCCTCGCCCGCCTGTCGACCCTTCCTGATGCACGCGACCACATCTCTAGAGCGTTTCTCAGCACCGTTGCAGAAGCGCCAGAATCTGCGCTGAGGTTACTACTCGACTCGAACCTCGTGAATCTTGAGCAAGAGGACGAAATCAACGAGCGAAACTGCCTTCACAAATCGGCCATCAGCGGGAGGATTGAAGTGCTTAAGCTTGGTCTATCTAGCAACGTAGATGTGCATGCGACCGACGTATACGGCAGGATACCATTGCATTACGCCTGTATGCATGGATATGTAGAGCTGGTACAAGCACTCATCAACGCCGCTCCGGAAACGGTGAACTTCCGTGATCAAGACAGTTTTACACCCTTGATACATGCCATTGTACACTCGAAGCTCGCTTGTGTGGAGATACTCCTTTCGAAAGGCGCCAATCTTACGCGCCTGGGGCCCGGAGAACATGTGCCGCTCAATCTTGCATGCCAGTATGCATCGTTGGAGATTCTGGAGCTTCTTCTACAAAGATCGGCTGAGATGCTTTCGGACGCGGAAGGCCTGTTTCCACAACACCTGGTAGCACGATCGGGTAAGACACCCGAAGCGCTCTTGATGCTGCAAAAATACGGCGCAGATCTCGACCAACCAGACAAGCTTTATCAATGGACGCCTCTCTTTCACGCTGCGAGCGAGGGTCATGTGGAGTGTCTCAAGACGCTACTTCAATGCCAGGCCGACGTAGACATTGTGGATGAGAAAGGCCTATCGGCCATGTACTACGCGACATGGGAGGGGCATCTAGAGTGCATGAAACTACTCGCTTCTGTAGGACGTGGAGTCGGACTGATGACGCAGAAACAAGTTTCTCCTCAAATATCCTCTCAACTGTCTAGCTCGATGCCCACAGCCATGGACATTGAAGGCGACCCCGATGGCATACCCGAGTTCATCCTACCACCTCCAATTATACCGTTCCGAAGATACGGACACAACTTCCTCGATACGAAGACATTTGTAGTCATCAGCTTCGAGAAGGTGGGCAAAGAGGCGATTCGCTTCTACGACGAATCGAAATATCCCGCTGCAAGGCTTACGATCTCATCAAAAAGCTCCGATCTCATACCACGCAACATTCTGCTACCCATACAAGACGAGTTCAAGGTCATCTCTTTCCAAATCGAGAATCTCGACACCTTCTCCATCGACTTCGACGTGTACCCAACAATAGGATCAAAGGTTATTGCTCGCAGCGTAGCCTCTTCAAAGGTATTTACAGAACGCTCAAAAAGTACTGGACGATGGCATCTCGAGTTGTTCGACCCGAGACTGCGAGCGATTGGCAGAGTCACTTTCGACTTCCAAGTAGTAAAGCCTTTCCACGGCATTCCGCTCGAGATTACCCACTTTGCGACCTACTGGAAGGCTACTAGTCAGCTTGACTCACAGCCTCATACGCTTATCACTGGCTCGAGCCTATCTGGTGAATACGTGCGCCTGTTTGTCCAACTGACTGCTGATGGTATACCGGTGCTGCATCCGAGATGGAAAGTCAGCCATCACGGACTGGAAGTGCCGGTCAACATACTCACATATGCGCAATTCGCAGCGATTGGTGTTCAGGAAACAACCGCGGCCGCAAACCAGCTTGCTGCAGAATTACACAATACTAGCTCGGTAGACATACCGAACATCTACCAAATCATGGCGTCCTCGTTCATTACATTGAATGACGCCTTGTCAGCACTACCGGCTCACATCCATGTTGAGCTGCATGTTCTTTTCCCGTCACGAGCTGAAGAGGAACGTCTCAAGCTTGGTCCCACACACGACATGAACGCTTTTGCAGACAAGATCCTCTCGGTAGTCTTCGAACATGCACGTACACTGAGGGAGCAAGGTGCGGGCGAGATAGACGGTACATTGAGGAGTGTGCTATTCAGCTCTTTCAACCAGGACATATGCACAGTCATCAACTGGAAGCAGCCGAACTGTGAGCATGGCACTTGTAGAAGGATACATAGCGAATGCTAACTCTGGAACAGACCCAGTCCTTCTCTGCAACGAGCTCGGTGCGGATAGTCCTCAGTCACCATCAGGAAATACACACACCATCCAAAGCAGCGGTCGCACAACGACGTCTGTCAAAGAAGCTGTACAGATCGCTAGGGACAACAACTTCATGGGCTTGATATGTAGCTCGCGTCTACTGGTAAGTGGCCTGTAAAATGCCATATGGTTCGTCTCTAACGAAAACTAGTCGCTCGCTCCTGCCCTCATTGAATCGATCAAGACGGCAGGGCTTGTCCTTGTCACCGACATCACGGACTCCCCTGACGATGATCCTGCCCAACCCGTAAACCTCCATGTTGCGAATCCCCGCCGACAGAACACACCAGACGGAGTCGATGGATATCTGAAGGGCAACGGCGTACTCTGTTTCAACGAGAGTGTCGATATGTAGAATACCCATGATGCATAGATGGGCGATAACGCAGTTGTAATGCGGTTCTGGCGTTGCGTAATAGACTGAATATCCTGCGGAGGAATGACTATATCACGGAGAGGGCGGCGGACATGGTACCTTTTGTTGCAGACTGCTAGTTGCTAGACGGAGTTTCTTGTCGTGTGCAGCTTTCCCTGGCTTCAGACGCTTCGTTTGTCTTTTTATGGACGTAGGATCTTGGTCAAATTCCATACATGAGCGAATGCATTCTGACCAACAAACATGGTAGTTGAGTAGTGTGCATGAGCCTGTGGTGCCAATTCGGCAGTGTCGATGCTGGCCGCAAACCGACAGGGGTGTGGCGTCCGGGATCCGATTCGCGCTGCGCCTTCATCAAAAAATGTCGAACGACGACATTTGTGGCTAGAAGCGGTCTGTTGCCGCTTGTCGCTCGCTTTCGCATCTCTGTCGGAGGCCCAGAGACTTTACAGTGCTTGGACTCTGCCGACCATGGTATAAACATAATGTCGACCCTGAGCGCCCTCTCTTCTCCGCTCCTCCGAAGGACGTGGATCTGCCGAGCTTGTATACGATCGCAGCGAAAGACGATACCGCAACGATATGGCTTGTGGCAACAGCAAAGCACCTTAGCAGGACAGAATACAATCGCGAACAGCATAGGATCGCAGAGGACATTTGCAAGCCAAGCAAACGAGGCCGCCAATGCCACGGCCAAAGCTGTGGGGAGGAGCCCCAAGAGCAGCAAGAGAAGGAGGAGGCTGCTGATAGCTGGAGGTGGACTTGCAGCCGGTGCAGCAGTCGTCATAGTAAATGAGGACGCGAAACATGCATACGTGGCAGCACAGCGAAGCTGCAGAGTGATTACGACCCTGGTGCTCAACATCCGAGAGTATGTGTATAGTTGAGCGCAACGAAACGAGTCATGGCTAATACATAGTTTTGTGCAGTTACCGCAACGTACTCAAGCGCGACGACGAAGCAGACTACAAAGAGCAACTCAAAGCCTGCCACCTACGATGCGCCAAACGTACCCTGCACACACTCGAGAAGAATGGCTCCATCTTCATAAAGCTGGGACAGCATCTGAGCAGCATGAACTACCTCCTGCCGAACGAATGGTGCGATACCTTCATACCGCTGCAAGACAAATGCCCGGTCTCGTCGTTCGAGTCCATACAAGACATGTGCCGACGAGACACGGGCCTTGAGCTCTCCGATTTCTTCTCGGAATTCGAACAACAGCCCATAGGCGCAGCCTCGCTCGCCCAAGTACACCGGGCAACCGTTCGTGAGACGGGTCAGAAAGTCGCCGTCAAAGTGCAACATCCGGCCTTGGACGAATGGGCCAAACTCGATCTGGCTTTGACGAGCTTCTCGTTTACGACGCTCAAGCGCTGGTTTCCCGAATACGATCTAACCTGGCTGTCGGATGAGATGCAGCTTTCCCTCCCACAAGAACTTGATTTCACCCTCGAAGGTAAGAATGCCATACGTGCGCGAGAATACTTCTCCCATGTCGGCGATGTACCTGTCGTGATACCCAAAGTTCTTTGGGCGAAGCGCCGGTTACTCGTCATGGAGTACGTATCAGGATTTCGAACAGACGACCTCAAGAGTTTGGATGAACATGGGATTGACCGAGATGAGGTATCAGCAGCACTGGCTAGGATATTCAACGAGATGATCTTTGGCAGAGATGCGCCGCTGCATTGCGATCCCCATGGTGGAAACATTGCTATACGGCACAACCCCGCTCGATCAGGCAAGGCCAACTTTGACGTGGTGCTTTACGACCACGGTCTCTATCGCGATATCCCCTTGCCGTTGCGACGCAACTACGCCAAACTCTGGCTCGCCGTCTTGGACGCCGACGAAGCTGGTATGCGCAAATACGCGTACCAGGTGGCAGGGATCAAGGAAGAACACTTTCCTCTGTTTGCCTCTGCGATTACAGGCAGAGACTACACGGTATTGGCGAAGAAGGAGAGTGGCACCGGCGGTGTGATGACAAGCAGGACGAGCGAAGAAAAGAAAGTGATTGGAGATGCATTGGGAGAGGGGTTACTGGAGAGTCTTATTGAGCTGCTTGGACAGGTTCCGAGGGTGATTTTGCTGATTTTGAAAACTAATGATTTGAGTAAGTCGTTGTCCCACGTGTCGACCAAGCACGTATATTGACTCTTGTTGCAGCACGCTCCCTAGACGAAGGTTTGCATACGCGCCAAGGTCCCATGCGTACGTTTCTTATACTCGCCCGATACGCTAGTCGCACGGTGTACGAAGAGAGTTTAGACAACCTCAACGGCAGCGTGCTCTGGCCGAGCAACTTTCTTAGCTGGCTGGGCGCGTGGACAAGGCACATGCGAGTTGAGATGCAGTTGAGTGGATACGAGACATATCTTAAACTGAGAGCGCTGTTAGGTATAAGGAGGGTTGAGATTGGGGATAGTTTCCGGGAGTAGTTTGGCGACTATCAAAATCAGACTTGAACATGATGTTTTATCTTGGGGCTGGTTTGGGCTGGAAAGGCTTGTGCGCGGCGAGAGTGGTTTGCTTTGAAACTTGACACACGTGTGCATGTGGCGGTGCAGGATGACAGTGAAGCGACGGCAACACGGAACACACGGAACGTGGTTGGGCCTGACTGGTACATGTGGCGGTGCCGTTTACCCAAGAACGTGGTGGGCTTGGGTGTGGCTCGTGTCCAAGACTGCCATTCGTCTTGGTGTCTGACTGGCTGTTTGCAGTGTGTTTGAGGCGTGGTCGTCTGATGTGGTGCAGCTTCTGGGCCCAGAAGGTCGAAACATGCAGTGGGGAGGGGTATCAAGGATGTGTAGATGGTAGTAGAGACGGTCCCAGCAGCGGGCGAGGCAGAAGACATGTGGTTGAGGGATAAGTAGTTGTTTCGGTCCATGCTGCATGGACGTGCTAGTGGGCGGCGACAGGGAGGCAGAGAGCGGTTTGACATCATCGATGCCATGCACCGCGAGCGCGACGGCAGTCTTGACCAAGACGCGCACGCCCACGTGGAGCAGGACTGCACCAGACGCCGTCTTGCTACTCTGCAGAGGCGCGCAAGACGTCGCCTGGCAGACGAGATAGACGGAGACTCTGGGTCGGCGGCAGTTGGTAGCACTTGAGCAGTTCGCATCGGCCGACACAAGCTGCGGGGCAGGCGCCAAGGCAGCAGAAGGCATCCTCGCAGAATCGCATCGTCGACGCCGCACGCTCAACGCCGTAGCCGCAGCCGCAGCCGCTGGGGGTGGCATCGAGAGCACTCGCAGGCGCAGCGTCGTGGCAGCGATTGCAAAGGATTGTATAAGCGATCAGCATCGCAGGCCGGAAGCTCCTCGGGCAGCGCCGCGCAGGCCCGCCGCCTTTGCATTTGCCTTTGCCTTTGCAGACTGCGCACGGGCGCCCTTCGCACAGCCTCCTCCAGTACCTGTACTGTACCCTCGTCGCTCCGCCGCAGCCAACCCAGACTCGCCAGACTCGCCAGACATCACCACGCACCCCCAACGACAAGAGAAGAGGCCCCCTTGCCCACTGCGAGCTCTGAGAGCCGCCCCTCGACCTCCGCCTCCGCCCGGCCGCCCCTCTGTGCATCCGCGACCGCCTGTTTGCGCTGCACCACCGCGCATCATGGACGGCGCTGGCCAGCCCAACCTGCGCATCACCAGTACGTCTCACCCCCGGCCCCGGCCTCACCTGGGCTCCAGCACCGCACTGCACCACACCGCACCGCTCCGCACTAACATGCCGCAGTCATCGCCGCCGATGGGCTCTACAAGCGCGATGTCTTCCGTACGTATGCCCTGGACAGGCCCGACGTCGTCATGGCGCTCATGCATGTGCTGCAGGATTTCCGGACCCCTTCGCCGTGGCCACGATCAATGGCGAGCAGACGCGCACCACGAGCGTCATCAAGAAGACGCTGAATCCCTACTGGAACGAGAGCTTCGACATGTACGCTGCCCTGCCCTGCCCTGCGCCTTCGCCGCACCCGCACCCGCACCCGCCCTCGCACCATGCCACGCTAACACCCACACAGGAAAGTCAACGAGGAGAGTGTCCTGGCCGTTCAGATCTTTGACCAGAAGAAGTTCAAGAAGAAGGACCAGGGCTTCCTGGGCGTCATCAATGTCCGCATCGGCTCGGTAATAGACCTCGACGCGGGCGGGGATGGTAGGCCTGATCCGTGCCAGTCCTGCATCATCTGCTAACAGCCTCTCAGAGATGCTCACGCGCGACCTCAAAAAGTCAAACGACAACATGGTCGTCCATGGCAAGCTGATCCTCAACCTCTCCACTAACCTCACCACCCCCATCAGCCAGGGAGCCCAGAACGCCACCCGTCCGACCGCATCCCCGCATCCGTCCGTAAACGGTGGCATCCCTGGCGCTGTAGCAACCCCACAACAGTCGACGACGAACCTTCATCCTCCTGACGTATACCCCGGTCAGCAACGACCCTCCGTCGCCGGCCAACCCGCTGCCCAGCGCCTCAGTCAAGCGCCTCCAGCAGGCCCGCCAACCGGCCCGCCAGCAGGTCCAGGTCCCGCGCCGAATGGAGCAGCGCCAGCTCGCAACAGTGGCGGTGCATACAGTGCTTTCGAGGACGCCCAGGGAAGATTGCCAAACGGCTGGGAGCGTCGGGAGGATCATCTGGGGCGAACCTACTACGTCGACCACAACACTAGGCAAACCACCTGGATCAGGCCCGGCGCAGGTTTCAATGAGGCTGACCAGCGCCGAGATGTAGCTGCGCAGACCCAGCAGGAGCGCATGCGTCACCAGAACCGTATGTTGCCTGAAGACAGGACCGGCGCGAACTCGCCCACTCTCACCGACCGTCAACCATCACCACCTGCTGGCTCAGTCAATGCTGCAAGCATGATGGCAACAGGAGCGACTACTGCTGGAACAGGAGAGCTCCCGTCCGGCTGGGAACAACGGCATACACCCGAAGGCCGACCATACTTCGTTGATCACAATACGCGAACGACGACATGGGTGGATCCTCGCCGACAGCAATACATCCGCATGTACGGTGGGCAGGCCGCCAACGGCAGCACCATCCAGCAACAGCCCGTCTCTCAACTTGGGCCGCTGCCATCAGGATGGGAAATGCGCCTCACCAACACAGCCAGAGTATACTTTGTGGATCACAACACGAAGACAACCACCTGGGACGACCCAAGATTACCGTCTTCATTGGACCAGAATGTACCTCAGTACAAGCGCGACTTCCGTCGCAAGCTGATCTACTTCAGGTCGCAACCTGCACTGCGCATTGTTAGTGGCCAATGCCATGTCAAGGTGCGGCGAACGCACATCTTCGAAGATTCATACCACGAGATTATGCGCCAAAGCGCCGCAGATCTCAAGAAGCGACTAATGATCAAGTTCGACGGCGAAGACGGTCTGGACTACGGAGGTCTTTCTCGAGAATTCTTCTTCCTGCTCTCCCACGAGATGTTTAACCCCTTCTATTGCTTATTCGAATATTCCGCGCACGACAACTACACACTTCAGATTAACCCTCATTCTGGCATCAACCCCGAACATTTGAACTACTTCAAGTTTATCGGACGCGTTGTCGGTTTGGCCATTTTCCATCGCCGTTTTTTGGATGCCTTCTTCATCGGAGCGTTTTACAAGATGATTCTGAGGAAGAAGGTTGCTCTCCAGGATATGGAGGGTGTAGATGCTGATTTCCATCGTAACTTGGAATGGATGCTGTAAGTTCGGAGTTCGAAGTTCGTGCTTCAAGCGGACAGAAACTAACAGACGCAGGAACAACGACATCACGGACGCTCTAGAGCTGACCTTTGCAACTGACGACGAGCGTTTCGGCGAAACTGTCAGTATCGAGTTGAAGCCAGGGGGTGACAACATTGAGGTGACCAATGAGAACAAGCACGAATACGTTGAGTATGTAAACCCAGTATCGGTCTATCCCACAGCCATGCTAACTGAGATCAGACTCATTACCGAATGGCGTATCCAGAAACGTGTCGAAGAACAATTCCAGGCTTTCATTACTGGTTTCCACGAACTAATCCCTGCGGATCTTGTAAATGTTTTCGATGAACGTGAGCTCGAGCTGCTGATCGGCGGTATTGCAGACATCGATGTCGATGACTGGAAGAAGCACACTGATTACCGTGGCTACACCGAGAATGACGAGGTTATCCAAAACTTCTGGAAATGTATCCGCAGCTGGGACGCGGAGCAAAAGTCACGTCTACTACAATTCGCTACCGGAACATCACGCATTCCTGTCAATGGATTCAAGGATCTACAGGGTAGTGATGGACCCAGAAGGTTCACAATTGAGAAGGCTGGTGAGCCTAACCAATTACCCAAATCACATACATGGTATGACACCCAAACAATCAAACGCAAGTATCAGCTACTAACAATACGTGCAGTTTCAACCGTCTCGATCTGCCACCGTACAAGACATTCGAGGCACTTAACCAGAAACTCACGATTGCCGTCGAGGAGACTGTCGGCTTCGGACAAGAATAAGCTCCTCTCCATCCGGAAGAAGCCTTGCACGTGGACTGCAATCATGGTCAAGGAAGTGAGGAAGACTACTACATGGCGTTGAAGTCATTGTACAAAATCTGCGAAGGAAGCGTGGAAGCATTAGTATATGGCGAGAACACGCTCCTTGGGGTCGTATATGATACTTGGCTTTCTGGACTTGTTTCTAGTCTGGCTCACCTTCAGTGTATTGTGCGGGATATATTGCATTGCTTTGCACATGTGCACGTACTCAGCGGCGTTCTTGGGGTTGAGAGGCATGGAAGTAGGTTAGCGCTTTTCTTATATAAGAGCTGTATTAATCAAGGATGATGATGAGATATGAAGGGAGTCTCTGTGACATTGTGATGTAGCGACATGGTCGTTTATGGAGGCTCTAAGCGTATGACATGCACGCTGTGAGTTTGCCTCTGCAAAAGTAGAACTGTCATCTTCGCTAGCGTTCAGGTTCTTGTTGTAGAAACTGCGGCATTCAGAACAGAACATTCACGACATGACTAGCGACAGAATAGAAGCATGGCGATCAACTCATCGAGGCCGTCGTGTCCCTGACTAAATATTATCCTATTCATCCAACTAGCTACTTGTCCTCCAAAAAATCTCTTGATCCATCTACAACAGTCCAGCGAACATGGCAACAATGGCAGCACCAGCGGGTATACCGAGGTTGCTACCCGTACCGGCGAAGCTGCTGGGAGTTGAGCTAGCCTCAGACTCAGCGCCAGTACCAGTAGCGCTGGCCATGGCACTGGTAGCGCTGGCAACGGCACGAGATTGTGTAGCAGCGACGGAGGCAACGGAAGCCATGGACGAAGAAGCAGCAGCGCGGAGTGGCTCGGCGGCACCACAGTATGATGTTACAGTGTTCTGAACAGGAGGCTTTTCAAGGGAGTCTGGTAGTCATCATGTTAGCCCATGATATGTTTTTGTTACTGTCATGTTGCATCGGGCTTGCTTACCAGGGCAGTTGTTGTAGCAGACAAGAACATCTCTGTAGACGTCGCAGAGGCAGATGAAATCGTTGGGGTTCTCGTTGCAGGCATCGATGCGGGATTGATAACCCTCAATGCAAGTGTCTACAATGTTTTGGGCGTCGCACTTATCCTGGGCAGCAACGAAGCTAGCAGAGGCTGAGATGGCAACGGCAACGGCGGTGATGAAACGCATCTTGATATCAACCTTCGGATTGTTAAGGTGTATGGTTTAACGGGGTTGTATTAAAAAAGTATTAAGGTACAAAGAAGCTACCCAAAGCGAATGATGGGTACTATTGTTCGTATAGCGACCGAGAAAGGTAGGATAGATGACGGGATATACGAGGAGCGCAGAGGAGCAAAGAAGAGAAGGCACGACGGGGAGTTTAGGGTAGATTTAAACTTTGCAGGTGGCTTCGGAAGCCCCCATCCCTAATCCCATCTTGTCAAACACAAAATTAAAACCAATAACCTTAAGCCTCCTTTCCCCGGAAGACCGCAGAGTCAAGAAGAAGCAATGTCGGTGCTTCCCTGCGCCCATCGGTCTCATGGGCGATACTAATCTCTATCTCGCTTAGTGCATGCCAGCCTCAGAAGATGATCGCGGATGAGAGCTGGGCTAGCGTGTCTCCTGCTAAAATTAGTGATTTCAATGCAATCAGACGCCGTACCCTTGCCTCCTATCCACTATGATTTGTTTACCGTTGGGCGGGTGGGACCCAGCTGAGCTGGCAACGGTGCCTGCGACCTGTGGGCGGATGGCTGGGTGGTGCAGGCATGAGTTGAATGGTTGAAGATCACGGTTCACCAAAGGGTAAGTACTCGCCGAGAAGCTACGGCTTCCAGTGTGCATTTCGCTTGTAGAAACAACCCGAGTCAGGGTGATAATTGGTGGGAGTACATGATGAACGCCAGGGTGCTGGCCACTTCGCGAAGCACTCGAGGCGCGACGGGACCACGCGCCGTTGCAAAGGGGAAAGACGCCAAGGAAGGCTATAATACGGCGGCACTGCGCCCTGTCCTCTTTCTGCAGCCATGCCACCTCCTAGGAACTTTGCGAGAGCTTAACAGGGCAACATATATTTTGTACCCCCACATCTCCTGATCTTGCTCTATATGCTGTGATATAGCTCCACTTCTGCCGAGATGTTCGTTGTTGTCGTTGCAGCTCGTTGACAATAGGGATCGATGAAGAGTACTCGATAAATAATATAATGCCCCATGGAGATCGATCGACGAGCACGGGCGTTCGCCCCCCAAATCTCGCTATCAAAGGGGCTGAGATATGTGGTTGACACATGTAGATGAGGTTGGAAATTGCATGAACTAGTGGGCCCTTTTGTGGTCATGTGTGTTCCTGTACGCAGGAACTCGTTCTTCACGCGTTGGAGACTAGTCCTAAAGACTGTACTCTTCTACAGTACATGATACCCGGACGCTAAATGGAACGATTGCCAATTCGTCTCGTGTCATGGACATCATATATCTCTATAATTGCTGCTCAGGGCAAACTATGTACACGCACAAACAGCCAGCAGCCATGCTCCCCGCTATTACTCAGCACCAAAAACAGGAAGATGAACCACCCCTGGAAACCGAACGCCATGCCCATGCACATGCGACTCTACCGCCTCTTCTGCAAACACGTCTACTCCTCATCGATGATGCGACCCCACTCATGTCCCTCCATGCCATCACTGCCCCACATGATACCTTTGAGAGAGTTCTTGAAGAAACTCGCGTACGCGCCAGAGTCACCCTTAATCATTGGCACCTCAATGTCCTTGCCACGGAAGTGAATCTGGCTGATAGGAGCGACGAACCACGCAGTACCAGCCGCAAATGCCTCAACAAGGCGTCCCTCTTTGGCCGCTTCTTCAATTTCGAAGACGTTGAACTTGCGCTCAACAACCTCCAAAGTCTCGAGATCGGATGAAGGAGCAGAAGAAGTGAGTCTTGAACGGGCGAGTTCGAGAATAGACCTCCTTGTCACACCATCGAGGACAATGCGTTCGTTGAGATCTGCAGTAATAAGTTGTAGCTTTCCCTCTTTGGTCTTCCACACAACGAAGAAGTTGCTGGCTCCTGCCTCGGTGATCGTGCAGTCTTCGCCGAAAAGCCAGAGAATTTGGTGGTATCCCCTCTTTCTCGCCTCGCCTTGGGCTACCAGCGAAGGACCATAGTTGGCACCGACCTTAGCGTATCCGAACCCGCCGGGCCATGCGCGGCACATGTCATCTTGAGAAGCGAGCAGCTTGATACCACCGCTCATGTCTCCCATTGGAGCGAAGCAACACAGAATGACAAAGAGAATGGCTTCTTTCGGTCGCTCGACACCGAGGGCAGGGTCGGAAGCGATCATGGTAGGACGGATGTAGAGGAACTGTCCTGGGCGGTCCTTGGGAAGCCACTTGGCACCATCTGTTGCGCAAAGCTTGACGATGAGCTTGAGGAGTTCCTCGGGGTCGAATGCAGGGAGGGCGATACGGTTCGTGGACATGAGCATGCGGCGGCAGTTTAGGTCTGGGCGGAAAAGACGTAGTTTGCCATCGTATCCCCGGTACAACTTCATGCCTTCGAAACATTCGGTCGCGTAGTGCAGGCATGAGGCTGTGGGTGCAAGAGACAATGGGCCGTAGGGCTTCAGCTCCGGTGCTGCCCAGCCGGACTCGACGTTCCATTGAGCCTGCACCATGTGGTCGGTGCAGATCTTCTGGCTCGCCATCTCTGCTGAGCCTACAGCAGGAACGGAGCGCGGGGCGCTGGTGTATGTGCAAGTGATCTTGGAAGCATCAAGTTCGGCGAGGGGTGTGTCGACAACATCTTGAGTTTTGCTTGCTGGCTCGTTCGGTGGTGTGGCGGTGATGGAATTTGTTAGAGATGCAGAGCCGATCTGTTCCGGGGCATTCTTGAGAAGCGCGGACTTGATACCGGCTTGTGTGAGATCGGTGACCGTCTCGTTGTGGTTCGGGGGTGTGATGGCGCTGGGTGCCATCGCTGCTATGTGAAGATGTGCGGTTGTTACGCTATCGATTGAGGTAGCAGTGGGTAAGACTAGAGTATATGGTTGCCTCGGTGTAGTAAGAGAAGTGAATAGTCTAATGTGTAGTGAGAAGACACATACCCTGACGCGCTCTTATACCATGGTTCTGGAGAAAAAAATCGATCAAGAGTCACCCGCCTTCCTATCACACGGGCGGAAGCAAACCCACTTACCCTAACGATCCATCGACATAAGGCTTGCCCAGCCTCGCGCGGACTACGGCGGGAGTCTAGTGTCATTCCTTACAGAATGCAAAGATAAAGGGTTCCACTTGTAGCCGATTTGGACCCTCAGAGTACCCATCTTGAACAAAGCTTGCTCACAATTACTCTCTCTCAAGACCACCAAACCGTCTCTTCCTCTCTTTGACATGACACGAAAAAGTCGCCATTGTCAAGGCCATGACGGAGGATGCGTCTTTCGAAGCCGCCAAAGCCAGGGTTGTGTCTACTAGCGTATCTAAGGACCAAGAATGTGCAGGCGGGCGTAGGGCATATGTGCCGAGCCTGCGGTATCCTCGTACCTACCGCTAGTATCCGCGACCAGTTCGCACTTCAGATCCCAGACATGGAGATGGGAAAACGTGTGATATGGCAATCCACTATCGAAACTGGTAGAATCTTGGAGCGGTATAAATAATGATGCGCAGTATGCAGTGTTGGAGATGAATGCGCAGACAGTGAAGTTGGAGTCCTTGTGGGAGATGGCGAAGTATCTCGGTAATCCTCGGTATAAGCAATGGGGAACTTCACCGCAGGGAAAAATGCTCAAGTGACCTTCTCAAAACAAGGGTATCATATTCAAAGACGGTCAGGCCGGTTGCAGTCTCTGAAGGGGCGCTCTATGCCGAGGCTCCATCGCGATGCATGCACGTATCTCTGTATAGATTTCCGTACGTAACCCCCCACCCATCTCTATCCGTCGCAAAGTGAGCTCTACGATGCCGGGGATGACGAGGTTCCGCCGACATGACTCGTCGCCAGCATTTGACTTGCCGTCAAGCTATCAATGCCCTTCATGATTCCATCTGCAACCTCGCCAACCCGTCCTTCAAGGGTGCTAAAGTCCATTCTACTAATAGCAGCATTGATTTGTTCCGTGACAAGTTCATCCTGTACCACCTCGGCTGTAACTTGGCCCTCGGTCCTCCAGTACTCTTCCCGCACACCTCGCAACGCTGGATCGCGGTTTATTGAGTTTGTGAGCAAAGCAAGCGCGCGCATCTTGTTGAATGTGTCTTCGGCCGTTCGTGTAGTCGTTTCGATGCGCTCGGCGATGGAAACAGGCTTCGCAAGCCAGCGGTTCGTGCTCGTAGCCCAGAGGACAAACGCAAAGCCCATGTCTACCACGGCGAAGGCGACGTATCGTAGGAAGCGGACGCGCCAGTGTGCCGAATCGATGTCCTGCACGTACTTTGCTCGCTTGTTGAGCGTAATGTCGTAGGTGGCCATGTACCACACTTCCACCACCATCAAAAGCAATCCTGCAATGGTTGCATGTGTGCGAAAGCGCGAGCCTTCGCTTCCTACAAGCGACGATGTCGCGAGTCCAAGAATACCTAGTTGGAAGACATGCGGCGTGACCATCTTGGGAAGCGAATACAAGAAGTAGTTTTGCTGGTCATTTCCGTCGGATGTGGTACACCACACACAGTTCAACAGAGTGTCGGGACCATATGTCAGGTACAGCAGTTTGTTGCGCACACCCCGGTTGAACTTTGTCCGCAACGCATCGTCGTCGTCTGTAAGTGGTCGGAGGTGCCGTAGACGCGCAAACAAGACACTAGTCTCTGTTCGGATGTGACTCTGTGTCTTGAGGAATATGTTGTCGGGCGCAAACCGCGAGAAGGAAAGGACGAGGCATGCGACTGCGCTCACGAAGAGCAGGTTCAGCGCATATTGGACTCTTGGAGGTGTCGGCCGCACTGGTACGCTCCTTCCGCTTGCACGCGCGATGTTTATCCAATCGAGGACGCGGGGTATGAGGAAGGGCCCGAAGACGATGAGGATCGAGTGGATATTCTGCGGGAGAAACGTCAGGCGCGGGATTACGACGTAGGAGATGACGAGTAGGACGATCGAGCGCAGGTTGAACATTCTGGCTGTCGGGCTATCATGAGGATGTCGGCGAGGGCTGTCGTGTCGCTGAGGACATGTGTCGCATCGGGCCAAAGTCGACGTGGCGTGCCAACGTCGGCGGCACTGGAGCGCGATCACACGTGAGCCCGCGCTAGTACTCACTCTCCGTCTACCCTCAACACGTCAGCTTCTACATCTTCACACGCAATACGCAACACGTTCGCATGTTGGGCCGGTGGAATAGTCGGACCAAGGTTTCTTTGATCTAGCTTGGAGGCAAGATGCTACAAGCGAATTACATCAACGCCATTAGAACACATCACACTCATCACACCCGAAAGGCACCGTATTCACATACCCAACTCCACCAAGATTTACTTCTGCACGTCCCGAGACATTTCATCATCGCGTCTCACATATGTCCTTCTTCTACAAACCTCCCCTGTATAGGTCGCCTGTTATCTCTCCCCGGAGATTCATGTGGTGATGGCTGCGCATAAAAATGTGCTGGCGTGTTTGTAGTGCTGATGTGGTTGGGATGTCCATCACTGCTGTATTGCGTCCCTACCGGACTTCCTCTGTCGTCGGAGAGTGAGCGTGGTGACTGTCGCGAACGCGTCGATGGATCACTGGGCCGTGGGTAGTAGATTGGAACTTGCTGTTGGATAACATCATTTGCAGACTGTCGTGGCGAAGTAGGTGTGGGGTACGAGTATTGTCTGTCCTGACCTTGCGCAGACTGTGGGTAGTTTACTTGAGTACTCCAAGTAGCCGTCGGCGAGTTATGAGCAACATTTCCTTCGGTGAACAACTGCTCGCTATATGGTGAGTGACTCGCATGTCCACCTTCTACAGGAGACGTGTATGGGGGTGCGTGACCGTACGAGTTGTAGTCGTGGCTAGCGGAGTGTGAGTGTTGTTGGACGTGTCCGGGATATTGAGCAAGGGCGATAGAACCTGCCTGTTCGTGGATGGAAACATACTTGCTAGCATCTGTAGCAGCCATCTCTTGAGGAAAGGTAGTTTCAAGCTCAGCAGGTGGAATTTCAGGTGGGTCTTGACTCTCCTTCTTCTTCGTCTCTTTCTTTCGCCGGTGCAGACAGAATAGTATAAGACACAGTATGCCAACGAGTACCAGAAGTCCTCCGACTGTGCCGCCAGCGATAGCCCCTACGTTTGTCTTTTTTGAGCTTCCAGGTGACGGTGGTTCTGTTGCCGGCAGTAGAGCACGAGTAGCTGATCTTGCTGTGAAAGTGGGTCTAAGAGTATAGTAGGTAGCAAGGTCTGAGTGGCCCCAAGTGGCTGGCGAAGTCTTCGTAGCACCTCCGGTGGGTCTGACCTTGTTAGTCGTGAAAGCTTCTATTACAGATTAGAGAGACTTACCCTCCCCCAATCACGGAGATGATAGGCGAAGGAACAACGTAGTCATCTAGCTGAGGATTGAACTTGTCCCAAAGCTTCGCGTCCCCGCCGTTGAATCCAAGAACCATGTTGTGTTGCCCTTTTCCTTCTGGCGCATCGCATTTGTCGTATATGGGAAACCAGCCACCTATAACCAGCATCTGCGCATGATTGACTTGAGGTTGGTGTATGAAGTCAGTATTTGTCTCACATGCACTTCGTGCATTGACACTACTTACTGACACTCGCACTACAACCGCCATGGCCAACTTGAGATGGATTCTCACCACTAAAGACCTTGATCCAGGTAAATGATGGAAGAGAAAGGATGTAAACGTCATCGAAAGCTGGTATTTCACCAAAGCCGTATCCACCGTAAAGATAGCTACTCCGAGTCAGCATCGGTTCCAGGAAAACATGCTGTGTTCACGACGCTCGTATATTGTACTGCAATCCCAAAGGCATATTGTGTTTTTTTTAGCATTCTTTTCGCGATCTTGAACAACAAGAATAGAAGCTTTGAGGTTACTTTGATCTTCTTTTGTGTATATCGACGACCCCCACCCCTGTGGACATTTCTTGCCCACTGTAAGCGTCGACTAGAGGAAAGACAGGGATACGACAAGAAACTATCGGCTTACATATTGAATGATGACTGGTCATCCGGCCAGGTGACATCAGCGCAGAACTGTCTGCGAGTGTCAGGTATATCGCCAGACGCTGTCTGTGTATACCATTTCGATGAAGCCATGTCGTAGATGTGGATGATCTATGTGGCATTAGCAATGTAAAATCCAAAGTTCTCTTCGGTGGCATACACTCATGTTTGCCTAGTACACCATGTTAGTATGTTGGCTCATATATGGCTTGGTCTAAACCTACTGCATCAAAGCTACCATTACGATATGAGTCTTCAATACCGCCGAAGTAGATTAGCAGACCGCTGTCCGAAACAGGTAGGAACAAAAGTTGTCCTTCGGCTCTCCCAAAATCATCTGGCCCGGTTATATTATATAGGTCACCTGTAGACATGTCGAATTGAATCAGCCCGTTGGTAGCCATCGGAGGCCCACTCCAACCGGGCACCGTTCTGTTGCTTAGCCATCCGCCAAAGTAAAATCCTAATCCGCGGCTTTCAACTTGTGTTCCCGCGCCAAAGGACACTCGTTGCAGGTTCTTTTCGCCAGTCGTTTCGGTGTCATTCCATTGGCTAAGCAGGACATCGTAGGTCCAAATACCGAAGTCCATGGGGCTAACGCCTGCGGTATATTCTCCGCCAAACTGATAGAAGCATTTGTTCGTATTATCCGCCCATGTGAAACCGCCAGAGAGACTGGGTATATGTCCAGGTTTCGGGTACTTCTTTTGCTCCGGCATCCCGGCACTGTCGGTCGATGAATTCAAGTTACTGGACAAGAGCCAGGTATCTAGAACCAGTCATTAGGTTGCAGAGCGGGGTATGGAGGATGGTTTCTCAAGCTCCACATACTTGAGTGGTTCGACGTGAAAGGGACATCCCCTACCATACCACCATCAATGTATAGCATCGAATCAACTCGCGCGGTTGTATGACCCCATCGTCGACAAAATCCTTCAATAGGATCGTCCTGCTGTGCTAAAGACCAGGCGACAAGGCTAAGCAGAACAAATGCGTCTCGTAGAATGTAGGCCATGATATACGTTCATGACGTTTCTGATCATGCGCACGTGAGATACACGGGAAAGGCGCGAAAGCTGTTCAGGGCAAGAACAACCGTGGGATTGAGCAGAGAGAAGGGGTGGGCCGCAGATGTTGAAGTGGATATGTCAGGGCTGATGATAGCCTTGAAAGAAAGGACCGGAATGTAGGCGGAAGATCTGAGGTTGTCATTCGTGGCGCACCTCGTTGAGCTGATGCACTCCGGTTTACCGATCTGACTGCGTCGTAATATTGCTAGGCGACCGTCTTCTCAGCCATGTCGTGAGTTGTGGAACACCTATCGCCAATGAAATCACAGCACATGAAATACAAGTGATCTACAGGCCCGACAGAGGCGTTCGACAAAGCAGGATCTAGGTCTAGTCTCGAGTCTGCACGAATGCGGCGCCAACCTGCCAAGGGTGGCCTGCCATGACGAATACCGTGTGTGGCTCAAGACAGACCAAATTAGAAGAAACAAGTGAAGGAAATACTATTACTACAACCAGTAACAAGCGTGGTGGTTAGGCTGAATCGGAACCTGTTGCTCAGCCGCTCTTGTGTCTGTCGATCCAGAGCTGCGTTCCTTGCTTCGTGTGGAGTGACACACGGCGGGAGATGTGGGGAGTAGGTCTTTCAGCTGGGCGCTCAACGTTATCCGTGGCCATTTACCCCAACAGTCTAGATCCGCACGACGACAGGCTTCAGTTGCACTGCCAATCACGGTGTTTTCTAGGTTCCTTTTCTTCTTTCGCTTCATGCAGCACTGCAGATTGCGTGTGTCGGAATTTGGGGGCCGACTTGAATGCCAATGACGGCTCCACGCATATTAGCGACCAACGCCACGCGTAACAGCTGTCAAAGCACCGTCTTGGTACCAAGATACACACTTTCTTTACTGCGACATTGAAAACAAAGGCATCAAGCCCTTGATTGAGGAGCGTGTCAAAGTATGTTGGCCTAAAGCGAACCCGCAGCTCCAATACCGACCGAGGTCGGCGTAGACGAGCTGCAGGATTAGAATGGCTGTTCTTTTTTCTAGGTCTGCTCTGGAAAAGGCGAATCCACTTCGTAAAGGAAGAACCTTAGGGTTATTGGAGACCGTTGACAATATGTGAAGAAAAGAGGAACAGAAGCTTCGCGGAGAAAATTGAACGACACGAATGCTTTCTTGGCGCGCTAGTGTTAGCTCATCACTCTCACATCATGAGACATGTGTAACATCACGACATTTGTACAGTATGTACCAGAAGCCACATCTCATGTTACATTCAGGAGTGAATCATCGCTCAAGATGTAGCAGTCCATTCTTGCGGTATTGCGTGCTGTGGCTATGCCAACCAAGGCTCCTTACTTAAAACTTGGAAAAATCCACTGGTCAACCGCAGTATGAGCCATGACAATCCATAGAGAAGTATCGATAGCATCTATTGAGATAGCTACAGTATCCAACCATTAAGAGCCTCTCTCGTATCGAATAGTGATTCAAGATGCCTATCCCTGTCAGTTTCCAGCCGGTTCAGCCAACCTTGGGACAATCCAGCTCTCACATTCAGCCGAACCAGAGGGAAGCAAGAAACGCCACGATGGAATTTGGATTTTTCATTGGGCTGGCTCAGAGGGGGTTGGAGAACGATATGATGAGACAGCGTCTGGGCAGAGATCCCTATTCGTCCCTCGTCAACATTTTCAGGCCTCGTTCCGGACCTAACCTACACCATGGTCCTCATCTGCACAAACTTTGTAGCCAGCAGATTCGACTAGTCTAGGCATACTCTATACGGCTGTCACAACTCTTATGGCTTTTACTGTAGACTGCGCCATGAGGCTGTACATCATCGCCGACATCACCCTGCCCAATTTAGAACTCATGGAGGATATACCATTATTCGGGCAATCTATCATCATTATATCGCCATATAAGTTGCTCTACCCGAAAGACTGGGTCGGTGACACGGTGAAGCGAAAGAGGTATCATACTGCAAGCAAAACAACAATCCAAAAAGCCTAGATGTGAGAAGTGATACAAGCACAAGACAAGAACCCAACTCAATCTCTTCGATTGCAATTAGATGATTATGAGAAAGCCAATAGAACCTTGTGCCTGCTTGAAACAACGGTCTGAACTCGATGCAGACGCCTTCTCAATATGCTTGTAGTTGGCACAGTCCTATATCTGGAGTCACAGTAAGCCACCAGAGCGCCTCCAACCTTGATCACACATTGTGATGTTTACCCCTGTCCTTTGCAACGTGAAAATCTCCACGTGTCACGGCAGCCTTCTGACTCTCCCAATGCTAACACTTATCTTGTCTACCCTGACTGCATGGCTTTTGTCAAGGCCAAGCGCTTGCTATACGGACTCAAGCTACGCTCTCTCTGAACGGGTGGTGATACTTGCGCTGGTGGTGGTGGCGCAACTCTGGTATTCGACACTGGTGATCGATCGTCGAATCGGTTTCTTGCCGGTCGATGCGGACTATCACGAACCCGTCCTCGGTCTTTCGCTTCGTGTGGGCTGCGCGACCGGCGTGCGACTTTGCGCCTGGAGTACGGACTGGGGCTGCGAGGGTGAGTGCTGTAAAATGGTGAGACTGAGCTCGGGGGTTCCCGATTTTCTGCATGTGAGACTCGTGTCTTATCTCTCAGTGCTCCGTTGGGTGGGTAACGCTCATCCGATATGTCCATGGGATCTGCGCTTCTCGATGGTGATCTCAAGACTGAGTACGGACGAGCCGGTCGCGTCCTCTCTCTCCTTGCGCTCCTGCTCCGTGACCTGACACTGCCATGCATGCCTCGCAGCACTCTCCCTCTAGCATTCTCGTGTGACGTGTGCATGCGCGCCGACCTTGACCTCGACCTTGACCTGGTTCTTCGGCGGCCTCGCTCGCCGGGGCTGAAGGAGCTCATGCGCCTCCGTGTGTTCCTGCCTGCTACAGGCGATGCGCGAGACGAGCGCGAGTCCATGGACACGGATCGTCTGCTACGCTTACGCGGCGCCTTGTCGTCGTTGGCTCGGTGTCTTGGTCCATCGTGCGTGCGCCGTGGCGGAGAGCGCGAGCAGGAGCGGGAGCGGGAGCGGTTCGTTGAGATGGTGGAGACGGAGTCGGCAGAAGATATCGAGAGTGAGCGCGCGCGCTTGCGGTCCTCTTCCTTCTTCTTTAGGATGTCATCTGCGACGCCCTTCTTGCGCAGCAGGTCTTCGGGTACTTCGGTGGTAAGCTTGGGCTTCAGCTTGGGGTTGAGTAGTTGTTGTGTCCTCGAGGGGCGAGACTTGTATGGGCGTTCCTGGGCAGACGCCTTGCACTCGTAGCTATAATGCCCTCTCTTCAAGCACTTCTGGCAGAGCGTGTCTGCCGAAGCCTGGGAGCGCCCAGCACCCGGACGGCGGAACATGGCGGGCTGTAAGTGCAGCAAGAGTCGAGTCCAACGGCTTCGGTGCTGGCCAGAGACGGGGGGTCGGTGGAGCGACGGAGACTCGACGCAACTCTTGCGTCAGAGGAGCGGCAGGCAGAGACGCAATCAAGCCTCGCCAAGTTCAATCTTCGTCTGTCACTTTCGGCGAGGAAACGCGACCAGGCTTGCTCGCATGCAGTAACGCGCATATGCAGCGTGGCCCCGGGGCCGGAGAATTGGGCGGCGCGGCATGACTAAGCCTGCCCACTGGCCGCTGCCATCATCGCTTCTCTATCCTTCACACGCCTTGCGCTGCACCCCGCATACCCGCCTGGTCCCCGCCCATACCCAAGTCGACGACCCGATTCACCCGTCTTCCTTTGTCTTGCGCCCTGTCTCCGGGTGCTTGGCAGCTTCTTGCACGCTCGACGCCCAAATCTCTGGACCGCACGCCTGTCGGCAAGGCTGCTTCACCTTGGCTTCCAATAAACCCACTGCCCTACACTTTCCCCACGAATGTCGGCACACCACCATGTCCAGCTTTCTGGCTTCGGTTATCGCGACTTTCCTTGAGCACCCTATTTCCTGAAAAAAAATAATACGTCCATCACTTCGGTCGACACACCCCCTTCATTTCCGTCTACGACGACCCACGTACAGCGTTGAGCTTGGTGATTCTTTCGGCTACAACAGTAGGCGCCCGCCGCTTCGTTGGACCGCTCTGCTACTTCAAGCCCGCCCGGAAATCCATTTCGCCTTCCCCACGTTTGAACACGCATTACCCGTCTAAATCGCGCCCTACCGCTCATACAGTCTTCAGCACCAAACACCGCCTCATAACCATGGCATCCGCGACGCCGGCTTCGGCAGAACAGGTGCCTACGAGGCCTCTGTCATTCGCCAAGGTAGGATTTCAAGAAGCAATTTCCATGGGCGGTGTGCTAACAGCGCTAGGTCGCGGCTTCCGCCATAAAACCCCAGACGTCGAAAGATTCTGCTCCGAAAGCGAGACCGCCCGTCGCGACACCTAGAATACCTGCCATCGCCCAGAAGGCGCGCTCTACCCCCATGAATGGCGAGGCACCCCCAAGAACACTCGCGGAAAAACGGGAGGACAACGATGCGAGCAAAAGCGCTGAAAATGCCATCTCGCAGCCGGTGCAGCAGACCAATACTGCCCAGCTACCAGAGACATCGTCCACGGTCCCCAAAGGGGAAGCCGCTGATAGGCCCCAGTCTGCCGCTGTAGTCAAGGTATCGGTCACTGAGGACAGCAGCACTCAGCTATCTTCATCAGATGGATCTGGGAAACCTCCCAGTATCGACGGAAAGAGTGTTGCTTCTGCAACAACCTTTGCGCTGGACGAGAAGGAGTCTCTGCGCCCAGACGACAGTGCTAGCCTAAGGGCAGTCGAGGAAGAGGATGTCACATCCCCGCCCGACTCAGTCATTGCAGACTCCCGGCAGGGATCTGATCATGGCGCTGCGCGTGCCTTCCGAGACCAGCTACATGAAATAGCGGTGATGAATCCTCAACCTCATCGAGGAGTCCCCCCTGGTCGATTTCCGACAATACCCAATGGTCCGCAAACTTTGTACGATCCTAACTCGTCGCTGAACGGCACAGGGCCCATGTCGCAGCCTCTGGTCAACGGCATACCCTCACTTAGTGGGGTTCCCAACATGCCCGCCATTCCAGACGAGAAGCTGCTTGAGGCGCTGCGGTCTCCGCGCGATCGTTTGTTTGTAGTCAAGATCGAACAAGACTTCATTGATTTCATCAAAGATTCTCGGTACGTCACGGGTAACTACTTCACTACTCATCATTACTAACGGGTTTTAGCGAAAACGAATTGTGTCTGCCGAACTGCAATACTTTCTATCGGATGCTTGCTCACCGTCTTGCGGACTACTACCTGCTCGGCCACGTGGTCGACACCACTATGACCGGTGTGAAGATCACACGTACACCTTATTGTAGAATGTAAGTACTCAGCAAGATCCAACATGTTTTGTTGCTGACTATTTCGCAGTCCGCCCCCTGTGTCACAGATGGTTGATCCTGCCAAGGGCACCAACACTCCTCCCGTAGAGCTTCCTGCTCGTAAGATCATGCGTCGTGATGATGGCAAATCAGGTACAAATACTGGAGCTAACTCGCAAAATGCCTCGAAGACGACATCTGAAATGGGTGGTAGCGAGGGCAGCAATGATGGCGAAGGCAGCAAAGATAAAGCCGCTCTATCCAGAGAAGAGCGCGAGGCTCGTTACCGCGAGGCTCGTCAGCGCATCTTTGGAAGTGCAGAGAGCGAAGAGCCTGACGTAGCTGAAAGTAACGGACCTGGAGAAGACAAGAACAGAGGGAAAGACATTTCACGATCAAGTTCGGCTGCTGGAAAGAAGAAACCCAAGAAACAGCGTAACTACGACGATGATGACTTCCAAGCTCGTTCCCGCTTCAATGTGTACTATCCCCAACAGTACCCTGTGGCTACGTACACTGGAGATAACGCGGTCTATTACAATGGCTTCCCCGCTACTGCGCAAAATGCGCCATATGCGACCATGAATTCGGGTGTTTCTCCTCCAGCTACCTTCAGCAACCCCTATCCGGGTATGATGACCCCAGAGACGCAGTCCCAGTACGGTTGGGCTGGTCAGCAGTACCAGGCCTCTAACGGGTCGACGATGACGTATCCCGGCTATGGACAGGTACCGAGTGGTTACGACATGTCGACGGACTTCCAGCGAGGTATGTCGTCGTTCCAGAGCGCTGGCATGCCTTCTCAAGTCACCCCAAAGATGGCCAACCCGCAAATGGCGTCTTATCAAGATACCTATCAGCAACCACAAAGCATGTCTGTGAACTCTGGTTGGCTACAACCAAGTCAGCAATCCCCGTTTCATATGGCTCAGGGTGCATATAATGGTCAAAATGGTCAAAATGGTCCTGGTAACCGCCCCATGTCCGCACCTAACCAAGCACCCATGCCCGGCTATTCATACGGACAATTCGCGTCAAATGCTTACAGTGGAAAGCCAAATCGCAACCAGCATCCTCTTCCAGGAAGCTATAACCGTGGACAGTTCAACCCACAAACCCAAGCCTTTGTTCCTGGTGGTCGTAACATGCCCTTCGGAGTGCAACAAAACATGATGCCGGGACAGCCTCAAATAAATGGGTATGGTGGATACCAAATGTCGGCTCAGACTTCCATGCCTGCTCAGATGCCTAGACCCAATCCTTCTTCTACCTCCACACCTTCGTTCGGCTCACCTCAAAGTATGCAAGGCAACAACTCAGCCACGTCCATGAATCGAATCGCCTCCCAGTCTGGTGAGCCGGGATCATCTCAAAGCAGCATCGCAAAATATGGTACACCTTCACATCTGCCTCCAAAGCCTCCAGCTCCAGCTCCAGCTCCACCATTTGCTCTGCCCTCAATGACGCGAGTACCATCCTCCGGGCTTGCTAACAATGCCTCTGCAATGTCCACTCGAGGCGGATCGGGCAACTTCAACAACAACACGAACCCCAACTAACACTTTACGACATGACCTTTAGCATTGCGACGGTGCCTCCATTGGACTTATTTGCATCTTTATCTGGCTGGGCACGGGGCAGGTTCGAAAGGGGAACGGGGCGTTCATCTAAATACGTGCTTTCTACGCTTGCTGCTTGCATGTTGAGGATCGTCGGTGTCCTGACTGATCCTCCTATCCCTCAAGTTTCCGTGGGACCATTAGGTAAAAGCACTCTTTCTTTCGGTCGGTCTACAGAATGGGCGGTATTTATGTAGCTATAATGAAATTGCAATCTCGCTTCTGCACGACCGTTTCTCACTCTCTCACGTCAGCGTTAACATACTTCTAAAGTAGAGTCAATCGGTTTGTTCATTCTTCCTGTCTTCTACACTTTTTTTGCGGAAACCATCTCCACCACAGTAACGCCGATAGGTTTCTTGGTACACTACACGAAGCGTATCTCGCCGGCAAATGTAGCCGTGTAAGACGCCTAGTTTCTACACTTTGCCACCCAACAACAGCGAAACTGCCTATTTGGGTACGCACTCAAGACCTGTACGACAAAGACTAGTGTGTGATAATACGGATGCGCGGGCGGACATCATGCATAGCTTTGATCGATATGGGTAATAAGGAAGCGCGTATGACATACTCGGGTCTTATGTCCGCGAGGGAGTTTTTCGTTTCTGGATGGAGATACTCAGAGACGGGATCATAATAGTTTGCTTACATCATTTGATACATATGCCTGTGGTGGTTGGAATGCGCTGTCATACGGCACGGTAACCCGACAGCTGAAGAAGCAACCATGTTCCGGGTACAATACCCAGGCGAATCCTCTTTTTCTTCCGGTGTGTGGGGATTTGAGTGGTCGGAACCTGTACCCGTGTTCTTCATCTGTAATCTACACTCGGTCAGCACAATTGCCTTGTTGGGACGGGTTTTGTAAGTTGTGTGGGCAAGCTTAAGATGGTGAATAATGTGTGGGTGGCTCAAGCCACGTCAGGCACTGAGACGGCCCGGATAGCGCACCCGCTATGAACGGTTCATCATCTAAATGAAGCTCTAGCCTAATGAAGAGAGAATGGGTTCAGGTTCCCAAGGAATATTTGCGTGAGACCAGAAGTTCCTACAATTTCATACAGTTTTACTCGCTGTTCAATAAAATGCCTTGGTCAGTAGGTAAAGATGGCAAATACAGCCGATGCTGTACGCTGAAGAGATTCGGGTCTGTAGGTCCAAGATGTATGTAAGACTTTGATACCAGCATGCATGTGTAGGAAAATTAGAAACAATGGGTAATATGGGAGCGGCCTGCCTATGTATATGCCCCTGCTGATGACCGAATGATGATCATCTGAGACAATATTACACGTGTATTTGAATGATACATTGCACATTAGAAGTTAACCTGCACAAGGTTCTTTCACAGCTTCCAGCAGTATTGGACAAACGTTTCTAACTGGAATCGCACTATCGGCAGGTCGTGCGATTAGCAATCACTGGCTATAGGTCGTAGTCCTGGAATCTATGCCCTCGCATACAAATTTTTCGACTCATTGCTCGACCAAAAACCCCTCTAGAGTTATCAAACTCTATCAATGACTAAGTTACTACAGCAGTGATAACTACAGTACCGCGGTAATTAGACAACCTCTAGCGAAACACATCTAAAGCTATAATAATTCTACTATACTTGGAGCTTAAAACTAATAACCATTGCCGAACAAACCAGGGCCAGCAGCCTGCTGCGATATTCTCGTACTCGTAGTACTAAAATCATTGTGCTGATACGATATGGTCGCGCTCTCGCGTAGGACTCGAAAACTAGTAATTTTCGAGATACCAAGCGACACCTTCCGTACAACGCACGCCTCGAAGCCGAGTCGTAAACATCCACATTTGGTAGTTGAGCCGAACAAGAAGTAGATTTCTAACACGGAATGAAGAGAGGTGACGTTACTAGTGCTTGGGCACGTTTGAAAATTTTGAGTCCGAAGATTCGTAACGGCAGTGGGAGCCCGATAGCGTGGCGATCGTGACCCATAATATGCATGCATCGAAGGCCCGTAGAAGAGAAAATATGGGACAAACAGAGGGAAGCTCCATGCCGTGATTGTTCGTCCGATACGCGCAGTCTCGTGTTCTTACTTCGAGTCCTATCGGTCGGGACAGTCGAATTGACCTCCAGAGTTAAAATGGAAGGATGAGACGGTGATTTCATACCCAAAGAATCATCGTGATGAACGCCGAGCTAGATCTCGCAATATACTTGCATCATCTTCCATCATTCCTGCGATACACCAAGATCATGACATATCGGGACACCTCGGCGGTCCGATGCAACGATAGCCGTCGACAACCCCACTGACACGCAACGGCTCTTGCGCTATCCCCCATGTTGAAGTGAAGATGACGTTCGCTGCCTCGACGTCGGTAGAAAATCTCGGGACCAAGCTTTGGAGGCTCAAAGATTGGCTCCGGAGTGACCCCGCGGCCAATGAGAACGCGACGCTTACCGATAGCTTAACTTTATCAAGCATTTGATCGACCGGACTTGTCAATGGCGATGTGGTTAGTGGCCATTATTTGGGGTCATGGACCATGCGGAACATGACGTCAGTCACTGCGGCTCGTACGCCTACGAGATGGCTTCGGAATTAACCAGCCTGCGCGGTAACCATGGGAAATGTGGTGACGACCCACGATTGAGCGTGCTATTATGACGGCATTGGGGTCTCCAAATTCCCCAAAGCGGAGTAAATGTGGGTGGTTTATAGAGACTCGGAGGGCCCACGACCTCAAGATCTGTTGTTACCTTCTCCCGCACTCGATCGGCATACCACTTTTACCTCTGACCAGTCATGGCAATACTCGATCGATTCCGTGGACATTCGCACGCCTCGCCTGCTTCGTCCACGATGATGGATCAGGACCCCGAGAAAAAGCCTCAGATGTTGAAGGGTGGTATGAAGGAGATCTTCCGTATGCGCATTATCGCCATGGCGATCATCGTGTCTATGGGTGGTGTACGTACCATACAAAAAAAGTTAAGAAGATGATTTCAAAGTTGGCTAACGACAAGTAGTTCATCTTCGGATACGATACTGGTCAAATCTCCGGATTCTTGGAAATGCCCGATTTCTTGAACAGATTTGCGGATCAGACAAACCCTGAAACAGGCAGGCCTGCTTTCAGCAACTGGAAGTCGGGATTGATTGTCGCCCTCCTTTCGATTGGTACCTTGATGGGTGCTTTAATCGCCGCTCCTATCGCCGACAAATTCGGTCGCAAATACTCCATCGTCTTCTGGAACATCATCTTCTGTATCGGAGTCATCGTCCAGATCACCACGACAAATACATGGTACCAGATCTCTCTTGGTCGATGGGTCGCCGGTCTTGGTGTGGGAGGACTTTCGGTCCTTACGCCGATGTACCAGTCCGAGACCGCGCCACGCTACGTACGAGGTGCGCTCGTATCGTGTTACCAGCTCTTCATCACTCTTGGGATCTTCACCGCCTACTGTAAGCAATTTGTTCTGCAGACCATATGTGAGACCTATACTTACCTAGGTACTTCGAACTTTAGGTATTAATTTCGGCACCGAAGATGATGGCAGCTCGGCTTCATGGAAGATCCCAATGGGTGTTGGCTTCATCTGGTCAGCCCTCATGATGGTTGGAATACTCTTTATGCAAGAATCTCCACGATGGGAATACCGCAAGGGCAAGGTCGACGAAGCGACACATACTATCGCCATTACGTACGGTGTTTCTCAGGACCACCCAGAGGTCCAGCGCGAGGTCCAGGAAATCCAGAAGAAGTTGGAGGCGGAACAAGCGGGAGGCGGTCACCACCCTTGGTACGAGATCTTTACAGGACCACGCATGTTGTATCGCGTGTTACTTGGCATTAGTCTGCAAGCCCTCCAGCAGCTCACAGGTGCCAACTAGTAAGTCGGTTCTAAGCATTTCGGACACAATATATACTAAATTAATGGTAGCTACTTCTACTACGGGACCACAATCTTTCGGTCGGTCGGCATCTCAAACTCCTTCGTCACCTCCATGATCCTGGGAGGAGTCAACTTTGGTATGACTTTCCCCGGACTATACATCGTTGAGAAGTTTGGACGGAGGCCCGCACTGATCACTGGAGCTCTGTGGATGTTCATGTGCTTCCTCGTCTTCGCGTCACTGGGTCATTTCGCTCTAGAAAATGACGATGGCACGTCAAACCAAGGTGTCGGTTATGCCATGATTACATTTGCGTGTCTCTTCATCGCAGGCTACGCCATGACATGGGGACCAATTGTCTGGGCTGTGGTCGGAGAAATATACCCCAGTAGATACCGTGCAAAGGCAATGGCTTTGGCAACGGCTAGCAACTGGACCTGGAACTTTCTTATCTCCTTCTGTAAGTTTCCACCACTTTACGTTTGTCGGCACCCAATTCGACTAACGCATATTCGTAGTCACACCCTACATTACAGGTGCCATCGATTATCAATACGGATATATTTTCGCTGCCTGCTGTTTCCTTGGTGCGGTAGTAGTCTACTTCTTTGTCTGCGAGTCTCACGGCCGAACCCTCGAAGAGATTGACACCATGTACATCCTTCACGTTACTCCATGGAAGAGCAAGCACTGGACCCCGACTCCTGGTGAGGAACTGCCTAACTTGGATAATACCTACTTGACGCCTGGGGGTAGAGGGATCAAGAAAGGTAATGAAGCGAGAGCTCCGGAACAATTGAGAAGAGAGAGTGTGCCCGTCACTGATGCAGACATGCAGGTCAGCGGTGCAAGGCAAGATGAGTAGACGTCAGAGTCGCAAGTTTCGTGGCAACACCTCCTGTTTTCGATATTTATCTGTTGGCAAGCGTCATAGCGTAGTATATATCCTATACAGCAATGTTTCATCTTTATCTAGAACATTCATGCTTTTGTCTCCTGAGAACATGAAGACATCTACATGCGCTGATATGTCATGTTAGTATGCTCAAGTACTTGTGGACACCCTCAGGAGACTCGACTAATTGTATAAATAAATTCGGTAGATCCCAAGACAGCTGTGCTCGCAGGAGTAAACCTCGACCACCAGGCGATAAGCAAAAGAGTTTTTACCCAAGTCCAGGTTATGCTTAGCCAGCGCAAAAAAATGGTTCGAAGAATCTTGAGCTTGCTCAAGCACGTTGTCCCCTTCGTGGATCGAACACGATACCTCCAGATTTAGTGACTGAGACTTCAGTCTGGCGCTCTCCCAATTGAGCTAAGGAGACGATCTTTTGATGGAGAGAAAGACAGCTGATCTGTATATATTGTTGAAGCAAAAACCTTGAACCACCCCTACAACGCGATGCTTATGCATCGACTGAATCATTTAGGAGTACAGAGATAAGCGCTTGTGTGGGTCAAGTCATCCGGACCGAAGCGTGATGGAAAGATCTCGAGGTGGAGAACACAAAGACACGCTTCGGCTTGGCGCGGATGCAACGGCTGCTATGGTGACATCATTGTTTGCGATTTAATTTGCTCCAAAGTCAGCAGCTTCCCGTTGGCAATGCCCTTTGCGCGTCCTCACGATCATATTCCGCGCAAGATTACTTTCCGTTCTTAACCATGGCGATTGTGGAGAAGTGGCTTCCGCCGTCGCGTGAGAACTGGGAGCTGATTTGCTACATCTGGCAGTTCTTCCCCATTGTAAGCAAACGCCCGACACGCGAGGCATTGTGCAGCAACCCCACTGCATATCATTTGTTTGAGCAGTTCCTAACATGAACAAAGATTACTGCAGCTCAGTGGGTTTTGGACTGGTATCCGCAGGGCAAGACGTCGACTGAGTCGCGTTTCAACATCGATGGCAAGATAGGATGGGCAACAATGGAGTCGGCGGGCTTCATAACCCTGCTGTACATCATGTACTCGCTCCCGAAAGAAATGGGTCTTGGAGAGCTACCTTGGGGTAACTGGACTATGGCTGGTTGCTTTGTAAGTATGGATGTAGGTTCCGCAAGCACCTTGCTAATGGATCCAAGGTCTTCCACTACCTCTACCGCGCCGTTATTTCTCCCCTCTTCCTCAATCCTAGCATGTCGCCAATGCACCCTTTTGTATGGATCATGGCCTTTGGATTCCAAATGTTCAACGCAATCTCCATTGGCGGATACCTCGCAGGCTACGGACCGACATCACAATACGAGTGGGCAGCGCGATCAGAGTACATGTTTCTCGGGCTCGTGATCTGGTGCTGGGGACTCTTGGCCAACATGTTCCACGACGACGACCTGCGCGAAATCAGGAGAGCGGCAGATCGCAGACAGCGCAAGGCCGCGGTCGAGCAGGGTACGCCCGTGGAGAGCGTGGACAAGATCTACATGATACCGAAGAATGGTCTGTTCAGATATTCGCTGCACGCGCACTACCTGTGCGAATGGATTGAATGGGCGGGCTGGTGGATGATTGGGGGTTGGCAGTGCATGCCCGCACGCACATTTCTTCTCAACGAGATTTCCACTATGCTTCCGCGTGCGTTGCAGGGCAAGAGGTGGTACGAGAAGAAGTTTGGTAAAGATAAGCTGCAAGGGCGCAAGGCCATAATTCCGGGCGTACTTTAGGGAGAGCAGGTTGTTTATTTATACGCTAGTAATCAAGCTTCTAGCGTTGCGTAGTCGAACAGTAGACGAGCGATACGTGTGGCTTCTGCAATGTAGCAGACAATGAAGTTGTGCAGTGTTAGCGGTAAGGGGAAGTGCCTGGCGGTCCACTAGGCGTGGCATTGTGGAGTGGTGAGGACGGCGGAGGGAGCTATGCAGCAGCGGGTGCCAAACAAGACGACGAACTGCGACAGGGTACTGATGTCTAATCAGTTCAGGGTTGGATTGCTTTGCACAAGATGGTTCGGTGAGTATTTGTTCGTCACTAGTGAAAGCGCAGGTGGAGAGACGGACCCTGCACGTGGCAGCGACAAAAAGCAGATGTCGAGAGATACGAAGAAAGCTGCGAGAAGGCGCGTATCGAGTCGTGTTTTTACGACATTTTGCCTCGTAACATGGCAGTAGCTGCAGCAGTCGCGAAGCCACAGTGTGCTGTTCATCCAGCAGAGCGGACGGGAGGTAACGTGCTGACGAGACTCTGACCATCTATATTAAGAGTGGCACGCCACGGAGCCAATCGCGGGCGCACGGGCTGAAAAGAACAGGAAGCTCGCCAGTGGACACGAGCGGACGATGCTATTGGGACTGGGATGTGGGAAATTCCACACACACACACAAGGCCCGTTCGGATGACGACATGCGACGGGCGTGGCCGCGAGCGCGACGCCGCGTTATCGCGCAGTCGTGCCACCAAGGACATGCGTACTTTGGCATGGGAAACTCGGCGAGGGTCAGATTCCAAGGGGCCTTCTTTAGGGCTCAAAGACAGATTTCAGACGCACGCAGCCACGGACGCGCCGCATTAGTCGCTAGCCGGGCGCACGTCCAGGGTTGCAGCTCACCAGCTCCCCTTTTGGGGCTACTGCTAGGCCGCCTGGGTGCATTAGACACCCGCTTTTCCGTGTCAAGGCGCAAGCCAGTCGCTGCTGGGTGCAACACCAGAGGCTGCAGCAGGCCTTGGCACGGCACTGGGGAGAAGGCGGCAGGACCGTGGGCGACGGATTGCAGAGGGCGCTGCGACGGCACGGTTTCAGAAAAGCGTGAGGGTGATCGCAATTCGACGCTGGCACGGCCGGCAGGGCGCAAGAGCGCGCTTGTTGTTGTTGGGCGTCTTCGGTTCGGCAGCTTAATCAACAGGTGCTTGCTGGGATCCGTGGTCCTCTGGCGTGCGCCTCCACTAACTCTCCTGCACAACCGCGCCCGTCGCCCACTCGCAACCAACAGCCTCCGTCGATACATCATCACTGCGGACCCACGGGCGGAGCACTCAAGCGATCGCCGCCCACTGCTACGACTACGAGCCCGCCAGCGGTACCGCGGAACTCTAGCTACTTCATCTTGACTATCCTGTCCCCTTGCTACCTGACCCTCCCCCGGCGGCACCTCTTATCCGTCCTCGCGTCGTCGTCGTCGTCGCCGCCTCAGTCGCTCCTCTCTCCGGCACCCTAGCCTCTGGCTGCCATTGTCGTCAACATGTCTAGCTCCAATGTGACTGCGAGTACGTTGTCTCCTTCTATTACTTCTCAGACCCCTGGAGCCGCTCCCTCCTCTGCCTCTGCTCCCGCCGCTGCTGCGTCGTCTGCTCCTCCAGCCTCTGCTCCTCCAGCCTCTGCCCCATCTTCAGATCCGCTCTCGTCAGATCCTCCCTCGCCGTCTGTAACATCGTCTGCAGCACCTGCGCCCATTGCGCCTTCTTCTGCCCTCGCGCCTTCTGCCCCCGCGCCTTCTTCCAACCCGCCAGAAAACTCTCCTTCAAGTCCCGCACCGGCTTCTAACACGCCTTCTAACACGCCTTCAGCGGCCGCACCCTCGTCAGACGCTCCTCCACCCGCCTCGAGTGCCGCCGCGTCGAGCGCTGCTCCCCCTGCCTCGAGTGCCGCCGCCCCCCCTGCCTCGAGTGCCGCTGCCGCTCCTTCCAGCCAGGCCCCGCCGCCTGCATCTTCAGCACCCGCTCCAGCCCCGTCAACCTCACAAGCACCCCCTCCGGCCCAGTCGAGCGCACCTCCTCCAGCACAATCCGCAGCACCTCCTCCCGCAGCCACTAGCAGCGATGCGCCTCCTGTCGCCACAAGCGTCGTCACTGCCTCGTCAGCGCCTCCCTCTACCCAGGTCTTTACTTCTGTCACCGTCGTAACCTCGACCCCGACCGGAGAAGGACAAACACCGCAAGTCGTTACCGTTACTGCAATCTTTTCCCGCACTGCCGAGGCCGCTGCGCCAACCAACGGTGCATCCTCCACCGGTACAGGTGCTGCTGGCCCTTCCAACACCGACTCGACTCAATTGCAGAACGAGAAAAAGGAGAGCTCTGGCGGCATCAGCACTGGTGGTAAGACTGCCATTGCTGTCGTCATCCCCGTCGTTGTTGTTGCCCTCTTGGTGCTGGGCGGCATCTTCTTCTGGCGGAAACGCAAGCAGCGCAAGAGCGCCGAGGACGAACGCCGGAAAGAGGTCGAGGAGTATGGCTTCAACCCCAATCACGACCCTACCCTACCGGCTGTCGGTGGATTGCAAATGGCCGAGGACGACAGCGGCTACCGAGGCTGGGGCAATACTACCACCAGCTCCAACCGCAAGATGTCGACCACTCTCACCTCTGGCATGACCTACTCCGACAGCAACAGCAATCCCGGCGGCTACACCAGCCCGCACTCTCCCACACACGGTGCCTACTCCGATGCTCAATCCAACGACCCACTCGTAGACGGCCGCCGCCAGACCATGGACTCGGACGGTATCGGTGCGCTCGGTGTTGTCAATGGTGCCGCAACCAATTCTGCCAACAACCAGGCCGGTGTGCACCGTGGACCTTCCAATGCCTCGTCATCATACTCGGCGGCCAATCACTCCGACAACTCTGGAGACTACTCGGGCATGGCCAATGGCCACCCGCAGGAGTACTACCAGAACCAAGAGTACTACCAAAATGGCCCATACGCCGGGAACGATCCGTATGCCGGCAACCAACAGCCGATAATCAGAGATGTGTCAGCCCGACGCAACACAAGGATAGAAAACCCAAGCGTCTTCCCCCAACAAGGGAATTCTGGCATCGCACAAAACTTCTAGTCTTGCCTTGGTTGCTGCTGTGTTTGTTCATCCATCGCTACTTGTATATTGCGACTCCATCTTTTATTCATCTCCTTCAACGTTCAGTCGACATATATCCAAACCGAGGCGTTCATCGGGCGGTCATCAATCCATTTCTGCATTGTATCTTGATATTGGCCCTTGCTAGTTGTACTGTTGCTATACGCACATGCGAGCGCATCTTAATGCGTGTCGGCATAATCTTCCGCACGCCCTACTCCACGCGACAGGGTTTTCTTCGGAAGATACGGAAGCGGGCTCGCCGACACAAGCAGGTCGTACGACATGGCGATCCTGCACATTCAGACTGCAGAGTTGAAGTCCATGATCGGCAGGCTACATGTTGCGTACTGAGCACAAGAAACAAAAGCACGAGCGAGTCTGAGTTGTACCAGCGCAGCATGCATATCTCACTGCAAGTCGATCTTTCGACAAAGATTCAAGAGACGACCGTCTTGTTCGCTTGGATCTGGGTAAGATGATACATGTTGGCAGCTTTTCCACCCTTCACCATCTTCTCTCGTTTTGATGCTGGGATCTTGGAGGATTTGACGCTTTCTCACGCGAACAACATATCACTCTTGTAATCATCCAACGCCTTTTCTACATGACCATTTTTCTGTACCTATTCTACAACCCGCACGCCAAATTCTTCGGCAAACACTTTTCCTTTACTTGTTCAGGCCTTTAAATGATGGTGGAATTGTAGGCTGAGAGAGAAATAGATTGAAATCAAACTTCACATGAACATGGTCGTGCTCTTACTCTTCTGCTGGAGTTTTCTCTAGTGAAGTCCGATTTGGAGAAAATAGCGCCAAGACGCTGATGGTTTCCCAACATACTGATATATTTCTGAGCAGCGCGTTCGATGACGCCTGATTCGATCGCATTATAACGATCGTCTCATAATCCTCCGCCACCCAGCCCACCCGCATGCCTCAGGTATACGCGTCCATGAGGCGATCTATTTTGCTCTCAACATCTCTGCGGGGAGCGGGACGGCCAGAATGTTGAGAGAGCCTGGTTTGCTCCAACGGGTCGTTAGTATGCAGTAGTAGGCTGGTAGCATGCATGCGAATGCAATGTAGATCTTCCCGAACCCGCGGAAAACATCCTTCCAAAACGTACCAGGAGAATAGAAACGAGCATGAATCAATCTCGGGTTGCTGGGCGGGCAAAGACAATGCTTCGACCTAGAATACACCGCGCTGCACCATTTATCTTCTTCCTTCTAGACAACTTGTGAGAAGGCAGGGTGCGTTCATCTCGGGACTCGGCATTCTGCGAGTTGTCGATGAGCGAGTTTCTAGATCTTTGGTGTCATTGTGGGGTTCGACGGCCGAGTTTGGTTGACCAGTGGGCTTGACTGTTTAGCTACCCGTCCGGTCTAGATTTTTCACTGGTTCGGCATCATATTTGTGGCAATAAAATGTAGCTAGCTTACTTGGTGTATATGTAATTATAGAAAAATGACGGTGAGCTAGGCATTATCTCGCAGCAGAGATAAAAATGGGTATTGGCTAGTTCTCGGGAACGTTGTAGATGGAACAGAATGCGGCTAAGTGTGGGAATAGAGGTTGTGCCAATACTAAGCATGGATGTGTTGGAACGATAGATGGAACTGCGAATTTCGATGCGACTACTTCAAGGTCATAGTGCAGTAGGAGTAGAGCCAGCTTTTGAGTTGCGTGACTGAAAGTGTTGAGGTCAGCGTAGGATCGAGGGGAAAGAGCTACCTGGTGGTAGATCTCGAACTTCACCACCCGCACTCATGTAGAATTGAAGGTAGAGTTTTAGACTGCGCGCATCCAATTAACCATTGTATACATTATCTCCCATCACTTCAAGCCACTCCCCGCCTTCTGGGTGTTGCGAGATTGAACCTAGTCCTCTTCCGCGTAGTAGTGGGTTTGCCAGATTCTATAGCTTTGGCTTTGGTCTTGCTAATCATACTCTTAAAGGCGAGGCCTGAGCTGAATGAGTTGACCGGTCCCAGGTCAGCATGGCCATCGATGGCGGTTCCAGTAGGCTCGACGAGACCTAGCTGCTCTTGGAGCTTTCTGTATTGAACTTCAGGGTCCTGTAAATTGGTGCGCGGTAATCTCGACTTGCTGTTATGCATTTGAGGTGGTTTCGTTGGTTGCTCAGGTACCGAAGTAAAGTTTGAGAGATCAACCGACGAGCCAGGTTGAGTAGTAGATGACTCTTCATTCTGCGCGGTCGCGTCAAGTTGGATTGGAGACACATCGTTTGTTGTTGTTGTTGTTGTTGCTGCTTCGCCATCTGTGAGCTCATCCCACCACCTGGATCGCTCTTCTTCAGCCTCTCGAGCTGCGTTCTTTAGCGCAGTCGCCTCTTTGTGGAACCTGTTCTCCTCCAGTACACCCATTAGCTTCCCCCGGTCGACTACTTTCGCGAGATGCCTCAGCAAATCAGGATCCAATTCCTCTTCGGCCTTGAGATGCGGAATGATATCGCTGATTCGATCAACGAGTTGTGCTTTTGCATATCCTCGCAGCAAAGCTCCCCATGTGTAGTGATCTGGTTCGACACCGCTGTTTCGCATGAGCTCGAAGACACGTTCTGCCGCTTGTACTTGTCTCGTTTTGAAAAATGCTTGCATGAATATGTTCCAGCTGTAAACGTTGGGCTTTGCTGGACCGTCCGTCATATCTTGAATGAGCTGGGATGCATTTGCAAATTGCTGTTTCTCACAAAAGGCGAAGAGGAAAGCATTCCAGATCGTTGGGTTTTGAGCCAACGCATCGAATCCCGGATCTCCCCCTTCTTCCACGACCGACTTGAACTTGAGGTATAGGTTATAAACTCGCGTGTTGCTAATCGCTAACGCTGATCGGATCTCCACCTGCAGCATAATGTACAACGCCACTGGTGGAGGGTCAAGATGTATTGAGTCGAGCGCAGACGCGTTTTGCGAGATGTTGACGTTCCTGAGGCCTGGGGTTCCATAGCCAATAAAGGACTGCAGCGGCGCTACTGAGAAATGTTTGGCGAAGGACTGCCATAGCAAGGCTGAGGTACGTTCGAGGTTCTCATCACCTTGATGGCGTACATAGAGATAGTAGAGATAATCCGTTGCTAGCCAGGGATCCCGGAAGTCTTTTGCTACATCGGCGCAATGTTGTGCGAAAGCTTGGAAGAAAGCAGGGTTCTCTTGCATTGTACATCCGTGAAGCATTATCGAGAAAGTGTGTTTGTCTGGCTGTATCCCGTTATCTTCCAAGGAGTTATATACCTTGAACGCTGTGGCGTAATCTCCAGCTTCCATAGCGTTATGCATGATGACATTGTAAAGCAGTGTGTCCATCTTAATACCCAAGCGTACAATTGCAGCGACAACAACCGGGGTCTGATGAAAGTCTTGACTTGCACTCATACTCCTTCGTAGTATGCCAGCGCACGTCCATCGGAGTCTTTTGCGCTCCACAATAGCCTCCAAAGCTGCAGTCGTATGTCTGGCTGTGAGCAAGTCCAGACATTTCAATGCATACCGCACTTCGCCAGCCTGCCCAAATGCCGTTGCATAATGCAGCACAGTGTCGAATCCTAGGCGCGCCCGATGTTGCACAAGGCAATCAAACACCTTCTTCAGGTCCTCCGTTGTGGCTAGCTCTACCAAGTTGTACAATAAACCCTGAGAACATACACCAATCCGACCAGCTAGTGCCTTTTTGAAGATTTGCACGAATGCTGGGACAAAAACACGCTTGTGTGCCTCTGGGTCGGCACCCCAACTCTTGTTATCGTGTAATCCTTGTGTATGAAGCTGAGCGAGATGATCGAGAGCATCGGCGATAGTCTCAGTCTTTCGGCTCCGCAAGAGTGGGTCGCTGGCCAGAACTTGTATGAAACGTAGAGCGCGGCCAGGCTGACGGTCGAGGAGATAAACGAGCAAGCGATGTGCGTAAGTTTTCCGTTTCGACACATCGAGTGCCAGCCAGTTCTTCCATACTTGGTGTGTACTTGGAGAAACTCCGGGAGTTCTAGCCGCAAAGAGTGTCCAACTCAACCGCACACATCGAGGATCATGTTTTATAGTGACTCTGCGCGTGTACCTTCGCAAAGATGGATAGAGCGGTCGATCCAGTGCTGCAAAAGCGTAATGAAGCCCAGCTTCCTTGGATGAACCCTCAGCTGCCCTCGACAGGTCTAGATGCATTAAATCCCAGCGCTTGAGGTTCGTCACGCGACGCGTAAGGGATCTGTATTGGCCTTGAGTCATGTGCGAGAACGAGGACGTCTTAGTCCAGGAAGGCTGTCTTGACATGTAGTTGTCAAGACGCGCGTGCTCTATGGAGAGAGCTTTCGCCCGCGCTATGGCTTGTGTGGGTCCATTTTGAACAAGGCCCGATGGGGAGTCAGTGCGAGTAGGTTGTACCCGACGAGCTCGACGTCGCGAGCACTTATCCCCATCGGCTCCGCCCTGATTGTTGGATGCGGTCGTTGCGTATGATCGGGCATGTTGGCGAGTGAAAGCGGATATCTCAGCGTAAAGACAATTGACAGAAGCGGAGCGGTCTGTACCTTTCCTCCAATGACCAGACGTATGTGGACGCCCCGTAGCAAATGCGTCCTGCGTGCGTTGCTTGCGACAGCTTGTTCCGGCCACTGGTCGGGCTTCTGGAAGGCCGTCTTCACGGTGTATCCTCGTGCCTTGCTCCACGTATTTTGCTATCTTCTTCTCTTTCTCCTGTGTTGCATCGCTCCTTCTGTGGTGTTGGCTACTCCTTCTCGACAGAGCGGACTCTGCGAAGGCTCTGGGCGCGAGGAAGGGAAGGATGGGAAGGTCCGCGCTGGCGACGAGGCTAGCGTTGGGGACGCGGAACCGGGGCATGGGGAGGTGAGGGCTGGTTGGACCTCACTGAGCCATGACCTGTTGGCTCCAGTCGAGGTGGTGGCCGCAACTCGAAAACTTGAGAAAGTGCGTCTTTGGTCGGAAACGCTAACCGGCGAAGATCTTGGACTCCCGAGCTGTTCTCCGCAACATTCATGGCCGTGACCACAACTTCGGCCATTACCCACCGTCGCCTTGATCCCCTGCGCATAATCGCAGAAGGCTTCTGACGCTCAAAGCCACGTCATAGCTGAGCTTTTGGCAGCTCCCGACTTCACAAACAGCCATACTTGGACTCGGCGCAACCGCAAAGCTCTCGCCATGTCTTCACACGAAAAGCTATCGGCAGCCGCCAACGACCGGAAGTCACGCCTCGCTCAACTCAAGTCGCTCAAGCGGAAACAAGAACAGATATCAGACGCGCCAGAAGCTGCCGACTCGTCCTCCGCCCAGCTCCAGACCGAGACATCGCAGGCTCTGACACGCACAGAGGACGAGGAACCTTCAGTAGCGGCGACCTACCTCTCCGGCCGAAACTACGACGCGACGACTCGGAACGTCAAGCTGGGCTTCGACAACCTGCCCATTGCTGACCCCACAAATACCTTGGAATACAAGGCAGAGCAATTAGCGCTGGAAACAAAGGCGCAACAAGACGCAGAGAAGGCAGAGGACAAGGGACTGGATCTTTTTAAGCTGCAGCCCAAGAAGCCAAACTGGGACCTGAAGAGGGATCTGCAGCAGAAGACGAAGGGGCTGAATGTGCAGACAGACAACGCCATCGCGAAATTGGTCCGAGAAAGAGTGGAAGCGCAGAAGGCTATAAGAGAGAAACAGCCGACGGACGGCAGTAATGGAGAAGAGGTGGGCATGGAGGGCAGTGAGTTGGTCGAAGCGATGCATCTGAAGGAGCAAGAGGATGAGCGAGAAAGGAAAAGAGACGAGGCAGATGAGGATGTGAGCTGAGAGGGCATGGGAAATATTGGATGGATCTCGGAATAAGAGGCAAAAGTCTTCATCTCACTTGACGCGCTCCCAAGTGTTGCATGTGCTTTAGGGAAGCATCAACATGTATGCCAAGCAACAAAGGGCAGGAGCATAGCATAATACGCGAGTCGAACCAAGGGAGAGCAGAAACAGATTGCTGTGTGCAGTCCATCGTCGACGAGTATCTAGGACCTAATGCTACGATGAAACCACAATCATTGCCCGCTCTCTGCTACCCTTCTCGACGTCGAACAAGTTCGACCCCGTGGACAGCTTCTGCTGGAAGACAAAAGAAATTACTAGTACGCCTGTGTTTGATCTAATCAGTGGATCTCTTCTCATAAAGACAAAAAAAAACATACAACAGCGGGGATTCGCCAGTGGTCACCCACCTGACTACTAATCCGCCGGTATCTTGCTTAACTAGGGCTGAGCGAACGGGAAGCCGTGATCTCAAGATCCTATGGTCGTATGTACTTATCCAGGAGAAACATAGCATTTACATTGACCAAAGAGTCCAAACATTTCCTGCTAATACACTTGCATACGTGTAAGTCTTCTGGACTTTCCACGAGACGACCAAAGGCGTTTTTCTGGAGCGGCGATATATCGTACGTTTGGGCGAAGAAGCATATCTTATAAGCGATCCAGGTCATGTCTTGGTACTTCTGTACCATGCCTAGGTTCGGAATATCGTTCTACCCGGTATCTACAGAATAGTTTGCATTCTCTCATGACAAACCGAGGAGATTATTGAGGCTACATGGCGGCTGTGTACTGTTAGGCGCGTCTTGTTGTGGGCTTCTCCACGCAGAAGGTCGGCTATTCTCTCCCGCCTTGCCGTTTACGAGTCGACCTCGGCATCTCCACGCGCCCAACATACTGGGGATGCGGGGACAAGTGTCGCGCTACATACATTATGATGGAGCGCGTCTCTCTATTGTCCGGCATACTCATCGATCAAGGGTCACTGCAGTTGGAACGTGCTGCTCTTTCTTCAAATCCTACTCGCTCTGCTTCACTGCTACAATTCCCACGCGCCTTCCCCTTCCTATCTCACACTCGCCATCATGGTCGGCAAGAAGCAGCCCGTCTACGTGCTCGGCGTGGGCATGACCAAGTTCATCAAGCCTCGTGGCAAGGTGGACTACCCAGAGCTCGGGTTTGAAGCAGGTGTCAAAGCCATGCTCGACGCGCACATCAACTACGACGACGTCGACCAAGGTGTCGCATGCTACTGCTACGGCGACTCCACTTGCGGTCAGCGCGTCTTCTACCAGTTCGGCATGACTGGCATTCCAGTATACAATGTCAACAACAACTGCTCGACCGGCTCAACCGGCCTATACATGGGACGAAACATGATTGCGCACGGAGCCGCCGACTGCGTCCTGGTCGTTGGCTTCGAGAAGATGTTCCCCGGAAGTCTGCAGAGCTTCTTCCAAGATCGCGCAAACCCGACTGGCACGACAAGTCTAATGATGAAGGAGACGAGGGGCATTACCAAGGCCCCTGGTGCCGCCCAGATGTTCGGAAACGCTGGACGGGAGCACATGGAGAAGTGAGTCCAGACATGCCCGACATGGACAAGCCACACATCCGTCATATTAACCACCCCGACAGATACGGCTCTGAACTCAAAGACTTCGCAGAAATCGGTCGCATCAACCACGCCCACTCCAAGAACAACCCCTACTCGCAATTCCAGGACGAATACACCCTCGATCAAGTTATGAATGCGCCCATGATTCACGAACCCCTCACAAAGCTTCAATGCTGCCCGACCTCGGATGGAGCTGCTGCTACAGTCCTAGTCTCGCAGGAGTTCCTGGACAAGCGTCCTGAGCTCAAGGACCAGGCCATCCTGATTGCTGGACAACGACTTGCGACCGACACACCGTCACTGTTCAACCGCAGCGCAATCGAACTGGTAGGATACAGCATGAGTGAACTAGCTGCTCGCGAAGCACTAGAAGAGGCCAACGTATCGCCAGACGATGTCAAGGTGTGCGAACTCCACGACTGCTTCTCTGCCAACGAGATGGTTACTATCGAAGCCCTCGGCTTGGCTCCCAAAGGAAAAGCCCATGAACTGATCCGAAAAGGCGGCATAACTTACGGCGGAAAGGTCGTCATCAATCCCTCTGGTGGTCTGATCTCAAAGGGTCATCCTCTTGGCGCCACGGGTCTCGCTCAATGCGCGGAATTGGTTTGGCACATGCGTGGCTGGGCGAACAACCGCTCAGTCAAGGACACCAAGGTGGCTTTACAACATAACCTGGGTCTTGGAGGCGCAGTAGTCTGCACAGTTTACAAGAGGCGCGATGGAAGCGCTGCAACGGACAAGTCAGATGAGCAGATTGGCAAGATTACAGGACTGGGATACAACCCAGCGACCGTTGCGAAGGGCTTCACGAAGGAGCAGGTTGATTCCGTGAGGAGTAGAAAGGCAAGAAGCCAATGGGCATTGCAAGATACAGAGCAAAAGGTTGAGGCTAGGTTTTAGATGAATACCATCATATCTAGAGTTCTTATTACTTTCATTGTACCCACTCTGACTTGCGCACCAAGTTCTTTTTTCGACCCCCTTTGCTATGTTTCTGACACGTTAGCGTACAACGTGGGGGAAAGGAGTACTTACCTCGTCATACCAAGTCAGATGTCTTTCTAAACCTTTGGTCCACCAAGCACCACCCATCGAGAGAATGAAGAGGAGATTAATCCACTTATCTGCCAGCAGATCTCAGAAGTTCCTTCTCGCAGCGAGCACGGCGGACAAATCGATCTAGCAATCCAGAACACTACGAAAGAAACCTTAGAGCCTCCTTTGAATCTCCCCAAGCAACTAACGAAAGAAACAGATAGATGTCGACGCACACCGCAGTGACAGGCACTGTTCAGGACGGTTTGCCGCTCTGCCCACTTGTAAGGGTCGGAAGAGGAGGAGATGTGGGTGGCAGGAAAGAGATGTGCGTCGGTAAGAAGGTGGATGGTTTGAAGTAAACGGTATCTCGGTATCGATCTTATCGATGCGAGACCGGTATCTGGACTATGTTTTTAAAATATCTCTCCCATCATTTTTTATGATAATGGAAGGAAGCAGACGGCGAGAGTAATATCAATCCAGACCTCACAGTGTAACCCATACAGCGGTTAGCAAGGGCGATTGAATTGTCATTCAGGAGTAAGTGTAAGTGTAGGTGTGCGCGGTGATGGTGGCGGTTGCTTGGTGGAGTAAGAGCGATGAGTGCGAGAAGGAGACGTGAATCGCAAGCTACATATCATTTACACGTGTTTGCTGGAAGCATGGAGTGGTACGCGTGTATGTAACCAGTGATTGCTTCTCAATGGACGCGTGATGAGGAACGACGAAGAAACAATAAAGAATCTACTTGCCATGACGCGGAAGCGACTGCATGTGAGTAGAGACAGCACCTTGGCTTCTACCCTTTACTGATAAATCGAGCGAGCTTCACAAGTTCCTTTGTAGCCCCGTGCTAGACTGTCATTTAGGTATGTGTATAGTTGTCTGCGAAGTCATAAAGACATCTTTTCCATACAAGCCACGAAGCGGAAACGACGACAACATATGTCTAAAGTGATTATCATGGTTTGGTATCTTAATTAATGTGAAAATCCATCTTGCCCTGTGCAAAAGAGGCTTGCAGTTTTGGTGACGCTTTTGAGTGGATGTCACTCCGCCGTAGTGTGCAAATCAAGGCAAAAGAAAACCATACAGTAGAGTAGAGTAGGAAGCAACTTCATTCAGACCCGGTTCAATAGCCGCCCATAGGGTGACATGTTCATCATGTCCAATCTCTGCTCAAAAGTCAGGGTCTTCCATGATGATGCCAAAGCTACGACGGCAACAAGTCAGAATAAGGCTGAAGTCGTCGCCATTTCCAGGAGACCGGCAACTTTTCCTTGTTTCGCGTCCATCTCGCTCAGGAGCGGAAGCATTCTAGGCACCGCTCGCGACACCACGTATGTTGATACCGCCTGCTCCGCCTCGCTCAGCGGATCCGCGGATATTGATTCCTTCCTGGCTTCGGTTTCGTCCCTGGCCGCGAATGTTGATGTCGCCGTCGCGCGTGATGCGATCTGCCAGACCGCGACGAGACCGTGATGGCTCAGAAAAGTCGGTGATGTAAGGATCACGATCGTCACCCTTTAGGCGGCCAAACAGCTCTCCGGCATCGTCGTCATCGCGCGTGATCCTGTCCGCTAGTGATCGCTTCTGCTGCGGTAGCATGGGCTGTCCGTTCTTGGTCATGCGCGAAAGGAGCGAATCCCCTCCTCCCCGTATCTTGGATACGTCTATGGCGTTTGACCGATGGTGATTGCCCATGGGCGAAGTGTCAACGAAGAAAGCATCCTTCTGCCAACGTCCGCCACCCGTAGGGCCACCCTGACGATCATGGTTGGCACGGTCGTGTGTCCAACGATCCAAACTGGGTTCACGGCGACGTCGGTTGTTGCGACTGCGGCTTCGGCTACGGTATCGACGGCGACCTGCGTGCGTTTCATGCTCTGCGAATCCAAATCGACCGTCGCCTTCTTCGTCAGAGGCAGGGGAGGCGCTGCGTCCTCGTAGACGGCCGAAGCGTGGTTCTGCCGGACTGGGACTGTTAGCTTGCTCACGAACAAACGGGGGGGGGGGGGGGGGCTGTGCTGACGTACCTTCTTGAGCCTGGTCGGTAGGAGTCGACGTCTTTGCCCTGAGCATCGTTCCTGAGCTTACCAGGAGCTAGTTGGCGATCTCCTCTACCACGGCCCCGGGTGTCTCGCCCGTCGCGGTCGTCTCGAAAGCCTCGTCCGTTCCGGCGCGCGCCCCGCTGGTCAACGCCGGAATCGCCCATGGACTCGTCTCCACTGTTTCTTCGCCTTGGCCGCTCGCCAGATGCCACAGCTTCATCGTCGTAGTCCAGATAGTCTTTTTTTGGAGGCGGCTTCCGTCGTGGCTCCCTCTGACGATTGCCAGCCACATCAGGGTTGCGCTGGTAGTAGTTGCTCCTGGTGGCTGCGCCCTTGGGCTTCTGATCTCCGGAATTGGACTGCCTGACCATGAGGACGCTGTTCGGCTTCTTGGAGTATGGCTTCGCCTGCCGAGGCTCTTGCATGGAGACGTTGCTGAAGTCACCACTGTCTGGGTGTGTGAGGATGGTCAGGGCGAGCGTCGCGTCTTCCTTGTTGTAGAACTCGAGGTTGACCGAGTTGTCGCTGACCCAGCGTAGTTGCTTCACGCGCGGGTCTGACTGGCAATGCTCCATAGCCCAGTACAGCGGATCGTTGGGGTCGAAGTCGCTCACGCCCTGGAGGTTGAGCGACTCCGGCCATGAGTCGTGTACAATGATGTCCTCGGTGTACGCTGCGGGTACGCTGCGCTCGGGTTCCGTCACGTTGTCCTGTCGAGCGCACGTCAGTCAATTGCCCTCTTTGTTGTGCAGCCTTGCGCAATGCTCACTTGGCCAACCTGCTGTGGTTGCGGCGCTTGTGCTGCCGGTGCTATGTCTTCGCCTACATCGATGTCAATATCGTAAGCGACATCAGTCATGTCAGTGTCGTCCATGGCGGCGAGCTTCAACAAAGAGGTTTTGGCAATTGGGCGAGGTTGTTGGTCAAAGGTCGAGAGTAGCGCGCCGCGGGTAAGCTCCAAAGCGCGGGCGGGCACTAACGTGATCACGTGCAGCGTTGGAGCGCCAACAATGGCTCACATCTCAAAGTGACGGTGGACGCGAAACCAACTCGGAGGCTGCATGAGGGACGTGCTCCCACGCTACAACAGGCCAACCAAGCCTGCGCTCATTATCCCTCAATGACAGCCGGGGTCTCGTCACAGGTGGGAGTCAGTGCATGGGTCTGAGACATATATATCAACCTTCAAAACCAGCTAGTACATAGGTCGCTCACGACTGCTCCTCTAGCGTGAAAGTGCCAGTCTTCGTAACCAGATACTCATTCACTGCGACATCCTTCCCAGACTCCTTGCCATAGCCAGATTGCTTGATGCCGCCAAACGGCGACTCTGCAGCAGAGGAGTTACCCTAGAGTATGTTAGTACACCTGTGCAACGTCTTTGTGCCTGACATACCGTGTTCAGCCCGATCATGCCAGCCTCCAAGTTCTCAAACAGTCTCCAGGTGCGATCAACATTCTTTGTGAAGCAGTAGGAAGCAAGACCCATGCTGGTATCGTTGGCCTCCTTCACCGCTTCGTCTTCAGTGTCAAACTTGATGAATGTACTGATCGGAGCGAAAGCCTCTTCGTTGGCGATGTCCATGTCTGACGTAACACCAGTAATGACAGTAGGCTCGAAGAAATAGCCGCCGTCTTTCTCCATCTTGCTTCCACCCATGTGGATTTTCGCGCCTTTTCTCTTCGCGTCTTCAACAAGGGCAAGTGCCTTTTCAACACCTCTTGGGGTCGTCACTGGTCCCATTGTGGTCTTCGCATCTGAACCGTGGCCGACAACGATCTTTTGCGTCTCTTTATTCCAGCGTTCGAGGAATTTATCGAAGATGCCCGATTGAACGTAGATTCGATTGGCAGTGATACACGCCTGACCTGCGTGTCGGTATTTCAATGCTAAGATCTGGGTTATAGCTTGTTCAATATTTGCATCGTCAAAAACCACGACAGGACAGTTACCTCCCAGCTCTAATGTGACTTTCTTCAAGTTATCGGCACACATCTTAGCAACCAGCTTGCCAACGCGTGTAGAGCCTGTAAAGGTGACCTTGCTCACAAGCGGATGCCGACAGAGTGCTTCACTGAGTTCTGGTGTCTTGTCAAGATCCGTGGTCAGGACATTCAAAGCACCCTTGGGAAATCCAGCTCTTTGTGCGAGGTATGCAAGCGTGAGTATAGTGATTGGTGTCTCTGGGCTAGGCTTCACGACCATTGTACAACCCGCAGCCAATGCAGCACCAGCTTTGCGAAGAACCATGGCAATGGGAAAGTTCCATGGCACCAACGCAGCAGCGACACCGAGTGGCTGTTTGATTGTGAAGATGCGTCTGTTTGGTAGAGCAGGAGTAAAGACACTACCCTGGATGCGTTCGGCTTCTCCAGCAAACCCTAAACGTGGGTGTACGAGGTCAGTGCATGTCTCACATGCAGTTTGTACAGCGACACTTACACCATGTGAAGCCCGTCGAGTAGTCGATCTCTCCATACGCCTCAGAGATAGGTTTTCCGGTCTCATATACAAGTATGGTCGCTATATCATCTCTGTTCTCCTTGATGAGAGCGTCCCATCGGTAGAGCATCTGCGCCCGTTGTCGAGGGCTGATCTTCTTGTATTTCTGGAAACATTCGTGTGAGCTTTTCACAGCATCGTCGACATCCGATGCATCGTTCGTAGGACATTCGATCCACGGCTTTCCAGTTCCAGGGTCTATCCAAATGTCAGATCGGAGTCTTTAGATGTGCTCCAAGGACATACCAACTACTTCGAATGTCTTTCCTGATTTTGCCCGTACCCAGTCGCCGTTCACAAAGGATAGATTATGTAGCAAATCTGGATTTTTGAGCTTGTATATATCAGTACGAGATGGAAGTAAAGTATCGAGTCGGCCTGGACACACCGTGAAAGGTAGCTGATGTTTGCTGTCCGAGGCCATGCTATTGTTGAACTGGACACTGCCTGCGTATTTTGGTGGCCTGTCAGTCAGTCGTTCTGATAATTACGTATCTTTAGCCGATGCTAATGAGCAAAGAGATGTGGCTTGGGGAAAACAACTCGCGATGTTTGACTGGAAGGTGCGTTGAGTCCGCGATCATTGATACAGGCATCTACAGATATCGTAGCTTCCCTACCTTTGACCATATAGGCTACATGACTGACGCATCAATTAGCTGCGACACTCGGCTATTCCAGATGAAGTAACTCGGAGAGACGCCAGAGACATTGAATACAAGGAAGCTATCGGCGCAGATGGCCTCCAATTGGCTCAAATCTCGGTAGTCCTCCAACACGACGTCAAGTTCATGCGGGGCATCACGCTTACCCCTCACTGTTCTGCGGTGCTGGACCCCATGCAACGAATAGTTGGTAGAATATGATTGGAGATGCAATACCGATGGTAGACAGCAGGGTCCATGAAATGGTGAGCAGGATCGTGTTGCCCTCCTCGTATCCACAACATCAACATCGCTGCTGGTAAGTCCAGTTCGTGGTCGACTACCTCGACAACAATAATTCATTGAATCGACAATACATTGTAAAGCACAGCCGTCAGAACTCTTATCATGGGCAGACTGGACAGTAAAGTCGCCATCGTAACTGGTACATTGCATCTCCATCTTCCCTCTTATATATCACTGAAAACCTCAACAGGTGGCGGCTCAGGATTTTGCGCTGGTATCTCAAAAGGCGTGGCCTCTGAAGGAGCCAAAATCCTCGTCTGCAACATCAATCAATCCGGCGACGAAGCAACCGCAGCAACAAATCCCTCCTCCCTCGCCTTCCACCAATTGGATGTGACCAAAACCCCAGGTCGGAAAGCCACCGTCTCGGCCTGCATCGAAAAGTTCGGTCGCTGTGAAATTCTCGTGAACAATGCAGGTTGGAGTTATACTAACAAGCCTACCACCACCGTCACTGAGGACGAATTCGACAAGGTCTTTGACGTCAACGTCAAGGGCGTTTATCTAGGCTGCAATGCTTAGGTCGATCAGGCTATTAAGCGTAAGGAATGAGGTGTAATTATTAATATTGGTAGCGTTAGGGCAAAATGGCCTCGACTAGGACTTGTTTTAAAGTAGATCTAATTAGGCTGGCAAATGGGTCTCCTCATCGGGATCTTAGAATCTGCAATATCTCTATAAGTTCGAACCCGATTTAGACGATAAATAGCTTCTTTTATAGCCTTAATCTAGATCTATATTTCATATATAGGAGGTCTTTCTCTAAGTCTAATAAATAAAAGGTTATTAGCTAACCCACGTTGCCAAGAGTTAGGTCTCCACATTTAGCTCCGATCTAAGATATCTAGCTAGCGAAAGTAGATAGCTAGATACGTTCTATATATAAAATATAGATCTAGATTCTAGCTACAAAATAAGCTATTACTTATTATAATTAGATTAGGACTAGTAGAGATATTAAGGAAAATAAGATCCCGATGTGGAGACCCATTTACCTGTTACACGGGGTTAGGCTATACTTCTCTAGGCTCGGTCCGTACTAAGGCGAGGTAGACTAAAGCGGTAGTCCGTGAGGTAGCGTATGGAATGATCAGGTGGAAAAGAGTTATCGTTGTAACCAAAAGAATAACGATACCAATTCTATAAACGATAGAATAACTAGTTGACAATCTGTGTAAGAGATGAACTATTTGAGTTGACCACAACGAGAGTAATAATGAAACCTTTCCATCCTTATATCCTCGTTGCTGTGTCCTTTGCCATCACTGCCATTACAACCTAAACCTTGCCTTGCCTGATGTTCCTGATGGCAGCCATCACTCAGATGTTGCCGTCACATATTAGCGCCTGATGGTTGGTCTTGGCGTGATGTCAATCACGTGATCTAGCGCGCCCCGCGTTGATCATTTACCTTCTGACGTGGACGTGGTTGACCTCTAACCCACCTTCCGCGTCAAGGAGAGAATCCTTCGTGTTACTTGTAACATTACCAGTCTACTCCTACTACGTCTCTCCTATCTAAAATTAGCGTGTGTAGCTACTAAATTAAGACGCTTATAAAATTTAAGTAGATAGAAAGCTTCGTATATATCTATATATATTAATATACTAAAAAATCTCGCGATAATAGCTTTTACATGTAGCTGTACAGCCTTATATTTACGATCGCGACTTCATGTTCGGGTGGCTCGAGTGCCGAAGTGGCTCGAATGGCGCACGGGCACTGTAGTATGGTACAATGCGAGTAAAGGCGCGATATGGAACGTAAGTTATGTCTTCTTCCAGGGCCTCCGTTCTGCACTAGGTTCCCGTTTACTCACATGTAATTCAGGCGACAAAGGGACTTGCAGCAGAATACGGTCCACATCAGATTCGTGTCGTATCCATCTGCCCGCTCGTTACGGGGATAGGTCTTTTCTCCGCTTTTACTGGAATGGAAGACACGACGGAAAATAGGACAAATTTTACGTCGATTGTACCTATGGGCAGGACTGGAGAAGTGGACGACGTGATGAATGCATGTATCTTCATGGCAAGCAATGAAGCTGGCTTCGTCACTGAAGTCAATCTCAAGGTAGATGGTGGACGATGTATCTAGTCTACCCTTGCTGTAAAAACCAATTCAGAGGAGTCAGCACGACAGATTTTCGCCTGCAATAACGCTCATAAACGCCGTAACAACCCATCAACTCGAGTCTATTTATTCATATGCACATCGTCGTCGTCATAATCCCATGCCTCATCCGTCTCAAGCAACTCATCAATCTCCTTTCTCCTCCTGGCTTCTTCGCTATCCCCATTAATCCCATCAATCAATGCGTCCTGCACAAACGCACCAGTTCTATCCTCCTTATTCATCGCAATCTCCCTATCAATATCCACAGCCCAACCTTCCCATACTGCACCCCTCTCGGTCTCTTTCATCCTCCCCCTACTAGTCCTCCACCTCTTCGTCAACTCCCGCTCTCTTGCTGCTGGCGATCCAGTTTTCATTGTTCCATAGGCTTGTCTCAACCTCTCGTAAACAGCACGATGGGGGGCTGAAGTACCTCTGGTAGGCGCTATGTAGCTCTCCAATACCCTGTACTTGCCCTTTCGCACCCGGTCCTGCGCATTAGTCCACACACCCAAAGGCAGGAAGACGGCGCGACTAAGAGTGATTTTTCCGCTTATGGGATGCGTGTGTCCGAGAAGAAAAGCGTCCGTCTCGGCGCAACCGTTGTTGCCTAGTTTCATTCCGCCAGGGCCGATGATGTTCGAGGGGATGAGGATCCTGGGCAAATAGATCTGGATGGGAATGCCCTGATGAGAGGCGGTAAAGGGCGAGGTAGCTAGCAGGCTTGGTGCTAGGGACGATAGTGGGGAGGGCGGTGGTCGAAGCGTGAGTGGGGATGGAGTGTTGCGCTGCATATTGACGCGGGGAGGGGGCAAAGCGGGAGGATTCAATAAGAGCGTATGAGAGCCCTGTTGACGCTCTTGAGCTGATCTCAACTGACTGACTGGACCATTAAGAGTTGACATGTTTGGTACCCGTGATAGTGGTGGCCTAGTGTTCTGATTTCCCTGATGATAGCTAGCAGCATGACTCTGGGCTAGAAGGCGCTGCGCGAAACTTGGTGGTGGTGCAGGGATAGAGAAACCAGGTCCAACCGGATAATACGGCGGTGTCTGAATTTGTTGGAGCAGATTCAGATGGCAGGTGTTAGATTGAGATTGAGCAGAAGGGTAGGTTGACGGCGGCGGTGGCTGGAGATGAGGGGGCATATTCCCAAATGTAAAAGGACTATCGTTTTCAAATCCGGGTGGTGCTGGCGGCGTTCGAGCCCTGTAAGGAACTAAGCTTCCACCAAAAGCTATAGGCGGTGGGTGTTGAGCCTGAAATTGCGGATGTGACACATTTATAGTTGGAGGTAGAGGTACTGCCAGAGCAGATGTTCGAGGATATAAAGCTGACCTGATACTCGTAGGCGCATTTGACGCTTCTTGTATCATGTTCGAAGCATTCGATCCGGTGCTGCTGATAGACTGAGGACTTTGCACACTTGCCTGTCCATTTTGGACAGCTTTTTGGGCTCTACCCCCGCTCGCGGCCAAATTTTCCTGGCTGTCCAGCGCTGGAATCAGTTGACATGCCTGATTTGGAGTAATGTTTCGCATGATCTCCGTTACATGTGGTGGTATCGGTGTCCTTGGAGGAGCAGGACCCGAAGCGGACGGACCACTATGGCCGAACGGATATTGTTGCTGCGAGGACAGCGTGCTGCTAGGGTTCAGAGAACTTCGAGATTGAGTGGCCATCAATATTGGAGTTGGACCTGGTGGCGGTGGCAAATTTGGGCGAGGAAGCGTTGGCGGTAGTGATGGACTAGGGAGTGTACGTGTTCTGCCCCTGGAAGCACTGGTGTCATCTACCGACTCCCCATGGGTCCTTCCACCACCGTTATCATCATTCTTCGGCTCATGGTGGTCAACAATGGCAGAAGAACATGGATTCGGTGACCCCCCACCATGCCCACATATCTCTAGCAAGACTGCTCTGTCCATTGCGCCTTCGAAAAGCTTACTTTTCATCTTACCTACAAGTGGTACAGGAACGATATTGATCCTCTGCTCTCTCTCATCCTTGGTCTGCTGGATCTTACGCAATATTTGGCCAGCCATGCCCGGACGGTGTGTATTTGAGGGCGTGGCAGGGATGAGAGGCACACCAGATGGACCTGCAGGAACAGTGCTACGACCAGCAAGCTGAGCCTCGTCCGCCAGCTTGTTACTGATGGCAATTTCCATCTGCTTTACCCTATGTTTCTCTTTGGCCGAATGAATCATCTGTGCAAGGTTCGCGTCCTTCTCGTAGTTCTCTAGGCCATCTGCTCCCTCACGCGGTGGCGTGTCTTTCAGACTCATTGTCTGGCATCTGTTGTAATCCTTCAACTGTTGTGGGGTGACCCCTGCTTCTATGAGCAGGTAAAGGGCGCGTTGGCGTGACTTGAAGCAAGCAACGTGGTACTTCGCCCGCTTGATTCGGTCTCGAGGAATGTTGATAAGAGGCGGCAGAGGCTCGTTGAGCTTCGGTGGCTGTATGCCAAAGTGTACTTCATGGTACTGTAGACGCTCACTTTCTTCTGCCTTGCGCTCTAATGTCGCTAAATCGGGTTTTTGGCGCATCTTCTTGGTGGGCGAGTTCTGGGCGAGTTCTTCTGCGCTGACGTGTTTTGGCGTCTCGTTTCCTGCTCCATTCTTCTTCCCATCTCGGTTGATACCATTTGCCTCGTCGAGATTCTTTCTGACGTCCTCAGGAACAAGAATCGGATGATATTCAAAGTCCCATAAGCTTGGAATTTCTTCATACAGAGCCGCGTTCAGAGCTTTTCCGTCTCCCTCGTAAAAGTCGATCCACCTATATAGAAATTCAATGAAATTCGGTACCACGGTACTGTTTACCTGCACGATGTCGACCAGTGTACGTAGCATATCCTCCTGATGCATCAATTCGGGATCTATTTTGCGGACCTGGGCAGTTATTGGGGGCGCGCCACGCCGTGAAGGCGGCTGCGTAGTAGGAGTGCTCAGCTGGTTGAAGTCGAGACGAGGCTTCTTTGGTGAGTGCGGTGCTACGACTGGTTGGCGAGCGGCTGTTTGGTCAACCTCCCACTGCACGAACCACGTCCACAGCTCTTTGCCCGTCTCTAGTGACTTGCGCTCGGTGAAGTCCTGGAGAAGCGCCATGAAGATGTCGTGGTTCGTGTCCATGCGGTAGACGATGGCGTGTTGCTTGTACTGCTCATAGGGCACGAGTGTGGGTAGCGGTTCGACATTGCCGACGACGTCTTGCAGTTCCAGGTAGCGGTCGTCGAGCAGATCAAGGACCTTGCCATGGGACGCCATGGTCGGGCAGGCATGCGCGGTGTGGTTGGAGACGAAATTCTAGCCGACTCGATGTTGTTGGGTGAGAGGGGGGCTAGGCAGACGCGTGGTGTTGACATGCAAACGCAAACGAAGAGTAGAAAGAGGCAGTGCGGGGACGTCAGCAGAGAGTTGAACACTAAATCACAGAGTTGAGGTAAAGAAAGCGATGATGCAAAGACAGCCTACCACACGCGGAAACGTTTGCTGGCCCAATTGCAAGGCGCAGATATTTGTACAGTCGCAGGAGGGGCATCGTCGCAGCCGTGCTGTCGCGCCACCCTCACATGCTCTTAGCTTACACGCGCGACCAGGCACTCATTTGCCGCCCTCCCTGATCTTCTGCATGATGGCGCTTGCCCTGTCCTCGGCCTCTTCCCGTACTCTCCTCCAATCTGTCGTGTACACCTTCCTCACGCCCTCCTCGAGGCTCCTGTTCCACCTGTCCTTGGCCATTTCTGCCAGACCAACCGGCACTTCCCGACTTGTAGGCTCTGGCTCTGGCTTCTTGGGCTCGTAGAATTCGGCGAGGACTTGGCGTTGCTGTCGCAGGAGCGCGGCCTGTGTTATGCGGTTTTGTGTGTGCAGCGAGATGGTGAGGTAGAGAACGCCTGTGGTGAGGGTGACGCCTCCGAGCTGCGTTGGTTAGCGGGCATCACCACGGGGGACTGGCAGCACCTACGAAGCCGGTGATGAAGCCCATGGCCAAGCTGGACGAAGGTCGGGACGGGCGCGAGGTGGAAATGCGTTTGCTGGATGCGCAAGAGGCCAATGGCTGGGCAGCTTGGTGCAACTCGTCCTCTCGCTATCTGCCTATGGGTCCGAGGCGCTGTCTTGGGCGTGGGGATACCAATATGTCGACGTGGTGGGATGTCGGCTCGGGGGTGAGGTCAGCGCTGGAGTCGCGCGATGCCCTGCCAGGGATTCTTTCGTCCCAGAGCGGCAACATGTCCAACATCCGTTGAACGCCGCTAGCGCCGGCACGCCCGACTCCACCACCTGCACTCCCGCACTCCCGCACTCCCACTACGAGTCCCAGCACTGCGCCCTCCAGGATCCATGTGTCAGTGACTATCAGATGTCGCACGCGCGGCTGCAGAGAGCCTGCCGTCACCCTGGCAGACCTACTTGAGACACGCCAAGTGCTCACGCTAGAACGATTCCCTCAGCTCCGAGGTCTGTACAGTGCGCGAGAGAGAGGTAGTCACGCGTGCTTTGCACACAGAAGAGTCACACACGTTATCGTTAAGCTTGTCGCACACAAGAGACGAGCCATGGCATAGGAGGCTGCCGGAGTAGTTTAGAGAGCTCAGTCAGATTGTACGTTTGGATGCCTTCTTCTGCAATATCTGCATCATCTGCTCGCTTCCGTCAGACTTGATGCTTTACGACCCGCCAATAATATCTGCTGTCTTGGTCGGTTTTTCGTCGCCTCCACTCTCGCCTGAACCTGAACCTGCACCTGCGTCTCGGTACTGCTCAAGTGACGGCGTATCAGCATAGCACGACTTCATAAAGCTCTCAGGGTAGCGTCCACCACTAATTTCAACCTCCTCACACGCCTTGCGAATCTTTTGGCCCTCCTCTTTGCTCACTTCAATCTTTAAGCTTCCCACGTTCTCCTCCAGGCGCTCAGCCTTGGTCGTGCCCGGGATAGGGAAGATATCCTCACCCTGCGCCATCAACCACGCCAAAGTCAACTGGCTGGGAGTGATGCCCTTGGCCTTTGCAACCTCAGTAATCTGGTCCACAAGCTTGAGGTTCTTGGCGAAGTTTTCGGCGCTGAAACGAGGCGCGAATCGGCGGAAATCGTTTTCATCAAAGTCCTCTGGGCCCTTTAGGGCGCCACTAAGCATACCGCGGTTTAGAGGCGAATAAGCGACCACAGCCACACCTAGCTCACGGCATGTCTTCAGCAGCTCGATCTGCTTACTCTCAATCTCCAGAGCAAAAGGAGAGTATTCGACCTGTACAGCGGAGATGGGATGGACCTTATGCGCTCTCCGCAAAGTCTCCGAGCTGACTTCTGAAAGACCGAGATACTTTACTTTCTTGAGATTGACGAGGTCGGCCATGGCTTGCACAGTGAGCTCTATGGGCGTCTTCTGGTCAACACGGTGGCAGTAGTAAAGATCGATCTGCTCAGTCCCGAGACGTTGCAAAGACTTTTCGACGGCCTCCTTGACGTATTCTGGAGAAGAGTCGATCTCAGCACCCATGTTCTTGATAGCGAATTTGGTTGCGAGGAAGATGTCATTGCGCTTGTCGGGGTTGGCCTTGAACCATTTCCCGATCAAGTCTTCGTTATCCCCGTACCTAAGACACTTGTAAGCTGTTGCTGGGCTGGCAATTGCAATCATCGTACATGTCTGAAGAGTCCCAGAAACGTTCGCCTAGCTCATGGGCTCGGTCAAGCAGCGCTAGACGCTCAGAGTCGGGTTTGGGCTCGCCATAGAAGGCGGACAGGCCCATGAGGCCGAACCCCAGGCGGGTGACTCGGGGGCCATCGCGGCCGAGAGGTGCAGTGGGTAGAGACATTGTAGAATATGTGAGACTTGTGTTGCCGTGGGTACTGAGTATTGTTGATGTTCAGTTTCTGATGGTCGTGGTACTCAATCTTTGCAAGCGAGGTAGTTGCTGTTTATACTGTTGCGATACGACCCGCTGAGTATCGACGCGTGGTGTCTTCCGGATATAAGACAAGCTGCTGTAAAAGTTCGACCGAGAGAGACTTGGTTGCTGAAGAATCAAGAACTGGACGGACCGAGTCGGATGAGCTTGACTATTGAGCACCTGGCGCATACCCATCATTGCAATGACGCTGGCACTCCATACGTAATGACGGACGACCTCGCCACTAACCCCTTAACCCCGCTATTGATGAAATCATACCTATCTGTTGACACGGATACTGCCGAGCACTGCACATACAGCTTGAATATGATATTTCGACCTCTATGAAAATCTCTAGGGACAAATCACCCTGGCGATTGGGCTGACTTCACGACATGGTGAAGTGCCTGGTGCATCAAAGTAGACGGAAGACCCGGAGATAAGGCACTGGTACTCCGTTCAAGTGGTGATTTACTGTGGTTGTTTGAGGACAGAATCAGCCGGACGGTCCGAAAGAAACTCAAGGCTTTCAAACTGCGTTACAGGTTATATGTTGTGTGGCTTGAGAAGGGGCCACTCAACTGTGGGCGACTGCGCAGCTGCCAGGCACTTGCTGCGACGCTATCCGATAAGCATGCTAGCGTCCGTCAAACTTCACGACGCCACACCTCTTCCCCCACCATGGCATATCGTGTTTGTAACGCAGCCGCCACACTTAAAAGGGGCCGCCGTCCAGATCTGAGACATCTTGCTCAGACACTAACACCTACTGACGACCAAGTAAAGGTAGCACAACATGGCCGCCGAAGTACGCGACCTCAAGCCGCTTAATATTAGACCTGTCCAGCATCGAGTCCACGACCCGCCCAAGACAGACCCTTTCGACTTCCATCACCACGATGAAAATATTCACATCCTTCTCTGCGCGTCAGGGTCGGTTGCGACCATCAAGATACCGAACATGATCAATGCGCTTGCGAAACACGCGAATGTACGGATCCGACTCATATTCACGGCTGCGGCGACCAACTTCTTGCAAGGGCAGAGCGGCGAACAGCCTTTCATGGAAGACATAGAAGCTCTGCCGAATGTCGACGGGATATACTTTGACGAAGACGAGTGGAGGGAACCATGGGTACGAGGCAACAAGATCCTTCACATCGAGCTTCGGCGATGGGCAGACATCATGGTCGTTGCACCTTTGAGTGCTAATGAGCTCGCTAAGATAACACAAGGCTTGTCAGAAAATCTTCTACTATCCGTTGTACGCGCGTGGGATACCACAGGTTTAATAGATCCAATGAGGAGCATACCGGGCGTGCAATGGCCACAACAAGAGGGCGGCACACCAAAAAAGAGGATAGTAGTCGCGCCAAGCATGAATACTGCCATGTGGTTCCAGCCTATCACGAAGAAGCAGGTGCTCGTGCTGGAGGAAGAGTGGGGTGTGAAGAACGGAGGCTGGTTTGAGGTACTGCAACCCATGGAGAAAGAGTTGGCGTGCGGTGATATCGGAGGCGGCGCAATGAAAGACTGGAGGGAGATTGTAGGGGTGGTTGAGCAGCGCCTCGGTCTAACGCCTTGATAGCGCTAGAGATTTGCTCTGTCAAGACAGAGTCCTCTAGAATCCTGCGAACGCCGACATATATGTTTGATGTTCAAGGGTACTTGCGCTACACTGCTGATTCTAGCATGTGTAGGTGAGAAAAATGAAGCGAAGTAGGAGAAGGCCGCATTTTGCGCAAGCTTGGCCTTGAATCTATACATACGAGCTAGCGCCTTGCAGATAAAAATGAGGGAGAGCTGTTAACAAAAAACACTTACCAAGACAGAACTCTGATGGGCGCCCCACACACGCAACCTATGATGACAGACTCCTTACTTTGTCTCGCCAGACGATTGTTGTGCGACCCGGCGAATCTGGGCGTCTGCTAAGTCTCCCTTCTATCTTCATCAAGACTCGAATTAGAGACCTTGATCTGGCGGAGTCGAGCGGGCGTGATGCCCAAAAGCGCCAAATCGGATTCGATTCTTGATGAATGACTCAAGAAAATTCACGTCTTTATACCCAGAGATAGCAGGATCAAGAGATTGGAGATAGTAAGAGTCGCATTGCGGCGTTAATAGCGATATTGATAAGTGTTGGGCGTTTGTTGTGATGGTCGGTGTTGTGGAAACTGAGACACCCGTTCACCTGGGCGATGAGGACCAAACGAGATTGAGACGAGAGCAGTGAGAGCCACCGCGCGCAACATTGTGTGCGACTTCGTCACTTGTGCACTTTCACCTTAGATCTGCTACAGTCACCTCCCCAAAACAACATCATTTGACCGCACGCAGCCCATGCAGATATCGCCAGTAAACAACATGGCGCCTACAAAGCATGCAGCAGACAGAGATGTCTCACTCATGACGAAGGCTAGAGAATCTCGTTCTGTTCTCGCAGACTTCAAGTCATCGGTAGGTAATCGCTTCTCTTACCCCTTCTTTCTTACTGATATGAGGATAGATACAGATCACGAAAGCGAAGCTCAGCGCCCTTCCATCAAACAACCAATCAAAGGTCACCAAACCAGCGACGAGGAGCAATACCGCGGATGAGCGAGAGCGCCTCGGAGAGACAGCACAGCGGCTTTACATCATCGAAGAGTCTACGAGCTCCAAACCTCTTCTTCTACAAGCGACGAACTGCAAGGCGAGACTGTAACATCGCCATTCTTCATCCTTCCCGAGTCCCGTCCTTCGCTTACGGCGCGCGACTTTGAAGTCGGCGGTACACTTGGTCGGGGCAAGTTTGGACGCGTGTACCTCCCTCGGCACCTAACGACAAACTACATCTGCGCTCTCGAGATCATCTCAAAATTGCAGGCAACGACACAACAAGAAGAGAGGCTGATACGTCACGAGCTGGAGACCCACCAAAACCTGGCACACAATAACATCCTGAAGCTATTGTCCTGGCTCCATGACGATGAATCAATATACCTGATGCTCAAATTTGCCTCCGCCGGCAGTCTGTACTCGAAGACGAAGAAAGAAACAAAGGACAGATTCAGTGAACAGCAAACCGCCATCTACATCACTCAACTCACCTCCGCACTACGCTACTTGCATAGCAAGAACATCATACACCGCGACATCAAGCCCGAGAACATACTTCTCGGCTTTCACGGCGAAATCAAGCTTGCCGACTTCGGATACTCTGTACACTCAGAGTCGGGCTTTCGATCTACTGTGTACGGCACACTAGATTACCTAAGTCCCAAGGTCGCGGTTATGATGCTGAAGCCAGGCATGAGCGGAGGGTGGTATACCAAGGCGATCGATCAGTGGAGTTTGGGCGTGTTAATGTACGAGCTGCTCGTGAGTAGACCACCATTCGAGATGAAAGATGTCAAAAGCACATAGAAGAGGATTGCGAACTTCAAAGGCAAAAGAATCAGGTTCCCAGGGCATGTCAGTAAGTGAGCGGAAGAGCTGATTCACGAATTAAGTACCACACCTAGCATGACATGTGCGCCGACGAGATGTATGTATTGACTTGGCTGCAGCTGCTGAACCTAGGTGCGGAGAAGCTTATGAGTCTCGATGATGTTTTAGCGCACCCTTGGATCGTCGGCTACGTCGCAAAGTCTGTTCAGTCCGGTATACAAGTATTTGATCAACTGTTCTAGCAAGCAACTTGATTGCTTAGAAATTCCATGAGGCGGCGTTGTAGTTGGGGGCCAAACTGTATGTTGATGTCCGTCACCCATCTGTCTCTACAGAAGGGCCGAATCCAGGGCTGATCCCTGGTGGCCTGATCTTAGGATTGCCTAGATAGGCAACGTATAAGACCTACGGCCTGTGATCCATTCTGTACACCGCGAAGCAGCCTCAGCTGTCATGCTATATAGTGTCCTTGTCTCAAACCTTGCGCTGACCGGCGAAATCTCTGTATTAGCGTATAATGGATTAGCATAGAATAGGATTCGGGTTTCCCAGATGGGCTCTCAAGCTGCTAGTGTACCTGAAGGTAAAACCCCTGCGCCCTTACTACGCGAGTGCGCTATTTGGTCATAATGCGGAGTGCATTGACATGTTTTCAGCTCGGAGTAGATCGAGGCGTCGTTTGGAGTACGTGCGACGTAAGATGCGCCTGTCACACGTGAAAGGCTTGGCATGACCTCATGAGGATGATCCTCTGTTACAGAACAGCAATCTTCATCCGTCTCTCGCAATACCTGAACACAACAAATTTGCACAAACCCTGACTATCCCTGTTGCTCGCCATAGTTTCACAGACACAGTGATTAGCCCTAGTTCCTACCGGTGAACAAAATAAACTTTCGTCGCTCGCCTAACCATGGAGGCGCGATTCTGTATTGGAAATTCGTTCGCGCCTCACACCAAATCCTGCATATCACTGTGCCACACTTGGCGCGCTACCGCTGCATAGCAGTAAAAAGACACCTGGTGCGAGAAAAAAAGCTCATGCATGTAGTGTTTGGTGGTCTGATTGGCGGTTGAACGTGCCTAGGTTTTTGTGCAACTTCACTGCGCCTTCCTCAGTAAACGCCCTGACGCAAGTGTGTGTTTGAGCCAAAACCTAGATGGCGCGCAAACTTGCGTGTTGCGACAGCTTGTGCTGTCCGGTGGAGTATCGAATGAGCTCTGAACGTCGAATGGGTAGTGCGTCGAGTGCGTAAAAGCAAGGTCCGGTAGTAGATTTCCAGCCCTAACAGCAGACTAGCCAACTCAAAGACGGTTGTCATCTGCGGAGATCCTAGCGCCAATCCCTATCCGTCTCATTGCGGCTGAGGCCTACCGGGAGCCTGGACTGAGGAGGGTAAAGCAATTCGGAGCGCGCCTTCGCTTGTACATGCTCCTATATGAAGTAGTCGACGTCCTGCTGCCTTCCGATGCGATACCCCAAGCTCTTGGGTTCTCAGAACCTCGTCCGCCACTGCCTCTCCTACTGATTCGGTCTTCAGCTGCCCCGTTGAGTCCTGTGTTTTGTTTTGCCTTTTGCTAGAGCGGTGTCCGATACGCCTATCCCATTCTTCGGACAAGATCGCCCTTGGGGCTCATGCATATCATTATGCTTAAGAGCACCCTGCTCTTGGCCTCAGCAGCCCTCGTTACAGCACAATCTTCGTCCTCTGAACCTTGTGCTGCAGCAGCAGCGGATCTAAGACAATCTAGTACTATTGAAGCACAGGTCGCCTTTGACTGTCTCGATTCGGTCCCAGTTAATGTCCAGGGAAACACACAGCTTGTCGAAGAGTTGAAGCAAATATGGCAATTCCAATCCGAGCTCGTTTGGTTGAAGAAACCAGGCGACGACTGGGAATTTGGACCCCTGGATATTGAAGCGGAACTGGACAACGTGAAGGACAATCTCGACTCCTTCTCCAGTGAATATGCGGTGCAGATCGCTATTCAAAACATCACCATTCGCACTGGAAATTTTCACTTCAACTACCAGCCGGATATACTTACGGTGTTCGACTTCTCCAGACAAATCAATGTTGCATCCATCTCTGAGGACGGCAAGGCACTTCCAAAGCTCTATGTGGCCGACGATGTTGCGAGTCTTGCTGAGGGCAGTTCTGATGTATCCGAGATTACCGATATCAATGGCCAGAACCCATATGACTTCCTCAAGTCTACTTCCTGGTCACAATACATCGACTCCGACGGTCTCATCAATAGCATGCTGTCCAAAGGAGACACTGACAACCTTGGCAGCTTCATGAATCAAAGGAAATACGACGGTCCCAGCACTGATATCACATGGGCGAATGGCTCAACCGTTTCCATACCTAATGGCGCATCCTCAGTCTATGCGTCTAGGTTCGCTGGTATTACCGATGGACAGTCGTTCTTCGACACCTTCTGCACCGGCAGCTCCTCACCCCTCTTTGCCAACACAAAGGCTGATTCGGAATCATTCGACGTTGCACTTCCAAAACCAAAGATACCTGCTGGCATCAGCCATATAATCGCGCCTAGCGCTCCTGGTCCGGTTCCCCGAATCCCCACCGGCGTATACCACCGTCGTAACAAGCGTCAGACAATGACACCTTCTTCTGGGTCTTATGCAGAAAATGTCATTGAGAAAGATTCAAGTGGAACAGTGGCTGGGTACTTCCTTAATGGTGATGGTTACGACGATGTTGCAGTTCTCAAGATCATCTCTTTCAGTAACCCTGGCAAGGACTTGAGTGAATCCGATTTCTGCAACGAGTTCCAGGTAAGCTATCGGTACATTAAATATACCCGAGATATACACTAACTCTACATTCTCCACACTGCAGGCCACGATTGCTTCATTCCTCAGCAAGTGCATGAGTGAGAACAAGCAGAAACTCATCATCGATCTACGCGAGAACGGTGGCGGTAGCACTAATCTGCTTCTTGATGCGTTTATGCAACTTTTCCCGGAGATGGAGCCCTTTTCTGGACAGCGTTACAGAGCTACTGATGCCTTTGTGAAAATTGGCGACGCTATCAATGAGATTAGGAGTGATCCGGTCAAAGCTAGAATGTTCGCCCAGTATAACAACGAGAGTATCGAGGAGAGCAATAAGTTCAGGTATTGGTCGTGGTGGCACTTCCGCAACGCCGATGGCGTGGACTTCAGTGGGTGGGATGACTTCAATGGCCCAGTTGATTTGAATGATGACTCGTACACAAAGACTATGCGTTACAATGTGAGCATAAAAACCATCCTAGTCTAACCATACTCAATGCTAACACCATCACAGTACACTGACGAAGTGTCTATTCTCCTGGAGGGTTGGCGATTCGTGAACGGTACCCGCCCGACTCCATTTAACGCATCCAACATCGTTATGTATACCGACGCTCTTTGCGGTTCATCCTGCGCCTCCTTCCATGAAGAGCTCAAGAACATTGCCGGCATTAAAGCTGTCACCGTCGGTGGCCGCCCAGAAAAAAAGCCTATCCAAACCGTGACTGGGTCCAAAGGCGGTGAGGTAACACCGCTGATCTACTGGCAAATTTTTGCTCAGGGAGCGTTGAACTTGAGCTCAGCACTCTCTCTATCGTCTTACTCAGCCAACGACGATGTCATTTCAGCAATTGCCAATGTTCCACAGATAGTTACACGCGCCGGAGACCAAGCATCACGCCTCCAATCTCAGGACCAGGTTCGAAAAGGCGATGCTTCTGGTACGCCTTTACAGTACATATACGAAGCCAGTGACTGCAAGATTTTCTACACTGCGACAACCTATGCTGATCCTGGTGCTGCTTGGAGACAAGCTTGGGACGCTTTCCAGGATGATAGTAAGTGCGTGGAGGGATCTACCGGACATGCGAGTTCTATCTCGGGGGGCTTCAAAGCGTATGGCCCGGGCGAGTTGAAGGCAGAGGATCAACCCAATGGGAATGGGGCCGGCAATGGTGGAAACGGGGATGATGGAAATGCTGCGAGCACTGCTGGAGTAAGCAGGTTGGTCTTTGCCGTTGCTACTGTTGTCCTCAGTGCCATGATAGTATAGTTACACTCGGCTGACACAGCATTTATGGGCAAACAATAAGATTTCGCTAGTAATTGCCAGCATCACTAATTACGTACTGGCCGTAAATATAGGTAAAGGGTGCGGATTTTTACTAGTGGTCACACCGCGAGTATCTCCCCGGTATGCTTCAGGAGTCTTGGGAACTGAGAAGTAGGTGTTACAATACTTGGAGTGCTGTCTGCAAACAACGCCATGTGCCGTCATTCATCCGTCTAACGTGGGCATGAAGCGGCCTTCTATTATCGCCCAATGATCCAGTTTTAGATATCGCTACTCACGTTAATAAGTAACTCGTTATATCAATGCCCTCACAGTAGTGTTTCACAGATCCATGATGCCGCCGCGATATAATCTTCCGTACACCAACTACAATGCCGAGTGCCGGTGGTCCCATTAATATATCTACGCCAACCGAACTCGATGTTCCAAACCATTTCTCTCTATCATTAAATTTTTAGTCAATGCGTATAGTCCCATCCCGTCATTATAATACCCAGGGTATATCAATATATCAGATCCTTCTTAATCTGCCTCCAATTCCCTCTAATTGGGCCGCAACACAACATCACCAACGCAGAGCACCATGTTTTTGAAAAACCGCCTCCACTCCAACGGATCTCCACTCGCCTTGACAAACCTCACCTCCCAGTAAGCACTCCCCTCATTAATTGCTTGCTCGATGACAATATGACCGTTTAAGCCTTGTCGCCGCCCATCTGCCATCTTCACACGTATACTAGCTGTTCCTGCTTTCTCTGCTTCCTCGATTTGTGCTTCACTGAAAGATGGTGCAGGGACACCTAGCCGATGCAAAGCGGTAAGGAGGAGTGGCATGAGAAGGCCTAGTGTATGGGGAGAGATGAAACGTGCCAGGGAGTAGGAGGGAAGGATGTCGGCGAACTTTCTAGCTGCTTGAGTAAATGTCAAGGGAACGCCTGGGGTGGAGCTGAATTGTGTCATGGAAGGGTCCTGGGAGAGCATGTCTTGGGTTGAAGAAGGAAGATTAGACAGGTACGGCGTCAAGCTCATCTTGATAGGACGGTTGTCAGGTATTGAAACAGGTTGCGATGCGGATATCCCGTCGTAAGAGGCAATACGTGGGGGTCGCTCCCAGTCGAAAGGTGTGTCTGCAGATGGGGTCTCCGGTTGGGTCGAAGAAAGGAAATGCACGGCGCTCGAGCGACGAGGATCTGAATCAGTGTCGATGTCCATTGCATCCCCAACTTCGTTTTCATCTTGCGAGCATCCGCGTTGGGATTGTGTTGGCGGTCTTGAGAAATCAATGCGTAATTGCGATAACATTTGTGTCGCTAGTCCCGCTGGATTTGCATTGCGTCCACTCGCAGTCAGGTATGGGTTCTTGCGTGTACACCACGGGTGTGTGCGTACTTCATCGAGGGTAAAGCGCTCTTTAGGGTCGACTTTCAGCATACCACGCAGCAGGCTGGTGAGTTCAGAGGGGATCTTGCTCCAAAGTTCATCAGTAGTGTGCCCTCCAGTGTCGACGTATTCCTTAAACTCGGCCGAGCGCTTGGTCGGCTCGTCCCAAGGTGTGTTGCCGACAAGAAGGACGAAGAGTACGATACCGCAACTCCAGACGTCGCAAACGTTCGCTGCGTAGCCACAATCTAGCACATCAGCCCTTTTGCTTCGCCTTCCTGATACAATTTCCGGGGCGATATAAGGCGGCGATCCACAGACCGTGTTGCATAGTCGTAATTGCCCGTCCTTTTTGAACAGTGCTGCCAATCCGAAATCGGATAGTTTGAGGTCTCCCTCGGCGCTCAACAGCACATTCTCAGGTTTGATGTCGCGATGTGCAACACCCTTGCTGTGCATGTATGTCACAGCATTCACCAATTGGGTGAAGTAAAAATGCGCGATATCCTCGCCTACACCCTCGTCTGCCTCGATTTTGTCGAACAAGTCGCCGCCCTCGGCCAACTCCATGGCAATCCATGTCCATAACGCATCTTCCCCAGACCCTAGGCAGTGTATAATGTTATGATGCTTCCCGAGATGCGTGTGCAAGACAATCTCCATTTTTATCTGTTTCGGAGTGAGGCGACCGGTTCGTAGGGCATGTTCTTTGTTGATGAACTTGATGGCTATGACGGGCTTGGGCGAGTTGTGTGGGACGGCTTTGCGGATGCTACAGGATCCACTGTTAGTCAAAGCCCCTTATTTTTGAGAGGCACATGTGGCAACGTACGAGGCGTATGCACCTTGCCCAATGGTCTTGCTGACGAGTCGGAAGGGTAAGTCCGTAGGCAGAGGAGCCATCTGGCTGTTAGGTGGCGCGGGGCCCATGATGTCGAGTGTCGAAGGCAGGCGGGAGGAGATGGATTTGGAAGTGCCGATGGGGTTTCTGTGATGCGCAAGTGGATTTGGGTGGTATTCTGTGATGATGACTCTTTGTTGTTGCCTGATGACTGTTATCGCGATGGTCTCCACGGTCGCGTCGAGCCCGAAAACACGGCGCACGGGCCGACTCCCACGCGTAACGCGCGCACGCCAGCTCACGTGGTCGTGCCATCTTGTCTTGCGTCAAACAGATCCGCCTCGGCACAATATGCACCATTGCAAAACCTTCTTTCGAACACATGAACCATTCCCACTACCACCTAACCTTCCACACGTCGTTGCCTCTCGACCCGAATGTGGCTGCCAATTCCGTGAGACACAAGTGTTCTTCGTTGCAAGCCACAAGTACCGCGGTTCGCTTGGGCTTTCTCGGAGTGGAAGGAGTGCCTGTCGATCACGTCTTAGTACGTCGTCCCGTACCATCATGAGTAGATCCGGAGCGTTGCAATTCGAGCAACAAGCGGCGGAGGGGTATCCATAGCATCGATGACGGAGCGCGCGAAGGTTCAGCCTTCGAAATTTGGTGGCATGTCGTTCGGTACATAGCACGTTTTCGCGTAGAACGGACGTGCAAATCTCGCACTCCTCTTGCACATCCTCCACCTGGACCCCTACACCATCTTCACATCCTCTAGTCTACCGGAGAAATTCCCGTCCACCTTTTCACTGTAGCATATCATCAGTGATCCACGAGGCAAGGCTAGCGCGGCTGTCGAGTCTGTTTTTTGCACCCAGCGCCGCAACGCTTGCAAAACTTTCCACAGTCTCGGGATTGGACGCATGTTTTTTGCCACCCAGCATCTCCATGTGACATCGCAAACTCTAATCTACGCGACCCAGGGCCCCCCTTTTCTCGGCTCGACAAAAGTGAATGTTCATTGACAGATCAATGTATGCATACGAACGAGAAACTGACACACCTACTGCACGCATACACAAACGCGAGACGCATCTACAGCCGGTAGGAACGGACTCTTCCCTCCGCGATCAAGAGGATCCCCTCAACCCAAATCGATACCACCGGAGAAGTCGCGCGAGCGCAGCGCACCAAGCTACATGAAAACTGCACCGTTTGGTCTAAGAAAACCCTATCTGGCGAACATAATCTCCACTCCACAGACAACCCACCACGCGGCTATATACGGTCGGAGATGCACGACGGACGACGGTCACCGGCCCGAGAGGGTTGTTCCGAGGCTGAGTAGTCAATGCTGACTACGCAATGAGAACTGCAAGTGGCTGACGGGCCGACTTTGAAATGGTGGTGATCGCGAGGACTAGGCATAGAATGCCAACCAGAGCTCGGCATCGTGGCATCGCAGTCCAAATCCATATTGCTGGTGATAGAAAGAAGACGAGGGGAGGCTTACTGTCGTATCACAATGCTTACAGTGTATTTTGCATCCCGAGAACTCCCTCAATGGTATGACAGTTGTCACTCTTGAAACTCTATCGATGCATGAACACCCCATCGTCCGTATACTTTCCGACCCTCCAAGCGCTCTCCGGGACTTTACCGAGATTGAATATCGACAACGACTGTCAGCAGCCCATCTCCGATCCGCAGCCTCGCTCTCCACCAAACAGCTCTCCCCGGCCCTCCTCCGCACCAACCACAGACCGCGGAGCGCGACGCCTGCGCCAGCAACCCACCACATCTTCGGTCATCGCCACTGATGCGACCAACCTACGAGTTAACGCCTGCAGAAGTAGCTTTCGGGGGTAACTGCATGGGCCTGCAGTGCAGCCTCCCTTGAATAACATGATTCGTGCGATCCGGTAAAAGATCATTTTCTGACTTTTGACAGGTGAAAAGGCAGGGTACATTCGGTCGTGCTTTTGCGGACGTAGCATACGGACGTAGCAGAGATGCTAGAGTAGAGGGAGTAGGGCTACATATACTAAGGGTTCTGGGGCCCAGACTTACGAAAGGGTTCTGCAAATTTCCACGAAGCAGGTGTAAATGTGGGGTTATGTATCTCGGAGAATTTGCCGTGCAGTGGTCGGTCGCTGTTAAAATGGTCAACTATGATTGCCAGCAAGAAGCAGGAATGTAAAGTATAGTTATGAGTTCTTCTACGGTATGAGGGTATCATTGGAAACCACCTATTAAGGGTACAAATAGTGCTCTGTTCGCATTCCATCACCTGTCCGATGCCCGTTGAGTGCCTTCGTCTGGTTGTGTGGGCTCCTCCCCCATACCCAGCATTGTGATCCACTTTCTTCAACCCCAACTGACAAAAGTTCCGGTGAGGAAACTGTCGCAGTGCCCATCTGTGCCGCCCCAATCGTCCTCGTTTCGACCGTTCGCTCGTCGGAAAGTGCAATGAACCGGGTGGGAAGACCGATATGCAGCCATGCATAGTGGCCCAAAAAAACAGCATTATGGGCAACGTCCGATAGTCTTTGGTCCCATATTCTAGTCTCCGTCAAGAGAATGAAGAAAAACGAACACCATGCGAACTTCGGTTATATGCGAGCGTTGAGTGACGTACACTTGCAGTTTGAAATCCCGCTATTACCGCCAAAGGAATAAGGAAAAGACAAGAAGGTAGAACGAAGATGAGGTAGTTTAAAAGAGAAAAAGCAGCAATTCCACGAACGACCGCCCGATGCTAATGTTTTTGGCCGGGAACCCACAAAACGCCGCAGTCTATGACTCGATGCAATGGAGTAGAAAAATAGGTCGAGGACCCGAGAAGAAGAGGTGTAGAGAGAGTGATGCTAGCTATCCAAGGAAGGCGGACAAGCCTGAGATGGTTCGGCACTCGCATATCGTCGTTGTGTTATCGTACGAAGAGAATCAGAATCAGTCGTGAGAGTGGCGAGGTATTCATTCTATGATCGGGTGACAGTAGGTGAGGCGACGTAGGCGGACGCAGCAGCAGCATCAAGACCGCGTAGTTGAGGGCCGTATTTGGCGTGCTTTACAAACTTGGGTACAGAGTCCTTGAATGAAATTAGCATGGTGTTAGGCTGATGAGTAGGGGAGGGAAACGTACGCTTGACATGAGCTTGAAGATAGATTGCTGTGCCTTTTCGAAAAGCGAAGCAACTTCGTTAAGGCTCTGCAGCATTGCTGCATCGTCGCCGACGGCACGGGTCATACGAGTAGCGAGTTGTGTACGGAGACCATGGTCAATGTTGAGCTCATTGGGTGAGCCAGGAGCCAAGAAAGCATTGTACAACCCTACACTGATTAAAAAAAACAATTGCGAATTGACAGTGTAAAATCTTACCATAAGCAGCAGCCAGGGTCTCCCGGATCGTCTCGACCTTGTTGTCACCTTTGTCGTTGATAGCATCTCGATACTGCTTATTGAACTGTTGGACCTCAAGGTAGAAGGAGAGGTTCTCCTCACACATGGTTTCCTTTAGGAACTCGCGGTACAGAAGGCGCCATGAAGGGTTACGGATGATGACGTTCGTGCGGTTGCTATTGGAATCGCGGGCAACCCCATCCCTTGACTTGACTGCAATTTCTCCACCTGACGGGACTTCATCCATAAGCCAACCAGCAACGCGCTCACCGTGGTTGGTTATGTAGTAGTGCACCTGCTTGGAAGGCTGAAACTGGTGTTCTGAATTACGAGGATCAACTGGAGCGATGAGCTTGAGTTGCAGGAATAATGAGCCAACCTCAACAGATTCGCGAGGGTCAACCATGGTTGTGCAGTCCATGAGCCATTGTGCGGCGTTGCGTCCATTGAATGTGTACTCGTACTGGCGTTGCGAAGTAGGTCGATGCTTGACAAGCTTCACTCCAACATCACACTTTGAGAACTCGTGTATCGAGTCAGAATCTGACTGGGTCTCATTTGCAGTGGTTCCAATGAAGCGACGGAAGAGGATCTCAACAGTCTGCTCGTCATGGTGGAGTTTGTCAGTTTCGGTGTTGCGCTCAAGAACAACCAATTGTCTGGGATTCCTGTTGGACTCGATGACTGCCTTGACATGGGCTGAGGCGATACCGTTGCGTGTGCAAAAGCGTTCCAGGATGTGGATGCCCTTGGGCGTAAGCTGCCAAACCGAGCTCTTGTTCATGAAATCTGTCTTGCCTTCTACTGACTCGACGAACTTGGCATCGAGAAACTTCTGGCAGACGGATCGAGCCATTTCCTTGGCCATTGAGAATGTGGTGGTAGTGGTAGTGGTGACGACACGTGATGAATCCTTAGGATCTGGCATACGATTTGACTGAGAAAATTTAAGGGATCCGAGGTTGGTGATTGCTTCATCGGACGTGAAGGTAAAGTCGATCATCCTGAAGCGAACGCGATGTGCCGTGAGGGGAAGTGAGACCATGAGTGTTGAGAAGAGATCCTTGAAGTCCTGGTTAACGTGTTAGCTAGTGTCTTCTCATACTCAAAGTTTAGCCCTGTAGTGAGGGTAGATGCAAACAGTCCACGGGCGAAAATGAGGTACGGCGCAGCGGCCATATGCAGCAGTGATTGGCATTTCTGATGATGCTCCAAGTTGGTCCAGCATGCAACGCTGTAAGTCCAGTACTGCAGCAAAGCTCGATAGTCCCGCAGACAAGTGAGTATCTTGGAAACATGCCATGGTGCCCGGCGTCGCTAATTGCCCAGTGGTGCTTAGTAGCAAACATGTGGGTGATGGCAACGTTGGCATGGATAGGAAATTGGTGGATGGTTGTACTCACCCGGGTAAAGGGCCGCTCATCGTCGGTCATGCGGAGTAAGCGCGAACTTGTTTGATGCATCTTGTCGGGCTTGCCTGCTCTCAGCCTCTTTGGCAGATGTTGCGTGTTTTCCGCGTCTTCAGCTATGACGTCGCCGTCGCCGTCGTCGTCGTGGGGGCCTGTGGCGGATTCGCGTGCAGGCAGAAGATCTGGGCCACGCGCAAGCGACTGTGAGGAGCGCGGTGCACCTGTAGCGTAAAAGGGCGATGCGGCGGGGCTCTGAGTGGTAGAGGGCGTCCTGGTCAGTTCGCGGCTTCCTTTGCGGAGCAGAGGGAAGCGGGAAAGCGTGTAGCGTCTCGCGTGGTTGATGGGCGCACGTGAGGAAGGCGGGGGCGGGTTGCTCTTGCTCTTGCTCTTGCTCTTGCTCTTGCTCTTGCTCGCCGAAGAAGTCGAGGCAGGTGCGTCTGAGCCGGCGGAGGCAGGTGCACTGGGCAGGCGGGCGCTGTCGTGGTTGTGCTGGTGGTCGGGTCGGGGGTGGAGGGGCTCGCGGGCGGGAGGGCTCAGGCTGTCAGGCACGGGGGAGACAGACACAGTCAAGGGGAGAAGAGAGGTCGTCTGGAAGGGCATGCCGAGCAGAAGATGGTCGCGGAGAATCAAATCGCGGACCTCACTGAAGGGCAATGTGTGGGTACCCTAGCTGGGATTGCCCTTCACAGTCTGGGGGTCCGTGACCACTGAGTCTTCTGCCGCTTGAACAGTCCTCACACCGCCCTCCTAAGAGAGCTAAGATGGCCTAGCATGGCGCCGAATTAGCCCTGGAGCTGGGCCATGACAAAGGCACTAACCGCGGCGGCCTCCTAGTCGCATACGAGACACATGGCGGCATGCACGTCCACCAACGCATGGGAGTAAATCACTTGGCCATGGGCTTCCACGAGGCATCCCTGCTCTCTGCCGCCCCCTGTCCGCGGTGAGACGCTGCCGACGACTTACGCCGCACGCCGACAAAGGGGACCCACCGCTACAATGGCTCCGCCGCAAGGCTCGCTGCGACATGTTCGACATGTTCCTTCACCACTCTGCACGGCGAGCAGCTGCGACGCACTACAGTGCAGACCATGGCAGCCTGCTCCCCAGTGCCCACGCGAGACAGGCCGGCTCAGCCCAAAGACGCCGCCGTTGCTGCATGTCTGCGTCTGCACCCAACACCGGTCAGCCAGTGATGCGCCCATGTCGTGCTGCCTCTGTGCTCTGTTGAGACCGACTTCTGCCACAGCATGGCCTGACCCAGACTACTGTCCGTTCCGCAAACATGTCCCTGAGCATCCACGCCTGTCACGCCGCCGCTGAAGGCAGCAATGCCTCGTTGCGCAACCGCCGCACTTTTTTGCACACCACAAACTCCCGGGTTTCGCATCTGCACCACCGTTTGTCCAAGTTTTGCCACGTCCCGTTTTCGCACAACCTTTTGCCGGCCACGAACTCGTCGTACTGTACCATGGTGAGCCGCCGCCTGCCAATTGCAACACTACCGGCCTCCTTTTGTGTGTAACACGTCGCCATGATCGAGAGGCCCGGAAGTTTGCTGCTGAGGGCTGCCAAAACGTGGAATGCACGTTGCACCCTGACCTTGGGCCATGTCCGCTGCCGTCAGCATGCCTGCATTCCTCGACATGCACGACGTGCAGCGCTTGTCGGACGCTCTCAAATCGCTGACTGCATCATTGTCAAATCTCACGACTATGCATTGCAGCAATCATGCCCGGGTGTCCACGCGTCATCATGTCTAGAGAAACTCGGCAGATCTGCATCTCGTCTGCAGTCGATCGATGCCTGACTGTCACCTTACACCTCTCAGTCTGGTCATGCCTGTGGAGATTGTCGTGTTTCTCAGCCTGGAGAATGGTACATGTGCCGCACTTTCCACGTGTGCAACCCCACCTCAACGACGGCGAATCGTTGGTCTTCCATGCGAGACATAGCTCTCCTTGGCTGTGGCCCGCATTGCTGCCAGTTCCGCCATGCTGGACCCTTCAAGCCTCCAGCCTCCGGTGTGCCCAATCCGCCCATCGTTATCACTTTCGGCCTCGTTCGGACTTAACTCCTACGATTCGTAGCGTCTTTATGGGTGAGCTGCTGCAGATCTCTCTACCTTGATTGCATCATGAGCAGAGTATAGCCGATATCTCAAAGCCAAGCTGCGATACGCGCAGCATATGGTCCGCCACGATCTCCTCTCCGGAATAGTCCCGCCCTTTGACATGCCCAGCTGCCGGGCGTGATGCAGCACGTGCAACAGGTGAAGAAAAAAAAAGCATCCACATGTGCGTTTCAGAATGGCGGTGGGCGAGGAACTAATTTTGAGCCACGCGATGATAACACAGGGACGAGCATGCATACATCGTGCGCTCGCATCGTTGCGTCTTCCCGAGGCTCTTAGCTTGTGTGGCTGTCTGCGAGGGGCCTTCCCGCTCAACCACACTTTGTGGCAAGAGCAGACGTTGCTAGTTGGCGAACATTTATTTGTTCTCGCTGAGCTTGGCGAGAACAATGATGATGCAACTGGTATTTTGGGCAACGCCCGGAGGCTTCGGATGATCATGTTCACCCATTGTCCCTTCAACCTCCCGGAGCTTTTGTGATTTCGAAGCGATGCCGGTGCAGCATCCTCCACCGCCAAAAATCCCTAGCTGCCACATGCAAGTGCCGTTATCCTTGCAGATATCAGCCCATACTGCTGATCTGGGGTCAGTTTTTTTTTCGAAAGGTTTGCGAATTTTCGAACCCTGCCCGCTCCAGCCGCGAGGGAATGGCTTTAGGTTATCTTCGCAGGAATCCCATACCCGCCCTACGAGGCTAAGATCTTCGGTGCTTACGGCAGCCTCAGAGCATGACGACTCATGCAGGCTTTCGTCAAGATAATGCCGTGGAGCCAGGGGTATCAACACGTGGCAACCGATTCCTTTTGCCTAGCGGCCGCTGGCGTGAACGATGCAGCATTGTGTAACACCGAGGCATTTTAACCATTCATTTACTACTTGAACAAGTCTAGACATTAACGCTGCGACGGCCCTCCGAACGTAGCCTCTCAGCACTACTGTAGTCTCGCGTGGACGATAGTGCAGCAGTCAAACATTACCCGAGCATTAATCAAATGTGATAGAGGACCGTTCAGCGTGGCTTTCGAAACGCACTCTCTGACACGCATCTCATTTGCAGCCTGTTTCAACAGGGGGCTGCACACTGCCATGTGCCACGCCGATATTGAGCGCATCCCCTCACTCTCTGATCTGTGAATACCTCATCTCCACCCATATTGCCTTTGATTATTGGACTTACCATCTTCCTCGACGTATATGGTTTCTCGGGTGGGGCTGGCAGCGCATCATTCTGCCCGGTGTAGAAATGTCGGTGAGACGACGAGCGTCGGTGGACGATAAGATAGAAGGGGGCCGCGGATGGAATTTTCGATCGTGACAGGTCACGAGCTGCTCTAGATCTTCAGTAGTCTGTGGAGACAGAACCAGGCCTCGGGTCGATGGACGAGGCGGGAACCGGAGGCTTGATAGCGCGGGCTAGCTGTGTATGTGAGAGGCGGTTATTGTCAATTACAATAGGATGAGGCTCCGTGGGGAGAGACGGGAGAGGATCTCGACCCTGGTGGGCTTGTAACATCGGAAAATTTCACATGTGGTTTTGCAGCCATGCGAGTGTGGCGTTTTTCAACTACAGCGACTGTTAAGCATAAAATTGTAGAGAGCGAGATCGTTTGCTCCCTCTGACTCGAGTCGGCCACTTTGCGTGGAGAGGTCGGATGTCTTTCGCCGAAGGACCCACGACGCCCCTGGCCCTGAATCTCATGCTGTTGTCTTCGGTGGCCTTCGTCTCGAGGAGGGTTGTGCGTAATAAGAGAAAGGCCTTGGGAAGTAATGTTCAATGCCGTTTCTGCATCTCGGGTGATGCGCGCGACGATCCAGGTCCAATTCCAGGTTCTGGGTTGAGCTCCAATGCTTCGGGTCGTAAGATGCCTGCTGTTGCAGAATGAGTAAAGGGAGTTGGTGGGCTCTTACCTTCTGCCAAACTTTCCCCTTATGATGTATAGGCAGTTGGCGATATACCAAAGGAAGCTTCTGCGGCGGCTGCCCTTGCCCGACGTTCAGCCGGTACCATACGGCCCTTTCGACTATCAGACAGGCTGCACTAGAGAAAGAAGATGCCCAGCCACCACATGGTGTGATTGGGTGCGTTTTATTGGGTTGGTGATAAAATTGGTTGTCGAGCACAGTCAGTTCTCTTGTCGGTCTCCGCATGACCCGAGAGTCTTGTGCATTCATTTCAGGCTGTGGATATGAATCTACGAATTTCTCCTGTCTCTTCTTTCCTCGCTCCATTTTGGACAGACTAGGGCCGTCGATCGCGATCTCCTAAGATCTCGACAGCCACTCATGGTGTCAGCCTCACTCTTACACGTCACCCACGCCCTGTACGGTATTGTATACGGACAGTAGGTAGAGCACTAACATAGCTCACGAATCCACTGCGCCGCAATCAAAGACCTCTGAGCTCCCTACATCAGGTCGGGGTTCGTACGGCGCCGCCTTCACACCATCCTAGTCGTCATCCGAGATACAAGGCAGCTCGGTCGCATAGCACAGACATGAGCGTGGATGGCCTGCCGAATCGCTGACAAGTGAGTGAAGAGCCGCACAGTCAAGCAAACAAAACTTCTCGGTTCCATCGTTGGGAGAACAGACCAACCAGCATAGGCGCAGTGATACCAAGCAGATGTAGACTATTTATGAGGAACACGGAGAAGGTGCTTTGACGAGCCCAAAGCCTGTGGTACTTGGCGTGTCACGACTACACAAGCAATCGAGCCAGTGATTTTCACATGGTTTAGGACACAGGAGGCATTTTGCAGATTACTCATAGCAGGTTATTATCAGTTCCTGTTGCGAATAAGACAGTCAACGTATCGGTGGGCATAGCATCAACTAATTGATGTTGGTGAGGTAATAGAGGTTCAATGGAAAGGGATAAGCACCATCCAATGTTCAGTCAAACACGGTACTGTCTCCATGCAGATACAGACAACGTGACAAATACTGAGCTATAATGTCGTGGTAAAAGATAGGCGCATATACAGTAAGGCGCTCGAACGATGACATGTCTGCTGATATATGCGTATATATCGGAAGCATTGATACTGGTTCTCCACGATGAGGACAGGTGCACCTCGACTGGACAATTATGGGTCGATTATCAACATGATCACTGTTCCGGATTACAGTCGGCTGATGTCTAGCAGAAATGCTTGGTATATATACCAGTTTTGACTCGCTTTGATTCTGATATACGGTTCCGCGCCTTCCACAGGTCACCTGCAGTGACATTGACATCGATTACCCAGTCTTTCAGATCCCTGTGCTCAATACAGCAGCGCTGTTCAAGGTTGAATCATGTCTAGCCTTGCATGTAGGGTAAGCTATTTGCCAGTCTCAACACATCGTGGCCTTCGTCTTCTGTAGTTGAGCCTATGCGCAGACACATCTTCATACCTGCGATAGCCACTGGTGGAGACCTCGTAAGGGCGGGGAAACACACAAGCGGTTGCTCTACACTAAAAGAAAAGCCTTGGGTGTTTGAAAAAAAGCCCTCTTGTTGTATGTGCGAGTGAATCACGGAAATAGGGAAACCCTTACAGTCAGATATATAAGACAACTCACACACTATGCGTTTGTTGCGAATCTCATTGCAGATCCTCTGAAAATCTAGGTAAATATACTTGAGAGATATGCACGAAAGTATAGAACACTCCACAGCTCTTGAAGCTCGTAGAGGTATTTGCAAGCTTACTCATCCGTTGCATGCTTTCGCGTTCGTCGGAGCGATGTGATTCGACCAAGAGTATCAGATGGCCACAATGCCAGTGGTTAGTACATGGTTGATGCGAAGTCCACCAGTCTCGACTACTGCACTCGAACTTGGCTGTGTAATGTACGTAGCGTGTGGCAACACCGTCCTCAAATTTCATGCCGAGGGACTATTGTCACTGAGTGGTAACTTTGCTGGGCGCTCTTTACGTTCGTCGGCGATCATATACCGTTCTTACTCGTCCAAATTCTCGTGACTGAACTGCTTCGACTTTAGCTCTGAGTTCAGCTCATCCACTTTACATAGTATGGCTTCGTGTTCGAGACCCTGTATGCAAATACATGTAAGGCTGAAAGCTTGTCTTAAATCCTCGTGCGCAAGACTCTTGGTTGCGTTCTCGATCACATTGTAAGCTTTTTTGACTGAGCTTCTGGTCATGTTCCCGAGGTCTGGCTGCGGTTCGCTTCAACCTCATTTCTCCCCCTGTGACCTACGATTGTAGTTTGTACTTCTGTGTGAGGATGAACACTACTATATGGGTATCCCATAGGATGGGGGCCCGCGATTCGGTCGATCGAGAATCCGATGGTTCATATGGTCGCTCTTGTGGTTGTATGGCTGGATTCATAGATCGAGCGTCCAAAGGTACGAAGTTTGCACCTTTCCGTCTTCTCAATCTGCAGCAATGAACGACTGAGTTATGTAAGAAATAAGAAAAAGAAACAAAATTAGCTGAAGTGCGCAAGTGAAAGCTGTGATAACATAAAGCTCTGTCATCTCTACCGCCCCTTACCATCATCTAATCGCTCTTGATCGAATCAACCGCTGCGATACTCATCATACAATGAAGCTATGAGTGAGGTTTAGTACCACGGCTTCGCGGCCAGCGGTATCGCCAATGAAACGCTACTGACGCGTAGATAAAGGAGAAGCGCTTCGGAGAGACAGAATATTCATAAAGTGTCTGTCGTTGTTAGTAATAAAGCCACATACAGCCATAGTTGGTCAGCTCAGTGTTTGATTAAGACTCTCCGCTCTAGGAGATAACAAGAATGCGAAAATACCTAGGTAAGGTTGCTTGATCTTACGAAGAGAGAGATGCTAAACTACAATCCTAAGAGATGGTTGCATACAGATTTGAAATATACGTTACCTCTGAATACATTGAGAGTTACATCCTTTTGTGTTGCTCATAAGCGCTAGCTAAGAGCCCATGGTAGGTAGCCAATCCCGAAACCGAAAAAGAAGTAGGTACGTTACGTGTCAATAAAAAACGACAGGAGCGAAGAAGACAGGATGATGTACTATTTGCGAGACTTTCTGTATCCGACCGATATACAAAACTCGTGTCGATGTTAATGTCCTGCAAACGGGTTGCTTTAGTGCAACCGCGGTTGGTGGGGGATGACGTAATTACGGTTTGACCCAGATGCCCATCAATAATTTCGCGCAAGATATCACACTCTCCATCACGCCATTTTGATAAACAAGGATCTGCCAGGCACATTTGTCAAGTGACTGTCCATGGAGGATCTGGGTATAGTGCTGGTTTCCAACGCATTACAGAGACACAGGCAGACATTAAGAGCACTAACAATCCAACAGCTTCTGCACCCTCGCGAATGTTTGATACATTGACCTGCTTAACACCCAAAAAGCCAATCTGCAGGCAACGCGCCTCCTTCATTCGGACGTTGGTGCATATCGTGTTACTACGCTTACCAGTATGCCAACTCATAGTGTAGGCTGGAAATTCTCGCTGCTTCCTCCAGCTACCGACGACTTTTAAAAACGCATCGTGAAGAGGACAGTCCCTCTGCATCATGACAGCCATCTGCAAGGCAGTACTTGTAGCCCTGCGCTTAACGAGAGCCCACACTCTACCCTTTCGGGATTCGGACCCAGATAAGCTAGGGCGGGTACTGGGGACCTTCAGGCATGAGCCAACGGCGGCGATCAGCATTATCGAAAGAGAGAGGTGCCGAGGATTATCAGACGTGACCCATTGGTGGCGTTCGGTATTGTCAAGAAGAGGACTTCAGGTGGAGCATGGTGCTTTCTTGATGAACGCGACTGATTCAGCGTCGAGTCTGCGCAGTTCGCCATGGAAAGGGGCAAGGTACCGGTACTCTATTTCGAAGAAAGAGTTGTGTGAGAGATTGACATAGCTCCGCTTTTTTAGTGGCGGACCCAAGGCCATCTTGGCTATTGGGTTGGTCGACTTTTTCCCTTTATCTTGGCTGTTCTCGCACAACATGAAGAAACCTTGCAGGTGCTTAGATTTCTTTTCCTCGACTGGTACGCCTCCAAAGGAGGCGATATGCCGGAACATGACGATATCGTCGCCGGCGTCTCTTCGGGTCCCAAGAACAACAATCGGATGATCCTCAAACTGGCTCTGGTTTGAGTGCCGTCTAATGATTGAGGATGATGGGATTGGCGCGGGTGGTATGTAGAGGATGTATCCATCCTCCAGCCTCTTGAAGGGTGGTAGAACTGCCTGATGGCTAATAGGTCGAGGTAGTGACCCGCTACGCCAGTCTAACGAAGAGGAGGATGGTCTTCCCCAAACCGATGCTGGTGATGTTGGTGTGGTGGGTCGGGTTGTGGGAGGAGAAGGAGAACTGTCAGGAGAGACCTTGGGCTGCTGCCTCCAGTTATCCATCACCTTTGAAGAGTAGATCATGATGGCGATGTTATAGATAGTGTTGATGAGTTTTGTTGTAGAGGTACTAGTTACTATAGCTGCGAAGCGATAGTAGAATGATGGACGATTGACGGCGAAGAGCAGGAACCTTTCGACATAGTGATGGTATGATAAACAAGGAGTGATGGTATAACAATCGAAGAGAAGGAAGAGACGGCAGTCTTTTAAGGGAGGAATCTTTGTTTACTTAGTAAGGACGACTGAATAACATGTGTTGCAATTGGGCATAAAGATTTGGTCACTGCTACCAATATCAGAACCCCCTCAAAGCGTCTCAATCCAGGAAAGCCGTATCAAGGGGCGGTACCATCAGATGTTCCACGATATTATGGAAGAGTTCTTTGGCCGAACGCGTCAACAGTCATTGATGACGGCATGCAGAAATGTACTGCCAATTTTCAGAAGAAAAAACGCCATTGGATAGACCAGTACCGAGCATCGTCAGTTGACGGGGGATATAGCTTGAACCTGTATGCGACCCCACTGCGAAGAGTTTGGTCGAAGACAAATTTTTAGTATCCAGGCCACTGTTTGCGTTGCTGACAACAGACAACAGAGCTCCGCGGATATTGAGACTCGAACAAATTACTCACCAGCTCCTGCTAAGAGTCACAAATCATCACTTCCTATGAAATTTTGGCAAGGGAGGAGTCAGCTCAACGAAGCAGGCATATGGTCAGGGACTTTGGTCAACGGCAATTGCGCACGCTGAGATAAGAAGACCTTGGGAACCTGCAGGACCAATATTCCATGGCGAGGAGCTTTAAGATGCTCCACATAACATCACACCTATCAGTTCAGGTTGCATTACTATGTATGTGTGTGGTTGGTGTGTCCAAAATAGCTTCCACATATGACCATCGCACGGTTGGAGCGCGGAACCAAGCCCCGAGAGACCCCTCTTACGTACACTCCCACGATCGAATCTGGAAATTCATGGATGGTAATCGTTCGTATGACTCTCATGCGCTATTAGAGTGGTAGGGGCGATGTGGATGCGAGCGCACAGTAATTTACCGTTCTACAGTCAACCGTATCTACAGTTAATAGGCAAGAGCTAGCGATAAGATGTCTGTTTACGCAGACGAGGGTCACTTCTGCTTTGAGATGCCTACTATGGCGACCGCAAATAGCTAGAATCTCTTGCAACAAGCCTAAGTAGCTATGTTAGGTAGAGAGAGAGAGAGAGAGAGAGAGAGAGAGAGAGAGAGAGAGAGAGAGAGAGAGAGAGAGAGAGAGAGAGAGAGAGATGTTTCGCTCTCCTACTAAGATTATCATTCTCATCTCTCTAGCTTCAAATGCTAGAGAATTAAGGGTTACTCTAGTAGGAGAGATACATAACTCATCGCAGCTACAAGCGTTACGTACCCGTAGTAAGTTAACAACCAGAGGCAGGGATAGTAGCCTAGAGAGCTAGTAGCAAGAAGAACTATAACGTTGTTACCTTCTTATCTACTTAACAGATACCTACATTAACTAAGATTTATTATCGCGTTATTACTTAAGTGTAGCTTCCAGGCTTATAAGCTACAACGGATGTAGTAATAGCTATTAAATGTATCTTAGGGTAATGTGTAGTAATATAGGAGAGGAGCACAAGCCCAAAAAACACAAGGCTCGATTCTACAGTAAATAATAAACTAATCAGTATCAACAAGAAGAAAGGGACACTTCTATCGTCCTGTGCACCTTATCATTATTCAGCAAAAAAAAAAAAAAAGAAGGTATGGTGACAAGAGTGGGATCTACTGTTCATTAGTAGTTGTCGTAACCCAGTATTCAATGGTAGAACGTACTCGAACCCACGCAGATTTCTCTACTAGCACCTGAAGCTAGCGCCTTAGACCGCTCGGCCATCTTGAAAACCAGTTAGTACACATGCTGTAAACTAATTGGACCGAGTGCGATTACGGACCTTGCCTCGACGTGTTGTATGACTAAGCTGCCAAAATCAAAATATATAACCTTAACATCAATTGGAGTGTGCAAATTCTGAGTCGTTGGATTGATTGCATCATCTTTCTCAGTGATGCGGGTACTATAGTTCATAGTATGACTGTATCAGAGGTGGGGGTGGAGGGGCAAGCGAAACGAGACAATTTGTTCGCGGTACGCGAATGTCCACTTCAATAACGGACACGTGCATGGCACACTTGCTTGCTTAGGCTGGTTCCAAATTCCGATAGAACTGCGTTCTAGAGGCTATACTAGTGTCTGCGACCCAACAAGTGCAGCGGAATTTGGTAACGTCTACTCCTAGAGAAAGTTGTGGAAATTGTCTTGTGGCTCAAAGTCTTAGTGCTTAGACTTAGGTACCAACTCCTGTACGTGGATGACGCCTGAAGGTATCTGTGGCGTTATTGTTCACTCAAGTGTAAAATGGCTACTAAGTTCGACACTTTTAAGGGAGATTGTAAGGGATACTGCCGATGGAGGGCATCGATGTTGGCTGGGTTTGCAGGAGCACGGACATGAGCTCGTCCCTTCATGTTAATGTACTAGCAAGTTTGCTAATACATTTGGCGTTGGAGGCAAGCTCTAAAACAGAAGCAGAGCACAAGCGAATTGACTTTGAACTGAATGGAATGTGGCAGTTTTCTTCGATTTTATGCAATTACGCCTCTAAATACTCAAATGCAATCTACTACCACGTGTATCTCATCTATACAACATCTCTCTACTGGAGCCCGTCCACCTTTTTGTATATTTGGCTATCACTTTCCAATTTACAAAGCAGCGACCATCAATCCTGCAACAACAGCGGCAAGACCAAATTCGACTTTGCCAGCAGCACCGGTAGCCTCGGGCACACCAGCAGAGCCAGTCGCACTGCCAGCGGTGGGTTTTGGTCCGCCAGTGGCAACAGGAACAGTGCTGTTTCCGCTTCCGTGTCCGCCAGTGGCTACAGGAACAGTGCCGTTTCCGTTTCCGTGTCCGCTCGAGCCGGTAGGGTAGAGAGCGACGAGGGTAGAGCCCGAGGTGCCAGTGGGCTTGTGGGAGGAACCGGTAGCGGTTTTTGAGCCAGAGGCGGAGGAAATAGCAGTCGCTACAACGTATCTTATTAACACACAGTCATACTCCTACATCAGAATCGTTGCAGCTGGTGTTTACCGCAACGCATTCATGCGCAACAGGACACACTTACAAACATCAACATCCGCGTCGTTGCAAATTTCGGCAATCGCAGCCATAGCATCCTTAGCATCGTCACCGCAGATTTCCGCCACCTTTTTGCCCAGGTCCTTGGCTTTGCAGACGGTCTTGATATCAGATGGGTCTTCGTATTGGTTGACAGCGCCGAGGAGGCAACCAGGGGGGCTAGCCATGGCGAACTGAGCGAGCGCGAAGAAGGTCGCGGCCAAAACGGTACGTCCGAGCATATTAGCGGTTGAAGTAGGAGTGCTGGTGGGTTTGGAAGGTCGATTGGATTCGAGTCGCAGAAGAGACGGTGAGTTTGTATTAACGATAGTGTAGTCTAAAGAGTGACTATAAGAGATCGATTCTAAAAGAATGAATGTACAACGAAGACGGTTGATGAAGAGAGAGGGGAGGGTAGAAGAGATGCTTGAGTCTCGACCTGATCCTCAAGGGGCTCAGCTCACACGGACGCTTGCCAAGACAGTGCGACGCTTGCCCAGTAGGGTTACATTAACGAGCTAGTCAGGAACGACAAGTATAGAAACACGTGCATGATTGGACAGGTTCCTGCAGTTTGTGTCAGTGCTAGAAACATGGTGCGCGTTGCCTGAGGTTGTTTGGGTAGTTAATCACTCTTCAAGGGGTGGCTTGAAAGCCACACATGTACAATGCTATTGAAGCAAATGTTCGAGGGTTGTTCCTACGTTGACTTGGCTCATGCCACTGCTCATCTAAAGCAAAACGCGACAATATACAAAAGAAGCTCACTGCTGCCTAGCCTTTGCTACAAGGAGATGCCAATCTGGGGCGAGTAAGGAGTGAGTGCAGAAAACGTATTACAAAGGTATACTCGCATAAAGACCAAATATTTCTTCTGCACCGCCCAGCATACCGTCGAGAAACAATTCGCACTGGAGTCGGAATCCAAATCGACCCGCGTAAAAGCACCTCCGAACCACCCCATGTAATGCAAGATGGTTTCGGAGATTACGTTTTATCCTTCCATCAGATATCCAATCTGAGAAACAAGCACCGGCCAGCAGACCGCTAAGGTCCACTCGCAATGCTATGATGCGCCGAAAACTCCGTCGCTAGGTATGATACATGCGATACAGTAATAAGACAGAAAGATGAGAGTGTGGTGAGAGAGAGCGAGAGACATGGAGGTCGGGTTCGTCGTTATAGGGAGCGTAAGGTTCTGATGGAGAGATCATGAGGTATGGATTTGCGGTGGGCTATTTCCGTTTGGTCCAAGCATTGACGGAATGGGCTTCCGGCGGGCTTTCCCTTGGGGAACGCGTGGCACACCCTGAATGACACGGGGCTCTTTCATGAGCGTAGGGTCGAGTTTCGCGGGGACTGTGATCATGTTAGCATTGTCAGGCTGAAGGAATGCAGGAATGCAGGAATGCGTCCAACATACTTCGGCTAATCACAGAACGATAATCGCCCGGGAAGCGCGAATTCGGTGGGGTTGCTGATGCGGTACGCCAGAGATGGTCCGTTGTGTCGGACAAGAAGTCCACCTTCGATTTGTAGAAGAATGACGACTTTCCGCGGTTGCGCTTTGCCAAAATCACTTCATCGAACAGTTTGATGGTGGGATCATCTGCAGACTTGCTCTCGCGTTCATGAATGAATTCGTTGAAGGCTATTGCATATTAGCGGATGCTCGAGAGAGCTTGGGGTGGCAACACGTACCTTGTGTCTGCTGCAACGTTGTGATATACTGTACGTTCTCGGCTGGCAAGCTCTTCACAAACTCGTCCATCTTGAATTGGTATGTCATACCAGACTTCTTGCGTTCGCCAGTAGCTGGCATGAGATAGCGCCTGTACGTGTAGAACAGGCTGGCAAAGCACCGTACGAATGACGCACGTACTTGGTCAGGTCGAAACGCCGTCGGGCATACGATGCAGATCGTTTCCACGCATCTGCCATGTGCGTATGTGCTGCAACCTACACGACGTTAGAAAAGCAAATGGCACTAAGCGAACCCGAAACTCACCGGTACAACGATAGAGGCCATCATCGGACTTTTCTTCGCATATTGAGCAAAGAGCTTTATCCTCGTGCGGCCTCCACTGTAGGCAATGACCTTCTTGCCATTGCGTTGTTGCAGTGTTGCGTACTTGTTGCATAGCCATGCCAGGCATGATTGTGGATGCGGCCAAGGTTGATTGAGCATACACTGATGGCGCATATGAAGAACCAGCCTTGTATTCATGACTCAGGGAAGATGTTGATGCGCTCGGCGCATGGCCAAGGAACGGCTGAGAGGGGCGCCGGATTTGGGGTACACGTTCGAAACCAAACTAGCCGCGTTAGTCGATGAACTACCACAATGAAGGGGTTGAAGCCAAACTTACCGACGAACTTCGCCGACTTGAAGTCTCGAAATGGGCGGATCGCTTCTCACGAAGATTGGCTTGGAGAGCATAACCAGAATCGCTGCGCGAGATAGGGGTACTAGGCATGGGTGGGAAAACCGTCGATACTGGGGAGACCTTGGGCGACGGCGGCGATTGGTATGTCTTTATGGTTGTCGCTGTGGATGGACGGTCGTTGCCGCGACTCGAAGCACTCGACTGCAAGAAAGCGTTGTAAACCAGAGGTCTGGAACTAGGCGGTCCGACCACAGTTCCAAAAGATGTAGAGTTTAGGCCGACATAGTTCTGTACTGTCGAAGGGTGTGCCCTGTATGAAAAAACACCAGGGTTCTCAGAGGCGAACGTGTCGTATGGGAAAGCTTCTACAGCATAAGCTGGCGGTCCAGTGGGCACGCCGTACCGTATATGATGCGGCGCGGATTGTTGAAGTAGAGACATGAGCTTCCGTCGCTGTTGGCGCGGTAGCGATGGTGGTGGTGGGCCGTTGGAAACTATTGAATCAGCATCCAGGTCGACGAGAACATAGTCGTCGTCCGGGTAGTGGGTGGGCTCATAACGGCGCTCGATTCCCACAATGTATGGGCATGGCGCTTCTATCGTCTGTACTAGACGGGCAGGCAAGACAGGGATGAAGACTCCAGCCCATTGGAAGGGATACAACAGGTTGGTTATCGCCATACTAGCCAGATGTAGCATGGCCGTGTGAGAGGAAAGGAGAATAATCTTGGCTTCCGAGAGCACATACTCGAACAAGGTAATGATGTTGGGTATGGACATGCACCGAAAGAGAGCATAGATGTCGATGTTCCGGGAGCCAGGGAGCTCATTGACCGCCTCCTTTCGGGCGTACATGCGAAGTTCACGAACTGCCAGTTCAACTTGCGTAATGGAGGTGATCGGACTAAGAGCCTCTGCGCACAGATTGACGACGTATCGCTCAAGTGGCTGCCACATGCCTACTCGTGGTGAGCTGGCAGGAACTCGGAGAATTGCACCGGTAGTCATTGGGACAACGACAGCCTTTAGCCACTCCTTCCAGAACGGTGTCAGACTCGCGTCGCGACCCATGATACCATAAGCACGGGGAATCCAGAATCCAGAGTCTCCGTCGGTAAGACCCTCGATTTTGGATGCTGCACCGTGTCGTACAGGGCGAAGTAGGTCGGTCATCAATTGTATCTTCTCTTCTACAGCGCCAATCTGGTCGTCCAAGTCTTCACGCTCCTCAGAGTCGGGGACCACGGACGGAAGCTTGGTCAGGAGCTGCGATAGTTTTGCGCGCTCCAATGCCAGACGCTCGCCCAAGCTGCTTGCCAGTTCGCGCTCTTCTGGGTTCATGTGCAAGTTTCGCCATTCTTCACACTGGCACTCAAGGCCCTCTGCAGCTGTGGCGTTGAGTGGCAGCCAGACGATGATGCAGATGCCATAAAGTTTTGAGCCGTCTCCGTTGGTCATGGCAAATCCATGCCACTGGCTCTTTGGCCGCTCGTCAGACGAGACAACACTAACATCATTGGGAAATGCAAACATGGGAACGTAGTCAGGAAACGGGTTCCGCCTTTTGAGTTCCTCGACCATGTTCCGGGGTGGATAACGATCTAGCAGAACGGGCTCGTAGCGGCGCAGAAGAGGATGCATGTCAGGGTCGGGTTGAAAGGGTTGCGGTGCGGGTATGACCGAGTTGTAGCCGGACATGCGCTTCGACGTTCGAATTGAGGCTGAATGCACGTCAGTCAAGGCGGCTGAAAAAGTAAACAACCCATGTCAGGTTCAAGGCTCAGCCCTGCAAAGATGCTGGTCGGGCGGAATTGTGGAAGGCTACTTACATTGTCTTGCTGTTGACGACTGTCGCTTCAGGCTGCTCTGCATGGTTGAGATGCGGCGACGAATGCTTCCAACGCCGGACCTGAGATTGCCGACGCCGTCGTCGTTGTTGGCTTGTGAGACGCGCTGTGGTCTGGGACGCGGCCTCGTGGGGGTGGAGCGGGCCTGTTGCGCAACACCAGCCGTAAACTGTATTTCCTCGAGAAAGGTATCCCGCTCGGAAGCAAATTTGCGCAGTGCATTGTCGAATTCCTGGTCGCTGAGGCCGGAGCCGCCAAGCTGCACGCCCTTGATGGTAGCGCTGCTGCGATTGCTTGCAGTCTGCTTGGGATCTGGGCCGATGCCGATGATTGTGCCATTGGACTGGCGGTGCTCGCTGAAGCGGTTCGCAGACCTCCTTCGAGTGGTGTCGCCGTTAGACAAGCCATCCTGTGACGTCGGGCGGATCGAGTCTGTCTCGAGAGCGCGGTCCTCCTCGATTGTCTCGTCGACCGGGGGTTGTGCCAGCGGTGAGGTTACTATGCCATTGTTCTGGGTGCGCTCGTCGTAAACCTGGGAAGACTCGATTCCAGATATGAAGAAATAGTCGGCGAGCGGAGTGGACGACTGTTCGGCCGTGGACGGGGGAGCGGGCGCCATGTTAGGTGGTGGGCATAGGATATGCAAAACGATGGGCGGTTAAAGAGCGTCGTGGGGTGCGCGGTCACGGCGTGTAGGACGTCGAGTCGTCTGGTGTCTCTAGGGCATTGGGGAGTGGACGCCAGCTCCAACGGTTGTGTGTGATGAGGCAGCGCAGGGCTCATGCACGGCAGAGGCCGAGAGTGTGCGACGGTGACTGAGGGAGCGGTTGCACAGGCGGCGACCTGGCAGTGAAACGGGTGAGGAGCTTAGCCGGAAGCTGCAAGTGGGCAGAGTGGTTGCGAACTGCTGTCGCCGCGGGCCTTGTATAGCGGACTGTTGCTTGTTTGCGGGCGAAAAGAGTGAATGGAGAGAGGGTTGGCGGAGAAGGGTTCGGTGCACGCTGCGCTCGGTCACAGGCCACTCAAAAGGACAGGCTCCGGCCTGTTCGAGCACCTAACCCACATGTACCCTCGTCGCAGGCCTCACACCCGCTTGCGCTCTTATCGCTCGTAGCAGGCAGTCTAGCGCTTGACAGCTCCCGCGTCGACTGCCCCTCGGCCTGGACCGGACTGCTGCACCTCGCGCGAAGCTCATCCTGTCCTGTCCTGTCCTGTCCTGTCCCGTCCCGTCAGCGGTGCAGACGGAGACGCGAGACTGTCCATGCAAGGCACCCGCGCGCAGCAACGCATAGTTGCGCCCAGTTGTGGCCTGGATTTGGCCTCCCATGGTCCTCCTGTCTGGCTCTCACCACAGACATGTTGCACCAAGCACAGGCACCTCTGTCGCTGTGCCGCCGTCCCATGGCGCCCTGCTAGACCCTGTCCTCGGAAAGCACGACCAGGGGGCGCCGCGTGGATTGGGAAGGCACGGCCTGGGGCCTATCCGCTTTGGGACGGCGCGGGATTAGCAGAGGGCTGGAGTGGGATTGGCTGCGGGCCAAGGTCTGCCAGACTCTGCCTGTCGGCATGGCAGCATTGCGCGTTCAGGGGTCGTCAAATGGCTGCTGGCAACCAACACGACGGTTATGCTGCTTGTGTGCGTCCAATTTGCATGTGTTTCACTTTCAGCCTGCAGCACGCATATACGCCGTCGCACTCGGGCCAGCAATAGGGGCATACACATTGTGTACCGTAGACGATTTCATACCGTCCTTCATGGCCTGCACATCTTCCACCTCCCAAACATGGAGCCCGGCATCTCTCCAAACGCCCACGGCCTCATTCCTCGCTGCGAACACAAAATTTGACAATCGCCTCGCCTCGCCTCGCTATGCATGTGCATAGCTGCAGTAAGCCAGCCCGGCATCGTATGCTCTGACCACCATCTAAACCGTTGCCGTTTCAACTCTGCTTGCCGAACTGTGCAACACCGTGCATGTCTTCCTACGGGATATGGTGCCGTATCTGTCCTGACTTCGGTCTTCGAGCTGCGCATACGCCCGGCCAGAGAAGCATGCAGGATATGCACATGTCGATCCCGCTGTAGGCAGCCGATTCGGCCACACAGCCCTCAACCGTCACTGCTTGTGCGAGCGCGTTGCATCTGACAGCTGCAGCCATCTCGAACCAGTCAGTCAGTGCTGCTCAACATACATGACCACCAATGCCCGTCTCTCCGAGTCTTCGCATCTTGCAATTGAATGCATCCTTGGTGGCGTGATGACCAAACATATCAAGAGCCCACATTTGGCCGAGATAAGATGACACCTCTGCGATCGCCCGACCCTCGAGCAGTTCGTGAGATTGTCATATCGAATTCCCGTGTCTGTCGACTCTTCGTGCCGGGATCATTGGATGCGTCTGGGGTACGCTGCTCTCTCTGCCGTGCTTCACCAAATTCTCACAGTGATTCCCATCGACCTCTTCGGAATCCGCCAAAGATGACCGCTCTGTCGTTCGATCTGCCTGTTGCGCTAGTAGTCAACGCTGCAAGACCACACCTGCTTCTTGCGGAGAATATCTTCCGTGCTTTCAATGGAATCGATGGCTTGATCATCGACGCCGACCTTGCTTTTCCGTTCGCTTTGCCTGTCGATCGTCCAAGAGATCCTCCTCCACATTCCGGCTGTTTGATTCCAAGTTCCCATGTACTATGTAACACCATTCCGGTGGTGGATCGCTATCACAAATTATCAACGACATCCCCGCGAATCCCCACCCGTCTGCGACAGACTTGTACATAGCTGATGGCAGACAAGTATTCTGTGGTACGCGTATAAACATAGTACGACATTTGCTTTTTACTGTTCGGCGATGTAGGTTTGGACCGCTCGATTCATGTTGACATGACGCACGGAGCAGGTTCCGAATGGCTTCAGTAAGCGCATGGCTAGACTGATACTGCCAAACCAAGCGCTTGGAACTGCAGGTACGGGCGCCAGAAGCTTGGGTCGGAGATATACAGTCCCTAGTGACGTTAGGAGGCGCGGTACAAACTTTATTAGAGAGGACACTCTCAGCGTCGAGCCGTAAGCCATCCAGTACTGAGAGAGCCCCTGTCGCCCAATGCGCTTCGCCATTGGATAGCAAGCTGACCCAGCACTCTCTTGTTGTCTTCCGTAATGGACCCTGCCACTTCCTCGCCGTCATCGCTAGGTTGGTGATCAAGAAGAAACGCCACTTGCACCACATCCCGTGGGCTCAATATCGGCGCATTGAGGCCTGAGGGTTGCATATCCCAATTAAGCGATGTCGATCTGAGAGGTGGTTTCGGGTTTACACTGACTGCCTATTCGGAGTCAGTGGTGGTTTGATGCCTACTAGGCCATGGCTGTTGTGGTAGGCTATCTGAGCCAGCGAAATAGCGCCGGATCTACACCACTGCCGGATCGAACTCTGCGATCGAGCTAGTGATGGAGCCGAAATCCTCAAGCCAAAGCCACACGATCTGACTCGTTGTTTGAAGTAAATGAATAGTACCGACACATGAATCGTGATGCTTCGATAGCGCTGACGTACCTCTAGACAAACTGGAGCTTCTCCCATATTCTCCAATTGCGCCTCTAGGAGGTATCGCGAAAATCCCTTCTTTGGGCCCATCTCTCCAGCCTTTGTGCGGACACTCAGTAGCTGTTGCGCCACGAACTGATACAGTTTGCGGAAAGTTCGAACTCTCCCAGATGCAGCCCTCCCTTCTCCCAGTGCGGTCTCGGTATACGTGACAGTGACGGCCAAGACATGGTTGCCCTCTTCCTTGAGTTCAAATCTCAAGATCCGTTGTAGTGACTCCGCTGGCCCCGGCGAAGCATTTTCTGGTTCTTCTAGTAAGCCAGACAGATCTAGGGGTGAGCCTGTAGGATTCGAGGGCGTCTGCATATCGCCCTGTATCCGCACACCACTAATCGCTTTCGTGTTGTCGGCCGGGTCGAGCTCGTTGTTCGCGCATAATGTACAGGAAAATGTCTCGCCAACGTAGGCACTCCCGAACGCTTCAGGGAGATTCATTACAGGACTCAAGATGAATTGGTCCTTTGCGTAACTCGGCGTAGGATAGGCGAGCGAGGCTTTGGGCGATATGCCTAGATCTTGGGAGTTTGGGAGAGGGTGCTGCATCGCAAGGGATGGGCGAGACAACCTGTATACATCATCAGTATGCCAGTTGTATAGTTGAACGGCACTCGTAGCATACGATGAGGCAGGCGAGGCGTGTGTAACATCCTCGCGAGATGACGCGAAGACCGGCATCGTCATAAGCCGCTGTGCTCAAGCAATGCTGGGGAAGTCGGCAACATACCGCAAAACCTTTAGGCTGACGGAGTGTGCCGTCTTGAGAGAGTCCCCCATTGCCTGTCCTCGCTGCTGAGCCATATCGATGACTGTCGTGTTGCAAGGACCTGTGACGAAAGCAGCCAGCGTGAGCGGAAGCTTCCAAAGATGAGTGGGGCGCACGGCTTGATTAGCAGGGTTCAAGCCTCCGGACCGCGGACTTCGCGCGGGGATAAAAATTTATGATTCAATTACCAAAAGTGATGTCGTGGGAATTGGACCAAGGGACCTGTTGAGCTGTGACTTGTGTTGCTGTACTCGTTGGTATTGCTTTCGGACGTGTCGAAATTCTTGCCAGTCATCATGGGTGTTAAACCCGCGTCAGACGATATTCCACTCCAGCGATGTCCAGATATAGTCATCAAGGTTGATACACCAAAAGGTACCTTCTCTTGGACATACCAGTGCTTTGGGTAGACTGACATATTTTGCAGGGCGTGGTGCATTCGCTACGAAAGACATTCCAGCGCGAACAATCATAGACATATGTCCAGTCTTGATATTAGGAATCGAAGAAAACAAAAAGCACATAGAACACACCTCGCTTTACCATTATACCTAGTATGTCGTCTCTTTTTTGAGTGGTTCTATCGCATATGCACGTACTCAACTATACACAGCCTTGATGTTCATGATACATCAGTAGTGCAAGAGTAGCATGGCGACAACATCATCGCAACTGACAAATGCATTGATTGGAGATGGCCTTGGAAATATTGCAAGTATGGAAAGCCTAACTTGTCCCAGTAATTGGCCAATCGCAGACAATGATGGCAATACCAAAATCGCTCAGGCAGTCATATTCGGATTGGGAAGCATGTTCAACCACTCGACTCAAGAACAAAATGTAGGATGGATGCGGGATACTCAACGCCAAATCATCATATATCGTGCATTGAGAGATATTCCCGCAGGCGAAGAGCTTTGTGGGTAGAAGAGCTAAAATTGATGAAAAACACACTGACAACTGTAGGCATATCATACGGAAGTCATCTGACCTTCAAAGATGCAGATGCTACGCCTCAAACGCCACCGGAAGACGAAATTGAACAGCTTCGAATGATTGAGCCTTATTAAGTAATCGTTAAAAGTACAGGAAGTTCAGAAGTCGCATACATATTTACCGTAGTGCAAAACGCCTACCGGAATAAGACAGAAAATCAGAGGAGATGTGGGTGGCTTGTATGAGATGATCATTTACGCGGAGATGCACAGCCCCAATGAAAGGACGCAGGTAGATCAAGTACTGAGAGGCTCGGGCTTTTCTGTTGATGGCGTGACATCAGCCGAGCTATCGTTGTCTTCGGCGTCGTTTCTCAGATCGTATGCGAGCTCGAAACATTCCTCCAAGAGTTGCGTTACGCGACCTTGACCATCAGGTATCTCATCGCCCACCATGAATTTGCCGTCTACACGCATGTTGTCAATAGAATTCAACTAAATTCGAGTCAGTCGGCGTAGCAATGTTTCAACGATGTCATACACGAACCTTCATGCTGTACGGGTACAGCTCCCTTGGCGAAGATACACCTCCCAATTTCTTGACTTCAAGCAAGCATTTTCGGAGGGTGGTCAATTGGTTGTAAATTGGCAGTAAAGCCTCAGATACTGGCTCTGAAGTTAAGAGTAACTGGTAGATGAGAGCGTAGCTCTTCCGGAGGAGATACAACAACGTCTATACCATGTCAGTGTTTCTTCACATCCATATCGATGGGAACATACTCTCTGCTCGTAAATCTCAGATGGCCGTCCGAGCATATCGACAAAGTTACCCTCAACTCGAGCTTCGTCTATACGATCAAGCTGTCGCTGGAAATCCCAAAGGTCCGTCTCGCGAAGCGACCATGCCTGAGTTAGGGTGAGCTTTTCGAGCTTGTTCCGGATTGAGAGAAGTTTGTCATAGGTGTCCTTGAACGCAGGCGCAATGCGTCCTTGCCTGTTCATGCGTTAGTCAGAACTGTAGAGGCAATGGACCACACCAACTTCTGCTTGATCAGCGTGACCCATAGCAGATTGCGCCGTAGTAGGGTGCCGATGAGTGTCTTGGCGTCAGGCGCCGGCTCGGGGTGATCTGTTGCAAGTTGCATCTTTCCGACCATTTCGGCCAGCTTCTCCTCGGTAGTCCCCTCTGTTTCGTACGCGCGAATGCCGCACTCCTTTAACTCTTCGTCAAGCTTGTTGAGCTCTTCCGAGTACTCCTCAACCTCATCAAGTGGGAACTAAATTCCTAATTAGCATGCACCAATGGGTCATGATAACTTTGCTGACCTTGGATCTTGCGTTACAGCCGCAAAGCGATCTTAGTATTGAGACTAGCTTCTCCCATTTCGGTGTCAGCTCAGGTGTGAGCTCGGACAAGTTGAGCTTCAGTTCTGCTAGTGTCTCTTCGCAAACTTTGATACGGGCGTCGAGGAGGGTGAGTAGGTGAGGACTGTATTCTTCCCGACCTCTTTCAACATAGCGCCGGCAATCTTGTAGATTCTTGTCGAGTGCTTCCAGGTCCTTTTGTGAGTAGAAGGTGGCTTCCTTGAGATGATCTAGTAAGCGCTGTGCGATGTTAGAAAGTGGCACATAGAGCTCTAACATGCATGCACACCTTGATCGTCGACATGTATGAGTATCTTAACAACATTATCAGCGGGCTCATGAGTGCCACAAAACGAGGTCAGATACTAACACTGCTGGTGGCTCGTGGTTCTTGCCGACGGTCAGATACGCGAGTGAGATGAGTTGAAAACAGTCATCAAGCATGTAATCGACTATGCGACCATGTCAGTAACAACAACGTCCATCCGGCAGATGGCAATGTGACTACCTTTATTCTGCTCCAGACGTTTGGTTTCCCGTATCTCGTTAAGAATCATGACCTGCTCGATGACTTGGTCGTACAGGTTCAAGACATCTTGGCTCTTGACATAAGTTGATCGATCGCGCTTCAGTAGTTCAAGCTCCGTTCGTATGGACTGTAGCTTGTCGAGGATGGGCTGTTCTTTCGGATCCAGCGGGATCCGTGGGAGTGGGGAGTCGGTCATCGTGTGCTGCAGACGCGGATCGGCGACAGATGGGGAGATAGTTTGGTGGGGTTGAGGCTAATCCGAACAGTGGTGAAAGCTGCAACTATGCGATATGCGAACTTGGAAGTAGCTGGTCGGAAAGCCAAGATGCAGCTTGATAGCGGGGAAAGTGCTCGGACGTCACCGAGGGGCAACCCAGGTGCCTCGGGAACGCGCTAGTCCCCAAACCAGCTAGACGTCGCTAAGCGAAAGCCACGGCTAGCGCCTTCCACACCATCAATTGAATTCACCAGCCCCGACACTCCCAACTCGACTCACGACAATATCACGATCACAACCGTCGCAATGTCTACCTCCGAGCTCGCCACCTCTTACGCCGCTCTCATCCTCGCTGATGACGGTGTCGACATCACTGTACGACTCCCGAGGTGCAATTCGCAGCCGCGGACACACTGGCTAACTTGAACAGGCCGACAAGCTCCAGTCTCTCATCAAGGCCGCAAAGATCGAGGAGGTCGAGCCCATCTGGACGACTCTGTTCGCCAAGGTGCGCATATCCGAACACGCTAGAGTTCCGAACACGAAATTGATATGTGAATAGGCTCTTGAGGGCAAGGATGTCAAGGACCTGCTACTGAACGTCGGCTCAGGCGGCGCCGCTGCCCCCGCTGCCGGAGGCGCTGCTCCTGCTGCTGGCGGTGCTGCTGATGCCGCACCAGCTGCTGAGGAGAAGAAGGAGGAGGGTACGTTTACCACAGACCTTTCGCTTAGCAAGGAATGGAGACTGACATACAACAGAGAAGGAGGAGTCAGACGAGGACATGGGCTTCGGTCTTTTCGACTAAGCGTCTCGTTTCCCTTCCTTTCTTCGACATTTGCCTTTCTCGGGGTTGCAAAACGGATTCATCAGCGGGCATATTCCCATTGCTGGGATGGGACAGTCACGACTATTCGGTGACACGACTTGCATACGGGCCCTCCCGGAAGAACAAAGACGGCGTCATGAGATATGTTAGGTCGGCAGGTCAATGAATACTTCGAAAAGTGCAAAGAACGGGTACATGACGTGATTTCGCAGAGCAGGATCGCTCCTGTCACGAACACTCCAAGATTTTTGATCGATCGGCGCATGACTGATCAGGAACACCGTGCGTGTGATGCGTCGACAAGACTGTGTCGTCTGGCTCACCTACTAATGTTCTTTGATTTCATGATGTAAGCCTGGGATTGCCCTTTCTATTATCGCTTACTTTTTTCAATATACAATGGTGCAAGACCTAGCGCGCACTGACAAACATACATCGCCAGCCCTTTAATCTCTTTACTTCTATTGACCGTCACCATGATTCCCCCATTCAACTACCTGTAATCATCGTTGTCTGCCTCCAAATCTCGAACATAACAGCCCTGTTCCTCTGCATTATTCGCAAGTTCACGATACCCATCACAGCCTTCGATTTTGCCATACCCATCATCGCCCCACACCTGATACTGGATCCAAGCATCCACCAGGGAGCCCCGAGAAAGCCCAGTTAGCAGCATTTGATTTTGGAGTTCATGTATATCTTCGAACTCGCATTACCCATGAACAAGCACTTTTCACAGCTTACTGCCGTGTTGAGTGTGTTGAGTATGCCAGTACGCACATGATTGTATTCTTTGTTGTGATAACAGAGCATCCAATCAAGGACGTCCTCACGAAGGCGGGGTATGCAGAGGTTTTGCGTGAAGATGTACATGTCGATTGCGACTTCGGTATATGCGCAAGAGGTCCTCATCATCTTTGGCTCAGTATAGTAGATCCAGGTCTCCAGTGCACGGGCCCGTATTTTCTCTATCAACATTCTACTGAGGATCGTGAGGAGATCCGAACCAATGATCGACGCTACTGATGGGGTGTTGGAAGTACTCCATCTGAAGCTAACCCACGAAGACCTCCACATTGGTGATGGAGGTGTCATGGAGTTGAGTGGCGTGAAAACTCTTGTTCTAGAAGGGACGAGTAAAGGTAGAAGCATACGTCGTGAGCAGGAGACGTTGGACAGTAAAGGTACTGGTATCGTCGTTTAGTGAGACTCTGATGTTGACAGTCAGCTCTTAGTTCTTGTATCGAACGGAGAACATTGTACGTTGTCGTGGTACACGGTGTGCTACGCCTAACTATTTTCAAGAATGGAAGCTGCAAAAACTGCGTCTGCAATGAGTTGACTAAATGACCTTGAAATTTTATGGTGACTCTGTATTTGACCACTACGGTATATCAGGCAGCTCAGCAGGCTTGATCTATTTCAAGCTCGATAGCGTAGTGAGAGAAGAACAAATTGCGCATGGCGTCGCGCAAGCCAGCGGAGTTTGTGGCTCTCTCCTCACCGTGAAGATCTGGATGGCGAGCTCTTTAATGAAGTCGAAATCGACGAGGACTTCCAAACGACTTCTCAGTCCACTTTATGATTCGTTACAGTCACTGTGACCTTCATACCTGTGATGGAGAATTGGAACTGTGCTACTACCATGGCCATGCCAATGGAGAAGGGAGGAAACAGTGCCAGAGGATATCGTGAGATGACGGATGAAGATGTCTACAGTCAAACAGTGGGCAGGATAGAGCCTGATGTGATGGGATGGTGAAGAATGTGCTTGCCATGTTCAATGCTATGCTCACTGTGAAATGCTCAGATTTAGGATAATTTACATATCCGCTTTCGTACAGAGAAGACATGCGCCTACTCCATGCAGATAAAAATCTCAAGTATGTGAATGTCGACTCATTACAAGTCGTTCGCATGAAGCAGTTCCTCATCATAGGACATGCCGTTGATGCGTTTCTTGGTGAATTCGAATGCAGTAAAGAAGATCGCATTGGCTATGCAGGAGCGAGACATGGAAACACCGAGGCCTGAGTAGAGTAAATATTAAGGTCCAGTAAGCTTGGACAGGTCTGCTCACCTCGATACATCCGTCGACTAAAGAAATGGATCTTTGGGCGCGTAGCCTTGTCTTTGCCTCCCACGAGACAGTTTCGCTGATAGATGCTCTTGGCTGTGTCGATTGGAAAGATCTATCATACTTGTTAGTATATTAGGAAAGAGCATGTGGAAATTCAAAACTTACGCATGCCCAGCTGACCAGTCCACAGAGTCCGCCTGCTACGACTACGGCCAGTGGATGTGTAGGAGAAGTACCGCGCGCGTTTGCCAAAACCTGCTTCACGCTCTCGTATGTTACAAAGTAGATACCGGTGCCGATGGAATCACGGACTGTGTTTGGTTAGCGCTTGCATGGCTTCCCTACGTTCCCGAGCCACTCACGTAGGTGCAGATGAAATCCAGAGTATAGGCCTGTCCAACCCCGATGTTTGACAAGATTTTGCGCCGTTTTCCAGGTTCCCAGATTCTGGTAGCTCTTGCGAACCGCTTCGTTCTTGCCGCCGCCGTCGTTGCGCTCGGCCATCAACACGGAGATTTGGGCGCTCAGTTTGGTCAGTTCAAAAGGGCCTGAAGATGATTAGTCAACCACAGGTTAGAAAAGCAATGAAGCCGCCATACATGCGATGACTGTGATTGCGGCGCCGGCGTTGACGCCTGCCAGCCCAAAGCATGCAATCGTCGAGAAGGTAGGCCACGCATCCCGGGTATTCGCGATTACAAGCGGTGAGCTTCCGGTGGTCTGGTAGATCCAATTATCGAGCGCGTACTTGGATCGTTGGTATATGGAGAAGGATACGGTGCGGACGAGGGTTATGCTTGCGAGAGGAGACCAGACACCTATGACGCGTACATTAGCATGTGACAGATGCGCAGTTGTGCGCAGCGAAGCGTACCGCGGTAGAAGCCGTGAAAGCCCTCAGTCTTGTAGGTGTGGCGAACGCAGTCGGTGAGGGAGTTGAACTTGTAGCTGTGCCATGTTAGCCGTCGTGTGCGCGGTGTTGGGGGTCTGGCGTACGCTTGTAGTCGGGTCTTGACCGAGTCGAGAGGATACTGCAAGCTGTTAGCCCTCGCGGAGCCGACGAGGCTGGATTGTGCACAGGTCGACGTACTGCGGCAAAGGTAGAGAGCAGACTGCTGGAGCTTGCAGCGACCTCGGTGCGGTACTTCTTGGTCCATCGCTTTGCCTGCTCACTGCGCAGGACGGCTCTTGAAACCTCGGTTAGATCTCTGGGTCTATCTGGAATGTCCTGTTGTACATTTGGCCGCCCCTCGTCCTGCTTAGGCATACTGGCTATCGCTAGCTGTGGAAGACGCTGCAGTCTTCCTACGGCAATCGCGATCGGGCCAGCAGCCGGGCAAGCTCCATGAAGACCGCGGCGACGTCGAGCTCGATGGATGCAGCGAGTGTGCGCGATGGGTGTCGGGCCTCGAGGTTGGTGGCCAAGGGCAACGTCGGGCGACAATGGCTGATGTTGGCGAGCGTGTATGGGTGCGGAGCGTGGTGATGGAATGGTGGGGTTAAGCTCACGCTTTGTGCAACTCGCCCGAAGCAGTCTAACCGCCACGGAAGGATGAAGCCACAGGGCAGCGATCGACGCAACGAGCTGCACTTGAACATGTCTCTACGTGCCTCGATCTCCCTCACTCGACACGCGGCATCCCGTCGGCGTCTTCACACCAACGCATGGCTTTGCTGCCGAACCGCGCATGCCACCGCTCAACCACCGCTCAGCCACCGCTCGCAGCATAGCGCACCTTGGGAGGCTGCCACAGCTGAATGCGGGGTTTGCTCACATGAGAAGCTTGACGCCATCCAGTCTGTAGCTTCGGCAAATCACAGTCCATCCATGTGGCAGCTGCGGCCCTTGCTACGGCCGTGTTTTGCTCTCAACCTGTACACCATATCAACTCGTGTTACCATGGCCTCTTCAGGCATTGTACGATCCAGCCTTCGCTGCCCGAGGTCAAACAGACTGTAGTACAGCTTGGTTGAACCTGGCACGAGGGTTTGTGTGACAAGAGACTACCGGCCGCGGACCGTGGTACGTGGGTCGAGTTAAGCTCTCTTGTACCCAAGCTTGCCTCGCTGCTGCTATCGAGTTGTGCTAGGCAGATCAAACACTGCGTTAGCTATTACACGTGCTCGTGTGCAGCATCGTTGCCAGTAGGTGTTTTTCTAGCTTCACAACAACAACAGACAAAACGGTAATCCGCTGCGTGCTAACAGTGTTCCAATTTAGTCCATGTACTGGGCACTCGGAAATAGCGAGTACGACGGCTTTCATATACAGCCTTGCTAGAATTTCAGAGATCAGTCCTTCTTTCCCATAATTTTCCTCAATTCGGCGTCGTTATCGGACCTCTCAACTGGCACCTTTTTGTCTTTGTCAAGCTTGTGCTGTTTCTTCTTGCCAATGTCTCCCATAAGCGCTTCGCTGAATGTCCCCCTATCATCGTCTAGCCTCTCTATCTGACCGTGCCGCCTCATGCTCTCCTTGTGCCAGCTAATCTGTCCACCGTCCGCTTCTCGGTGTCTCTTGGCGTTTAGTTTGGCTGCGCGTATCGAGGTCCGGGCGTATACGAAGAGAAGACCAGCCATGGTGAGAGCAGCTAGGGGTGCCATGATGGTCTGAGAAACATTAGCTGGTGTCAGCACTCACGAGCTCGAGAACACGTTTCGTACACGCCCATTGATGATACCTCGACCCCGCGTAAGGCGCGCTGCTGCATTGGCCGAAGTTGGCTTGGAGGTCTCGCTCATGCCATCGGCAGCCTTGGGCATAGATAGTCTGCCACCCATGATGCAAGTAGCCGACAGTTTCGAGTCTCAAGGTCCGTGGTGGGGATGGTGTGATGTCTTCGGTGATAGCCGAGTTTGCTTCGGGATTCAGGATCCAGGAAAATTTGAACTGCTACCATGTGCTGGCATGTTTCCCGACCAGCAACCAGCAAGACTCAATCCACTTGACTGACAACTAGTTGCTTATGTGGTAGAGTCGTGTGTCGCAGACCCGGGCGAGGTCTAGAAGCCATGAGGTAATCGTCCAAGTAGCTATCACAAGGGGTTAGCGCGAAAGCACCTCCGACACGTCCGCAAACCGAGGTCGCGTCATCGCCGGCTGCTTCCATAATCGCAAAATCTTAATACGCATCTGTGCATCATTACCAAGCGGCGTACTTCGGCCATCTAGAAGGTATTGCATGACAATTACAGGCGCCTAATTGACCCTCCATTGCTTCTATTTTGGAGCATCTAGCCCGTACAGCAAGCTGCCTTACTGCACCTGCACGGCTCCAAGGTTGCATTACCAACATCGTCCAATCTAGTCTCTAACTACAGTAGTAGACTTAGAATCTAGGTGCTCCGACGTCATCTATAAGTATTTGCTGTCATCCCGCTGCGTCTTTAATGCAAAGAACAGCTGCCTTTAGACTGCGAGCTCTATCGACGAGTCTTCGTGCCATTACCCCTCCATCAGCAGGACAAACCTCTCTACTCCGATCGCACTTTCGCCCTTCACAAACAGCAGTGGCATCTGCACGCTTGTCGAAGCTTTCGTCTCATCTCTCTACATCGGGCATCAAGATGTCGCAGACCAAGGAATGCGATTACCTAGTAATCGGAATTGGCAGTGGGGGTATTGCCTCCGGCCGACGAGCTGCGAAACACGGCGCTAAAGTCATCGCGATCGAATCGTCAAGATACGGCGGCACCTGTGTAAACGTCGGTTGTGTACCGAAGAAGGTTACCTGGAACGCGGCTGCTATTGCCGAGACCTTCAAGGATGCGAAGGCGTATGGCTTCAAGGTTGGCGGTGTACCCGACTTTGACTGGCCGTATTTCAAGAAGAAGCGAGACGATTATGTCAAGCGACTGAACGGCATCTATGAGAACAACCTGAACAAGGACGAGATTGAGCATTTCAGAGGCCGGGCCAAGTTCGTCGCCAAGGACGAGGTTGAGGTTGCGCTCCATGATGGAGGCTCTCAGCGCATCAAGGCAAAGCACATTCTTATCGCGACCGGTGGAAGACCGAAGCTACCCGATATCCCTGGAAAGGAACTTTGCATTAGCAGCGACGGATTCTTCGACCTCGAGAAGCAGCCCAAGAGTATCGCGACTAGCGGTGCAGGATACATTGGTGTCGAGATGACCGGCATGCTTCACGCGCTGGGCTCCAAAACACACTTCTTCATCCGCGGCGACAAGCTCCTCCGAACCTTCGACCCCATGATCCAAGACACTGTGACTCAGGAGTACGAGCGTCAAGGTATCAACCTATACAAGGGTACACAGATTACCAAGGTGGAGGACATCGGCAACGGCATGAAGCGTGTGACCTACCAGAACAACGAGACAAAGAACGAGTCGACCGTCGAAGTTGAGGAAGTGCTATTCGCGACTGGCCGTGATCCCGAAATCGAGGATCTCAAGATCAAGGATTTTGGCATTAAACTCAACGACAAGAACCACATCGTGACCGACGAGTACCAAAACACCTCAATCCCCAACGTCTACGCCATTGGTGACGTCTGTGATCGCGGTTTCGAACTTACTCCAGTCGCCATCGCCGCTGGACGACGCCTCTCAGACCGCCTATTCAATAACCAACCCAATGCTCACCTTGAATATGAGAATATTCCCTCTGTTGTTTTCGCCCACCCAGAGATTGGATCTATCGGTTTGACCGAGCCCGAGGCCCGCGAGAAGTACGGCGACAAGATCAAGATCTACAAGACCGAGTTCAAGGCCATGTACTTCGCCATGATGGACCCTGAAGAGAAGCAGCCCACAGCATACAAGATCATCTGCGCGGGTGAAAATGAGAAGGTCGTCGGTCTGCATATCCTAGGCCAAGGAAGTAGTGAGATTTTGCAAGGATTCGGTGTGGCGATCAGGATGGGTGCCACCAAGAAGGACTTCGACAACTGTGTGGTAAGTACTCCTCCGACTTTCTTATCCCCTTGTATCGTGCGTCCGTGGATGCATATGCTGCAGTGCTTCGGGTATCGACTGCAGTAGCTGCCAGGTTTACGGAGGAAAGGAACGGCATTTTGCATTGAACGTCTGATGACACGGATGCTGACATGTGCTTCTTTTTACAGGCTATTCACCCCGTATCGGCCGAGGAACTCGTCACTATGACTTAGAGCGATTGGCGTCCCGCATACTCGTCCGACTCGTGACGGTGTATAGATTAGAAAGAGCAGACTATATTGGCATAGATCAGTGAAATAGCAGTAATCATTGTCGCTTATGGCTGTGCATGATCATGCTCATACGTATGATTTCACATATCTTCTTCACATGCGAAGCTTACGACCAGCCACTGTGCCATACAAACGGAGCGCAGCGCATCCGGTCATAACAGTGCAATACATCCAGCCACATTTCAGATCCGTCCCTCGGTGTTCAATGACCCCTCTGACCTGACCCCTTGCAGCTCCAAGGTCTTGGAGTAGAGCTTGTTCCCCCGCCATCCCGAACAATACCCATCCTCAAGGCACGAGACACCGGTACATACCTTCATCACTAGTATGTGAAGGGTCTAACCGCCGATGCCAAACTAACGCATCTGCGATACGACATCTGTTGATCCGGGGTTTTAGCGACAAGAACAGAGCAAAAGGGCTCTACTGCACGTCTGCTTGGTTACTGTAGCCGGTGGCGTTGCAACGGCCTAATTGACCGACGCTTGTTGCACTACACATGCAGGGCATTGCAAGGTAAGATTGAGTTTAGTTTAGGGCCTCGTTCCTCCCAAGGTCGCTCTTAGCATTTAATGTACATGGCACATTTAAGATCTCGATTCATATAGCAATGGGTGTTTTTTTTTACGCATACCTATGTGTCTATGTGTGGGTGTGGGTGTCGGAATGAGCTAAAATGAGCATAAAGTAATGAACGGACTGTGACTACAGGTTATCATACTGCTTAAAGAAGGACGGCTGAAGGTAGAGGGGGCAATAACAGTCGATCGTAATATCGTCTGCGTTGTCCCTTGTGGTGGGGGATAAGCATCTGTGGTATGGGTCGAGCTCTTGCTTTCTAGATGCTTTCCAGCGGGCGGCGTTCCTGGGTATCGGGTATTGGATATGTTGTTTGTACCTCGACTGCATCGCTTCAAGGCTGTGGCATGCTTCGTGGAGAAGGCTCTAGGATGGGTAAAGCAAAGGAGTATGTGAGTGGCTGACTTGTCAATTGGTTGGCTGCCTTCCATCATGCAAGTCTGCCTATTCTCATCACAGGCTCATTTCCCATCTCATTTGCCGCCACGCCACCCTGCATTGACAGGCAAGAACCAACGGGTCCTCCCCGCGTTCGCGTGCAGCATTTCGCGGGGTGGCTACCAATACATCATCTAACATGCCGTGCAATCTTCGACGTGCATTACATTACCACCGGCACACCAGCTGGACCCACAAGTGTGACCTATCGGAAATAAGCCACTGAAAAGCCCTGCACATACTCCAAAATACAAGACGAATGCTGTCTTGTGATCGAAAACGAGCTTTGCTGACTTCCAACACAATCATTATGGTTGTTCGTCAATGGACCCTGCAGCAGTTGTCGAAACGGGGAATCTCTGTTCCACCACTTAGAGTTCTGCCGGAAACTTGGTCCCTGGCTGTTCAGTCTTGTGGCGTGAACGTCCTTCTTCAACCCCATGCTGGCTGGCGTTTTATGGCTTCCAGAAGATCATTGTGGGTGACGACGATAGACCACATCTAAACTTTGTTTTTCTTCTAGCACGCGATTTAGGCAACTGAGGCGCGTTCTCCGCGTTAACGTCACGAAGGATTCGATACTCCCCGGATTCGCTCTCTGGCTCTCCGCACTTGCGCACACACCGATGCAAGTCACGGTGTGGAGACTTTGATCGCTGGATTACGGCGGAGGGGGCGCCAATGCAGCGACGACCTGCATCGCACTGACACTTTGTGCCTGCGTCGAGTGTCCAGAATCATGGTGCGGACTGACCGCCCCTTGTTGATCAATGTTCTAGACGGATAGGAAGGTGGTGTGTTTGAATCTCATACTATTCATGTCCATCCCACCCAAGCAAGGCAGGTCCCTGATGTACCCGTGACTGGACTCTCCGGGGTCGCCCCAATGATACCACCGAACCCCGGGTTATTCATATGCGAGATATGCCGCTAATGCATACTGAGCAGGGGTAATCTTAGCGTCGACGCGAACACCAGGCCGTCACTATGCACGTTGGCTCGAAGTGGTGTGCTTCCGCAACCTAGCGGCTGAGCTTCTAATAAAGGCACCGAGGCCGCCCCCCGCCATGACACAAAGCGAACTCGATACGGGCCTCCACATTGGAGCCGACTCTAAGGTCCTGTTGTGGGCGTCTAAGCAAAGCAGCGGTACCTTGTCTGTACAGCGGTGGAACTTGTTTGACAATTGTCTGAATACTATGGAGCTGGCGGCAATTACCACTGCCTGCTGGCTTCTTGACAGCGTTGGCCCATTTCCTATGAATAATATTATACAAGTTTACATATAGTGGCCGTAACAATCGTTCACCATAGATGCGAGGCTGTGACGCTAGCCTCTCTGTGCTCCAAGTGCTCCAGTTTTACGCCGCGCTGGTTTTGGTTAAGAGACCCTGGACCGGACCAAGCCGGTCGATAATGATCCCTAGATGATAGCTTTCAAAGCTACTACAAAATGTACTGTGAAATGAATGCAAGTTCGAAATCAAACCCATGTGATAATTATGGCATAGTCGTTTCGGTCGTCCGTTACGATGTTGAGGGAGCGCGTACTCCGGCGTCTCAAATTCGGCGAGAAAGGCGAGCAATTTCAAGTACTCTGTCCACTCAGGAAGAAGTCTAGCTCGCTCGGACCGCCCCTGCTGACTTCGTTTTCGGCAAGTTGTTCGAGCAAGCTGAGAAAGGGATCCTTGCTGTCAGGGTCTGTATGTACCGACGCGCCTGATGTGCTTCCAGCACCGGGGGTCGGCTGCTGTTCGTATGGGGTCGGCATGCTCAGCATGGGGTCGAAGTGGATCGGGTGGTTGTTGTCTTGGTTTGGATTGAGATTCGCTGTCCGCGGAACTGGCGACGGCGCCAAACTCGCAAACTGCGGCAGCGGTGAAAACGAGAAGTTCGGTGAGAAAGGAAGAGCAAGTCCACCGCCGCTAGCGTTCGGTGGATTCAGAGAGTTGCTCGGTAAGGGTGGAGTATAGGGTGGCACACTGGATTCATTAGGATGAGCTCTAGTATCTCCGGGGCTTGGGTTTGACTCCGAGGTACCGGCATCGGAAGGTCTGTGAGTATTTACAGTAGGCGGATGAGTGGCTGATGTAGGTGTTGGCGGAATGCCCTGTGAATGGATTGGAGCTTTGGAGGATGAATTTGTGCCTCTTCGTCTCTTATTTGGGTGACCGTTTGAGTATTGCGGTTGCCGTGAAGGTGTGGCATGCTTTTGGTAGCTTTGAGTGTTCCCAATGACACCGCTAGTCATATACATGTTATTTCGTTGTTCGATGTTGAAGGTTGCAAGGCTATTGACCTATCAGCACATGGTGAATAGACGCTAGGACCCAGCTGCTTACCCTTCGTGGATGGATTCGACTGCTATATCCAAAAATGTAATGTGTGCTCCGTCGAAGATCTGGCCTGGATACCTGTCGAAGAAGTCTTCAAGTTGGAAGACTGGCGCATAGCGCATGGGATTGCTCGCCAATGATTGGACCAGCTCTGTGTGACATCCGTAGATAGTTTGCAGTGTATCTCGCTGATGCTGAGCCCCAGCCCAGATGAAGCGAAGCTCGGACAGCTGTTGCATCTCACGGGACAGGAATTCTGCACTGACTGAGAAAACCTCTCCTTCTCTTCCTGGGTAGTGTGCTCCATGTACATGGATGGTGCCAGCTGTACATACGCAATAACCAACAAAGGCTGGCCAATCTATGATGGAAGAAGCCCTTCCTATCTCAACAAGTTCGGCAATGGCATTTGCATGAAGGAAGCATAAGTTGGTTGCTTCGATTTGCCAGGGTTGGTGCTGTGACGTCCCAGACAGCTCAGCCAAGTCCACGGGAAGAAAGGGCCGATAGATGAGGCAATGTATGAGGTGGTAGATCAGCTTGCTGAGAACAAGTATAGTGCTGTCGGGCTGACCAAAGAGAGCTTCGATGGAAGTGAAGGTATCCTGCGTCTCTGACGCCCATATGTCTAGTTCTTGTCGAATTTTGGAAAGGTTGGATAACGAGTGCCAGGGAAAGTGTGAATCACCCTTGACACCACCGGCTGCAAGGTAGCGATTTGTTATACCCAGGATGCGTGCTATACCGATCAGCATACCCATGCTTCCTTGTCCACCTTTTCCAGTGCCGCCCATAAACTGCAAGTTGCATCCGTTTGGAAAGTAGTCGCCGTCTATCAACATTGCGCCAGGGTGCAGCTGCCAGCTCGGTAGTCGTAGCACAATTGATTCATCCGCAATTAACGAGGGTCGCTTGGAGCCGGTTGCAGCGAAACGATCCATGAGATAACATGACCAAAAGAGTCGGCGTCGTCCTTCGCGCTCGGCTGGTGTGACCTTCATGCCGGTGGGTAGTTCGCGATGCAGATCGAGGGCAAATGCCATACTGATGGCGGAATCTTGATAGGTCAGTCTTGCATAAGCTTGGGATGGTGACGACATCTTACTCAGCAACATGAAGGTCTTCTTGCCCTTGCCCAACTGGAAGCTTGCTTGCGAAAGTAGCATCAGTGTCTGTAAGGTTTCGATAGAGGGCTCATCTATCTCAAGTTCCAGCCGAGCACGACGGGCATACTCCTGTCCGATGCGCACTGCCGAACTGTATCCTCCGAAGTGGGGTGCATATCTGGGGTACATGAATTAATTGGGGTCAGGAATGGTCAGGAATGGGCGAATCGTACCTGGCACTCAGGGCGTAAATAGCACAGGCCAAGTGGCCAGGAAGCTGATTGGCCTGTAACCGCTGTCTCGTGGTCGACTCGTCCAGGATGTAGTAGGGCTTTCCATGGATTCTGGCGAAATACGTGTCTAGAAGTAGGTCGGGAGCCAGGGTGGGTGATTGTATACTAGCTGGTATTAGCCATGCGCCGGGCCAAGATGGCATGTTTGTTTAGTAGGTACCTTGGCTCAATTGGGGACATCAACTGGTTCGCATGGTTCGTGGCACTCGAGCGGCGGGGCGAGGGCTCGCGTGGGGATTGTGAGGAAGCGACATGTTTTGGCTTGGTGTCGAGGGCGTTGGTGTTGTCCTGGGAGGTGGAGTCGGTCTCGGTTGGGTCGTCGCTCTTTCCTTCAGAAACAAGGCGCTTCTCCAGGCCGTCGACACGCTTCAGGAGGGCCTCGAGGACGTCTGTCTTTGGCCCTCGTTTCTTGGGAACCGCATCTGTAGCGGGCGGTCAGCTCATGTTTGCATGCGCCTGGGGGTGTTTGCGAGTGGAGCGTACCGTATATGCACGGGCAGTTGAAGACCTGACAGGCTTCACAGGTCGGCCTGGTGCGATTGCACTTGATCTTGAATCCTGGTTAGTCGACCAAGCGGAAGAGAGAGAGAGAGAGAGAGGGGTGCGTTGGCTACCTTTCGCTTTCGACAACTCTTGCAGTTCATGGCCTCTCGGGGCTCGTTGGAAACGCGGCGGGCGGGAAGCCGGTCAATACCAATCTGAGGCCTGGCCATTGCGGCGGCCAGTGACTGCGACACTTCGGTGGACATAGCGACGCTATAGGGCAATGGACCAGAAGCATTCTCTGGCTCGCGCTGGACAAGTTGATGGCGGACAGGACGTTGGGAAGAAGAAAGCACGCGCACAGCACAGTGTAAGATGCAAGTTCAAATTAAGGCCTATGGCAGTGGAGACAGGCAGGGGGTGCGCGGACGGCGAGGCTTGATGAAGCGGGAGTGCGCGCCCACTCGGATGCGACTCAGTAGGTGCAGTTGACTGGGCATTTGCAGCAATGGAACTGCTGGGGATCAAGGGGACGCGTGACGACGATCTCGGGCTATCTAGCCCTTGGGGGGTCGAGCAGCAGGCCACGAGCGAAGCTTGGAACCGTTGGGCCGAGTCGAGTAGACGGCCTGGCATACGCAGCGCTGGCGGGCCTTGCTAGGACAAAAACATGATAATCATGAGGCCACTGGGGTAAGAGGCTAGCCGCACGTCAGGGAATCGTCCATGGCATGCCGTCCCAGCCAGCGCACCGTGCCTCGGTTCTCTGCCATGCAGCTACTGGTAATTTGGCACTTAGATTGCGCCCGTCTCACGCAGCTATCTCGTTGCGGTGTAGCTGCGCCTGTAGCGCCGGACTGCATCGAATATGTTCTAGAAAATCCGGGGTATCGCCCCCAGGCCAATCAGTCGAGACCGCCGTGCCACCAGCTGCAGCCCCCGTCCCCGGTTACAGTGCCCACGAGGGCTCCGTCATGGAGAGCGACCCGCTATCCCTGCTGCTCGCTGCGGTCACGCTGCATGTGCGCTGCACACGGGCAACAGGCCTGGCGTGTGCGTGACTGTGTCAACATGAAAAGCCGTCATCAAATGTGTACATTGCTAATTGCTGAATCTAAAAATGCCCCCTTCCAGACGCCAACCGCACAAAGTCGTAACACACGTTCTGGCCGACGAGCTTCCGTATCGTTTCTACTGTCGTCCATGCTGAGACATCAGCGATGCCGTATGCTGTCCATCCCGCCGATGCAGCTATCGCGAGCGGATCGGCCTTGCGGGGCCCACTGGCCAAGTCAACAAACACCTTGCCTGCAGCCTTTGTTCCTGTCGCCCCATGTCCGTTGCTGCTTCCAGTCCTTCCGCCAACCCTGTAGTGCTTCAGCAGGGGCACCACCAGCAGCGATTTCTCAGCAGGTAGAGCCGAGATGATGACAAAGGGCTGCTGCAGCCGCTTCACGTCGTCTACCGATCGTACCGGTGACACGTCAGTGGATAGTGGCCCGTGGGACCTGAACCCTATTGTATATATGGGCCCGATACCCAGGTTCTTCAGTGCGAATATTGAGGCTGATGCATCCGCCTCGTTGCTTGCAAGCAGCAGTGCTGCCTGCCCACTGTATGCCGACGGCACAAAGTCGCGAGTCAGCGTTGCCCGGATACCCTTCCATCTGGTGTTGTCCCCTATAAACGAGGCCTTGCTGCTCGCTGACCGCACTAACACGGTATCGACTTGCCCGATGGCCCGCGCAGCATTCGACAAGGAAGGTAGATAAGGTGCCGAAGCTGCCAACGGGGGGTTGATGTATGCACCACCAAAGTTGTTGCGTCGAAGAATACGCTCTATCGAAGCCTTGGGCGCTCTCTCTGCAAACCCAAACGAATGCGGCAGGCTAAGCTCGTTGAAACACTTCTCAAAGAACATGGCTTGCGACGTCGATCGAAAACTTCCAATGCCGTAGATGTCTTGTTTGGGCATTTGGCCCATGGTATGGAGCGCCGCGTTAATTTCGGCGGCGCTTAGTTGGCCAGGCGCTGCAATCATCGGCAGCAATGGATGTGTAATTGGGGTAAATATCTTATTCAGCGTCCTCGACAGTTGGCCCATTGGGCCCATGTTGAGGCCTGAGAAGGGAGGATGGGGATACTTGGCTTGGATAGTCGACCGGAAGTATTCCAGCTCGTAGTTCTCTTGCATTGAGTTGACCAGTGCGTACATCTTTACAATATCCCCATATACGGCGCCTAATTCGAACAGGCGCTGGGTTTCAGGCGAGGTCCACTTGAAGTTGCCCGAGAAGTCGTGGAACGCCGAGATTATCTTGGTGCATGCCTTGTTCTCTGCCAATTTCCTCCTAATCTCCTCTGGCAGCCACAATTCCACATCAATGTATTCGCAGCCCCATTGTATTGCGCGCCCAAGGTATCGGTAGAAGAGGGAGGGGTCGTCCATGGGAAACCGGCCGTTCTCCTTGGTGCATCTCGTGGTGAAGATGATTGGCAACTCTGTTCGTTGGCGCAGTACCATGACCTGTTCGCCAACATACTTCAAGCTGGGTATCTTGCTGACCGACCCATCTGGCAGAGGCTCCTCCAGCAAGTCGACTCGGATCTCGATCGCATCTGCGCCCACGGACAGGATGTCAAGGTTTGGAAGCGCAGCGTGCACATCGGGAAACGTGGTCGATATCAGTGTCGTGCGCGCCTTCTTGGTGAGGTCGCGATGAGGCCCAATCTGACCCAGAATGAAGCCAAGGTACCGCGACACGTCTCGACGGAAAAAGGGCGATCGTGTGTAGAGGTATTCGTAGTCGCATCGGTCGGTAATGCTCTCGTCCAGTTCGTGCCCGCCGTCGACTCGATGCGTGTTGATCAACAGCCTGGAGCGATCCCAGGCGTCCAACTGCGGTTTCGCCAGCCTGTTGCTTAGGCCGTAGACCGTCTCTCGTGACCCTGCCAGCGCGTCCTCCACCGATGTTGCTGACTCCCATTTCTGGCCTAGGACATCCGCGAAGATGCCTATAATGTCCTCCTCGCCCTCATTGTGCAGGATCAGCAGCGCCGGCCGTGCGCCATTCGGGATCTCCTGCACATCTATGACCGCGCCTTCCTTGAGATGGGTCGTCGTCGTCGTCGTCGTCTTCGTCACGCTCCCAGTTTGAACCATGGTAGCCATGGGTGAGTAGAGTTGTGCACTGTGCTGCTTGTTACTGTTAACCGTAAGTGTTGAAGCCGTTGATGCGATGCTGGATCTCGGCGAGGATGCGACGGGCGGTATACAACTGGCGAACTTCAACAACCGTCGCTACCATCTCTCAAACGTCGGCAGGTATGGGGCGGTGGGGTGTGTATGGAGAAATACAGGCGTCTCAGAGCGAGCGCCGTATATTCATCCGTGGGGTGGTGGGATGCAGGACCAGGTCTTGATTTAGTCGCGATGCGTCTGAAGTTTGGAGACAGCGAGGTAGAACCATGTCAAGAGCAGGTGGAAGCACCAAGCTTCCGTAAAACCCGCGCGTCTGTTGGCTCTAAAGCCGTCCTATGGCTGGACGGTGAATATGCCGTTAGAAGGGGCACTAGGCGTTGCTTGCTTGGGGCAGTAGGATAGTGAACGGATCAGCGCGGGCCCCGTGGTACGCTCGCCGATAGCTGGAGCTCGAATTTATCCGTAGGCTTGCCATACCGTCGCTAAGCCCGCTAATTTTGCACCAATCACCTGATTTGCCATCAGTCAAGGTATTCGTGTGCCAAGTATATCACCTCCATCACCTTCGTCTATTGCTGACGCGAATGTGTGGGGATTGGTGGAGAATGGGGGGTAGCGTGTGTCGTAGTGAGATTCTGGGCCTGAGGCGACAACCAAATGCCATATGTATGCCTCGAGGCTTGAGGTGCCCAGTAACAACACCACGGATACGAGCTTGGTATTTGGATAGGCGTGTATCGATACTCCCGATAGGCGCACCGCTTGCGCGAGGCTGGCTCTAGAACCCCACGAAACTGCGTCTGCAACATGCTTGAGGCGTCGCATCGCTTTCTTCAGCCCTATCGGCTTTACCATGAGCGGCATGCCGCGCTGGGGGTAGTCGAGTAATCGGCCACCTGCATATCTCACTCTACGTATGGTGCCCAGCTCCCCTTCGAAAGAGCTGGAAATTTTTACAAGCAATGTATGACTTGGGTACGTACGAGAGACCTGGGTACCTACTACGGCCACCCATAATCTCCATTGACAGCATCACCACCATCGCTCCTACATGCAGCTCAACACTCGACTCGAGAGAGCCAATGCAATATCTCCTGATTGACTAATATTAGGCTCGGGAGCATATGAGGCTCCGTTTCATCATTAGTACTTTAGCCGGCAACCCGGAGGCGTACGGAGCAGGTGCTGGTCTCCCGAGACCTCGATTGCCTCATCAACGTCGGTTTTAGATTTTCCGACACCAACTGCAGTGTAACGTAGGTCCACTTGCGGAAGCATAATTGTCGTCGATATCTGAAGGCTAGCTTATCAGACCACTAGTTTTTCGTGATCGAGACGTCACTGCAGGCGGGAATACGTCCATGCCAGCGTGACAACAACGAGGGGTCGCTGCTTATCAGATCTTCTCCTGTCTTCGGCAAGACTCTTCTCAGCTGCTATAGTTGAAGGAGATTGATTGACTGGATGATGGGCCTTGTTCGCCTTCAGCCGCGAGGCCTGGGCCAAGTATCAGCACGGATAAATATGATCAAGTCCAAAACACAATCGGGAGGCCTGAGATTGTTCACCCGTGCTGCAATTTCCGGCCAAGCGAGAGTACCTGTTCCTAGCCATCAAGTATCTTGGACTGTATCATCCTTCCCTCTCACGTAACCTACACCAGCTTCACAGCTCTAACTGTCTCTACGACCTTAACAATCTCTTCAGCAAGTATCTGTTCATTCCCCACAATCTATAACGGTCTTTCGACCGCAGTTCGAACACTCCACGTATCGATCAGCCTCTCACATACGATCTCACTGCCACATCGTTACTGCAGGAATAACTAGTGTCGCCACGAGCCAAACGAAACCCGTTCGAGACAGCCTGTCCAGCACATTGCGTCCCACTGTCACCCAGATAAGCAGTTCCGGAAAGGCACAACCTGAGGACAACATATCTTACATCGCATTGCCCATATCGTACTGCTTATATTGGTTAAGTTATTTCGACCATGATGTCAACCCAGTCCATGAGATCTGGTATCGGACCGGCAGCTCTGGTATAGAACTCATGGACCATCAGTCGCTTCAAATCGTCCAGGTGGGCCATTTGCATTCTAGGGTCGAGCCGATAGATCAGACTCAACATGTCATCCGAACAAATCCGAGTCTGTAAACTCTCTCAGACATCAGGCAATATCCTCTTATCCAGAATCATCATATGTCTCGCGTGACGTTTGTGCTATTGCAGACCTAACTGTGTAGTAGTCAAAGGAGCTCAACTTGGTGCTACTCGTCAGAGGCTTCAAGGACGATATCTCTATAATTAGTCGCAACACTCCAACGGCGTCACTGCGGTCATGGGGAAACGTGGCACATCGATTGTTAGACAGATCCGATAGGCTGCTCAGCCTCTTCAAATGGATACCTTGCAAACTAAGGCAACTCCACCCAATGCGCCTGCTCCATTAGGCGTGATAAAGCCATCCGCGTGGTGGTGTTGAGCTGCGCTGTCCATTAGGAATTGGGGTGCCAAGATTTGCGCCACACCTGGGGAGGGTAGGTATTGTACGGTGACGAGTACATATCAACTATTCAGTATGTTTCGATAGTCTGAGTTGTCGCGTCTACACAGACTATTTATCTATCTCATCCAGTCTCTCACATATCATAGCAGCTTTCAGACGACTACCCGGATCGATCACCAGCATCCTGCGTATGACACCGACCAGTGCTTGTTCAGTGGGTGCAAACTCATTTGAAACAGTCAAAACATGGCCAGTAATCATCATCTTCCCATTCACCACGTCAAAATAGCACCAAGCCTCACTCTCATCCATCACTTCGGTGCGAAATTTCTTTACAGCTTCCCAGCCCATGTGATACCATATCAAAAGATCGAGGAAGATACAACCAAGCGACCAGACATAATGCGGGCGAGAACTCGACCCGTTACTGTGCGTCTCTGGTGGCAACGTCAGTGTGGTACCTCTTATCTTCGACTTTGCACTGCTTTAGGTCGAGCTCGAACTTTCGCCAATGCTTGCAGAGCTGGAGTCAATGAATTTCAATCTGTGTTTCGCTCCAACAGAAGGATCGTTGGACACTAGAGTGTTGGCTGGCTTGATGTCGTGGTGGTATAGCAAGATGTCGTGGAGAGTGGATAGAGTATCGGCAAGACCACCGAGCTGTGCTCAAAACCACGTATGACCCAGATCTCCGACAGCCTTGCGACCGGGATATCTCTTCATAAACTCGTCCAAGTTACTATCTGCTAGCTCTGCGATGAGGTACATGTTGTTTTCGAATACGAAGCCAGTGTAGAACGTAGTAATGTGTTCGTGCAGACCATGATGTTTCGCCAGATTCTCAGGTTGCGCTCTCGCTCGGCATCTTTTTTAAACTTGCTGACCTTGAGAGTGAAGTCATCGGATCAACCATCGGATCGGCCATCTGTGGTTTGACCCTCTCTTGAAATGGAAAGATGACTATATCCGACTCTGGCTTTGTAGATTCTACCTCTGGATCCGTCACCGACGTCGGAGTTGGTGCCTTTGAAGCATTCAATTGGGATGGGGCGATCTGTAACGTTGTCCCTATATTGCATGGCACGAAGGACAGGAGCCAGAAAGAGATCCTGAACGCGGCAGATAGTTTCGAAATTAGGGCCTGGTAGCCCTCCACTCTGCCTAAGTTGATGGTCTAACGGGAAGGAAAGATCACTGTCCCTATAACCTGTAGTGGAGATATTGAGATCACATAGCAAAATATCATAATAAACAGCGAGAGCGAACAGACGCATAATGCCTACATCATTCATATCTTCCAGTAGGTGTTCAATGTTCTTTCCAACTCCATTGGTAACATTCAACGGAAAGAATTCAAATGTCCTATCTCCGAATGCTGCGGTTGCGATATTGCAGTACAGGTAAGTCCTCCATACAGCCACGGAATCTTCGTATCTGCGAAGAAGCTTTTCCATGACGGTAAAGAAGAGGTGAGATAGACGAAGGACATAGTTACCGGCGAGAAGGTGCGCAATAGATTCAATGGACTCGTTCTGATAGCAAACAGTCGCCAAGCACTGATGTTGTCCTCGTGACATGTTCGCACTACCCCAGAATGGCTGTGTCTAAACGACGTTGGTTGGATTTACTACGCGAGCGGAGAAAGCACCCCACTACAACATAAACTAAATGACATGAAGAGGATCTCATAATATCACAATATAGAGGGCAATTGAGGTCGAAGAAGTGACCGAATTACTACGTACGAAGAGAAGAGCGGCATGAGCAAGAGAGAAATTGGATTGGAACAAAATAAACCTTATCTCATAGTTATTCGCTCTGCGAACTCACTACGAGTATACACTTTGCCAATGAGATCTTTACTTACCTTGGGAAACTAGTGCAGAGCAGCGACTACATTGCTTGCTTTGCTACGGTACCTAGGTACCGCGGGTCCATACGCAACATGTTGAGAATTCCATTGACAACCCTCTTCTAGTTGTGTCCTTCACCACAGATCCCGTTGACCTTATCGCTCACAGTGATCACAATTCCAATCGTATGGCTAGCACTCGCTAAGAGCATATCAAACAACTTATCCTCACAGTGACGTTTAACATAATTGGTTCTCTAGCCTACATCCTGTTGAACCCATCCAACAACCTCAAGAAAAACGCACCCAAGAGGCTAGATATCATATGGAGTCGACGTCACTGAACTGTCAACGGCCTCCAAAGGCTGGTATCCGGGGTTCGCAAAAGTGATGTTACTGTGTTCTCCGGAACCCATCTTTGTGCAGCCCCGGTCATATAACTTTGGGGTACTGTCTTTCACATTGCGATCGTTCTGAGCGAGGACTGAAAAAACTGTTGTCAAGTCAGATGTCGTAATGAAACCCGATATCACCGCTCGTAGGCTCGATTGCGATGTAAGACTTCCTTTATCGCTATGGAAACTCCAGACATGTTATCGTAGCACCAGAGTCTTATGGAAGATCCAAAACCATCTCAGATCAAATACAGAAGTCTAGCAAGTGGATTTGTGTGAGCGTGACAGTAGTCGTATGTGGTCCAGGCAGATAAATACATGATTTTTATCTGTAGACACGTTCGCCATCACAAATGCATTGCTCAGATGTCGTGCCAGTTGACGCGTCGAAATGATTAGAGAACATGACTTTGACCTCGCACGTTGTCAGTACACATGGGCGCTATGGAAAAATAGTTAAAATGCATGCACAAAGAGCTCCGCCATATACTAGATGTGCATCGTGACTGGAACTCGGATTATTGGTCGTTGTGAGGTCCTTCAACAGTGTCTTGGAGTCGTCCGTCCATTGTGTGCTCTGTTTTCTTCACAGCTTGATTTATAATTGTCCGAACAGTAAGCCTCAGGCCTAGCAGCCCTCGGCGACATTCTCTTCTTCATGATCGTTCACTGTGTGTGCGGAGAGAAGGAACGAATGGGAGGTTGGTGAATCAGCGGCCTTGGCGTTCTGACCTCATCCAAAACTTCGGGTGCGGCGAACAGCGGAGGTGATCGCATCACCAGACTTTCTTGTCAACACCACCTCAACAGCCCACAATGTTTGCGAGACGCGCAATTCCCTCGGTAAGCATCTGAAACTCATGTGTAATCAATATCGTAAATCTAACACATACCAGGCCTTCCGAGCCGCAACCCGCGCAAACACAGCTCGCCCCGTCCCCTCGGCACGATTCCTTACACCATTTCAAGCACGATTACTTTCCGATGAAGTCCGTTCCGCGATCGACAAGGCCGTCGCATCTTCGCCTGTTGTTTTGTTCATGAAGGGTACACCAGAGACACCACAATGCGGTTTCTCAAGAGCCACCATACAGATCTTGGGCATGCAGGGTGTCGATCCGGACAAGTTTACCGCGTTCAACGTGTTGGAGGACCAAGATCTTAGGCAAGGTACGTTGCTCCGATTGTACACCTTAGCTTAGCATTAGAAGCATTGGACTCGAGCCGATGGACATTTCGGGTTGCCGCAGGACAGTGTACGGGACCATGCATGCTGACAAATATAAAAACAGGTATCAAAGAATACTCGGAATGGCCAACCATACCACAACTATACGTTGACAAGGAGTTCGTAGGTGGCTGCGATATCCTCATGTCTATGCACCAGGATGGGTCGCTGGCGAAGATGCTGGAAGAGAAGGGTGTGGTTGTTCCCGCGGAAGGACAGGCGCCATAAGCAACACATGACGCAATAGCGAAGCATGAAAGGTGCGTAGAGACTATCTCATGTAAAACCACGTTGGCTATAGACGCTTGGCAACTGCCTCTGTAACAACAAGAATGTATATGTTTATGACGAACGAGATATGCAGCGACTTGCATTGCTGGAGTGTGCGAGACAGTGTGGTAGCATGAGTGTTAGTCTTTCCAAAAGCTGCTGTCCCGGGATCTTCTTGTTCTGCATAACTGGGTGTTCGTTTCAGTCAATGCCAGCGCGACTGCCTCCCGAGGACCGGAACACACCACGAATCTTTACCGACTTTAGATGGTCGACCTCTCGATACTTGTGACACGCCACCCGCACCTACTCGAGGCCACACAGGATGGAATTCGAGCGCACTGAACCCGCCCTGCGAGCGCCCGGTAACATGAGTCCACCAGCGAAGCAGCTATCGCCTGCAAGATTGAAGAAGACAATCGCGGCTGCCGCCGTCTTCAAGAAGCGAAACAATGAGATCTACAAAGGAAAAATAGCAGCTCAGACAAACCCTAGCAACTTGGAGTTTACAGGCGAAGACGCTCATGCTACGACATTTCTGAGCGCCAAGTTGCACTCTAGCTCGCGAATTGCAGAGAAGAAGCAAGCGAAGAGGAGGTCTTCGAACATGCATGCTCTGGGTGTGGCCTTTATAGGTATCATATGGCTGTTTTATCTTCAGCGTATAGGCAACTAATACCATCCCGCACAGATGCCAGCGACGAGTATCGACGCCATCTTTACGACACTGCCTCGCTCAAAATTAACAGAACCCTCGAGTCACTCCTCCATAACCTCTACGAGAGTACTCTACAGACTATCACCCCAGATAGTAGTCAGCAAGATCCCAATGCCTCACCCCTAAAGCTTTCCGCCCCAGCAAAGTACGAGCGTCTAGCCGCCTAGCTTCATCAGCCCATCTCTCAGTTCACGCTTTCACTGCAGTGCACTGGCAGTGAGGGCAAGAGTATGCGCTTTGTGCAGACACTTGAGACTCGCATGCTACACTACGACGAGCTGATTGCCAAAGAGACGACAAAGCTGGGCAAGTTGCAGAAAGTGTGGGAAGTCGTTGTGGGCGAAATCTGGAAGCTGGGAGCTACATGTCTGGGTAGCAAAGCGATGGAAGAGATGCTGTTCACCGAGCAGCGATTGAATGAGCCGAGCTTGCCACTTTCCTCATCGACGTCCAAAGCCGCAGGTGTCGAATCCACCCTGTTCGTTTCTGAACATGGCAGCTCTTCTCCATGTGACAAATCTCGTGTCGGCAAGAAACGTGTCACTTTCCGCGAAGAAGAAGTAGCGTCAGGCAGTGGTGACATGAAGGGCGCCACACCGACAACTCAATTCCCAAACTTCATCTATCAGCCATCGAGGTATCGCAAGGACACGCTGCATCCCACACCAAGCTTGTCCGGGAGTGAGATGAAGGAGCTGGATAAGATGATAAAGGAACTAGGCAGGCAGGAGACGGATGAGTTGCGCAGGATTGAAAAGGATCACCAGACGTACTGGAAGAAGAAGACGGCACAGCTTGCGAGGGCGCTGAAGAGTGACTAAGTGTGCGGGTACATGTGAAAGCGAGATGTTGCAAAAGGTGGATTTTGGTAACATGGCAAAAGTCTTGTTCTTGTGCTATATGCTTAAAATTCTACAATGCAAGCAATCAAGCAAGTAAGATGAAAAAAGTGATCTAGCGTATGCTGCCCAAGGAAAGCAACAGTGCAATAGTCTAGATGGATATCTCTGGTTCAAAGTAAAGCCGCGATCTGCCCTTGTACTCTCGCACCAACTTAGTCGAAGGAGCTCTTGAAGACGTATCGCTGGTCCTCGGGTTGCTGGAATGGGACGCCAAGCTCGAACAGCGTCATGACGCTCTCAGAGAAGTCCTTGAAGAAAGCGTCGTTGTCCTTTGCGTACAGGTCAGTGTACTTCCTGAAGCTCTTGTCTTTGACAAGCTCCATGTCGGTCGGCAGCATCATCAAGCTCTTGGTCTTGACGTCCTCGAACTGCTTGGGGCCGTTCCACTTCTTCCATGCCCACTTCTCCTCGACGAGGAGCTTGTAGTAGTCGTTGGTCAGGGTAGTGGGGGAGAAGGTCCAGGGGCCGTCGAAGCCAGACCGGTCGGTGTGGCAGCGACCCAGGGCGTGAGCGCCGGACAGGGCGACCATGGCGCGGTCATCAAAGCCCATGCGGCCAAAGATGGCGCGGATGTGGCTGGAGTCCTTGCTTGCGTCGGGCAGACGACCGTCGGGAGTGCAGTAGGAGACGTCGCGGTCGGTGCGGCCAGCTCGGTACGGGATCTTGGGGCCCTGCATCTCTTGGATGGCGCAGACACCAGCGAGAATCCACAGGTCCGAGTATGTGATCCACGGGAAGGCCTGCTTGACGGGCTCGAGGAAGTCGCGGGCGGCCTTGAGGCCAGCGTTGGCGCCGTGATCACCTTCGGGGGCGAAGCGCATCGTGGCACCGTTGGAGCCGCCGGTGCCGGTCAGCTTGTCGTAGCTAGTGCTCGTTAGCGTGCTTGCATACCGCAAGGGGGCAGCAGGAGACTCACGTTCCCGAGGCGTGCCATGCCAGACGCAGGAGTACGGGTCCGTAGCTGCCGTCGTCGTAGTCGTCGTGCTCCTCGAGCCTCTTGGCAATGTGGTCGTAGACCTTCTGGTAGTCCTCGAACCTGGGCGTGAAGGCCTTCCTGCTACTGGTCTGGCCGAACAGCTCGGGCTTATACGTGTAGAGGCTGTACACACCGGCACCGACCAGGAGGACACCAGCGCCCCAGGCCAGGCCAGTTGGGTTGCCCTCGTGCTTGTCGGGGCCTTCGTGCGAAGCGTAGCCGCGCTGCTGGTTGCCCAAGGCCTTGCGTGTAGGTGTGACGAAGCGGGCAGAGGAGCGGGTCGAGGCGGTGCGGATCGAGGGCGCGGCGGTGCGCAGGGCGCGGGAGAAGCTTCGTGAGGCAGACGCCATTGTGCCGGCCGTGTGTACAATGTCGAGAAGTGTGTTGATAAGCTCGGTTTGCCTCTGCAAAGGTCAATTGGCAGGCGCGGGACAGCTTTTAAACACCATGTCTCCATGCCTCTTACACCCGACGGCGACAATCTTTCTTTCTGGAAACGACGGCTAAGACCCACTTTGATAGCCTCTGCGCCAATCACATGGGCTACGGGGCATATTCGTCTGGACCCTTGGGATTACGATATCTGATGCCGCCGCGACACACGTCCGATCGCGAAGCCAGATTTCGCCGATTGCGCCTTTCTGTCCAGGCTGTCTGGCAGATGACAGCGGCGAGGCCAGCGCGCAGGGGAAACCGTGGTTTTGGAGCTGCAAACGGCTGGGCGTTGCTCTTGTGCATAATCCGACTTCCACACGCTGTGATTCGCTGTACCAGCGTCGATCGACACATCGACACAGGCCAGCCAGCCAGCCAAATGAGGAGTACCCAATCGATGAGGCTCTGCGGCTTCTTCGCCTGCTGTCTTGACCAGCGCATGTCGTCACCTTGTACTCGCCGTGTGCCAGACTCCATCGTCTTCGCTCCTCGCTCCTACCACGGTCATACTCAGCATCGCAGGCCAAGACGGTGGCCAACCAGAGCCTTCGTGTACTAAGCCGCCGAGACTGACTCATGCCATGCCCACATGCCGTTCCTCTCCGATGAGCGGCGCCAACGGCAAAAGTGCGTGCATCGCTCAAAGAGGTAGCTTTCCAAACAAAAATGTGGATTCAATTCAATTACTGCGTACAAGAAAAAGCCAGTACACTCAACGCCTCCCATCCGCTGTCCTTCGATGCAGTCCCAAGTCTTGATTAACGCCTTGCAAGGAAATGCTCACTCGGTTCGTGTGCGTGCAGAAACCAGAACGTACCTCAAACTCCAATGCCATGACATGAATGCAATCATTTCCCGAAACATTACCTTCCCCGCGTATTACTCATCCCAACGTGAAATGCACAAACAAAAATCATCAGTACAGATGACCGTTGTGCGGGGGCATGCCCATGATCATACCAAGATAGGGATGCGTGTGCGGGTATCCATCCAGGCTGCTAGTAGGCGTGGAGATGCCAGAGTTGGATGCTGTTGGCGCCCGCGAATCTTCCATGTTTCTCTTGGCTGCGTTCTCGGCTGCTTCCTTGACGATCTTGGGTTTGAGGAGATCCCAAGATGTGTTGTTGGGATCTTTGGGAATGGTAATGGCACGCTTGTAGGCCGGGCAGGCCTCTAACTCTTTGACGCCGATGGGCGGAGTCAACTGCAACGCCTTCTCTTTGAAGAAGTTCTTGCGCCGTGACTTCTTTGCGCTATAGTCCGAAGTCCTAGCCGTTCGCTGCATCTCTTCCCACTGCTCCATCTTCTTTGCAAACATCTGACGCTCTTCTACCTGCTTGGCCTTTGCAGCCAACCATTCAGTCCACCATGCGGTCGTCTCTTCGGTGTTGGGAACCCTCTGTCTTGACTCGTTGTGGAACTCGGCAACAAGCTTCTGTACGTCTGAGCGCAAGTAGATGGTCTTCAAAGCATGCGTACTCGCCGGGCCCACGCCAACAAAGTTGCCCCAAGAATCGAAGATGCCACTGGGCAGAGCAGCGCGGATGTAAGAAACGTCTTCGCCATCCAGACCCCTCAGCTGGGCGATTGCATCGTATTCCTTGACGACCTGGCTGTTGAGACAGTCTTTGCACATGCGACGGAGAAAGGCCCAGAAGGTCTTGCGCGTGTTTGGAGCACCGCAGTCCATACAGCCATGCCCATGGCGCAGGTGGGCGAACTGGAACTCGGTGAGGCCTGGCGGTGGGTCCGGCATGTCGTTTCCGTAGTAGTAATCCCTGCTATGCTTCCAGAGCATGGGGTTATCCCGCAAAAACCGATAGCATGAGGCAATCTTGCTACGCATTTCCAGCAGCTGCGCAGGGTCCGAATACGACAGAATGATGAACCAGCAGTCCAAGTCGACGCCTTTGGACAAGATTTTGCCCCTCCGCAACCTCGTCGGCTTGCGCTGCTGCCACTGCTGGTTTAGCAGCTGGCGGGCCGGTGCCGCAGCGAGTGGAGTCGTTGCATTGTTCCCCGAGTACATGGCAGGGTTTGCCGCCTGCTCAGAGTCCTTTCTGCTCTCGTCGCCCCGCTTGCGCTTCAGACTGCCCTCGACCATTGCCAAGGGCACATTGTGAGACCGCACCTCTTGCGCCAGCCCCGCGCGCTTCCCGCCGGGTCGCCGACAGTTGATGACGGTTGCGTAGGCTTGATCCGGCGTCTGCAAGAAGGGAGTCTGCTTGTTGACTGTAAAGGCGACATATTTGGCATTCACCATCTCGCGTCAGCAGGCCAGCCGCTCTGGGTATCGTAACGGATCGCTCGCAGTCACACTTGCACGTATGGGATCGGGCCTTGCATAAGGTGCTGGCAAGAGGGCGAGATTCGAGTGTGGACGGTCGAGAAGCTGGAGGAAAGAAAGAAAAGGAGTGTGGACGACGCTGAGACTTTCGCGCGCCCAGGCTTGAGTTGAGGTCGGCTGCCGAACCAAACTTGCCCGACTACAAGGTTGGCCCTTCGGATATAAACCTGGCCCTTACTCACCGCGACCGCCCGTGGCCGTTGCATCTACAGCATCGAATTGACATCAGCCCAGAAGTGTACCTGGTAAAAACTACGTCTGCCGGTGGAGATATGGATCCGGCGTCTCTTCACGACACTGGCATGCGGAATGATGCGCGCTCGCTATGCCGCATTAATCGCTTCTGATGCATCTTTTTTCTCTTAGGCCCGACGCCACACCGATGATCACATGGTTACATCACTCGCGAGGCGCACGCCTAGGGTCCTTTTTTACAAGTTTGAGCCGGCCAATGTCGCCTGTCAAGTTTGCTTGTTGCTAGAGCCGACCAGTGCATGATTAACAGCATGCCCTTTGCGCCATCTCATTGTGTACCCGTGACTTGGCGCTGGGGAACGGCAGAGCAGCTTCCTAATGAGGAGAAACTGCATCGCTTACGCATGGGAAAAAGGGCAAAGTCAAAGATGCGGGGTTAGCGAGCGTGGAGGATGCGAGAGTGGTCAGATCTTGTGCTAGGGTGACCAGCGACCTCGGCCTTCACAATGACTCTATTTCGTCGTCCGTTTGCTAGGTTATATTCTTTACTCCCGCCTGTTCTAAGTGCATCGGATTTACCCCGATACACTAGTAGAACAGCCAGGCGGATAGAGTCAAGCCAACCTCCATCATGTTTGGAAGGAAAGAGAGTAAGTTGCGTCCCATCATTACTCTGCCAAGTTGTCTCGGATCACTCCCGCGGAATGCTTGACGAATCTTGTCAGCTCCAAGTTTATCGTCAGACTCACGTCTCGTACTCCTTCAATGTGTGCCGTTATACTGTCCGGTATATTCCCAGATGTACTGAACTATGCTGATCACCTGAAAAAGATGCACCGTCTCCAGACTTCGAAAAGACGGACCCTGTCCCTCGGTACGACAACACCTACGATGACGACCCGGCGCTCGTTCCGTGTCCACCCAACACTACAGAATCCAAACTCGTGACCAAAATTGACCTCCGCGTCATTCCGTTTCTCTGCATCATGTATCTACTGGCCTTCCTGGATCGTGTCAATATCGCAAACGCAAACGTCTTCGGTCTCAGCACAGAACTCGACCTGGTCCGAGACAACCGTTACAACACTGCCCTGGTCATCTTCTTTGTTCCTTACATTCTGTTCGAAATCCCCTCCAATGTTCTACTCAAGAAGATGAAGCCTCGCGTCTGGCTCAGTATCTGTATGTTTGGGTTCGGACTTGTGACCATGCTGCAAGGCTTCGTGCAGAACTATGCTGGTTTACTCGCGACTCGATTCTTTCTTGGTGTATTCGAGACCGGCATGTTTCCCGGTGCCTTCTACTTGATTGGAATGTGGTACCGGAGACACGAGGCGCAGAAACGATACTCTTTCTTCTTCAGCTCAACGACTCTGGCCGGAGCATTCGGTGGACTGCTAGCCTCTGCGATTGGTAAGATGGACGGTATGCGAGGATACCGGGGTTGGAGGTGAGTTTTGGGCGTACGAATGTATGGGAGACATGGACTGATTGTGGCAGATGGATCTTCATTCTTGAAGGAATACTAACCGTTCTGGCTTCTTTTGCCTTCTTCTTCTTGCTCCCAAACTTCCCAGAAGAGGTCAAGTGGCTTTCAGAACCCGAACGCGCATTTGTAAAAGCCAGGCTCCAAATCGATCAAGGTCACTCCGCACGCGAACGACCCATCAAAGCCAAGGACGTTGCAAACATCTTCAAAGACCCTAAGATCCTCCTTGGTGGACTCATGTACTTTGGTTTGATAGTACCCGCCTATGGTTACGCCTACTTCTCCCCTACTATTATCCAGGATTTCGGCTACTCTCCTATCCAAACACAACTGCATAGTGTTCCTCCGTGGGCTGCTGCTTTTGGTTTCGCTATGCTTGTTGCGTGGTTTTCAGATAGGCTCAAGCACCGCTTCATGTTCGCCATCTTCCCGATCGCTGTCTGTATCACCGGTTTTGCTATCCTCATTTCAGTGCACGACAATCGCAATCTGCAGTACGCAGCACTCTTCCTAGTAGCCATGGGGGCCTACACCGCCATGCCAGTCATTGTATGCTGGTTCAACATGAACTTGGGTGGCCATCACCGTCGAGCTGTGGGAAGTGCATGGCAAGTCGGATTTGGTAAGTGATTCCTTTAATACACCATATCAGACGTTGAGAACTAACTGAACATCCTAGGCAATATTGGTGGCATCATTGCTGTCTACTCTTTCTTGAAGAAAGATGCACCAAAGTACACAAGAGGATACTCAATCGCTATCGGTTTTGTATGCCTTAGTGCACTGAGTTGCTGCGCGTACTTTGTCATGTGCAGCTGGGCAAACCGGAAGAGGAACAAGAGCGTTAGGGATGTCGGGTTGACAGAGTATGAGAAGACCGAAATGGGTGATTTGAACCCGGAGTACCGCTACCTCTTGTAGATGGTAAAACAAGGGATACTAGATGAGGAAAAGAATCAGGGTAGATGAGCATACTTCTACATCAGATAGATCACGCGAGAATTATATACGCGGGTTTTTCTGGCTGATATGCTTGTAAATTTATACAACACACTGTGGACTGTTTTGATGCTTTCTTCACACGATACGGCATAGCAGCTTTGATATGCCATAAACACTGTACGTATAATGCGTTTGGTTCGGCGTCGCATGCCCCCAGCTTTTTCGGGCTCTCGAATGTGGCCTTTCTAATATATTGCCATCATGTCCAAGGCCCGTAGACCAGAGCATACCTGACTCCAGTCAGAACTCTTCGTGGACAACGTATGTCATCTTGATATGGTTAGAGTGTGCAATTGGATCTTTCTGAGTCTAGACATTGGAGCCTTGGCAGATATCCCAGATCTACACTGGCTTGTGCATGCATAGATGGTCCTGGGGAATCCTTGCACGTGGTTGCTCGTTATCTCAGGTAAGACTTGGTGCCGTTGTGACGCTTGCAGTGTCCACGCTATCTTCACTCCCATGTCCCCAGATCTCTTTGCTTTCGCTCTCGACACCTCTCATTGCCTTCGCAACTTCTTCCAACCTTACAACGACCTCTTGTACACCCTTGTTCACCTTCTCAAAATACCGGTCATTCTCCTCTCTCCTCTTGCGGCTCAATTCGATATCCTTTTCTGTCTCTTCTTCCAGCTTAATTCGATCAAACAGCTTCTCGCCCTTTCCTGGTCCTGCTTCGTCGTGAGGATGTGCAAGACTCTGTGGTTGCAAATCGTTCGCTTTGCTATCCTGCGCCTTCCTCTGTTGTTCGGGTGTTTGTTCATCCTCTTCTGAGCGCGCCCATGCTTTCGCAAGTTCTATCTGCGCCTTTCGCAGCTCATCTAGGGCATGGGAATGTTCAGAGCCGAAGACGGTCATGCCTGGTCCTTTGATGGCGCTCAGTTCCACCTCCTCCAATGTATTCTGCATCTCCGCCCATATTGCTTCGGCGCGTGACGATGCTTCGGCATCTGCTGCTTGACTGTGCTGTCTTTGTCGTCGTTGGAAGGGCGCGGAAGGGTTTGTGGAAGTAAGACTGAGGTGGTCGCCATCGTTGGTAGTCGTGGGTGGAAGAGGTCGCTGCGTATCTGGGGAGAGTAGTGAGCGTTGGCGGATCAGGGGTGTCTTCGTAGGCGATCGGCTCTCGTGCAGCGAAGTGTTAGAAGTATTGTGCGATGGTGGTCCGACAAAGAGCGCAGGGGCAGGCAAACGATTGGTTTGCGTCTTGGTGACTTTCTTGTCGTCTTTGGAAGCCATGACAAGGCGTACGTTGGGCGTGTTATGTGGAGCACTGGTTGCGTTGTTGCACACACTGTACGACCTTTGCAACAGACGATGGAATAAATTTCTACAGCTTCTAGAGTTGCTGACAAGCTAGACCTGTCGCTTGTTTATTATTGACAGTTGATGTTCCCCAGATGGGATGACGATGGTCCGATAAGATAAGATGGCTGGTAGCGCTAGCCACTTACGGGCCAGCGCCGCTAAGCTGTGGGGCTTGGCTTTGGCGCACACTGATTCCAGCCGCTCATCGAAAATACTTCGACGTCCGCGATACTAACCACTCTCTCTCCAGCACACCCGTCGTCAATACCGCAACCATGGGTAAAGGTACGCAGTTACTCCCTCCAGAAGCCCTCAGCCGATCACAAATGCACGATTCCGCGCCTTCGCCGTCTTGGACACTGTCGTATATTGTGTAGTTGCTCACAATATCATCAGGAAAGCCAAGAGGTCTCAACGCCGCCCGCAAGCTCCGCAACCATCGCCGCGAGGGACGATGGGCGGACCTCCACTACAAGAAGCGTCTTCTCGGAACCGCCTACAAGTCCTCCCCCTTCGGTGGATCTTCCCACGCCAAGGGCATAGTCCTCGAGAAGGTCGGTGTTGAGGCTAAGCAGCCTAACTCGGCTATCCGAAAGTGTGTCCGTGTACAATTGATCAAGAACGGAAAGAAGGTCACCGCTTTCGGTACGTCACTATCTGGGGATTGAGGAGAGCTCCGGGATGAGACTGTGGCAAGCATGAGAGCACGGGCTAATAATCTGGCAGTTCCCAACGACGGTTGCTTGAACTTCGTTGATGAGAACGACGAGGTCCTCCTCGCTGGTTTCGGTCGTAAGGGCAAGGCCAAGGGTGATATTCCCGGTGTGCGTTTCAAGGTCGTCAAGGTTTCCGGTGTCGGTCTGTCCGCACTGTGGAAGGAGAAGAAGGAGAAGCCCAGGTCATAGAGGACTCGTCTGCAAGGAGTCAGGGAAGGAAACGAACGTGGACCACAAGCCCGCCATGAACGAATGATGGAATCCGCGGATCACTATGGGAGGTTACCGGAGTCTTTACATGGGGATATCTGTGCTTCAACTCGGCATATGAAAAGTCATGATATGCTGGAGAGTTAGATAGAGAATCTGACTCGTTCAAGCGCCCACTCCGTTTGCGCATGTCTATGGAGTGAAGTTTGGTGCGTCGCCACATCGTTCAGTTTTGAAGTCGGACAATCATGTCTTGCAAGATGCATCTCGAGAACTATGCATACTGTTGTGTATCATTCATCAGGAAAGGGATAATATTTTACAATAAGGATTCCGTTCAAGGTTAACAAACTCCGACTGATGCAACATAGGGAATAGGCGTCGCCGGGTATCTCAAACAAAACGCCAACCACCTATGCAATCACAACGACTTAAACATAAAGTCTACCCTATTTCGTAAACATGGCATTGAAGGTGTCCTCCAATCCGGTATCTTTCGGGGTCCCATAATAATCATACTTGAGTTTTGGGCTAGCAAAGAGCTCCGCATCCCTCTTGACGTTCTTTGGTACACCCAGGCCATCTAGACCCGATACTTGTCCCACACCTCCTTGCGCCGTCTGTTCTTTTTTAAAGAAACTGGGTGCGTTTTCTTTGAGAGGAGGAGTCCAGACACCTGGTTTCCAGGGGTTGGGTTTCTGGCTCGCAGAAAGTGAAGCTGGGGGTGGGGGTGGGACACGGTGACGGAAGGGGTTTGGGTCTGGTTTGGAGAAGATGGAGTGGCGTTCATTGAACCGAGGAGGTGCCGCAGGTGGTGGGGTTGTTGTCTTGCAAAACTGGTTGGATATGATCTCTGGAGCTTGGGAAGAGAAACGACTTCTAGGCTTAGTGGGTGTCCAGTCCATATCGTCGGCACCCAGGAAGGCGGATCGCTGAGCGAAGGGTGTGGTGACGTCTGTAGCGTGTGTCGTGTATGACGCCTCTGAGATGGTTGGTGATGGAGGGAGGGGAGAGGACTCCTTATCCTGTTCAAATCCAGTTGTGAAAGCTTGAGCCATACTATCGAAGAGATCTGCCTGGGGATGGGCCGGGTGGTAAGAGCCTTTTCTGACCTTCTTTGCGCTACTAGGCACGTCAGGAACAGGTTCTCGGGTCGCTTTTGGAAAAGAGGGTGCGGCGCCGTATACGATGCGTACAGCCTTCCATGCCATGAGAGACGAGAAAGCCAGTATGCCGAGCATGCCCATGTGAGTGTATCGGAAGTGGTGGAGCGTCTCGTTGTTGATATCAGTGTCTTGCCAGTAGTAGAGGCTTACGAAGCGGAGTATAACCGCAGTTATGCGTATCACCCACAAGGACATGAGCCCGCGCATTCGTCCTGTGAGGCTGCTCATCTTAACTTTCAACTTTGGATTCCACCAGAATGTAAGAGCATCGGCGATAATTGCAAACTTCAACCACTTGAGCACTACAGGCGAGAGTACACAGACTTCGTCGATCCAGCAATTCGATTTTGCCTGAGCCCAACAAGTATCCCAGCTGAAGACTTGGTACGCACGTGTATCTTGGCCGGGACCCATGATCAAGCCAGCACTATGCCAAACCACGCCGATTGCCGTACTCACGATATAGGTCCACTTGGCCAGCGAAATGAGCCTCAATGTCCACGCTTGGCGGTGGGTGTGTACGGTGGTGCGCTTCTGCTTGGCGGCTTCCATGATGCGCGCCAGATTGTCTGCTCTAGCCACGTGATTCGCGTTTCTAATCCGATGCTGGACTCGAGGCAGACATTCACTGCAGACTTGCGGGTATCGGGTATCGAGTTCATCCTTGTAGTCGTCATACGCGGCTAGGTATTGGTCGTATGCCGGGTCATCCTCTTCCGGAAGGTACTCGCCGAGCAGTTTGGCGTAGAGGGTCTGGTTGCGCTGACACGTGTCGCAGAAGATGTCGTCGCCGGCTGTGGACATGGCGGGTGTTGGTGAGCGCGAGCGGAGGTGTTGAAACGAGGCTTGGGGCGCGGCTGCGATTTCTTCAATGGGCGGATCGGTGATGTTTCCGCGCTGGAAACAAGTCAGCTGGGAAGAGTTGAGAGGACAGGCAGCGACTAAGTACCTCGTCGAAGTGATTCACGGCGTCGCATTGCGGACAGTGAAATGTCTTGGGCACGTGTAGGAAAGTGTCGCGTGACTGGTTGTTGCAGTAGTGACAGCGCAGCCTGCGCCGCAACAGCGCCATGGTAAAAGAGGCAGCTGGAGGATGAGGCGATGGCAACAGTCAATGTGGATGCACCATGTCATGGCCGACGTGTTTAGGGTGTCGAGGCGGCAGAATGTCGAGGCAGCCACACCGCCCGGGCGCCGGCGCGGAAATTTGGCTCACCATGTCGAATGCACTGTTCACCACTTTTGGAGGGCCAACCGCCGACAACGCATCGCGCTGGACAAGATACGGGCCTGCGCGTTCGCCATCTCCTTGCTCGGAGCGACGTTCCTCGCTATATCCACCACTGCACCCCTCGCCGTCGGCCATCCGATGGCTCGGTAGTCCGCACATCCTCGCACATCCACCTCTATCCCGCCCACCATGAGCCAGCTGGTCATCAGGCCCGGCCGCAACGCCGCCCGACAGGCCAAAAAGCTCAAAGAGATCCGCAAAGTCAAGAACGCAATCCAATGGCACGAGCGGGAACGCAAGAAGCGACAGGAGCTCAAACAGGACCGATGGGATTCCAAGCAGGCCGTCCTCCAGCGCATACTGTGGGAGAATGAGCACGTCACGCGCGTGAGGAAACGCGCCTTGGCCAATGCGAAGGAGGACTGGAAGCTCGGTCCCTTGAGGCCAAACCGCGCTATCGGCCCCGATGCTGAGAAATATGGTGCCCTCAAGGGAGCCCAGATCCAGAAGCCTGAGATACCTGTCAGAACCCAGAAGAACCGGAACGCTGTCAGAGAGAGGAAGGGCCTCGAGTTGGAGTACCCGCTAGTCGTCGACGATAAAAAGTACTTTCCCATTGTAAAGGATGACCGTGTCGTGATACTGAAGGGAAAAGATGCGGGTAAGATTGGTGTCGTTCAAGAGCTTGTTCCGAGGACACACGATGTCGTCATTAAAGACATGAATATGGTAGTTCCTGCCTTGCCGTACTAGAGCTGTGCATCGTTGACATTTCTCAGCAATATTTTGACACCGCCGTCTTCAGCGCCGCTGCCGAAGGCATGGGACCCAAGGTGGAGAATGCATTGCCTATGCCTCTTGACCACGTACGCCTAGTGGTGCCTGCCGAGGTACAGAGAGGAGGCAAAAAGTGCTTCGAGGACATTGTTGTCGAGAAGATCTTCATGGAGCGACATACAACCGGCATTGACCCTTACACTGGCACCGATTACGGGGACAGTGAGATCCCGGAAGCACATCAATACGATCCTCGAACCGGTCTCCCCATATTCCACCGCTACATCGCAGGCACACGGCAACGACTTGAATGGCCGTGGGAACGTGAAGAAGAAAGTCAACACGTCGATAATCCAAAAGAGCCAGCGACGGACAAGCAAACGTGGTTCAAAAAAGCCGTGGCCAACATAAGCCAGCCGCTTACCAGCTTGAATCGCTGGCGAAGCAAGAACAACGAGGACCGAGCCCAACAGGACGCATCGAGGAACCTGGCAGCCGCTAACATTGAAGACAAGTTCGCCGAAATTCAAAGGATGGAGCAAGAGAGATTCAAGGCCGCAGCTCCCAAAAGTATGGATTCTGACCGTCCTGGAGCCTATAGTGTTGACACAACGCGCAACATCGTTGAGGGATCAGAGTCCATGGCTTACACGCTCGTTGCACCACCTTTCCCCGACACACTTGGTGAAGAACTCCGCGGCGATATCCACGAATTCTCTATCAAATCAAAGAAAGAAAAGGACCCTGATGCACCGCGCCCTATCAAGATTGCAAGACACTCTGAACAAGGTGTACTTGCGCGAGAGATCGCAAAGCAACAGCAGAGAGCTGCGGACGCAATGAAGACACCCATGCAACTAAGGTGGGAGCTTGAGCACCAGAAGAAGTTGCAGAGTCAGAAGGAGAAGCCATTCGTGGACCAGGAAACCTTGCTTGCAGCGCTGGGTCAGCACATGCAAAAGAGTGCCACTAAACCGTATCTCGGAAAGAAGCAGATGCCCGGTCAAACAGCCGATCTCGACTAGAGTCATCGAAGGATAACATGACACTGTATCGTGCCTTGTGGCACGAAATTTGTAGCATACATTCTGTACATATAGCCAGGATTGAAGCCGGAAACTCAGTCAGGCGTTTTGTAGCCCATGGGGTATCTTCGCTGTAAATGTACACCAAACGCCTGAATCATGCATATCACGACTCTCATCACCTTCCTATACATATGTGCTCGTACTCATACTAGAACACCCCAGTACTCCGCTCGCCCTCCTGCGCCTTCCAACTCCTCCCACTGTACCAGGAAGCGATCCACAACCCTCAGCAGTAGTTTCCCACTCAGACTCAATGTCTTGACCCGTGCGAAGCTCTCTACGTACACGGTCCTGCACTTACCCCTGCTGTTCGCACCCTTGATGTTGAAGTAACGCAGTACAAGGCTCGCGAAGATCAGGATTACAGCGGTAGCTGGGCCGTTTGTGATGATGAGATCGGGAAGGTCGGCGGCTGCGGCTTCGTATGGTGTTGTAGGGGCCTGGCTCGCTAGTAGTGGTGGTGCGCGGAGGAGAGGCGCAAAGGATGCCAAGAGGGTGTAAAGTGATGTGAGAGGTGTTGTGAGGAGTGGCTGATGTATCTTGCGCGCGCGAGGAACGTTGGCGATATCATAGTGGTCTGGCCCGGTGCATGCTGGCCTATCGCCCTTCTTCTCTCCCACCACATGCATCACGCCGTCTGCATCTGTCATGTCCATGACCGGTCTTCTTCCTGTGCCGTCCTGATGACCTACCTCTTTCTCCGTGTCTTGCTGTCGTAATTGTTCCTTTTCCTTGTCTTCAAGTCCTCGCTCAAACTCCGCGGCGCGTTGTGCCGAAAATGCGTCTCCGCTGCTGACTACGTACGTTCTGTGTGTATACTTGCGTGTGTCTAGATGTCGAAGTAGGTAGAACATCTCGTGTGTATGCCCTCCCGATCCTAGCACGATGAGAAGACGTGTTGCGAGCGGGCGCTTGCGTAGCGGTGCTGATTTCGAGCGCGCATTTGGAAGAACAGCGAACAGACGGAGCGTTGCAGCGACGAACAGAGTAGCCAGAGTCGCAATCGCGAAGGAGAGCGTGTAGAGGGAAGACGGTGGGGGCGCCATGGTGGGGTTCTTGCGATGGATTGCAGATGGGGCCAATTCGCGGTGGAGGCTTTCTGCCTTCGACAGGCCGGATTTAGCGGTGACGAATGCTGTGTCTCAGATCAAGCGCGAAAACATCGCTGTTGTGGTTGTAAACTTCGCCGGGTGAAGGTACTCGTGGACGTGTCGTAGTAATTGGCCAATCGTGAGGACCTTGGGGAAAACACGAAATCACGTGCTTTGGATTTGGCGCGAGGGCAGGTCAGCCAGTACCATCGTGTCTCTTCTCTTACACATCCTTCACGTACATGTGTAACGCAAATCCGATCGAATTATGTATCCAAGAAATGCATGATTCTACAGCCATACCTGTGATCATGCGCGATCAAACTATGCTTCGACTACTTCCTCGCATACACACATTACCTCGTAAATGGTTCTTTCAAAGCTTACTAAGGGAACCGTGACTTCAACTCACGAGACATGTCGCGAATGCCTCTTTCAGTGTAATCAACAATTCTTGTTCAGCAACAGATCCCAAGCTGTGTCTAGGTTTTGAACATTACTTTCTCACTTTTGAAGAAAGCAGGCAAGACAAGGCGAAAAATGGATGTGTTTTCGAAACACATACCATGGCCGAATTGCAAGTGTTTTGGGCAAAATAGCAAGTCGGACTGATTGACTAAGTGAGTACTTTACGCCGGATGGAAGAGCATAAAGATGAAATACACGTGCCGAAAGCCAAACCTCATATGTGGCATGCCTCAGTGATGCACGGAAACAGCATCATCCAGGAAGATACCACATTCCTATATACCAACCTCTACCAAGATTCCAGAAAAGCCGACTCTTTCGCATGCTCGTCCTCACCACTCGTTCACACCCGCAACAATTCTCTCCCAAACTGGCCAGTATGCATCGCCACAAGGTCCATTCATCTGCCAGATCAAACTAGGATTCTGCCGCATAACGCCCTCATGCTTCCTCTTCAAGTCCACCAATTTCTCGCTCAAACCCCTTATCATGTTAACCACTAACCTCAGTTCCTTGCCCTCCACAGTCGCCGGCGATAACTCGCTCTTCAAATTAGACAGTGGGCCGACAAGACGCGTAAGTGTGGGAGGCAGGCTGTAGCGAAAAGATGCTTCGACCCATGTAGTAACCGCAAGACGAGAAGCTAGGAAGACGCCAAGTACTGGTAGGTAGGCGAGCGTATCCGCCGAGGAGGTGGTGTGGTGGGATGATGGGGTCAGAGCCCGACTTAGGTGGATGGGCCAGCAGAGAGCCGCGTAGCGTAGAAATGGGAGATGGGTGTCGAAGGGTATTGTGCGGACCATGTTCGCCCGAGAGCTGTTGTGCTGGGTCGGCATGACCTGCGTAGCGTGGGTATTAGTATCTCCATCTGATGAAGACAGAGACTTGTATCCGCTGTCACCTGATGCGCTTGTTCTTTGACTCGCGCTGCTACTGGTAGGTATAGTGAGTGGCATGGCTGGACTGTTAGGCTGCAAGGCACCGAGAGGGCGTTTTGGTACATCGTGAGCAAGGTAAGCTAGACACCGCGCTGCAAGATGGGCATGCACGCTACTTTCATCGCAAAGACTGAACTCCGAGCTTTGAAGCAATGGACTGCGGAGGTGATCTCGTATGGATCCATGGGAAAAAGTGATATCGTCGTTGAAATGGCGGAAGATGCCATATGTGAGTTCCGGCAAGGCTTCTATGATATCGTCCATATGCGAACTCTCGAACACCTTGGAATTGCATGAATTGAGAGCGGCATGTAGTGCTCCTGGATACATGCAGTTAATTGGGAAAGACAGCCACCGGAATGTGTCAGTAATGATGCGTTTTTCGGCTGGCGGATGGCGTGCTAGTACATCGAACATGATGCGAAACAGTGATTCCAGGCCATGCAGCGAGTTCATGCCTTGTAAAACAGCAACTCGCTCTTCCGATGAAAGTAGCCGCGATTGGAGAAATTTCAATGCCATGCCAGCCCATAGAAAGTCACCATCTGCTGCCTTCGCGACTTCTGAGATCAACGATCGATCCATGGAAATTCCGAAGAAGCCTTGGTCTGCTAGGCGATTCAATTCTGGTGCCACGAAACGATTAATGGCAACAGCGTTGTGCTCCCTGGTGAGTGGGAAAATATGGGGAGCACCTGATGCCCATTTCTGGTACTCAAGAGGTATGCTCAAATTTGGTCTGCTGAAAACAATAACTCTTGTATCGGAACCGCGACAGAGTTTTGCTAGAGAAGTGAGGAGCATCTCAGTGTCGCTACACTCATCAACGCCATCAACCACGATGAAAGTGGGGTGTTGTCGAAGTAGAAGCAATAGAACGTCCATAACCTCATCAGTGGTGGCGTGTTCTCGAAAGGAGGTTTTGCGCAACAAAAGGCTGACAGCATCGAGAGTAGAGCGATCATATCGATGTGTTTGGAGCAATTGACGTGACAAGGTCCGAAATGCGTCTTCGGGTTGGTCATCCTTGGAAAGGAGATTGCTGAAATGATAGTATGCGGTCGCCGGAGGCTCATCGCATAGGTCAGTGTCTCCTACCTCACCCGCTAGGTTGCTCACAACCGATTGTGAGATGACGGTTTTGCCGAAGCCGGCTTTTGCTAACCATCTGTCAGCTCTTCGAAGATCTAATGTATGCACAGGTATTCTTACCCTGTACGAACAATACCCGATGCTGCCAGTTACCGGCTAAAACATCTTGATCGTTTGCCATGCTTTGATCAAAGTGCTGATCTCGCCATTTGGTGTACGCTGGAGCACGTAAGAACCACACACAGGAGTCCTGATAGGGTTGATGAAAATCGTAAGCCGTTGTACCAACCGAAGTTGAATTCGACAGCCAAATTTGCACCTTTTCAACTCTTCTCAGCCGCTTTGCAAGTCGTTGTCCCTCTTGCTCAACTTGACTGTTGCAGTTTACACCATTCGGTCGGTGTAGAAAGCTGAGATAATTTCTACGGTGTTTTGAGACACCCAAGTAGTATTGTAATTGGTTCTCTGCCTCTTTCTCTAGCCATTTCCTGTGCTGTCCTATCCGAGTTTCAATGTGAGCAAAGCGCGAGTCGAGTGGCCGCCATAGCGCCGACTTTGTCTTGCCAAACATAAGAGACTGCACTTCGGCGCCTATGTATAGTCAGTTCAACCTATTTCTGAATCTCGACCGTACGGAAGCGTCTTGCAGTGTATATCATAGAACTCCGAGTATGATACGAAAGCCCTAGCTGGTAGCAAATTACATGGTTTGGCGGTGTACCTGTGGACGAATCTCAGAAGCTTCTGTCGCTGGACATCACGACAATTCAAACCACCTATGCGACTTCGAGGCCATAAAAAGACGTACCTGGTGCTCCTCGGCAAAAGATTTGATACAGCTCTAAAAATAGCCGTACAAGATCCGCATACATGTAAGACAAAAGTGTTGCCAGATGATAATCTTCGGCTAGGCCATGAGTCTCGGAACCGTTATGTTTGCAGATGTTGTAGATCCGTTGGTAAGGAGGTATGATCTGTGCAATAGCCTCAAGCATGTCGGCAATCCTCTCGAGGAAAAGCACGCAGTCGGTGCTTATCTGCCTTTTGTGTGAGTTCAACACGTGCATCGAGAGTATCTTTGGTCAATACCTTGAATACCAACCGGACAGTTCCCCAAAAGCAACCGGCCCATGCTGGCTGCAGTTGCACACATGTACTAAGAACATCGAAGTAAGATGCAAAAGTTCGAATGAACAGTGTGAATTTCCGGCTAGAGATGACCATTCTCTGATCTGCCGACGCGTTGCCAGTGAAAACACAATGTACCTCATCCAGCAGAAGCGATACACTAGTATGATGATGGAAATGCTGACGATGTTCTGGCAGTATGGTGTTGTGTATTGCTTGCATTGCTTCATCAAAGAGTGGATGATCTAAGCTAAGTTATAGTTAGCTTCAGTCGGGACTACGAGTGGCAGACTAACCTTGAATCCACCATTGCTATGTCCGTGTTCTGAGTCTGTGTCGACATTTTTTAGAAGGAATCGAACTCGAGCGTGGACTTGTTCTCTGTAGCGAATGCATTGGCACAAGACGTCAAGAATCCACTTTGAATAATTCAGGGCAACAGTGACATTGTAAAGGAATGGGACCCGACAGGGATAGCGGCGTTTCAAAATAATAAATATTCAGTGTGTTCATTCTATTGGGACCTAAATGAGAGTAATTACTGCCCTGCATGGAGCTACGGGAGAAGCAACGGGCGTCGTGGGGCTGAAAGGCTGCAGCAGATAAGCGGAATGTGTAAGAGCATGTTGAGCAAGGACATGTAGCCACGAATGTCATGCCCCGGACACAAGTAATGCGCGGACGTGGGGGAGCGAGCTAGGAACGTGGGTGATACGACAGGCCTATGCGGCAGCTTGCGCATATGGCAGATCGGAGGTACAGGCCGACGGGCGGGTAATTCCTTGTTCGTAATGAGTAAAAGAAACTCAAAGGGAGCATTATTCAAGCGAGCCGTGCAACCTGAACGAATAACATCTTGGGTATCTCCTCCTACGAGCTACATAGCCAACTGCTCGGCACAACGGGTCTATAGTACAAAAGGTATTAGAAAGCGAGGTACTAGAGCGAATGCCACTAAAACTGTGGCTACCTGATTAGGCGGATGCAGGCATGCCGAGCCGAAGCGCAAGCAGCGCGCGCACGTCAGTGACATACTGCAAGCCTTCAAGCAGTGGGATAAGATGCAGTAGATCGTGGTCTGTTGGGTCGCTAATCCAGCCCTCGATGGGAATGGCATTGTCTGGTTTCACAATCAGTACAGGTCGCCTTGAATGCACTGGGCCAAGGCTGATGTTACCTGGATGGAAAACGTAGCTCAAGGGGCTGTTATCAAGGATCATGACCTTGCTAAGATCGGGCTCAACCTGAGCAAGGTCCTTGATGTAAGCCCCGTTACGAACAGTGCAGTGCTGTCGATAGTACCTGCCTGCAAAGTACTTGCGCTCCACCTCCAGCCAATCGATGACGGGATCTGCGTATTCCTGTACCGACGCGGTGAATATAATCAGATTGTACCATTTACTGACCTGGCACTCGGTTAGTGTGACAGGAGGTGCACCTAGCTGGCGTGCATACCTTTTTCAAGAAATCGTCGCAATAGGGCCGTTTGTGAACGTAATATAGAAGCGGCACTTGTGGACCTATAACCTGTCCATCGGCGCCAACCGAAGCCTGAAGCTTCACTTCTACCATGTGGCCGGTCTGGAAGCGACCGCCGTTGACTATGCTGTGAATCAGCGTCTCATCGAGATCTATGATCAGCGTCTTCTGGTGCGGCCCGACGGCGGATACGCCTTTTGCAGAATACGACGGCTGGCGGCGTGGCACCAAGGGACGCGGGGGTTGGGGCGCTCGTGGGAACTTGGTCAATTGTTTCGAAGACGCGGTTGCCGAGCCAGTGGGAGACTTTAGGGAAGCGGCAGCCTCGGAGGAGATGGAGCTAGTCTTTGACGACTGGGCCTTTTTCGCAGCCTTCCGTTGCCTTAGAGCGTCCTCGTTGTGGTGGAGTGTGATGCGTATGGACCTCTTTGCAGGGGCGATTTCGTCTGCTCGTGCACTTGCGCTCGACTTGGAGCGGGTATGGCGGGAGGGGCTGTCCATGTCGTCGTCGCGTGTGGGAGATCGCTCGCTTTCCGAATCAGACGTCATGGCGGTTGAGGTTGATGCTATTGATAGGGAGCGTCTCGTGGGTTGCTTCATGACTGGTTGCGCAACACTCGAACTGCGACTCTTGCGCGCCCCCTTGTCGCTACGGTCCGGGGCAGCCGAGGCTCGCGATGCATGCGCCGCAACCTTTTTCCGACGGCCACGAGTGAAGGCGCGCGAGACATTGTAGACGGGGGCTAGAAGGGAGAAGTGGCCGTCCTCCTCGTAGTAGAAGGCGGCGATCAGACACTGCCCCGTGTAGACAAAGGGGGTCACCAGTGCCCCGACAACAGCGGCAATCCCGTCCGCTATGCGCGCCGGATACAGCCATCTCCTCGGCCGCGTCGTGTCTTGGTAGGGACCCTTCTGGGCTTGTTGGAGCAGTGGTGTCTTCTCGTCGTATCCGGATGCGCCCGCTTGCGTATGCGAGGAGCCGGAGCCGTCACTCGTGTCGGCGCCCATCTTGGGCGTCTCGCTCTGTGCAGCTATTGCACTCGCATCGTCAGCTGGAGATGATCTGGAGGGCCGAGGTTGGAGAATGGCGAAGGACAGTGGGGTAGCGTGATAGCTGGCTGGGGAGCGCTGGGGAGCGCTGGGGCTTATGTGTGGTTGGCTGGCTGGCGGCAGTACCTCTGTGATGGCGGGGCGGTTGCGAAGAGTGTACAGAGTCGCGGCCCAGTGAATGTGCTCTTCAAGCACCGACGGAACTAGCAGCAAGCCAAGGCGTCGACTTGGAGGGAGACGAGGGCTGGGGACGATGGCAATGACGAACCGCTCGAGAGACCGTGCCCAATCGGAACGGCCAAAGCTCAGTCTGGTTACGACTCACACTTTGCCACGGCCAACGCTTGAACACGCAGCATCCAACGGTCCCCCACACTGCCTGGATCCCGCCATATACCCGTGTCGTCAGTGCTTCGCGTGGCTGGGCATCTACCGACTGTCCAAACCGCCCGCCCAGAGCCAGACGCGGACCGAGAGAGTCATCACAGAACAACCCCACCACCCCACCTCCCCTCGACATCCCCTTCGAAATCTCGCGCCTGCCGGGTGCGATATCACGCACATGCTCGCCATGCAGGGCGCAACCATCCAGGCGCCGGGGCTGTCCACGTACCTCAAGTCGCTGAAGAGCACGCCGGTAGATGCTTCTGTCGAGCATTTCATCTCGTGAGACGCCCCCCCCTCCCCCGGATGCAGATGCGCAGCGCCGGCTAACATGTGCGCTCCAGACTCCTCAAGCGGCGCCAGATACGCAACTCGAGACCATGCGCCATTGCGACGACTGCTCTGCTTTTGCGCCTGGTGGGAGAGTTCAAAGGGAGAGACGCCGCAAGGCTCATTGAGCGCATAAAGCAGGTCGGCAGGCGGTTGACGTCGGCGCAACCACGAGAGGTGGTGGTAGGGAACATAGTACGCCGCGTGCTAGGACTGGTACGCGAGGTCGTCGACGAACACGCCGAGGGCCAAACACCAACAGGCAGCGAGCCAGGCCACTCGACACCACAAGCGCACGCGCAGCACGACTCCCTGCACAGGCCAGCCCTGAACTCGACCATGTCCACCTTCAGCCCTCTCAGACATGCCGTCGCCGAGCCCATGCACACGACCGTCTTCACCGACAACGCATCCGACGTCAGTGAGCCCTCGAGACGGCCCCCACTGCTCACCTCGCACACGTCGTATGCGCCCACCTCGGCCGCTCCCCTGGTACACTCGCTGTTCGGACTCTTCTCCCAGCCAGCAGACACTCCCTCAACCACAAGCACGCCCACAGGCCAAGCATCGCCAAACGGCAAGAGCACTCTCACCGCACTCAACCTGGAGCGGCTCGAGGGCATCAACAGGAGCCAAAATCTCGACCTCAAGGGTGAGGTCATGGAGGGCATAAGAGAACTCCAGGACGAGCTGGAGACGTCAGACAAGCAGATTGCCGAAGTCGCCCTCGAGCACATTCATGCCAACGAGATCATCCTCACCCACACCGCGTCGACAACTGTCCAGAAGTTCCTCCTGTTCGCCGCACGAAAGCGCAACTTCACCGTCGTACACGCCGAGACATATCCCCACGATCACACTGCTACCCATGGCATCCTCCTTACCGGCAAGAAGCGAGAGGCGAACCCAGACGACGACGCCGACGACGACAAGTGGAAGCCGCTCACCGACGCTGGCATCCAAGTCTACGTTATCCCAGACTCACACGTCTTCGCCATAATGTCTCGCGTTAACAAGGTCATCCTGGCGACGCATACCGTGCTGGCCAACGGCGGCCTGGTCGCAGCAGCTGGAGCGCACATGATTGCAAAGGCTGCGAAGGAGCACCAGACGCCTGTTGTGGTGCTCAGCGGAGTCTACAAGCTCAGTCCTGTCTATCCATTCGACATTGACGAGCTGATCGAGCATGGTGATGCTGGAAGTGTAGTGCCTTACGACGATGGCGAATTTGTCGACAAGGTCGATGTTGAGAACCCTCTGTACGACTATGTTCCTGCAGACCTCGTGGATCTCTACATCACCAACCTGTACGTCACGTTTTGAACCCCCCCCCCCCCCCCCCCCCCCTCCCCCCCTTTTTTAGAGCATTGAATTGAACTGACCCTTGTAGTGGTGGACATGCACCTTCCTACCTCTACCGAATTGTAGCGGACCACTACCGCTCCGAGGATATCACTTTGTAACTTAGCACGAGCCATGACGTTATGATACCAACCAAGTCTAGACGGGAAAGCAAAAAGTGTCTACAGAAGACCATGTTACATCACCTAGAGTAGCAACACTCTGCTTTGCAATTATGCAGTGGCCGTTACCAATGAACAACAGCACAAATCTCCCATCCATTCAGCTTACAGCACGTATGCGACCGTCTTCACCATCATCGGCTCGTGCCTTCGCCCTCCGCCCGCCTAACTAACACATCCTACACACCCTCGGCCCCGATTGGCCGCCCTCTTGTGCCCCTTCTGCACATACCCGTATCCCACAGATCACCACCCCCATAATTGGTCACGCGAACTTTAGCAGTGTGCCCTTCGGCCATGGGACATCGATGGCTTTTGTCAAAGTTGCCATGTTGGGTAGTTTGACGGTCAGTGAGGAGGGTGAGAGGGTGGGCCGGCGGGGCGGTGAGGGGTACAGTGGCGTTTTGGGGGAAATAGTCGTGAGAAAGCGTGTTGCACGTGGCGCGCTTTGCTTTTGTTGAGATTTGGCCGTAGGCGCGACCCAAAATATCCCATGTCGCATTATAACACAAGGTTAGTGTATACGAGGTCTGTGCTGTGCTTCTTTTCATGTTCCAGCTCTGTTTGCTGAGAGCTGGGGCGCGCCGAGAAGTGAGCATCACAGCCCCTCCTTCGTGCTCGATTACACACGCTTCGCTGTCTTCGCTCGCACCAACACATTACGTATATAGCTTCATCTCGATTACACGCGGGGAAATGACGATATGCAACAAGTGCTAGCCATCGCCCGTCTTTGGAAGCGACTCAAGTGATAACACAGGGCTTATCATGGTCTTGGGTCGGCTGTTGTGACATTACGTATGCGGAGAATGCGGGCGCACATCCTGTGGAGCCAAGTTGATAGAGTGTTAACCTGAACTCCATCTCTTTTGATTGGAGAAACACTCAAGACGTCGTCAAGGTGCACAATGTCATTTCTTGAACTTGATGGGTTGCATGTGTTTGTTACGGGGGCCGCCGGAGGGATTGGTACTGCAATTGTAGAGGAGTTTCTAGGTACGTGTTGAAGTCTGTATCTTTGGTTGTATCCGTTGATGCGAGGGGAAACTCCCATGCCAATCAACGTGCCAAAAATCCATGGTAGGCTCGCAGTCGTCATCAAGCCATGCTGAGGTGGAAGGTACACTCTGGCCTGCCAGCACCATCAAGTAGCACGACCAGACTAACAATACCATCATCCTAGTTAGACGTCTCTATGCTCGCTCATTGCTAACACTCACATAGCGCAAGGCTGTAAAGTCACCGCACACGACCTTCGCCAAAACCCTCTCGCCTCGACAGATCCCAACCTGTAAGTGATGTCTCTGTACGAACTGATTGTGAGACAGATACTGACTTCGTACACCGATCTTCAGTTACTGCTTACAGGGTGACATCAGTTCTGAAGTCTCTATTCAAGAATCAATCTCCCAGGCCATCGACCATTTTTCACGACCCATAAACGTCCTCTGTGCCAACGCCGGTATCACCGATGAGTCGTCTAGTCATTTCTGCTGGGATATGCTAGTCGACCTGTGGGACCGCACATATGCTGTAAATGTGCGTGGTACCTTCCTTACCATCAAGCATTTCCTCAAATCTGTCGAGAAAGCACAGAAAGACACGGGTAAGGAGATCAACAATGTCAGTATAATTGTGACGGGATCAGAGTGTGGGGTTTTTGGTCAGGCAGGACATGTGGAGTATGCGAGCGGGAAAGCCGGACTACAGTATGGACTTGTGAAGACAGTGAAGAATGAGATTGTCAAGTTGAACAAGAGGGCGAGGATCAATGCTGTTGCACCTGGTTGGGTGGATACAAAGTTGATTGAGGGTAGATTGGATGACCCGACGGAGATGTGGAGGGAGGCTCAGGCGACGTGAGTTTGACGCTTTGGCAGACTCTTCGGCATCTTCACGCTAACCCATCACAGTGTTCCACTTGGAAAGATTGCACAGCCCACCGATGTGGCGAGAGCAACTGCTTTTCTAGCAAGCCATCGTGCTGCTGGCCATATCTCAGGGCAATGTATCTCTGTAGATGGCGGTATGGAAGGTCGCATCGTATGGTCCGAAGCAGAAGTTCGCAAATCGCAAGCAACCGCTGTTGAACCCGAGACACCATCTATCAAGGCAAATGGAGTAGCCGAGATATTCGGTACAGCCACCGAGGGCGTATCTCTAGCTAGTAGAACCCCCTTGGCAATGGTTGTCCCGACCATGGCATCTCTCAGCAGTCCTCAGATCAGTCAGAAGCCGAGGATCAAGATCCTTCTCTCAGTAGACTTCGATGCAGTATCAGGTTTCTTAGGCACTGGTCAGCACCCAGGCAACAACCTCGCCGACTACAGTACGGGGTTCTTTAGTGGACATGTTGGCGTTCCACGACTCCTCAAACTCTTTGCTAAACACGGTATTGCCAACAAAGTAACTTGGTTCGTGCCGATGCACAGCGCCGAGTCCTTTCCCATGGAGTTCGCCGCAATCAAGAGCAGTGGTGCGGAGATAGGTCTACACGGCTACTGCCACGAAGGCGCCCCACAGCTCACTCCAACCCAAGAACGCGAAGTTCTCGAACACTGCATAAGCCTCTACCAGAACTTATTGGGGAAACGTCCACTGGGCTATCGCGCGCCACTCTACCAACTTCGCGAGAGTACCGTGGAGCTACTAGAGGAATACTCTTTCCTCTACGACTCGTCTCTCTCTCACCACGACAGCAAACCATATTACCTCCCCAACCTGCCACCTATAACACCGCCAAAGTACACCGAGGGAGCTTCCGCGAGAGACTGGATGAAACCTCTCCCCAAACCCAGTGCCCCTACGGCCAAAACACTAGTCGAGATTCCGGCAAACTGGTACACGGAGGATATGACGCCCCTTCAATACCTCCCTAATGTACCCAACTCGCACGGCTATGTTGACGTGCGTGTTATAGAGAACATGTGGAAGGATAAGTTCGAGTGGGTTAGGAGCGAGATGCAAGACGGTGCTGGAGAGAAAGATGTAGTGGTGTTCCCATTGGTCTTGCATCCAGATACGAGTGGCATGGCGCATGTCATCGGCATGATCGAGAGGGTGATCAAGTGGCTGAAGGCATGGGAAGGGGATGTAGAGTTTTGTACTTACGAAGAGGTAGCAGGGGAGTGGAAGGGGAGGAATGCTGTAGAATGATGTCGGACGCACAGCCGTCACTGCAAATACACAATGTATCCCCATATACCTTACTAGCGGTGTCCTGGACCTTTGTTGTCATGCAATCTAATCACAATCCCGTCCTTCTCCGCTGCTTTCTCCCACGGTTCATCCCCCCCTTATCCCTCGGCTCTTCACATTCAGCGTATTAAGACTAGAGCGGAAATTTCTTCAATCGTCTGCTTATCCATGGTGACGGATTCTGTATTTACGATGCCGTCTTCAGTGCGGTTGGATTGCCACACGAACTTGACGAGGTCTTCTAGTTTCCGATCGACGAGAGCGATATAGAGGTCTTGCTGCACTGGGTCACGGGCGGGCGATGCGAGTAGAGTAGAGTGTGTGTTGTTTGTGTCGACGAGTATGGCTGAGTTGAGGGATGCAGTCGAGGAGAGGGTACTGCGCATGTGAAGCGTCGAGTCCGGGCCCAAAAGTCCCCGCAAACGTCGTCATCCGTTCCTCCGATCCAAACAATGGAACAACTGGTTGCCTTGCCCGCATGCGCGCGCAGGAAGCCACAAGAAGCCATAAAAAGCCACGTTTGAACAACCCCGGGCTCGAATCGTGCACAACACAGTCTCCTTTTCATTTTCCTTTTCCTGCGCGAGAGACGGACGCAGAGATGGAGAGGATCAAGCAGGCAGAAACAGTAGCAGCGCAACGCCTGCGCAAAACATTCAAATACCCCTCCGAATCCGACGACGAAGACACGGTGGAAGCGGGCATGGATGAGCAGGGTAGCACTCTGTCCTCGACCTCGTACTCAGCCGGCGCCCAGCTGACACGACCAAACAGATCGCGCAGCCCTCGTCCAAACCCTCAGCGCACACGACACATCCACAACACACACGTATACGCTCTTCCTCCTCGCGCTGCCTCTGCTTCCCACGCTACTCTATGTACCCCGCTTACTCGCCCTCTCCACACTACCCACAAGTCTAGTCGCAGTCGCAAGTCTACTAGCCACGGCGTACACCTTGTACTTCCTACCCTTGCCGCCTACACAAATGGAGCCCATAGATGGCGTCGACATCACACCGTCCACCCTTGAACAGCCGTCGGGAGGGAAAGAGAAGGGCAAGAAACCTATTGGCGGATATGGAATCTACAACAAGACACCATCTTGGGAGCAACCGACTGAGAAGAGTGTGAGGCGACCTGTGCCGTATCTCTCAGAAGACATGGCAGACAAGATAGGCTATTATATTGTGCCTATCAACAGAGCTGTGTGTGGACTTTTGGCGCTGTATGAGGTGTGGTTGGCACGGGGTTGGAGTGAAGGCTTCATGGTAGGCGGCGGTTTCTTGCCCGGGGCTATTTGTCTGATAATCCTGTGGGCGAGAACCGAGTTGCGCATTATTGATATGGATGCGTTGGAGAAGATGAACACGGGTGCTGCTCAGGGAAAAGCGAAGTGAGGCTCAAGTGAACGGGCGACTTTGAGGCCTCACTATGAGATAGTCACGACTGAGATACCCATTGCAGAAGGATAATGCACAATGAGTTGTGATCATCATGGAATAGTGATACTATTAGGTTCTATGTGTAGGTGGAAGGACTATGTCCGTGATCAACATCATGTCGCGTCTATGGCACATGCCTAATGCTGCGCTGTGAAATGCCAAACATGCCAAAACCAACGCCGCGCTCGCTAGAAAACAAGATCTGGGTTTCTCTTTTTATGCACCAAACATCAGGTGAGATGCAAACTATGCTCTTGGGACTTCGATATCCAGGTCCATCTCTATACGTGTGACATGGTCGAAGAGGTTGGAAGCCGATGGGAGAGGTTCCTAACCTGATCGTTTCCAAAACTGGTAACCCTTCTTCTGGGGTTTCTCATCCGTCTCACCAGCGACCATGTTCGTCTCTCTAATGCCGCCAGCCTCTGTGCCAGCAGGATCCATATGGTACGCCTTCTCGTTGCCTCTTTTCTTGCCCTTCTTGACATCCCTCCTGGATGCACAGCAGCAGCAGAGTCCCATCTGTACGAGCCAAGCAAATATGGCAAAAGCACTTGCCACCCACATGAAGGCGAACAAGGTGACGCCAATTTCCGCCTCGATGTTTAGCTCAGCCACACCACCGATAGTGTTGCGGAAGATGATAAACATGACGGTTGCAATGACTGAGGCGACTGTCACGAAGAGCGCGTTGAGGAAGGCGAGGATGGCAACGACGAGGGTGAGCCAGCGCGTGTAGATGGAAATGGGCATGACAAAGATGAGGACGAAGGACAAGACGGTTGCGGTGAGGAAGAGGCCAAACATCCAGTTGGAGACGAGGTGGATTAGGTCGAGGATATCATTGATGTCAGCGGGAAGATTAACTGTGAAGATTGTTGTTAGCTACCTGACTTTCGAGAAGGATCATGGCTAGATATGGAGTAGAGGAGTGGAAAGCAACTTACTCGACGCTCCAGCAAGCAGCTCGTTACGCAGAATCTCCACAGGATTGAACCAGTACAGCGTCTCCGGTTTACTGCAGTACGTCACGCCTTCGCCCGCGTAACCCTCACAGAAACCCCATAGCCCGACTTGGTAGAAGTCGTGCAATCCCAGCGTCTGCGCAATGGTGTTGATCAAAGCGAAGTTCGGGACATTGGCCGGGACGATGTGACTCAAGTCAAGACGAATAAAGTACCAATCTCTTATGACGGACTTGTTGCGCACCCCGGCAATGTTGACCAGGATGAGGAATATGAGGGTTATGAATAGGAAGAAAGATGTTATCAGTGCCCATATCTTGCGAGTCCGGGTTGCGCGCTTCAACTGCTCTTTGCTAAGCTCAGGCGCGACTGTGGGCGAGGTTGTCTGTGATACAGCAGTATCATCCGACTTGCGTCGACGCGAGAAGATGCCCATCGTTGGCGGCTCGGAGGTTTTGAAGGGAGAAGCAAGCACTGCAGCGAAGAATAGTGAGAGAAGATGGCAAGCAAGCAATGACGGGGGCCCTGAGACAATGATGAGCGAGGAATGTCCGAAACAGTTGGTCGATGGGTGTTCAGACCAGGAATGCCTTGAATCTGGGGCAACGCAACCTCATACGCGCGTGCAGCCCCAGCAGCAGTCGTGTGTTTTATGGAGATCTCGAGCTATGACGTACAGGACCCCTAACAACAAAACTAGACACCGCAAGAAGGCGCTGGCGACGCGGCGCATTATCACCTACGACACATATCGGCACTAAGCCACGCGACTAAGACGTCGAATAGCAAATCATCGGTCTCGATGTTGGGCGCGGCTGAAGCACCGGCGTCGGCGCACGTTTGGCACTCGCATGGTCTGGCTGGTACGCGTGTGCAAGAGGCTGGTCATGACGTCGCCTTGAGTACTATTTACGAGGGAGGCTTTGGGGGTGGAGTTGGTTGCTTGTGGCTGTGCTTGGGGTACTCGGTGTGGATAAACACAACATGTACGGATGCGATTTTCACGGCTATTGTGATCCTCCTGTCGATGATCCATGATGCCGGGGTGAGGCGAACTGACCCAGGCTTCGGATCATCCGGGAGCGGTGCATGAAAACCCTGCTAGACAAGTGCTCTCTCTGACGGCCAACATCACTCCGCGCAACTTGTGCAAACAGGCATGCACGGATGCAGTCAAAAGTGCTTGTAGTAATGTCTCAGCTTTCCATTGCTCTATGTGCTCCAACTCGGATATTTCACAATCGCTCCAACATCCACTTTCCTCCACCAAGCCGCCATGTTCTCCAAACCCCCAAGCTGCCCTCTACTCACTTCGGCTTCACATTTAGCAGCAACACAGAAAGAAATAAAATTAGACATTGGTAAACGCCAGCCCATCGCTAAACCGCCCTAAAAAACGAGTAATCTGCCGGTCGACAGAGTCACAACCGCGATGGAGAAAAATAGGAGAGAGTACATGACAAGCTGCCTGTACAGGTTGTTGCAGTTGTGTGAAGATGGAGAGTAGCCAACGCGCATGCTATGTCGATGCCACGATACCAAGGAAATCGTCAGGGCCGCTGAAAAGCAGTGTACAGAGAAGCTGACATGATGAGAGCTTTTGATGTTCGGTCGAGTAGGAGAGTAAAGCTCTGCCAGCGAGCCGACATGTCCATCGTCAAAGACATGTGCTGAGGAAGTTGCAACGAGTTTATGCGCCCGCTACCATGTTCATCCTGGGTTTTAATTGCACCATAAAGTCATCCTTGGTACCCATGACGTCCCGTGGTATCCTGCTGACACGGTTGGCTCCAGTACGAACAGCAAATCTGCCGACCGCTGAGATACCAGAGTGGTTCGATCGGATGGATCCGGCATCTGAGGCACCCGAGCCAGCAGGGTCGCGAATGCGACCAGGTGGTGCAAAATCAAGCGCAGTGAAAGTGCCAGACTTGCGCATCAGGTAAGGACTGGGCAGCGCGGGGAGCTCGTCGTAAGAGCCAACAAGCGGTGTGTGTGGTCGCACAGCGGGGCTGTAAGGTCTGGGGGTACCCAGAGGGCTGTCTGGTCGAACGCCATTTTGCCTCTCGCGGTACGAGACTGGGGGCGCAAAGTCGGCGGCGTCGAAGACCATTGAGCTCTCGGTAAGCTTAGCGGGTGTTGGGAGAGAGGACAAAGCAGACGGTGGGGGCAGTGGCTTCTTCGCCGGCGCAGGTAGACGTCCGCTCATTGAAGACATGCCGCGGGGCGGTGGGTATTGCGAAGAAGCCATAGAGCTGTTAGACATGTGCGGGCCACGAGGACCAGTGGCAGTGTTACTTCGGAAGCGGGGAGGAGCACGTGGGGGAGGTGTCATGGCACGGCGAGTGATGGGCTCAGCGAAAGGAGCGTTAGGCTGCGCAACGACAAAAGCGCCAGTACGCGAGTCGAATACAGTGCCGTCTTGGTACTCTGAGCCGTAATCTTCAACATAGTCGGTGTATTGATGACCGCCAGCGGGCTCGGGCTTAGAGTCGTCGAAATACTCCTTGTAGAAAGATCGGATACGGTTTGCACGCTCCTCGGGGTTTTCCTGAGGGTCATCAGAAGGCATAGGTCGTAAGCTCATAGACAGACGATTGGTGCTGTGGCCAAAGTCATCCACGGCAAGTCCAACGTTCCGGGGACCAGTTGAGTAGCGAGGTTTGGGCGCAATGATCTTGGGCTGCTCGCTTTCTTTGGGCGACGGGGGTGTGATCTGGAAACCATCGCCATAGCTCGAGGTACTGATGATGCTGTGGGTGTTTGTGTTTTCTAGTACAACAGCCTGGGACTGAACGCGAGGCAATGAAGGGATATTGTTGGTAGTTTGGACGGGTGACTTGTTGACTTGCTTTTCTGTGACACCAGACTCGGGAATTGAGATGGTGGGAACATTCGTAGGCTTGAAGGCGGCATACTGGGTCTTGGGTTCTGCAGAGGGCGATTGAACTGGGAGAGGCAAGATTGGAGAAGACTCCTTTTCGAATCGTGGGTTCAATGGACTCAGAGGAATGCCCGGCTCAGGGAACTTGCTGTCTGGCGACCGTGAGCCGTCAGGGGACAGTGATTCGCCGCGGATGGGGTGAGAAGTCGACATTTTCTGTGCATTTTGAAGCAGACCGGCCTGAAGGCCTTCCTTCCTTGTCCCAGCACTTGAAGTTGTGTACATGGATCCAGTCTCGTTTCTGTAGGGGCCGCGGCCGGCGCTACGGACGCTTTGGTCATCCTTCAAATAGGCTACCGGGCCGTAAGGGTCGTGAGGATCATGCTGCGAACGCGACAACGAGTGGAACGACTCTCGAGAGCCGTGCAGGCCAACAGGCAGTATGTATGGGCTTCCGGTCTCGATTGACAGACCTCGGTCGTGGCCTCCTGCGATTTCCTTCTCTGACACGCTCATCTCAGGGCCTCCTTTCTTGCCAGCCTTAGTGACACCCTCCATGCCCCAGTCATGCGACCTGTACTTGTCTTTTGAGTCTTCCTCGGCGAGCTTCTTCTTGTTTCTACGATGGAGGAAGGTGAGCACAACCATGACACCGACGACGGGTACACTAAGAACAATCAGCGCAATCACTAGCAGGCATGCAAGTTACGTACACGACGGCAAGCACAATGGCAATGGTGGGTACTTGAGTGGGCTTTGTGCAGCCGGGATCACTGTCGTTGGTACATGTTGCGCTGGCGCGAGCTACGAGAACGCGGCTGGCCCTTTCGACCACGTGAACGGTTCGACTCGCGCTGCTGGGAGAGCCAACGTGGTTTTCATTGCGCACATGGTGGTGCATATGGTGGTGGTGGGAATGTGCCATGGCTTTAGGACCGCTGTCGTAGGCGATGTCCTACTCAACAGAGGCAGCAATGGATCCGGGGCAGCTCGTCCTTGGTATTGTCGACGTGACGCGATACAGTGTCGGGCTGCGGGCGAATCTCCAAGGTGTAAGTATTAACAACGTAAGATCGTGACTCAGTCGTGACTGCTTGTCGACAGAATGGTATATGCGAAACTCGCTCCGGGGTGGTCGAGAAGTGAGCGGACGGCGATAGCCAAGGGTGATAGCAACAGAACAAAACAATCGTCGGCCCAAAAAAGAATGACTGGGGTAAGATGCAATGGAGCTGCGAAGGTTGCTGGTTATGGATGCTAAAAGAGCGACAGGCCCACGAGGAGGTGAGTTGGAGGAAAGAAGACGGATGGAGGCGAAAGGTAGATGAGGCGCTGCACAGGAGCCTGATCTCCGGTTCTCACTGACAGGCGTTCTGATTGGGCAGCTCGCCCAGGCCTTGCACGGGTCAAGCCTGTTACGCCGAGCAGAGGGTAGTGAAGGGCCCGCGTTTGTCGGTAGGCGCAGCCACATGTTTGACCTTGATCCGGGCCGTTAATTGCACTCTACGCAGACGCCAACAGCCACCGCTGTCTAGACGTCCTGACTGCTGTCGTGAGTCTCTTCACGCAATCGATAGAGCTATCGTCGTATCTTCCCAGCCGCACATCCATCCGTCGCGCTGCACCCGAAGCCCCTACTGGCCTGCAGCTTCAGGAGGCAGCCAAGCCGCGCCGTTTATTTTCGACTGCGGGGCCGCTAGCCCAAAGGGGTGCCGCTACTGCAGGAACCCTTTCACCAACCTCCGCCATTCGTCACTTCATCTCCAACCGCAGATTATCGACCGGGGCTCCTGTTGTGAGCTCCAGACCACACGACAGCGTCAGAAGCGCCCTGCCGCCCCTGAACCACCAAAGTGAACGCCCCCTCACCGCCGTCACACGTCGTGCTCTATTCCCGGCAGTGCTACCCACCAGCTGTCCGGACATCTTTTTTTGTGCATAGCCACCCTCGTCCTCTGCTCGCCCAGGACCCGCAGAAAAGCAAGCCTCCCCTTTTCCCACGCAGTGGAGCTCAAAAGGTCCAGAACGAACCCGCTCCACGCTCTCTTCATTTCCCGATCCCGCTGCGGCCGAGCGTCGGTTGTGCACGACTGTCGCTGGCCTTGTGTTTTGCACGTGGTCGACCCCGAGCCCGCTACCGCTTAACATCCGTCATTTATCGACATTGTGCCATTCACCCGTCAGTTTTCTTCTGCTCCCCTTTTACCATGTGAAACTCTTCATAGGCTTATGAAACTTATAAGCATCGACGGCGCTATCTTCACGTGCAGTCGTGCATTGCTTCTTGCACGTTACTCGGCTGCGTACACGATACGACTGTTGAGGCGGGTAGGAACACACCAAGGAACTGTCAAATTTCCTTCACCGCCACTAGGATAGCCCTGCCACATCCCTTCATCATCGAGGAAATTATATGTCTTTCGCCATTGCAATCGGCCTCCTGATGTTTGATACGCGCATGGTTGCCGGCATAATGGCCACGTCTTCACCATAGATGAATGCCTCCGACTTTGTTATAGGGGATTGACCGCGTCTGATGTCATTGACAACGTGAACGTACATGAAGCCGTCATGGTTGGTTTTCATCTTCGGTTGGTCTTTTGTCATCTGGCCTGCTCTTGCGGCTTCGTGACGTGCGAGACTCCAACCGCGCACATATATGGATGATGGCTTCGCGAAAAACTTATCAATTCCGTACATCAGGCCATCCATAACATGTCATAACGACCACAACCATCGCCGCATCCCACATCTCGTACCGGACGACCTTGGCCCTTCCACGTCGCCGATGATCCTACTTGTAATTGATGTGTGGTACCTCGTTTGTCAACGTGCACCCTATCTTGGTGGTAGTAGACTCGGGACCTACGAGTCTCCTTGCGCATTCTTCGACGTGTGAGTGTAGCCATTCTTTCCTACTCTGGAAGTTGAGCTCGTCGAGAGCTCTGAAACTAACATCAATCGTGACGCTTGAAAAGTAGCCCCTCAAGTAGAGTAATATCTGGGACTCCAGTGTTGCATACGTGAACGACCCACAATCATGGTTGTAGAAATCCCACATCCATGCTAGTTCGAGGCGTCGGCGAGACGCGTTGACCCTTCGTGATACACCCAGTGCTTATATTATTTTCCAAGAAATCCTGGGAGAACCGTCATATTTGATTCTCCATCAATCGTGCAAGACGTAAACGCAAAATGTACAGAACCGATAAATCTGGCAAATGCAAGGTTGATTATATTCTCAGCACGCCCAGGTGTTTGCTTGATAGGCTCAACCAGAACGGCGTCATGATGTGGAAAGTTTGTTCGCATGCGCAGCAATTGATCACATTGGTGGGCACATGTTTGCTCGTCAACATCCAAGCGGGAAAGCCAAACAATCTGCCGGAACGTGGACCGCGAGTGGAACACAGCCTGCAGCGGAACTGGGATACCAAAATGCATCTTTGTCACTTGTCTTGAAAATGCTGTCCTGGAACCGAAGTGAGCCGGTACTCTGATATGTGAAGGCATAAGCGTATATATCGTGGCGAAGTTCTTGAGACAGAGTGAGGAAGGATATCAACGATGTCAGTTCCAGGGACTGCGGAGGGTGTTTGGCATCCACCCCATGTGCGGTCAAGGATCTTTATCTGTACCAAACTCCATACGTAGTACTTAGCTAGGTAGGGCTCCTTCTTGATAGCATCATCTAAACGTACATCTATTATGATCTGGGTCTCTAATTGGAAGGAGAGGGCGTCTACGATTCACACGGTGCAAGGAGTTTCCTCTAGTGCCGGAAACTAGAGGCACTCATGTTGTGAACATCCAATCGTGGTAGGGGAACAGTCGGAATCGAGGTAGGATATGCAGCGTCTGTGGTAGAAGATGTGAGCTGTCTGTAAATACTAAGTGGGGATATATATTGTCAGTCAAGTCGAACGACGAACACAGTGAACTACCTAGGTAGATCACATCTTTCAATTCTTCAACGTGGCTCAACTGTACCATGGTGATGTTCAGCTTGAAGCAAGTGAGCGGTACTTGTTGTTATCCATTACCTCACTGCCGTTGCTTACACACAATAAAGCCTCCTCTGGCAAGTGCAATGAAGTTGTTTACCTGTGTATGGAGGAGCTCGATTTCGAAAGCCACTCGGTACGACCAGACACGCGAGGTTCCCCGGCTGTCTTATGCTGACAAGAAGCGTCATCTTAGCGCCATCGCCTGCAATTTGCATGATCGATGGGAGGATAGTCTCGAAAAACCCGGGCTTTACTGTGTATTGGACCTCATTCTCTTGTCTGCCCATATGGTCTCGTCCGCGGAGGGGTAGTGGGGGACCGTCATGGTAGAAAAGCAAATCGTGCACAGCGAGCCTTGCAGCCGTATATATGCAGCGTGACCAAGGTAAAGACGCACGGCATCTGCTGGCGGGTGTGCTGCAATATAGCAAATAGGCGATGGAAGCCGACAGAAGCGATCGTGGGTCGGAACGTGGCTGGCAGGTGCGGGTTGTACCGAGGAAGCACCGATTGACTATGACGCATTGGCCATTCTCCTCTCACGAGACAAATCATCGTCGAACAACAAAGACGTATATGCACAGAACGATCACCTACTAACAATTCGCTGCTTATCCCTCACACCATCTCGCTGCTGTCTCTAATACAACATTAACACGCCGCCGAGGCTTTGACGTTGGACCTCGACAGAGACACATCTCCAGCCGTAGAATTCGCGATTCCTTTTGGTCCCTGCACTGCGTAGCTACGCCCCACTGCCGCCCCAACTTCTTAAGGGCCCGGTCTCCCTAGCAATCCTTATCAAGCAACATGTCGCACTTCAGCAATATGGCCGCCCCTCATCCAGTCTCCCCTAGAACAGCTACATCAAACTCTGGGAGTAGAACAATGGAGGTCCGTCCTCAGCCCGTCCTACGTCTGTCAGCACCCTCGGGCGTGCTTCGTCTGCGAGCAGAGCCGTCAGAACGTCGACACATTCAATGGGCGGAAGATGTGGTTGACAATGAAGGCATGGGCAAGAAGTCGTCCAAAGGTACAGCACTATTCATGCCTTTGTGCTATCAGAGGTACTAATGAATCCAAAGTCTGCTGCATCTATCACAAGCCCCGCGCTGCCGACGAGAGTTCCGGCGACGACTCCTCAGACTCATCTTCGGACTCGGATTCAGATTCCGAGGCCGATAACAGCACCGCAAGGCCCGCAGGGAGAATTGGTGGTGCGCGCGGCAGACGGCCACATCAGCACGATGATGATTGTGAGGACGTCCACGATCATGGCGAGGGCTCTGGTACCCCGCAAAAGCATAAGCGTCAACGGAGGAAGCCAAGCCCGAATGCTTACGAGAAGATGCCGAAGCAGAAGAAATGAGCTTCAATTGCGCTTTAGAAGGCAACCGCATGTGGCCCAACTGAGAGCTGGCCGGTACGACTTAAGAACGATTTTCATTGCTTGGAGTTACGCGTGTCCGCGAGACACATTATGATTGGGACTGCATCATTGCATAGCGCTGGGAATGGACTTGAATAGTCCGTAAAACTTGGTCTTTCGTTGCCGGATGTCGGCGCATTGAAGGTTTTACATTACTTTGGAGCATTGAAGTTGCACATGTAAAGTTGGGGAACATATCCCTCCTAATACTTATTCCCGTCTCCTTGCCTCTCATTGGTGCTGTCTTCACCGTTCTTCGGTGCACACGCTGTTCCACAGCCGTAGGGCCAACTGCAGCTAACGTTGGGCTCGACTGCAGGTGTGCTATGTGCACCTCAAGATGCCCCCCTTGCTCGCAATTACTCGCCAAGTAGACGACGAGGTCATGTACATGCAGCCGATCGCGCATCAATCGATCACCCTTTGTGTTCGCTCGGCCTTACGAAGCGTTTCGGCAACGCGAAAAGCTCGATCTGATGTCAGGCACTGGTTGTCCACGTGTTCAATCATCTGCTGTTGCTGCATTGGCCTGCTCTATTACCGCAGGTGCATGCTGTGTGGGGATGCGGACAAGTGTCTGAGGCAATGGCGGCTCATCCTCTGCCTTCTTTTCCGACTCATCCTCTTCTTTCGGCTTCGGAAGTTTTGCTGCCATGTTTTAGAGCGCGAATTTCCCTCATGAAGTGCATAACTTACTTGACGCCATGTTGATAGCCCTCAGCACATTATGCCAGTTCGATAATACTGCTGCGACCGCTGACCAACCACTGGGTCAGCATAGAATTCCTACTACGCTCCTTGCTTGAGACACGCTGTTAAATTTGACCCCATACCTTCTGTTCCATCTGACAAAGTCGAAAGCTTGTCGGCGAGCATCTGCATCTGGTCTGCGAGTCCTCCACTCAGTGCTTGCAGGTCTTTCAGGTTCGCTAGTTCGGCTTTCTTCTCTGCAATGCGCGCGAGCAATACGGGAGACTGTTGCTGAACGCCGCCCATAGACTGGTTACGGAGATGGTTCGGGAGGGGGCGTGTGAAGTTTGACATGGTTTACGGTTGGTGTGCGTTCAGCACTTCTTTCGTCGAAAGTTCAAGGCGAACTCGCATATAGTGGGTATATGTCCTTGCTTTGCGGGATGCGTTACCGGAAGGTGCTTCTTCATAAAACACTGAACAGCGAGAGAAGTGTCGGATTATTTGCTTTTAGTATTTTGTGGGCTATCGAGTCGCCAAAGGTGTTACAACTGTACTGTATTGGTGCACGCATTCATGCCCCTCGTGTCACGTGGACGCGCTCTTTGCGCTAGCCCATCTGAACCTAGCTTTGTTGCTATGTAAACATGCAATGACGAATACAGAAGGAACACCCACCAACACCCTACAGTATCGACGCCGCCACGACCGCGTAGCTGTCTGCAGCTTTATAATTAACCTCGACATACCTATTTGCGCGTATGGCGCGTCTCAACGAGCCGCCGATTGCACCACAGCCATCGGCAGATTCCATCGAAGCCCTAAAGCGACGCTTTTTGAGGCAAAACCGCGAACTCGCAAAGACGAACTCAATCCAATCTATACGCATACGAAGCCTCGAAACAGACTGTTCGCGATTACTTGCTGAAAACTTGGTATTGCGCGAGCAGGTCCTAAACCTTCACAACACTATTGAGTCGCGTCCAGCACTCGACCAGATTGATGTTGTCAAAACACAGCTTGAGGCCAAGCTTTCGGAGCTTAGCAGCCTAGTAGCAGGTCTATCACGAACAAGAGGGGGACATGAGAGGGATAGAGGAAGACGAAAGAGTCAGATGACAGCAAAGAGGAAGAGCGGAGAAGAACGGCAATGGAGGAGTGGGTTGGGTCTTCAGGAGGTGGAAAACAGCATGTTGCCTACAATCACAGAAGACAAATACTATCCTCGAAGGACAATGGGGTACGTCTCTATCGCTGTTCGAGCAATAGTATGTTCAGACGCACACGAAACTAATTTTTCGCAGTACGGACGAGCTTCAGCAGGTGCTAGAGGACCCGGACAGCCAATCACCAGACATTGGTCCTCCCCCAGTTGCGCGATTCGAAGATGAAGATCCCATTGGTTTCGATCCCAGTCCCGCATCAGAGGAACAACCAGAGGAAGCTGGAGATGACGGCGAGCCTGCATTATCGGTAAACCTCGAGACACGTAAGAAGCGTCGGGAGAGCGGGCCGAAGCTAAGCATACGTCGTGTATCGCTTTTCGAATCTCCGGAAGAAGCTCAAGAGACAGTTGCGAAGCCCCTGCGTACTGGAGCGAAGCGAAAGTTCAGTGTTCAGGAAGATGAGGAAGTGAGCCAAGCCAAGGGTGATGCTTTCAGATTCAGCCGCCGGAACGCTCCAATTGCTCCAGGCACAGAGGCATCCATTGACGAATCCAAGCCTTCGTCATTAGAGCGGCCTCCCGTCCTTTCAGCTAGTAAGTACACATAAAGCTAAATTGGATCCATGTCTAACTTTGTAGAACCCGTCAACACCGATCCAGTTTTGTCGCCAAAAAAACAACGCTCTTCAAATCAAGATAAACCAGAGAAGCCCGAGAAGCCAGTATCCAAAGCTCGTAGTCGCCCTCGACTAAACATCACACGCAATACCACCCCAGACCTTCCGCTGTTACCCATGCCTGAATCTGTGCCTACTGCAGAGATCATACTCGACTCTCTACCTCCTAAGACACCCGCTGTGGAAACGATCCTCTCTCCACCGTCTACCGAGCCTTCAACACAACGACCAGATAATAAAGACACACCACCACCAGGAGATCTCAGTTCTGTAGATCAGACCGGTCAAGTAGGTCGACCTGGCAGACGAGCGCGTCCTCAAGTCAGCTACAAAGAGCCCAGTCTCAACGTAAAGATGCGACGCCCAGATGCTAAGCTAGTTGACGCGGTGATCGATCGCAGGACAAGCGTGGAGACTCAGCACATACCCTCAACTCTTGTCAAGCGCGACGCCGATGGCGAAATCGCCTGGAAACCCGTGTCGGCAGTCTCTCAACCGAGAGGCGAGGAGGAGGCTGAAGCAGGGAGCCCGTTGAGACAGAAGCTCGACCGAAACCAGGATTCCAAAGCATCACCAGCGTCAATCGAGCCTGAGAAGCGATCGGCGACCTCGAAAGCCATATCCGCGCTCATCACCGAAACCAGTACTGCTAAGAGGAGAGTATCTGCATCAATGCCAGAGTCCGTCTCGGATCCTGTAATTGCCAAGTCATTAGATCTTCCTCTTCTCAACAAAGACACCATAGCTGTTCAGCAAGAGCCGAAAGAGAAGGACAGCTTGGCCGTGTTCGACTTCACAGACTCCTCGCCTGCGGACCCTTCGATCAACCCACGTACACGCGTCAACGAAGTTGCCAAAGCAGCGCGAAGTGCACGACGACACTCTGCTATGCCTGCTTCTTCTGCGTCAACCTCGTTGGAGGAGCGCAAAGTTGAAAGGGAAAAGACGGAAGGGGTGCTCCCCTCGTTGCATAAGCGCACTGGAAGCGGAAACGTGAAAAGCAGTAGTAGCACTTCGAGCCTAGGCAGAAGCGTTAGTGCTAATGGCATCGCTAGGAGTACGTCGAGTGCTCGAACGGCAGGTGTGAAGGAAAAGAAGCCCGCCGATACTGGAAGTTTGCCAGCTGGTGCTAGCACGACTGACCTAAGGGCGAAGGCTGATGGAGCGGAAGGCGTCAAAGTGCGAGACAGAGAGAGGGAAATGAGTACGTTGAGAGCTGAGCGCGCAGCTAGCCGTCGAAAAAGTATGATGCTTTAGGGATGCACTTGGGGTACCATGTAGATGATGGAGGTGTGCTGGTATACCGGCGTCATGACTGGTACGACGTGAGCTGTTTCTCCATAGCGATGGCGTTTTTTTGCGAATGATACCTGATCTCACGGGATCGCACTTTCTGTTCATCGTAGTCGAATCGCGCTACGACAGTAATGAAGTCTAGCTTATATCTATTATCAACGATTTTTCGTCAAGTTGTGTTCTTGTTGCATCATGGTAGTGTGTCCATTGATGTATCAGAGAGTCACCCGTGTAAGATCTTTCATGACACATTGTGTACAGGAAGTCGACCATGAATTAAGTCAGTCGATACATCGTTGCTGAAAGCTACTCGGTTAGCATGTCACAACATGTTGTAAGAGTCATGTACTGGTGGTGGTGTGACTGGTTGTATAGGTGTGTGATATATGTCTGTCTCTCAGCGCCATGAAGCCTGTGTCCGTACCCATTATTCAGTGTAATCTTTACTTGAACGCCATCTCTAGCGGTCCCTGTCCTCATACCAGTCCTTTCTATTGTTATCCTTGCTAAAGACCCTCTTGAAACCCTTGGACACAGCATCAGTAACGCTGAAGTCGTTGAATAGCCACTGGTTGCTATGTCTGCCATAGTACCTGAAATCTTTGGGCTCTTCACTCTTCGCACTCTTGCCGCTTCCAGCACTGCTTTGAGTGTCTCTTCGGCTGCGCTTGTGAACGCGCGGCTTGCTGAACTCGCCAGGTGCGACCCCAACACTTTCAGCATGTGTCTTGGAGCTAGGCTCTGCGCGCATGACGCGGAGGCCAGAGTACTGAGAGTACTGGGAGTCATTGGTGCCCGTTGTGGACATGGTTGCTGATTTGGTGAAACGGGGCATGACGCCGCTGTCGATGGAGGTGGATCGGAGACATCGCTGGGACGTGATTGAGTCGGAGGAGGCTTCTTCATTGTCTTTGGCGGAGTTGTTATTGTTGTTGTTGTTGTTGTTGTTGTTGTTGTTGGATTGTTGTTCGAACGAGACAAGCCTTGAGGTCAAGTCTTGGGCGTCGATGCGTTGGTTGTTATAGTCAGTCATCGGCAGGATGGTTGGAGACTGAGTAGAGAAGGTGATGACGTTGGGGTCTTGGTTGATTGTAGAGCGTGCTTGATAACTTCGAATCGTGTTTGGCTCTGGTCTTGAGGGTATAGATCGGAAATGAATGCTTGTAGATGATAGTGGCATCGAATGTGGCAGTGCAAGCCAGGGGGGAATGTAGAGGTATATATGCTTTCTCTTGTACCCTTGCCAAGACCAGTATTCTCACCCTACGATCCAGTCAAGACTCATTCTTGTTTCCAAGCTTCTTAGGTGGAGTCACCGGTTCTACGTAAGGAAAGTTGGTTCGGGACAAACACTTCTCTTGACCCAACCGTGAGCCGCATTGAACTTTACTAACCCACTTTATCCTGCAGTGCTCACAGTTCTGTTCGATTAATCGCTATCGTACGTTGAATACGACAGCACATGACCTCTAACCCTTGATGGTAAATGTCAGCCTTACCCGGCTATCGGCAAATCGTGCACTAGCCATAGCAAGTCACACCCAATCCGCGTTCTGCAGTAACCTCATAATGCAAGGCCGCGAATGCATACTACTGCAGTCATGACATCGGTGTCGTTTTTTCACGGCTAGGCGGGTACGTCTCGTGACTCTGCTAGCCACTAAGAGGCCTAGCTGTGGCTTGTGAAGAGTTTTAGATTGCCTCGGGGCCTTACGTGGCTTAACTGGCAAGCCACACATGATTGCATTGAAGGTTATGGAAGTGGACGCCGGGCGGTTGATGAAGCTCAAGCAGGCCTAGTAAAATTGCCGAGTCCGAATCCGGTATGAAAAAGGAACTGTAGCCTGGGCAAAAGATTGCATGGACGGATGTCAGTAACCGAAAAGGCAGAACGCGGATCTGACTTGATGAGAGACTACGAATTATCGGGCAAACCTTGAGAAGAAACCGATGATCTGACCTCTGCCAGGTTCAGGACGCGCGTAATGCTACTTTGAGAAAGATGACGTACAGAGCTATGTAGTCATAACTACCTAGGTAGCCTTGGAAGGACGCTGAGGCGCCAAAGGACTTACAAATGCTGGAATGGCAAGAAGCAGGCAGTTGCAGCACACAAGCAGAAAGACTTGTGAACTGCTCTGTTCTTTCAAGAACCAAAAAATTCGAGACCGCAATTTCCTCGTAGCAAGACAGCATCTCGTATTGCTTAGCAAGAAGAACGCCATACGCCGCATCATCGTAATGGGTATATCAATATCAAAAACATATGTCAGCGCCGCGCATTGAAAATTCACATGCCCACTAGACCCCAGGGACACCAGCTTTACTCCGAATCCGTCCGTCTCTAACTGAACCTATTGTGACACCTGCTTCACCAGTCATCCAGCCCGGCATCCTCTCTCCATCTACGATGCCTTCTTCAACCAAATGCCTGATACCGGCGAAGACATGTGTCCCTTGGAATGTGACACGCACATTCGGTACCCACCCCTCTTCGTTCTGTATCTCCTCAAGATCTTCCGCAGTTCTGTCGAGAAGAGAAGGGCGGCCACGTCGTGTGCGATTGGTAATTAGAGCATCCAGGTTCGATGTATCGCCGTCTGCTTGGGTTGGACTGCTGTTTTTAGATGGAGATGGAAATGGGTCATCGATACGAACTTCGAATCGTTCAAGACCTTGACCATCATTGGGCTGTGCTGAAGTACCGAATCGGCCAGCAGCTACTTCTTTCCTGCATTTGGCTTCTGAGGACTCTTTGTTGTCTAGTGGTCGTTTAGGTCGACCTGGTCCAGCTTTGGATCCACTGTTGGCATTGCTTCCTTCGTTGATGGCCTTGTCTTGGCATTCGCCTTTTTGTGTGGTGATGAAGTCTAGTGCATTCTGACTGAAGCTATGGTCCTGGAAGATACTCCAACCACCTGCTGCAGCATTGCTCTTGCCGGGTCCGCGGTACGTCAGAAGTGCATCGAGTGACTTGGTTGTGAAGTTTGTGCTTGTCAACTGGTAGCGCGCAGACGGTCTTGAGAAGGCTTTCGGTATGGCTTGCTGCACGATATCCCTCAGGTGTCTCCCCTCATCCCCAACGACCTGACCGGTAAGCGTTGCTAGCGAGGAGTATACGAAAGGCGAGCCGTTCGGCCAGACGAAGAAGACGGCTTTTGCGCTATCGGTGCTACTAGATTCAACGGCCAGCGATGCTTCGTTACTGTACGGCGAGTCGTGGATGTAGACTCGTAATATTGTCATTGGTGACGTTTTGATGCGTGTAATTAGGTAGTGTGCCTTGATTAGCGGCGTCAGTTCTCTTGCGAGATTTGACATGAAGGTTTGCGCTTGGAATCGTGGGAGATGATCTGAATCGTTCGTGACTTCCATGTCCGCCACTGGTAATCGCGCATTCGGTATCTTAGCAAGGCGCTTCGCTGTCCACCGCAAGGCATTCGGATGGTCGAGAAGATACTGTATCTCAGCCGTTGCCAGTTGGTACATGGATATGCCGTGTCTCCAATCTCCCTCGAGTATACGGTCGAGCACCTCCCTCCTGCCGCCTTTGCGCGCGGCTAGCTGTTTGTATGTTTCTTGAAGCACTTCATAGCTTTGCGCCGGCTCGTATGTATCCTCGTCATCCTCCTCCTCTGTGTAATCGCCGAGCAGGTACGGCTTGCAAAAGTCGCGGTTCTTCTTGCTGAGCCATTGCAGCGCGAGCGAGACGAGCGATTGGCGGGAGAGCTTCGTGAAGGTGCGCTGGACCTCGCGGTGGTTGATGGGCAGCCGGTGAGAGTGCGGGATATTCTTGTAGTCGGGGGCGGTTGCCATCACGTCGGTGCGCTTTGTGTCTACATGGAGGGGCTGTGGAATGTTGTTGATTGGAAACTGTTATCGATAGTGGGAGTCGCGACGCGTCGAGGAGGAACAGGGCTGCCACGTGACGTAGCCGACCCCATGATGCCCACCTAGGCGTCTACGTAGCGACGAACATGTAAACCATGCATGCCTCCGAGGTCCTTTCGGAGCCTCGTTGGAGCAGGTGTCGTCTATCCTTTCCGCTTCACAGCTACCTAGATACACAGTAACAGTAATCTTGCTGGACCGTCATACTATAACGTGTGGTGGATGACCTCATCCGAAAGACATTGGGAATGACACAGAGCACGGCCAGGGATTTGTTACCGTTCCTGTAGCATGCAAAGTATTCAGCAACATTTTTCTCTTGCCGAACATGGCATGTACATGCCGCATAGAAATTGCCGCATCTTGATCCGCTTAGATGTCCGGCCCAGTCTCGGACAAAGAGGCTTGCATATGATTCGTTGTCAGCCACATGTACGTCCTGATTACAAACAACAAATGCCCAGGTGCCATGGAACAAGACAAGACGTCGTAGCTGACGGTGAGAAGACAGACATGCTGACGGTCCTCGAATTGGCGATTTGACAGACGCGGGCAGCTATCTACGGCCCTCTCTATCCGAAGCTTTGACCTTGGGGAGGGAAAGTTGGAAGTGTTTGCGACTCCAACTACGCGTGGGGTGAGGCTCGGCGTAAACGCGGCCTGGGGTTTGCGGTCGCTAATAACTCTAGTCACCGACCGCGGGGCTCCCATTGATCGGGAACGCCGTGCGCACTTTTGACATTCATCCACGTCACGATACTCGCACACGTTCTTGTTGCTTTTTGCACCCTCGTCAACGGCTCGTGCAACAGAACGTACACACCAAAACAGCGAACCATTCCAAGCGTCGAAGCAGGCTCCAGCCGCGCAAATTCAGCTTCGGACACACGAGCGCCATCGGATCGGGCCTGAGTAGAGAGCTATCTCTCAATTCCTCAACAACAACATCCAGCAACTCTCCCACACCGTCGTCTGGATAGTCAACATTCGCCCATGTCCGCCTACAAAGGCCAGCGAGGGCCCAACGTGTCCCAATACGTCGCGAACCTCAACCAGCTATCGCCACAGCAGGATCTGCTCGCCGATCCAGCACCCACGGACGACTTCTCCGACTTCCTGAACGGAGACTTCTTCGACGTGGACAACGCCCGCAACGCCAGCGTCGACTTTGCTTCTACTAGCGACTTTGGCCTGAATTTTGACAGCGAGCAAACACAGCCGCTGAAGACGGACGCAGAGTTTCCGCGTAACCCGGGTACTAGCGCCGACGCCAACATGGACTTCAACTTGAACGGTAAGCACATTTCCATCTTCGAAGCTGTCCCGTTGTTTTTTTTTTCAGTCGATTTGGTCGTGGCCCATCGAGACTCGTGGTTTACAACCGTTGCATGGTTCGCATTACTCGGTCCGATGGCAGGCTGGCGAGGTGCATGCAAACCCCGCCCTGTGTGTAGCATGCATCGTCACACCCCACACCCTGTACAACAGCCACTCACAAGGCAGCGTGTACATGCAGCCATGCATGGCTGCAAGCACGTAATTGCTTGTTGTGCTGAGCGAACAACTTGACACTCTCGCGTCGCGACTCGAGCACATCATCGTCTAGACTTGCAATGACTGACTTTGAGCTGCCAGTAGGCGACTTCCCATTCACCGACTTCAACAACTTCGGTACAGCACCAGCGTTTGACCCGCCCATGCCCCTAGCGCACACTCAGCCTACCCACTACCCGCTCGCGCCCAACTTCGCCTCTCCTGCCTCCTCACTATCTCCTGTGGCGCAAGGCTTTGATCAGTCGTCGAAGAAGCGCAAGCTCGACAATGCTGCCCCCGTCATGCCACAATCTCTCGATGAGAACGCCCGCGTAGCTGCGGAAGAGGACAAGCGTCGCCGTAACACAGCCGCAAGCGCTCGCTTCCGCATTAAGAAGAAGCAGCGCGAGCAAGCTCTCGAGCAGTCGCAGAAGGAGGCGCAGGAGAAGGTTGCCAAGCTAGAGGCTACCATCCAGCAACTGCAGACAGAGAACGCATGGCTAAAGGGACTTATCACTGAGAAGAACGGCGGTAAAAGCACCACAGACGAACTCAAGGCCCTCATCAGCAAGCGGGAGCAAGCCACAAGCGGACGGAGTAGCGGTACGCACACGGATGGCGTAGGCACCCGGTCTGAGAGCCAAAAGGCGGATGCTTGAAATGCGTCCTTTGCGTCCTTTGTCCTTTCTTCTCTGTAGCTTTGCTACTCTCAGCTGACCCGGTCAATCTTGACTTTCTTGCGCATACCGAATGGGGGATGTGCAATGTGACTAGCAATAGTACGCGACCATGTCCATGTAGACGAGCAGATGAGTAAATAGTCGATACCATTTTCAACACATGCATGACAACTTGTTTCAACGCATACGAACAAGCTTGATCTTGTTCGAGTTGCACATGCTGTAGCCTTCAGGGTATATTAGAAGATGATGATTGAAGTAGTAGGTATCGATGTAGTAGGTATCAGTTTCGCCATGTCGACGGGAAGAAGCGCAAGACTATGCACGCTGTGGTTTCAACGCCGTGCCCATGAAGAGAAGAACAGCGATATCCAATCAAAAAACACGCCCAGCTTCCCTTTCGGTCCTCCGCCTCAGCAAGCCATCCACGTAGCTCTCGCTTGCCCCTTGCTTCGGCCCAGTCTGCGTCCTGCCCACCTTGCTCGATCGTTTGGATGGAAAGTGTGATTGCTCATACCTAGAACCATCAACGCCCTTGGCGCTATTATCCTTCTAGATAGCAATCCAGGTGATGGTAATGACAATGTCCATGCCCTTCTTCTCGGCAGCCTCCCACTTGTAGCTGTATGTACCGTCCTTTTCGTTGTTCCAGAAGGCACCCACGGCGCTGTGCATGCCGCGGCGGCCGTGCTTGTCGGGTTCGGCGGGAGAGCCGATGTGTTGGATGACGGTGCTGTTGGCAATGTACTTGTAGGCGGGTTGCGAGGGCGTTTCAGGCGTGGAGGATTCGGACGAGGGTGTAGTCTTGCTGATGAGCGTCTTGAGAATGGATTGCTAGCGTACATGTTAGCAGGGGGTGCTCGTGACTACAAAGAGAGCATGTAACTAAAACCTACAATGATGTCGCTGTTCCAGTCTCCGACCTTGGTGTGGTCGTATGATTCAGCGGAGCCGATGGCTTGCTCGCAGGCCTAGGTGGTCTTGTTAGCTCATGCAGCGTCGTGCGGACGCATGCAGGGCGGCGTACCTGTTGAGCAATCTGCTCCAGCTCAGCGGTAGGAAGCGGTGACGCGGACTGTTTCTCTGTCAGCACACACTGGCCTCTGCTCCTGGAGGACAAGACGTACTGCCATGGTGTCGGCTGTGCGGTATAGTGATGTAGTGAGTGGCAGAGGTGAGGGTTTATCGATGACTCGGACGGTAATGCAGGCTATGTGAGGCGTCAATGTCGTGTTTACTCCCAAGAATCAGTGTTTGGACAAAGCTAGCGTCGGCGGCCGGACTGGGACAGACGTGGCAGGGGGACCGGGCCATCCCCGCGTGCAGCCTCGCAGCCAAAGAGCGCCACCGTGCGCAGCACTGTCACGTGGCCATCATGATAGCCCCAGGGAGGTCGCGAACTGGCATGGGTTTCCATCGCGACCCGCATCACCGAGAGCTTTGACGGCATGCTCATGCACACTTGTTTTCCTCTCCTCATTCCCACCACGACATTCCTCATCTGAAGCTGCACCACGTCTTGGCTCCCTCGGCACCACTCAATTGACCGACAGCCAACGTCAAAAGTACCTCCCGAGAGCTCGCGTCGCAACATCAGTGGCGGCCATCACCACCACAGCCATGTCTACCCAGCCGCTTCTCCAAACCGCTCCCGGTGCGTCGCGTCCTTTGCTCCTCCCCCAAGCGCCCACTAACACCCTCTCCTAGGCAAGCGCATTGCGCTACCTACGCGCGTCGAGCCCAAAGTCTTTTTCGCTAACGAGCGCACCTTCCTCTCATGGCTCAACTTCACCGTCATCCTCGGCGGCCTCGCAATCGGCCTGCTGAATTTTGGCGACAAGATTGGCAAGATCTCCGCCGGCCTGTTCACTCTCGTTGCCATGATGGCCATGATCTACGCCCTGTTCACTTTCCACTGGCGCGCGAGGAGCATAAGGCTAAGGGGCCAGGGTGGCTTTGACGACAGGCTGGGCCCTACCATTCTGACCATTGCCCTGTTTGCTGCAGTCATTGTTAACTTTGTGCTGAGGTTGACAATGGGTGGCGAGCAACACCATGGCAAGAACTAGGAGAATACCAGCATGCATGGATACACGTTGGGCCCACCAGCTGCAACTGCTTGGCTATTGATCCGAGTAGTGGCTGGAGCGCCAATGGTAGAATTGGAACTCATGGAGCATCGTACGAAGAAAGGCAATGTTGAACCTTCAAAATACACCAAAGGAAATTGAGCTGGGGGAGACGACACGTTTTGGTGGGTTGCAATGGCGTTTTGTTGTTCAAGGCAACACGGTCATGTTTTCAACGGTTTTGTACAATTACACAATGACATACATGTCCAGTGGAAGTGCTCGCCAGGCTTCCGTCTTTAGCATGTCACTCTCCCAACCCAAACCAAGCAGTTGCAGCCATGATGAATTCGAAATAACACAAAAGGCAACCCGTCCAGCCAGACAACCACGGAGGTTTCCCAATAAACACAAATCATCAAGCACGGCAGTCCCCAAAGCAAGACACCAGTGCCGTTCCCCTGCCGAATCCGTCACTGCTCTCCCATTATCTGGATATTCCTACGTCTACAATTCCAGCCTCTCTTGAAAGTAGTCTAGACCGAACTTGTCCACGTTTATTCCCATGCGGGATTTAGATGTAAATTCGCCACGAGATCCTTTAAATCATTGCCATACTTTCGTTCAGAGATGTGATTGATCTGATGTCTGCTTGGCGTGGTATGACGCGTAGTGTGGTACTTCAATAACAAAGCCAATCCCCTTGTCCTTGCGGCCTTTAACTAGTGACTCAGACGGTAGGTATGGAGACTGCCGAACTAGTCCGTCTGCGGGAGTACTTTGTGGTATAGCCAGTACATGTAGGCTTGAAACACGTAGGGCTCAAGATCCTTGAGGTCCCAACGATCTGGATCCGACGGTCGATATTTGACGAAGCCACTCTTTCACCAATGATCCGATTATTTGTCGAGTGATTCTCCGTGATTGGAGAATGACGTGTGCCCAATAGTGAAGTGGGCGAGATGCTACTTTGCTGAGCTGGGTGGGTATTAGGTGTGTAGTCGCAATTGTAAATGGAGTCAACTTACAAGAACTGGTACACCAGGTTCACCATATGAATCTTTGTATATTGCCAGGCTCACTAGGCCACGTAAACGTGCGGTACAAGAAAGTATAAGAAACAGCTGCGTTGATGGCCAGCAGCCAAACAGTTTCAAACATCATCCGTACGTCGTATCCTTTGTTATTCGACAATGCAGCTTGGCTGTAGGGTATATGTAGCCGCCAGATGATCCATGGAATGATGAAGTAACGAGGCTCTACTAGGGGAGCTGTGACGAGCGAGAGCGCAGTAGTGACTAGCCATACTATGACGAAGCTTATCTGGCAGGGCTGGCGATCGGCTCTGTCTTTGGGAAGACTGGGGTTACTCTTCCCCTGTGACGTGTGTTTCTTGTTCGGAAACACCGTCCTAGGTGGTGAAGCAAGCGCCTGGACAGTAGCCCATGCACATACATAGTATACAGGGACTGCGAGATACTTCAGTGCTGGGTAAAGTCGAAGCATTTTGAAGACGTAGAAAACATAATGTCGGTTGTCGGCCAGGGTGTATGGATGAATGATCGTGTTGAAATGGACTGCAAGAAAACTGCTGGCTATGAAAAGCCCAATTGTTGCAAGCATCGGCAGCCCGTAGTAAGACGTATTGAAATGTTCGTGGCACATAGTTTGAACTCGCTTCGGTAAAAATGAGACAACAGGCCTGAGAAGGGGTCCAATGACTAGTGGTGCCGAGAAGAATGCAACATAAGGCCAAATGTAGAGCATCTGCGGAAGATGAATCGTAGCTGTATGGGCGGATTTGTCACCTACCAACGTTAGCTCTTTATCCATATGAAGATGCAGAAGTATGCTCACCAAGGACAACACTGCCGTTCCAGACTACGAAACCAGCAAATAGGACTAAAAGAGCAACATAGGGTAAAGCAACCTTGAGCACGATTAAAGGTTTCCGCAAGGCTGCAACAACCAAAGACAGCACGAATATGACAACGTCTGGCAATCCATTAGTACCAGCTCTGGTAGCTGTATGAGATTTGACATACCTTGAAGAGCCGCGTCTTGAACACAACAGTCGTATATCGCGCCATAATTCCAACTGGTTTGTACAGCTGACATGACGTCTGAGCTTCTTGGGACGGTTGAAGACGCGTCTTTCTTCAGCGCATCGATGACTGCAAGCCCAGCAGGGAACACAGCCACCCAAAAGATGTTTGTTTGTCGCAACAGAAGTGCAAAGACGCCGAGTGCTACGGTGCTGGTCGATCCCACGATAGCTCGACTCGATATCGAAGTCGTCAGATACGCACTATAGGCGAATAATACCACTAGAGTTGACATGACATCGGTGTAGTACAAGGCCGAGAAGAAAAAGAGAGGAGGGAAAAGAGCGGTGTTGAGAGCGGAGTGGACGTCCACCACGAGCGTGGTGTCTCTGACAGGAAGATGGCGTCGCGCAATGCCTTCGTTCTCACGCAAGCTTTTGCCCGGATCATCACGCTTTCGAAGTAGACGCAGGATACCATAGCTCATGATCATTATGATACAAAGAGCCCCTGCGTTCAACATGCGCAAAGAAGATGTTTCACAACCTAGCAAGGGCATCAACAACTTGGAGATCAAGTATCTATGAATTACCGTTAGTGGTGGTTAACAAGCAGGTGGTGTGGGCGATCGTACAGGCCAGGTGGAGTAGTGATCTTTGGATCCCATGAGTAGTCGCCTTTGCAGTACTTCTGTGCCTGAGGGATGTGGAAGTACTCATCCTAATATGCAGTTGGTATCAAAACACGTCGGCGGATGATGCTGATACGTACCAGGTAAGGATTTGGGACCTGGCGTAACGCCTCTCTGTACCATGCAACGGTGACGGATACAAGGAATGCAATAGCGCTGGGCAAGGCCCATACCTCGAGCAATGGACGCATTGGTCTTGTCTGGTCAACCACGCAAGCGACTGTGCAGAAGAGGCGATGGAGTTGCGCAGTGTGAAAGATGCGGGAGATACTAATCAAGTTAGCCTACCGCGGTCCGGGCGCGTCGTGCATATCAAAACCCGGACAAGCAACTCGACGCCAGGATAGTACGCGTCGCAACATGGCATTACCTCTTGCACCGGGCCTGACGCCTCCTGAAATCGCATTTCTGTGCGAGATGGAGCTCGTCACGGTCATACCGCGACAGAGACTCGAGGGACTGGAGCTTCTTGGTGTATGTCTGCCCCTCCAACACCCCGCCATAATTCCTCGTGTGGTTGCATCGTGTACGACTGGACTGTTCTGACGATGATCAGGGACCCACACAGCCACTCGTCCCTCCACACCGAACAGACATTCCCCTGTGGCTAGCCCTCCTGCTGAAGCGCCAGCGCCGCGCCAACATACTCGCACCGCCATGGCTGAACACGTACTCGCTGAATGCCATCCTTGAACACGAAATCGAATACGCAGAGACCTTCTCACCACCACCTCGACTGCCACCGCAGCCCTCGAATAACACGCTTCCTACGTCTCCACCCTTCCTGCCCAACTCGACAGCAGGAGGAGCACCCGACGCCCTACCGTATCACTGGCTTGAGCTGGGTGAAATGCTGCTTGAAACTGCATCGGACGACTTCGAAGAGCCAGACCATGTACGCAAACTGCTGAGGGGGCTGAGGGAAGTACGCATGGCTAAGCTCCGAAGCGGTGTAGACGTACTGGATGCGGGCGGTGGTTTCAAGATGAACGGTGTAGGAGGCATGGAGGTAGGAGAGGGACGGACTTTCATTACCGGTGTCATTGACGGACTGAGGTGCGTGTAACACAGAGCAATCGGACGATCGGTGCTAATAGCCAGCAGGAAGATTGCAGCTTCACGAGAACAGCAACGCAAAGACAGAGACAGAGAGGAAGCCGAGAATGGTTACTCTGGTACAGCCGACTATGACGACGATGAGATGGACATGCAATGAACCTACGCCCTACCTGCTGCATCCAACCAACTCCCAGCACCCAGCTACGCGCTATCGACCTGGTCGTTCGTCGTAAACCTCGTCCATGGCTCCATCTACAACATAGGGCCTTGACTCCCATGACATGTACGAGCCTAGTGTCTTCCCGTTTGAGCTTGGGCACATTACCTCAACGATCACAATGCGTTCTTGACAACTCGCCTTGTATTTCGGTGGTACAACAGAATGGACCGGGCACTTGCTGGGTACCTCGCTTGGGGTAAAGGCTCAAAATCACACTTTGCGGTTATACATGCCACAGCCCTGAGGATAGACCGCGAAGCTCCGGGAGCTATGCTCGAAAGTGGCATGTCAAGCACGAATTCCTGTTAGACGTCGGCATGAATGTTGCGCTAGCTGGAACACTACGTATTCGCGATCCAACTCACATATTGCTCCGCAATCTTTACTGATGTACTCATGTCGGATGTATCCAACACGATCAAGACGATCGTCTATACCAAGATAGTCGTTCCTTTGCATGTCAAGCATTACGAGCGTAGCTACGACGCCAGTCTCTACAGTAAACGCGATGAACATCGACCCTTGACTCGTGTCACCCCACGTGCACCGGCAAAAAGTTCCGATACATCTTCCCAGGGACCCTTCACAGTCAAGGGATAAGATGCTCTGATATGCAAGTCATGGAAACTCGATATCGCCGAGCCTAGAACAGGGAGTAGCCCTGAAGAAGGTCCGTCAAGGCCGATCCTCGGCCCGTGAACGACGTTGCCTGACAGCAACACAGGCAATATCCTGAGAAGTATTGATCAAATACATGGACGCCTCGATTCAAAGGGTCATGTCAGCATGCGCGTCATTATCGTCCGTGCAAAGCATCGTATCATTGATGTGGCGGTTCTACGGCCTCGTCGGATGAGGGTGGCAATGAGATCCAGAGAGCCGGCGGAGCCGCACAGATTGAGTCGAGACCGCAGGACCAAGGCGTGCACGCTCGCTGAAAAAAAATTCGATTCAGCTATACTTGGGCAGCTGAAGAAACCGCATCGACGGAACCGTGTCGTGGGCAGGCTATAGGGCAGCAATGCGCGTGACAGCGTCGATCACTACCCGCGATATGCAAACGACTGATTCATGTAGTCCTGGTGGTAGGTACATCGGCAAGCGATAGGGAGCGGACTCGTCACCGCGCAATACACAGACGCAAACACTGCCGTGTGCATGTCAAGGAGGCGGTCATGGCATTGCCCTACATACCAGTGTTGCGTAACGCACTCTTACGAGTCGTCAAATGTGAAACGTTAGCTCAACAACAACAACAACAACAACAACAACAACAATTTCAACCCCTCAAATTACTGACCAAGTAATCCCAGGCACCCTCTCCACTCTTCAGCCTTCCCGAAAGCACCGACACGTGGTTGAGACATGGATAGACATGGATGGGTCTCGCTCTGCTTGCGCTCTCCACGCATCTACCCCGGCAAATCGACTCCGCAACAACAAGCGAACAATGTATCGCAGTGAGGCTGACTACAAACTGATGAGGCTAATTGTCGCCAAGTGTCTCATCCTATCTTGCCGTACAGCAACAGCCCTCGTTACCTCATAATACTATATAAACTCTATAATCGTCCAAACTATACCCAAGAAGTAAGGAAAACGACGTGACAAAGCATGCACATCCAGAACAGGCATCATGCATGCATGAAGAACACGTGTGTGCGTGAATCGCGGTTCTTATGCGCGAGGTAATGGACACGGGCACTGGGATTGTGAGTCGTGATTGAGAAAGAGAAAAACAACATGATTACGTGAAGAGTTTGGATACAGTGGTAGAATACTACACCAGTGTAGGGCAGCTTAGAAGGATGTGAAAGAAAAAGTAAACTAAGGTTTTCGTGTACGCGACGTCATAGATCGGGAAAGATGAAGCAAGAAGAGAAGAGAGGGGAAAAGTACGTGTGGTTGCAATAATCTGGGACTGGTGATAAGTAGCGAGAACTGTGCGGAGAGAGAGCCCATGGAGTGGAATACAGGACTAGACTCGCATGCTGTTTGTTGCTGTTCTCTTATTGATTCGCCCTATATAGCATTCTTCGTAAGATTCCAATGCGACGAAGCCAATCTAGGTCGCAGAGTCAATTTTTCCAAGCTGGCGTTGTAACGACGATACCTAAGTGGTTGAACCCCTTGGCTAACAGAGTGAGGTATCTGTCATGGCCATAGTACTGGGATGTAGGTGATAAGCGATAACGCACAAGGCATTGCATAGCATGGCCAGAAGCAACGGGTTTCAGATCTCTAATGGATGAGAAATTCTTGGTCGAGAACGTTGAGCTGGTTGCAGTTTCTTCCGAAATCCTGTTTCGCGTGTGAAGACATTCTTTTGCGTATCGGATTTGAAATGGCAATGCTTCTTGATCCAAAAGCAGAGAATCGCGCATAAGCCGAGATCCGGAAGTAGTCTCTCCGCCGTTTTTCTCGCAAAAGCAATGCGACACCGTTTATCTGTCGGTACATGACTTCTTTTTTCTCTCGTAAGCGACACGCGCGCATGTTGCCTATCGAGATATCCCTTCCAAGATTTCACGTCGGACCTTCCCAAGATGCTTTGTCGAGCCTAACGCAGCTAGCAGACCTTCACCACCACCACCACCACTATCGCGAAACCTGACATCCTAGCTCAACATCCCACCCCCAAGACTGTAGTATCTTACTAGGATCCCAATAACAGCGTTCAACACCTCTCCCTCGTCTTACTTCTTCCAGTAAGCAGTGAAGAAAAAACGAAGACGTGAGACATGCCTCATACGCCTCCATTACGACCAAGTACCAGCTTTCCCTATCCCTACGTACTTGACATTAATACATGTGGGTACCTGGCGTGTGTTTCGACGAGGTGAGAGTCGAAGCTGGTGTGATTGATCAAGGTATGACAGGGATGTCGCAGCTTTTTCCGCGAATGGGCATGAGGCGGATGTACCGGATGCTGAGCCTACGGGCTGCTGAATTGGGGATGGTGAGAAGGGGGCGTGGTGTGTGGGTTATGGCTGATGGAGAACTCGTGTTTGTGCGATAGCGATGTGATGTTTAGGGATGAAAGTTACTAGCTGACAGACAGTAGAAATGGTCAATGATTTCTTCTTTTGTATAGCACGCAGGTGTGGTAGTTAATATCTGTACGATGCTACCAATGTGCGAATTCGTCGCAGCATTGAAGAAAACCATGGCTGTGGTAATTTGTTACGGAGTGGGGTTTCGGTTCGATCATCGATGGACGGAACCTTGCAGGCGCATATACGAAGATGCAGGTCCAGGCAGCCTCATCTCCATGACATGCGACAGACTTACATGCTCTCATGACGCTGTGTCTGTGTGCCGGGTGGGTCAAGTCGCATGCTGCACACTTGCGAGAGACAACTCAGGGTCTCAGTTTCTACGCTTCATCCTCCTTGCACGCTGATGTGGCGTAACGAAGACCCCTCGGGGGGATGCAGCGTACTCCCGGTGACTACGCCGCAGGCAGAATTTAGTTGTGGGCCTGGAAGATCTTGCAGGAACCACGTTTTTGCTCCTCAACGTTGCCGCGGGATCGTAAAGCTCCCTGACTTCGTTAAGGCACATTGCCTCATCTTCTTTTTGATACTGAGTCAAGTCCATAGACGACGTCGTCGCGTACTCTCGGGTCCAAGGAGCGCCAGCCACACAGTTCACCCTTGGAAGCAAATATACTAATGAACTAAAGTGTAACTTTCTGAATGCGTAGTCAATCTCTGGTTGTGCTCGACAGCTGAAGATCGATATGTTGGCAATCATTGCGACGGGGATGTTCGAGCCACGGGCGCGGAGACGGAAGAAGCGATTACACTCGTGGACAACTGCAAGGGATGTGCAAACTGTTAAGCTGCTGTGAGGCTTACGACTCAAATTTCAATTTACTCTGACTTGGCGTTATAGTTACATCCGTTGACCAGTCCTCCAGGACCTTAGCGGTGTCCCTTGTCGCGGAGTCATGTGTGCTTGATGTTGCATAGATTGGTCAGAGCAGACGTCATATGATTCGGAGTTGTGCGTAAGAAGAAGAAGCCGTTAGTCGCCGCTTGGTAGCTTTCTTGCGCCGTCAGCCGTAGGCCTGGGTAGTACCACACAATTGCTCGGCATGTTAACCAAAGTTTGTTCAGACGCAACAACGGTCGCATCGATCGCTCGTCTGATTTTGATTGTGATTCAGAGCTGTGCCGCATCGTGTTCGTATATACCACGCCACAGGTGCGCATTTGTCTATATTCACATGACTTCCACCTGCCCTTTGGAAGGGTTACTGAAATCCGAGCCTCGGTAATGGTGCATCGGAGGGATGTCCGTTCTGTGATAGATCCACCATGCGTACCGCGATGCTGGGTCAGTGTTGGCTCTCGCGTGCTGCTTGGGGCCCGGGCGCAGAAGCTGACGGGGTTTTTACGGCAGCTTGTTCCTAGAGACCAGTGGCGATGCGATAGATTTTGCATGCACTGATGTCTAATGTGAACGACGTTGTCAGCAGCTGTATGTTTACCATGACGTCGTACTAGAGCAGTATCGTCGATGCTAGTCTCACAGTCTGCCCATTTCACAGCAGTGAAAAGTTGGCTGCCGGCGGCTAATGTATCCCCACGGTCGGTAAGTTGGTAGCTTTGGTGGCCGAGCTGCAGCTCCTGGCTTCCTGTGCGGAGCATTGCTTAATGGCATGTTTGTGATGGAATTTAGACAGAAAAGGGCCGATTTGTTCGTTTAGTACCTCCAAGTGAGCGAACTACTTTGGAGGCGTCGAAACCATCAAACACTTGTGAACGCCGGCTTCGCGCTACCAACATCGATAGGATTTCGAGATTATTTACATAACAAAAAGCGTCTGCACCATGATCCGCTTGCAGTTGAAGTTGAGGTAAGTGACCTGCAATGTCGATCTGTCGACTTAGAGCTCTCTTTAGGCCTCGTGCGACAATGGGGGATTTGCAGAATGACGATCAACAACAATGCCCCTTGTATCGACATAGTTCAGAGGCTGAGCACATTTGTATGCTCGATAATGCAACTTGACTCGGGACTGTACGGACCGACATGATTGGCACCCGCTGTCACTGAACATCGCACAAACTCTGACAGGGTCCGCAGCAGACGGGAGTGTCATCAGCCGAAAGGCAGCGTTCTTCTTGTTGGCGCTGGTATTGGAAACCTTTCCTGCTAAGTTGCCTGGCTAAAGGGAGTGGGCAGTGTGTTTACTTTGCCGAATTCAATAGTTGCTTAGCGATTGCAAGTTCCGAACTTACTATTGTCGTGACAACCAGCTCTCAAAGATTCTGCTCGCTTGCCCACTGACCATTGCTATATAGTTGTCTTCACGGTGAATGGGCATGGTAACATTACGGTACCGGATTGCAAAATACCATAGTTGACCGGACGATTAGGATCTTGATGTTGGAAAAAACGAAACAACGTTCAGCCGTACCGCGGGAGTCTGGGTGCAACCCGTTAAGGAAACCAAGGACGCAGATCGGAGCCTATTCCGGCATCAGAGTAGGGAACGAGCCGGATGTGAATATGTCAACAGGGGTAGACTGTTCGAATTCAGTTTTCCACCAGATGATCGACGTCGGGATTGAGCGCATCTCAACTGCGATGATGCGGACATGTTGGAGGAATCTGTCTGGCCGGGTCCAGTCGTAGGATGCTCGATAAAATAGTCGCTCAACAGTGTGGAGTCTTGATACGGTCAATCCCGTAGTGGGGGTTTAGTCCAAGCCCAGGACGCCTCGCCGTGGTCTTCAAGAACACACACCAGAGTCCTGGAGCAGAAAGTATTACCCTTGGAGTACTATCCGAAACCACGCTGCGCAGCTTGCCGACGATGTACAACCAGACGCCTGGGTTCAGAGTGATTGTGTATCTTTGACATTGTCCATGTTGGGTTATTAGGCCTCGATCGTAGGGGGCTATTAGGGGTTCGACAGCAGGCTCTTAGCAAAGTGTAGTGCCGTTTGCCGAAATCCAGCTCGTGCTGATCGTTTTCCTGATGGGAGGTTTGAACAGGTGGTATATGTGTTGCTGGTTAAGGCGTTGACGGGAACACCAACAAGGATATGTTTTGTCTTGTCTTGCTAGCCGAACACGTCCCAAACCAGCATGTGATGCTTGGTAGGGATATTGTCGTCAGGTCGCCGTCCTCGACTGCAAGATGCTCCAAAGCGTCACAAGCGCAGATCTATTGCTCTTTGTGGGGACGAGGCGGGTCGTCGCTTCGATGCTACGACTGCCGGGGGGAATGGGTTCAAGGTGGAAAATGGCGTTTGCGGCCGCCGGGCACTATCGCATGGCAATTCGGTTCTGGTGTGTGGTTGGAGACGGCAAACGGATGCCAGACGGCGTAGGCCCGATTAACTCATGCTCCCTCCCGACCGTTCGGGGGATTGCAAACGGAGGCTTGCAGTGGTGTAGCCGTACGCACAGCAATGCTTACATGTTCGCGCGTACGGCCAATAGGACGCGCTGCGGGCTCTGCGAAAGAAAATTGGGCTAGGATGATTGGGAGCAGTCCACTTGAGCCGGGGAAGATGAGCCGGCGGAAGCTGCCAAGGCCATTTAGAGACGGCGCAGGCAGAGGGCTGATCTTGTCCGCATCCAGACTTGGAGTCTGCGACCGGGGAGAAGATTCGCAGTGGGTCGACAGGTCTGATGCTGCAGGTCCTGGCTCGCGTCCGCGCGTGTGCATGTGCTCTGCGGGTCTCGATGCACTGTTGTGCTTGGACCGCAATAGGCACGGGGGTTGCAGCTTGCTGAATCGCGATGCTGTGGTATCGCCCAAGGCCGTCCTGGACGTCCTGCCGGCTGGATCAGTTTAGCTCTTAGCGTCGTCGACAGCCGTGGGCAGACAGATCAGGTGAATGCATGCAGTCAGTGCGTGGACGGCACCTCAACATGGACGACCGGGCACGGGAGAATTGCCGGGGACAGGCCTCGCTCGCTCGCCAGCACGGCCTCGCCGTCGCGACCAAGGATGCTTGCGGGCTACAGTCGAGGTTGGGAGCAAGCCGCATCCCACATGCACCAACGCTCCGTTAGCCCTGGCCCACCCCCCTGCAACGTCTGACAGAAGGCCCCTGTCCTGTTCACACGAAGCTTTTCTCGAGTAGGCGGGCGGTAGGATCCTCCATCGGGATGTGATAATAACAGGACCATCCGTCCACTGTGGAGAAGGACGATGCTGCGTCGTTCCACTGCATCTCCGTCACCGTCCTCTAACCCTCTGCTGGCAGCGCGCCTGCTTTCTTTTTGGTCGCTCTTTCCCTCGCTTGGGCCGCGCCTACCTCACGAACCGTTGGAAGGAACCCCACGCTCCCCTGCAGAGGCACGCACGACCCTTGCACGCCGCTAGGTCCATCCTGCTCTGCAATTGCCATTACAAGACGGCCGTCCTTCCCCAGCTGCAGCCCCTCGTTCAAGTTAGCTCTAGAGCCTTCCCTCTCAAACACTCGCATCCGTCCACGAGAGACAGACGGCGTCTGAGCTTCGACCTTGCAACCATCTCTGTGTGACGGCAACGGCGCCCGTCCCAGCTTTTGCCAGGCTCCGCGAACCCAGTCGTCTGTTTCACGACACACACGACGACGACAGGCCAATTCGTCGGCCGCGAACCCCCACCGTCTAATTGCATCCACGGCGCCATCTGTCACCTGCTCCGCCATCTGCGAGCATTCACGTCACTGTGCGCTAGCCATTGTCACGTCGGGTACGTCAGGCTCCATTTGCCGCGTTCCTCTCCGTCTCCAATCTAGCCTGAACGTTAACACGCAAATAGCACGAGCAAAGCCCTCGACATAGACGCTCAGATACTGCATCACACAGCAACCTTAATCCCGTGCCACTGACCCATCTATCCTGCATTTCTGTCAACCTGCCTGGGCAACTACCCGATGCTTGGGACGTGTACTAGCCGAAGTGCAACGTCCAGCTAGACGACTACAAGGAGCATCTCACTTCAACGTCCTGTTCGCCTCTCATACTTTCAATGGATACCGACATGGCCTCATCCGTTCCTGAGCAAGAAGAGATGGATAAGCGATCGAGCGCACTAGTCGCGCCACTGAACATCCAAAAGTCACCGTCGACGTCACGCTCGCGTGTGGGCCGGGGCGTTTTCGGTCACAGCAGGCAGTCGTCATCACGAGGAACTCTATCGAGCCGGTCACAATCGCAGATATCGCCTCCTCTAACACCCAAGACCTCCAGTGAGGCCGTGGCTCAGCAGCAGCAGCAGCATCCTCAACCCGTCTTCCACAACTACCTCCGCGCATTTTATCACTATAGCCCGAGCTCAACAGTATCTTCGTCGACCGACGAATCGTCCATCACCGTCGCCATCAACCAAGGCGACGTCATCCTTGTCCACTCTGTTCACCCTAATGGTTGGGCTGATGGTACGCTCTTAGCGTCAGGGGCCCGCGGGTGGCTGCCTACCAACTACTGCGAACCTTACGACAACCCAATAATCCGGAATCTCTTGACCGCGTTGACATATCTATGGGACTTGGTGCGCGATGGAGAGAATGGCGATCTCGGTGCATTCTCGAGGCAAGACTACGTAAAGGGCATGATCGTTGGTGTGCGCCTGTTCCTTGTAAGTCAAGTTTGGTAACGTTGTAGACGAAGTGTGTGTCTAGCTTATTTACTAACTTCAAACAGGAAAGGACAGAGTGCTTACAGAAAGATTCACGCCTCATCCTTACCCACGTAAGCTTACGGCGCATGCGGAAAGCTCTCTTGGGAGATTTGTCCACACTAGTCAAGACAGCCAAGACCTTGCAAGAGGCCCTGCAATCGAACGAGCTTCAGGTTCCCGTGTTTGAGCACATGGACGAGCTTGTTTTCAAATCTTTCAAGTTGGTAACCCGGGCCATCCGGTTTCTCGATATTTGGACGACGGACGCAGTGGCGCTGTCGCTTTTCGAGCTTGGCGACGCCAGTGGTCATCGACCACTCACCCCACCGTCCGACTCAGTCGACGCTGCTGTGGAACCACCAACAACATCAGCTCCTTCCCTAGAGGACAGACTCTCAGCGAGCAGCTGCGACTCTCCAGTCACGCAAAGTACACCGTCGGCGCACGACGACTGGTACAACGCAACCGCTCAGTCCCTACGAAACCTGAACCGCCTATCAGTCGCCTTTTCTTTGCCCTCAGAGCCAGATTCTCTTCAATCACCGTTACTGCCTTCACGCTCCTCAGTCCAGTCGAAACGTATCTCCGTGACGCATCGATTGTCGTACACTGGTAAATCAGCAAGCGCACAGAAAGGGAATCTAGCTACCGAGAAGCTGAACGCCGCGCACGACGCTTTTTTGGGTTACATTGGTTCTTTTATTGGGTTGCATTTGCAATCACGGTCTTCAGAAGAGCTCGCTCAAATTACCCAACACTCTGTTGTTGCGTGTCGCCAACTCCTCAAAGTGGTCGAGGAAGTATGGGAACGAGACTCGCGAAGATCCGAACAACTGGAAGAAGCACGAGATACCATGTACACCCGCCTGACCGACTTAGTGCAAGCGACCAAGGATATGTTCGTCAATGCCGACACTGATGTTGAAGAGGTGGTAGCGCCCGAGGCGGGGAAGCAGATCGTCGCTGCTGCCACAAGCTGTGTTCGTTCTGCTGGTGACTGTGTTACCAAGGCTAGAGTTGTGATTGAGAGGATTGGGGATTTCGAATTTGAAGTCGAGCCTGCCGGATTAGGGCTGTTGGAGACCATGTTCAACGATTCCGATCCAGAAAACCAACAGTCGACCGCCAGGGCCGCCTCGCCGAAGCCTACGGAAACCGTTCTTGAGACAAACAAACCATTACCCGCTACGCCAGTCGAGGAGTGTGAGCAGCCCCCACCACTAGTCATCTCAGAATCGAAGCCACTCCCCGAGGTACCGCAACCGTCACCTCTCGAAATCAACAGGCTCAGCCTTCAACCATCATCCCAGCACGTAATCGCCGAAAGCCCGACTGCAGTGTCGTTCAGGTCGTCTCGATCATCGTTGCCTCCGCTCAAAGCGGTACCTACTCCGTCACTACCTCTGCCCCACACATCTGACTCGGTCGAGAGTCCTATGAGTACAACCCAGGAAAGTTTTGCCGGTTCCACCAAAACTGATAGCGTCTACGTTTCCGTGAACGATGGAAGTAGCACTTATTTCAGTGCTCAGGGCGATTCTGCAAGCATCCTTTCGCATACATCCACACGTGCTACTACCCCAGATCATTCACCTACGAAGAAGGAGAGTTGCCAAACCTTGATCAGCAGCTTTGGCAGTTCTTCTGAGCTTCGATCGTTAGCAAGCGAGGATGTTGCTGCTGGTGAGGAGCATTTGTTGGAGACCACCTACGCGCATGAATTGATCTACAACAAAGAAGGTCAAATTTCCGGCGGTTCCCTTCCGGCACTCGTAGAGCAGCTGACCACTTTCGAGTCTACTCCAGACGTCGTCTTCGTCAACGCCTTCTACCTCACTTTCCGCCTCTTTACCACGCCGCTCGATTTGGCGCAATGTCTCATTGACCGTTTTGACTATATTGGCAGTAGTCAGACTGTCGGTGTTCCGGTCCGTCTCCGCGTCTACAACGTTTTCAAGGGTTGGCTAGAAAGCCATTGGTGTGGTGAGAGTGACTCTGCTGCTTTGGGCGTGATCCTCGCGTTCGCTACTGGAAAGCTCCGGGCGGCCATGCCTGCTGCTGGCAAAAGACTTGCCGAGCTTACTTCCAAGGTGACAGAAGTAAGAGCCGGAGCTCTTGTACCGCGTTTGGTGTCTTCGATCAGCAAGACGGGTGCATCAAACCCAGCCTTTACCCTTGCTGACAGCAACGTTCCGTCGCCAGTTGTGACTAAAAGCCAGCTCAACGCCTTACGAAGTAGTAAAGAGGGCAGGACGCAATGCAGTATTCTGGACTTCGATCCTCTAGAGCTTGCCAGACAGGTTACTATCATCGAGTCTAGGCTCTTCTGTGCCATTCAGCCCGAAGAGCTTCTTGCCCTGGAATGGACGAAGAAGAAGGATTCAAAGGCTTGTAACGTCAAAGCGATGTCAACTCTCTCCACTGACCTGGCGAACTTGGTCGCAGACACAATCTTGCAGCTCGAGGATGCAAAGAAACGCGCACTCGTTATCAAACAATGGGTCAAGGTTGCGGCGAAGTGCCTGGAGCTCAACAACTATGACTCTCTAATGGCCATCATCTGCTCGCTCAACTCTTCGATGGTCATGCGTCTCAAGCGTACTTGGGAGCTTGTATCCGCAAAGACAAAGGCTCGCCTGGACGAACTCAAGGCGATCACCGACGTAGGACGCAACTATGCTGTGCTCCGACAGCGTCTGCAGAACCACATCGCACCATGCATTCCGTTTGTCGGCATCTACCTTACCGATCTCACGTTTATTGATGTCGGAAATGGCACCACACGACAGCTTCCTGGTGACTCTGGTTCCAATAGCGTCTCTGTCATCAACTTCGATAAACACATGAAGACAGCCAAAATCATTGGTCAGCTTCAATCGTTCCAAGTTCCATATCGACTAGCTGCAATCCCAGAGATGCAAGACTGGATGGAGAGTCAGATCCAGCGAATGCACGCAAGCGATCAGGCCAACGTCCAAAGCTACTACCGTCGATCGCTGCTTCTCGAACCGCGGGAAGCTCAGCACTCTGTCAGGGGCTCACCGTCCATCGACAACAGTGCACAAAGCACCTTTTCGGCAGAAAGCCGAACCAATTCGAAAGACAAATTCGAGTTTCTCAACTTCAATTTCTCCACCGCGAACCTGAAGGGTCCATAGACATGTATACTACGCTCTATTGCGCCTTTCTTTACGCATCTGAATGGCGCCTGCCCCGACATACCCTAATGTTTGCGTTTCCACCGCATCTATTCTTGTCCTTTATGTCACGGACACTTACGATACCAACGCCGGAGTCCCTTTTGTTAGTTCTATACCACTTCAGCGATTTCTTTTCCGGGAGGCACATTTATATTTTGCAACAGCGGCTTACAGATATCTGCGCAACATTTGATACTTTTTGCATAGCCACTGGGGCTTTTGAAAGCCTGCATGAGTCGGGTCTTTGGCGTTAGGAAGAGGAAAGAAGTCGCTGTCACGGCAAATGGTGTGTTGCTGCGATCGAGCAGTAAAAGGTGTTAGAAGAATGAGTGTTGGAAGACAAAGAGTGTTCTTTGTACCCATAGAACCATGTACGGAGTGGTCCATCGGATTGGCAGCTCTCCTCTGAATGAAAGAAATCTTCAAGCCAAATATCGTCCAAGCATATCGTGACTGCTAGTGTCTTTAACTTTCGTGCATTCACACTGTATATTCGCAAGTGTGGGTATCGTCAAGAAGGTTTCCAAGTCTGCTATAGTCCTCTACCAGTAGCAACGAAGGTCACGGCATTATGCAACCGAGCGCTTCTGGATTAGTGTGCTGTCACAAAGGGTTGTGCCTGCCTCTGGGGTGGGATTTCCAGGTGGGGTAAAAGCTAGCGATCGCAGCCCGCGCATTCAACCCCTCCATGGTATTTCTAAGCCATCATCCCCTCGCACAACTAACCTCTCATCCGCCAAAGCTCTATACTCGCCGGTATACACATTTTTGCACGCCCACAATGACAACACAAGAGCTCCTAGTGGACGTACGCTCTCCCGGCGAGTTCTCCACCGGCTACCTCACCTCCGACGTCGCACCCACCGTAAACATCGAGTACCAAATCATCGATCAATTACCCGAAGTATACGCTGCGAAAGGAATAAATGTAGGAAAGGACGACGCAATCACGCTCTACTGCCGCAGTGGGAGACGCTCAAATATTGCTTTGGGGAGGTTGAAGGAGCTTGGGTTTAAGAGGGTGAGGGACATCGGAGGATTTGAAGAGGCGAGGAAGATTTTAGACCGTGAGCAGGTACAAAGACAGTTGGATGCTGAGTTGGAGAAGACGGTGAAGCAGTCAGCCAAAGAGGTAGGGAAAGAGGATGATCCCAAGAAGCATGTTAGGGTTAAGAGCTTCGGTGCGTTGGTAGATGGGCTGAAAGCACTTGAGCATTGAGAAGCGCAATGCATAATGAAGAGCTGGTCAGAACGCGGACATCTAAGAAGCATGCCATCACGCCAATATTCACGACTGAGCCTCCAATCGACCATTACACGAAACGATGACACGGAAACGAGTGGCATAGGAACGCGAATGTCGGCATATGAATCTGATTGATTTGAAATGGTACACAGGTAAATAATTACTCCCTAGAACGAGTGTAAACGTTGGATTCCCCCATATCCCAGATTCTTGCGTCGTCCATAGTACTCCTGCTAATTGGTCATGTAGTTTTACAATGATCACGTCTCCACACCTCCCCTGAAGACCTACACGTTACTTTGGAAAGAGAAACCCTTAATGCTGTCCTTGAGCCTGGTTGTCACGTCGGTTCCACTGGGCCTCTCCATCGGCATGGTCTTGCTGACCCTTACCTTGTCCATGTCCACCCTGAGGAGCGTCGGCTGGCGTCACCACCCCAGAGACGCCAGGCGTGATCTCACTAGCAACTGAGGACGTGGCATATGAGGCGACAGCAGTGCTCAGAGACGAGACAACTCCAGTGCTCACACCCGAATCTACAGCAGCCCCTGAAGTCATGGTTCCGGTGGGTATACCGGTACCAGAAGGCATAGTACCATTAGGAGCACCACCGAGGCCGCCACTCATGCCATCAGAATTTCCATTCTCGATACCTCCTTCTTCAGTCCAGTATGTTACTGGGGTGATATTGTAGGAGTTGCTCGAGTCCATACCGAACGCCAACCAGCCGAATAGACCCTCAGAGATGTCGTCGCTGAGCATGATATACTCTACGAATGGATCGACATCCTCGGCTTCTTTAGCGAGGATGGAGTCACCCGAGTTCGAAGTGACTTCCTGTTCGTTGCTGGCATAGGGTTCTACCGTATCGGCGAGTGTGATGAAATCCTGGTCGAAGAACATCTGTCCTACATGTGTGACGTGGCCGCCTGAGAGGGTCGCGTTGGCGTTTACGGTTGTATTGAGTCTGGACATGATGTGAACATGCGTCTACAACACACTCGTTAGTTGGTGTTCATACATTCAAGAACAAAACTGCAAGGAAAAGCGAGGACCTATAGCGCGGCCGATATAATGACCTAAAACATAACAACACCATTTTCGTCGCTCTGCTGGATGCCACGCAATGCTGTGTTCTGCAAGTTCGACTCATCTCCCTCACCACCTCCGTTACCTTGAGCTACAACACCGAAATACACACCTGTGGCGTCGCAGTGCCACATTTCGAGGTAAGCCTAGGGAACAGGCTCACATGTGTTCACTTCGATGATCTGGATGTCTAACGTCATAGGAATGCCCTCTTGATCTTCGATAACGTCTTCTCATACAAGCTCGCCTCAGATCCAGTAAGGCCCTTGTGTAACTTCAGGTGTAAGGACTCAGGAATTGTTTCCCGCAAAGAGAGTAGCGGGATCAGTGTTGATAGTAACACCAGTCATGTTCGACTTGTGATCGGTGGCGAGCAAAGTATCAAGGTTACGGATACGTAGGCATGGCTTCTCTGCTCAATATATCCGCGTTCAGTCTACAGCGTATTCTTTTAGCAAAAACATACCTTGGGCAATGGCCCGCTTAGCTCGAAGCTTGTCCACCATGGTGCTGCGACAAGCATGCATAGCGTTGTCGTTACCACGTGCCTTCAGCGTATCGGTGCAGTGTGCAAGAGACCGCTTGTTGTTTGCCAAGTAGGCTCTTCGTTCAGCAGCGTCTTGCGCATGCTGCGCAGCGCTTTCGTCTGGGTGGGCGAGTGAACTCTGAGCCAGCAGGGCGATACCGAGAAGAGCGGTAAACTTGATGACAGGCAGTTGCTTAGTGAATTGAGTTAGAGAAGGAAAGCGATGATGATGGAGAATTGGACTGGTATCAACCACAGAATTTATATCTGCAGCGCCTTGGCCTCTCCTGGGTTTCTGGATCCCGATGTCGACAGGGGAGACGAAACAGACACACGGCGTTCGCCCTGCTATCCTTGACGCATACCAATGTCCTGAATGTTTCCCATCGACCTGTACGAGACGTCACAAGCACACGCAAGACAAACTACTCTTTCGTAGCTTCAGCCGGGCTTGGCGGCCTGGTGGTTTGGAAGCATGTACGCTTAGACCCATAGATTCATATAATTTTTACATGGTGCTGTGTATACCTATTGCTACAACACGAAGTGCGCGGGCACATGCCCAAGTATATTCGCTACAATCACAACTCTTGACACCACGCAACTCAAGGCAAGCCAGATCCAATAGAAGAGGGTCGAGGATTGGGAGGTTCCACCGAAGAAGACGCGTAGACATGTCTTGGCAAACGCTTCCAGCACCCAGCTCTACTACATTTAGGGTCAAGCGCACTTTGGGAGAGCCGCATACCCAGCGTGAAACTCCAAAGTGACCAATGAGGTGTTTGTTGTTTATGCAATGGACAGTTCTTGTTCAAGGCAAATCCTGGGTACGAGGCTTGACGGTCAGTGCTTGCGTGGGTGTGCTAGGAGGCTTGTGCCTGAGAAAGAGGCCCAGGGCAAGGGCTGAGCATCTCGAGTTGGTGCTTAATGTAGTAGTTTGGGGCTAGGAGTGTACAGGTTGGGAAGGAAAGGTGGATTTGCCGTTTAGGATTGCCGAGAATTATGAGTGTGATCCTCAAGCCTATTTGCTACTTCGATAGATCTGTAGTACTTATCTCACTATCTCGTATCATGTACCGATTACAGAACTGCCATGTTGAAGTCTTGCTGAAACTTGAAAGAATTTTCTTGTTCGACCTTGCCGTATCCTTTCTCTGTACCGCTGAACATGATACGACCACCATGTAAACTCGCTCTGCATCAGTCGAGATGCAGCTCACCTTCGCGGTCGACATAGGGATAGTACTTCTGCGTCTCGGTCCATAGTGTCTACAGAAGTGGAAGTATGTAATTAGTGTATGTCTCGCATGCATTTCGTGCAGTCACAACTTACCTCTTCGTCCATTTGGCTAGCATCTAAGCCTGCAATGATGTCCCTAATGTCTTGTTAGCTTCATCCTTCAGATCGCTGACTCGGCTCACTTGTCTTCAGCTAAAACCTCGAAGCCCGGTACGCAGTCAATGAACGCATATATGACGTAGCTTCCGATGAACGACCACGAGAATCTGACAAGGGCTTCAACAACCTGAATACCAAACTGCCGTACATTGCCATCGAAGAACACCCCACTAGCAATTTCCGTGACTCCGTCGTAACCAGCGATCTCTTTCCGCGCAAAGCAGCCGGTGGAAATTGTTGCTAGAATACCACCGAGGCAGTGTGTTGCGAAGGTGTCGCCATGGTCAACCCATCTCCAGCGCCGAGCGAAGTCGCTAAATTTGATACGAAGCGCTTGACGACAGGATAAAGCACCAAGTATTCCGAAGAAGAAGGCTGTTGGTAGGTCGATGAAGCCCGCAGAAGGCGTAATCATAATGAGCCCAGAGATGGCGCCCATGAAGCATGAGTCTAGACTCCAGCGTCCCACTTCTGCGTAGGTATAAATCATCCAAGTGAGCGCTCCACTTGCAGCACAGAGGTTCGTGACGCACAACGCCATTACGGACTTGAAGTTGAACGCCAGAGTCGTCCCAGCGTCAAAAGCAAGCCACGAGCCCCAAATGCTTACGAGTGCGAGAAGTTGGCAGAGCGAGTTGACAGGACGATGGATAACCAAATGGGAGGGCGTTCGGGTCGACGACTTGCGTGAGCGGAACAAAGGGTATGAGAGATACACAGACAAGGCCGTCGCTGTTGCTCCAGAATTGATATGCACTGGCGTGCCGCCTGCGAAGTCTACTACGCCTAAGTCCATGAGGAAGCCACCACCCCATACCATGTGAGCTAAGGGGTTGTAGACGAAGGTAGACCAGAGCTATCGTTGGTCAGCCGACTTCATAGTCATATCGCAATTTAGTTGTGTAAACTCACAAATATGAATGGTATTAATGGCAGTATTCTCCCCCTCTCACACGCCCCACCCACTGCAATGGCCGACACCGTAGCCTGAAAGACCAATTGGAAGAAGCTGAACAACACTGCAGGGATTGTTCCAACAGGTTCTGCCAAGACGTTTCTGTGAAACCATTGGACTGAGCAGACGATTACCGACAAGATGGCTGGCATAATGGCTGCCAGGGAGTTGGACCGTGTCGTATAACCCGAATATGCTATACCTACAGCTGGAATGATACCCCAGCCTCGACAAACTCAGCCGATGTAGTGGACGGTTGTGGAAGATGTACGTACAAAAGACAGAACAGACAAGCACAAAGAGTGTATCAGTTCGGTCGCAAGCTTCCCAGGCCTGCAACACCTCCGTGGGTAACCCCATGGTCAAGCCTGGTCATACAAAGCTGGCTCCTAAATTCGATCAGATAGCTCTATGATGATGCATATGAACATACAAGTGAACCTTGGAAGGTGATGAGCCCGTAAGGTGGAAGAGACTGGCACGGGTTTAAGCAGCCCACAGGAGAAAGCAAGCCTCCTCGGATGAACGCATCCCGCTCCCGGTGTCCGCTTTCTATTTCGACGCACCTAGCATTGCGGTACTTGATAGGTACCAAGGCAAGATGCCATTGGCCTGACCGAAGGTTGGCGTCGGTTGCAAGGCAGCGATAAGATAAGAAAACGTCTCCAAGGTCAATGACAGGAAGGCCTGGTGAGAGGTGCATTAGCCGATGCTCAGACTAGCATTGATGCATGGTGCTCGTGACTTTGTGTTTTGCTTTTGCAACGCGCCACATCCAGATATGGGATCCTAACAATTCGATGGAGGACAAGAGAAGTCGATGAAGCGTCACGAAGGTCTCGACCACTGCACAGCGGATCCATCTCCACATCCGGTCGCACTAACGTCATTTTGAGCCTGCACGAAGGCACAACTCCAACCACGGATTGCGAACGCTATCCCCGACCAACCTACTTGAAATGTCTGATAGCGAAGGAAACGATGTCTTTGGGGTCGGCCAGGATTTTGTTCCTCCCGCGCCCATTAAGCCTGCTGGCGATTCTGAGATAGATTTTGACGGTCTGCTGTCACCCCCACTCAAGCTCCATGAGGATCTGAAGAACGGTTGCGGCGGGCAGCTATGGCCGGCCGGTATGGTTCTGAGCAAATATATGCTGCAGAAGCATCGAGATGACGTCGCGGGCAAACAGATAGTCGAGCTCGGCGCTGGAGGAGGGCTTGTCGGGTTGGCGATTGCGATAGGTTGCAAGGTCGACACTACGCTGCATATCACGGACCAAGAACCTATGTTCGAACTCATGAAGCGCAATATCGTACTAAATGATTTGAAGTCTCGTGTCAGCGCATCGATATACGATTGGGGTCAACCAACGCCCTCACACCTACCAACACACCCAGATATCATCCTAGCAGCGGACTGCGTATATTTCGAACCAGCATTTCCGTTACTGCAACAGACACTAAAGGATCTAATCGGAGAGAGGACCGTGTGCTATTTCTGCTTCAAGAGGAGGAGACGAGCGGATCTGACATTCATGAAGACGGCGCGGAAGATGTTTGACGTGCAAGAGGTGGACGACGATCCGGATAAAGAGGTATATTCAAGGGAGAAGCTGTTTCTGTAAGTGCAGACGAACCGACCATGATCCGAGGCTGATATATGTAGGTATCGCATCACTAAGAAGACTACCTGATTGAAGAGTTCAGGTGGTGTTACGCTAGCATCTGAGTAAATGACTGAATGCGAAAAACTCCTAGAGGGTGCATCCATGGGCCAGGTGTCTCAAAGCTAGGTAGGCTCAGTTCGCAGCTGAGCCCCAAATGTAATCTTCTTTCAATTCATCGAGCATCCTGTCCAAATTGTTCGCTCCTGAAAAGGACACGATCCAGTAATCGCGAGCCCAGGCACAAATGTCCCTTCTTTATTGTCATCTAAGACGGACAAGCTTCGCTAGCTCATCTTCCGCATACAAGTCACACTTATCTCTTCGAGCGCAAGTCGTTGCTTCTCCAGTCCATGCGCCAGTCCTGTACACCTGCACCGAGCTTGCCCAACCGAGGCCAATTCACTACTCGGCTCGACTACGGTTACCTTCGGTTTTTGACCGAAAGTTCCACGAGCTCTGGCGTTACTCGGTATCGTCCTCGCCTGGCCTCCTCGAACAACCTCTCGCCCAGGTTTTCCTTTCACGATGAAGTTCATCCATTATTTCAGCAAAATCAGAGGCTGAACTTGAGCCCCGCAGAATAGAGGATCTTGAGACCTTCTCTAATAATTGCTACGCGACTTCTATGTATCAGAACTGCCTCTTGACCTTCCACAATCACGTCCTCCATGGCAGCTTGAAGTTTCTCCCTGAGAGGCAGAAGATCTATTCTAACCAGTCGACAATTGAGGTAATCACTTGCGCGCTTGATATGTCTTTTGAAGTTCTCAACAGCATCTTGCCGAAAACGTTGAGGCTCACGATTGAAGAGATTGATAAGAGAGACACGGAACGTGATGCCATGAGATGTTTCAGCGTATTACCACGGTGTCGCAGATATGATCCGCTGATCAAGATACATGGCGGCCACATCTACGACCTGTGTTCCGTTGCACTCTATCGATCTCAAGACGACTAGAGGAGGCTATTACAGTAAGGACTGCCATCGCACTTCGTCGTAAAGTTGCTCGTGTCGTCTGGGATTATCGCAAAAGCAGACGGATGATGACCACGTAAGTTATTGTTCAAAACTACGTGCGACGGAATCTCACCAACAGATTCCAGAGGAAACAACAATCATGATGAGCTTCTTGATGGACCGACTGACGCATCAGCTGACCTAGGCCATGCTTGGGAGCAGTATGCTTTCGGTGGTAGCACCTGGACCATTGGCTACCCGGGTCATATCACAACTTACTACGAGCGCCTTTGGGTAGATGGAGTGGCCGCCCACATGAACACACGCATGTCATTATACCGCGTTGGTGAATACACGCGTTCTTCGTACAGTCGACATAGACAAACTTCAGTACATCCTACCACGAGAGACTATTGCGACTGCCGACTGAGGTTAAAAGTGGATGTGCGTTCCGAAAGCACTCGTCAAATTCGAGCTTGGATTGGCACATGTACATACATTGTGTGAAGTTGCAGCAAGCCTGTACAATGACTTTGTAGGTGCCTCTCCTGTTATGGGACAGTCTGAGGCCTGCTTCAGAATGTCCAAAGACTGGCAAGCACTTGGAAGATCTTAGAACATCTGGCCAGGGTCGCAATCCATGTCAAAGAGCATGTAGCTTACTTGTAGAGCGATGTTGTGAAGAGTTGTAAGAATCTGGTATCAATAGAGGTTACGCTAAGCGAACATGAGAGTTTTGTCGAGACAAGCCTGCATCCAATCGTCTACCTAAACTTGAGTTTTCGAATTGGGTGTTGTGTCCTCGCATGCCGCGTCGCGCGATTGACACACGCGTACTGGAGTATTGTCCGGCGTAACACTCAGTCTGACAAGCTATTTCAACTCATACAAATAAACGCTTGGCCAAAAATTCTTGAAACTGCATGATGCGACCGTCTGATTTGGTCATCTCATGTTCAATCGTCGTCGCAGCTCAAACGCTCTCCTTGGTCTTAGGTTGGCCCGCCTCGTGCCGATTCTCGAAGAACTTGGCCGTAATCCCGATGAGTGCAATAACGGTAGAAACAGCTAGGAAGTTGATTACCATGTTGCCCTTCTCCCATTCCTCTTCCATTTTGACGCCACTTCTGGGCAGCTTTCTCCGCCTGGCCCATATATGATCATTCACGTTGTCGTGCGTTTCTTTATGCCTTATGTTGTCGAAGTGGGGAACTCGATTGCCTTGCTTCTGCTGTCCTGGACCAAACCCGCCCCATCCGCCGTAGGAGTCGTGGCCGACATCCTTGGCTGCTTCAGCTCCTTCCTGTGCATTTGAATAAGCGTATTCGGCTCGCTTCGCACCGTGGCGTCCATAGCCGCCAGCTTTGTAGAACGAGGGCGGCGGGCCTCGGAAGGTACTGCGCTTCTTGTTCAAACCACTAGCCGGTCTTGAGCCATACGTAGCGGAACTGTAACTCCCTTGCGGGTATTCGCTCCCGCTCTGTCCCCATCGCGACTGCCGTTGCGAGTGCTCTAGTTGAGCATCGTATTGTGCGCGTTTCTCTGGAACGGAGAGTATGTGGTAGGCTTCGCTTATAGCGACGAAACGTGTCGAGGCTTCGGGGTCGTTGCGGTTGTGGTCCGGATGGTTTTTCTTGGAGAGCGTGTAGAATTGGCGCTTGATCTCAGACGCAGAGGCTGTCGAGGTCAGGTGCAAGGTCTCGTAGTGATTGACGAGCGCATCGGCGTATCGTGGAGCTGTAGCATGCAAGTGTGAGGCCTGAATGCGCCGTGGAGGAGCGGGTATCGCGCGACGGAGACATGAGCGACAGACATATGGCGATGACAGGCTCGGTAGACGCGGGGCCGAGGATGCAGCGATACATCGCAGGAGACTAGGTGGGCGGGGTGGCATTGCCCATTACCAGTATGCGGGGGTGTAGGTGCCCATGCGTGCAGAAAAGATGGGTTTGAGTGAATGTTCGGCGCGCATCGAGGACGTCATCGCCAAGCTGCCGAGGCTAAGACAAGCATGGCGTAGCTGTGGCTAACAGACCGAATCCGTGGGCGACAACCCACCGGCGTCTGTTAGCGGGGCGGTTCGAGAGGCTCGTAAATTTCCAGACTGTCCACGAGACGACCACCAGTCGACTCTCTCCACGGTCAACATGGCCGCCAAGGTAGCCGACGACGTCGCCAACTTGAAGTGTAGGGACTTCGGCTGCCTCTTCGCGCGCCAGGTAGCCGCTAACAGCATACAGTGGACGACACCAATAGCAAGTCACCCAACGGCGCAGCACAGAGCGGCGACAAGCCCACAGGCGACGCGGATCACGAGGACTCGGACGACGACAACGAGGCCGACGATGGCGCACCAGAAGGTGGCGAGAGTGCTGCGAAAAAGAAGAAGAAGAGAAAACCCAGAAAAAAGAAGAAGGCCGGCGCAGCAGGCGGCACGGGAGGACCCAAGGTGCAGACATCGCCGCCACGAGTCCGCATCGACGAGCTGTTCCCAAACGACTCGTATCCCGAGGGCGAAATCCAAGAATACGTCAACGAGAACGCATACCGGACCACGTCCGAGGAGAAGCGCCACCTCGACCGCATGAACAACGACTTCCTCACCGAATACCGCAAAGGCTCCGAGATCCACCGTCAAGTCCGGCAATGGGCTCAGAACTGGATCAAGCCCGGAATGTCGCTCACTGAAATTGCCGAGGGCATCGAGGACTCTGTTCGCGCCTTGACAGGACATCAAGGTCTGGAGGATGGTGATGCGCAAATAGCGGGCATGGGCTTTCCCACTGGTCTGAGCATAAACCACTGTGCCGCACATTATACGCCTAATGCGGGCAACAAGATGGTCGTCAACTACGAGGACGTGATGAAGGTCGATTTTGGTGTACACATCAACGGTCGTATTGTCGACAGCGCCTTTACTCTGACCTTCGATCCTGTATACGACAATTTGATCAACGCTTGCAAGGCCGCTACAAACGCCGGTATCAAGGAGGCTGGTATCGACGTCCGCATGAGCGACATTGGCGCTGCAATCCAGGAAGTCATGGAGAGCTACGAGGTGGAGATCAAGGGGCAGATGCTGCCCGTCAAGTGCATACGGAACTTGAACGGACACTCTATCGGCCACTACACCATCCATGGCGGCAAGACCGTACCCATCGTCAAGGGTGGCGATCAAACGAAGATGGAAGAGGGCGAGACATTCGCCATCGAAACGTTCGGTAGTACAGGAAAGGGTTATGTTCGAGATGACGTATGTCGCCTTACCTGCCAGCAAGCCGAGCATCTGACTAACAATTGCTCTAGATGGAAACATCACATTACGCAAAGAAAGCCGACGCACCCAAAGTCGCCCTCCGCGTATCTTCGGCAAAGACGCTCCTCAACTCCATCACCAAGAATTTTGGCACCCTGCCTTTCTGCAGGCGCTATCTTGACCGCATGGGCCATGACAAGTACCTTCTGGGCTTGAACAACCTGGTTAGCGCGGGTATCGTCGAGGCTTACCCCCCACTGTGCGATATCAAGGGCAGTTACACGGCGCAGAGCGAACACGTAAGTGGACAAGCTCATCGGTCAGTCTTTGCAAGGGCATTTGCTAACCTGCCATAGACATTCGTACTTCGTCCCAACTGCAAGGAGATTCTTAGTCGCGGTGACGACTACTAGACTCGAATGCCAGTTTGTCTTTGTAACATGAGCACTTTGCTTCTTGCTCATCGAGCAACGACTTTAGGTTCAGGTTTGAGCCTAGCATACATGGAAAATAACAAAGTGAACAAACAGCATACTCTATTCATCGCTCGTCATTCGTCCATCCTTGCAATTGCCTGTTGTTGATGATTGGCGTATAAGACCCGGTGCATGCACGACAGGGGTAGTCGTGCTGCCATGTGTGAGTTCCCACGCCCCTGGCAAAACTTGTAGCAAATAGCATTAGACATGAGTATAAGTTGATCATCTTCACCGCGAGAACATGTGTTGGGGTCTAGAGTTGCAAATATCGCATTGAGTCAAGTCGTCGTATGCGTCAAACAACCATACTACGCTCGCTCCTGAGCACTAGATTGTTCTGATACCGCTTCGCGAGAACCAAAGGAATCTAAAGCCATCTTTCTCTTCTCATTCTCCACGAGTGTTCTTTTTGAGGTGCTTAGCCCTCGAAGGTAAAGCTGGTGCCGAGCTTGTGACCGGCCTCGTTCAGCTTCTGGGTATCGAAAGAGCCACCAATACCGAAGGTCAAACCGCTATTGACCTTGGTGTTGTAGGCGAGGGAAGCAATGCCGAGGTTGTTGATCTTGGCCTGTATGGGATTAGTAAAACGCCCTCGTGCGTGCATGTCAGGCACCATCATACCTTGGCGAAAGACGCAGGGTCAAGCTTGTACTTGGCAGCAAGCTCAAGGCCGACGTTGTTACCAGACTTTGAGTCCCAGACGGCGCGAGCACCGGCCTCGACAGCGGGGTTGACGCGCTGGTAGTAAGAGGCAGTGAAGACGCTCAGGGAGTTGGTGGCAGTGACGGCAGCGTTGTAGAGAGGGGTGGTGTATCCGACAGCGGCGGAGTACTTGGTGATGGCAGCCTTCTGCACGTCGTAACCAACCTCACCACCAACGACCATGCCCTCGTGGCTGACGACAGCGTCAGCAGTGGTGCCAATGGCGCCAGCGGCCGAGTAGTCGACGAAAGCACGGCCGTGGAAGGCGGGCTGCTTGAAGTGCAGGTTGACCTTCTGGCCCTTGTTGCCGGCAGCGGGGCTGAAGTTGGACAGGACCTCAGTCTTCAGGCCACTGGCGAAGGTGTCATTGAGCTCAACCTTGGTAGCCAGCATGTTGGCAGTGTTCCATGACTGGGTGATGCTGATGCCTGCGTTGTCGGTTGTCAGCAGGTTGATCCCGTAGCCGCTTGCAGAAGCGCCCCTCTTGCCCGGGGGCTGCTTCATGTAGAATATATAAGATTGAAAGCTGGAAGATGTATGAATGGGGATAACGAGGCTCGTGGAGCGGGGGAGAAATGGATGGTTGGTCGTACCGTTGGAGAGCGACTTCTTGCCCTCGAGCTGTTCGCCTTGTCAGCAACTCGCGTTTCCCCCGCGCGCCTGGCATACGTACAGACGAGGTGACGGGGCCATCGTGAGCAGAGGTTCCCTTGGCGGTGAAGTTGACGCCGTTGGGGGCCTTGAGCTTGACCTCAAGGGCAGCTGTGGGCGCGTCAGTGGCTGGGCTTGGGGGTCAATTGGTGTCGCGGACCTGCGGCAGTGTGGTAGAAGTCCTTGTTGATGAGCTGCGGCTCCGTTAGCAATGGCGCCCTGGGGAAGCTCGTCGCGGGGAGCCAAAACATACGTCGTTCGAGGCCTTGGCGATGTCGCTGAACGCGGGCGGCGGGAACTTGGGGATGATCTTCTCGACCTTGACGTATTCAGTCATGATGGCGGTTTGGTGGGGGATGCGATGGAGGATAGAGGGGTGTTTGGGAGGTGGTGTTGCTGGCTAGAAGCAAAACTTCTTGAGAAGCCACGGCAAGGGTCCGCGCTAGCAATCCCGGGTGATCTTCGTGCTGCCAGTTGGTCGGCAACGTGTGCGCATGGGAGCGCATCCATTCACCCATCGATGCTGACCTTGGTCTCGTCTCGTCGAGTTTGTTGTTTGGCCTGCGTCACCGACCGGCCAAAAGCTATTCCGTCGTCCTCGACACGCAGCCTGGAACCATCCCGTTGACACCTGCCATCTGTCCTCGTCGACCATGGAAATGCTCTCCAGGCGCAGTCGCCTTCACGCGTGCCATCGTCTCCCAGCTGGTTGACCCACTCGCCCATACCGTTGTGGTCGCCAGCCCTTCCTTGACTGCAAGCTTTGTACAGCACAACAACAGCGCATGTCATGAGGGGTGGGGTTGTCTGCTTGGGCGACAACGTTGTCCCTGCAAGCATAGTCTGATGCCGCTCCACACCAATCAGCCTCGCAGATATATACTTGGTTTGCGTCTCAAGCGAAGCAGCCCTTTGGCGCGTTTTGTCGTGTTCGTTCCCAGTCCCAGCATATCTCGCAGGTCGGCATCTCAGTCAGCTGTGCCTGACTAGAACTTTGAATCTTGAACAGCCTCCCCCGACCAGCAGTTCCAATTGTTCGATTTGTACCAGACGCGTCGCAGCACCGATTCGAGGTACGCATGGTCTGCCTATGTAATCGAGACCAGCCTCAGCATCGGGGGCCGATCTCGGCTTCCCTGACGGCTCTACTCCGCACCCCGCTAAATAAATAAAACTCCTAGGGTGACTCTGACGTTGATTATTCTAGCGCACGCGTCTGGACTTTGCGACAACACCGTAATCGGTCTTCTACCTTCTTGACACGCGGAGCAGACTTCGCACATACCAATTGCACCTTTGCTTGACGAGACTCGCCATTCACAGCCACCATGTCCACCTTTGGTACACATTTCAGGGTTACCACGTATGCATACGCACTGTAGATTCCTTCAGAATTCCTGACGTGTCCCAGCTATGGCGAATCCCATTGTCTTTCCGTCGGCGCCATTATCGACGGCTGCCCGCCTGGCATGGCCCTCACCGAGGACGACATCCAACCCCAGATGACGCGCCGACGACCCGGCCAGTCCGCCATCACAACTCCCCGCAACGAAAAGGACCGCGTAGAAATCCAGTCCGGTACAGAGTTTGGCATTACATTGGGCACACCGATTGGCATACGGGTCATGAACGAGAACCAGCGCAAGCAAGATTACGGCAACCAGACCATGGACAAGTACCCGCGGCCCAGCCATGCGGACTGGACATACTTGGAGAAATACGGCGTGAAGGCTAGTTCGGGTGGTGGACGGAGTAGTGCACGAGAGACTATTGGTGGGTGACTTCACACGCAAACTTCATACGGGTGCTGACAATGGCAGGGCGAGTAGCGGCTGGCGCAATCGCAGAGAAGTACCTGCGCGAAGCCTACGGTATCGAGATTATCGCTTTCACCAACTCTATCGGAAACGAGTTCCTCTTCCCTCCCACACCCGAACACCCCACCGCATCCACGAACCCAGAGTACCTCAAGCTCATCGACTCAATTACACGCCAGAAAGTAGACGAGTTCTTGCCTGTGCGCTGCCCGAGCGAAGAAGTCACCAGGCGCATGGAGGACCTGATTGCCAAGTACCGCGACGCGCAGGACAGTATAGGTGGCACAGTGACTTGCGTCATAAGAGGATGCCCGACAGGCTTGGGAGAGCCATGCTTTGACAAGCTGGAGGCCAAGTTGGGACACGCCATGCTTTCGATACCAGCAACCAAGGGGTTTGAAATCGGATCTGGTTTCGGAGGCGCACAAGTGCCTGGTTCAATTCACAACGATGCCTTTGTCAAGGCTCCTGCTGTTCCGGCAGGCGAGAATCCCGATGCAAGCAAATACCGCTCAAAACCCAAGCTCACTACCAAGACCAATAACTCAGGCGGTATTCAAGGCGGTATCACCAACGGCGCACCCATCTACTTCAACGTGGCTTTCAAGCCTGCAGCGACTATTGGACAGGCACAATCGACAGTCACCTACGACCAGGAGGAAGGTGTGCTGGAGGCCAAGGGCAGACACGATCCTTGTGTGGTGCCTCGTGCGGTGCCCATCGTTGAGATGATGGCGGCGTTGGTCATCATGGATGCCGTACTGGCTCAGCAGGCTCGGCAAGGCGCAAGGAGTCTGCTGCCGCCACTGAAGGGTGTTCTGCCTGTCAACAGTGCGTAACTGTATTAGATCATACTGGTCGGGCATAACGGGAGTTAGGGTGTCAGGAATTACAATTTCTCAACAATCACCCCAAAACAGATAAAATTATCACACTTGATGTGTAGACATGGGTGTCACAGCTCAAAAAAAATCATGACGTATATATAAGCTAGGTAGTTCGAATCGAAACCATGGCAAATCCAGAGATGAATACTCAAAGTAGAGACTTCCATACCACGCGAAAGACGAACCACACGGAAACAAACCTAACCACACCCTTTGGCCGAAGTGAAAAGTGTGAGAACGTGAAGAGAATTTCACATGCGAACAGGCTACAAGGAAGGGTTGGTGATCATATGTCGGCTTTGGGTGCATATTGGCCATCGGTATGCTGTACAGTGGGCCAGGGCGAATACAGAGTAGTCGAGACAGCTCCGGCAGAATGGTAAAGGCACCGCCACCTGTCAATATCTCGATCCATAGACAGGCCCAACTTGACCGACAAGGATTGTAAAACGAATGAGTGTAGAGCCGCAAAGTTGCCACTCTGCGCAGGAGGACGACCGGAGGCTAACGGCAATGCATCGGCAGTGGATGCTATCGGGCCTTCCTCTCCACCAAAAGCAAGAACCATGGAGATCCTTCGCTAGCAGCCGCGACAGGTATGACATAGGACGTGCTCCGTCATGACAACCCCTCTTCTTCCAGTTTATCTTCTTGCCCACAAACAGCGCTTCTCAGTGCCGCTCCCTCTTGTCTCGCTGACATCGAGATTGCGCGCCAGGACCTGTTCCTCCTTGAGTTTCTGTGACGCAGTCATGGCAGATCGATCCAGTGCTCGGTGCGCCATGCCGAAGCTAGTCGGTGGTGCTGCTGGTGCTGCTGGTGCTCCAGAAAAGTCTGCCCTGTCGCAGGCTGATGCTGCGGTACCCAAAACAAGCTCCACTGTTTGAATCGTCCCACATTGCGCCTTGACGTCCGTCGCATCCATCTCCGCACAAGCCTCTCGTGTCTAGGCATGTCAGCTGACCCATGCTATTCCGGGACTTCGATTCGAGTTCCCATGTGCGGCACAACTAGCAGGCACTTTTATCCTTTACCGCCCATCGGCTACCGCAGAAGGCGTTCGCCTCCCAATCTAGATCCCGTACCAGGCCAATCGAGCCGCTTCGTTGTGGTCGCGCGTTGCCTTTTGGAGTGCCGCCTCTGGTCTTGCCACCCTGCCGAAAATCATCCATGTGCTTTTGTATCTTGTCGAACACAAACTAAGGCAGGCACGTTGGATGTCGCAACGGACGCCAACGTCACAGCTACCCAATACGAGCCCGCTGTTCTTCTGCTACGACAGTGGTGGCTATTCCGTCTTACATTCCCACCCAGTTCAGAGAATGGCATAACTAACACGTCCTCGGAGCCTGCGGACTGTCCATCCACTCCCCTTGTGATCAACAATGGCCCGTGGCGCTATTGCTACCTCTTCCAACAGAGACGACCAAGACAGCTCACAGGCCCAGGATACCAAAGCCAGTAAGCGGCGTTGTGTACAGTCGGCCTGCATACCCTGCCGAAAACGCAAGTCCAAAGTGAGTATCATTCCTCTCACTGCATGACGCAGGTCACATAAAGCTCGTCCACACGGCCTAATGTTGGACATTTGCCTCCGCGGACGACTCATTGTCTGCTGAATGCAATTTGCAATTCTTGTTTGGGCCACTCTTCGGGGAACTTTCCCGGCCCCTCGCGAATCACCCTCTTGCTGACACCTCACTCATAGTGTGACGGCAGCACTCCCGTATGCGCAACTTGCACCGCCGTCTACAAGACTGAGTGCTTCTACGATGCTGAGAGCGAGAGCCGTCGTACCAAGGCAGCACCTGCAGTTACCAACACCACTGGCACCAAACGCGATGCCTCCCTCGTCGTCGCCTCTAGCTCCGAAAATGCTTCCAACGCCGAGTTCATCATCAATTCACTGAGACGCCTGCCTGAAGAACACGTCCAAGAACTCCTCAACCATATTCGAAGAGACCCCAACCTCGATCTCGCTTCTTTGGCCGACCAATGGCGCAAAAACGTGACACTGACGCAGAGTGAGCCCCTCGATGTCCAAAGCCTCGAGTCGGACCTGAGTGTGCTGTTGGGGAAGCCAACTGTGACGTCTACCGGCCAGAGCAGGCACTTTGGTCACTCTGCTAGCCTAGGCCTGGTTCCCGAAGATGAGAACTTCTCTGGTGGTCGGCTGCGTACCAACAGTGTGAAGCCAGAGCGTCAAGGTTCAACATGGACCAACGTGACCGATGACCTGGCTTTCGTTGAGAAGCTACTCGACCTCTACTTCGCCTGGTGCCACCCTTTCTACGTTATCTTCAGCCGAGAGTGCTTTTACAAAGACTTCAGAGCAGGACGCGACAAGTACTGCTGCTCACTACTGGTCAATGCTATTTGCGCATACGCATGCCACCTTACAGACGATCCGGCGGGCCGCACCGACCCCAGTAATTTCCGCACGGCTGGCGACCATTTCTTCGCCGAGGCCAGGCGACTGTTGTTCGACGATGAAACTCCCAGCCTTACAACGGTTCAGGCACTATGCATCATGTCGATGCGCGAGCCGAGTACAGGAAGAGAAAGCAATGGCTTTTCCTACATGGGAAGGTGTCTTCGCATGTGTGTTGAGCTTGGACTGCATTTGAATTACGGCGCCAACGCTACTCTTGGCCTGACACCGAGCGAAGTCGAAGTGAGAAAAGTTACGTTCTGGGGCTGCTTCACTGTAGATACGCAAGTCTTTTCTTGGCTAGTTTGCATCGACTAGGCTAACCTGACGCAGGGTCTGGACAATCGTTACTGGCCGCATATCTCAGCTTCCTCGAGCCGCTATAATTCTCGACAAGCCCATTCTGGAGGAGGCCTCCAACCTCCCCGAGGCTTTCCCTGCACCTTTACAAATCGCAGCTGGCGGTATTGTAACCAGCCGCATGTTTCTCCAGGAATTCACCTCGCTCTCGGAGCTTGTCAATGACAACAACCACATGTTCTTTGCGCCCAAGGAGCGGCTTACAAGCAGCAAACTACTCGACTGTTACCACAGATACCAGGCCTGGTACAGAAGACTGCCACTCTCGTTGAGCATAGAGAGCAAAAAGGAACCTGAGGCCCACATTTTGGTACTACAGTACGTCCAAAGAATCCATGGATGCAGAACAAGGACTGACACTAAATATAGCATGCTGTACTGGACTATTATCGTTCATCTCTTTCGCCCGCTCCTTAAAGTCGATCTCATTCACTCAGACATACGACCTCGCGATATCTGCGTCGACGCAGCTAATAGAGTGTCCGAACTAGTCAGGATCTACCGGAAGTTCTACGACTTCCGTCAGGCTCATCTGCTCATACCCCACATACTCCTCACCGTCTGCGTTGTGCATCTGCTCTATTCGAAAGACAACAATGTTTCTCGACAAAACCTTGTTGAGGGCATGCAAGGTTTGGATGATCTTCACGAATGCCATTACTTTGGGGCGAGGAGCTTCCGGATTATATACACATTGGCAAAAACGTGGAAGTTGCCGTTCCCAGAAGAGCTTAGCAATTCTGCTTTGATACCAACAAGTGACCCCAACAAGCCCAAAGGCCAAATTAGCCCTCCAGCCGACCCTCTTTTGATACCGCCTAACACAACGACAATCACTGGTAATCGGATAGGGCCTGGTCGCCTCCATCCGCCTATCGCTCAAAGGAGAGAGAGCTTGTCGATGTTTGCTCCCCAACCACGATTGCAGTTGGCTACACACCCAGCCAATTCGAGACCAAGTAGTGTAGTGTCCAGCCAACACCATCCATCGCCGGTTGTTGGGCATACTTCCATACAAAATAGCTACAGCACGGGGATGCCCATGTCGACATTTCAATACTCGCAGCCCGTGTCCGCGTCTAACATGTCTACTACAATGACATCACCTGCCACCGAAACCACAGAGTCCATGTTCTGGAATCCAATCCCTGGCGTGCCAGGACCAATCCTACCGCGGCAAATTTACCAACAAATAAGCCCCATGGGCCTGGAAAGTGTACTTCACAATACGGACATGAGTGACCGTCTTGGCCGTGATGGTTTTAAAATCAGCGAGGACTGGCGATCGAGCCATATCAATGGCTTCGCTACTGGTGTTGGAGGTGGTGTGTATGGCAATTCGCATGGCCAAACAGATGCTGGGTATGCACATCGAGAGAGCTTCGCGCAGCAATCGGATAACGTGGGTTACCCACAAAGTACGCACAATGGGCACCATCACACGCAAGAAGACTACGATTCAGGATGGTGGCAGAATGCGAATGGAAACCAGGGGCCGATGAGCTGACAGATGCACGGTACGAAGATTGAAGATTGGAGCGTTGCCTACTTGGGACAGCAGCTGGTTTGATGAGCTCTGTGGACGGGTGATTCTCGTATAAAAGGACTCATCGCATTCAAGTGGCTATACGGAAGGCGTATCCGGGTTTCGTTCAGCAGAGATATTTCATTTAGGCGCCGAACTATTTGTACGCTTCTCTTGGATAGACGATGTAACGCTGGTGAAGTACGAGCTCTGATAAATATGATCAATATTCAAACATACAAACATTAACCACCAGACAATTGTCATAAAATGACTCTTGCAAAGCTGTTTTATTCCTATACCTCTGGAAGGGCATTTGTATGTGCACTTCAGTATCGCTATCGCCCCACCCGTGGTGCTTCTTCACTGAACAAATCGAAGACGTCGTGTCTAATAAGACGGGTATCGTGGCAGAAGTAGGAGTAACAAGGTGTGTATTATATGCATCGAGGCTACATGTATAGATATGTAGGTAAAATAGGTAAGGATGGTAGGAGATGTCGAGGGTATAAATATGTGTAAGAAGGCCAAAGAAACGATAAAAAGTCGAATCAAGTGATATAGTGTGAAGAACGCCGGCAGCATCACATCAACACAACACGCCGCTCGAGATGATTGTAAAGCACTCAAACATCTTTCTGCTTTCCAGCTTGGACAAGAACACTAGCCGTTCCAGCACGCTCCTCATACAACCGCCTCAGATCTTCGACTGATTGCTTTTTCAAGTTCATTTTCTTGGGTTTCAGTGTTCTGCCTCTTGCAAGTCCATTTTCAGCATCAGCACCGTCCTTCTTCTGCTCTTTGGCAAAGTTCTCGAAGCTAGGCATGCGTTGCATGAGGCTCGGGCTCGGAGTGCGGAGGCGGGGCGCAGCAGCTGGAACGGGGAGGGTGCTTGCCTTGGTAGGTGCGTTGATAATGGGAACTTGAGGTGTCACTGGATATACAGGCCGGGCAAGTGAGTTGATGCTAGGACTGCGGTTGGCTTTTGTTGCGGAGAAAGGAATGCTTGGGCGACGAAAAGCAGATTCTGTCGCTGGTGCTGAGACTGCACTTTGTGGGGAGCTCATTTGAGGTGATGCCACACCTTCGCTCGATGCGTATGTGGAGGATGGACCTCGCTTCGTAGCAGAGTTGCTGTAGTAATTACCCGTAAGTCCTGGAAGCGCCATGCCACCCATGGGCTGTTTTTGAGCTTCATCCTGCGCGACGACGGCCTTGGAGACATTGTCAATCTGCGTCGAAGTCAGGGTTTTCCTTTTAGGAATGTTGAGTCTGGGCGCAACAGTAGGAGTAGAAACGTGAGGAAATGACGCATCTTCTTGTGTGCCAGTAGAAGCTGACATAGGAAGGGCTGGAACTGAATTGCTCGTACCAGACTTCTTCTCATCCGATTGTCCATTCCATCGTGGTGGTACCTTGGGGGGCTGACCGATACGATTGTCATCATTTCGGGGTGGGGCGAAGCCATCAGTGGTGGCAGCGTAGGTTATGGGCGATTCGGCGACGTCTTCAGGGGCGTCTGATATGACAGTAGAGTAGCGAGGAGGTACTGAAAGGGGCGGTGCCGGTTTACGTTGAACAGAATCGGCGGACGATTTGGCTGATGGTGCACGGGAGCGTGGTGGTAGCGGAGGCGGTAGTGTCTCGCTTTGTGCCTGCTGTGGCTCGTTGTAGGTGGGCAACATCTCATTGTCGAGTAGCGTTATACCGCTCATCTGATCTTCCAGCGAGCCTTTGCTGTCGGCAGAATCTCGCTTCGCTTCCGCGGGATCCTCCCAGTCGTTCTCGTCTCTGGGGAGCTTAAGTTGTTCGTAGAAGGCTTCTTCAGTCTGGCCACATGCTTCTCTCAATCCCTCCGTCCACATGTCGATTGCCTGGGTGAATATCCTCCTTATAATGGAAGACATCTTCGCATCTTCGAGCTGGTCGGGACCACACAGTAGCCCAGGCGCAAAGCAAACGGCCAAGTTCTCGGCTGTCATCTTGTTGTCCTCCTGTCGTGCGGCTATGGCACTCATGAGAGGCAGAAGATGCCTGGATAGGATCTCGCGGGATATGCCAGGTAACAAGGACCACTCTGAGGATGGCGAGAACAGGTCTGTGAGTTTGTCGAGCTCAAGTATTTCTTGGCTATCGCCATAGAGTCGTTTGAGATCCCGATACGAGTCTGTGGGAAAGATGGGCTGGCGCAGAGACGCGTACCATGCTTTAATCATAGCTGCTGCCATGAAGACGGAATACGCGTCAGTAGGAGCCACCTCGGCTAGGATGTCGTCTTGATGTTCTGCATGTGGATAGGGCGGCAGGGGAAGTGTTGCCTCGTTGTCCTTCCAGATGATGTATTTCTGGCCCCTGTCGTAAGCGTCCTTCAATGCGTCGCGTAGCCTCGAGTGTGGAGGCACACGGAAAAGGCCCTCAGAAGTGATGTTCTGTTCCATGAGCACGAAGCTTGTCGTCTCTCGCAGGACGCGAGGGAAGCGTGTGCTGCCATTGCTGGCTGTGGGAAAGGGGGCGCGGGCGCCAAACGCTCGTTTCCCGCGGCCGTTGAAGGCGGAAATGTGATCGGATACGCGGCGGTCGGCAAGATAGGTCGAAGGGGGAATAAGGAGGTTTTCGATCTGGATCTCGCGGGCAAGCTGGGTCAAGTTGGACACTGCCAGGAGTCAGCATTATTTGCGCGGTGCGGGCATGTAGTTGCGTACGATGGTAGATCTTCCTGCGGAACTTGGGGCTGACAATGGTCGAGAAGATTTCCGTCAGTATCCTCACCCAAGCCTTCTCGTGCACAATGTACAGTCGCTGCAGCCTCTTTCGCATGGCCCTCGACAGGACATGGTAGGCCTGCAGAAACCAGCCCCAGCCCGGCCGGTGCTTCTTGTTGGCCGCCGAGCCGTCGCCGTCTCCGGCAAAGAAGACGACCTCGTATTCAAAGCCCTTGAGCAGCTCGTCTTCTTCCGGCAGACGTGCCAGGACATAGGGCAGCAGGGAGTCGTAGTCGGCTTCGTGCGAGTCTGGGAGGGCGGCGGCGTTGAGGATGAAGACGGGCCTGCCCTCGTGCGAAGGCAGTGGCGAGCGGTAGAGAACGGAAGCTGCGATTTTGGCTAGGTCTGGCGAGTAGTTGGAACTGTGCTGTGGTGGGGGCACTGCTGAAAGCGACGAGCTGCGCAGCCGACTGGCGATGTGAGCACGCACGCCGCTCATGGCGACGAGAGATGGTCGGAGAAGCTTCACGCAGGGCGGCCGTCGACGAGAGATGGGGATCGAGGGCGAATCGAGTATATGAGCACGTGTGGAGGACACCTGGGTATTTGGAAGAGTCGCTGGCGGGCCTGAGGCGGCGCGGTGCGGCTTATGCGGAGCTGCAGCCCTGGAACTATAAAAACAATCCTTGGGTACGTCACATTCACGACCGACATCAGGGTCTCAACTCCCTTAGCGCACGCAAGCACGGACGTGGCTGGCTCTGATTTGGTTCTGCTACTCCAGAGTCCCATGTGTTTCAGATGCCGCGTCGCCTCTACGAACAAGCTACCCCTCATGCGTCCCCTTGGTATACGCGCTAGCTCCTGTCAACAGGCCAGCACGACAACGCGTCCTGTGTACCTCGAGGATACCTTGTGATTAGCTACAACTGAGGACACGCCGTCTCCTTCCCAAGGGGCGCCTCAGCACTCCAAGCCCCGAGCATTGCTCGGGTGGAGCCAGACTCGGGATCCGCCCTGCAGAAGACGCGTGGGAGGCTGCACATGTAATACCACGCATTACCGTCAACACAAGACATCCATGGCTGAACAACTCTGGGCATCATCTTTCGCCTGCGCGGCAAACTCTACTTTCAAGTATCCAACGTCATTCCACGCCATGACACGCGTTTGCTGCGAGGCGCCCCCGCTGATCAAGTCGCACAATGCGCAACATGACTTCCCAGTCCTACTCACCCGTCTCCGAGCCTGTGTCATCGCCTGCACCCTCGGCAGCCTGGCCGTCGAATACCAACTGCACGCCTTCTTCTTCCAACCTCCTCCGTAACATCTGGAAGCGTTGTGTCCTCTCCCCGAACTCCTCCATACTGCTGTTCGCTTCTTCCAGCACCCGTGCCAAATCCTGTTGCTCCAAACCTGGCTGCACTAGCCTATCTATTCCTATGCTCTGGAAGTATATTTGGAACTGCTCGAGTTCGGCTAGTAGCTGTTCCCGTACCCCAGGGTCGCGGGGACGCCCTGAGAGTGCGCCAGCTACGGAAGCGTCGTAGGACGCTATGTTGTCATCGGGAGCTAGTGGGTCAGATACTGATGTGAACTTGGCCTTGACTCTAGGGTCGAGAAGAGCCATGAGCGGCTGATTGTCCGAAAGGATGACATGTCTGGCAAGGTCAGTCTCTGGTATTTGTGCAAGCCAGTATGGGTCTTCTCCAGCTCCCACTTCTTCTTCGAAAGAGTAGCACATCTCCACCAGCAAAGTCGTTCCCTCGGTGTTGTTCCACAAGTCCTTCGCCTTGGGTACATACAGCTGACAAAGCAGCTCTTGGTACTCGCCGTTTGGCTCTTTCCCCCATACAGGCTTCGGTATTGGGGAGATGTCCAACTCTTTGCACAGACGCGCTGCTAGCCACGGATATTCTTTAATTGCATTACGCAACGTTGACCGTGCTTTTTGTGGCTGCTTGACGCGATCGTGAGCAAGCGCAACACTGAAGGCGAGGTTTGGCGGAACCTTCCACTCTCGCTGTAGATAGTCTGATTCGACCAGCTCGACCAGAACCCCCGGCTCTCGTCCTCTTAGTGCTAATTGGTCAATAAGTAGCCGGAGACAGTAAGGATCATGTTCAGGGTCCATGGAAAGTAGCATCTTAGCCCACTCGAAAGACGTGCGCCATGTTGCGCGAACACCCAATGTGGCTATGTAACGCCATACAGCGAGCCAAAATTCGCGATTCTCTGGACGGCGAAAGTCCATACGGGCTTTACCAGCCGCCAGGTTTGCAGAGAAGGTGGAATGTACCGAGCGCCCAAAGGTGAAAAGGGCGCGCTCTAACATGTCGGACACAGCAGCAGCTTCTCTTTGTTGCTTTGCAATCTCAGAGACTTGGAGCAGAGTGGAGATGTGAAAGGCTAAGGACATATTAGTGGTGTGATTTGTCCGAGATGTAGGGAAACTTACGATTGTGATGCAGGAGTTGGATCATACGCTCAGAGTCCATACTTGCAACGCAAATCTGGAACTGTCGTTGGACATCCTGATATGTTCTGTTGTGAACAAATCTGTACTCAACTGTGCCGTCTGGTCGCTTCTCAACAATCTCCATGCCGAGATCACCAGAGGTAGCTCGCGGCCACTCCTCTTTGCCTTGAATGAAAATGTTCCGTCGAAGTCCTAAAGATGCAAGGTTGCGGTTGCCTAAAAGTTGCGTGTACGAAGTCAGTGTATGTCTCACATGCAGTTTGTATATGGATATCTCTTACCAGGGGCGTTGCGTCCTGCGATTGCAGCGGCGATGCCACCTTGCTGACCACGGTGTCGAGGTCGTGCCTCGTCTTCGGCGCTTTGCACAGCAGCTCGACCAAAGAGCCTCTTCATCTCGTTGGCAGCGTGTAGATGTTGCGTGTCTACACTCAGTACCGAGAAGAGCTGCTTTTTCTCTTCGCTGATAGCATCCTCCTGGTCAGATCCAGGCCCCGTTCGGCCATTCATAGCCAGGTTGAGAGCAAGCAATGCCTCGTCAATCTCGTCAAGGTCAGACTTTTCCTTGGCTGGAGCAGCAATCTTGTCAGCATCTGCGGCCTTGCCCTTGGCTTTCGCCTTCTTTTTCTTCTTCTTGCTCTTCTTTGAGGGTTTTGATACGGGCATGGGCTCGGTCTCGGCGTGCTCATCAGACCCTTCGGCCTTGCGTCTGACATCTCGGTCTGTGTCGTCTTCATCCTCATCCTCTTCGCCATCATTACCTAACATAGCGAACAGGCTGGGTTTTGCTGTTGTCTTGGGTGCCACCTCAGGCTCCGACTCTTGCTCATCTTGGTCCCCTTGGGCAAGTTTTTCCCGTATCTGTTTTTCTTCCAGCTCCCGCTGCACGCGGCGCAACGCTCGCGAGGACATTCTGCTATGTCGAAAATTATGTGGTTGCGGTAACGTGATGACGTCGTAGTGGTGGTTTGGACGTTAGCCGCAAGCGTAGTCGGTTGTGTACGACCAGGGGATACTTGGCCCCGCTTAGGCGCTTGGATGCGGCGTTCTCCCGACCTGCACCATGATTTCACTGCTGTAGTCCATCGTGCCGGCCAACCTCACTTGCACGATCCTCCACTCCACCTGCCAGATGCGGGCTGCCTTCCAAGTGCTTCGCTCTGTGCGCCGCCCGTGCCTGCGCAAGCTTGCCCGCAGTCGAGTCGGCGTCTTCGCGCCGAGCAATGGCCTAGGCTTCCGGGCTCATCACCATCATCACCACTACCGCCAGCGTACCTCGCCCATCGTCCTCGCCTCGTCAATGCAGTTCCGCGCTCTCACAGGTGCGCTAGTAGCTGCTGCCGTCGCCTCTGGTGCCTTCTATGCTTACAACGACAATTCCTCTTCAGGACATGCGCATTCCCCCGCCGACCAAGCCAGGAATCTGACTAGTGCCGCAAGCCACGAGCCCACACGGAAGGCTCTGGTCGTTGGCCCGGGTGAACTTTATACAGGAACAATCACCGGCACTGGTCCAATCTCAAAAGAGACGGATGACCACGGTAGAAAGGTGCTAGAGATGCTGGACCCCGACCAAGCTACTGCCAAGTTGAGGAAAAATGAGGAGTCGTGGCTCGTAGGCAGGGGGCAAGGCGTTGTGCGATACGACGTGGTGCAAATTCCCAGTAATTCGCCCATCGAAGACGACCATGCCGAGAAGATTATCGAGGTACCATCGAACCTGGCAGCTACCGACAACGACGCCCCGGCCAGCGACTGGATGTTCTGGGGTGTTTTCGACGGACACAGGTACGCTTGCTTATGCCAAGGCTACGCGTCATTCCAGTGCTAACGTCCACAGTGGCTGGGTTACTTCAGCCAAACTCCGTCAGACCCTCATCTCCTACGTCGCACGCGAGCTCAACACGACCTACAAATCCGCCGTCGAGGACCCTGCGCTCCACTTCCCGAGCTCTGATGCCATCGACAAAGCCATCAAGACAGGCTTCATCAAGCTAGACAACGAGATCGTACACGAGTCTGTCAAAAAGGTTCGGAAGGCTCAGTCGAAGATTGCTGCTGCCGAGCTGCTTGCCCCCGCCCTGTCCGGTTCCTGTGCACTCCTGTCCTTCTACGACAGCCGATCGAAACTCCTACGAGTTGCCTGCACGGGTGACTCTCGCGCTATCTTGGGCCGACGAGGACCCAATGGCAAGTGGACAGTGACCCCTCTGTCTGAGGACCAAACTGGGGGGACCACAAGCGAGGCAGAGCGATTGCGCCGAGAACACCCGGGCGAGCCTAACGTGGTACGTAATGGTCGCATTCTCGGTGGTCTCGAGCCATCCCGTGCTTTCGGCGACGCCTCCTACAAATGGTCGCTTGAGACAAACGCGGAGCTCAAGAAGTCATACTTTTCACGCTCACCGTCAACGTTGCTCAAGACTCCCCCATATGTCACTGCTGAACCTATCATCACCACAACCAAAGTAGAGCCTGAGAAGGGTGACTTTGTGGTCATGGCTACGGACGGTTTATGGGAAATGCTTACCAACGAGGAGGTCGTTGGCTTAGTTGGCCAATGGCTCGATGCTCAGGGCAACCCGAGCAGTCAAGGCTCACAAACTCAATCCTGGCTCAAGAGTTGGTGGTCAACGCAAAAGCAACTGCCTGTCGAGCACAAGACAGGTGAGAAAGGAGAGGGACAGCGCGCGCCAATCCGCCAGCAGCAGTGGGGTACCAAGACCAGTCTAAACGAGCGTTTCGTGGTCGAAGATAAGAATGCAGCAACTCACCTTGTTCGGAATGCACTTGGCGGAAAGGACCAAGATCAGCTGAGTGCCTTGCTCACTCTTCCGAGTCCCTTTTCTCGGCGATACAGGGACGATTTGACGGTCGAAGTCATCTTCTTCGGAGAAGGCGCAGGTACTGGCAACGTCACTCGAAACCAGGAAGCGAGCGCTGTAGAACCCGAGGTCAAGGCTAAGCTATAGAGCGCCGTCTTGTTTTGACTGCGAAGCCTTTTATGTAGTGAGTTTCCTAGGCCGTCTGCCATCGGCCCACGGCGTTTATGGGCTCTTAACAGCACGGCGTTTGGTGGGAACATGACGCGCCCAGCGAATTTCTTCTTGAGTTACAGCGTAGCATATCATAACTTCCAGACCCTGAATTGAAGTGAATTAGGTCCTTGACCTATCTGACTATATCTCCACACTTGACTCTTGAACTAACGCGTATGATCCCATCGCTACGTACGTTTGAATTTATGTGTGAATGGTTCTACATTCGCGTGAATTTGATTCTATCATGATGTGATCGCGTGTCTATTAAAGCTTTCCTGGTTAGATCCCGCAATATCCGCATGATGTCATGGTTGCGACTAGAAGCATCATGAATTGCCTACAATGCTGCGAAAGTTGGTTAAAGCTTCGGTAGTATAATCATCAAACATCTATCCAACTTCACTGATCGAATTTTCAACTTCTACATTAATTCAGATAAAAACAATGGCCGAATCACTAGCAGCTTTCCGTGACCGCAGATCAAAAGATCTCCGTCAGCTTGCGGAGGAGCACCTGCAACATGAGTAAGTAGCTTCATATTTGCACGTAGGATAGTGATAGCTAATCAAAAGACAGCCTTAACCAACAAGACCGCGACGTACTTGAGAAGGCAGGCGGCAAGGTGTCGACGCACGCCGGCTTCGCATCAGCAGTCGGGCTAGGTCTAGGAATCTACACGGCATTCCGACTACGAGCTATGCGCCTGGCATACTTCCGAGCTTTCCGAGCCATGGAAAAGCCTGTAGAAGTGCGCTTCGCAGACGGTCGCACTGAGCCCGTCCCAGATATCACAGCACAAATATCCGGGCCTTCGCGTTGGGGCGACGCGGCAACCTACTTCCTCTTTTCCGTTGGCGGTCTCTTCCTAGGTGGTGAGCTGGGTCTGTTGACGGGTACAGCGAGTGCAGCGAGGACGGTTACCAAGGACCCAGCAAGCAGGGAGAGGATTGAGAAGGCATTTAAGAATTACCGGATTGATGTCCTACAGAGAGAGATTGAGCAGCTCAAGGGCAAGAGTCGATTTGAGGATTTCTTTAGTAATACTTAAAGGACCAAATTAGGGCATGGGCTGTAATACACGAGAAGCTGGGTTTTGTGTACGTGTCTATAGTCTTAATCAGGCGGCATACTTGCCCATGTTAATGTCTGATACGCCCCTAAACAGCATACACCAGGTAGGTGACTGCATAAACGACCGCCAATGTCATTGCCCAGGCGAGACCGACTTTTCAGAGTCATGGACCCATATTCTGTATGCATGCACATCAATATCGATACACCTACGTCTTTGACAGGCGGGCCATTCTTGAAGCCACTCAAGCCTCATCGTTCCAGACTCGCGCACATGACGTGTCGCGCTAAAATGGTGGCGCGGCTGTTGCAGATCGTTGGATGAGAGAGAAAACCCGTGTGGCTCGCAACCTTAAAACAGAGCTTTACGTCATGGCAGATTGCCTAACTAGGGAGTCCCGGATGGTCCGTTCGAGGGGGCTTGAAAGACAGTCGTCGTCTGGGATTTCTCAACAGCAGCAGCTTCTCTGCAGAAAGCATTGTTTCTTTATTGCGTGTCTGCCCCCATCCTCTCGCTCAAGAAGCCGTTTGCGACTCTTCTACGACGTTATACCCATCGTACCCATCGTACCCATTTGCCCCTTAACTCGGATCGAACAGCACTCCATAGTAACCAGACCCGCTCGAGCTTCTATTGCATACATCTGGACGACTGTGCAGTCTTCACTATCGCTGGAGAAGAATTGGCATAGCTGACATCTGTCCCACGCGTGAGCTCATAGTTCGGACGCGAGTTTAATCAACAATCACCCCTGCGGCGATCATGAAGGGGGCGATACTTTCCGTCGTGTGGCTTGCGGGCCTCACTGCAGCCCAGAGTAGCTCGGCCTCGGTGTCTCCATCAGTCATCACCTTATCTGGATCGCAGCGGAGTCTGACGGGCGATGATGCAGCTCCCAACCCAACCGTCCCTTCAGACTTCGAAGGCAGCACATTTGCAACAATAACCTCGCCGGCGTCATCTAGAGCATCTGGTAGCACATCCTCATCCAATGGCACGGCCTCAATTACAAGCACCCAAGATCCCGTTACAAACATCGGAGGAGGAAACAGGACATTGACACCGACCGGCACTGAGACAGCTCCAGCCCTGCCATCCAACACTCAGCCGTGCAACAACTACCTCGAGTTCTGCAGCCGCAAGTACTCCAACATCACCGAAGTCGCCGCGCACAACTCGCCCTACACGCGACAGAACAACATTGCGCGCAACCAAGAGTACGGCGTGACACAACAACTGAACGATGGCATCCGCATGCTGCAGGGCTCGGCCCACTATGTCAATGGCACGCTCTACTACTGCCATTCCTCTTGCGACTTGCTCAACGCCGGTACCGTCGAGGACTACTTACGCGAAGTCACCGCATGGGTAGAAGCACATCCTTTCGACGTCATCACCATTCTTTTCGGCAACTCCAACTGGGACGAAACGACTGCTGACGGCAAGCCACTCGTCACGTCCTCCAACTTCGCCGATCCGATCGAGAAGTCTGGCCTGATCGAATACGTCTACCAGCCACCCAAGACCGCCATGGAGCTCGACGACTGGCCAACGCTCGGAGAACTAATCCTCCACAACAACCGTGTCATCACATTCATCGACTATAACTTCGATACTGATGCGGTACCATACATGCTATGGGAGTTTTACAACATATGGGAAACGCCCTTCTCCCCCACCGACGCCGATTTCCCATGCACGCTTGGCCGACCCGAAGGCATGGCTGAGGAGAAGATGAGGGACATCATGTACATGGCAAACCACAACTTGAACGCTGAGATCTCGTTCGCTGGGCTGAACCTTCTGGTGCCCAATGTAGCCCAGATCAACCAGACTAACGCTCTCGAAGGAGAAGGCAGTCTTGGTGCAATGACCAACACTTGCACTAGTACGTATTTCCACTCCCATAGCTCACTCCCTCGGTTTGCAGCTTCCTAACACCTCTCCCGCAGCTAACTGGGACCGCCCACCAAACTTTCTCCTCGTCGACTTCTACAATCAAGGCCCCATCAATGGGTCCGTCTTCGAAGTCGCTGCCCGCGCGAACAATGTCACATATGACCGTCAGTGTTGCGGTACCACATCTGTGGCCAATGTGTTACTCCAGCCGAGTGCTACGTACTTTGGCTTCGTGATTGCGGTTGTTGCCGCATTAGTCCTATAACCTTCTTCGACGGTCGAAGTCGTCTCATTGGGTGATTGATGGGTGATGGGAAGAGGGAATTTCGATGTGCATAGACATAGGTCAGGCGTTTAGCGGTCGAGATCTTTGGTGTTCTTCTTGCCTAATGATAGCGATTGTAAGCGATTCTGTAAAGATTGAACATACATCAAACTTCCATGTCATTGTCACACGTATCATTCTTGTTTCTTGTTTATATCATTGTAGTATAAGATTCAGAGAGCAGTGGACAGTTGTACCCGTTACCTACTACTGTATATGGGAAGAAACAGTTGAAATGGTCCATCTGTGGGGCAAACTTGACGTGAAGAAGTGAAGGTGAGAGCTCGAAATGTGTCACGTTGGTGCGTGTCGCTCTTTTCGTTTACTGGGGTGGGTTTACCTGGTGTACGACCTGATGTGCAATTGAGCTAGCAGCCAACAGTTTTCAGATGATTCAAGTTTAACTCACCATTTCTTCGCTTGCCTACTGAATTATGCAATGTATACGTTGCATCCAAAAAAAAAGGTCATTTCTGAACTGGGGTTCTACAGAAGCTACAACAACTTCAAGAAATCCCATTGGCTTTCTACCTGCCCAAAAATCTCTCGTGCAAACATCGATCCTTCTTTCCGGTTATCCTTTGCATGTTCAATTGTGCAAATGCGCTCGCAAGGCTGATCATGTTCTCTTGATTCATACGATATTCAATAGGCCTGAGCTTCGAGGACTGGGTTTCACAACGATATACTAGCAATAATTACATTCAGCTACCAAGTCACCATAAAGTGTGAATAGACTACGCATGCTAAACCAGGTCCAAAACGTAAACATAAACAATCCCGTGGTATCTCCCTGTTACTCCATATGCAATATAAGCACAAGCTGTCTTAGCATAGAACGTCGAAAGACGCACCGAGGTGCAAAGTTGTCATCAACTGCTTATAGAACTCAATGAGCTCGGTGTACGGGTTTGCACAGGTTCGATCGCCAGGCTGTCACTCCGCGGCGCCAGTCCCTCGGGCCAACTGCGCCTCTCTCGGTGTTCAACAGAAGGCAGCCTCTCATCTTCCTTGTTCAAGCTCAACCTCTTCTTGACTTTACTCCATGTCCGAAGCTTCTCACTTGTGGAGCCCCGCCGCTTCTCTCCAGCCTCCGATTCCTTCCTCGTCTTTTCGTCGCGCACAGGATCGGAGAGCTTCCGGGGCGCAGGTAGTAAGTTGAGGTATATGGGATATAATGCACCAGCAGCATAAGCTGCTGTGATGACGCAGAAAGCGTATTGTGCGTGTTTGATCTTAAGTGCGGCGTACATTATTGGCGGGATGACTGCTCCTCCGCCAATGGCTGCCGTCAGAAGTACAGAAGCATCTTTAGTGTGCTTGCCCATACCCCTTATCCCCTGTGCAAAAATCTGTGGGAATAGCGGACCTTCAAAGAACATGACGATAACAATGACTGCTGCACCAGCGCTGCCTGAGGCATGCATAGCTACGGCAGCGGAGGCAATCGCGCCTAGATAGAAGACTAGCAGACTGAAGCGTGGTTTCACCCAAATGTCGATGAAAGCTGCCAGGAATCGAGAAACTGCAAATGCTGTGTGTCCATAGGCTTGCTGTGACACGTAATCCAGTGAGGGCGAGACGCGGTTGACGTATTCCTTGTACGAGGTGGAAGTGGACTCTTGACCACCCACGTAGCAGAACTGCGATAAGACCGCCATACCCAGACCGATCCAAAGAACCTTTACTGGCTTGGATCCAACGTTTATGGTGGCCTCGCGGGCAAATGGTACGGTGCGTTGACTAGCAAGCTCCAGTTCTTCATCAGTAGCTTCGGGAAGCGGTACGTAGAAGTAGATGATGGCAAGGGCGATGTTGAAGAAGGATATGCCGAGGTATGTCCACTGCACGTCAATCAGGCTCGCAGCGTTGGCAGGGAAGAGTACTTTCTTCGCCAAAAGTGGGGAAACAATGGTGCCAACGGCCTGAACAGCTTGCGATAGGTTTAGTCGCACTTCAGCATACTCGGGAGGTCCGCAGAGAGCTATGAATGGGTTCGCGCCGAGTTCCAAAGTTGACAGCCCTGCACCAGTGATGAAATTTGAGATCAGAAAGGCTGGAAAGGAGTTGAGCACAGCGGAAGGCCAGAAGACGAGGGTTCCGCAAGCATAGACCGAGAGACCGACCATATAGCATGCTTTGAAACCCCAGGCCTTGAACACGATCCGTCCGAAAGTTAAAGGCCCCACGATGTAACCAACATAGTAGGCGCTATGTTGGCCAACCGTCTCCCATTCGCTCGTGCGGGCTACTTCTTGAAAGCGGGAATTGAGTACGTCTAGGAAGCCATAGGCGAAACCCCAAACGAAGAAGAGTATAGTGACCATTAGCACCGGGTAGATACTCTCGCGGTTGCTCCGTAAGGTAATGTTCTTTTTCTGCCCAGTGTTGACGAAGTCGAAGAAAGTTGGTTGGCGCTGAGCACGGGTGGTCGTAGCGTACGTAACAGTAGTGTTCGATGGTCTCAGTTGCGGTAGTTCAGTCATGTCGGGCGTAGTCAGGAAGTCCATCATGCCCATAGGCTCGTCACCACCGCTTCTACGAGCAAGAGGTGGTTTGCTGAGTGGCGAGGCGGGGGGTGTCAATGGATCGGATCGCCGCCGAGAGTCGAGTATGTCGGGGTGCAGTACAGCCTCATTGCTCGTATGTGTAGTGTTGTCGCGCATGGTATGGTCGATGACCCAACTGGGGAGGAATCTTCTGACAAGTGGCTTCAATGCAGGAACACATCCACACATGATGCCCAAATTGATCTCCACAGTACTCCACATGAAGGACAAAGATGAGAACCAGGCAAAATCGCCCGTATTTCTCTGTTCATTGCCGGATTCGGAAGACTGTCGTTGGGCAGCTTCGAGTGTATCTCGCTGAGCGTCTTGCAGGTATGCGATACGGATGACATCAACGACTGCGACGAAGATGCCGAACCCGAAGGTGATGACGAGTATTATCTTTTGCTTTCTCGGCAGGCGCATACTAGTAAGTATCGGCATGGGCAGAAATAGGATGGCTATGTCGGTGATGATGTTAAGCGGCGCCGAAGAAAGATATATCGTGACTATGTTCGTGCAGTGAGCTGTATCGGGAACCGGAGAATCCCAAGCAGCATCGATGGGGCGACATTGAAGTAGATTTAGTATAGTCAAAGCCAACCCACCGACATTGACGACGACAAGAGTCGCGATGGTGGCCCGCCGGAAAACTTTGTGCGTCTTGGATAGCGTCAGGTAAAAGAGGAGTATTGAGGTTTTGGTGGCCATCAAAGCTGGGTTCTGTAGGGTCTTAGTGGCGGCGACTTTTGTATACGGCGTGTTGTACATACATAGAGTACTGAGAAGACGAAGGATGACTTCTTCATGGGCTCCTGCCATTGAGGGGGAATGTTCTCCTGCTTCCGTCCCAATCCCTTCGTTGTGCCGTAGCATATAGAGAAGGATGCGCCAAACGCGAGAACCCAGGCAAGCATCATTGTGTAGTCGTCCCATCCTGGTTTTCTGACGACTAGAAATCTGGAGATCAGACGGAAGCCAACAAAGACAGAGCATACGGCAAGCGTCGCAGCCGAAACTCCCAGCACGACGGGTCCTCTCGTCGGAAAGTCGCCATTGCTCGAGTCATGATCCGCCATTTGGTGCGCCGCGCTACAATGTGTATGCCAATGCCATAGAGGGAGGCGGCGAGTGTTGACGGAAGGGCGTTCTATCGCGGTCGCGGTCGTCTCGGGATCTGATATTCAGGCCACGGCATTATCTGGCGCCAGCCTCGTCGACGAGTCTCGATGTACAGGCGACGGGTCGAGTGTGGAGAGCAAGCGAGGGATGCTGTGCAGACGGGTAGTCGTGTAGGAGACGGCAGCGTTGGGTCGAACAGTGCGCAGGGCCACGCGGGTTGATGCGGTGAAGGGACTAGAGGGACTACTGACCCCAGGAAAGGCAGACAGTGCAGCTGCGGCGAGCGGAGTGGAGTGTGCATCGCTAAGTGCGCGGCTTGTAAACGTTTTAGACGGCCTTGGGCCGGCGTTTGAATCCTTGAATCATCATTGGGAGGAGGATTTGTCCACGTTGTGGGGAGAGAAACGCCATTTCGTCACAGCGCCTGTCCCGGTCGAATCTCACCGAATTGCCGGCCCTGACTGGGCGCCGTTTGGCCGGTCACGGAGCCCGAGTCGATTGGCCCATGGCCTGACTGACGGTTGTGCGCTCGAGTCCTGAAACCTCACAGCCATCTCTTTTATGGACAGTCTTGCACGCTGCGAGGTCAACGCAGTTCGGGCGCAATAGGTGGAACATGCAACAGCGGCCACCGTCATGTCGAAGAAAGGCTGGTTCACACAAGCCTGTCACCAAAGCATCATTCTAGCAAAGTTGGAGCGACGCCAGTATGCACGTTGACTCAAGGAACCAGCCGTGACCTGCTTCCCCAGACGCCTTGTACGTACGCAGTAAACCCTGCCAGGAGAAGGCGCGCAGCATCCGAGCGATCACTGCACCTAGCAATCTCATTCCACATTACGGGGAACTCCCTTCCACAGATCTCAGCCGGCTTTTGACCGGCCTGGAACCGGCGAGCGCTGAACCGTTCATACGGATATGGGGAAGTTATGTGCACAGACCCACAGACACGCAGTAGAGTCTCGACATTGGACTTGGATCACTCTCGCTTGGCTTTATTCAAGGGTTTCGGATAGCGACGACAACGAGTGCAAGACTGACTCACTTCACCTTCGGCAGACTTTCTAACTAGGTACGCATGTAGCCTGCCAGCACTAGCCGAAAGAGCTAAACCAGAATACAGCCTGTTGAACGATGATCAACGTCTAGAATCGTAGATCGTGTTCACGTAAGACACAATCATCGACATGCGAAGGTTTTGCTCCATGTGTCTATTGATCAGGCAACCCCTACTCAAACCATGGAGCTGTCAACGACGTTTCAGAGTAAAATCCTAGAGTCATGCAACAAAGTACCGACGGTAAATGCGCACAGTGATACTTCGATGGCTGTCACTTGTCTCGTGCCTACTACCTCGGTCCATGGATACCTAGCCCTAGAACAAGCCCAAGTCACGTGACCCGATCACCCGAGGAAGCGAAGTCTGTTTGGTGTTTACGACGTGCGAGGCAGCCATGTCTAACTTGTAAGCATGACGTACTTTCGTCTGTCAAGTCCATCAGCTTGTTTGATCAATCCATAGTTGCCAACGTCGACGAGCCCAACAAGCAGAGTAGACAAGGCATTAGCGAGAATGTCAGCTTTGCTACTTCAGGATACAATATACGTCATCACACCCAAGTAGCGAAGACGTTGCAGAATTCACCAGCGCAGGAAAGCGAAGACCTCGGGCTGAAAAACGGTAGCAGTCAAAATACGGCAAGGTCGCTTCGGTATAATGTCGGCCCGAGCAATCTTAGCGCATAATTCTCAATTTTCTTCCTCGCAAACTTTAAATATGAACGTTCTACATCAGACAACACCTTTCGTTATCAGCGAGACCACACACATGCGGCTATAACGTAGCTTCATGTCAGCTATCGTGCGTCGCATCGGGGTTTCATTGCTGCAGGGGAGGAAGTATGGATCAGAAGATGGCTCTTTCGAAGACTCGGTGATTCGCTACTCTCCACGATCACGAGTTCAATTTGTAGCCTAGAAGAAGCCAAAGGATCTGCCAAGATCATCCCACTCGTGTTGCAGTGTCTGAGCGAAAGCCACGACGACTTTGCGTCTTTTGTTGGGAGACATACCCGTTCCATATCAAGCCGTGTGCAATGCGAATCAGTACGAATGAAGATTTGATTGGTCCTTGGTGTTGTATACGTGTGTATCGAAGCAAAGGACAACCCCACACAATCCCATCACAGTTCTTTCTTGTTCGCAGGTCTCTGGCTTGTACTGAATGCCATGGCCTCCTGCTTCTCGCGCTGCTTCTCTGCAGCCGGTGTCGGTTTATGCAAAACAAGTACCCAAATCGCTGCTGCTGCCTCTGCTGCTAGTGCGATGATACTGGCGCATGCAATACCCCAGATGTTTATGCTCACGCTTCCAAGCGGTGCGCGCGGGAAACTCAGTATCCACTCAACGTAGTATGGAACCCAGCCAGCGGGAATCCAGAACATGGGCGACTTGGAGAACCAGAACTGGAGGACAAAGCGAAGGCCTTGGGTGCCGAGCCAGCGAAGGGTCGAGACGGCGGATGTAAAGGTGGACTGATGCGAGCGCAAGGATCCATCTAGACAACATGGCGTTAGCTGATGTAGCTCACACAGATGTCCAACATACCCAGCTTCTGAAACTCAGCCATAGCCTTGTTATGTTGCCTGTCCAGTTTCGCCCATTTGGAGAAGTTGTCCTGAGGCGACGTGTTGCCCAGCTCGCGCTTCAGACGCACAATGTCTTTCTTGAGGACCTGACATCTCTGCGCAGATCCAGAGGTAGGCGTCGGTAGCTTATTGTAGAGAATCCATAGCTGCAATGTGTCAGTCTGGGCATCCTGCGCGTTTGCAACTCGATGCGGGGCTTACCAGCTCGTTGACCGTGGTTGCGCCCACCGTGTTGATGATGTGGAGCAACAACTGCAGTGTGAAGACTACCAGGAGGAGAGACGGCATATTGGGGAACGGTGGACCAGTGTCGCGATGCAGCGTCTTCTCATTGCATGGTGTTTCCGCACAGGGTGGAAGCGTCCTGGGATTATGTCATAAGGCAATTTGGCAGCTGCTAGCTTAGGCCGGGGCCGTGCGCGAAGGGTCCTGTTCGTTTGTTACACCGTTGCTCCTTCAAACACGTCTATCAGCTTTCACTTTGCATCCGTGGGATAAAGCTGCCGCGTCCTCTGCCATGGCAGCCAAGCATGGCCAGAACAACGAGCTTCAGAAGCTGGCTTACGAATCTTTGAGCAAATACTTCCAGGAGCACGAAGATCAAGCCATCGCCATCGAGATCTTGCCTCCCGCTATACAACCGCCAGATGGCATTACCATGCAAGACGGATTGAGCCTTGGAGTCCCGAAGAAGATACTCACACTAGCTTATGTGGAAGCCCGCCAACGATTTTTCATGAATAAACAGGTCCAGGATGCATCTACCATTGCACACACATTGCAAACAACAAGGATTATGCTTCTGTTCGACCCAGAGCATCTTACTGCAGCAAATTACCGAAAGCGCATCTTGTCCCTGCTAAGGAACGAACATGGTCTTCGGATTGGGAGCCCATATCATAGAGCACTACGCCAAGAGCTTTGTTTTCTGAACAGTATTCTCACTTCTCCACTTCATCGTCAGTCCAAGTCGCCAACCTTGTGGTACCACCGCTCAACTACCGTGGACTCTTTGATCCTCATTGAACTGAAGGATGCGCCGCAAGACCGTATAGCAGAGTTTTGGCACAGCGAACTCGCTGCAGTTTGCAAGTCTGGAGAACAACATCCAATGAACTACCACGCCTGGCAGTATGGTCGCAAGCTTGTATACAAGATTGAGAATCGTGCATTGGCCGATGATGTCGCTCGTCGTGTTAAGGACTGGTGTTGCAGGCATCCAGGCGATATTTCTGGTTGGTCTTTTATGCTGTACCTTATGCCTATCATTACTACGTCGTTGCAGCAAGAGCTAGTGGGAGATATTATCGATTACGCGATCAGTCTCGACTGGGCACAGGAGTCACTTTGGATCTTTATACGTACAATTATGGCGCTAAACAACACGGATTTTGCAGCGTCCTACCAATCGCTTCAAGCTTTTAGAAAGAATCTGGAGGGTACTAATAGGCACTCAGCTGCAATGGAACACGTGTGCAATGCTATCGCCTGGGTCGATGCTCATCGGCAGTCGGGCATGTAAACAAGATACTTGATCATTGAGCAGTAGTCACGTTCCTCTATACTGAAGCTATAGCTACAACCATGACACCTTTCGTATTTGCCGAAAACTAGATTATCAGACGTCTCACGACAATTTTCCTGGTCATTGTCTTCCCGTCGAATCTTGCCGCGATACATCTCAGTATACCATCAATTGGCTGCCATACAGCCCACGACATGAAGTTGCGCCCACGAACTTTGACACGGTATCTAAACCGTCGGTTCAAGCAGATGCGTTCCGTATCTGTTGTTTCAGGTTCTTGTCCACCAGGTGGCTTTCTTCCGTTGGTCTCAGAACCACAACTACAGGCTGCTGGTTGGGTTCTTCAGCAATGTCCTTCCTGTTGGCTCCTCTCACAAATCGTCTAGGCAATTCTTCCTATGCTGTCAAAGAGAACATGCAGCTGTGGTCATATGTTTTGTTATCTGGGTCTGTTCGAACATTTGGCGAAGTCGATTGCAGATTTGGTCTCCGCGTGGGAGTGTGGTATATGCTGGACGTGGGAGGTTCTTGGGAAATGACCATGATAGAACATGATGCTAGGATGCCAGCATCGATACTCCCGGTGTCTCTACTTATAGGATCTTGTGAGACGCCTACATTGTCTAAATCAAACCTCCATCCACGCCTCAATGTCGTCCATAACGTCCTCACTCATTTAATGAGTCGGATCGATCATATAGACTTGCTCCGACCGACCAGCTTCGACGAAGGCGGTGTGCGGCAAACTTGACGCGTGAATGCAGGCGTCACCCGCTCAGTTAATGGTAATTATAGGTAGACGTGGCGGTGCTAAGGGTGGCGGAGCTCGCCAACAAGCAATTCGATTGTTCAATTCCGAACCTTGATCAAAAGCTTAGTCCAGAAGAATTACTGCATCTCAACATGCAAGAACCTTCAACGGGTACAACAAAGAGAGCGACGCCGAGGACTCTACAGTGAACGGAACGCAAGCAAACTGGGAACCCGAGTTTTATGCAACATTCAATTCAAGTGTGTATCAGTATACACTAGCTTTTATGAAGAAACACAAACTCCTGATACACGACTAGCTGCTACTTGAAATGGAACAAAATGATGATATTGCCCAAGTGGTATGGTATGGCCTTCCACCAAAACTGAATCTGGCTTTTTTTTTTACTCGTCTTCCATTTATAGGTATCATCTACTAGGTCGCTCGTTCTGATCTGTCATGTAAGTCGTCGACGGGTTAGTGATAGGAATAGATATCATTTACGGGTTGGAGACCCTAGTCGCCCGTAAGATCTGCTCTCTTGTTAGATCCATTGGCGAATTGATTCTATTCGAGTTTGGCGGCTCAGCACTACGGGCATCACTAGACTCACAGCCATTCTCGGATGAGTTGATGCCCGCTAGCATCCTTACTACATTGGTACTTTCGTAGCACACTGCACTTGCTTATTGGTTTGTCAAATCTTAGGCTACCTCTGATTATGCGGTAACGCCCGATCTTGTCTCATCTTGCCTTGCGTACCAAGATACTATACCACAACTCTGCAGCTGGTGGCAGTGGTGATGCTAGCGAAATCGATGTGCTTCAAGGAAGTGCATGAAACCCTAGTATGAGATGAGATCACACTGGAAGCACGTTTTATGGATGGAGTGAGAAATCTAATGCTTAGCGAGGACTATCAACCGCTTGAAGGCAATAGCAAGTATGGAGTTACTACTAGCGGCCAGCTCTGTGCTCTTTTACTTGCGAAGCTTTTCAGATACTGCTATGATCGATTCAGTGTTCTTGAGTGAATCCAACAGCGACGTTGGTACCGTCAGGAAACCCATCGACTCTTTCACTGTAGCTTCGGAACACTATATCCGCTTTCTGGGAAGATCTCTATCAGGGCAGGCGATTCAAAGCCTCAGGAATGCTATAGCTAGCAGTGAAGAGCCATGACATGGAGACTGAATGTGCTGCTAAAAGTGGGAGCGGTTATCAACGAATTTGGCAATGACAAGCGAACAGATGTCCGTAAGAGTCGAGCCACTCGACAATCGGCACTATATATGGTGGTACTGGCGATCTCGAGGAGATGATTCAATACCTAGGTACTTGGTAACGTATAGAGCAAAACTCCCGTTGTAGAACATCACTGACCCCATGACATATTACCAAGGGAATACAGGGTCTTCATGAACACAATGGCTGCAGCGGTAACCCAGGTAAAGGAAGCGGTCACAATGAAGAGACTATTGATTGTAGAGAAGAGCGTGCGGAGGAATGAGGAGCACGCAATTCTTCTTTGCCACGCGCAAATTGGCACACAATCTTACAAAGAGATCGCAACACCAGTAAAAGAGCAATTAAAATGTATTTCGTGATCTCATAAGCCCGAGCACTTCGCGCTAGACCTTTCCATTCCACAGTCCCAAGAAATCGAAAATCATCCTTCAAGTACCCATGCCTAGATTTACCCGATAGCCATCGGAAGTCCGGTACAACCCGAAACCCACATCTAAGCCTTATTGGAGCCACGCTTTGAACCACTCGCGAGATCAGTGAGATCCTCTATGAGGTCATTCCAGATCTGCTTCACCATTCCCTCTCCCTCCTGGCGGGTTGCGGTGAATTTGCTGGCAACGGCCTCGGCAATACCCTGGTAGCCAGACTGGTTTGAGTCGGTCATTTCGGACATTGCGGAGGGGGAGTGGATGTGGGTGCCGTCAGCAGAGACGGTGTAGATGGTGGGCTGCATGGGGATCTAAGAATCTCTCGTCAGTACTCTTGGGCGATAAGCAGATGATGGAGGCTAGGGTAGGTAGAACTTACGGAATCCTCACTCTCAGCACCGTGGCTGGCAACATTAGCCCATGGTAGGATAGGGACTCTAATTCCCAAGGGCGCACTTCGGGTCTCCGGGTTGAAGTCCGGGAAGTGCATAAAGTCCAAGGTGCTGGAATCGCCGACGGACTTGAGGCTCCTCGATGTATTAAAGCGTCGGACTTTGTTGCCCGTCTCAGTGGCTTCGGGAACAGGGATGGTTTGCTCGCCGTGAAGGCGGATGGGTCCCGCAGGGCGATTTGAAGCGTATGGCTTGTCGGTTGTGAGTAAGGACGAGGACGAAGTCGAGCCTGTCATTGACAGCTGACGGACTGTGAGACGAGGACCCAAAAGGCGGGGGCCAGCGAGGGCGCTGATGATGCGAACGCTAGATTTCGAGGCAGCCATTGCGAATATGTGTGAGATGTAGAGGTTTGGGAAGCTGGTGTGAGCGAACTGCACTTGGGCGCGAACAAGTAGTAGGACTTGAAAGAAGCAAGACGAGCGATTAGTAGTAGTTTATGAGGCGATAAGGTTTCAGTGACGCAGGAATGCGGTTCGGATGGCGTCGGAGAATGGGAAACGCTATCAGGTGTACCGGCAGACAGGAACAGGTGTTGGGAGGATAAGAATGGCAAGCTGAGCTCGCGACACAGTGAGGGGAAGCTGTCCTTTTTCTACGCCCTCCAGCCTCACACACAGCTGCCGCGACCACTTTGGACTCCTTGGCCAGCGTTCTGGAATCTTGACGGAGAGCGGTCAGTGAGCTGTACAGCGATTCAGGACACCCTTATGAATTGTTCACTTCATAACGGCCGGCCACATCGGGGATGCAGCGTTGGACTCCGTGGTGCTCAGTGGACGGGAGCTTGGTGAGAGGGAGCTTGGGCCGTCTACTATACTCGATGTGGCACAAAGGATGGCCCGAGCCAATGGCAGAGACCCACCAGCAGCATGCCCAGCACGTCTCCCCCGCACTATTGACCATGGTCGCAGCGTGCTCAAATAAACCGTCTCATGTCTTGAACGCTCGCGCAGCATCCGATCCATGTAAAAAGAACGTGACCGTTGACAGACAGCGACCAACATGCTCGTTCGCGGTGCTGCTTGACTCGAAGATCATGGCGCCAAAATGTCGGTGTGGCAGTTGTTGAGCGCACAGTTGCAGGGGGGATCACCATAGGTTTAGCGATGTCGGCTCCCTCCCGTCACCATGCACAGTGCGTACTTGTGCCTGTATGATCGGCTCTCCACCCAGCGCGCACAAGCTTTCGGTGACATTTACTGGGCAGATGAGGCGGGCGATAAGGAGACGCGAATCAGCCTATAGTATGTACCAAGACGTCAAGATCGGGATCGTGCGATGCATATATGCCGACCCTGCCTGCAAGCGTGATCATCTGTTGGTGATGGTGTTGTGCTGGGTAGTTGCCTCTCGATGCCGTCGTGGGCCAGCGGCTTCAACTCGGTCTCCTTACGACTAACGTCTGTAGCGCAGACGGTTCTCGTCGACCAGAAGTTCGAATTTTCATTCGCAAAGTCTTCCCAATCGAGTCAGGTGAGGCCGTGGACTCCATGAATAGAAGTGTCCCACCGCCCTGACTAAGACGTACCGCTGCCCTATAGGTAGCGAATCACGCTCCAACCATTTCACACCAACACACCCCACCCACCTGCACGCTTCGTCCGCTGTTGCCCGTCTTGTATCGCTTCTTTGCCAAGTACTGAAATTATCTAGCTGGGGGATTTACCATCGAACAGCAATAAGTTGGCCTGATGGTCTAGTGGTATGATTGTCGCTTCGTAAGCCCACCCAGCAGCCACCTCTCTTCCGAACCCCCAGTTAACAATCTCCACAGGGGTTTTCCATAACCTGGATACAGTGTATCTGTTCTGTGACAGGCCCCGGGTTCGAGTCCCGGTCAGGCCCTCTTCTTTTTTCGAACCGTGGAGGTTCTTTGTATATATCCTAGGTGGGCAGAACAGGTTTAAAAGTCCTAATCAGGCCTACAATCTTTTTTTGCGTTGATGACAGACTTGCAAAGTAATGTAGGTGGTTGAAGCAGTCTTTCTAAACCATAATTAGGCCTATGATTGCCCCTTTTGCATCTATGATTGCCTTTTTACAACGCAGTCAGTTCGACTAGTTTGTAAAGTTGGGAAAATCTATTTTTGCTGCGACCAAGTGGTGAGGCCCACGAGTCGCTCGTATACAGGGCTGAGCGGTCTGCACCGAGAGCGTGCAAGAAATCTCACAGCCCATTTCCACAACTGTATGAATCTGGACATGTCACGTTCATGGCAAAAATCAGGCTGAAAGCTTAAGCTGCACTGTGTGGTATCTACTCCCGTCTAGACCAAACACTGCAACACCGCGAGGTAAAACGCTACAAAAGCAGGCCTCGACGCCCACCATCTCCAAAGCAAAACTCCCTCGTGTTCTCCAATCCGGGGTATCAATGACCCTTGGGCGTGTGAAGCAATGAAAGTGGTATCCAAACGAGACATGAAGTGGCAGAAGGTGCAGGCGCACATGAATCGTGAGATGGAGTCGTGAACGCATTTGAAAATCATCAAGAAAAAAGAAAAAAGGCCGCTGCAGTTAAAGAAGATAGAAGAGCATCACCGCCCGTCGTAGGAGTCGCTCACCCAGCTGCTGCTGTTGCCGCTGGCATACATCGGTTGCTGACCCCCCTGCTGGTAGTCGCTCTCCTCCTCAAAGTATTCGCCTCCACTAGACGCATCGAAGCTGCTGCGGCCGCTGATGTCGCCATCTTCATCGGGCGGTCCAGCCGGGAGCTGGTCCCACTGGATACCCGCGAGTGCAGGATACTGAGCTAGAAGTGCGGCAGGAAGGAAGGGCTGTGGAGCTTGCATGCCGCCAGCCTGAGGGAACGGCTCGAAGCCAGATTGTCCGGGCATCATACCGTTGAAGTTTTGAGCTGGCATGGGCGCGAACATGCCATTACCATTGTTCAGCTGCTGGTTCTGGCCATCCCATTCGCCCTTCTCACGCGCCTCCTCTTCAAGCAAGGGTCGGATACATACGCGACCTGCCTCGGATCGGAAGTGACGCCCAAGGGCATCTGCACGAGCGAAGCGCCTGCCGCAGCCCCAGTTGTTGCCGTTTTTGAGGTTGCCGCGGCACACAAACTTCTTCTCGCCCGAATGTAAACCCTCATGTCGCTTGCGATCGTGTTGTCGCGCAAAGGCTTTCCCACAGACACTGCAAACGAACGGACGCTCGTCGGTGTGTGTCCGCAGATGCGAACGGAGGTTGTACGCTCGAGTGAAGCGCTTCGGACACAATGTACACTGGAATGTTGCTGGGTGCTTCTGTGTGCGCTTCGGGTTCGAGCCATCGGCAGGCGCAGGCCGCGATGGATCTGCAAGATCCAATATGTAGTCGCGGTTCGGCACGCTGGATGTGGACGAACGACGTGAGGATTTGTTCGAGGGCGAAGGCGAACGAGACTTTGCTGCGTTGGGGGATAGTGATCGGTGCAGTTCCGAGCCTGGTGTCGATGCGCGCGAGCTGGCACTGCTGAAGGGATCGGATCTGGCGCGAGTTCTGTTCCGACTGCGTGCTAGTTTACTGTTAGAAGTGCGTGTGCAATTTAATCGTGCTGCTTACATCTGTCGGGCGGGCTCAACGCATCTACTTGATGCTCAGGCTTCGGTGGCTCAAAGCTCGCTTGTCGCGACGGCGGTGCAAAGTCAATATTGATCTCCGGCGGTGACATGGCGTCAGCCTGACCAAACTCAGGCACAGGCTGGTTCAGTGAGGGAAACGGCTCGGCTTGACCTGGGTAGCCATTCATGTCCGGAGGCGCATATGGATTCATGTTCTGGTTGAGACCAAAAGTGTCGGGCTGGAATGGCGGAAGGACTTGTTGGTTCTGTGGAAGTAAACGAGGCGAGATATGAGGGCTGTTACCCGCGCTGATATGCGCATTGCTGCCGTTCAAGTTAAATCGGTCAAAACCTGGGACAGGGTCCTGGAATAGCTGAGGATCGTTCTGCGCACGGAGGAGGGGTGACGGCTGGTCGTTGTCCAGGCTGTCCTGGTGGTGCAGGTACGGCGAGTTGTGTACCGAGGAAGCATGTACCGAGGACGCAGCATCGCTATTACCCCTAGACCTTGACCTGTGTTGCCCAAAACCGCCGGCCATCTGCCCCCACTCTGTAATCTGTCCATATGCTGCGCTGGGATCCAACGACGTGTGTCGCGAATGCCCTGGTGATCTGAAAGGACCCTGGTTCATGTTTGGCGACGCGTGTGGGCTTGGGGTTTGGTGGCTGTTCATGTTAGGCAAGAGGTGCGGTGGCGTAGGCGCGTTGTGTTGTGTGGCTGCCATTTGGTGCATAAGATCCGAGGGGTTGATAGACTGGTTGTGTTGCGACTGAGTGTCGAGCATGTGTGGGTCAAGCGTGTTCCCAAGATACGATGGGAGCGATTGGTTCTGGCCGAGGTCGTTGCCCTGGAAGAAGCTGCTGAAATCGGGGTTGTTGGAGTTTGCAATGTCGAGTGGGTCGGGCGAAATGTTGTTGTTGCCTTGGGGGCCGAATTGCGGCGTGTTGTGCTGCGAGATGGCCTGGGTCGGCTGGAAGAAGCTTGGGTCGGCGAAGTTGTTCTGCTGCGGAAACTGCTGTCCTTGGGTTGTGGTGAGGAACTGAGTGCTGTTCAGCCCCGCGCTTGTGACTGCGTACGAAGATGGGTCTTGAGTGGAATCGAAGCCCAGGCCGACGTTATGCTGGTGCTGGAAAGGCGCATGTGGGCTGGGCGAGGGAGAGTGCGCCTTATGAATGCGCTGGCCTACCGAGGGAGAGCGCCCTCGCTGTTGGATATCCATCATGCAGGTATTCGCGTGTTCCCAAGAATAGGTGGGATGTGGAGGAGTGAGCCCTGGAGGCCGCGCTTGGGCCAGCGTGGAGAGCTTCGTAAACACCAAGAATCAAGGGCGAGCTGTGAATGGTCTAATGTCCTCAGGAACACGCAATGTCCTCTGTTTACTGGCTCCTCTGCTAAGGCTGGTGAGTGTGAAGGAGGCGCAGTGTTGTCGTCGGTCGCAGGACACAGCCCACCTCACCAAGAGCGACGTCGCTGGAAGCGGCCTAGTCCGCTATTATTAGCCCCGCAATGGGAGAGCCCGCTGCAAAGCTCCCTTGCCTGTTCCTCTGTTTCGGACTCTTGAGAGACGTGAAACGATAAGCTAGGGGATGCGTTATGCGTTGTCGTTCTGCCTGCGGTCGTGACGTTCGGTGGAGCTTTGGGGGGGAGGGGGGAGGATAACTCGACGTAGGCGGTAGCAATGGCGACAAGGGAGCGCGAGTGCGAGTCTCTGAGAGATTACGCGCTGGTGGAAGTTGACTGTTGGCGCGTGATAATCGCAGAACGACCCAGCACTGTTAGGTTCGGTGGAATAGAGCTGACCGCTACTCACTCGACGTCTCTGGGGAATCACAGTGCAACCTGCCCCCTCAGCCCCCAGCCTTATACAACGAGATCGCTCGACAGCAAAACTACTGGTCTAATCTCGCACAACGCGCGATTAGGCCGTTCAGCGAGCCGTCGCGTCCCTGAGGTCATTACCCGGGGCCCACAGAGTGTTCTTGCACTGCCTCGCTCGAACCAACGTCGCAAGGCACACTTCCTCAAGGCGGACTCCCATGTCTCCACATACCAAGCCCTCATTCCCATTCTCGACAACTTTGTGAGATGCATTACTGTCATCGATAATAATAGTGTATTTGGTTTCTGGAAAGTTTTCGCGGAGCCGCACACGTGCATCGAGTGTGAACCTCGACTATATGCTCCATGTGCTAAACAATGCGCCGTACAAAGCCCATCTGCAATACACGTCACCAGTAGCTTCGGAAAGAAATCCGTGGGCCAGTGCATTTCCGACCGCATTAGTTCTACCAATGTCCCTCCATTCTGGTGACTTCCACGCGCACCTGTCACGGCAACCGAAAGCCTGAAAACATGGTCAGAGTGGTGGAATGCCTTTATCTTGTAATGGGTATCCTAGAGAATAGTGTCCAAGAAATGAAATGCCGCCTCAGGCCAGCTATCTAACCAAACTTCAGACCTTGCGCAGGATCCCATCGTCCGTCCTGCGGAGGACCAGCCGAAGGTCGAGCATTGCCGGACGATGTAGGCACACCACCAAATCGGATTCCAACCTCTGGTGTCCACATGCCGGATGGTGGAGGCACGTTCGCTCTGGTCGGCGTCGGTGCTGCCAATGGTTCTTCGGCATGTGCAGTCGCACCATAATTTGGGTTCTGTGCATCGACCTGCTTCTGTTGATGGAGCGAATTGGTTGTCGCCTGCTGAAGGCCAAGGGAGCTCATTCGAGTGGTGAGATCGCTAGCAACATTAGCCAGATTTTGGAATAACCACCACATCCACGTACCTCTCCAGATGTGATGCTTCTGACTTGCGGTTGTAAGCAAAAGTCCGCGCTTCATCTCTGAACCGGTTCACGATCTTGGCGAGGTCATTGTAGAACTTTCGTCCAACGTCGAGATTTGAGATGATCTCCTTGTACTTGAAGTACGCGTTCTCTAGATTCTGCAATGCTTGTTCCCGCTTCTTTGTTGATTGGTCGCCACGGCGAGCGATTAAAAATGCAGCATTTGCATCTTGCAGTCGCTTGATAGCTTCTGCTTGCTCGTTTTCTTCGTCTTTGATCATGTCTTGATCAGCATCGTACATCTGTAGACGCTTGTCGAAGAGCCCTTCAAATTGCACAACCTCAATCGTCTGCATAGGGTACTCCCGCTCCAAGCGCGCAGCTTCGCGCAACAGCTCCGGATCTAGCGTACTGTCAGGGCGTAACCTCTGTGGAGTTGAATGGCACTTACTTATATCATCCTGCTTCGCCTTTGTTCGCAATGCTTCAATCTTCCGTCGTCGCCTGCTTTCCAGCCTACTAACTTCGTTGAAACTACCACGGAGTTTACCGGCTTCGCGTTCGACATTCCCAGTGATTGCAGGTCTCCGGCCACTTGGTACATAGTTTTCGAGCTCGTGATCCGGTCCGCTCAGTAGCCGTATGAAATGCTCGTTTTCCTTCAACTTTGTCTTCACAATATTGTCACTGTTAGTGGCAGCCTTGAAGTAGCCATCAATCTCATTGATCTGGGCATAAAGCTTGGGCGCAGCTTGTTCTGCGGGTGGTCGGGTCCAACGTTCTGTGCCGAACTTGCGTCGCGCGCCTTCGTCCTCTGCGGCTTCCGACCTGAGTATGTCGACGCCTTCTTGGTAGATAGCCTGATCTGTGTACATGAGCTTCTTTGTATCTTCCATCGAGCGCAAGAGGCGATTGATGCCGTCTTGCTGACGGATCTCTTCAGCGCGCGCTACAAGACCTGGCGGTAGTCCTAGTGGCTTCTCAAGAGCCTGCAAGGAGCCAGGTAGATTCAAGCTGCGGAGTACCTCGTGAATCTTGTTGGTCAATTCCTCCAACTCTTCAACAATGGTACCATTGACCAATCGATCGCGGCGGTCCACGTATATACTAGCTGCCAGGTGTACAGAGTATGGCACTAACTTGGAGAAAAGTGCTGGACCAAGTTCACCACGTTCTCCTAGCATGGAATTGGACTCGGCTATTTCCTTTGGAACTCTTGACACGACCATGTTGGCTCGATCGAGGATTTTGAGCTCTGCCTTTGGTGGTACAGGTAGCAGGTAGATCATGTCGTTATCCTTCTCGGCCCGCTTCAGGTCTTCTGTTATGCGGTTTTTCAAGCCGTTGAGGTCTGCAAGTACGACCTTGTTAATGTAGCGCTGCTCCTTGAGAGCTTCGTTTACGCAAGTCAGACTATCGCGTAGCCGTGCAACCTCCTCACCGTATTTGCGCTTTTCAAGAGAATCACAGGCTGCACGGTATTGAGCCGCTGCCGCAAAGTGATGGTGCTTTGCCGTCATGTGGTGTATCCACTCGCTGCTAATGGCATCCGACTGTATCCCTGCATCTCCCGCCTCGTTGTATAGATCAGATACGCGGGCGGCCAGTTTGGCGATGGTCGCATCTTTCATCCCGTCTTTGACGGCCTTTTGCCAGAAACACTCCTGCCCTTGTGCCAACATCAGCTTCTCCAAACACTCCAGTGTCATCAGATCCATGTCTTCAGGCGGCTCTGTCCGTATTTCGGGCAAGATTGTGTTCCTCAGATGCGACAAGACTCCAGCGGCGAGGCAGAAGTTGTTGGCTGCCATCTTCAGGCCGTCGGGCGTGCTTCGGTTCGACGACATGGCTAGCTGCGAGTACATGGCTGCGAGGTTGAACATGATGTTGGCGAGTTCGAAGCGGAGGTTGTTGCGTGATATCGGCCGGCTCGTGTTGTATCCCAGCGCAGGATACCATGGGAATTCTACGCCAATGTCGATGGGGAACTTCCCACTCAGCCATATCAGCTGCGCCGCGTATTGTTGGAGCTTGGGGATGTTGCTGGGATGCGGTTCCTGGGCGTGTGTTGCGACGGAACGGAGCTTCTCGATCGTCTCGAGGTCTTTGGTGAACATGTCTGGGTGTTGGTCGTATTTGGAGGATATGTACTGCTTGATCGCGTCGGTGAGGTTTACCGAGTGCGACCGTCGAAACGGGAGGAACAGGATGTTGCTGGCCATTGGGTAAGTGTTTTTTTTTTCGTCTTCTGCCTGGCTTGTTGCACTCACGAGGCCATGGCAAAGAAATGTTTGGCGGTGTTTACACAGGTGCGGTGGGAAGACGTCACCGCCCGCAGCAAGGTCCAAGCTGCTGGGCGTGGGTGAGCGATGCAGCTTGAGCCCCGCGCTAGCTAACGTGGGGCGGGCGCCTTCTTAGGGTTCATTCACCTGCAGGAACAGGGCCCAGTGCATGCGACGTTGTATCAACCTGGTGTGTGTATGCGCTGCCTGCTCGGACGGCGCGCTCATCTTACACCACGTGCGCTGATACAGCTACCGAGGCAGAGCGGAGTCTGTTTCCTCTCGCCATGGAAACCATCTCAAGCCTCAAATCACCCCCGAGTTAAGCACTCAGCCCCTGGGAGCATGCGCGACTTTGAGAGCAGACTGCGGCAATTTACGAGTCACACGATCAGGGACACAGTGTCCTGAAGCGATGGGATCAGTGATCAAATCAAATCAAATCAAATCAAATCGTCTGCTACCGGGCCCTCAATGAGCATGTTTCATGCCACCAGATCGTCGGCACGTCAAACGAGAGACGGACAGTGTACATGGCTGAGGCGCGCCGGGTTCCACAACCCGGAATGTCGTGATAGAAGCTCAACATGTCAGCGGGGCGCAACCACAATCTATGACAATCTAGCCGAATTACAACACCACCTTGAAACCTGCGCTTCCGCTAGTGATTTCTATATATACCGTCACAGCTGCTCTTCATAACTATCGACCAAACCCAACTGCGCCACACAAAACCCCCGCGACCTGCACCAGACCTCGGACCTTTATCATTCTACAACATCGCACTACATCCACAACCTACACAATGACGCACACGTACAAGTTCAACGTTGCCATGAGCTGCGGCGGCTGCTCCGGCGCCATTGAGCGCGTGCTCAAGAAGCTCGAAGGTCAGTTTCTCTTGTAGTAGCCATGCGCTACAGCACGCTGCACGCGCCAAACCCCAGACGGAACGTATTCTGACCATCTCGCAGGTGTTGAGTCCTACAACGTTTCGCTCGAGACACAGACCGCCGAGATCCAGGCTGCCGACTCGCTGTCCTATGACACCGTCCTTGAGAAGATCAAGAAGACTGGCAAGACGATCAAATCTGGCGAGGCCGATGGTGAACCCAAGGACATCTAGAAAGAGAGAGAGAGAGAGAGAGCGTGCAACGTACCGATTCACCTACGACGACTTTTTAGTATATGCTTTTGGGGCAGCGGGCGATGAACATCACGGTCGTGTTTGTGAGCAAGCCATACGCTGCCGCCACGGCCCTCTACATCTCGAGTGACTATAGATGCAGCGATTGAATCAAGGATACCCTCACTGCCTACATTTACCTTACCATGTGACGTGAATCAAGTTTACTTTCCGGCTCGATTGGACCCTTTGTGTTATTGTTGCAATACTGTTTGATCTGTCCAACAGGTATTGCCAACGTCCCGAACAGCGACGCATATGCATCATCATAGTATTCCAGCGTCGCGGCTTCTCGGTGTTCCACTACAGTGCCCGTGCGCGAAACGAGCCAGTTCGCGGGTCGAGCCACCCCAACGATATCAGACGATCGCAAATATGAGGCTGTAGAGCCACCCACAAAAGCGACTATCGCAAGATATTTTGAAGTATTGTTGTATTGATGTATTTGAAACTTTCTATCTACTTGAATCTCGCTGGTGTCTTGATATTGCGCCCGCGCAGGCTTGTTTTGGGTGGGGGGGACGCTGCGGGCGGACCAGCGTCAGCACGACTTGGTGCAGCCACAACACGACGACGCTTTGCTGGAATTTTGGCTGGTTTGTGTGAGGCTTTTCGCTTGCGTCCTATAGATGTATCGTGAGATTTGTGTGTAGTTGTAGCTTCGCGTTGTTGCTTTTTAAGAGCCCTTTGCGCAGCTAGCTCTTCAGCCCGCGCTTTCTTCGCTGCGCGACGCTCTTCAACAGCACGTTGTCGAGCCACCTTTGCCTCCTCTACCTGCTGCTTTTTATGTGCTGTTGCTGCCGCCTTAAGCTCTCTATCGTGAGTTTTCTGGAGTCGTGACTGCTCAGCTTCGTCCTGTTCTGCAGCCTTGAGCGCGAGCATCGTGCGGAGCTTCCCAGGACTCATGAAAACGGCGCCGCCATGCCAATCGTTGTCGTCTCGTGTTGCCAGTGTTGTCCGCTGGGTTGATCGCGTCTTTTTGAAGCTGAGTTCGCGTTGTAGTTGCTCGTTTTGGGCGTGAAGGAGCTCGTTATTGACCTGCAGCGAGTGTATACTTTGCGACAACCGTTTGGCTTCAACTTTGGCCTTGTTAGCAACAGCAGCCTCAAAAACTTTTCGCAGCTGAGTCCAACTATCGCCGTCGCCATGCTCTCCAATTTCTGAGTCTTCATCTTGTTGTTGTGGGTGGTTGTTGAAGCGTTTTAGCACAGCGTCTGCGTCCATTGGCCACACGCCTGTAGCTTGAAAACTCTTCATTATGAGCTCCGGCCTCATTGTAGAGGTCCACGCGGGCCAAAAGTTGTTGAAGAAGTCGCGTTTCGTGATCCCTTGGGTTCGCTGGAGGTGGTTGTTGAGCTCTTTAGTGTAGTACCTCGAAAGCGGCGAGAAGAGCACGACATCTAATGGTTGTAAGGTGTGAGTTGAATGGGGAGGAAACACCATGAGGAGGATACGTTGGGAGTCGCAAAACTCTAAAAACTCGCTCGTGAGATGGCTGCCGTGCCCGTCAACGATCAGAAGTCGTCGTGACCGTCCTGCCTTCGCCTTTGTATACCGGTTAAACACCTGTTGAAGCCAGGTAAGTCCTAGCTCGTTATTAGTCCACCCCGTCGGCGAGTTACCGATGAAAACCTGGTGTTGTTGGGCCATAACGTCGTCAACCCAGCTCGTTTGGATCCCAGATGTGCCCTGGTAGATAAGAGCGGGCGGCAATGCCTCTCCAGAAGCGCATACGCAAGCCAACAGCGTTACCCATTCCCTGTTGCCATCGCGGAGGGCTTCCTGTCGCTCTTTTGACGCCCAAACCGCCTTAGAGAAGACTCTTTTAGTGCGGGTTGTGATGCCGATAAAGAAGCCCTTCTCATCCATATTGTACGTGTTTTGCGGCTCAATGTCGTACTCGCGCATCTTAGAGTGAAGTAGACGATAGTACAACTCGTACTTATGCTTGCTGTCGGCGTGGTGACGCTCACGATCGATTCCGGCGCTCCATTTGGTGGCGAGCTTGTCGTTATGACGATGCAGAAACCGAGTAATCCAGCTTTCAGAAACCTCCCATTTCCCCACCGCACTACCGAAATTTTGTATCATACTTCTAGTAGGTGGTAAGCCGTCCCTTGTGCATCTTTCTATGTATTTCACTAACTCCTGCTCTTGTTGTGGGTTGAGTGCGAGCTGTCGGCCTGCCTGGGCGTCATGGGATCGCTGAACACCTCTGTGGCGGCGCGACAACGTTGTTCGGTCAACATTAAACATTTTCGCAACTTCGCGGTACGAGAATTGTTCTCCAGGTGGTCGCGAGTCCAAATATTCAATCGCTTCTTGAATCGGCATGGTAGTTGTGGAGTTATGACGCGATGAAGTTGGGACGATTTCAATGTTATGATGTTCAGATGGCTCGATCCGCGAACTGGCTCGTTTCGCGCACGGGCACTGTAGGTTGCTACAGCCCAAAGCGGTGCGCAGACGTCACATGCCACGAGTTCAAGCCGGATCGCCACTCCCTCGTCAGCAAGCCACCGTGTGCAAGCTCACCCATCACAATTCCCATTGCTGTCTTTGTCACATTCAAATTTCCGGCACTGATGTAATCCCACGGCAGGTAACCAGCAGAATCTACCTAGGTAGTGCCTGAGCCCTAAGGCGCTCCGTCGAACCTCTTGGCCTCAAGCTCGATCCAAACTCCTCCGACTTTTCCCTTTAACTCCGCTCACAGCCACCGCCTAATCATCTCGAACATGACTGATTGCGTTCAAGTGCTTACCTACTTTTCGACGCACCCGTTGCTCGTGCCGTCTACCGAACGTGCTCGACCATTGGTATGAATGCGAATTGTGATGCCTAGCAGACTCGGCACGTCAGTAGGCGGGACGACAACGGGCAGCGACTCTTTGAATTGAGCGTCAACAATCGTCCAAAAGCACGTCCTATTCATCTCGAACAGAAAGCGATGCACACCTTCATGCGCCCACGTGACGCCTTGCTTTACGAGAGCATGGGTATGGTCGGGAACAGTCGGTTCGCGAGCGGCTTCTAACCGGACTAAGTCAGCAAGCTCCAAGGGGCTGAGCCGTGTGCATCTCGCCAGTGCAGATCGTCAGTATAGTGAAGGTGTTCCAAGTAAGCGCGGGATGCGTATCCGTATGACGCTTGAGCATAGCATACACTATCCTTGTCACTGCTACCTTGGTTTCCGTCATGCAGAAGCACCTGAGGAAACATCACATAAAAGCCGTCCTGGGGCCGCATGGTGGAATTGCCATAGACCAACAGCTCACTTGATCAAGGAACACATTCATCTGACCCACTCCTCCATACTATCTGTCATATATCCTCATGCCGTCTCCACCCAGAAGCTCAATATCGTTTCCAAGCTCGGCGGATCTGTTCTACTTCTGCACGACATCGTCAACCTCTGAAGAAGACCTCAACATCCACTACGCACCTCCTTCAAGCTCCTCGTTACGCATTGGTGTCATTGTTCTTGGCAACGATCAAGTCCAACTAGCCGACCTTGCCGCTCTTGACCTCCTCGCCATGGTCGGAAGGAACAGAATCTGCAGAACAAACGCCCCAGCAGTAGCTATCGAAGAGGCAGTGGACGAAGTCGACGTTCGATACGTCAGTGTGACCGGAGAGGGGAGTTTTCCTGTCACGGCTGGCACGCGAATGCCGGTGACGGTGAGCTAAGCTTCGAATTGCTCCGTATCGAAACACGATCGACACGACACCCATTCATCCATCCATCCCCCGTACAGCCATCTCCTTTGGCCAAGAAGAGCCAACCTTTTTGGTCGTGCTGGATTCGCCTGGTTTTGGCTGCCTTCTACAAGTAGTCATCTCTGACAGTCTGGCAGGGAGGTAAAGGTTAACACACGCCCCTGTTCCTACCTAGCATTCGCATCACTAACCTTCCGGGTACTGTGACTAACGTATATCCAGAATTCATTTACAAATGCACCTCAATTTGACATCCTCGTCATCCCTGGATCCTTCTCGTTAAGCGAGTTACCCGTGGACGCCACCTCATTTCTTACCTCTCAATGTCTGAATCCCAATCTCATTGCCATCATGAGCATAGCTTCAGGGATATGTCAACTCGTGCAGTCAGGCATCTTACGTGGAACACGAGCCGCAGCACCTAAACCCTTGCTTCCATTTCTCCAGCAGCGATATCCCGGGACGCTATGGCAGCATTCGGCCTGGGCTCGACACGAAAAAGTGTGGACAAGCAATTCGTCAGTCTCAGCACTTGACATGGTTTCGACATGGATGCGCGAGTACTTTTGGGATAGAAACCAGACGGTTGAGTATGCTCTTACGGCCGCGGGCATGGGCTCACTTTACGATTACAACCATTGCGATTATTGATGATTCTAGGATTGGGATTAAGTATTGCAAGGCGTTTTATGGGCATGATCTCAACTCTGTGTAACAAAGTCCCTAGTTTGGCGCATAGAAGGTGCTTTCGGATTGTATATAGATCTACGAGAGATTTCGACTTCGAGTGCTACTAGTATGTTCATGGCTGAGCTCACATGTAAGCTTTGTGATAATCATCGAAAGCTAGATTCGATGGCCCTTCCCTTCGGCAGATGGCCCTCGTCGCGTCTAAATTCACTTTTATCCCATGTTCCTCCTCCAGAACATGCACGTTCCCATAGACCCCCACGTATTCCTACCCAATAGAATGCATAGCCATCGCCATCGCCCTGGCCCTATCCTCATCCCGCCAGACATTCTCCTTTGCCTTCTTCTTTTGCCTGAGCTCAACAGTAGAGTCGGTGCTGAAACTAGAGCGAACATTGGCTCCGTCCAAGCTGGGTTTAGTATCATCCCCGTTGATGCAATCGTTTGATGCCATGGCTTCGTTGGTGACTTGATCGAGGTTGAGATGTGTAGACGACATGAGTAGGGCGTCTATATCCGAGCTATCAATCGCCTCATCACCACTGTACAAACTCATTGCTTCCGAGGTTAAGAAGCGATGATGTGATGTTAGACTGCTTGCTTCCCCGTTCGTAGAGAGAACACCACCGCCTCTCATGTTGACGGCAGGCTCAGCGATTGCGTCAGGCCGTGCACAAATCCTTTCTAACCATTTTAGGGTCGCAACATCTGGTTTGTCGATGTCGCAGTACGTGTTCAACCTCAAGTGATGCGGATATCCGAGTGTAGGGTTAAATGGAAGTACGTCTCCGTCATCGCGGCGGACGTAGCATCTGTCTTCATTGTCTGGTAGATGGAGTCTTGTCTGTAGCGTGCCTGCTGAATCAATAGCAGTGAAATTTTGTTGTAGTTGTTGGCTCATGGGCATGAGATCGGAAAGTGGTCCAGCGAGGGGAGTTAGTGCTTTAGGTGATGACGAACGTGCACGAGGTCCTCTTCTGGCAAACCCCGGATGTTGAAGCCGTGTCGCACCTCTCGATCGAGTAGTGTTCGGGTTTATGTTTGCTGCAGGGATAGCGGAAGATCCGCCTCCGCGCATGCTTTCAGGTACGTCTTCCGCAAATGCATCTTCCTTCAACTTTCTTCCCCACTTTCCTCCGCGTCTTCCATTTTCTGTTTTCTCAATTTTCTCACCTTTTCTTACTCTTCTTCCTCTTGGGTGCTCCCAGCCCCTGTTATCCGGCTGTGTCTGGCCACCTCTGCTATTCGGCGACTGGTCGTGACCTAAAGTCGTCTTTGAATTGGGTGCTTGGGTCGATATAAGCATTCCATCTGTCGCCATGGAGAATGATTTACCGTTCCTGGGCCATCCAGTAGTATCCGCTCCTAATCCCGGTTGTTTCTCCTCTTGGCACTCCACTGGAGGTTGCCGTTTCGAATACGTCTTGTATCTTGAACCTGAAGGCGCAGCGAGGATGAAACGTGTTATTTCACCTGCTTTGGAGATGACTGTTTGCAAGGAGTTCTGGCATTTGACAGAGACTGACTCAACGGGTTCTGATGCGGTCACGATAGAGGGGTAGCCGATAGTACGATGCTGCGCGTTCTGCTGTCGGGGTATGACTCGGGCTTTAGCTGTGATATGACCATGACGAGGTAGATATTGCGACGGCGTAGATGAGCTGGGAGGGCGATGTTCACTTAAAGCTGCCGTACGCTCCAAGTCATGCCATCTGTCGATTGGCTGACGTCTCATGACCACAGTGACGCTATCGTCCGGCACAATAGTGCTCAAAGCAGGCTCTCGTTGTTGCAGTTCTTCATGCTGTCTTACGTTCAAATCACGCCTACGATCCGCTTCTTCGTATCCTCGCCTCTCTGCTTGTATACGTTGAATCGCACGCCCATGCTCAACTCTCTTGTATGCATCGGTGTTCTCCAATCCTAGCACGTCCATCAAGTTATTATCCAAAGTATTGGCAGATAACATCGATGATGCTCGATAAATGTCATCATCGAAATTTTCCGGAGCATCGTATTCGGGTGGATCGGCTCGCAGGAATCTGGGCGGGTTCGTTGGAGGAAGTCTGGGCGGTGGAAGAGGATTCTCTCTATCCCACCTCTTGTTCGCCCTTGGGGCCACCACATGACTTTGCAATGTACTGTCAGTGCATTGGGTTTCCTGTGACTCTACCATTTGCCACGAAGTAGGTTCTATCTTCGCAACTGGGTGTGAAGGGCTGGTCGAGTAGACCATAGACTTATTCTCAGCTGGCAGCGCACTTCGAACATTTGGTGGTGCAAAGGTTTTATCGATATGTGAGAGTGGTCCATCTCTTATTGGTACGTCAGCTCGACCGTAAGTGGTCGGAAGCTCTCGAACAGTGAGTGGCCGCGTTTCTGGGCACATCGGTACTAGCGGAGATAGCTGAGGTCCAAAATGCTGATACAAAACTGCCTCGGTACGAGTCCTGCGAGTAGAGCTATCGTCCGTACCTGTAGAGTCCGGAGTATTCGAGCCTTGCCTCAGCTTTCTCCTTTCAATGAGCTGACCATCTCGCCTCGTATCGATAGCAGATGGTCCCCTTGGTGTTCCCTCTATTGTTCTGTCAATCTTGCAGAACCGTGATCGCACACTGCGCGGCGCTCGACTTTCCGAACGTCCAGCATAGTTGGTTGGGGGGATGCCTCTCAGCGTACTGTCCCTGCCGACAGAGTGCTGCAAGGAAGTAGAACTGAAGCTTTGACCGAACTCCTCGGTGCCAGCTGGCTTCCAGAATGACTTGAAGCCGTTCCAGCCACCACCACGAAGACGTACCATAGGCGCCGAAATACCCTGTTCAGAAAATTTATGGCTCTCTGGAATAACCTGTACTTTAGGCGAAGTTAGAGGAGAATGTGCAGTGAGGTAATCCCGCTTGTTCGAAGGTATGTAATTGCCATAAGCATCTCTCCCATTATTCAATGGGGACATTGAGCATGCAGGCCGGGCGAGAGGACTTCTGGGCGGCGTGTATTCTCGACGTCCAGTCGACGGTGATGCTGGAGGAAAGAGCGAGAGACTGACATCTCTGGGAGGGAAGCGGCGATTAGAGTTGCTGGTGGTCTGCTTTGGAGAACCGGGCTCATCAGAACTAGGGCTAAGAAACCCTCGTACGAGCCAGTCTGACACTTTTGTATCCATCTTCTCCGCGCTGTAGCCAGAGGATGGTGATGTGTTGTTGGAATGGTTCGCGTGGCTCACGTGAGTCGCAGAAGTTGTGCAATCGCGACTTCCTTGAACAGAAGGCACACATCCCTGCACCTCGACTTGCTCAACAAGCCTCTTGCTCCGCTCTCCGATAGTGTGTTGGCTATAAGTGCTTGAAGCTGTCAAATGTAAATCTGACAGATCCGATCGTAATGGCTTGGGGTGACCGTCGCAGTAACTCACTTCGGACCCAACTTCAGTGGAGCAGAAGTCTCCCAAAGTCTCAGCTGTTCGCATTCTATCGGTCGTCGTATTGTTCTCTTGTCTACTGCCCCAACATGGAGAGTCTCTCTTACCAATCATGTTCTTGCCTTCCAAAATCGCACTGGCTAATCTCTGCTGTGTGTCCGTCAACTCACGATCAAGCTTTTCGAAAGGAGTCTGAGAAACAGGAAACAATAGAGCGCTCTCAGAGTTTGATGGTGTAGACTGGATAGCGAGTAACCTCTGCTGATATGCTGATCCATTCCGTAGGCGGCTGCGGACAGGAATAGGTGGGGGCAATACATGCGGCTCTGCAGGAGCTGTACATTGAGCCATGACGGGTGCAAGTCGGCAAAAACGCCAGGATTTTGGATACGGTAACATACAAGGGATGTGGCCTGACAAAGGGTGTGAATTTTAGGACGTGAAGCATGGACACTTTAGAGAGGGATGGCCTGCACAACCGTAGGAAGCACCGTGAGTGGCCTGGACGTTTGTCAATTCAACATCTGCGAATTTGGCCTCGCTGATTTGCATGTAGACACTTCGACTCACCGTTATTGGTGGTGACGGGGACTTGAATGTGTGCGGCACTGCGTTTGCGACGCTGACCGCCCTGTTGGCATGCTTTGTGCAAGGGGCCTGGCACAAATGTACATGTCAGGAGCATTCTCATAGGTAATAGTATATTTGGACAGTCATATGAATGGTTACCTCGATCAAGTGTCAAATGAGGCTATACTTGCGAGAACATATAGGAAATCAACCATGTTGTCCTACAAACGCCAGAGCTTTAATGCTGACAATGCCCGAAGATGATGTCGTGTGTACAGACGTATAAAAAAACAGAACAGGAGTGCTCACTAGGATATATCCGCTGCTAAACCATGACTAAACGCCAGGTAATATGCTCATTGGTTCGTGTGAGGACGAGACCTGGGTGTTCGCCCTCACTCCACCTGATGCTCTATTTTCCTACCCTCGTTCTTCAGCTTCTGATGTACGGCCTTGAGCGACTCGAATGTTAACATGGTAGTGACCGCTGCAGGTACCGCGCGGACCATGTTAGTGCCCATTCCGTTATAAAACGCTCTCCATCCCTCTTCTTGGAGGATAACGGCGCATGTTCGCAAGATGCCGCGATAGCGTGGCAAGTTTATCATACCGTCCGACGAAGCTGTGCCAGGAGGACGGGTATGAAATCGGTCGTGTTGCCCTCCCCGAAATGACACATGGTTATCCGAGTGCGAGGGTAGCGACCGTTGTTGTGTCTGCAGCCGAGTGCGCAATACCTCGTGCGGATATGTTGCAGAAGTGGCAGTCATTTTGCTCAACACTGTTGCCAATGCAATAGCGAACCAGTGTACGTCTTCTGTCTTGGCGTCTGTCTGGCCCATCTCCAGGCCGGTAAACTTCATTTTCAGAAACTCGTATAGGGGGAACTGAATAGCAACGTGTGTGAGGCCAAGTAGCGCAGGCGTAAGGCCGGAGTAGAAGGACATGATGCCTTCCTTGAGGTACATCTTGCGAAAGGCGTCAAAGGTGCTTGTGTAGTGCCACGGCGGGCGATGTTCGGGCGAGGCGCGGGCGCTGACTTGGGACATGAGTCTTGTCTTGACGACCCATATTGGATTTGTGACTAGCGTTGAACAGCCGCCAGCGAACAAGGAAGCAATGGTCCTAGCCAGCCATTTGTTTTCTGCACGTTTAACCTGTCAGCAACCGAGAGTGGGATGGGATAGCGGGTACACTACTAACCCATCTGAGGATAGAGTATGTTTTTGGTAGATTCATAAGTGCTCATGTAGACGGCCCAGGTTGGAATGTATCCAAGCAGCATGGGCCCGAGGCCTCGGTAGAGACCGCGCATGCCATCCTCGATCCATATGACCCGCGCAGTACCGGTGAGGCCTTTGTACACTGCGCGCGTGGGCCCGGTATACGTCCTGGGGCGGAAGGAGCCCTGCGCTTGCAGGCGGGTCTTGATGACATCGAGCGGGCACGTTACGATGCCCGAAGCGACGCCAGCAGAAGCTCCGCACAGTGCATTGACGGAGCTATCGGGCAGCTTGGAGATCCTGACGGCAAGAGCGGCAACGGGCGAACTCCACGTGCTCTGCGGGTTTGAGGATGACATATCTCGCGGTTGGACTGTCACGGCGGATGGCGCATACCGGTCGCGAACGTTAGTCGGGGACGGCGGCTCGGAATCAGGGGTGGACATTAGGGACACTGCAGTGGTCGACTGGTCAGCGCCATGCACGCGGCGTGGGGAGAGAGGGTGCATGCATACAGGCCGTCGTCCCCTGTGCGGTGCCTCAGTGTTGCGGAAACCCCGCAGCACTTGAGTAACACGATGGCTAGCGATTGTTCGGCTCCATTGACAGGCGGACGAAGAGTGAGGGAGTCGCCGGGAGTGTGACTGTCGGCCAGCGGTTGCCCAGTGTGTACGCTGCGAAGGCTGAGAGGCGGCGTCCGGGTGCAGAGCTGGGTGCGTGGATCAGACGTCAGAGCTAGCGCCGAGCACGAGTGCTGGTGAAGTTGCTTTGGCGGGTGGGGACGGCCGCTGACTAAGGCAAGGCCTTGTGCGGGCCAAGCGCTGCCCGCCGGCCTATTGGCTTTCGCTTCTTTCGCATTACGACCTCATCACCGCCGCCCGTCAAAACTGCAATTGACCACCGCACCGCCTTGCACCGCCCGGATCCGCCGTCGACCCCCCGCGACCATGTCTGCCCCGTCTCTCGCCCCCTACATCATGAAGCGGCCGTGGCTGCAGAAGTGGATGAAGCCGCTCGCCAACTGGTACTGCAACGCCGCCGGCTACAGGCAGCTCGGTCTGAGGTACGGAGCCCCCGATTCGCCCACCGTGTACGGAGCAGCACAGAAGGAGCCTGTCGAGAGAACAGTGCGGTGCGAACCGATGGGCTGACGGGATCCATGATGCAGGGCCGATGACTTGCTCCCCGAGGAGAACGACGTTGTTCAGACCGCCCTGAAGCGTCTCCGACCACAGGAAGCCTACGACCGTGTCTTCCGTCTGCGCCGAGCTTTCCAGGTACTGCCCGACAACAAGTCCGGGATATGGCACATGTGGCTAATCTGTGGCAGCTCTCCATGTCCCACCAGCTTCTGCCCAAGGAGGAGTGGACCAAGCCCGAGGATGTACGAATACCGCCTGCATTGTGAAACTCAGACGCTGACAATGCCAAAGGACACACCGTATCTTGCCGAGCTGATCACCGACATCGAGGCTGAGATGCACGAGCGCGAGGACCTTGAGGCTATGGTTATCCAGAAGAGGCAGAAGAACGCCACCGCCAGCAGCGGACACTAGATTGTACATATCGAGTCTGGCATGACCAATTTGAAGCTTGGTGGATCGAGTCGGAGGGTTGCGCGATAGAGTGTACCATACCAACTTTTTTGTACAGGACTCATCTCCATCAGAGTATGCTTGTTCGTTTTCTTTCCATGCGCTTTCATGCGCTGCTCCAACTATTTGTATGCTCGCGTGTTAGATTGTCTACCATGTGCTACGGTGGCTTCTCATGGCTCTAGAGCATGCGCTTGGAGTCGACATGTTGCTGTACTTCTTCCCTCTCTCCATGACATCACAAGAAACAGGTGATGCTGGGGAAGTTAACTTCAATGAACAACTTGGCTGCAGGTTTCGGCACCTGCTGACATGCAAATCCAGGAAAGATGTACTTTTCAATGACTTACAGTTCTGGCTGTTTGGCGTTGAAGATTGGGCGGTGGGGGGATATGTCAGCGCGCGCCACGCTATCATGTGCTCAGGCGTCTGCTCAAGAACAAGCTTCCCGCGCATCGCGTCAAGCTCTCCACACATGCAGCTAACAACACTTCATATGATTCACGTGTTTAAATCAAGAACAAGAATATCGAAGCAGGTGGTACGTCGTCGCACCCTCGTTCCTGTCTTTGAGCCTAATCATATGACGTCAGACCACCCTATTTACGAGAACAACTAACATCTTGTACAACTCTCACAACATGTCTCTGAGACGCTCGGCCCGCGTTGCGAGTAGTAGCGCACCGGCATCACTGGATGCAAAAGCCCGTAGCGGTATTGCAAAATATGAGAAGGTCGGCAAAGCGAGTGCCACTGCGAAGAAGCGCAAAACGACAAAGGCGCCTGCGCCAATATCACCAGATGCAATCAAGAGCGAAAGTACTACCAACGGACCGGAAACCTCTGGTCTAGCGAATGTAGCCTCGTCCCTTCCATCAACACCCCTCCCCAAGAAGCGCAAACCAGCATCGAAATCAACATCAGAAGCAGAATCGCCGCTAAAACCACCACCATTCACCCCAACACCCGCTGGTGCCAGTATATTCTCCTCTGCGCCTTCTTTCTCTCCTTCTGATCACACCACCCGCCTGGCAGATCCTCACACCACAAATGCAAACTTGGCCACTCCAAATGGCTCGCATGTAGTGCAAGCCTACGCTTCATCTCCTGCCAAACCCACTGACCCTCCACCGGCCAAGAAGCGAAAAGCAAAGGAAGTAGTTCCCCCGGACGTTGGTACTATACCCCCCGCAAGCACGGACATTGATAATCTGTTGAAAGATGCAGAGGAGTTTCTCATCAAGACAGATCCTAAACTGGAAACAGTTGTAAAAGGGCACAAGTGTGAGATTTTCAGCCCGGACGGTTTGAGAGAAGTAGTGAGGCCGTTTGAATCGCTGGGAAAGGGGATTATTGGACAGCAGGTAACTGCGAATTGAAGCTCAAATGTGTACACGTGACTAACAATCTACCTATAGGTATCAGGCCAAGCAGCCGCATCAATCCGCGCAAAGTTTACCGCTCTCTTCCCTGACACACGCCCTTCCTTTCCGTCTCCAGCCCAGGTCCTCGCCAAGGATGTTCCTACACTGCGTACTGCGGGACTTTCCCAGCGCAAAGCCGAGTACATCTACGGCATAGCCGAGAAATTCGCATCTGGGGAGCTCTCAGCTGAGATGCTGGTTAGTGCCAGCGACGAAGAACTCATTGAGAAGCTAGTAGCGGTAAGGGGCTTGGGAAGATGGAGCGTCGAGATGTTCGCTTGCTTTGGATTGAAGAGGATGGATGTTTTCTCGACTGGAGATCTTGGTGTACAGTGAGTCATCTTGCTGCTTTAAAGAGGTGCATGGACAGCATGACTGACGTATTTGCAGGCGAGGCATGGCCGTATACGCAGGCCGCGACGTGAACAAACTCAAAAACAAAGGTGGGAAGTGGAAGTATGTACCCACAGTCAGGTTCCATGTAGCGGACAGCATACTGACCACGCAATACAGATACATGACCGAGCAAGAGATGCTCGACATGGCTTCCAAGTTCAAGCCATACAGGTACGTGCATGTCTGCCACAAACTCTCCTTTGCACATGAGTTAACTGGTTTTCTCATTGCTAGATCACTCTTCATGTGGTACATGTGGCGGATTGCGGACGTAGATCTTACTGTTCTGCAAAAGACTTGATCAACAGAACGTAATCACTGCGCTGGATCGCCTTGGTCCTTGCGGTAGGGTAGCATGTATACCATTTGGCCGATGTGGGGTGGTGGGGTTGATGTATTGCTGGGAACGTTGCAAGAAACGGGAGAAGAGAACTCCCATCAATAGAAATTGATACAGGGCGCTGGCTGGGAAAGCGGCGTGGTACAAAGTACCTTGCTTGGCGACTATGAATTGGCAACAATATGTACTATGGTGGGAGACTCACCTTGGATGGTAAAACAACTAGATGCTCTCCATGGTTCATTGTGCTACGAGTGAAGTGACTTTTTTGTGTCACAGGATCGTTGCTAAAGGCTGTACAAGCGGCTGAGGTTACTCAATTTTCTAAATTCGCCCGGTCACTCATCTACGATGCTGAACTTGCCGAGATTCCTCCAGTCGTCCACTGCAGGAGGACATGAAACGAACCCGCTAATCAGCCGCACAGTTTTGTTCTAGTGTGGCCGCGCGATGAGGTCGACCCTCCAGAGTCATCAGACTCCATCGACAATTAAGGTGCTACGGCGACAACTACAGTACCGCGGTGACTAGACGACCTCTAGCGAAACACAAATAAAAGCTATAATAATCCTACTATACTTGAAGCTTAAAAATAATAACCGTTGCCTAATAGACCAGGCCTAGCAGCCCGCGGCGATATTCTCATACTCGCGATGAGGTCGACGACAGAGGTCGCAGCGGGTGTCCCTCATTCTGGAAGGAGCCTTGACAAGCGCCGTCGAGCACTGATGTTGAGACGACAGTAGGCTAGGTTACTACTACATAGAATTGCTTAATCCAAGCGACACGTCTGGGTATTCACAAGCACTGGAGGCATGGCAATGTCGATGCTGCTGCCACGGGCCATTGACGAGCCTCACCAACAAAGGGCAATTCTAGAAAACCCCGGAGACTGAAACAGTAGCAAGTGCCGACGTCATTCTAGGTGATGACAGCGGCACATGAAGCTGGGTGCGTGCAGCGTAGGTGGAGAAGGAGAGCCTGAGGCAGGAAATGAGAGACTAATCAATGCGCGTCAAGCAAAAGGCTTGGCCAGATGGATCAATGGTGAGGCGGTTCGTCGGGGAGGTCGATAAGCGAGGCAGTTCATGGCTGGAGAATGTGGAGTGCTGGAAGCGCGAAATGAGACAACAATGCAGACATGGCGGGCGATATGGCTGTAAAGGAGAGACGGGTGCACGAAGCTCAAAGCAGTCGGCAGGCTCAAGCGGGCAAGGCCGAGAGATAAATATAACGGTTGCTTTTATTGTTCGGTGTTGGGGTTCGAGTTCTGGAGATTGCAACGGCTGCGCTTTGCCCGTTGCGGATCGGGCGTAACCGCATTGAAACGATTGGGTCGCAGCTCGTGCCAGGGTGGGCAGGGGTAGCGGCCATGGTCGGAGGCCGCGCAATTCACGGGTTGCTTGTTGTGTTTCGCGCCGGGTGGAGGGTGGCAAAAGAAGAGTCTGAATGCGCGGCCAGCAAGCGCAGGTGCCGCACTGCCGTTTGGTGAGCGGTTACCAGCAGACTAAAGCATCCGTCGACAATGAATGCAGATGCTGGCGAGCAACGGACTGCGGCGGACAGTTTAGCGCATGGTCGTCTCCCAGGGTGACGGAGCGGCGATCCAGACGCCACCCTTGTTGTTGGGGCTCAAGCAGGATAAGCTGTTTGCGTCTGGAGCAGCTGCATGGAGCTTATCGGGGCAGGCAGCGCGTCCAGAGCTTGAAATTGAGAGCAGTGCGCTCGGCAGGTGAGGCTAAGACGTGCAAGCAGCCGGAAAGAAGGGATCATGGATGGGGGCTGGGTGCTTGACGGCGAAGAAGTGGTAGCCCTGGCCTGTCAAACCACACTGTGGCGCGCGTCGTCGGTCGTGACTGTGGCCATGGCAGCGCTGGCCGCAGGAGCAGGACAGTGACCGTGACGGCGACAGCAGGGCAGCGGCTTTCGCTGAGCTTGCGCCCGTCCAGTGCTTGCTTGATCGATGATGGTGGGCACGCTCTGGCCGCCTATGATCTCCACCCGGCTCTGCTAGCGCAACTAGCGCCTGCCCGGCCTGGCACCACGGCGCTCCCCTTTTCTCGCGCCGCAGCCCATTTGAATACCTCTCTGCCCTTTCCCTCTCAGTCTTCACCCACATTCGCTCGCTATCGACGCCCGCGCCTCCTCCATTGCGCCCCTGGGACTACTCCGTTTAATACTGACTGCTTTACTTGTTAATTCTTCCTCTCGCTCCAGCATCTTTCCACCCCGACCAACGAGCCCGCCGAACCCACGCAGCTGAAACCGAGCGAGCAGTCTTGATATCCCAGGTCCGTGTTGCCCAGTCCACATTTCCTAGTCGCCTGCTCGACGTGTCCGCTGACTTTTGCTCCCAGTTACCCACACACTCCAACCACACAAAATGCCGTCCATGCTGAAGATCGCCCTCCCTGCCCTGGCTGCTGCCAGCGGTGCCTACGGTGAGCTCTGCCAGACGCAATTGACGGCGTGCGCACTTGCTAACGAGTCCGACAGCTGCCTGCACCGTCTCGGCCACCACCACCATCCAGAATGCCGGTGACGCCAGCGCCATCGCTTCCTGCTCCACCTTCTCTGGCAACATTGCCATCGCAACCGGCACCACCGACGACATCTCCCTCAACGGCGTCAAGAAGATTGCCGGCAACCTCGTTGCCACCGACAACTCCGAGATGAAACAGATCAGCGCCAGCGACCTCGAGGAGCTCGACGGAGAGATGCAGCTCGACGGCCTCACCCGCCTCTACGCTGTCAACTTTCCCAAGCTCAAGAGCATCGACTCGATCAAGTGGAACGCTCTGCCCAACCTCCAGGAGATTGGCTTCACCGCCGAGGTCACCAAGGCCAACAAGGTCGACATCCAGAACACCGCTCTCCGCTCGCTCAAGGGTATCAACATCGAGGAGGTTGACACCGTCTTCATCGCGAACAACGGTTACATCGATGAGATCTCCATGCAGCTTGGCAACGTCTCTACATCGCTGACTCTTGCCGACAATAACGAGGCCGTCAAGGTCGACCTGCCCAACCTCATCTGGGCTAGCAACCTGACCTTCCGATTCTGTGCTTCAGTCTCTGTTCCTTCCCTTGAGCGCTTGAACGGCTCTCTCGGTCTCTACAACAATGGTTTCGAGTCGTTCGCTGCTCCCAACCTTACTTCGGTTGGCGAGGCTGTTGCCCTTGTCGCCAACGAGAACCTGTCCAACGTCTCCTTCCCCATGCTCGGCAAGATCTCCGGCAACCTCCAGATCGCCAACAACTCCAAGGTCATCGAGGTTGACGGTTTCCCCGCTCTTAAGAGCATCGGTGGAGCCTTTGACATGAGCGGTAACTTCACTAGGTAATCTTCCCCTATATCGACTCTGCTGTCCATTTACTGACGTCTCGCAGCGTTTCTACTCCCAAGCTCAACAGCGTTTCGGGTGCCTTCAACCTCCAGTCCACTGACAACGTCACCGAGACCTGCGCTACCTACAAGCCTCTCAAGGAAAAGAAGCTCATCGAGGGTGGCTACAAGTGCGAGGGCAAGCTCATCGATCCCGCTGGTGAGGGCCACAAGGGTACCAAGCAGGGTGGCTCCGGTGACTCCGGTGACTCTACTGGCGCCGCCTCAACTCTGAGCGCTGCTACTGGTGCTCTTGGTCTTGCTGCCATTGCCGCTGTTCTTCTTTTCTAAAAAGCTCATGACGCTGGCGTTCCATAATTGCATAGATTACCCCCACCATCTGACTTTCTTTGATAGCGTATAGCATCAAGCGAACAAGGGCTGACGTTGGAGTTCAGCATGTGAGGACTGAAGGGCTTCTGGGGACGGTTTCATGGTTCAGCATGTAACAATTGTATGTATCATTTGGCTACGAGGGTTGAGCAGACTGTTAATCCGCAGTACACATAAGTCTGCTGCGCGACATGGCGTGCAGAATTGCAGGAGTTGCTTTATTTGGGATACTGGCATGCAGTCTTTCTCTTCAATCTTGGTCCTTGTTCCATGTGACGTGTGTCTTGAGATTTGTGCTTCAATGTTTGTCCTCGCGTCCTTGCTAACTCTGAACTTGCGTCTTCAAGAGGAGAACAACGCCCACATGCATCGTTGAACTGGCCAGAAGCACTGCATGAAGATATACTATGATGCCGCTCTTTACCTTTTACAGATGGACTTTGCCTTGTTGTTCTCGGCCTTGCCATGTAGACTTTTGCACGCTACATATGTATCTTGCGTCAGTCCTAACTAGATTGTGGTCTCTTCGGGCCCGTGATCGCGCGCAGCTGTTTTCTAGGCGCCCCGTACTACATGCGTGGCAAGACGGGCAGGAGCGGGCTCTAACGTGCGGGCCGCAGTGACCAAGTTCGTATAACAGATGACGTGGGTCAACAACAGGGCCTTTGTCGTGAACACCACACAGACTACAGTCGCGCAGTAGGAGTCTCATGCACCGACAGTGTGTACAAAACAGCCTCGCTCCTGACAGCCGCGGCGCGGCGTCTTGGTGTTACCGACACATGTTTTCACGTGCGTCTACCAGGATGCAGGTGGTGTCGTGCATTGGAAGCAGGGCAAGCTCTTCTGACTGACAAAGTACCTAGGAACCTCAAGCAATAGCACTAGCGAGAGAAGCATTGTTGCCAGCCCCCCAAGTTCTTCGGTGAAATGAGAAAGAATCACAGCTTCCATATTTCCGAAGCGTCGTCATCAGCGGCACTATCGCGATTGATCTGCACTTAGCGTCATTTACATGCTCGTTGCGCTCAACGGTAATCTGTACTGAACGAATTGCTTCTGCAACGCGATTGCGCCTGCCCTTCACCCCGTCGCCGCTTCACTCGTCTGTACCATCGCGCAGCCACTCAGGACCCTGCTTCCACTAGTCATTGCCGCCTGTCGCTTCCGCTGTTGCTAGCCCGACCTCGCTGCGACGTCACCCGCAACATTTAGTTTCCACCCTAAACGTCGCGCGCCCAGGCGCTCCCAACCGCCAAACTGGAGAGGCCACAGTCGCAGTCGCCGCCGCTTCATTCACAGAGAGAAACCAGCAATACAGACAGCGTCCGAGCGCGTAGCTCCTCGATACGCATATCCCAGGCCAGAGGGGAAGAGGTGGACAAGGAACACGCGGGGCCGTTCCGACTCAATATGCTTGCGGGAAAAGGATACTCGTGGAAGGCTGCTAAGGCGCGGCTGCCGCCATCACGGCAGGTCATACATACAGTACGGAACCCCAGGTTTGTCGTGTCACTCGGTCTGGTTGCCGCAATTGTGCTGCTATGGCGGTCAATGGGGTCTGCAGCACAAGAGGTGCAGAGGTATGTCACACCACTCGCATCTACAGAACGGCTGTAGACGCGTCGTGATCCTCTGCATTGGGCTACTGCTGATCCTCCCGTCTCAGGTTTTACTGCTTCGGCCCTTCAAAACCTCCAATGCACATGACAGCGAACGAAAACGAAGACTGGCATGCGCACCTGAACACACCTGTGATATTCAACCATCATAAACCAGTCGAGGTCAACGCGACCGCTATCGAGCATATAGACCTGAACAAAATCACTTCGACCGTCGACGCAGCGAAGAACAAGGAGCGCGTTTTGATCCTTACTCCGCTCCGTGATGCTTCATACTACCTTGCAAAACACTTCGACCTCCTTACATCGCTCACATATCCCCACGAGCTCATTGATCTGGCCTTTTTGGTCGGCGATTCAACCGACGATACCATGGCGGCATTGGCAAAGGAACTGGAGAGAGTGCAAAACAACCCTGAAGTTGCTTTCAGGTCGACAATGATCATCGAAAAGGACTTTGGCGTCACACTTTCGCAAACTGTCGAGGAGAGACATAGCTTCGAGGCCCAAGGCCCGCGGAGAAAGGCGCTGGGTAAAGCCAGAAACTACCTGCTATACACTGCGTTGAAACCAGAGCACAGCTGGGTTTACTGGAGGGATGTGGACATTGTCGACAGTCCGTCTAAGATCATTGAGGATTTTGTGGCACATGACCGGGATGTTCTTGTCCCAAGTATGTATTACAATGTCATCTTGAAGCGCCAACACTAACAACACACAGACATCTGGTTCCACAGGTATAAGGAAGAGAATGGAAAGATGGTCGACATCGAAGGGCGCTGTAGGTTTTCCACAATTCACTACGACGGCCCTCACTAACAAGGAGCAGTCGATTACAATTCCTGGCAAGAATCTGCCGAAGGTCTCAAACTCGCGTCTTCTCTCAACAAAGACGTAGTTCTTGCAGAAGGTATCTCCTTCACCTCATAAGTCATTCTTCTCATTCACTAATACATTTTCCATAGGCTACAAACAATACCCCACGAACCGCAAGTACATGGCCAAAATGGGCGATTGGCGCGCAGACAAAGACGAAGAGATAGCCCTTGACGGCATCGGCGGCGTCAACATCATTGTAAAGGCAGACGTCCACCGTTCCGGCATAAATTTTCCTAGCTACGCATTTGAAAACCAGGCCGAGACAGAAGGCTTTGCAAAGATGGCCAAGAGGGCTGGCTATGGCGTTTATGGGTTACCGAACTATGTTGTCTGGCATATCGATACTGATGAGAAGCCCGGCAATGCTTAGTTGGGAAACGAGAGTGAGGTGGGATAGGTGAAGGAGAGCATATACCTTGGCGTCGGGCGTACCTCGTATTAGAGACATGGTTTAGTTGCGGGCGAATCTTGGAGTCTCTACTAGATGGACGGATATGTAATACCTTTGTACGAGTATGGGTACAGAGACCGCGGCGCAGCTGCTCTTGGACGATACGATAACGATGTCTTGTTCGCAACTACATGAAGATCCATCACCCAACGCTTTGCCATTGACCAAGACTAGATTTGTCCTAGTATAGTGCCCCTTGTCTCCAATCACACCAACAGGCCGACAGCGATGAGAGAAGTGGCTCCTAGTGCTCGTAGATGCCAGAGTGAAACTTGCGCTCGTCGTAGAACTTGGCGGTGATCCTCCTGCCTCTAAATTCCCATCCTTCGTCGAAACGGTTGACGGCGTTGAGAGCACTGAGTACGGACTGGAAGTGGATATAGACTACGCCGTCCTTGTTGCTCTCGTCTAGTTGGACATGCTCGACGGGACCAAACTGGTTTTGTTAGCATGTGTACCTTGATGCCGATATGGTAAGACTTGCCTTGGTGCTGAACGCTTCACCCATTTCCTGTCGAACACCACCGTCGTTGCGTTCAGCGTTGGCGTTCCAGTCGACACCGTCCACACAGCCCCAAGTGACCACAACAGCTGACTCTTCTCCAAACTTGCTAGGCTCGTCTTTCTGAGTGCGCATGCCACCACTGACATCCCAGACCTGTTGAGACTTGACCTTGCCACTATCGTCGTCGAGAGTACTCGCACCCTGCGGGACCTTGCGCTTCTTGACTTCCAAATGGGTGACAACACCATCGTTGTTCTTTCCGAGGCCTTGACCTTTCTTGTAGCCCATCTTGGCCATCATCGCTTCCGCCTTGCTGACCTTAGCGCGCTTGGCGGGGCGTTCTTCGTGGGCTGGCTCGTTGTCTGCATCTTCCATTTGCACATCGAGACGATCGTACCGGACTGGAGGTGCTGATATAGTCGCGCTTGCATAACGGAAAGGCGGCGCAGAGATGGTCGCACCTTGATAGCTCGGCGGTGTTGGGTGTGAAGCAGCTAGAGGGGGAGGTGGGGGTGGAGGGTTGTCATCTGTGACTGATGGAGGCGGGGGCGGTATATGGTCAGGCTGTTGCTGGGCCAGACGCATGCGACGGGCATAAGCATCTTCTCCCGACAGGTCAGACGAGAGAACTGCAGCGTTGTCGTGGTAGGATGCAGGTGGGGCAAATGAGGGTTTGGCAAACGCAGCAGGGGTTGAGCTGGAAGAAGACGTCGGATGGGAGCCATTGGTGTCGGCGCTGCCCTCGCGAGACTTGTACTGCGCGGCAGCTCCCCGCAAGAAAGCAGTGAAGCCTTCCTTCTTGCGTCGATAGCCGCCACTGGCCTTGTATGCTCGCAAATTGGAGTACCGCTCGGGTTTGTGGGGAGCTTGAGGGTTCCACTGTCCGAACATCTTGTTGAACTTCTTCTGCTCCTTCTTCCTCTGCTTCTCCTCATAGTTGCGCATCCTCTTCTCTTCCATGATGGATAGGTCGTCCTCTACAGTGCTGCGGTAGTAGTCGATGCCATGCTGCTGGGAGTTGGCCGGACCAGAAGCCGAAGAAGAGAGCGGGGCAGCTGCAGGCATGGTGGCCTTCCTGATGGTTGGACCAGCCTTCTTGGCCTGGGGACGCTTGATGTTGTGTGGGTTATGGAAAGCTACACAATCGCATGAGTGGTGCTTCAGGGCAATGGTACGGAGCAGTTCAGATAGATACCAGGTGCTTTCTTCTGTTGCTCGGCCTTGGCCTGCTCCTCTGTGTACTTGACAGGCGCAGCGGAGATGGTGGCCGAAGCGTACGGATTCGGAAGGCCTTTCTGGGCGTACGGGTTTGGAAGGCCATAGGGGTTGGGCAGGCTCTGCGCCTTCTGCGGCTGCTGAGATGCCATGCCGATATCGACGTGCACGCAGGCGCGACTTGGAACAATGCGAATGTGGTTGCCCGCGTCGCTGGGCGAAGGGCGGCGGGGGAAGCTAGAGTTGTAACAATGGGGGGATCGGTAGGCTGTTTGGCGGATGCACAGTACACAGAGCAGAGGCGGTGGTTGAGGTTCGTGGCTGTGGCAGTGAGGCTGCTGCGAGCGTGGTGGAGTGGCAGGCGCAATGTCAAAGGCCGCCAAGCACCCTAGCCCGCGCGTCGGCGTTGGTTCCCCACGCTAGGGCTTTAGCCGCATTGCGTGTGCATGCATGCAGGAACGCCCATTGCGGCATTGCCATTCGGTCATAGCAAATCCTTATCCTTGATAACTCGCGCCCACATCTCTCGATACATCTGAGCCGGCTCCGGTGTTTGTCCTGGACATTCCGTTTTCTCTGCGCGTCATAGAAGCATCCAGGTGCCATCCCCTCCAGTCCCTAGCTTTGCAGGTGTCCATCTAATCGCAACCCCCAGATCCCCTATCTAGCAATCGCCATCATGTCGCCAACCACTTTAGAACACGCCTTCTCCAAGGACTCGACGTCGACCGCTGTCATCGTCCCTGGCAGCCCCGCCTTGACCGTCACGTACCAGAAGCTTGCCGCCGATGTCAAGGCCTTCCAACTACAATTGGCAAAGGTCGGCGTTTCTGCCGAGGCTGCAGTGTCCATCGCACTGCCCAACACGTACGAGTTCATCGTGTCCTTCATCGCTGCCTCATGGCAGAGGGCTATCGCAGCGCCCCTGAACCCAGCATACAAGCAGTCCGAATTCGAATTCTACATTGACGACCTGAGCTCAGCCATTGCTTTGGTACCAAAGGGTGCCTTTGCGCAAGATGCGGCAGCTGTCCGCGCAGCACGGAAGTACAATGCGGCCATCGCAGAGTGCTATTACAACGGCAGCGACGTCGTCCTGGATGTAAAGGAGGCTGGAAAGCTTGCGGGCAAAACCGCGCCCGTCCAGTCTGCGCAGCCAGACGATGTCGCTCTTGTGCTGCATACGAGCGGCACCACTGGGCGACCCAAGGCTGTGCCTCTGACGCATCGCAATTTATTGCGCACCATGAAGAACATAAAAGGAACCTACGAGTTGTCCCCCAACGATCGTACCATGCTGGTTATGCCTCTCTTCCACGTGCACGGTCTGCTCGCTGGCTTCCTGGCCCCCTTGGCTTCTGGAGGTTCAGTCATTGTGCCGTCCAAGTTCTCCGCCTCCGAGTTCTGGAAGGACTTCAATGAGCACAAGGCAAACTGGTATACCGCCGTTCCTACCATTCACCAGATTCTGCTCAAAAGTCCCCTTCCGAGCCCGATGCCCAAGATCCGCTTCATCCGATCTTGCTCCAGTCCCCTTTCGCCTAAAACCTTCCACGAACTCGAGAAGGCGTTCGGCGCCCCAGTATTGGAGGCATATGCCATGACAGAGGCTGCGCATCAGATGACTAGTAACCCTCTTCCACCCAACCAACGTAAGCCTGGCAGTGTGGGACTTGGCCAGGGCGTCGAGGTTAAGATCCTCGACGATGCTGGTGAAGAGGTACCACAAGGAAAGGAAGCAGAGATCTGTATCCGGGGTGAAAACGTCACCAAGGGATATCTCAACAATCCAGCTGCTAACGCATCATCCTTCACCAAGAATGGTTTCTTCCGTACCGGAGATCAAGGCAAGCAAGATGCTGAAGGATATGTCATCATCACTGGTCGCATCAAGGAGCTGATAAACAAGGGCGGTGAGAAAATCAGCCCTATTGAACTCGACAACGTGATCGCACAAAATCCTGCTGTATCCGAAGCTGTTAGCTTCGCCATCGAAGACGAAATGTACGGCCAAGATGTCGGTCTTGCAGTTGTGGTCAAGGAGGGCCATGCGCTGACTGCCGGAGAGCTGAAGACATGGCTGACAGACCGTGTTGCTAAGTTCAAGCTGCCGAAGAAGGTATGTCGGTATCCAATCAAACACAACCGTGTAAAACATGACCTAACAAAACGCAGATTTTCTTCACCGATATCATGTACGTGCACAACAACATGGCAGCTGAAACATGCACTGACTGCGCACCTACAGGCCCAAGACTGCAACAGGAAAGATCCAGCGACGCCTTGTTGCCGAGGCGATGCTCAAGCAAGAACAGCCCAAGGCCAAATTGTAGACACTTGACCAGAACAATGCCGGATGATCATGTGACATATATTGTTGCCATCTCGGGTCGATCGACAGAGTCCCAACCTAGACGTACCATACATGTGCGACAGCTTGTCGTACGGATAGATTGGATAGAGCAACGCCAAGTGTCTTCTCCATCTCCTCAGCCTTTGTCAGAAATCGTGTGAATTTGTTAAGCTTACTAACGTTACCTTGCACTGTGCGGGGGCCGGTTCGCGTATAATGCTCCCAACAAGATGGCGTGTTCCTGAGGCTGATTGGAACTGGACCGCGCCTCTATTTCCGCTGCGGACCTCATCCTAAACCCCTCAAACTCAACAATATGAGATTATTCGGTCCACGAATGCTAGCATGACTCCACGGAACGATGCGACGGCTGGAGAGCTTTCAATAGTATAGCCGTGATTTAATGTGCAGCGTCTGTCAGCGCGGACCGCTGGACTGACTCCACAGGGCCTTTCCACCCCAGATGCTGTGCCTTTCGCTTTTGCTTGCTTTCCTGTATGCGGAATGCTTTTAGATGACTCAACCACCTCTAAGCAGGCCGCACTGCCCCTATATTGATTGGTACTTTTCCAAATATTTTCTTTTCAATTGCCCCGTCTGCACCTACTCGCATCGCCATTTAACTTTTTGTCTGACCATTCCAGAGACCACCGTTTCCCTCCTGGGCCACAAAACGTCCACTAGATCTCCTTTCCATTCCATCGATAAGCCCTGCATATGAGGCCCGATCCGGTAGTTTGCCGGCATCATCCCCGCCTGCTATGTCTCAGGTTATACATCTAGGGACTGACACTATGCGACCCACCCAGCAATCAAAGGGTACACAAAACTCGACAGCCAGCCATGTTCCTTTGGTCAGCACTTCAACAAGTCGCTCTCCAACAGTTCCTACCGGTATTTCGATAATAGCAGATATAATGCCACCTAATATGTCTTTCGCCGATACAGCTTCCAGCGCCCCTTCGACACCGCGCTCGTCTCAATCGTCTTTGAATGGTCAATATAACACATCTCCGTCTTCTACTTCGTCACCATTGAGACCTCAACGATTGAGCCTGAAGCCCAGTCTCAAATCTTCCGAGTCGGTGACTATGGCCTCTAGTAGGAGATCGTCACCACCGGCAGTGCGGTTTGCAGAGCCAAACCCTTTGCCAAAATCACAGACCTGGCCGAGAGCAAGACCGAAGACTATCCAGCTGCCGGAACCTCTAGTCAACAAGATATCGAATCCTCCCACGAAGGCCCAATACCATCATATACCATCATTCACAAGTCCGACCGCGACCTTGATGGAACAAATCGATAACTTCCAAGCATGGGGAACACCGATATCGCCAAGTTTCAAACGCCCAGTTTCTCTTCCTGTACGTCCAAATGGGTCGCTCAAAGTTGTTAAGAAACGAGTAAGCAGCCTCAAGTCCAGATCAACTTCATATCAAGAGACCGATTCAAGATGGGAAGGAATTCCACTACCAGCTCATTTTACACCGCCAACCCTAGGCTCGAGATCGCGAGTGACTTCCTACCAATCCACCAAGTCAGCCAATTCCACTGGCCTACGTATCTCCACACAGTCCGCTCCAGCAGTTTTGGAGCCCTCAATATCCTCCCCACCAGGTCAATACAACCCTCTTGAGCACCACATACCTTGCTTGTATCCCTCATGCACCTTGCACTATACACCTGCCCGTACAGGATCGAATTACTACCTACCTCAGAGCCCGTACAACATGTCTCGTCTTCACGGTTATTGCCCACGCCATGCAAGCCAGGATTTGAACCAGATCAACATAGCGTGCAAGCGCGAATATGAGAAACTACGCCAGAGTGCCGGACGTAAGACCCTGGGCGTCATAGCTGCCGAGTTTGAAATACTGAAAGAGGACTTCAGGCGGGAACGCCGACACAAAGATGCCGCACTAGTACAAGAGCAAAAGCAAAGAGTATTGGGCGTCCTTCCGATAGTCCTAAACCAGAAAAACAACGACGCAAAAGGAAACCCCAGAGTTCAAGAAGATACATGGGACTGGCGCTATACACTTCGTCCCTGCACATCTTCGCATTGCAAGGCATACTACACACCCTATTCGAACCATTACACTTACTACCGCACACCGATATCCGGCTTTCTGCCCCAGGAGACTCTTTGCTCTGCTTGCGCGAAAACAGAGCTTGAAGACTTTGTCAACAAGATCAAGGAGAAATGGGGAAGCAGGTGTGAATGGGATCATAAGGAGTGGCATGACTGGTACACCAATGCTTGTAATGATCGTACAATGGAGCAAGATTATTGGATCAAGGCACAGGAGAAATGTGTCAGGGAGAGGGGGCCTCCAAAATGGGTAGGCAGGCTGAAGGATAATCTTGTAGTGGAGAAGGATATTATCGAACCGAAGAAGGAGAGGAAGAGCTTGATGAGGAAGTGGTTCGGAGGCATGTCTATGTAAAGCACTATCTTGCAAGTAGGATATAATGGTAGGCAGGATCCAGCTTTGATCAAAGCGTAGTTTATGAAAATGCTTATTGGCATCACATTCTTTAAGGCAACAGAGCATTACTACTGCAATTATATACACGGGGGAGAGAAATAAAACTGCATTTAAAAAATCATGTTAAGTTACCTGAAACCAATTTTGTTGTCCTAGTTTAAGAATCACAGGCACTCTATCGCGACAGATAAGGGGAGCAGCTCAAAAATAGGGTGCACCAATGAGGATATACGCATGGCATACTGCCAAACAAAAACTACATCAATCCGATTTACCAAAGGTCTTGAGACTTGGTGCGAGTCATTACTACGAAAACTAACACACTCCTATCTCCATGAAGCCGGAGAACGAGGCTGTAGAGAAGATACTAGGTAACTTTCGAGTGGCTCTAATGGGTATGTATGCAAGTATAGCCTCTAATTATGAGAACGCGGATATAGGTGGGAGGAAGGAATTGCATTGATACCCCAACAAGGAGACTCGAGGTCCCTGTGAGAATTGTTAAGAGATTGGAAAATAGGGAGAGATAAAAGCGAATGCTTCGCGACGTATTACGTAGGCCTGGGTCATTCTGATGAGCAGGTGTCTTGCCCAAGTGTCTTGCCCAGGCTTTGCCAATAGCTAGATTTTCAACCTCGACTAGCATGTAGACTTGTAAAGAGGTGAAGTGATGGTGGTAGGAAACTACATAGCCTCTGCGGGTATCTTAATAGTACAGCGATGCCGTCAAGTTGAACTCGAATACGATGTTGATAGCAAGGAACTAAAAGACACAGATCCAATGCGTAGTCCTGTGCATGTCTTAATCCAGAATGGTATTTATGTCGCAACAGTCAATCTGCTTCTGGTCCATGATACGTGTAAAAGGATATCGCGACACTTGTCTGGGCCACTCAACCGTGGTGCCTTGTATAAAACGGCACATTCCAGTATATTCTTTCAATCCAGTCTAGTACGACAGTCGGTGCGTGTACACCATAAAACCCCACTCTTTTGAGATAGAGAATTAGTGTAAGAATTGCTTGGATTGCGATAGAATGGGTGAGAAGGATTTGCGCAATGCTGTTGTTGGAATCGAGGAAGGCTCGAAATTCTTCGCAAGTCCATTGGGATGGCGTGATGTAGGGTATTGCGAAGGTTGTATATGTCTCTACCGGACAATCGTATGCATGGTTAATTGTGCATACTAGTATCTCCCAGTATTATCGCTCCCAGTCAGACATGTTTGGAGCTTTAATAAGGTTTAGATATGACACTGCCATGTTGAGATCTTCGTGATTAATGCAGGCCAGCGACAATGTTTCGATGCGGTTCTGTATTGTCTGGAGGTGGCCATTGTTACAGAATGACTAGAAATTATTAGCATAGGCGTACGCACCTTTGGGAACGATTTTGCTTACGTTGAAGACTGAATCATCCTTCAAAAAAGTCTCGTCGCTTCTAATTAGGTTGCATTCACGGACCATCGCGAGGATTGTTGCCATGTCATCCTGTAAATGGCTTGATTGGAAAGCGAGTGCTAGAGTTGCAGCCATCCTTGCATCTTGTTCACAACTGGTCTTTGGACGTTATGAGAGCGCTTCATTAAGCGATTTTGCAGCTAGGGTTCTATGCTGTATGGCCTGTTCACCTACACCAGAATGTGTTACAGCATCTAGGTGTGAGTCCAGTGATCAAGGCCTTCAAAAGGGCCTAGCATGCTGGGGCTCCATATGTCTCTGGTTACTAGCCCGCTCACCGGTATGCGACCATAACGTTAGATGACGTTTGAGGGCTTTGAGGGCTGTGTGAATACCATGCGTCAATATGCTGAGAATCTATGGCATGTAACCACTGCAGGCGTACTTGCGAGTGCAGATCATACGTTTGGACACAATTCCACCTAGACGGCCTCAAGGTCATCCCGGTTCTGTGTAGCAGTACCACCATTATTTAGCGATAACATGGAAGATCTGGCTTTCACGGTTGCCTACATGCGTTTGACAGACTATTTTTACGTTACGAGATGAGGACAGGCATAGGCAAGAAAGAGATCTGCGACGGTAGGTTGGCTTCTTACTGGCGGCGTCCAAAAGACCGGTTGTTGGAAGGGTTTGGAAACGCACATGAGTTGGAGCGGCATGCAACTATCTTTGAGGATGTGGTACAACGCACTGGCTGCGGTAGTCGAAGAGGCAAACTGCAAGGCCATGCTAAGGGCCCGCGAAAGACCAACAATACCTATCTTTTCGATCAACCGAGGCTGGGAAGTTTCGCGTAACCCTGTCGTCTCAAGCATGCGAGGCACACAAGGCACAAATGATGTTCAGGCAGCGAGTATGCTAAAGAAAACGCTAAGTGGCCTTGAGCTGATCGCAAAGCGGAGAGTAACATGCCAAGGCGCTATAAAACGGCCATTCTGGCGACAGTCTTGCAAGGTTCCTCCCGAGTGCCGTCACCACCGTGCTTCTCCCCTTATGTGGTTTCGCTTTACGAAAGCAGCCCACGCCACGAAGCATTGCATTCTTCACATCCACGGTGAAGCATGGCTGTTCTCGAGATTACCCAACTGCGTCTCAGGAAGGTGGCGGCCAACGACCCAGCATTGATTCAGAGCCTGTCAGCCGTCCGAGAGAAACTGCAAACAAACTCGCAGTTCTACAACTGCATCAAGGACCCCGCTTTGATCTATATTCTAGGCCTATGGCCAGATTTGAAAGCGCACCAAGAATTCCTGGATTCTCCGGCACGCGACGAGGTTCTTGGCCCTCAAGAAGACATGCTTCAGTTTTGTTGGACTGTCCACGTAAAACTAGACGGCATGTACCTACTTCCACTAGAAGCACCGATACTAGCAATGGAAAGACTTCGTTTCAAGAAAAAGTGCGTCGAATTCCTCGAGAAGGCCGTCGCCAAACACACGCAGCAGCTCCAAGGAAATCATTCGTTCAAAACGGCATACGGCTGGCGATGCGATGTCGCACAAGAAACATACGAGGCGCTCGTGTTCACTGGGTGGGAGAATGCACAAACTCACGGCTCCTTCACTGCAAACGTAGCTGATGACAACGATACCGCCATACTGCACGAACAAGCTGAGATGGTGCAAATCATACGTTGTAGAAATTTGGAGTAGACAGATGTTCAAACTTGAGATTCTGAGCTGAATATATTCCTGTTTACATTCCGTCATCGTTGCCCTCTCGACAAACAATGTAAGGCTCTCCAATGCTCCCGGCATTCCGGCTGACTGGGTCGCGTATCCGGCTAAGGCTAGTCTTTCGATTGCTCTTTGCCACTCATAAAGAATACGCTCTACACGAGAGACCTCCCTTGAGATTCACCATTGCAATATATAGTAAGCACCTAGGCTTCATTCGAATACAGCGCACACGGCACTGCATATGTGCATATCCGCCAGTACATTCTTACCTCTGTCGGTGGTTTCCGTTTCAGGATAATGGCCTTGGGCTCGATGCACAACCAACAGGGTCCTTATACGCTTACCACATTGCGGCACAAGATCCACGGGTGCTGTGATTGCGTCGCAAGTTAGGCAGCACTGGGCGTCTTCTTGGCCTGCGACAAGGCGAGACGCTACGGCGAGATAGCTGTGCGAGGCTGAACATGAGCTCAGGGCTTCAACTCCAGGTCCTATTGCTGGCTCTTCGAAGTCACCAACAACGATCAACAGACGCTGCAATGCAGGTGAATTTGAGGTTACAGTACCAGACGGCCGGCTTTTTTACCCCGCAATACACCCCAATCAGACAGGGAGGAACCATTAACGTTTCAACACAAGTAATCTTACCATGATGACATTTTTAGACAGTTTAAAACCTCGGTGCCGGCACATGTCGCAGCTTTCGCTCACTGTGTACCCGCTCCATTCGGCTTCCAAACCGTAAAGGCGACCACGCATACCGTCGGCCTGTTCATAGGGCATCCAGGTTGGAATCGACTAGCAGGATACGCGCTTCCTTCAGTACGAGTATATAAATGGACGCGAGCATCAAGCTCCAACATGAAGACCATAATTCATTATGCCCGGACATTAACATATCTTGTAACGTTGTCAAAGACAGGAACACAAGCGAAGCAAATTCAAGGCCTGGACCCTTTGCGATGGATCGATCCGTTGATCGGAAGTAGGGATGGCGGAAATGTCTTCGCAGGTGCAACACTACCTTACGGCATGGCAAAAGGTTAGCAACATGAGATCAATGCCAACGTTCAATGCTAAAAATCAAAGCCGTTGCGGATGTAGATGGCGAGAATACTGGAGGGTTCTCCACAGATGACAGCAATATCACTGGCTTCTCGGCTTTGCATGATTCTGGAACTGGAGGAAACCCAAGCTTAGGCAACTTCCCTATCTTTCCTCAGATCTGCTCGGGCGACGACATCAACACATGCAAGTTCTCAATTACAGCACGCGCAATTCGTTACCAGAACGAATCGATCGAAGCACGCCCAGGCTACTTTGGTGTGACATTGGAAAACGGGATACGCGCTGATATGACTGTCTCAGAACATGCTGCGCTCTTTCGATTTAACTTCTCAGCAACATCCACCGGAAATGGAAGTTATGATCCGCTCGTAATGCTTGATCTGACAGATCTATGGGCAAGTCGCCAGAATGCCTCAATCACCATAGAGGCTGATGAAGGCCAAGAGTTGGGCAGAATGAAAGGGAACGCCACTTTTCTGCCAAGCTTTGGAGCAGGTTCCTACATGACTTACTTTTGCCTGGATATCTTTGGAGGTTTGGTCAAAGACTCTGGAGTATGGGTCAACGATAGGGCTGGTGAACAGCCAAAGGAGCTTTATGTCACGCGCGGCTTCAACAATTTCTACGTCCAGGCTGGTGGCTTTGTACGCTTCAAAGGCCCGCTCTCTGGCCTGCTTGCACGGATGGGATTGAGCTTTATCAGCACTGACCAGGCTTGCGAAAGTGCTGAGAGCGAAATTCCAAGGCCCGATCTCGACTTTGACACGCTCGTTACATCAGCCGAAGAAGTATGGCGCGAGAAACTTGGCCCGATAGCCATCGAAACTGGCGATGTGGAGGATGGCATACAGACCAGTTTCTGGAGCGCTGTCTACCGTACTATGATATCGCCTCAGAACTACACAGGCGAGAACCCACACTGGCAAAGCGATGAGCCATACTTTGATAGTTTCTACTGTCTCTGGGATATGTGGCGCGTGCAATTACCTTTCCTCGCTGTCATGGAGCCATCAATGATGTCTAGTTTGGTACGCAGTCTCCTTGATACATACAAGCACCGCGGGTGGTTACCAGACTGTATGATGAGCACCTGCAAAGGTTGGACGCAGGGTGGTTCCAACGCCGACAACGTTCTAGTCGACGCTTACGTCAAGAATATTACTGGTATAGACTGGGAGCTCGCCTACGAAGCCATCGTCAACGATGCGGAGAACGAGCCCTTGGAATGGAGTAAGGAAGGTCGTGGCGGCCTACTTAGCTGGAAATCTCTGAATTACATTCCAGTTTCTGACTTCGATCCTTATGGTTTCGGCACGAATTCAAGAAGTATATCTCGATCTCTGGAATACGCTTACAACGACTTCAACCTCGCCACCATGGCACGTGGTCTTGGCAAAGACACGACAGCGAAATACCTTTCCCGCGCAACAAACTGGCGAAACATCTTCAAAGCCGATCAAACCTCTTTTATCAACGGTACCGATACGGGATTTATGGGCTTCTTTCAACCGAAGAACCTAAACGGAACTTGGGGCTACCAAGACCCCATTGCCTGTAGTCCCTTGACAGACTTTTGCTCGCTGACATCCAACCCCTCCGAGACGTTTGAGAGCAGTGTGTGGGAGTACATGTTTTTTGTACCACATGATATCAGAGGGATGATCGAGTTACTCGGTGGCGATGAGACGTTTCAGCGCAGACTGGATTTCTTCCACACGAGTGGCCTAGCTGATATCGGGAATGAGCCAGTCTTTCTCACCGTGTACTTGTCGCATTTTGCGGGAAGGCCAGCGCTCAGTGCCGAGAGAGCGCACTACTGTAAGTGTTTGCTGCATTGAGGAACAAAGACATGCGAGGTTTTAGAAATATTTAGAAACAGCTGCTAAATTTAAACGCAGATATCCCCTCACGATTCAACACGACACCTGGAGGGCTTCCAGGAAACGACGACTCCGGTAGCATGGCATCCTTCACGCTGTTCAGTATGCTTGGTCTCTTTCCCAACCCAGGCCAAAATGTCTACTTTATTATTCCACCCTTTTTCCCCTCCGTATCCGTTACCAATGAGCTTACAAATGCTACGGCCACTATTCGTAACACAAATTTTGATAAAGGGTACCAGAACATCTATATCCAGAGTGCTCAGCTGAATGGCGAGGTGTACACAAAGAATTGGATTGGACATGAGTTCTTCACACAGGGTTGGACACTGGAGCTCGTACTGGGGGATACGGAGAGTGACTGGGGTACGAAGAAGGAGGACAGACCACCTAGTATGTCGAATGGGCAAGAGGCGATGAATAGTGGGCTGAAAATGGGGTAGAGTAAGTTGGACTGACGAGTTTGAATTTGATATTTTATTTACTCACGTACTTTAGTAGTGCAGGTATAGTTATGAACCGTCTAAGTGACTAAATCAGAACAAAGCTTTTGAAGCAACACTCAATAGCCAAGCAGCATCTTGCCAACCGCCGCCCTCTTCATTAGCCGTCGTACACTGAGAGTCCCCAGTTGTTGGTCTGCTCTCTGTATATGTACTCGTCGCATCGCCTTGTACGCGCAACGCTGACGCAGCGATTATGGCTTCTCGCTCCAGTTTACGTCTCTTAGCTTCGACTTCACGACGTAGCTTTAGCTCCTCAGTTGTGAGGTTATCTAGTCGCAAGCTTCTGTCGTCTTCCATATCCTCCTCATCGGATCCTTCTTGATCTTCGTCAACGGAGAATAGTGTCCATCCTATAAGACGATCCATCCAACTCCCAAGCCCGAACCCGCGTTCGTGCGCCAGACGAGCAACCTCTTCCTCGTCGCCATCACTTTCTTCGTCTGCTTGAATAAAGTCAGGCTCGATGAAGCGCTCATCTAGCTCTGAGATGTCGAAGCTGGCTCTTCCGGATTGCGGTTTCAATCCCACGGACATGATCAGATCCACTCGACTACCTACTCTACTACCTCGTCGACTCTGCCGTGCGCTGGGCAGGCGGGAGCCTATGCGACTGTGGACACGACTCCCTACCCTAGACATGCGCGGCGAGAAGAAGACTGGGAAATCCGAGTCGCCGAGGTGTTCGCCAGAGAGTAGAGCCAAATGCCGATCCTTGAGCGAAGGATGTTGCTCGTATTCGTCACCTTGTCCGACTAGACTGGTTGAACTCTCTCGTCTCACAAGCCAACCCTGACCCTTGCTATCTCTCGTCTCGCCAGCGATCGCCAAGCCAGCGCGGTGTAGCCACTCTTCGTTTGACTCTCTAGTGTGGTGTTTTACGAGCGGGGAGTGTAGAGGTAGAGGTAGAGGTGCCGTGCCTTTCCGTGTGTGATGTCTCTTCTTCTCGGCATTCACACCAGGTACTTCGTCGGCAAAGCTGACACCCGGATGTAAAACGCTTGTGCTCTTTGCTTTTGGTATATCGCCAGCCTGGCGAGCCTCAGAATGGGGGTTGACGAAATAGCTCTCATATGCGTATGCTTTCTTCGGGCGCTGCCGCGAACTGCTGCGGCTCTGGCTGAGGCTCAATACGCCCGGGGTTGCAGGCGCCGACTTTTGCGCGATGTATGATGTTCGAGGGGTGCGCGTCCCCTGCTCGTCGGGTGAGGGCGGTACGGATGCATCGAGAGGGTATTTGGCGCTGAGCGGGGCTATGGAGAGATTGTGGAGGTTCGGATAGGAGCGGCGTGAGCGCGAGCTTGAACGCGGTAGCTCCATGGTCGAAATTGGAGAACAAAGGAATAGTGAGTTGTTCTGAAGTTTTGGGAAATGTCACTATGTTTACCGTGTTTGGTGGAGTGACCGAGGTTCGACGGCCTGACACACAGACTCTGGGGAAGGGAGGCTTGGCCCTTTGTGGTTAGCGGATGAGTGCAAGCCATTGAGGGTTTTCACGTGAAAGTGGTGAGAAGGGATATCTGACGTGGAGAAGGACGATGGAAATCAAGGTGTGACCTGGAATGGTCTTTGACGAAGCACGCCCAGGAGGATATGCATCTCGACGACATGTCCCGTGGTCGTAGGAACTGGCTACAATTGTTGGTACAGCGTAGAATGGTATCGTTGCATTCGGGTAGTCGATTTGCTTTGTGGGCGAGCAGCGTTACCAAGCTGCGCCAACGGGCATTTGCCGCACTACACTGCTTTGCCGCACGGCACTGCTTTGACGCGCTCACTGTGTTGTTCGCGTCGCTTGCATGCCGATTCTTCCGTAGGGTTCTCCAGGGCTTGAGAAGATATCTCGGGCCAACCAAGGATCAAAGACGCGCCGCTCCATCTGGTACGGGTGAAACGATGACGGAGCCAACAGGGTTAATCGGGCATGAAACCTGTCGCTGGGGCTCGGGAGCCAGACGGTGTTGAGACGCGCCGTCCAAGTCGGAGCTATGCGACGGACGGCGGCGGGGCGGTGGGCTTGGAACAGAAGCGAAGCATGGCCAGACCAGTTCGGGGTGGGCGTGCTGTTTGCCTGTCCTAGGCGACGGCTACTAGCCCTGGAGCACACAGGCGACGAATTCACGTCCATGGACGATGTGCGCTGCGTTCCTGCATGCAAAAGCACCGTTGGTTGCGAGGGCGCGGCAAATGACGTACGGCGCTTGGCGGACCCTGAGATTCGTCGACCAGGCAAGCGGATCTGTTCCGACGCATCCATGGATCTTGCCCGGACAGCGAAAGGCGCGCTAGGGCGACCCGATTTCTTCCACTGTCCGCAACACCAACCTTTATTGTGATCACACTACTTCCCACACCCCGCGAACTACGGCTGACGTCCCTTCGCTACCGCCCCGACTTGTCAACACACAAATATCCGCCTGCTGCTCACGCCACCTCACCGACAGCACACACCCGCACCTTTCAACCACCATGACCCTCGCCGCCTCTTCGCATCACCGCAAGACGCTCTCGAGATGTGTCCTGTAACCAGCCGGTAACAGCGGAGTAAGTTCCTGTTTCCCTGTTCAAGCTGCGCGTACCGTCACCGCTGCTACGTGCAAGCATGCCTTTCCATTCGCCGCCGCGCACACGACCGCTGCATCCGTGGTTCACTGCGCGACTGCCCACCGAGCGACCTCGAAACGAGCCACCCACGGTATCATGATTTGACTAACAGAAAAAAGGCTGCCCACCTCGGCTTCTGCCCCCGTGTCTCCTGTCTTCGAACAACCCTCCGCCTACACCTTCAAAGCACACAAGGGCACTCGACAAGGCCTACTGCCGAGCAACCTCAGCGACAGCGACAGCGACCGACACTGTAAAGGTTGTACGGCAACCTGTTCAGACACACTCCAAGCAGAGCTTGTACACATACCCGTAATCCCCTCCTCACACACTCCAATCTGCAGCACCGCAGCTCTCGCAACATGTCTCCACCCAACGGACACTCCGCGATGTCTGCTAGCCAAGACCAAAACGCCCAGGAAACCCTACTCGAGAGAATTAGGGAATTCGTCGCCTCTCTCGGGCTCGCGGCGAGTGATGGGCTCATCCAGCATGCTGGCGAGACCAAGCACGAGGACTTGAAGGTTATCGTGGATCCCCAAAACCACGAGTGCTCCGTGACCTGCACAGCAGAGTCTCATGGCACTCTCACGCCGGCCGTTTCCATTCGCTCGGTACCCGATCGCTCTGAATCCCGAATTCCCCCATCCAACTACGGCACCGTTCTTCCTGGCTGCATCTACCGCAGCAGTTACCCTGAGGCGAAGAACTACGGATTTCTGAAACATCTCGGAATCAAAACCATTCTGACTCTGGTTCCAGAACCACTCTCACCTGAGTATCAGGGCTTCATGAAGGAGGCTGGCATACAGCACTTCCACGCCCACATCAAGGCTAACAAGGGCCAAGTTCGCGTTGAATCGTGCGAAATGTCACGAGCTCTACGCCTGATCATGGATCGCACCAACCACCCGATCCTCGTCCACTGCAATAAGGGCAAGCACCGCACGGGATGCACTATTGCCTGCTTTCGAAGGATTATCGGAGTCGATCCGGACACGGTTCGCGAGGAGTACCACACCTATGCCGGTGTAAAGGCTCGCTTCCTGGATGAGGTGTTCTTCGAAAACTTCGACCTCAACTTGGTCATGTGGATAGCCCGCCAGGAGGGCTGGGTTGCGCCTGCAGTCGATGTTGCACCACCCACACCCCCGGCTTCAGTTACTTCAAGCGCTAGCGCAAAAGCTGTTGCTCTCGCTTGATACTTTCCCTTGGTCATGTCGCATTTCCCGGCGTTACAAAAGGGTCTTTGAACAAGTCGGATCACATGCCGGCTGATATTGGGGTTTCAGCGCGGCGTTCCAGGCTTAAGAGGTATACCATCACCAGCAGATATCGGGTACAGGACCGTGGCGTTTGACTCGAAACATGCTAATCCAGGGACTGGAAAATGGTTTCTACGTCTCCTAGTGAGATCCATTTCTTTGGTTTGCATCCCGGTGGTCTTTTTTTTAAACAAACTTTATTCGTTCATGTTGATACCAGAAGAGGCGAGAAATCGCTAGACAAAAAAAGAATGGTCATGTCCTATGTTCCGTAGGAGTTAATACATCTCACGCTGTGAAGCCTCGAAGCGAGAGCTCCAGTCGACTCATCTAGACTTTGCCCGAACCCCAGCTCGCTACCATGAAATCTCTCATGCCCGATGTATTTATTTTTTTCCTGTGCAACGACTATCTCGGTACCGTTAAAAGTCATATACCTATTGTTCTTCTTTCCCCCTCAACGTTGAGGGTTTGCGGATCCCCACCCTAGCACTAAGAGTTTCCTTCTTCTCCACAAGTCTTCCAGACCAGACCCTCCGATCGGCCCTGACGATCATGGAGTTCTAGACCTATGTCCCTGACGATGATCTGTCAAACACGAGGATCCGGTATGCTGGGATCAAGGGTGAAATTGAAGTTTGTGGATATGCAGGGTCGATAAGGTTACCGTGTGTACGCTAACATTGGGCATTGTTTGTCGAAGCAGGCAGGGAGAGGTACAAAGTCTCTGTATATTGTGCTTGCCTGGACAACATCCATGTTAGAGTCGGCGACGAGACGTGACATGGTGGAATTGGGTGCTGCGACAGGGTTCTCGGTGTTGAAATGCACATTACTCCTCACACTGTAGAATGGATCCGACCGATCCTTTGGCATTCCCAATGTCCTGGCATAATACAGAGGCAGAGATGATCTGACCGTTGTCGAGTAATATCAACAGTTACTTGGACTCTTCTTAGGGAGATGGAGATGAGAGTACATGTGACTCTATGTTGTAGTAACAACAGCGATCATGTGAGCATATAACATGGGGTCAGCCTTTGGATTATCATGCTGTCATGACTACTCCATGACGATATCAGATAACCGTACAGAGATGCAGTCCAAGATGCACCTCACACGCCATCTAAGCACCAAACGACCACATCACCAGTCCTCCTCGAATCATCATGAAAGTGGCTATTAAACCCCCTCCAACACTCCTGATACCTAGTCCCTTCAAGATACTCCTTCAGTGTTCCCTCAAGCTGCTCAAAGAAAACAAGGTTCTGCGGCCACTCACGCCGATACTTGCGTTTGAACTTTGGGTCCTGACGCATCCAATGCTGGCCTGATCTACTTCCACTCGCCTTGATCGTCTGCACATCTTCCATATTGCCTCGCAGCCAAGCTGCCGGACCAGGATTGATGTAGAAGTCATCCGCCTCGTCGAGGTAGGTCGAGCGCTCGGACAGGGGCATGTTGATTGGTGGTTCGCAAGTCAAAGCCCATGCGGAGATTTCAGGATACGCGAGGTGAGAGCGCCAGGGTGTGGAGTGGCAGGGCATGAGGAAGCCGACTGTCGTGTTGGACACGGTAAGACTATTGTGGTCGGTGCCACTGTGCATGTTCAACAGGCTGTTGCGTGTTTCATGTTTATGGCGAAGGTAGGCGAGTACGTCAATAACTCCCCGCTGATGGACCTGAGACGCATAGCCAGCAAGTACAATGTTTGCGGTTAGAAGCAACAGGATAACTGCTCTGTGCGATAGTGCAGCACGGGGAGGTAGGAACTTGTTGAGTGGCCTGGCAGAGATGACGTGGAGGAAGGGTAGGATCGGGTAGAGAAAGCGGACTTCCTTGTGCGATATTACACTCAGCGTAACAGTCATGGCAATCACCGTCCATGATAGACGCGAAAGTATCTGACTGCCCGTAGCATCTTGACTTGAAGCTGCTGCATTGCCCGGCCTGTCGCTTGTAGTCAAGCCAAGTGGCTCTGCCCCTGGACCCTGCAACGACTGCCATAAGCCGATCACGGCAAATGGCAACGAAGTCGTGAGGAGCAACGGCAAAGCCTCGGTGAGATAGTAGTCGCCTCGGTTCCTCCCGTAGAAGACGGCTAACGACTGGGCGATGTTGAAATAGAGAAATCTAAGCGGCGGAAGGGTCCAGACCCTGTAATAGAGCCGATCAGTCGCGACCGAGCATACCAGGACAGCGGAGCTAGCGTCGTCAGTTGGTTAAGTCTGGTGACTTCCGGGGATGCAGAGATGGCCAACCCGGCCATGGATCTTTGCACTTTGTGGACGAGAAACGTGCAGCGGATGCAAGAAGAAGGAAGGCTTACCCGCAAATCAGGATTTCACGGATCAACACATAGCGTAGCCGCAGTGAGGCTTGCCATATGGTTGGGATGGATACGGACAGCCAGATGAGAAGATTGGTGGGCCGAAGAATACACGCAAGCGCCGCCAGCAGTAGTGACAGGCGCAACCTGCAGGTGCATGAGCCTAAAGTGGTCGTGGAGCAGGCAAAGGGTGTTTTTGATTTCACAACTTACTCTGAGAGGAGGCCGAGGTCCTGGTGTGCAATATGCCTTTTACCCTTAGCTTGCCAAGGCCAATAGTAAATGGCGACAGAAGTGATGGTAGTCTCAAGACAATTGGATAGTGTTCGTGTTGCACAGAACCACTGCCACGGGCTGCAGACAGACAATACAAGCTAGATGTAGGGAGAATCAACCATCAGAATTACTGTATCATAGTTGCAGGAGTCGCGTACAGTAGTGAGTGCAGTGCGACTGCCACGACCATGAACTTTTTCCGCAAGTTTCCATGTGTAGCAATCAAGCAAGGCCGCAAAGACGGCTTGGGTAACTTTCGGGGCAGCTAGGAGTAGTTCGGCTTTGGTAGGCAAGCTCAAGTCGCAGAGGTCAGCGAGATGTGCCGCGACTCGATAGACGGCTGCGAATAGCACTGGATGCAAGGACGACCTCAATTGGCATCTCCACTCCTGCTCATGGTGAGCCAACTGGTGGCGATGGAGCAATCGAAGGTGAATTTACCCAGGTGATGCAGGCATTGGCGGCGGGGCCAAACGCCAGCTGCCATGCGGGCTCGAGAGACTGGAAGAACTCGTCGGGCTGGAAGAAGGTGCGCAGGGTTAGTGCGTTCACGATGCGGAAGGCAAGCAGCAATGCGAAGATGCCTAGCGTCGAGTCACGATAGCTGTTGGACTGCGCTCGTGGTGGAGCACCAGTCCCGCTCGGATTCGTGTCCCTCGCAGCATTGGCGCGGGTCGGCATTGGGTAATGGGGAAGAAACAACGAGCACAAGCGGAAGGCCGGGGCAATGGTTGGCGAGCAGAGTGAGATGGATTCGTAGCAGAGGGTGAAGATGCGAAGCCGGTGGTCTAGCTCCTTGGCGCGATGCACAAGCAGTCACGGTTTGTCATGCATCCGTGCTCAAGCGTGTCAGGGTGCAGAAAATTGATGCTGCGTGCCTTGCCGTATTAGGACTTTCACGATGATTGCTGAGGAGACGGGCGGTGGCTAGACTCGGCTTCATCTGTGCTGGGCCTTTGCAGCATGCACCGCCGTGCGACTGTGCACGCACGGGGCCGCGAGTTTCACGATAGTTGATTATTGATAATTTACCGGTGTCTGCAGGCGGTCTGGAGCGGTGTCGTGGCATCAGAGGGGGGAGGCTGCAAAGGAAGTTTGTGTTTTCTCCGGCATGCTTCACATGAAAAAGTATACTAGACGTGTTCGTGGTACGATGTGTGTGGCAGTGTGTGTGCGGGCCCAACAATGACGACTGGCGTGTGGGCCCGCCAGTGAAGCAGAGATAGCGTTGGATTCGACTGCGCATGTCGAGCATGCACGGGAACGAAGAAGCAAAACACTCGAGTCCCTGACGGTCAGCGAGGGTAAATCTGGGGAAAGGCTTGTGTGCTATCGAGGGTGGGTTAAATGGCGATGTGCTATGATGGAGTTTGGCCAGGGTGCTTATCGCGCTTCACCATCTAATGGCCGATGCATGGCGACCGAAGCGGAGGCGGCAGAGGCAGCCCCTGCGCGGGCACCGCTGGGATACAGGCACCTGGTGGTGAGCAGAGAGGGGTTTGGTTGAGCAAACGAACGACGGTCGAGCGCCACCTGTTGTTGAGGACATGGGCCAGGACGGCCTAGTGCATGCAGCCATAGCCGTTCTTGTCACCTGCATGGCCTAGTCGGTTGCCGTCGAGAGGCAGAGGGCCCAGGGCCAGACGACGGCCATGTCGCAGCGGGCTTGCTCAACAAGACAGCGGACCAACAGGCGCATTGAGGCCTGTCGTCGCCGTCGCCGTCGCCGTCGCCATGTCGAGCCCGAGGGCGTTGGTGGGTGTAGCAGACGGCCGACATGTGCGTCTTCGCCTATGCGCTGCACGATAGCATAGCGTCCCCACCTTTGGCTGCCAGCCCCGGCGTGTCTCCCGCCTGAGAGCGTCATCTCATGGGCCCCGAAATACCCACGACTATCATCGCCGCTTAGGGAAAGGCGCAGGTGAGCCGATGGTGCCTCCCAACCAAACCCATATCGAGCCGTTGAGCCCACCACCCGCCCGACTGCTGCCATCGCAACCTGCCCTGCCACCGCGCCCCTCGACACCGCCAGTGAAGCCCCGCGAAGCCCCGTGAAGCCCCGTCCACCCGGGCGCCATTGTCCTCGCCGTGACTCCGCTGCCGCCGCCGCCGCCGCCGCCGCCGCCGTCTCGCCCACCGCGACATGAGACCGTCGGCCTGCGTACTGCGCCCCGACAAACCGTAGAAGGGCTGGCATGGTTGCACGCCTCCGCTGAGCCGCCCCGTCCTCCTGAGCTGTGTGTGCCATGGCCGACCCGACCGCGGACCTGCCCGGCCAAGGGCAACGGCAGGACGAGCAGGCGCAACCGTCGCCTGCAGACGCGCCGTGGTCAGAGGCAGCAGCAGAGCAGAGCGAAGACAGGCAGGTGCCGGTGCAGGTGCAGCACGGCGAGCCGACGCCGAGTCAAGGCCCCGCCGTCGACGACGAGAACGACTGCACGCCCCGCTCCGAGCTGCCCTCGATGCCAGACGCCCTCAATGCCAGCCTCTTGTCGCACGTCCACACCCTCGACCCCGAGCCCTCCTACTTCTCTCCACAGCCCCTCCGAATCTACTCGTCGCCCCTTCGCCGCGACACGCCCGCCTCGACCAACCCCTCGCCCAGCACGAGCACACATGCCTCGCACGCCTCGCTCGCCTCGCTCCCCACCGTCGACGAGGCCGCCCGCTCGTCCACACCACACCCCGACCGCCCTGCCTTTATGCGCGACCTCTCGAGTGCATCCACGGCCAGCAACGCGACTGTACGAGCCAACTCGGTAGACCCCGTCCACCCCTTTGCCCACGCCCACGCCCACGCCCACGCCTTCGCCCTCGCTCAGCGCCAGCACGATGGGCCAGTCTACCCCAACCAGTCCTATGCCGCTCTCCACCTGCAGCAGTACCCCCAGCCCCATGTCCCGCCCATCGTGCGCTCCCGCAGCTCTCACCCCTCGCACTCGGCCGCCAATTCCCTGTCCAGCCTGGCCGCCTTTGGCCTCTCCCACGAACACTACAGAGACATCATGGAGTCGGCTCCACGCACCGTTGGCAACTCGCCCGTGAGCAGCCCCGGCCTCTTCAACCCTACCACCCGCCGCCCTTCTCACGACCCCGACCAGCCCGACCAGCCCGACGACGGCACCTACTCCACCCCCTGGCTCCACCACACCCACCGGCAAGCGCCCAAGGAGACCCACATTGCCGATGTCCAGGCCGACCCCGTTTCCGGACGCAAGATTGTGAACCAGTACGAGATCATCGACGAGCTCGGCCGGGGCGTCCACGGCAAGGTCAAGCTGGGCAAGGACCTAATCTACAGCCGATACGTCGCCATCAAGATTGTCGACCGCTACTCCAAACGCCGACGTCTCGGCAAGAACAACAGCCACGAGGACAAGATCAAGCGCGAGATAGCCATTCTCAAAAAGGCCCGTCACCCCAACATCGTCAGCTTGCTCGAAGTCATAGACGACCCAGCTAAGAAGAAGGTCTATATCGTACTTGAGCATGTTGAGCTGGGTGAGGTCAAGTGGCGGACCGAGGGTGCCAGGGAGATATGTCTCGTCGAATGGCGTCGCTTCAAGCGCGAATCCAACGGCATCTTCGACAACGACAGTGCAACACTAGAAGACGAACGCATCATCCGCATCGCTCACCAGAAGCTCGCCCGCCAGCAGCGTCGCATGGCCAGGGAGGCACACCTTCGTCGGAAAGATGCGTCTTCCAGCCAACCCTGGAGTCTGGAATTCGCAACTGATTCAGAAGACGAGTCCTCTGAGAACGGACGTAGCTCAGTAGCATCTCACCGCGAAGATGACCGTCCGCTCAGTCGCGTCCATTTCCGCGAGCGACTAGATCCCGCCAGTCACCACGATGACCACATGGAGACGGCTTTCCGATCGCCCGAGCCTGTGAACCACTCGTGGGCCGATGGACTCGAGGGAACCATGTATGGTCCATACGATACCGAGCTCAGCCGAGGCCGCGTGTCGAGCTTTACTGGCAGCTCCTCATCTCGCGTAACCGACCCTGGCGAAGAAATCCCTGAACACTTCAATTATGTCCCCTTGATGACCATGCACGCTGCCTTGGAAGCCTTCAAAGACACCGTGCTAGGCATAGAATACCTGCACTATCAAAACGTCATTCATCGTGATATCAAACCCGCTAACCTCCTTGTTACCAGGGAGCATCGCATCAAGATATCCGACTTTGGTGTCTCTTACCTTGGGCGGCAAAAGACAGATGAAAGCAATGGCGAGCATTCTGAATCTGACTACCAAGAAGTCGACGAAGCTATTGAACTAGCCAAGACAGTAGGCACCCCAGCCTTCTACGCTCCTGAGCTCTGTCGTACGGAGATCGACGCAGAGACTCCCCTCATTGACGGCGGGATTGATATATGGGCCCTTGGTGTCACGCTGTACTGTCTCATATATGGGCGCGTGCCTTTTCACGACACCAACACCTTCACTTTGATGAAGGTCATTAGCGAAGACGAACCATACATTCCTAGGTACCGGTTGAAGCCTGTCGCTGAGCAGTCAAACTCGCGGCCCAACTCACACGGGCGTAACAGTCATCCGATGATGAGCAGCAAGAGAGCACCGCACGATCTAGAGTATGAAGAGGTCGACGAAAACTTACGCGACCTGCTCCGACGACTGCTGATCAAGGATGCACGACGCCGTATCACCATACCAGAAATCAAGCGACACCCATGGCTGCTGTCTGGTATTCCCAATCATATCTCGTGGGCTGAGGAGACGGATCCTAGCAAGTCCTACGATGGAAGAAGGATTCAGATTTCCAAGGAAGATGTCGAAGAGGCCGTCGTTCCTATTGGTTTCGTTGACCGCCTCCGCTCCGCTGCCAAGAAGACATCTGAGTTTGTCAAAGGTTTCACAACCCGCAGTTCAGGCTCAAGACGGCGGGCACAGAGCTCAGCTACCAACCAGGACACACCCCCAAGCATTAGCGCAAATTCTTCGAGCAGTACCATCAGTCAAGATGCCCGGCCATACGAAAGTCGACGTGGCAGCCTAGCACCCGGTGCTATCTTGGAGATTTTGACACGCTCGCGTGAAGCAGAGCATCCACTATCTCACAGTGTCACAGCAAGCCCGGAGGCAAGAGAACGGTCAAAATACTTCGATAGCCCCAATTCCCGTACTGCATCGCCTGCGCAGAACCTTGAGGGTCTGCAGCGACCTCAGATGCAAGACCGCGCCCTGTCTTCCATAAGCACCATCCGCCAAGCGGATCTGCACCATCCAGGTCGCTCGGCGTCACCTGGGTTTCCTCCAGCTCTACCTGGTACTCCCATGGCCCTAGACACACCTGGTGGCTCCCAGTTGGGCGGCCTCTTCGGGGGTCTGCCTCGGCGTGTCGTCAACAGCATGAGAAGCAAAGACAAGCTGAAGCCCCCAAAAGAGCATAGTCGCGCGAGGTCAATTGATAGGCTTGTTGGCGGAGACGACGATGCTCATGGCGTCCCAAGCCTGGCAATCAGCACCACATGTGCCTCCGGTCAGGTCAATCAGCCTGACGCCCTGAAAGACTTGTCTCCCATTGCTCGAAGCTCATCACCTAGTCATTCAGAAACCCCATCTCTTGGACGTCTTGAGCCCTCGTCGCGGCAATCTTCATTGTCATCATTGTCGTCACGCCTCCACAGAAATTGGGCAACTGTCAACAACCTTGAGGTTGGCCCCACTCTTGCTATGGTGCCCGACTCTAGGCGATCGTCGCAACTGCTTGAAGCTGTTGACCAAAGGCCCTCTCAGCCTTCTAGCCCTACTTCGATTGCGCGGGAAAGGTCAGAGGACCGATTTGACCGTGCCAAAGACGAGTACCGTCGTAGGCTCGGCGTAGAACAATCAGCGGCTCGTGAGAGATCCAGTTCCATTACACAACGACCTTGTTCTTCTCTTGTCCAGGCTGCATGTCCTCCAAGTCCCGACGACGAGATGGCCTTTCGTCAACAAAACGATCAAGAAAGCTGGCACCAAAATGATCAGTCCTCTGAGAATAGTCCTCTCGGTGGATCAAGCCGCGGCTTGGCTCTTTCTTCTTCTGAAGACCAATTCTCCGCCATGTCTCAGTCTGAGTCAAACCCATCAATTCCTTCAGTTGCGTCGGCTGGCTCCCCCAACCAAGGCGCATGCGGATCGTTTGATGAGCACTCATGGATCCCCCCTGTCTCAAGCAATCAATTCGAACCCTCTATCGATGACGCCGACGGCTACGACGGTGATCACGCCATCGAGAGTGAAGAAGAAGACGAAGACAGTGGAGATGAGCTAGTCATGAACTTTGCTAAGAAGAAGACGCTAGCCGCACCTTCGTCACATCGGAGCAACTCAGTGTCCAATGGAGAACTAGCTCGCGCCAACTTTCACGCAGGAATCAACAGCCGCCGTCGATCGACTCGGAGTGGCAGCAACGGGACAGTCAAAAAAGTCCCTCCACCCGAGTTAGAGCCAGCACACGACGACCGGACAGTTGAGTCACAATAACAACACCCACATACCGTACACTGACAACTTTACTGTCATCTCCATCATCAATTACACGATACCCAACATCTACCGCTGTACGACTACACATACATTGGATTTCCGTTTCACGCGTGTGTATATATACGATTAACAAAGTAACAACATGACTTTACCACTACCGCTAAGGGCTGGCGCAGGGCGTTCTCACACAGCTTGAATCCAGGTTGCATGCATCAGCAAACGTTATCAAAAGATCGCATTTTCTACTTTCTCTTCTCGACGTCTACTATTACGATTCTATATCGATTTCCGCTTTTTGGTCGAGGATGAAGAAACAAGGATGAAGTGTTGATGATCGTTGATGAACACAACCTTAGGCGACGCGCGCAACAAGGGGCTTTGGCCTTCTTGGAAGAGGCGGCGCACCTGCAATAGGAACTGGAAGCATTCTCTCGCATGATAGATGGAGTGGTTTGGGTTGCTCTGCTATAGGCTACTACCTACTACTTTCGCTTCTCTTCTGAAGTGTCTTTGATAGCATGTTTGGCTGTTCCATCAAGCCGTGTAGTATAATGCATCAACAGGCATAATGCCTGGTCTCATTGATGCTGACTAATGTGAAGAAGATCTTTACCTCGTTCAGTAATGCCTTTTCCACACCTCGGTTGCCATGCATCGCATCTCCACATTGATAAACCACAAATGCGACCCCAGTAGATAGATGTCCATAATAAAAAGTCCAATCTCCGACATTGCTCCATCTCTAAGTGTCTGCCTTTGCTTAATCTCCCAACATATTTCCATCAGATTAGCAACTACCGAATTGGTAGTACGAAAACATGGCTCTCAATGGCCGCCACTGTACCCGCAGTCTGCTGTTGCGTTCAGACGCCGAAATGCTCCTCGATTTTCCCCACCAAAACTTTTAGCGGAGTTGAGATATTATTGAGAAAACAGATCGCCGATCGCGAAGCTGCATGCATGCAGGCGTATGGATCGGGATGCTTCTTACCTGCACAACCACTCCAAGCTTTTCTTTTCGCAATTGTACAGTATGCAGCTAGCGGCGCAACTCTAGCATGCGGATTTTTCTCGAAGAAGCGACCTGCAGACTTCTCACCGATCGCGACGAGGCTAGCAAAAGATTCACATGCAGATGTCGTTGGCGATATGCGATTGTCCGCGATTGTTCGCGATTGGTAGCATGGGAATGTAGGCTGGGCGGAAATGGGGAAATGCGATGTGACTAGGAGGGGGGGCAGGTAGTGGGCTTTCTCTCGTTGCTAATGCGGAGGATGCTGGGGCAGGAGGGGGCTCGATTGGGATTAAGACTATGTTGACGTGCAGGATTGCACTAGCTAGTCTTGTTGTTTGGATGAAACCTGGAAGTTGCAGTGGTAAGCGAGGTGAGGTGCAGTGCAGCATCGTTGATGGCTGTCGCACAACAATGTATTCGCGGGATTTAGACGGTTTGATGAATAGATTTAGGGAACAGCTATTGGAGAGGTTGGTGCTTGGTATCGTCTTTGATATGCCGTGTACACACCATAGAGCGAGCAGCGAGATCACTTCCCAACGCATCGGCAGAAGTAGGTTGAAGTGCAGTTCATCACATATAGGTGAGCCGATCCAGCGAGACTAAGCACTATACACAATCGCATCCTCATTGTACTAGGGTAGGAGACTGGGTTCGGAGTTGCCTCCCTCGTTTCCTGTTCGCTTCGGTTGGCACATCCGAGATTGAGCCTTTGTCGGAAAAGGTGTGGACGGGACACGTTGGGGCGAGTCGGTTTCTGTATCTGGAGACAAGTGCCGAACGGTCAATTTGAGAAATATTGGGTGAGGTCAGCAGCAGGTGCATATGCGGAAATGATGGAGCTGGGAGAGAAGATGTGGATCATGGATTTACGGTAGAGGGCCTTGTCCTATGTGAGGTCTGCGATGGATACAGACCAATTTGAATGCGAGGAATAGTTTTCCATCGGGTTGCTAGGTATTACTACGTTACAGTGCTGTCACCAAACTACCATGTGCTCTACTCCTGGTGGGTTTTTTTTTTGATAAATGCCTTGTAGTCAATTCGCATACACGCAGTTCGCGCAAATCTAATATGGAAGCGCGAATTATGATTTTTCCCTAGCAGCCACAATTCGACGCCACGAAAAGTTGTTATCATCGGGAAAAAGGGCCATCATCGTTAGTACTTCTTCCCCATGCATCACCACCAGTACTTCTGCATTCACTGTGTGACATGCGAGTCAACAACCTCAGCATCCCATAGCACCATTGCTTTACTGACTCAACAGTAATATACCCTCGGCACGCTCCGAACTCCGACCCTACTGAGACAGGACACTAATTTGGTGTCACTAAGGTAGCCTCGCCGCCTAATCTCATCACATCGCATCACAGTCTCTCACTTCCACTGCAAATCCTTGCTCCTCCTGCTCAAGACACCTCTTCCCCGCAATTCCTTGCGTGGCAAGAATTCTACTCATGCACGGCATACTTTGCTATCTCACGTCATATATCACAAATATAACATCTCACGTAACACGTAGCACAGTCCCGAACCCCTCCATTCTCAAGTTCGGCATACGAGGTCCTCCTCGTCAATAAGCCGTGCAAGGGGCGTCTTCTCACCTCACATCAGATACGCCAATTCATTCCTTGATTCGCTGGAAGAACTCTCCATAGATGCAAATACCAAGTCACTTGCCTTCTTCCGCCCCATTATGTTTGATGCTACGGCGCCAATCTTTCTCATGCATGAAATACAGGCATCAAACCGATCAGAACAGCGTGTCTCGGTCACGGTAGGCAGGGACGTGCTTTGAAGGCGAGGAGTGGGGGTTATAAGGCTGAACAAGAGCTACGTGAACGGTGTGAGATGCTATGACGGGAATCGAGTTGCAGAGCTGGGCGTAGGCATAGATATTCTAGTGACGGTTAGAGAAGGATCAAGACCGATGGTAAGCGGCATCGGTGTGATAGATTAGCGAGAATTTGTTGGGAACAGGTGACGATAACAAAATAACTCCGGTTTGTGTATGCTGACAGCAAAATGTTGAGACAGTAACGATGGCCGCTAGTGCGTGTGATTAGTATCTTAATGCCAAGGTCTACCGTGACAGTGGTGTTTGCAATATGCAGATGTGCTCGGTTGGAAGGCGAGTGCTGTACACCGGCGCTGTACTACTTTCTCATCCGTATACTTTTGCGAGTGCCTTCAATAGGCTGTTTTGCTTCAGACGCTTTGCGCTTCGTGCCCTTCATTGCTGCCGAATTCTCTGCCTTTTCCTCATCGTCATCGCTCTTCTTTGTTGCTGATACGTCATGTTCTTCCTCCTTCTCACCTGCATCTGTCATAGCATTTTTGCTCTCCTCTTTATGCAAACTGATGTCCATACCTTCTTTCCCCAATACCCAAGCTACTCTCTCAATATCCATCGCCCTCACCGTACTATCCCTCATCCCGAGCCCTTTACACAGTCTCGGTCTCAATACACATACGCGCTCGAGCAGCATCTCGTATTCCTTGAGATTGTACTTGATCTTTCTTTGCCACCCCTTTCCTTCCTTTTCACTTCCTATTTGCTCATCCCAAACGCACCACCTGAACATCTCATCTGAAAAAAATGGAATCTCCGCAGGCCGAAGTACGGAGAGAAGCAGAGATGCCGTTGCTGGACCTACACCTCTTAGCCCCACAAGAATCTTCATTGCAGGAGTAGCATCTGGATGAGATGATTTGCCCCTCCATAACGCTGCATAAGCTCTTTTGGTCGTCTTCACAACTGCCTCGGGCGCATTGCTTTGGACCAGCCCTAATAAGGCGGGACGAAAGGTTCCATGTTTCCTGTCTTACCATTAGTTCAATCAACCTCACATGGAACTGAAATGCGTACAGTTTCCACTCGACAAGCTTCTCAACTTGGTCTTTGGTCAAGTGTTTCTCGCTTTCTTCAATTGCAGCTACCGCCGCGGGAATGACGTCGTAGCGTTGCGCGTCTAGGTCACGTAGCTTCTCGGGTACCATTGCAGGGTATCGCGACAAAATATCCCTAAAGGCATCGAGAGTGATGCTCTTGATGTGGAGTGGTGACATTGCAGTTGTTGTGGTGAGATTAGGTGTAGATGGAGGCGGATCGGAGTGGAGTTGGTAAGTCGCGTTATGGATGCCGACGCGAGATCACGTGCAAACACAACAAGCTGAATCATAATCCGCTTGCTCTTTATTCAATACAGCCAGTTAATCTTGTAATGCTTGTGTTGCTATCTATGTCTCGCAAGAGAAGCCGCTATGTTGGTTAACGCACACCCTGCAACCCTTGACTCCAGATTTAAGACGTGATGCTCTATCTCTAGACATGAATACCTGATCATCGAATATCCATCCCGCATACCACTTCGAGAAGAAAAAAAGCTCATAGAACTGCCAGCCACGCCTTGGTAAAGAAAGCAAATCGATATGTAGTTATTAAAATAAAATAAAAAAACATCGCCTTATGATGGAAGCTCAAAACGCCTTGATAATCGATCTCTATATGATTTTCCTCGGACGTCCACGGCCACGCTTCCCAGAACTAGAACCTCGTGTGGGAACCATCGAAGGACGGCCTGGCGGTCTACCGAGAGGCTTCTTCGAAGCTGGTGCGCTCGCCGGAATTTCATCCTCGCTTTCGGTATCCGATACATTTATGGCCTGAGGTTTCCTATTGACCGCAGAGAACTTCGATGCAGGTGCAGTAATAACGGTCGTCGTTGTAACCTTGCTTGGTCCGTTGCCGTTCCTTCTAGAGGCTGGCCCAACAATCTTGATCTTCTTTCCGTTGAGCCCACTCAATATAGAATTGGTCGATCGTGGTGGCCCTGTACGAACAGGCTCTGGTGTCTTGTCCACGGATTGCATCTCTTCTTCAAGCGGCTCATCGTCAGCAGGCAGATCACCGAGGAAATTGTCCATTAATTGGTCATCATCTGATCCAGGAAACAGCGCCATTTTCGCCTCCAGGTTCTCTTCGGCTTCCCTAGCTTCAGCTTCCGCACAAGCCTTTGCCTCCTCCTCTCGACGTTGGGCTTCCAGGGCAGCGGCAGCGGCTTGTTGTGCAAGGATGAACGCTTCGCTGGACTGGTCATCCTCCTCGTGAACACCGTCTTGGTCAGAAACATGCTCAGAGACATCGCCAGCGCCGTTTGGTTCCGGGTCTTTTGATGATGGTCCAGTAGGCCTGATTCCAGCTTTCGGTTTTGCTGGCATAGATTTTCGGCGCTCGTTGTACACACGGGTTCGCTCTCGACCTTTCTCACGGTTGGGCCTTACAGCTCCATCTCTGAAATTAGACGGCAGTTCCGTGGGCAGGTCCTCCTCACCTTCATTCCTCCGTGCCAACCAGTTTGACGTGCGACCACGCGGGCGACCGGTGTATTCGGGTTCGTCATCCTCGCCACCAAACTCATCGTCTGAATCGAGTGTGATCTCTTCGAAACGTCTAGAGCCACGAGGCCTTCCAGGGTGCGCAGAGCCACTGATATCCGGGTTACGCTTGCGGGTGGAGTATGCCTCGTCCTCCTCTACACGAACGCGATATGTCTTTGCATCCTTCTCCTTTCCAGCCACACCCTTGAGGGCATTTGGTTTCGGTACAACATCGGATTGTAAAATAGACCGCATGCCACCAGACACATCAGCTTCTTCCTGAGTACCCTGTCGTACGACTAGTGCGCACTCAGGAGCTGGTCTTTGACGAATCCGGTCAAGATGACCAGTAGCCAAAGACAGCTTCACCACCTTTGATTTGCCCTTCATCTTTGCAGCGACCAAGATGAACCTGTCTTCGCGCTTGGCATCCTCGAGCAATTTTCTCTGTACCTCTTTCTGATACTGCTTACCGGATGCGTTTTTAGGTTGTAGGAATTGCGCGTCATCGTCCTTTATTTTCTTCTGCTTCTTTGCTTTGGCCTTCGTCTGGCGGCTACCCTCTACTTCTCCATCTTCTTCGCGGCCACGCTTCTGACCTAAACGAGGGATTTCCCCGTCCATGTCAGGATCGTGATAGTACGGAGCACCATTCACACGCCCGTCGCCATTTTCATTAGTGACGCCGTTTGCGTCCTCCATGGGAGAGTAGGTGATGCCGTATCTGGTGTAATTGTGGTCATCGTCTTCGACAAATCTCGCATCGAGGGAAGGATCCGCCATTTTGTCGATCTCCGCCTGCTGCATTCGTCGTTGCATTGCGTTCTGTGCCATACCATCCTCTTCCCGTAACCAGTTCAGATTGGACACACTGAAATCGACGAGACACTCTACTGAGCGTGGGTCTGCCACTTTCTTGGTATCATGACCTAGCAAAGTTCCTTTGGGCTCGTATGGATGTTGTCGGGGATCACGCCGGCAAGCGCCAGTATTGCAAACCCTCATGCAATGTGGACACTTCCAGTTGAAAGCTTCCATGATGTTTACCGGCATCGTATCGTGCGCTCGGAACAGGGTGCCGTAGCAATAGGCCAGATCGCAGCTTGAGCAGAATGCCATCTTCCATTTCGGGTGTCGATGAAGACAGAAGTGACAGGACTTGTGTTTGGAGAGCCACTGCTTCGACTTTTTGTTCGCACTTTTCTTGACGTTGCCGTACTCATCAACAACAGGTTCCTCGTCATCAGATAGGGTCTCGGGTTGTGGATTCTTGATATTCACGAATGGTCGAACCCGCAGCTGTTCCTGACAGACCTGGGCCAAGGTCTTCTTGCCGAAATATCTTCGCTCTTCTTGCAATGGGAGCGGGGTCTTCTCGTGGACGTAGCCGTCGATGTCGATGATTTGAGCGCGCCACTCCTCGTATTTGTGAATGAGGTCCTTCCACTTCCACTGCTCAACCCATGTATGCCCTGATTGACATCCACAACTTCGACCCATACAGTAGCAGTCCATGCAGACATCGTATGGTTCCTCAATCTCGGAACTGAATAGATTCTTGCACGATTTGCAGCTGAGGAAGCGATTGAAGATGTTACACCTACAATACGCGCAAGTTACGTTGCTGTCGTAGGGCAGAAATTCTGGGTGTTCTCGTGAATCCTGTGCGAACATTTCTGATAGCAAGACGATCTTGTAGAGGTCGAATAACTTCTTGAAGTCTTTCTGAACTTGCTTTATTCTGACCGAGGATTGGATGGCAACTGCTTGTTCGCCTCCTGCTTCGACTTGTGCACGAGCAGACTTGATAAGACTGGAATACTTCAAGAGAGTGTAGTAGATAATGGCCTTATTCTTGTATTGCTCGTCTCTACAGACAACTCTGGAGTTGGGCAATGCTTCGTTCAGCGCAAGTTCCAGAGTTTCAACGGTGGTGCGATTCCAGGCGATCTTCATAGTGCGGGTGCCGCGATTCCATACTTGATGAGGCGCCAGTGGTGGGATCAGAATAAAGTCACCCGGCCGTTGCTCCACAACATATGTCTGGAACGGAGCCTTCTTCCAGGCGATGAGCTGCGCGAAGTGGTTTTCCACTTCTATGTCATGGCCTAGCACCGACAGCCAATATTCGGAAACCACATGGCGGTCTTTGCTCTCAGTCATGAACCAAATGGATGATCCAGGACGCTCCTGTTTGCCGTCTTCGCTGATGTTGCCTGAAGCGTTGACCATGATGTTCTGACCGAGAGAAGCGCACATTTCCCGATGGGACGGGGTGTAGGTGCCTTCATGGCCAATGTAGCACATGAGATTCTCCGCGCGCATGTCCGGCGGTAGGCTGCTCATGAGATCTCCAGCCCGCCCGATCCCTCGCCCTTTGCGACCGCCAAACTCGTCCATGGCGCCAGGTCCACCAGGTTCTCCAGTGCTCTCGTTGAGGTAGAACAGCCCGGAAGGAATGTGCTCCTTCAGTTTATCATGCCATACTTGAGGGCAGTCGATGTCCTTGAGATATATCCGCTGCCTGGCTTTGTCGCGGTACACGTCTGGGCCGTCGAAGAACTGCTCGGTGAGTTTGGTCATATGCCTGAGGTAGTGCTTCATCGTAAGAGGAATGTTCTCCTTGGTTGACAGATTGCGCGCATTCTCAACTATCCATTTGTCAATTTTGCGCGCCAAGTGCTGCGCTGAAGCGCACTTACCCTTGTCGCCATGGTTGTCGCGCAGCCATGAAGGTGTGAAAGTCCAGGGGTCCAAAACTTCCTCGAAGCCGTCGATGACCAGAGGTTTGCCGCCTATGACTACGTGTAGCAGCACAAGCTTCTCAAAGGCTTCGATGCCGTTGTTGGCGATCATCTCATATGAAATGCGGTCGACATATTGAAAATTGTCCGCATTCTCCACGAAGGTGCGCACATCGAAGTCTGGCGGTATGGGCTCGAAGGAAGCCCTGGGGCGCGTGGCCGGCATCGTGCTCACCACCTGCTACCATCCAAAGTCGCGCACCGGGTGTGGGGTCGCAGGAACAAGAAGCACTTCCGCGGTGTCGTCGTGGTTGCAAGTGGGCGATATTTGCAGCAGGTAAGCTCCGGCGCATCGTCGCGCTCGCTATAAGAGCAAGTATCGCAAGAAAAGCGAGTAGTAATCAATTTGGCGGCGGCAAGGCGATCTATCGGGATGCGGACGCGACCGAGTAAACCATGTTCTGAGCGGCCGGAAGCTGTCACGTGCTGTCGAGAATTAGCGCGCGAACGGTTCAACTTTCGCCTCCCCCACTCACTCTCACCAATCCGAATGATCCGAACAAGCATACGGCAGTGACCAAACTGTCTTTCTGAGTTGGGGGTTCCGAGATCTACTCACATGAACTTCGGTATGCTTAAGATAGCACCTTGAAAATTGGGATTCCACACTTCAATACGGCAAACAGCAAACGAGTAACTGGCGCGTCTCTACGCGAAATCGCACCCGCTTCTGGCCGCCTAAGCATTGCAAGAAGATGGTGTTCTTACCACTGCACACGGCGCGTTCCGTGGCTGTTTGTCGGCGTTTCGTTAGGAGCCATTCCATATTCCACTCTGCTCGCAGACAAGGGCTATTGTCACCGTCTCTAGCACTCGCGAGCCATCGTCCGCAACCCACGCAGCTCGTCAAATCGTTTCCACCAAATCTGGTATCTTTGCAATCAAGATCAGCGACAGCGATAGCGCAACGAGATGAACGATCGAAACAACTCCCCGGCTACAAGCCACCTACCACCGGCTTCCTATCCTATCTGCCACAGAAAGCTGTTCCATATGGTGAGCTGATGAGGTTGGACAAGCCGGCCGGCACATACTATCTCTTCTTCCCTTGTATGTTCAGCACACTTCTCGCTGCAACCATGGCTAGCCCTCTCGCTACACCATCTGCGGTTATCAGCACAACAGCCCTCTTTCTCACCGGAGCTCTTGTTATGAGAGGTGCTGGATGTACGATCAATGATCTTTGGGACAGAAACCTCGACCCACACGTCGAACGAACACGATTACGTCCCATTGCTAGACGAGCAATCACACCTCAGCAGGCTATCATCTTCCTTGGAGGACAGCTCACGACTGGACTCGCCGTTCTCCTATCGCTACCGTTGGAATGCTTCTGGTACGCGACGCCGTCGCTTGTTCTCGTTACGCTCTATCCTCTGGCGAAAAGGGTAACATACTATCCTCAGTTTGTCCTTGGTCTCACCTTCTCCTGGGGCGCAATGATGGGCTTCCCTGCTCTTGGAGTCGACCTGCTGGCGAGCCAAGCGGCGCTTACAGCTGCAGCTTGCCTTTACGCTAGTAACGTGGCATGGACCGTCCTGTACGACATGATCTACGCGCACATGGACATCAAAGACGATGTCAAGGCTGGCATCAAGAGTATCGCGCTTAAACATGAGAAGGAGACCAAGGCGGTATTGTCAGGTCTCGCCGTTGTTCAGCTCGGCCTACTATCCGCTACAGGGATCGCAGCAGGGTTAGGGCCCGTCTTCTTCGTCGGCTCAGTGGGAGGAGCAGCAATCGCCCTAGGCACCATGATCCGACGAGTGAAGCTGAAAGAGGTCAAAAACTGTTGGTGGTGGTTCGTTAACGGTGCATGGTTTACGGGCGGTGCGATTAGCCTAGGTCTAGCTGGCGAGTATGTCGCGCATCTCTTTGGCTGGTATGGTCATGTCGAAGAGGAATGGCAGGATCGGACGTCTGTTAGTCTTTAAGCCCGGTCTGCCTGGTACACACTAAAACATTATGCCGTATTCGGAGCATAAGTTCAGTCAAACTCCAAAGTTTACAAGTTCATTGATGATGCTGTACGGATTGTCATGTATCATCTCTAGCTACGACATCAAGCAGAGCAAAGCGGGTGTTGGTGATGACGAGGGTACGTAGGTAGAGAAGCGTTGCGGTCTGCATGCAGTCCAGGCGTGCCTGCCAAGCTCGCGGTTCTGCCACTTGGGCCCGCCCAGTGACAGCATAGCTTCCCCAACATCCACCTCGAGCTCGCGCAACATCGCCGCAAGCCTCCGCTATATCTCCGTTCTACTTGCGGAGCCACGGCGTCTTGTTCCTTGTATATCCAGGCTTCCCCTAGCGCAGTCGGCGTGCACGGAAACACAACCGGGCCGCTGCAATGGCTTCGCGACTGGTGCTCGTCCTCGGCGACCTCTTCATACCAGACCGAGCTTCAGTATGTTCCGATAGCAAATCTGTACCATGCTAGACCTCACAAACTTACAGGCTGCATAGGATATACCGGCAAAGGTACGCTTTGCCCCACCGTCCACACCCACTACAACCACACCTTCTGTCCTATAGATCCACACGCGCGTGCGCTTACTCGGCCCTGTAGTTCAAGAAATTACTCGCGCCTGGAAAAATCGGCCAAATCCTCTGCCTAGGCAACATAACCGACCGCGAGACGTACGAATTCCTGCGCGCCATTGCGCCCGACCTCCAAATCGTGAAGGGCGACTTCGACGTCGAAGCCCCTAACCTCGCCTTGTCAAAAGTAGTCACACACGGCAGTCTACGTATAGGGTTCACACATGGCCACACCATCATACCACCTGGCGATGGCGATAGTCTGCTGATAGCGGCGCGGCAGATGGATGTCGATGTCTTGCTATGGGGCGGCACGCACAAGTTTGAGGCGTATGAGATGGAGGGCAAGTTCTTTGTCAATCCAGGGAGTGCGACAGGCGCTATGTGCACGGGGTGGTGGACTGAGGACGAGGATCCCACGCCGAGTTTCGTATTGATGGATGCAAGTTCACCCCCAGCCTTGTCACGCAAAGAACAGCAAACCGCAGAAGAGTCGTGATGGTATCAGGCTAACAGGAAACTAGGTTCAAGGCGATGTCCTCGTGCTATACGTGTACCAACTACGCAGAGACGCCGAAGGCAACGAGAATGTCGCAGTGGAGAAAGTGTCGTTCCGGAAAAACGGTGGCGGCGCATCATAGACCAAGATGTGTTACGAACAGCGGCTGGACACGGCTTATGGACGGATGAACGCATGAGGAGAGTGGTTATGCAAGCGTAGCACGCGCGCGTATGCATTCACCATGACGAGTGCAAGTATCACCCCATCTAGCAATCGAGCTGATTCACTTGGCCCCGGTCTTGATTCCGCTGTAGCACTAACTAGACCGGGCATGTCGTGTAATAAATCCAACCCTGTACATGTTGTTCATCATGGCTAGCCACATCATCCAAGTCTCGCAGATCCCACTAAACAGAGACCCACAATCATACATTGATGCTTTCAGGCATATTCCGTGTTCCCTATACCATGCTGTACAACCCCTGAGACAGCATGCAGTAGATGAACACCCGAACCCACTTTTGCTCAGCTGAGACTCACGTCGTCGTCGTCGTCATTTACTCCGCTTTTTGTTTTGTCTTTGTGCTCTACCCCACACTTGTGTAAACCCGTGGCATGTTACCATCCGGTGAGGCTAATCAGATCTTCTGTGTATCATTACACTACATTGTCAGGTTTTTTTCTTCTTTCCGTCCGACGTCAGGCTAGACAGTCGACTTCTTCCCGAATGACATGCCGACTAACCGACCGACCGACATGATCGTGCCGACATGCTGCGCACATGGCATGATACTGTCCAAAGATCCACGCAACCGGTACGTCGACGTCAAACTCGTCGCCCCACACGTCGTGCGCGACCCCAGCTTAGCTATCCCTCTTCTTCAGCACCTCCATTACCGCCTTTCCAACCTCCTCAAACAATCCAGGCATACAAGCAATCATGCCCCAGTTCCGCTCTCCCTTGATCTTTCGTCCATTTGCAAAGTCAATTTGCTCACCCTTGAAGTCGCTGATGACTCCGCCAGCTTCTTGGAAAAGGAGGTGGCCGCCGGCGTGATCCCAAATATAAGTAAAACGGTCCAGGGTCTTGGGGATGCGCACCATGACGTCTGTAGCACCAAGGGTAAGAGCTACGTATTTCATTTGCTGAGACCAGAGAATCGTGCCTGGCCATTGAGCACCAAGCCATGTGGCGACGGCATTGTGTTCAGATTGAGACAGTGATGTCTTGCCTAGTGTTGCTTCGACGAAATTTAGATCGGAAAGCTTCTTTTGGGGAAGAGTGGTTAGGTCTACGTGGCGGGGTTCTCCCAGTCCAGCAGAAGTAGAAGCGTTCATAGAGCGAATAAAGGTTCCCTGCCCCTTCACAGCCGACAGTACGACGCCAAAGCCCTCTGCGTCGACGCGGTCTTCGTGGATTGATGTTTGGCCGAGAGTTCCCTGAATAGGAAATGCAAGGTTAGGACAAGCAATTACCCCAACTTGTTGCACGCCATCGACAAGCAAACAAAGGCAAACGGCGTACTGTTGGCCCTGCATGAATGTCGCTGTGCCATCGACGGGATCCATGACCCATACTCGGCCTCTTCTGGTGATTTCTCCTTTACCTCCCCGATCAATAAGCTCAAACATCTCATCTTTACTCTTCGGGCAAGCTAATTCCTCATCCTGCACAGAGTTTCCGTCTTCTTTACCATTCTCGGCCCCACCTGCATGGGCCTCGTTCTTCGCCTGTTGCACAAGCTGCCAAACACGGTCAGCAAGTGCCTCGTTTTGACGCAATGCATCAGCGCTTTCCTCGCCCAGAAACGCATCTGTGGGGTACGCGGCATGCAAGGCGGAGATGAGGAGAGCTTGAGCGGCAAAATCCGCGATGGTAACGGGACTGTCGTCTGCTTTGGTCTCTGCAGAGACGTTGTTGGAGAGACTGCGGAGTACGGATTTGGTGAGCAGAGACGCCCGGTGTACAGCACGCTGTGCGAGGCGAAGTTCGGCGGAGTATGCCATGTCGGATATCGTGTGAATTTCGGTTGCGATTGCGTGATGTGCAGCGTGTTGTCGCGCTCTGTTGATGACAAGTTCGGAGTATTGGTTTAGATGAGGTGATCAAGTATTTGGCAAGCTACTAGCAAGCGCATAGTAAGCGAGACTAGAGGAGCGCTCAACGCGCGTTGCGTGCGCAGTACCTTTGCTACAAAACATGAGGCTCGACGGTGTCAACGACACCACCATATCGTAGAGATATCTGGAGCCCTCACGGAGGTGCAGACAATGCAAGAGTCATTTGTGGCTGACTGCACGACAAAGTTTGAGTCATGTCACTAGCTCAGGTCCTATTGATTTGAGATGCTCGGAGATCTGACGGTCCGACCCAAACCTTGCTGAGGTGGCTATGAAGCTCGTCTTTGCTCGAATGTACCTACTGAAACTGTACCTTGATGCATTTGATGAGTTTAGGGCTGTTGTGTAAACAAGCCAGGAAACAGCGTATGCCTCTTAAGTCTAGGTTACGACTTGGAAAAATCGAGCTCGGGCGTCGAGTATCGACAGGCACATGGGAAGTTTGGTAGGCTCGACGGCGCCTCTCCGACTCCTCCCGCGAAGGGAGCCCTTTCAGTACCAACAACGGGACACCAACGGGAAACACGGCCGTTGTAAAAAGCCCACTTGGCAGTCCAGTCAATAGAAACGGGCCGATGTCTCGGGAGAGTGCCAAACTCGGGAGATAATCACCAGGTTCAAGCGAGCAAAGAGGCGAGGCTGCTCGTTATTGTCTCTTGAGACGGTTGGCGCTCCGTGCCGCGTTCACGATAGATTAATGGCGCCTGTTTCCAAGTTGCACAGCATTTGTTCGCCCGCTACTTGGGATATGTTGCCGGCTTGAAAGTGCACTTCGCGCTCGACAAGGTCCCTCGAGTGGCCTGTGGCTCTACATCCCGAAGGTCCCCATAGTATTGCAGATGTTGGCAATGATGGGGGATAGGTACATGAGACGCACGAACACTGAACAGCCCGCGTCCCGCATCATCTTGCAGTGGAGGCGCGTACGCGACATGTTGCATGCTCTTTGGGGAATCAGGTAGCGCTCTACTCTAGCATAGATGAAGTCTGGATGCCTTGGATGCATTACGCTGTGTTATATCGATGATCAGAGCTGGTGGTGTATAGAGGCTGGACCATCGATGCATAGTTGTTGAGGATTGTTTGTACCGCTGTATTATTTATTGGGGCTGATAGCCGAAAGCACAGCGATGCAGCGCATGGTCCGCTCTCCGGCAATGTCGCCATATTTCGCAATTAGAAAGCGTCCGCATCTTTTTGTGGGAAATATCATCTTTCACGGGCCACATCTGTTTTTGGGTACCGCATTGGTCCTGCTGTTGTAATTGCACCCGTGATTGCATTATCATGAATCGTGCGTCACGGTCAAGGAGGCAGACTCGAGAAGCTGAATTTCAAGGGACCTCGTTAAGCGCGATGATCTCGCGATAAGACCAAACCGTTCCTGCAGAAACCCTGTAAGCATCAGATGGTACGCTCGGTGGCTTGTCTAGGGCCATGTCGTACAGGAACCTTTGAAAAAGCACCGTGGGGGCTGTCTCTCCGTCAGGTCATGCAGGTTGTTCGTGTTGGAGCACGCTGATCAAGTGATTCGCAGCTGGGGGCGACTCGATCATTCGTCCGTCTGGACATGGATTCGATGAAGCCTGGAGCCACTTGCAGGACGTATGCTCTGGTAGGGACGCGGCCACCTGAACCGAGCGTCTTATCTCGCTTGCTGTGAGGCAGAGTACTCGAATGGGAGGAAAGTGTTCCTCTGCACAGATTGCGCAAGCCATGAGCAGTTAGATGGGCAAGCGAACATGCGTTCTTACCACCGTTCGATACCTGTTCCGCCCTCGCCGATGCCCGATGGGGGCAGCGAGCCATGACCAAGAGTCCAGGTCGGTCTGCTCCTGACTGTTTGGGAAGAAGAGGCTTGAGGGGCTCAGCAAGAAGCGAAGCACTGGGATGCTCCAGGCGCGTGTGTGAAGACGAAAATGGGCATGAAGCGGCGCGGAAGTGGAAGAAGAATGTGTTGAGGAATTGCAAAGGGTTCAGGAGGCGGCAGTTCAAAGCATGGCATGCCGTGCATACTGTGTTGAAGACGGTCGGCTTACGGAAGACGGCTGGCGCAGGAGAAGGGATTTGAGCCAGGTGCAGGGCTGAGGGTGAGACAGAGAGCTAGCGGGTGCAGAATGATGTCTTTGCGGAGCAGTCCGTTATCACCGAAGATAGCGAAAAGCGGGCCTGACGCTGGGGCAAGCGGTTCGTTCGGTTGCTGCCAGGCTCTCTGCGCCGTCAAGCTGGAATAGGCAGCCTTGTACCTAGATTTGCACGTCAGTCATGTGCGCGTCCGGCGCAGGGCCGGGCAGATGACTAGCGAGGCAATTCGTCATGGAGCGACATTGTCGCGTCGCGCTGCTATCACGCAACTCTCGGACGGGGGTGTCAGCAGACGGAGCGCCCATGACTTGGGCAAACGGGCAGCCGCTGCCCCCGCGGCCGAAAGCGGTACGCTCTTCTGGCTGCAGCATCGACAAAGGCGCCGCGAAGTCGTTCGCTGCGAGAGACGACAAGACGGGTCTGGACGGGCGAATGGCGAGGGCAGAGGGCGCGGGCACGGGCATGGGCATGGGCATGGGCAGGGAGGGCGCATGCAGCGAATGGACAGGCGCCTGCTCTGCACCTGTTCGCCGCAAGGCACGCTGGACGAGCTAGAGGGGCGTTGGCGTGGTGGTGGTGAGGGGTGCGGGCTTACAGCGCTTGCTGGAAATTCAATTGCCTTGGCTGCAGCGGCCTGCATGGTCATCCATGTGGAGACTACGGCGTGGACCCTGCCCCCATGCCTGCCCGCCGTAAGTGCCTGCGCGCGACTTAAGTACGCTATGTGTGCCCCATCATCCTCCCGTAGCTCCACACGGTCCCTCCGCTCACCAACTCTTAACTGCCTCAGCACTCCCGCCCGAGAGACCTTGACACGACCCTTTGTCCCTCTCCAGCCCATCCACTACCACCACCACCACCACCACCACTCCACTCCACTCCACTCCACTCCACTCCACTCCACTCCACTCCACTCCACTCCACTCCACTCCACTCCACTCCACTCCACTCCACTCCACTCCACTCCACTCCACTCCACGTCACCTCACAATGGCGTCCCAGATGGAGTGCTTCAACGACTTCTGCCTGTCATGCGACCGCCAGATTGCCGAAAACGGCGTCTACTGCTCGCAGTCGTGCCGGCTGGCCGATCTGGAAAAGGCCGGCAGCACAGCACAGGCGCCCTCGCAACTGTCGTCCTCCGCCTCGTCCTCGTCCTCGTCCAGCAGCGGCTTCTACCTCGCCCCTGCAATCAACTTCTCGGCATACAAGGGAGCCTCAAGGTCACAAGTACCACCCTCGAGCCCGTACCACTACTACCCAACCGCAAATGGCACCTACTTCGCACCACCAGCCACACCAAGGCAGTCGCCGCACCGCAGCCTCACGCCCTCGTCGTCACGCTCATCCCTGGCTTCGCAGTCGTCCCAGACCCAGTCAGGCATCTCGCAGCAGGCGGCCACCCAACTCAACACCTACATGCGGTCTTTCGACCAAACACGCGACGTCAAGAGGCGGTACACGCAGTACTAGACCTGCTCTCCACTCTGCCGTTTCTCCACTTTGCTTTTACGACACTCACGACAACCGGCGAGGCCGCCTTGCCTTCATCTCGCTTTCTCATTCTTCTTTTCCTTTTTTGCATCAGTCTCGGGCCTCGGACGGCTGGGGCTGGCATGGGTCACCGGAGTACACCTGCATATCCATCACCGCTGCTCTGCCTTCTAGTTTTGTGCCATTTCCTTTGTCGACATACTTGGACGCGGTGTACGATTAAAAGTATTTACATGTCCCTTTTGGTGCATGTGCCATCTTTGTTGCAAGCTGCCCCGGCGAGGGTTGGTGACTGGGACTACCCAGCACATGCGTTTGCATCACGACCACTGCGGTCAGGACGGATGGGTATTCCTCTCACTCGGGCGACGTTGCATGTCGCGCCTATTTTCCGCTCTAGCTATAGCTTAGTAGTAGTAGCTGTCTCAAATGGACATGACGGTCATGAGCATAGGCTCACGGCGGCAGGACACGACAAAGACGTTGCATTTGCTCCCCTTCTCTCCGTGATACTCAGATGACAGCCTCGCGCAACCGCCTGTCCAACTCCATCATGTCGCACCACGACTGCAGATGGCCCCAGCCACTCGTCGACACGTGACGGGGCACTCTTTCTTACAGTGTTTGGCCCAAGATAAGCACAAGCCTCCACAGACGTGCACAGGTGAGACACGCCCAGGCCCAGTGCTTCGTCTCGCCGTGTTCCCGTGGCGCTTTAGAGTTTGCATGCTGCGCAGTACGTGGTTGGAGTGCTCAGACGAGGCACGGCTGGTCTCTCCACCCGTATTCCTTCTGCGCGTCCTAGATTCGCCAGGAAGAATTCTCACGGAATCAGGCATGAGCCAGAAGCCAGCCACGCTCAACAGTGTTCGCAGCAAGTCATGTTCCGGTGGCGATGGAGCAGACACACTTGGACGTTGTTGAGGGGTTCCAGCAAGCAGGGCGCACCCACTTAGTTGCACCCTCCCCTTGCCTTGGGTATAGGCAGTGTGCCCTTGAAAACACCAACCTTGGGCCTGCACCCGCATGCCCTCCACACATTGGCCCGCCGTCGCCGCACGCCCTGGTCTGCGAGTTGCAATTGGCTGCGTGTGCTGCAGGTGGACCTGCTGGTGCTTGGCTTCTCCGCACTTTTGTGTGAACGGCCCGTAGATTGTCATGGCGCATGGGTGCCGGTGACAGGCCTCATCCCGCCAGTCGCTATGCGAGCTGCGAGCAAGAAAAAAGCACCTTGCTTCCACGCTTCGTCATGCGGCATTTGCGACGATGAGGGGGGAAAGTTGCCATGGCGCAACGCTGCCAGCCGTCTTCGAGTTGCCCGTTTGGTCGTCTTCTCCAAATGGCGCGCTGTCGTCATGGGCATGCATCGACTGCTGCCTCATGGCACAAATTTTTCCCTCTGCTGCTCCCCAACGCCTTGACTCTCACACGGTCCTCTCCCATTGCCAGCTCATCCGGCTCCACTTCGCAAGCGAGCCCCAGGATTAGCTGTCCACGCTCTGCGCAGCTCTGCGCAGCTCTGCCTTTCGATGGCCTCCTGCTAATCCCGTGATTAGGTCATCGCTGCATGTGCGACGCTGGCCAGTCCTCGTGTGACATGTATGAACGCGGCCTTCTCGCTCACACCACTTACAGCCCGCCTCGCTTGCACTTGGGGCCTGGTCAACTGTTCCGAGATCCCACCATCTCGTAGGATCCATCATCGAACCGCCACGGGCCGCCTCGAGCATTTCCACAGCATCTCATGCGCCCGCAAAGGACCGATGCAGAACTCAGTTTGCGTCCATACAAACTTGCTGGCTTCTGCTTCCGCTCGCGCTTCCAGCCGACGGTGCAGCCGCTACTGGGAGATTAGGTCCGGAACTTCGGGCATCCAGCCTGGACCACGGATTGAGAAGGCTCGGAGAGTGCCAACAACTCCCCGACACTGAACTCCGAGTGCCAAAGGCCGTGTTGAGCCTCATCGAGGCCCCCTGGACCGGTCTCGCTACCAGAGTGTGATCAAAAGCAAACTCTGCTTCACAAACGAAAATGACTACTTCTCCTCGCTTGCTTGCACAGGGCTCGCCATTTCCGAGGATCGTCGCGGAAAAGCGTCACGATGCACTCGACACGGCCTCTCACTTCTCATCAGACTTCGCTTAAGAGTTATCGACCTCATTTCGCTGTTGCGTAAGCTTTTGCAAGCTCTTCGCCAGGCTCTGAAACCGATAGCTTTCATTGTTGTAATAGCACGCTGATCATCTCCAATAACGTAGGGAAAGCTTATCGTCTAGCTGGACGACGGGACACCACTTGGTCAGACACAGGAGCGTCTGTTTGCCTATCAGCCGCTGCATCCAGAGAGCATCTGGATCGTGATCGGTTCAAGGAATGGCCGCTCGCAATGCCATGGCACATACCCTGACCCATTCAATACTTCAGAAATTGACTCTCGACGCAATGCAGGCACCCGTCAATGCACATATTGCCCCAGCAGACATGTGAGAAACGCGTGCAATCTGTCAGTGTTGAGCGTCATCAGTCATATCAAGATCTTGCGGAATACCATTCCAACCTATCATAAACTTTCGCTTGTCGAAATATCCTTGATCGGCGCAAGTGGCTTTCAGGAACATCAGATCCTTCACAGCCCTTCGGACCGTGCCAGATTGGGTTCAGATTCGGCCCTCATCTTCTGCAGGTCTCCTTCCCTTCTGCCCAAGCCCGGGTATGTCTAGCAGCTGACTTAACATTGGTCATTTGTGAAGCGCACGATGGCGTCACAGAAAATTACATAGGTCCGTGGATGACACGCCTCGAGGAGCATGCTTGACTCGTACATACAAGATCCGGCAGTGTCTAGCTTCCCTATGCGGGATCATTCGGTACGCGCCGACACGATCAGATCTCAGCATGTCAAGGTTTGCCTTGTGGTCTTGGTATAGCTGACAAGCATCAGTTATCTAAGAATCTTGTTTGAATCACAGAGCTGCATTCGCAAGAGCCATGGATCTTGTTGGATTGTGGTACCTGCCGTAATATTTGTTATAGTATACTAGACAACAACGGTGCGGCTAAAAGCTGCTTCAATCAACTTGGACGCCAGGACGAAGGCATCGCACGAAATCATCTCAATGTCACACAAGCCGATCCCTTTGTAATCGTCGCTTACCTGTAATGTGCATAGTTACCCTGCGTGTAACAGAACCACATCGGGAGCGTGCTGAGCCAGCTCATGGCACGGCAATTATTCCCACGACGAATCCTCGGCCTCTGATAATCCCACGCAGTCCAGAATAGACGTAATTGATCTCCCAAGCGATCGATTCGATGACGCTAAAGAAGACATGCTTGTTGCGATACCTGGTGGCGGTATACACCCAACGACGGAAGGGGGCTCCACCCAATACCAGAGCATCGGGCAGCACGGGCGGCAGCGACCCACGCTTAACCATGTTATCGTGGGACCATGCATCGTCCCTTAGTAATGATGCTTCCACGCCAAACTGGGACCACAAGAAACTTGAAAGTAATTTTGCTGCTAACATCGCGTGGGATGTTAAGGCCCGACTCACTGCAGCTAAGAGAGAACCCACAAAAGACACATGCAGATGTGAATGCCCACGTACCGAATCAAGCGCTGCAACAGAGGAAGACGCTTTTCGGGCCCTGCAAGAAAAAAATCCATGCCAGGTGGAACTTCTCCAAGCTCTCACTGGAGACAGATTGCGTCATCAAAAGCAGGAATTCAAGTGTGAGAACTCGAATTGGAAGCTAATGGAGCGTCCCAGGAAACTAGCGCTGTGATATTATCCCACATACCGAGGGACCCGAGCCTAAATTCAAACCTGATAATTCATTGACCAAGAAAAGGCGAGACGAGATCGCCGTGCCAACACTGAAAGAAACCTTTAGTCGACCATGAGAACAACGAGGTAATGACGGTGTAACACCGGAAACAAGACCAACCCTAGCAAGGAGTAAGAAGAGACATGATGATGGGTATATCAGTACCCCATATGTCCAAGACACCAAGCATAATCCTTGAACAAGAAGACTCCAGCCAGAAAATGTCCCACGGGATGATCAAGCACCCATCATCTTCTTCTTTTGTCTCTCGGCCCATTCCCTACTGGCAATCCTCCCGCGCTCAGCTGCTTCTGCTCGGGCTCGTTTGGCAGCTTCTTCTTTCTCCTTCCTCTCACGTTCCTGTGCTTCTTTCTCCATGCGGTCCCGGTTAAAGACCTCCTTGCCCTTCAGCTTCTGTTGCGCGGCATCAACAGGTGTGACGATAGCCTTGGGGAGGATCACACTGCTACGGTTTACCGAAGAAGTCGATGTAGAGCGTGATTGAGACAGTGGTTGAGAGAGAGACATGCTGCTGCGTTTGCTAGCCAAGGAGGACGAGCGTTGAGCCTCATGCTGTGGCTGTGGCGGCGGCGCAATGGTGACGCCTGGTTGCGAGAGAGACATGCTGCTGTGCTTTCCTGCAAGTGAAGACACACGTTGAGTCTGTGGCTGTGGTTGTGGTGGGGCAGTGGTAGCGCCTGGCTGCTGTCTGATAGGGACGGTCACTGGCTTCCGAACTGGTCCCTGTCGTGTCTTGAGAGCGGCTTCTTTCTTCGCTGCTTCCGCTGCTTCCATGCGCTTCAAGCGCTCTTCTCTCTTGATCCTTAGCTTTTCTGCTACTGCCGAGCCGGGGAGCTCGAAAGTGGCCTTTGTCGGTGCTTTCGTCGACTTGGCGTGAGGAGCCATGCTGATGCTGACAGGACGTTGTTTTGGTATTGGCGGTTGCGGCGCTTTAGCCTCTCTCTTCAAGCGCTCCTCTTTTTGTGCCTTTAGCTTTTCAGCAATTCTTTCGCCAGGTAGTTGGAATGCGGGTTTTGTAAGAGGCCTGGCGGATTTCGGTGGAGGAGGCATGCTGATGGGCCGTGCTTTAGCAACCACACCCTCTGCTTCCCTCTTCTGTCTCTCCTCCTTCTGGGCTTTCAATCTGGCGACCGTGTCGTTACTCGAGAGCTGAAAGGTAGGCTTTGTGGGTGCGCGACCCTTTGGTGGTGGTGCAGGTGTAGGGAATGAGACGCTGATTGGCCGGCGTTTCGAGGCAAGATAATCCACGGTCTCTGTAGAACCGACTTTGATATCCTTGCTAGGTGCAGTACGGACACTGGACGCGCGAGCTATCGAAGACTTCATCGGCTTCATACTCTTAGGTGCAGCAACACTCGGCGTTCTGGATATCTTCGCAGCGGGAGCTGGTATAGGCACTGACGCGTGCATGGGTGTCTTCTTCGACCGCATAATCTGGGTGGTAGCTGCTTTGGGAAACCCTGCCTTCTGAGGCGACATCGCTTCGTTCGCATGGTCGAAGCGGGTGACTGATGTGACATTCTCAAGCGCTTCCTCAAGCGCATCGATGGCTTCGAAAGACTCTTCCAGACGCATTGGCGATTTTGACGGGCTGCGCGATGTTCGTCGGCTTGAAGTATGGCTCTTGAATGGTGTCACGGCGTCTTCGCTAGGCCTCTCGGCGGCGAGCGTCTTGGGCTCAGATTCTGAGCTGACTTGGACTGAAGGTGCAGGAAGTTTAGCTTCAGATACAGATACAGGCGATTGATTCTCGGACACTGCTTCAGCCACTGTAGCTTCGACGACGGGCTCTTCGCTTTGAGGCTCCTCGATCTGCGGCACCGGCACCGGCGCGGCATGCGTTGCTTCTACCGTCGGAGTCACCCCCTGACGCGTTTCTTCTTCTATGGGCACATTCTGTGCTTCTTCTACAGACCCGGCTGCAGCTGGCAGTCCAGCTTCTTGTGTCGGCTCTTCTGGGGAGCTCTCAGCTTGGACTTCTTCTGCGCCCGCCGTCGCGTCTTCAGAAGGTGCATCCTCAGCCTTGAGTTCTTTCACAGTCTCTTCTATAGTTGCAGGCACTTCATCTGTCACGGGCTCTGGCTCTTGTGCACTGAGCTGTGCTTGTTTTGCTTCCTCTTCCAGCATAGCTAGTTGTCGGCGTGTTCGTCGCACTGTAGGCGGTGGAGTCACGGGCCGTTCATCGTTGGCGGGGACTTGTATGGCTCCTGTACAGCATCAGCCTATGTTCGCTGGCATACAGCGGCCACGCACTCACCTCCAGGAAGGCCCCTGAGATCATGGTCGCCAGTCGCCTCGTTCGTGGGCACTCCATGTGCGGCTTGTTCCTCTTCATGTGCGGCTCCGGTCTGCTCCTCTTCCTCCTCCTCAGCCGCTCTGCCTTTCTTTCCCTTTTTGGCACGGCCCTTGGCTTTGGTCTTTCGTCCTGGAGTCCTCGCCGGGGTTTTCGCGGGTGTTTTCGGAGGCAGATGCTCGTCCTCGCCGTGCGTGTGTTTAGGCGACGCATTCGACGAGATTTGTTCCAAGGGCGCACGCTCGGTCGCGTCAGGCGCATCATCGTTGCCCTGCTGGGCGCGTGCGCGTGTGACACGCATTGTTGCTGCTTACGTCAACTAAGCTGTGTCGTATAATTATATCGAGTTGCGCATGCGCTTCGGCAGCGGGCTGGTGTGGTGTTGACGCTCGAATGTTATGGTCTCCACTCTCGTGCAGCATCAACAAACACCCTTGCCGAGTAAAGCTCGCGCCAGGCGTTTCTCGCACACACGTGACTCGCGCGACTTCACCGGTACGCGACCGAATCGCGGAACCGTGGCACCCCACGATTCAGAAACCCGGGTCCGCATCCGTGCGTGTAGAAGTGTCTTTTTGTCCCGTCAGTCTCGGAGCGGCCATTGATAGACCCCTTATTTTACCAATTGCGTCTCCCGGCTTGATCGAGTCTCTCGTTGTTGCCATTAACCAATTTCTTTTCTCCGACGCGTCGTTGTCTCCCAGACACAGTCAAGTCGATTGCACATCACTGCGATTGGCATACCGCAACGCCGTTCGTGTCCATCAAAGCCGAAGTCATCCATCGCGTTCGTCTCCGAAGACCGGATGTGTGCAGCCCCGCGGTTGCGTCTCCTTGCCGTGAACAGCCGCCTTCGACCCCGCCCAAGCATGTCGTCACCTCATTCCCGGGCTGGCTCCCGCCTTACACAGATCTCCAAGCATTTAGACTCCAAGCCCTTTCTCGAATTGAATACTCCCTTCTCCACTGAACGCAGCGCCCGCGTCGAAGACGAACAAGGCAACCGCATACTCCCTAACAAAGTCGAACAAGTCAAGCTCCAGGAAGCCAAGCAAGAATTCAAAAAGGAAGTAGACCAAGTCAAGAAGCTTGCGCCAGAACCACCCAAGAACATGTCGGGCCAAGCACCACACCCTGCGCTGCTCATTCCTGGGCCCATTGAGTTTGACGATGCCGTCCTTTCGTCCATGAGCCATTACAGGTAAGACGCCTCGAGTACCGCGTCCACCATGTCCATCAGTATTGACCCCCGCCAGTGAATCGCATGTCGGTCAGCCCTTTGTAAACACCTTCAGCCAAGTACTGGGGAACCTACGCAAGCTGTTCCTCACCAGCGACCCTGCCGCGCAACCCTTCGTCATCTCCGGCTCTGGTACACTCGGATGGGATCAGGTAGCGGCCAACTTGGTAGAGCCTGGCGATGAGGTGCTTGTTCTACACACTGGCTACTTTGCCGACTCGTTCGCCGACTGTTTCGAGACCTACGGTGTCAAGGCCACCCAGCTCAAGGCACCAATTGGCGACCGACCACAACTCGATGAGGTCGAGAAGGCGCTGAAAGAGAAAGAGTACAAGATCCTGACCGTCACACACGTCGACACCTCAACTGGTGTCCTCAGCGAGATCAAGGCACTGAGCGAACTCGTTCACAGGGTCAGTCCCGACACATTGGTTGTCGTCGACGGTGTCTGCAGTGTTGGCTCCGAAGAGATTCGCTTTGACGAGTGGAAGCTTGATGCTGTAATTACAGCTTCACAAAAGGGCATTGGCTGCCCAGCTGGTCTGAGTATCATGATGGTGTCTGGTCGCGCCATTGAGAGGTTCAAGGCGAGGAAGACGCGACCAACGTCTTACTTTGGCTCATGGAAGAACTGGCTACCAAGTAAGTGGTCTCACTTTCTAGTGCGACTACGTGCAGGAAACTAATCCAATCATAGTCATGCAAAACTACGAAGCCAAAAAGGCATCCTACTTCGCTACACCCTCTCCCCAGCTCATCCACGCGCTCGACACGGCGCTCAAGCAGATCCTCTCCCGGCCCGTTGAAGACTACTGGGCTGCACACAAGGCTGCGTCACAAAAGGTCAAGAAGGCTGTTGCAGATCTCGGTCTGAAGCAACTCGCCTCCAAACCGGAGAACCAAGCCACTGGTATGACTGCTATCTACCTACCCGAGGGTATGACACCCCCGGATGTTCTGCCTAGCCTGTTGAAGAAGGGCGTCATCTTCGCTGGTGGTTTGCACAAGGAGATCGCGACCAAGTATATTCGATTCGGACACATGGGTGTCAGTGTCACCGACCCGAACCGACCAGACATTACCAAGGCCATTGAGAGCTTGAAGGAGGGTCTGGTAGAGGCTGGTTACAAGGCACCTGCGTAATTGGTGAGTTTTGTCTTGATCGACGAGGAATTGATTCAAATTTCAATACACCGAGCTATGCGGCGGAGATAAGACTTCGGGATCCACTGATTGTAGAAAAATTCCAAGAATAGAATACAAATACACTACCACGTCGCTGGTGCAGCGTGATGATGAGTAACGTGGCTATGTCAAATCCTTCGCATCCCACCAAAGTTCAAAACCAACAGCTCTCCACCAACAGCAGCGACGCACCCTCTACATGCCCAAGGCAAACATCAAACACTAAGTCGATAAGATCAACAAATCTAGCCTACGCAAGGCTAGATTGCCAAGAATGCTTAGAAACGACCACCTATTATACGAATTGCCGGCCCGTTGCCACCAAATGAAATCATCGGAGTCTCTCCACCTCTTGATAGTCTTAGATGCGGTAAGTGGGTCTGGCAAGGCTGTGTTCCTGGTTATGCATTCCGCATCGTGACGGGCTTTGACATAACTGTACTTAATACCCCCGACGGGCGGCGAGTCTTCGGACATGCCTGAAATTGCCGTTAGATCCATTGCGCCGACGTTAAATTTTCGCGTTCTTGTTCTCCCATCAATCCCTAGCTTCATTGTCGTAGCTAGCGACATTGTTGCATAGCATACACGCAGAATTGGATACTGTCCAGGCGCACTTCCCGAAATGACGTCCACATCGCGAAGTCTACAACACGCTTGGGACACAGCATGGACGACCGCACCACCTCAAGCATGCGAAACACTCCGTAACCTCAATGGCGCCGTCGCATGGGGCCAAACATGTGTCTTTACTGAAGAAGATGACGATCCGATACCGTTCAGCATAAACACTGCTTGTATGCCCTGGGTGACATCGAACGTCTATCCATCACCATCCGCTTTCTACTCGCCCGCTACCGCATGCCCGGCAAAGTGGACGGCAGTCGCCACACAAACAGCAGCAAACGGAGAGGGCAGTGACAACAGCTGGATAGATGGGGAGGTAGGGCTGCAGTGCTGTCCCGATGGGTTTCAGGCAGATGGAAGAGACGGTTGTAGACCGGAAGGCAGTGGCAGGTTCCCAGTTGTTGAATGTGGGGAAGCGGATGCGGAGGAGAATGAACTGAGGACGTACGATGGGGGTGCATGGCCAGCAACTGCTACGCCGAGTATCACGGCATTGCACTTGAGGTATCAGCCCAGTGATACTGGAGGCACGAACAGCCCAACGGCTTCGAGCACAGGGGCTTCTAGTACTGGAGGTGGTGGGGCCAGCAGCAGCGGGAGTCCGGGAGGAGGTGGTGGTGACGACAGTGGTAGTACCATCTCTACCGGTGCGATAGCAGCGATAGCTACTATCATCCCTCTGGTCATCATTATTGGAGCATTAGCAATGTTTCTCTTGTGGAGGAGAAAGAAGAAGAACGACAAAGTAGCAGTCGCATTGAAGAACCCAGGAGGCGAAAAAGACGACTATCCATTACGATCTATCGACGACACCGCAAACCAAGCAGCATCCGCTCACCACAACATACCCAAAGGCACTGCTGCTGCTGCATATTACGCCGGCTCGTCCCAAAACCCACGCGAAACACCTGAATGGAACGTCGAGATGGATGCTGTAGAAGCCGAGCGTTTGAGGGTCGCCAGCGCATCTGCATATCAATATCCTAGTCCGGTAAGCCCAGAGGGCGGACTCGAAGCTGCAGAACTTGCTGGGCTGGCAAGGGTACCGAGAAAACCCATTGCGCCTGTTGAGCTTGATAGCACGCCCGTTATATCGGAAGTGGGGGATGCGTATATACCGTATCGACCTGGTAGAGAGTAGAGTTTGTAGTTTGATACCCACATATTCAGCTTCTTATTGTTGTTTAGTTGCACGCCTGCTGTTTAGATGCTGAGGCTGTCCTGTCTTTGTTTCTCTTGCAACGTCAATTTCGTGCTAGGTAGCCTCCCAGCCCCGCTTGGCTAGTTCTTAACCTTGCCTCGCATTACGTTCTCCCTTCACAGACTGAATTCCAGGCTCACTTTCTCGGCGTCACGCCTTGTGTTTTCTTCATACTGATCTGTGTGGATATTGAGGGTCCTAATAGGAGGGATTTATGTACATGCAAGTTACACTGGCTTCATTGCGTCCAATCGTCTGGCATGACTGAGCCCAGTACGTGGGTTGATGGCAGTGTGCTGAGAGTCAGGTACTTGAGGCTGGCATTTGGTGTTTCATTATTAATCTTTTTCGATGGGTAAAGACCGTCTGAGATCTAAAAACAGGTGTGCGCAGACTGTATACTGGGCTACATGGGAGTCCTCCGTACCAGTAAAAGCCCCAGTCGCGCCATCAATGCGTTTGTCTCACAACACAGCCTACTCGATACAATTGCCGTCCAATCGCTCATCTAGCAAGATGTATCTTGAACGGTGGAGTTTGTATGTGTATACTGTCGTTGGCTACTTCGCTGTACAACGACAACGACCTGTCAGCCTTCTGGTCAGCTCAGTATCTTCTTGCATCAAATGCGAGCCCAAGAAAACCTCGAGCGGTATCCTAGAGCCATAACGCAGGCCTCGTCATTGAGATAGTTATATAGTCGACCTGCTCTTCGCTGATAGTCCGGATGTTCACCGTGTACTTCCTGTGGCAATGCTCATGACATCCGGAAAAGCACATGCCATTTAGAAATGCTATTAAAGCCGGGTGGGCACTACAGTGATAATGATATGATACCCTCGACCTTTCCCTGTCCCTTCTCGACTTATGTGATGAGTCTTCGTCAAACTTGATACTCCCAGTGACTTGACAAAGAACACTCTTTTGGGCTAAACTGCCTTGTCCTGTTTCTCACCGCGCTTGTCCTTGCATCTCTTCTTGTCGACTATGTCAAATACGGGCAGCTCTACAGAGCTTGCTCTTCCATAGTTGCTACCCTAGCTGGGCTTCATCGCCATGACTTGCTTGGTTGTGTCTTACTCAAACATCTAAGAGGTCGTCGCATTTCTCGTGCGTGCCCTTTGCAGAGCCTACATTTGATTCAAATCTCTGACCAAATTCGAAGATGACCACAACCTTGAGGCAGACGCTACCGATAGCAGTCTTGAAGATTTTGGCGGCAGCATCGACGACAAGATCCCATGTGAGCGGAGATGCACACTACCGCCTTTCTACGAGTAGTCCGGCAAAGGTTCGTATCTCGAAACCCTCCCAGTTTCCGCTGTCGATGGTGGGCCGTCCAACAACAAGACCAGTGGCTCATACCAATGACAAGACTTAGAATTCGGGCGGAGTATGTACATACCTGAGTTACTGATTAGCATGTTAAAGATAAATATCAATCATGTCAACGTACCCAATAGTGTATTCGTTTTCCGAATAGTCCTCATAGGCTGGCAAGCTACACATGTCGTAACGAATCGTGTATATATTGAAGAGAAGATAAAACTGTGGTACTTGCTACGAAAAGAAGCGGAAGTCGAAAGAGACTTGATATGCATCCATAGGCGACCAAAATCCGGAGAAGCGTGTCGAACTTGGAAATCTTTGGGGGCTCGAGAACAGCGGCACAAAACACTGATATAACGGTAGCCGATTCTCATAGCTGAATCGTGACAAAAGCCTAGAACAGATGTCAATACATATTGGATGTGCGCGTGGTTGAGTAAGTAGACGTGGAAGCAATGATGGACAGATTCCGGTATCGAGTTCACGCGCCGGAGAGGCTTGGTAGACATAGTGTTTTTGGAGGTCTTTTGATATCCAGCAACGGTGGCAGGTAAAGAAACGATCCGGGATGTAGAGAGATTCTGGCCAACTCATGAGACGATTAGTGAAAACATTTAGTATTTGGAACATGTGCTCATCAGAAGTGCGAAATCCAAGGACAAGAATTACGTACCAAGGTAGAGTACACTTTTGCAAGTTGCCAACTGGACGAAGAAGATTCTAGGCTGTAACGTCCGTCACGAAGCCATGCACTTTTTGAGAATCATCGTCCAGAAGCCTGACAGCACATGTTTCTTTACTTTGTAATCTTTCTGATTCTTGCCATCAGTAGGTCTAGGTATATTATGGGTCCGCAGGATTGCCCGAAGGATTTGTGGAGTTAGAGTGAAGGCGTATTAACGCGCGCGTTCAAATGCGTGTGAAGGGTCTAGAGAGACCAGACGACATGGGCAGAGACATTTCAGTCCCAAAAGAAGCTACTTGAGGGCATGTAATCTGCCCGTTCTACATTAGCGAGAAGCTCGGAGGGTTCAAAGTAGCCAATCAATGACAAGACCTGGAAATGTATTGGATGTGATTGTACCAGACGCTTTTCCCAAGCTCTCATGACCCCAGCTCCGCAAGAGTGGCAAAGACAAGTTTTGTGTGCTGGGCACGCTTTTGCAGGAAGCCTCATCAAGCCTCGTTGCTGTCCACCTTGGCCGCACTATCAGCGACCTCGTCAGCAGTCTCCGCCATGTCGTGATCTTCCTTCTTCTCAGCCTTCTCGGCGTCTTCCTTATCCGGCACGCCCTCCTTGTCGCCCACAAGATCCCTCACGACATCGACCGTAGCCGCTGGGCCACCAGGCTCAGCGGCAAGTACGTTGCCCTCCTTGTCAACGACAAAGACACCACGCGTGGTGCTCTTTGGTGGCTTCTTGAATCCAATGGCTGAGATGAGGCTCTGCGAGGGGTCGCAAAGCAGCGTGTAGGGGAGCTTCTGCTTGGTCTTGAAGGTTGTGTTGGCTTTGGGGCTATCGGCGGAGAGACCGTAAATGGAGTATCCGGTTGCGGTAAGGGGGTCGTACGAGTCACGGAAGAGGCAAGCTTGCTTTGTGCCTGCAACGGTGCGCGTTAGAACTAGGCTGCGAAAGCGAGGGAGCTGTCAGGGGAGGGCGGCTTACATCCTGGCGTCGAAGCCTTGGGGTAGGTGAATAGTACAACGCCTCCCTTGCTCTCCTCTACAAGCTTGGCAAGTGTCGTCTTGGCCCCGTCATTCGTTTCGATGTCGCCGCCGAAGGAGGCGAGGTCAATTGTGTCGCCGACTTTGGGTGGGCCGCTCTTGGTAGGCGCCGCAGCGGCAGCAGACTTGCCGTTGCTCTTACCGACAACAGCTTCCTTGACAGCTTCGACCTGCTCTGTGACGGTCTCTTGGACCTTCTCGACGACAGTCTTTTGCTCGTCGGGCTTCTTGTCCTTGGCAGGCGCCTTCTTCTTGGTCACGCGCACTGGCGCTGGGGGCGCTTCCTTGCGCTTACGGAGCTCGACTGGCATGTTGGATTGGAGTCGCAAGATGAAATTGCAGCGGCGTTAGTGTCGCGAGGAAGTCTGAAACTCAATCCGGGGCAATCGGGCAGCGAAGAGGTCGGCGTCGGACGCGTGAGCACTCGTGCAAATCGAGGTAGGACGGTTGGCTAAGGGTAAGAGCACGAAAGCAGCAATCAGTGGTACAACCTCGCGAGATCAACAATCCCCAAATTGCGGTAAGATGCCCTCAGCTCGTATGAGTAAAGGCTTTGAACGCGTCGTCTAGTCAACGGAAGCAGCGTAAGCAGCGTAAGCATGGTGGTGAAGCCGAGCGAGGCCAGGTCGTCCAGCCTCCTCACTTGGCGTTTCCGTCCAGATCCATATTAGCCAGATTACCTGAGCCTGTGTCTTTTTCTTTGGGAACAGCTTGTTTCGGACGGGCACTGGGGGTAGGTAGGCTTGTAATTGGCTGATCAAGTCGTGAGATGCGCAACGCTCGGTTGTGCGTGTCCCGGGCGCGTCATAGCTTCCGCTCCGCAACTCACTGCTCTGCAGCAACAATGTCTACTAGCGATTCGCATTTGGTATCAGTTGCCTTCGAAGTGACCTCCCTGTATTATGCGTGAGTGTTCCTATGGGATCTACCACTTGAACCTTCGCCTCTACCCTTGGCACTCATTAGCGAGCCTAAACTAGCACAACCTCGTGAGACTACACCTGGGGCACTGTCGACCCTGTCGCTACGTCTACCGCGTCATAATCTATGCATCTTCTATACCTCCCGCCAGCCAGCTGATAGGATGCCAGTTGTTATCACAAGAGAATACCTTGCCGCCAGATCCATGGCTCAATGCCCATCCAGAAGACCACATACCAAGCCCAAACTGTCACAGCGAGTCAGTCATCCCCCGGGAATACTACAAGGGACTGCGACTTACAATAAGCATGCCCAGAATCACGATAGAAGAGTTCAAGATCGTGAAAGCTATTTGCGACTTTGACGAGAGCAGCTTACCGTTCTTCCTGTTGTACCACAGCCACATCAGCGGAGGAAGTGCATCTACACGCGTCAGCCAATGCACCCATCTTCCTTGATCCTGCGTCATATCAGCAATGACTTACAACTAAATCAGCTACCAAATAATGCACCTATCAGCCCCAACAGCAGATTAAAGTTTGGCACTGCTTCTGCCAGGACCCAACTTGTCAGCCACGCGACCATACAAATAGCACCCCAGCTTCCCAAACTGAGCCAGCTATTAGTGTGGGCTACATTCGTGCCCTTCCATACACGGAAATATATGTATTTGGTAGCCACAGAGCCATTTACAACGCCTGCGACGATGATCGTGGGCAGCGCAATACCAAAGCATATCTTGCTGACCAGTGGAGATGCGGAACCGAGGGCAGGTGAGGCTACCAAGGGTCCGGCGTAATAGTATATAATGACAGATATTAGCATGTAGAACGTAACGGCGATGCCTTGTTCGAAGATGAGGGCTTTGCGGAAGTCGCGGGGGTCTTCAAGTTCAGACTGGAACGAAAAGAAAGCGACGTGGCCGGCTTTGCGAGATCAGTATGAGATGCTGTGAGGACAGGCATAGAGAAGAACGCACTGTAGGCTAATACGATGTTCATGACTGGAGCCAGGCCTTTGACTAGTGGTACATCGGGTCGCACAGCAACGATGTTGCCCATGTCTGGCTTCTGGATGCTGATGGCGATCATAGTTATCGTAACTGCTATGATAACAGAACCGCAAGCTGACATGTTTGATTAACAATTCCACGTCCAGTGACCGGATTCCCCAACTTACAGAAGTAGCCAAAGTAGCTGATGTTTTTGAATGTCCTTGGCAATCCAAGTAGAAGAGAAATAATCAGGCCGACAACACTGAACATGATGGTGCAAGCGCCATGATCGGTCATCGCGTTCATTGCGACCCCGAGTGTCAAGATATGCGCGCCCATGATGAATATCAGGACTAGTTCTTGCCCAACAGCAAGCACCTCGCGACCTACAGGCCCACCGATCAGCATGCCGCAGTCAACGTAACAGGCTACCGAAGGATGAGCCAGCTTGAATTCTCCAACCAAATAGCCTGTATATGTAGCAATGATACCCAAGAAGCATATGCAAAGGAGACCAGGAACGAGACCAAGGATCGCGAGGGCTTGTGGAAGGGCAAGGACGCCTAGGGAAACGTTTTCTGCGAGCATCACTAGACCAAGTCAGTAGAGTGCTGAAATAAAGGGATGAGAGACTTACAAGTTCCAACGTTCCTAGTAAGGTGAAGTCAGCGATATCTCACAGATAGAGTTGTCATATACGCCGAACAACAGCATGCCCTACGTGGAAGAAGAGCGATAATTCGTTCACAGCACTAGTGATAACAGGAACGCTTACCACCGTTTGCAAGTCTTGTACTGTATTTCGGCCCCTTCCTCGTTGCCAAAGACGTCATCATCTACTGCTGCTGCAGCTTGGCCTTCGAGGTCTGCCGATGGTATTAATTGAGGCTGAGTGGCATGCTCTTTCGGTATCGTGTTCTCTTTCATTTGATTGATCATGGCTTTGTTTTGCATAGCCTATCTCCGTAGCTATGCAGATGTTATGATAGGAAGCCTGTCTGGCTTCTTGTCTCGTGTCAACCGGGATCTGTGACCAGTTCCTCGTAAGACGCGACTTGGGGGTTCAGTAGAAGGCTGCTGTGCGGAATGAATATTGAAGATTGACAGGAAGCGGCCATTCGTATTAGCTAGCGGTACCGCGGTATGATGCCAAGTTGAACTGCTGTAGACGTGAGCACAGTTCTGAGCTCTCTGAGGCTGGGAGGCGTGGGGAGAGTTGGTTTGGTTCCAAGATTGGAAAACAAAGTGGGTCACAGTCATGTCCCCTAACGCAAAGCATATTACTAGGTATGATGAGATGCTCCAGTCTACCACAGATGTTTATGAGATAGGGACATGCAGGAAGCGTAATGGATGGATACTGTGGGATAGAAGACTTCAAACGCGTATCTGGAGACAAGAAGTAGCATGAAGCGGGTGCTGCCGCATACTTCGTTCATGATTACACGAGCGATATGTGGGATTCCCGAGGTCTGCCACTGATTGTGTAGGCTTAACCTTGGGTAGCGAGGCGTTGATAACAAAAGTCAGGGCACATTCATCGCCGTTTCTATTTCCCACAATCTTTTTTCAAGAAAATCCACATTCGCAAGTGGTACTGCGTAAGGCGATGCAATGGAGACGGAACGGCGAAACCTTCACGGTCTACGATGCGTGACTAGGTGCGAGGCGTTATGCACAGGATGCATCGTGTCGGTACGCCTTTGACTCCTGTGATGCGATAGGTTAACGGCTATGGATGGAGTTGTCATGGCAGTGTATGAGCGGGGGAACATCTCTCCAATGGAATAGCCCTGGAGAAGTAACGGAACCTACGTCATCACGTGCGCTCGCGGGCAAAGCGCGATTTGCCGCTTTCCCCATCGCTCCCCGCAACCCATTGTCCCCACTTGCATCAAGCTGCCACTACGGTGTCCTCTCATTCGCCTTGTGACGCCACTTCCACTTCTCGCGCGCCATGAACTACGACCTGGGCCTTCTGTCGACGCGAGCGCCACGCAAGCGCAAGATTACCACGTACGCCGACGACGATGACGATGCACCACCCTTCGACTACCAGTCTACACCACGAAAAGTCAAAAAGATCAAAAGCGCTCCCGAAGTGATCGACCTTACCGAGGATTCCCCAAAGAAGACGAAGACTCCCGCTAATAAGGGGGGCAAGCGCGACGCTGATGCGCCTGCCGAAGAGAAGCGCGCGAGGGTCTTTCGCAAGAAGGCGCCACGAAGCTACATTGCTATAAAGGAGAGAGCTTTTACTCAGCGTCTGACGGTTCTTTCGCGCGAACGCTGTGGAAGCGATGATATGCCTGGGGAAAAGGTCATCGTGGCAGGTTCGACTGGAAACGTCTACACAGTCTCGGTCGGTCTCGTCCCGAGCTGTAACTGCCCACATGCGAACAAGGGCAATCAATGTAAGCACATTATCTACGTCATGCTGCGCGTCTTGAAGGCGCGGGAGGAAGTTGCGTACCAACTGGCCCTGGTCAGCTCCGAGCTGCGCGAGGTCATCAAAAATGCGCCGCCCATTCCAGGTGTTGAGACGGACGGCAAGGATGGCACAGAACAGAAAGGCCATGACGGAAATCGCAAGCCTGTTGAGGGAGAATGCCCCATCTGTTACGACGAGCTCGGCAAGAATGAAGCCGTCGTATACTGCAAGTCCAGCTGCGGAAACAACGTGCACAAGGCCTGCATGCAGAACTGGATCGCCGTCTCAAAGGGTGAAGCGACCTGTCCATACTGTCGTGCTAAATGGGAGGCAGTTACAGGCTTCGAAGGTAAGCTGGGTGATATCGATACTAAGAATATGGAGAGGAATGAGGACGGCTACGTCAACGTCGCAGGCCAACTCGGCCTCAGTGGCGAACGGGACTACTCAACCTATCATCAATACTGGGTGCGGCAACACCTGGGTCGAGGTAGAAGGAGGGGCGGCTACGACTACGAAGATGACTATTAGCCCGAGGGACTTTGCGATATGAGCACGAAGCAATCGAGCAGGCTCGACGAGTGCATGTGGCGTTGAGGACATTATATCCGGTATTAACAGGCGCAAGGCACAGTCCAACATTGGCTTCACAACGTGTATCATCTACCAAATGTTTTGTGTGTTTTGATCGACACGCTCTCTCGCTTCTCTTGCTTTTCTCACTGCAGCTCGTGTACCAGCTTCGGCCTCTAGCATCCTTCCTATTTCGACCATTCTGGAAATTACCAACCCTCAAAAATAGCATAAATAATGATCGACCGTCACTGACGCGATAAACACCCCCCCAGCAAACCCCACCTCTCCACCCTCCATCATATGGTCAACAAATCCATCGTCCCAACCTGAACCCGTACCTGAATCCGTATACCGACTCGTTGCAGCTCCACATCTGTCCCAACTAGTTCAACAGGATCACGGCATACGGACGTCTTCGGCAAGACTAGTTCCACCCAACTTACTAGTTACTTGCATTGCGTCCAAAGTCAAATACGAGATGAATGACGCGTCCACGCGTACCATTGTTTCGATAGCGAGGTACCCCGGACCAAAAAGTATTGATATCAGAAATGTAGTATAGATTCACACGACCAATGTCTGCTCGAGCCATCATTGCAAGTGATCAACGATCAAAAGGGCACGTGCTTTTATGAACAAAGGTTGGATAATGCCGCACGAGGTTTGTTGGAATCGCAAAGTAGGCGGGGAGCAGTGAACTAGCATGTGCGACGGTAAGTTGGGAAGGGGGGACGGCATGGAAAATGTGAGGCTGGTTCTCATGCGGTACTTGTGCTATCGCGTTGATGGCGCGAGAAGGTGCAGGCTGTAGAGCGGTCTTCAATTGACATGCAGGCACGGTCACGGAGCTTGGAGACTAAGTTCGGATCGCTGTGAATCCTCTCTTGGCTTGCGAAGAGTAGAACTCTATATTGACCAAGACACGTAGTTTTCAAACGTGATTCACGAGGCATCACGACAAATTCGGAACAGAAATATATGTCGCAGAGATTGAATTCAAGAAAGCTAGTTAACGCCCGGTCATTTAATAACAACAACAAAGGAAATGTATATAAAGTCGAGTATCATCAAACATTGCACTGTCTAATTCCAGGTGCAAGTCCGACGGGCATGGCGGATCCGAAAGCAGATTTTGAGAAAAGACAGTCAATATATTGTCGAGTGTACATAATATCAACTGTCTAACCCCGGATTTTACGTAGACAATCCATCACAAAGAAAACCGCCCAACGCTTTGGCCCTGCCCGAGGGAACTTGATACAGACAAGACATGCGAGAATGCGGATCAAGCGATCCTACCAAAAAAACTGACAAAACGAGAAGCTCATCTACAGGAAATGCACTTCAAGGCTTAGTAGGTGCCGTAGCCCGAACCGTAACCACTACCAGAGCCGTAGCTGTTGTCAGGGGTAGGGGTGGCAGCAGGAGGAGTGTAGGCCTCTGGGGAAGAGACGGCAGCCTCGGGGGTCTTGGAGGAGACAGGAGCGGAAGAGGCACCGCCGTAGCTACCACCGACGGGGTAGGCAGCGCTCGACTCAGCACCGGCAGGGACAGTGGAGGAGGGGATGGCAGTCTCGCCAGTGGGGGTGGCTACCTCAGAGACGAAAGAGAAGCTGGGGAGAGCAGAGGTAGCACTGCTAGGAGCGGGGACGGCACCGGTACCAGTGGGGTAGGCAGGCTTGGTGGAGGTCTGGAAGCCAGTTGGGCCAACGGGGTAAGGGTTGGTGCCGTTACCGGGGATGGGGTAGATGCCAGTGGGGACGGAGGGCACGCCGGAGGGAACGGTCTGGTCAGAGGGAACCTCGGGGGTCTCAGCGGGAGACTCGGGGGTGGCAGCAGGGTAGTCAGCACCCTTGGTGACAGTGACGGTCTCCTTAGCAGTGACAGTGACAGTGACGGGAGAAGCGCAGTCCTCACCACCCTCGCTTCCAGCGGGTGTAGAAGGAGTGGCATTCTCACCACCAGCGGGGCCAGTAGGGTAAGAGTTCTCACCGCCAGCAGGACCAGTAGGGTAGGAGTTATCACCACCAGCGGGGCCGGTAGGGTAAGCGCCGTTGCCACCAGCAGGTCCAGTGGGGAAGGATTCGGAGTCGGCGGGGACGTCGCCCTCACCAGTGGGAGTGGGCTTGATAGTGACGTACTTGGTGGATGTGGAGGTAGACTTGATGGTGGAAGTGGTATCCTCACCACCGGCAGGGCCAGTGGGGTAGGAGTTCTTACCGCCAGCGGGGCCAGTAGCCTCTGAGGGAATCTCACCAGTAGGAGTGGGCTTGCCGACGGTAATGACGACAGTGGAGTACTGGGTAGAGGTGGAGGTGGAGGTGACCTCAGTGGTGACTGGGTGAGCAGTGGAGCCAACACCGACGGTGTAGACGAGGGTCTCGGTGTAGGTCTGGACGACCTCAGAGACGGGGTAGGAGCTGACTACACCGGCAGTGGGAGTGGCCTTGGGGAGGTCAGACTCAGGGCAGACGGTGGTGCCGACGGGGATGACACTGGTGACGAGCGAGGTGGAGTGAGCCGGGCAGTCAGTGACGGTAGGAGGGCAAGCAGTCTTGGTGAAGATCTGGGTGCTGTAGATGGTGGAGGTCACCATGTCGCTGATGGGGGTGGAGGAAACACCAGCGGGGACCGAGCCAGTGCCGGTGGGGTAAAGAGGGTAGCCGGTTCCGGCCAGGCTGCTGGCGGTGGCAGCCTCGGGGACAGCGGAAGACGGGACACCACCGTAACTACCACCAACGGGGTAAGAACCGGAGGGGATAGCAGAGCTCAGGCTGACGCCGGGAACGACAGAGCTGCTAGCGGTGGCAGCCTCGGGGACAGCGGAAGATGAGACACCGCCAACGGGGTAAGAGCCGGAGGGGATAGCGGAGCTCAGGCTGACACCAGGAACGGAGCTGGAGCTAACACCAGATGGGACGACAGAGGAAGAAACGACACCGGAGGGAACGATGGCCGAGTATCCAGTGCCGTAGGCAGAGGAAGCAGCAGCGCTGGAGCTAATGGCGGGAATAGCAGCAGAGCTGGAGGTGGCAGCCTCGGGGACAGCAGAAGACGAGACGCCTCCGTATCCACCGGCGGGAGTGGAAGGGGTGTAGGTAGCAACGGCGGGTGTGCTGGAGGTCTCGAGTGCTGAGGAAGAGGCCGGGACCTCAACAGACGAGACGACGGGAGTGGCAACCGAAGAGACAACGGGGGTTGCGGAGGTGGAGGCCTCGGGGGTCTCTACGGGAGTAGCAGAGCTAACGACCGGGACAGCAGAGCTGACAATGGGGGTAGCAGAGCTGACAACGGGGACAGAGGAGCTGGATCCAGCGGGGGGCTGGGCGCCGTATCCGCCGTTGTTGGGAGAGCCGTAGCTGTTGCCACCACCGTAGCTGTTGGAGCCGTAGCTGTTTCCTCCACCGTAGGAGTCGGTGGCACCGTATTGGCGGCGGGCCTGGCGGTGGCTGCGAGCCTCAGCGGCATCGGCGGCGGCGAGGGCGGCCAAGAAGGCAACGGTAAGCTTCATCATGATGGAAGTTCAGAAATCCTAGCTCTTAAAACTGAATGGGTATTGGCAGATGAATTTCAAGGTCCAGGCGAAACGTTGATAATCCAGGAATGAGTGACTGGATGTTCAAAGAGTGTGATGTCCGAAGACAGTGTGTAGCGAGTGTGGTAAGGAAAAGGTGCCTTGAGTGAGGAAGGAAAACCACAGCGAGAAAGGGCGGTATATGAAGGCTCTGGCCGACAGTTGCGAGAAGCGGTCTAAGCACCTGGGTGGCTGCCAACGGCAGCACAGATGCGCCCAAGATGGTCGGCCCCTGGCGGGTGTTAATTTCGTTCAGGAACAACCGGCGGCAGGGGCCAGTCAGCGGCGTCGCTAGCCAGGAACAACTTCAGGGGGATGCATGAAGCTAGCCAGTCAGGACGGCCAACGAGTAGCCTTGATGCATGGTAGCCGCTGGGGAATACGCCGGTCGCGAGCTGTCGTCTTTGAGAGGTGAGCCTTGATTCTGCCGTCGTTTTCGCAGCCGATGAAGCCGCTGGCAGAGGTGACGATGGCATGCCTGCTCGCCCCCCCGCTGCGCTGGACATGTGCTCTAGGATAGGCCTCGCATAGTCTTGTAAACCCGTCTCTTTGCGTGCCGGTGGCCCCCAGAGATTGCGTTTCATAGCGCTTGGCCAAAATAGAAAGACACCATGCCGCAGATCCTCCCTGCTAGAAGCATCGACAGGAGCGGGTACCTGGCAGATGCGCGCTGTCGGTGAGAGCACACAACCGTGCCGAGATTCAGCGCAGAGGATGCTGCCGGGCGAGACAAATCTGGACTCGCGCAAGCATGAGTGAGATTCGGCCCATTCCCCACTGCCAGCACACGGTGCGACTGGAGAGATGCTGTGCCACAGACGACATCAGCTCGTGTTGAGGGCGTTCTCGTGTTTGCGGAGACGCTGGTCGATAGGCGTGGTGGATAAGGGAGCGCTGGAGCGGACCATGGTGTATTGGCCGTCTTTGTCCAAGCGTGGGCCATGGTGCGACGCGTGACTTGAGCCTGCCGCTTCACATCTCTGCATAAAGAGCCCCAAAGTGACTTCATCGCCGGCGCGCCTGAATCGTCGACGCGCAATCTAGACTATCGCATTCTGAAGCTTCTAGTCGACATCGCGATCCTCCGTCAAGTCGCATCGCCTCCAACGGTCCGCCGAACGGAAAGCCACTGTGCCACACTTTCCTTCTTCCACGGTCTGCGCTCCAGTGTCCTGCGTCGGCGCAGAGCAGGGCCATGTGCATTTGAGACATGCCACCGTTGTCAGTGCATTTGCGCATGATACACAGCCACAACCGCGTTCGGAATCCGTACTCGCGACTACTTTGCCCGTCTCAGTCTGTCGCAGGTCTTCCATTTGCCTGAATGCCCCCAACACAAGGACTCTTGTCCTCGCTGCCGGGATTCCAGAACCGTGTCCACAGCATGTACGACGCTGGACTCAGGTGGAACTGGCGGCCGGCTCGTAAAATTGATGAGCTTCCCCGCCCAGTCCCTGCAAAAGCTTGTACCCTGCACTTGAGCATGTTCTCGACTCCCGACGAACATCGACTGATCTCTCGGAAATGAGGTCGATCACTCAACTGTTTCTGGTTCGTTTCTCTCGTTTGTTTCCCTGTTGCGTGTGGCTGGCCACCCTTTCGCAATGTCACTGTTGAGGCTTGTCTTGAGCCGAGGCGTGGGAAGTAAATGAAGCAATATTGCTGAAGCTGAACATGAAGTTGTCAAACACAAAGCGGGGGAAACAACCAACAGCTGTGAAATGTGCAAGAGCCATGAAGGGCTAAAAGAAATTCTACGGCAGGTCGCAGCATCTACGAAAAGAGCCTTCTACTGCGCACTGTCTTCGAAGCGAGCACCGCTGCGCCCGAATCGCGATTTCCGTATACACCATCACATCACGTCATACCATCTACCCACGTCACAAACTCGTCGCCCGCATCAACGGTTCATACCAAGCCTTTCCTTCTTATCAAACTTCTTACATGTCCAGCCTTTATCAATCTGCATTGGCGGATCGTGCCGTGATTCGAAACCATCGCTTGCTTGAAACGAAACATCAGCCCTACCAGGCTATCCCAACGGCTACCTAGACATCTGCGGCATGCGACTCGGCAGCTGCAGCTCCAACGTCACCTATTCCTTTTGTGCCCCAGGCTGTTCAAGGCATTGAAGTGCCAAGGTGTAGTAGATATGAGGGTCGAAGTTCTCCACGATGTTACAGCTTTCACTGCTTCGGGTAAATTGAATTTGGACTTAGCACCGGCTCAATGGCTAACGAACAGAGCCAGTGATGAGTTTGACATTCCAAAATGTGTTCCAAAACATACTTTGCATTACAGTCATGAAAGACGTACATCGCCTTACGGACGGACTAAAGAGCATGTAGTGGGTTCATATCCTGAACTTCAATTCTCCCATTTACCCAGGCACCAGCGCTGTTGCTGTCTTCGCTGGCGTGTCCTTCCTCAAGAAGCCTGGTCCAGGTTGTAGCTTTTCTGACACTATACAAGGGGGCGAAGCGCATGTAACATTAGGTCTTGATTAGCAAACTTATCGGAGAGCATCACTACAATGCTGTCAACCTCTTGGGTCAAAATACACCTCGATGATTACTTTCAATCAAGGGAGGTGGCACCTATCCACCGTGTTCTGCATGCGCACCAAGAACTGTTCACATCGACATCCTGGTCTTTGATGTTGCTGTATTACATCACATGTTCAGCACGAAAACCCCCCCCCCGTGGATTTCGTATGCCAGCGTAGTCTGGTGTACACAGTGTCCCATCATTGCGTGTACTAGTTGTGTATCGCGCAGCGGGTTTGTTTATTTCAAACTTCTGTCCAGAAACGAGTGTGATGTTACTCAATAATCCAACAGCAGAGACGACCATACCAGAGCATATACCCAATCAACCTACAAGAAGGATAAAGATCGTATCTAATATAGCTTATAGCAACTATCGACCAGCAAATCTCCAGTCAACCTTCAGACGGTGAGCTTGCACTTAGCACTTCCACGTGAGTTGAACGCCGCAATCGGTGCTGAAAGGCGAACTAACGCGGGAGCACTGATGGTTGAAGGATCCATCGCTGTTATCAATCCATCATGTGTCTGTTCCGCAGCCCTTGACCATATCTACATACGTGTCACGATCAGCAAAACTATACTGCACGTCTGCAACTGGGGCCGCAACAAGAAATGAACTGGACTTACAGCTGAAGCCATTTCTCAGTCTGACAGGTGTGTCGCAACTGGGAATGACCACGCCGCCTGCACGAGTTGTCTCCGTAGATCCACATAACTGCTGGTTGTCAGAACGCCGTTGAGGAGCGTTGGTCAAGGCTGCTGACTTACGGTTGTTGTTGGTATTATTGCCTAGGGCGATTGTGGCTGTGGCTTGCGAGGCGAGAAGCCCGAAGGCTGCGGCGATGATGGAGATGGAGTGTATGTTTGCGAACGAGTTGTGAAGAAGATGGCTTGGGTTGAAGATGAGATGAGTTGAAGAGATGGGAGTGGATTCAGGTCACAGTTGGGCGGGCCTTTGTACTGCTTTCCCACCGCCGCAGTGCACTCGCTGGTGCCAGAACACGTAGTAAAATCTTGCCATGACCGCTTCCATATCCCTCAGAGAGACGAGAGAGGAGAAACTTTCCTAGGCAGTCGAAAAAGATCCCTTGATGCTGACGGCTAGTATACTTAGGTAGTGTTTCCTGATCTTAGTTTGTGACACAAGTCCCAAAAGATCCCTCGTAGGTACTTGTGGCAGTTGACTGCCTGGACGAAGCGGGGACTGCGTTCTAAGGCTTACATGTATCATCATGAGAGACAGGCAAGACAAGTGCCAGGCCTTTGGCGCTAGCAGTCGAGGGCTTTCCGTGGTTGATTAGTGTCGCCTCTGAAAAATAGACCTGTTAGTTAGTGAGGTCTTGAAAGGAAGCTCTAAACGCTTGTATGCATTGCAAGCAGCGCACTCAGCAGGTGCTCGTTGTAATGGGTAAACACATAGTTCAAGTGCGAAGCTCGCACAATCCGACGCTACCAAGGCTCCACTGTATACCGCAATAGTGTATCGATGAAGCAAGCCATGGTGCAGAGGTGTGGAGCTCATCTCTACCTATGTAGTGCCAGGTTCTCAGCAAGACGACCACCCAGAAGCTTTCTCCCTACAGGTTCCAAAACAAAGAGTAGGCAGAAGTGTACATTACTTCGTTTCTTGTTCCCCACTTGAAGTTCGGCGAGTGCCTCTAAAGTAAATTGGTGTCAAGCGTAATGTGAAGACGCGAGCTGAAGACGAGGTTCCGGTCAGCGTTGCCCCTCTATTTGCGCACTAGCGTTGATAGCTTTCGCGACCGGACCTGACTGAGACGATTAAACCACTCGTATCGTATGGTGCAAGGATGGGAATGCTTATTCCTCAAGCAACTGGAGCAAGCCAGAAGTCTCAATGAAAAAGGTAGGTTCGCGTCAGCTCCCGGTAGTGCGGATAGGAGCGACACTGTGCCGGCGAGTATGAGCAAGCCCAGTGACTTGCCAGCTGGTTGCAAAAATAGGAATAATCTTAAAATTTCCTCGTAAGGAAGTTCTGAGAGCCGTTAGCACGTTGGTCAAAGCGATGACAGGGAAGAGATAGACATACTCAGAGATTAAACTGAAAAGAACAGACTATTATCTGTTAGCAAAAGACCACTCATGTTGGCAGTACAAAAGACGTACTACTACACTTGATCTAAGCCAAAAGGCAAAGAGAGCTGCCGAACAGAAGGAGGGCGGGAGGGACGCAGCATTATATAGATTTTGGAAAGCTCTGAACGACGCTAGTGCTCTAGCTTTGCATCAGGTGTTGCTGGGTCAATAGTGACGTAAAGAGACGTAAAGAGACGTAAAGAGTCGAGAAGGCGGGCTGGATAATGGATAATGTGGGACGGTAGTAGGCGGTAACGGCGAAATGCTGCGTGGTGTGGGTCAGGCAGAGGCGCCATGGTTCTGATTCGACATGGAGGGGCAGCAAGGAGCCGATATTCCGCTGTGCAACGAGCCGTGCATAGCATGTGCATCGTTGTGCTGCTCCGGGCTATTTTAGTGAGCCCTTGCGCATGCGACGGCTGAGGGCAGCACCGAAGCACTTCGTATCTTGCCGGCCGAATGAGCGTATTGTTGCTCTGCTATGTCGCTGCTTGGGTGGCTTTCCGCATTTTGCACACGGTCCGACAAGTCTCCGGCTGGAGTGACGTTGGTGGACACCGCGGCCTGCGGACAAAAAACAGCCTCTTCGCCAACCCTTCTGTGTGCCACCGTTAGCAAGTTCAATTTGAAAGAAAGAGTAAGATGCCGGATTGGGGACCTAGCACAGCTCATGTAGTATCTACGCAAGAACGTAAAGCTTACCTACTGTGGTAGAACGGCTGTCGCGCTACCTGTAGGTACATGTGTGGGTAACCATGCACCGTAACGATGGTATGTTGCCGCAAATATCTCTTACGCGTGCGAGCATGTCGCAAGACGACAACAGGTCTTCACGAACCTGGTTCACCACAATGAGTAGGAAGACCCTGTTTGATATGGCTTGTAATGGATGAAAGCTACAGGCAGGCGAGGACCTACCAAATTCAGGATGTTCGGGGGAAGCTGCGGTGGACAGATCTCGCAATGCTTCGGTCACCGTGTAATGGCCGAGCCTGCTTCATAGTAAGACCAAAAGAAGCGCCCATCAGACATCTATCCGTCATTCGAGGTACATGCGAGAGTATCCATAGTCTTATTGTGTAGAAGAGCTGATGATATCTAGGTGACCAGCAAGTAACGTGATGAGAATAAGGTTGCTGCAGATCACGCAGCCACAAGCAAATGCCGCAAGGTCGCAGAAGTGGTCGCCTCAGAGATGATGTACCTGATCTAACATCTTTTTTTTGTTTTTTTCCTCAGATGACATGGAGTAGGCCGTTTCCACGCTGTTTCGGGTGAGCGTCCTTTCGCCGACGATCAAAGCTTATATCAAGCTTTGGAATGCAACATGTGTTCAGTTCAGTACAATTCCTAATATCATACAAGCTGTAGAGACCTTCGGTATTCACTCGCATATAGTGGTAGTAAGCCTTTGGGGGGTGCACATATCGATAATTAACTTACAGCCGGCTTCACTATTTTAGCTACCTATCTTCTGCAGCGTTATATTGAAGCACCAGCCAGTCTATTACCGCAATAAAAGGACATCTCTCACAGTACATACGTCACAGTCTACTCCCTAAGCACTAGTCGTAAAACTTCACAAACTTCCCGCCCTGCAGCACCAGCCTACCCTTCTTCTCTGCACTCCCCCCCCCCCCTTTAACCACCTTACGCTTCTTCCCAAACTTTGCAATCTTTTCCTCCTCAACTGTCTCATGCTTTTTCACAAATTCTGCTAACTTTTCCTCTCCAAGTGCACCCCGAAACCCATAAAAGCCAAATTTGCTCTCTCACGCTATTCTACCCATCAACTTATCAACTGTCTCATCCAAGCCCATATCCTTTAGCATATGTACAAAGAGTTCCAGCTCCTCTTTCGTGATGGTCGCGTTACTTTGGTTGGTATCCCAGACCGGTGGGGTAGTTTTGCACGTGTGTAAAGTGGGCTTGAGTCTGTCGATCGCGTGCTCGAGGACGGCAATGGCGAGCTCTGGTGAGAATGTTTCAGAAGTCCACAACTTGGACGTACTAACATGGGTAAGGAATTTAATCAACCAGGGAATGCTGTCTACGAGCTTGTCAAGGCGGGGCAGGACAAGGGGTAAAACTCCTTCTCCAAAGGTTTGTGCTACGAGGACGAACCCTCTGCATGGTCGTTGCCAACTACTGGGTACTAGTTTTCAGGTTTTTCTACTGGAGCTTTCAGTAAATTTAGGCAATATCCACGGATCGTAGGCTCAGGTACTGAGAAGTGTCGTAGAATCAGTCTTCGCATGAATCTGAATTCGTACACACCACATCTCTTGGCCGCGGAGGCGCTCGAATCAAGCACCATTTCGCAGTAGCGCCGAATATCGTCTTCTGAAACACTGGCGTCAAGCTTAGGTATATGCTCGAGAAATCTTTCGACATCGCGATAATGTGCGGTCTTTGCGATAGAACATAGGGCGTCTTCAAGAAAGTCATCATCGTTGAGATCACAACCGTATTCTATCAAATACAAAGAATATCCGAGGCTTAACGCGGAAATTTGAGGGACTGTATCGCAAATGATAGATACTCGCCAGGTGGCTAGGATGGCTGGTATTGATGACTGAATGCTTGCACCAATAGAAGGATCAGAAACCTAGCTTCCGTAATAATCAGTCGTCCGTCACTTAACGATCTGCATATTAAGCTCCGTCACATGCTGTTAATACCTTGACACATATCTCCACCTCCTCTTTGAAACTTTCTTCAGGCTTGGACGAGATGGTCTGCCTTCTCCAGATAGCCTTTGTCTTTGTGTTTGATGCAGCAAGCGACCTATAGCATCGATGGTCAAGTCGGCGTGTAAAACACTGACGAAATGTAAAGGCGGGAAGGTTGCGCGTAAGAACGATAACGAGCGCTGCCTTGACATGTCTTTTGTAGAGTTAGCGTCAACCATACTTTATAAAACTGGACGTATCGATGGAAAAAGGCCAGCCCCCATGCCTCCACCCATCTCACCGCCGCTCTCTTCTGTTTCGATTTATCTTGGGGCGGCTATTCTCCCATCTCCGGAAGCGATTATTGTGAATCCAGAGTACGCGGCCGAGAAACTCCCTCACAGACGCTACTTAGTAGGGTGGAATTGAGTTCGTTAGAAACCTTTTGCAGGGTATCAAAGTCGCATGTATTGTTGCCTCCAAGGGCCCTAGGTAGCTCCGCGAGTTTGTACACTTTTTGGAGGACGTGAACAAGTAGGTGAGGTGCGCGGATTCCATCTCCCCTTTCATCTTCCCAGCTCTTGAGTGCAGAGGTCAGCGCCTCTTCTTTCTTGCTTCGAGTTTTGAGAGCGAGCGCAGCGATAATTGCGTCTTGAAGTATACCATCCGGAGACGCCAGTGGTGTTGCTGCTGCCGCCGAAATAACCTTCATTAGTTGACTAGATTCTGGGACCAGTTTAGAGTAAGAGAAGTTTGCTAGTCTGAAGTATTGAGTTTTCCTGTCTGTGATCGTTTGCTTGCTGTGCGACAGTAATCGTGCGCTTTGTCCCTGTAGTTTACTCTTGAACAGGCCAACCGTTGTGGACAAGTGAAAGTGCACTTGCACCTCCACTCGCTTACTGCCAAGTCATTCTGCGGGAACGTCGACATAGAGTGGACATCGTCTGAGATAATATATGTTGCATTCGTTCCATTATCTCGTGATGCTGCGTGCCAACGTCTCAACATCCTGGCATCTCTCATACCAATATACCCGACGCCAGTATCGCTATGCATGCCATAGTACCCCAACGCAAACGCCATACTAATGCTACCACCAATAATTACATATCCCACATACTATATACTCCTCCCAAGAAGAGATGAGGTGTACGTTGATCCCTCCCACCACCCGATCTATATGCTCCTCCACAAAGAGACATACAACGCACTGATCACGATCTTCCCAATAGCCCTGAAAACCAATTCGCAAGATTCTTTCCGCCCATACTGGGGGTAAATGAAAGTACACTATCTGTGTCTCTATCTCTATCGCTGTCACTCTCATGGAGGCTGTGTGTACTACTGTTCTCGGGTGTATGCGGATTGGAGTCTAACGTCTTCTGCGAGCTAGACTTGGCCACTCTAGAAGAAGATTGTAAGAAGATCGTACCGCGTGGTCGAGCCGGCGGTGTGCCTTGGCTGGGCTTCTCACGGTCATGAAAGCTGTGAGAGAATTTGGGTATGCAGTGTGAGTCAGAAGTCCTGGGCGTTCCACCTCGTGAGAGTGAGAGTCGTGGGCCAAAGACCGAAGAGTGGATAGGTGAAGGCGTATCCGCATCACAGGAGGTGGATGAAGGTGTAATAAATAATGGTATGTTGTGATGCGTCCCAGGATTATTGTTATGTAGTGCAGACGTCGGTATGTTGTCGGCCTCGGATGTCGAAGAGGCTTCGTCGATTCGTGTATCGTTATTCACGACTCTTATGGTGGGACTCGTAATCTCTGTAAAGGTAGACTTCGTAGTCACTACGGGCAGATCCAACCCCGTACCCGCTGCAAATCTCATTTGCATCGATAGCGGGACGCCGCCAGTCTTGACCCAAGGGCGGACTGTGAACTGTCTCTTTGAGAGATCTAAGACCACAGATCAGCTCACACACAGACAGGAAGGCTAAGAAAAGATGGTAGGTGTCTAGGCAGAACCACCTTCATCTCCCTTGGCTTCCTCTGGGTTTTCTGCTGAGGCTCCAGCCTCTCCGTTTTGGCCTTCAGCACCGTCGCCGTTGGTTGCAGCAGCTGCTGCAGCCGCAGCAGCAGCTTCAGCTTCTCTCTGCTGTTTCTCCGCTTTGGCTCGTTGTCTTGCAGCCTCTCGCTCAAAGTTCTCCTTTCGCGCGCGCTCGTCTTTCGCTTTGCGGAGGCGCTCTGCTTCCTCGACGCCACCACTCTTCTTGAGCTTGCCTTCCTCGACAAAGTTTCCAAGCTCGCGTTTGAATTCATCATCGTTCCTCGTCTCGAGATCACGCTGTCGCGCCTTCTCAGCTCGCTCGATGGCCTCGAGCCTGCCTTCATGGTTCGGCTGCAGAGCTTTGACTTCGCCAAGCACACCGTCTCGAGCCTGACGTGGATCCACGGCTTTGTCCAGAGCAACCGCATTGAGCATGTTGCGGCCACTAGCGGAGCGCATTCCTTTCCCAGCCTCTTTCTCGCTTTCGAGGTTCTGCTGTTTGGTCGCCTGCTCAACCAGCTCAAGTGTTTGTGCTGCTTTCTCAAGATCGTCCTGCAAATCAGCCGCAAGTTCTTCCTGCATGGTGAGCATATCTCGCTCTTCGCACACGGTCTGTAACTCTTGTTCCCAGATCTTGGTCCAGAGAGGCTTCTCCTTGGCGAGGAGATCCTGCAATTTCTTGAGCTCTGCGGTGGCGGTCGAGAGATCCTTTGCAGTAGTCTCAAGCTGTCGGGGGAGAGGTCGGACGCCGCGTAGCACAACATCTTTTCTGAGATCCTCCACGAGATCCTGCAGGTCATCCACCCTGTTGACTATCTTCTCCGAGTCGTCCTGCAAGGCCTTCTTGCCAGTATTAATGTAAGCGCGACCGCTGTCTCCATCAAGTGAGGGCAAGGCAGCCTTTATAGCAGTCGATTTGACAGCGCTGGCTTTTGTGCGTATTGTCGACATGCTGGCCTGTATGTCCGATACGAATGATGAATAGGTCTGTCGAACGACTGCCAAATCACGACGCAGCGATTGGACCTCGCTGAGTTGGGTAGCTGAAGTAACGTTATCCGCGGAAGGGGCGCCGATTGCAATAGGGCGAGAAGGTAGTAGCGCCGAGTTCCGAGCTGAAGAGAGGGGCGCGGCTGAAATCCCAGCAATTTCCTTGGTTGTTTGCTGTTGACGTTCGGCAACGCGTTGTATGGTTGCTTGCTGATCCTCGACTACTGTCTTTATGCTCTCAACTAGCTTGCTAAGTCCGCCAAACTTATCGTCAATGTGACTCTTTACTTCGTCGAGTTGCTCTACGTTCAGAACGAGTACAGATCTATCTTTGATATCGTGAATGTCCTCCAGCTCGTACCGCACGCCGGAGACAGGGTCCTGGATGTGGATCTCTGGCAGATCGCCATAGCGGTGGGTATCCCAGGCAAACTTCTCGATGAAAGCAAGTTGTAGGCGAGCGGAGGAGAGCTCAGCGCCATCTGTGAAGACGTATTTCTTGATCTTGCTCTTGTACTGGAGAAACAGGGTCAGCTCTTTTCCCTGCTGAGGCGACTGCTCTGGAATGAATTGCGAAGGCTGTGGAGAAGGTGTCTTGGCTCTGTAAGAGCTGTTGCGGCTGACTCCAGGCCTGGACGGGTCTTCCTTGACTGGTGATGCAGACCCGAGTTCAGCCGGCTCTGACAACGGACCGTTCAGAGTAGCACCTAGTGAAAGCTGTTCGCCTTCTGGGAATCTTGGCTGTGCGAGTTTATCGTCTGGCGTCTTCTGAACGGGACTGTCTTCGTACCCATTTTCTCTTGGGGGCAGGATACTTGGAGCAGAGCTTTGAGAAGTCTCCTCGGATATGCGTCTTTCGTTGGGCTGATCAAAAGAAAGCTTGGTTTCCACAGCGGGTCTCTGTTGCGTCAGACTCTGATTCGACCGCTGGCGGCTGTGCATCATGGATGCCCTCGTTCTCACTGCATTCATAGATTCGCGCACATCCCGTTTCCTATTCGGAATGGGCGAGTTCTGGACTGGTGGAAGTGGTATGCCGTTGGTACCAAGATGCTTCTGGATCTGGTATGCAGAGAATCGCCTTGAAGCCCTGCGCTCGAGCTCGCCACCTCTTTGCAATGCTGCCAGCGCATCTTCCTGTTTGGGTGGTGGTGGAGGTGGAGGGAAGTCGACGGGGTAGTTGGGTCGTGGGGGATCGGGTGTTTTGGGCATGGCATCGTCTGCAGGATACGGAGCAATGACAGGCATCTGCTGGGCGGTGCTACTCGAAATGGACGAGTCGGTGGAAAGCTGACTTGCGGCGGTGGAGCGGTTCGCTTTCGGGTTCGACGGGAGAGCATCGTACTTGCTGGGAGAGGCGCGGCCTCCAGCCACCGAAGACGAGCGCGGTGGAAGGTCGGGCCCACCAAACGCCGGGCTGTCCCCTCTCGAGGGTAGTCTCTGGCTCGCTGACCTTGGCTGTTGGTGCTCCTCGACTTCACCACTACTGCCCACGCTGCCCTGGCGCGGACTGCCACCGCCGTTGAGTGAGCCGTCTCTTCCTGTGCGCTGGCGTAGGCGCTGCTGCTTCTTCTTCAGGCCATGCAGCAGGTTGATGATGATGTCTCGTATGCGCGGGAGGAAATTGTCGAGGCTCGCCTGTGATGCTTCCTGGCTCAGCGTCTCCTCGAGTATGCCACGCAGCAGTTCGGGGACGTTTCCGAGATCGTTGGTGTCGACGCCGATTGCGTTGAAGGCGCGCGAGGCGATGTTGAACTCGTAGCCCAGACGCACGTAGACATCGGAGACCTCGCTCTCGGTAGCAGTCCCGCGCGACCATAGCGTCAGCGTCTCTGCACCGTGTTAGCACGTCTTGTATGCGGGGCTGCGTGCGCCGTGGACGGACCGAGGAGCTGCTTGGTGGCCACGAGCAGGTGCGTGACGGACTTTTCTATCTGCGAGAGCTGCTGCTGGGGCTGCATTGCAGGCGTGGTCAGCGACGGGTGCTTGGTGTTGGGCGCGGAATGGCGAGGGGGGCAGGGCTGGCGAGGCCATGCTGCACGTACATTCTTGGGCGCACGGCGTGACGACCCCTGAGACGAGCGGACAGATGACGACTCTTCCGTCATGTTGCCGGGTGGGTGTGGCGCGGGTGTGCGGCGTCAACAGCAGAGTGAAGGGCCGGACTGGGAGCGCGAGGGCTCGACACTCGGTCCCGGGCAGTGTTGGCGACGTCGTCGGGTGCACCGACGTCTGAGATGCCCGGGGCGAGCTAAGACGAGAGTGGCTGGGCGGCACGTGGAGGAGCCTCACCTCCAGCCTCGTACAATTGTTTCTTCCATGTGCCAGACGCCTCTACGTCATGCACGGGCGGCGCATGTCTGGTGGTCGACGGCGAACAGTGGCTTGGGCAGCGGCACGCAATACCATGGAACCTGTGATGCTCCGTCGCTCAGAAGGCGCTTCTGACATGAGGCTCCGGTCCAGGGCTGCCAGGTCGCCACTGCAGCTGCATACCAGCGCAGACTACGGCCGGCGTCGGGCCCATGTGCGCGCTACGACTCGACGCTGCTGCTGGGTGCATGGTTGACTGGGGTAGCCATTGTGTGCATGCCCCTCTAGCATGCCTGGAGCGCAACGAACAGGTGTTGCCCCGTAATTGCACATGCCCTCTGTACGCGTCTTGTGTGGTGTCGAAGGCATGTGTAGAGCAGAGTGAGGCGCGACGCCTAGCCGACGCCAACAACGCTCTTAGCGACGAGCAGGCCCCTGCCGGTCGTCGCTGGCGTCGTCAACTCACAGCCGTGCCAGCGTTTTGCCGTGAGAGCCATCTGCCGCCCACCGGCGTCGTCAACGTGACCGGGCCGGCCGTCTCTCAGTGTCTCGTCGGCGGCCTGCCTGGCGGTTGCGCTCTGGTGCCGCCAACCGAGCATCCACGGCTACTGCCCGAGGCTGGCCTAGTTCCCGCACCTTGCACTTGTGTTTCATCCAGCCGATCTGCTTGGCGTTGCACCTCTCACTCTCGACCTCTGGCTACTATTCGGGCACAGCCTCCTACACCAAGTCACCACCGCACCTCCGCCGTCCGGCTGCCCCCTTGCAAAGCTCGTCGACTCTGCGCCCGCTGCCGCACCGAGCGTCCTGCGCTACTCGCACCCCAGAGTTGGAGTTCCTTCCTCCCCCGCCCACCGCTCCTGCTCCCGCAACCACAAACCGAACCACCGACCCACGCTACTGACCTCGCCCGCGCTTTGCTCTCCCCATCCATGTCCGCTGCCGCTGCCACTCCGAATCCCTCCTCCAATGCCCTAAACCCGGCCTCCAATCCCGCCAGGCAACTGAAGATGACCACTGCCGCCAAAGGCATCGACGCGCAGCGAAAGCCCGGAAGCCCCATCGACGGCGGTCAGAAGTAAGCTCGTGCCCTGCACACCGACACCTTCCTCCCACGCTGCTCCCACGCTGCTCCCCCACCCCTCGCTGTTCAGAAGAGCATCTGTACGCTTCGAGTGCCCACCATGCGGCATATTCTTGTGTGACGTGCGGCCGGTCACATGGAGTCACGGTGCGACTGCCCTGTCCACTAGACGGCTCCCTCCCCGTGCACCGTGGTCAATGGCCTCACCTCGCAATGCTCTCTCTTCGGCACCTTCCCATTCACCTGCACCTGGCGCAATACTGACTTGGCGACCTGCAGGAAACCTCCCGCCAAATCGGCATGGACCCAGGGCACCAATCCCATCACCCACCGCCCGACTCACTCTCCCACCCCCAACGGTGCCGTAAACTCACCCAAGCCCCCACAAAGCTCGACGGCTGCCTCCGCCGACAACGCTTCCGCCATGAGGCACCTCAGCGACCGCATGATGTATCTGTTGGCCAATCTGACCGTAAGTGACAGCTGGCTCTCAATGCGACACGAGTGGGCAACATTGACGACAGTCAACAGGGACTTCCGGCTACCATTACACTTAAGAATGGCGACAAGTACTCCGGTGTGCTCTCGGGCACCTCACTAGATCCTAGCGAGTTGCGCTATGTCTTCAAGATGGTCAAGAAGCTCTTGCCCGCCAGCAACGCTCAGACCAACGGTGCCAGTCAGTCGTCCGACGACTACGTTGGTTCGGGTGACTACCACGTCATGTCGTTCGATATGAGCGATGTGGCTGATTTCAATGTCAACAACGTGGTTCTCGACAAGTCCCAACTCAAGGGCCAAAATGGTATGTGCCAGCGTCCAGACCTGCTTCGCATGCCACGACTAACATCGCAGGCGCTTCCGGCTTCCGCACTGACACCGACATCTCTGGTAAACTCGAGCTCCGCGAGCGCAACCTTCAAAAGTGGGAACCGTCCGAGGTGGATCCCAACATGACCCTCGAATCTACTGGACGTACCGGCGATTGGGATCAATTCGCCACCAACGAGCGCATGTTCGGTGTAAAGAGCAACTACGACGAGAACATATACACGACTACCATCAACAAGAACGACCCACAGTATGCGGAACGGGCCGCCCGTGCTGAGAAGATCGCCCGAGAGATTGAGGGCAGTAGCGCAACCAACTCACACGTTCGCGAAGAGCGAGGAGGATACACTGCGGCCGACGACAACGGCGATGAGGAGGACAAATACAGTGGAGTCCGACGAGACTTCCCAAATCTGTCAAGCGGCCAATCCAACCGATACACCCCGCCCGCACGACGTGCTCCCGCCCCTGAAGCGACAGTGCCCGGCGCGCCAGTTGACCCTGCAATCATCTCATCCTCTGTTGCACGACCTGCCTCGCAGTCGACACAACAAGCCCCAAGTCCCGCGAAGCCAGCAGCTAGTACGCCGGAGCCTACCAAAGCCCAGGAACCCGTCAAGGATGCTTCCAAGGCCGTACCAAAACCTACCGATGCGCACAAGGCTATTGCGGAACAACTGCAGAAGCCAACTAGTGCGATCAAGTCTGGTGTCGCTGCCATCCCTCCTAGGAAAGCTGGGCGGCCACACGATGCCACCACAAACGTTGAGCATGATCTTCTTGATTCCTTCAAGCAGTTTTCAGCTGCTGAGAAGCTACGCATTTCCGATCGCCAGAGGCAGTTTGCTCGAGAGAACAAGGCTGTGAAGCTCAACGATCTTAAGAAGTTTGCGCTCAATTTCAAGCTGAGCACGCCTGTACCATCAGATCTTGTTCCCATACTCGCCAAGGACGAGACAAAACAGCAAGCAATCGTTGACAAGGCCAATCGACAAGCGCAAGAAATGAAGACTACACCTCCGAAAGCATCGAGTAGTATTGCAGACCCCAAAGCTGCCGCACGCTCTGTTGTGAAGCCCGAGTCCACCCAAGCCTCTCCTAGCCCCAGCGCAGACCGTTCGCAAAACCAGCGTCCCCGACCAGGACAGCCAGCATATACACCTGCCAGTATGCGGGGTTCTCACCAGAATATGGACCAGATGCCTACCCGTAACCAAGGACTTCTCAGCACTCGTCTGCAGATGAACCACCAGCAGCATAAACAACAAGGCGCTATGCCCTACAACGGTGTTCCTCAGCCGATACCAGCTCAGGACATGCGCATGCCACCTACTGGTCCCTCGCAGCCGTCGAGCGGTGCCCAGACACCTTCATCCAGCATATCTACACGGTTTAATGTTCGCGCTAATGAGTTCAAGCCGAACCCAGCTGCTAGTACTTTCCAGCCTCTCGGAACCCCCAGTGCGACTTCTAGCCCTCGGCCAAGCTCTTCCAAGCAGGAAGTACGCAAACCTCCTGTGACAAACTTCTTCACTGGCCAACGACCTACGGTCAAACCCTTGGACGGACCGACAACCTTCAATGCCATCGCACGCCTCGAGAAGGAAGCACAGACAACCGACAAGCCACATCACTCTGATATTGCGCCTCCGTATAAGACACCCCCCACCTGGGACTTCCCTGCTTCGAACTCGCATAAGGGATACGAACAATTGTTTGACCATGCTCCTCCGCCTGCGCCGTTGTCGGTACCACAACATGTCATGGCCAATGGCCCCATGCCTCATCAGCATCAGTTACCACCTCATCTTCAGGGCGGCCAAGGCATGGCACAAGGGCCGGCAGCTCAGCACACGCCTCGTGGACCACCAATACAGTCGCATCTTGGCCAGGACCAGCATCATTTCGGAGCTCAACATATGCAATACTCTCATTCAACGTCATCAGTCCAACCTTCGCCGCGTCCTATGGCGCCATACATGTATGGTGCACAGCCGCAGCCAATGACAGGCTATCCTCAGCAAGTTCCACAGTATGGCATGAGTCCCGGCGTTCAACACGCTATCATGCGGAATCCACAAGGTGGCCAGTTCATGAGCGGCCCAGGGCCAGCGATGGGTGGTCAAATGATGACACAACAGCCTTCGAATGGACCCTTTATGGGAATGCCGGGTAATCCCCAGATGCAGATGTACTCTCCCGCCCCCGCCCCCGCGTACCCCCAATATGGTGCTCATATGCCTGGACCTGGTGCCAACGGATTCCCTAGCCCCAGGCCAGGTGCGCCGATGATGAGCCATCAAGGATCGCAACAAGGACACCACCAGCAACCACCTATGATGTATATGCAACCCGGTGCACCCGCTCCTCAGATGTACCAAATGCAGCCTGCAAACAGTAAGTATTACATCGGGGACTAACTTGGCATGACTAACATCCCTTCAGTGACTCCAATGCGAGGACCCTTCCCACAGCCATACCAGGGCGGGCATTACGGCTCACCGCAACAACATCACCAGTTTCCCCAGCAACACCGTGGTACACCTAGTGGAAGCTACTCGCAGCCCATGATGCAACAACATTCGACGGGTCCCCAGGCTCCGCCCACGGGCCCCGCTAGCCATGCACCAGACGGCAGCAACGAACCCAAATGAGAGTTTTTCAAGTAAGTTGGCCGCAAACGAGCGGTGTTCGCGGCGGCCTGCTTCTTGAGTTTCACAACGTGCTCTCCATGCCTGTTTTACCGGATTTTGCTATGCGCTTAGCGAGGGTGGGTTGATTAGTCACCATGATGAGTGGCTTGCGGCATAGCGACAGGCGTTGACTGGGCAGGATAGGTGCATAAATAATCACGGCATGGACAAAACTCTTGCGAGTCGTTGACACGCAATATAAAACAAGAGAGGAAAGGTGCTGCCACGTTCGCTACGCTACATGCGACCGCAACGTGCCAAGGAGGAGCTAGTCTTGAGAATTGCTTCGGCATTCTTTGACGATGAGCGAGCGTTGGAAGGGGGGAGTGGAAAACTACCGGCCAAGAAGAGCACGCTCATGTGAGCGCATGCTTGTCGACCACTATCAATACCATCAAGTCCAAAAAACTACGTTTACATGCTCGTGCTTATAAAGACCCGCCTATTATGCAGGTGACGTGGATCACCAGGCACAGATGTGACCCACCCACTAGCGTGCAGCCAGCATTCCGCGCTCCCGCAGCCATTCCGACACTACCCCAGACGACCTCCACTACCAGCTTTCCCTTCCGTCCACGCTTCTTGTGTCTGTGTGTACTGTATGCTGACTTCAGATGAAGACTTGGAACTACACAGCATGAGTGACGCTGCAGCCGAACCCTTGATTTCCAACGACCGCGGTAATCCAGACCATGTACGCGACCGCTACGATGAAGACGACAACGAGAGCGTAAGAGAGGAGGTGGTGGTAGACGAGAGTGCATTGCTATCTCCAGGGCTATTTATATGGTGCTTGACTATATGCGCTGGGGTTTCTGGGCTGCTGTTTGGATATGAGTACGTCTCCATTCATGGTTGCGATTCTTTGCGCCATGTTCCAGGGCATCTCTACATGTGCATGTAAACACTTGCTGACAAGTTTCGCAGCACGGGTGTAATATCCTCCACGCTCATATCCATAAATACCGACCTCTCCTCCCGACCCCTTACCACCCTCGACAAGAGCTTGATCACGTCTTGCACCTCATTCTTCGCGCTTCTGGCATCGCCTTTAACGGGCATTCTCGCCGATACATACGGCCGTAAAACTGTGATCCTCGTCGCGGATACACTCTTCATACTTGGTGCTCTGTTGCAGGCGTGGACAAGTACTGTCGGGGGTATGATCGTAGGTCGGTCTATCGTTGGTGCGGCAGTCGGAAGCGCGTCGTTTGTTGTACCGTTGTATATCTCTGAGCTGAGCCCCAGTCCTTTCAGAGGACGACTGGTGGTGGTGAGCAGTCTGTTCATTACTGGAGGCCAGGTTGTCGCATATATTGTTGGGTGGCTGTTCTCAGAGAAATTACATGGCTGGAGATGGATGGTTGGCCTGGGGGCTCTGCCAGCTGCCATGCAATTTGTCATGCTGTTTCTCCTCCCTGAGACCCCGCGATATCTTGTCAAAGCTGGACGCATCCAACAAGCGAGGAAGGTGCTAGGCAGAGTATACAAAACCGACGAAAGTGGGACGAAGTTGGCCAATGCCGTACTGAGGCGCGTGGAGAAGGAGATTGAAGAGGAAGAGGAAGCTGCAGGATTACGAGGTACTCCCGGCATGGCTAAGAGCGGCTGGAGAGCCAAGATGGAGAGGGTGCAAGACAACTTTTCTCAACTGGTCGTAATTGGGGGCAATCGTAGAGCGCTGATCATTGCATGTATGTTGCAGGCCTTCCAGCAGCTGTGTGGATTTGTAAGTCTTGTTCCCCAATTCCCCCGACGATGCGCCTTCATACCCTTACGAACGTGTCATCCCTCAATGACTACTAACATGCCCCCAGAACTCTCTAATGTATTTCTCCGCCACAATCTTCCGTCTCGTCGGTTTCGAATCGCCAACGCTTACCTCCCTCTCCATCGCCATCACAAACTTCCTCTTCACACTCGTAGCCTTCCACTATATCGACCGTATCGGCCGCCGGCGAATCCTCCTCTGGTCCATACCCATTATGATCATCGGTCTCGCACTCTGCGCCATCGCATTCCTCTTCATCGACATTCCCACCGAGGAAGCCTCTGCCACCGCCACTGCCGTCACCAGTAACAACAAGATATGGCCCCTCATCATTCTCTTCTCAATGATAACCTACGTCGCCGGCTACGCTATAGGCATGGGCAATGTCCCTTGGCAGCAATCCGAACTCTTCCCTCTTTCTGTTCGTTCCTTGGGGTCTGCAATATCTACGGCTACGAACTGGGGGTCCAACACCTTTATCGGTATCACCTTTCTGCCCATGATGAATGTTTTCAGTCCTGTGGGCACTTTCGCGTTGTATGCAGTGGTTTGTGTGGTTGCTGAGATTGTGATTTGGAGAATATACCCTGAGACGGCGGGTTTGGGGCTGGAGGACGTGGGTGGGCTGTTGAAAGATGGATTTGGGATTAGAGATAGTGTGAGGAGGTTTGAAGAGAGGAACAGGCAGCGGTGACGTGGCAGATGAACTGAAAGGTCTACATATGAGAATTGGGGTGTATGGGCATGCAAATAGAGGCGGGGTGTGATGTCGTGGTTGCTGACGAGTCTTGGACATGACAGCTGTTCGCGTGAATGATAGAAGCCAACATCCAAGCATAAATATTCTTCTACCCTCTCCTCGCTTTGCTCTTGCTTAATCTACAGACTTGTAGCCACATCCACAGATCTATGTGACTGTACCAGATCACGAAAACAAACTAGCAGCCATGAGGATAACGATCCTTTTCACCACCACCCTCGGCGCTCTAGTAGCCGGCGCCCCAGTTCATGGCCTCTGTCTCCCTTGCACCCCTCTCTTCAACCCCTACATTCGGCTCTGGCATGATGGTCGATAACATGCCTCCTAAGAACAACCTCCCTGGCAGCGGCATCGGCTCTTCACATCCGAAAGCTATACACATCAAGCGCGCCTTTGCAAGGGAGATTTCGGATACGCACGATTCCTCTGCATACTACGATGCAGCCGCAGAAAAAGAGGCAGAAGAATTAGCTCTCGTGTTAGATGCTGCGGGCGAGAACGTAGCGGGAGACGAAGGTGCCGACGAGAATGTCAAGGTGAAGGGAAGACTGAGAAGTCGCAGAGGGAGGGAGACGGGAGTATGTAAAGCATACACTCTAGCTGAATGTTAAAAGTGTCAAGAAGGATGGGAGGTGTACCAGGCGTGTTTGTGCGAGAAGAAAGGCCTAGGCGGGTGTGTGTGCAGGGCAAGCGTCAGAAATATGTAAGTAAAAGGCCGCTGTAGATCAACAGATAACGGCACTAATATGTTAATAGGACGTTTGTGCAAAGAAAGAGTGCCCATTCTAGGGTGGGTTGGACTACGAGAAAGCTTCTTTTCCACAAGCTGTACTTGAAATTAGTGTACTCCTAAGGTATGCAGCATGTTTCATCTCAATTCAGTACATGGCACCTTTGAATCGAATTTTGGTGTTCATATTCTTCACCTGATTGCTAGATGTGTTCTGCACATTTCGTCGCTTTTCGCGTTGATGCGAGACTAGAAGCTACCTCATTCACCGTAAACGCCAAATGTCATTAACTCATTACCTTCCATCCCGTGCCAGAACGCCAACGCTGATGCAAATGCCGGAAGTCCTTTATCCCTCGTTTCTCACATGCTATCAATGACTGCGAGTATCGTCTTATGTCCATTGGTCGTGCGTGGAGAGCGAAGCTCCTAGTTCCCAACGGCCGTGTCGTTGAGCGCAACACACACAGCACCACGATGGTGTCCGTTGTACTGTCGGATTATGCTCTGGCTACCAAGCTCCCATAGCCTTGCATAGTGATCTGAGCAGCTGGTGACGAGGTAGGCGCTATCCGCTGAGAAGGCGCAATCCCATACCCAACGCTGATGGCCGTGTAGTGTAGTCTCCAAGGGGAAGGCAGCAGGATCGCGCTCGCTAGCCGACGGCAAGTTGTCGTTGGGTGTGACGTTGTGAGGAGCAGTAGGATCGACGGACCATATGCGTGCGGTGTGGTCGGCGGAACAGGTGGCTAGGTGACGGACATCGGGGGACAGAAGCACACGGGTGATGTAGGTCGTGTGTGCAACGAACTTGCAGATGGGAAGTATGGAGGTGGTATCGCTGCGCTGGATCATGCGCCAGACGTAGACATTTCCCTAACATGCGTTGTTAGCAAGCCTTTGTAAGATTATTATCTGACGAGACTCACGGCGTTGTTGCCTGCGCACACCATGCTGCCGTCGCTAGCAACTGTAACACTAGCCACGCTGACATCGTCCTCGGGGATAAGCTGGTGAGAGCACTTGTTCTCTCCCAGGTCCCAGATCCTCACGTTGCCACCGCGATCGCAGCTAATGAGCTCTCCCTGATTTGGATGGATGACCACATCGTTGACGGGAACACCGTGGGTGTAGTTGCGTTGAACGTTGCCTGATCGCGTGTCCCAGATCTTGACTGTGCCGTCCTCGGACGAGGTGACAAGCCACTTGGACTCGCAGTGGAACGCGACCCCGGTGATATTTGAGGTGTGGCCGTCGAAGGTCAGAATCGCGTTGGGATTGGTTGACTTGATGTCATAGAGCTTTACTGTGTGATGACCAGCGGCGGCAAGGTATCGCTTGTCGGGCGAGATGCATAGACGGTTGACTTGGGAGTCTGGGTGCGGAATAGTTCGGGAGCATATGCCGGAGAGTGCTTCCCAGAATCTGGAGTCCTGGGTGTCAGCACACGTCACTGCCAATGGGGGATGAGGCGTATGCGAACCTAATCGTATGGTCATAACCGGCTGCGATTATGTGTTAGTTGTTTGCCTGTCAAATGTGGAGTAGGCAGCTCCACGTACCAGTGCACAGAATGACCGACATGTTGATTATAGGGTGTCTTTCTAAGTACGAATTAGGAGAGGACTTTTGTGTATACCAACGACCCTTTTAGTACAATCAATGCGACGAGGTTAGTAGGCGCGAACAATCCGGATCATGACGCGCGCGAAGTTGCGATCACAATTGAAAAAGCGTGTCGCGTTGAGGGGAGTTCCAAGGTTGGAGTTGGTCTTGTTCGGGAGTGCTTGGACCACTCTCAGCCCTATGGCGGTCAGCCTATAGCGGTCTAGTGCCATGTACGCTCTTCATTAGCTGCAGCCAAGACAGTGATGGTGATGTTGAAAGTGACACCTGCCAACATGTAGATTTCACGAGTGCCGGCCAGAATATATGGAAAATATGCAATGATGGAAATTATTGCAAGGTGTCATATGCTCGTTGAAGTCTAAATTGCCCTCACTTGCCCATAGCATTCAAAACGAGACACTTACCAAGGGCTATTATGCTTTGTAAAAGCCTGCTCTAAAGGCAACCACAGAACACTACGTTAGTAGACTATCAAAACATGTAGTAATGTATACTTCTAGCTACACTATTAACTCTTATTCATCTACAATAAGCTCTTTCGTATATACAAGCGAAGTTAGAGTTTTTGTGTCGGGAGCGTGCCGAAGCTACCTCATTACGTTTCGCTGGAAGGAGTGATGAGGGCCATCCCAAAGCTCCAAAAGCCTACAGTTTGCTAGCCGTTTGCATGAGCGGATAACTCTTCGGCCCACTTTCCAGCGCACCCTTTGTGATCTCCCCAATGTTCTTGAAACCTCCGACGTTCATCAGGATATCAAGATCAGCTAGTAATCCGCGCATAACATGGTCCACTCCCGTCTCGCTCATGATCGAAAGACCCCAGATCCACAGACGACTAACAAATACGAACTTGGCACCCAGAGCAAGCACTTTGAAGACGTCAGATGCGGACCGAACGCCGGAGTCGAACATGATGTATATTTTGTCACCAACAGCTAGGGAATTGTTAGTGATGCATGGCCAAGGGAGAGGTGGTCACGGAACATACAATCGACGATCTGCTCGAGTGAATCGAGACTGGTAACCTGCCTTCCTGCATGGTTGCCAACTACGATGCCGTCAAAATTCAGATCAACACCCTTCTTCGCATCTTCCACACTTTGAATACCCTTCAAAGAGAATGGCTTGCCCCCACTAAACTCTTTCCATAGCTTCATGGCCCAAACGGCTTTCTCCCGAGTGTGCGCACGTCCGTGCCATACGTTGTCGATCCACAGCGCACCAGCTTCGTTAGGTTGTGTGTTAGGGTTCAAGCCCTTTTCCTTCAACTTCTTCTGGAAGACTGGGTCTGTCAAACCCAGTTCTGAACCAAGACCATGGTAAAATGCATAGTTTGAATTTGCGACGCCGTCATGTCGCCATCCCAGCTGCCAAGTGTCAAGTGTCAAGTGTCAGGATGCAAACTGTGAAGCCGCTGTCCACGGCACGTCGAAGAAGCGAGCGAGCGAGCTCGTCATCGTGCGGCATGTAGAGCTGGAGTAATCTCACACCTTTCTCTCCACCACCAACAGCGGTTCCAACATACCCTCGTCCCATTTCTATGCCCTCATCATTGGCCTGGCCTACACCTTCTAGGCCTTGTGACCCCGCCGTCGAGAGACAGCATGGTAGTCCCAACGCGCCGGCGGTTCTTACTACGGGGAGCTCGCCTTGTGGGTTATAGATTTTGTTGATGCCAGCAGGGGCAAATCCAATCGGCGCAGGCACCTTATGTACAAAGATCTCGGTCGCAGTGTCGCGCTGGTTGGTGTCTACCAGCTTACGCGGGATCATTCGATGTCGGTAAAATGCTTGTCTATTTGCGGTGCGGGTGTGCAAACGACCCGCATTGGAGGACGCGTAGAACCAGCTACCCTGGCTGAGTTTCTCCTTTGCCAATTCTTCGAGTTTACCAGGCTTTGTTGTGCACTTTAGCCATGTGTCATGAAAGGTCGCACGAAACACGAATCAAACTTACTAGTATTGAACACGGGCACCTCGCCCTCATTGGATCTCCAGAAGTTCTTCCGCTGATACAGCGCATACTGTGGCGTAGATCGGGCCTTCTGATTAGGATTTACAGGGTCCATGATGCCAACAGTCAGTCAGGCACAACCTCGGAGCGATTACGAAGAGATGATGTGAAAGTGGATGCTAAAGGGACGCGTTGGCAATCTTTGTATGACATAACAAGTATCGAAGGCGCTGTTAGCCAGTTGGTACCGGCACTCTCGGATCCACGCCATAGTTATGACGCTTGCACGACTGTTGCAAACTACCTAGGTATGACGAAAGGCGAAGATGCTCGGAAATGGACCCTGACTACTGACCCTATCTCCGGGCTCGTTCACGGTAGTGTTAACGGTAATTGAATCAGCCATGATCAAAACAGACGCTCTGCTATCAATCAACATACTAAATATGTGGTTACGTATTGCGAAACTTGAGGTGAATGTGTAGTCGCTGATGTTTGACTGTCAAGATGACATCCCCAAACAAGGCGCACAATAGAGATCGCCCAGGAGCGGCAGAGTGGGGCATAGGTGTAGCTTATTTGCAAACCTGGGTATGGCAATGCACAGGACGCAACAGCCTGATGAGGACCAAGCACTTGTCAGAGTATACGAATTCAGCGCCAGATATGACGTCACAAAGCTGCCGCATGCGACCCCAACCTAAGCATAGATGAGCGGGTCATAATAAACGTCCATCTTGATAGGACCATGGAATCGTGTACAAAGTGATAGCTACATCTAGGGTAGGCGAAGGTTGAGTCCGCTAGGTATCATTTCGTGAAACGGTTGCGATCCATCAGGCTCGTTTCTATGGCCTGTTATTTGACCCTGCGGGAAACCAAAGCATGCATCATCGCTTGCAAAACATCCATAAGAGAGACATTGCATATCATCATGCATCGAATTTAACCCTCCGAGCCAAGCATCATTAGTCGCGACCAAGTCAAGTGAGAACAAGCTATTTCTCGCTTGTCTTGGCTGTGCTTGCCTCAGACTTCTCCGTCTGGACAGACGAAGGCGACTCGGTCACCTGGATTTTGCTGTCGTGCTGAGGACCAGGGGTACCTTCACGGTCCTGACGGGGCTTGTCGTTGGTTTCCTGGTTGTACTTGTTGACTTGTGAATCCAGATCCTTATCTTCGTCCTCGTTGTCGAACATCTCGCCATCATTATCCCCAGTCGAGACTTCGGTCCCGTCGCCGAGAAGGATGATGCGGCCGCCGTTGCCGTTGTTTGGTCGGAATCGACTATCCAAATCCATGTCGATGTCATCAGGAGAATCGTCAATGCGATGGTGAACGCCGGGACCGCGGAACTCGGCTACACGATTACATTAGAACTGAACTACTCGCCCTCTGAGGCAGATTTGGCTGGATCTTCTGACTTGCCGTACTCTGGCGGCGCACATGGACCCTCTCCATTCGCAACCCGCTTTGCGATGTCCTCGTACCACTGTTCCTTTGTCCTTCCCTGCAGGAGACCGATGACAATCATCGTCATGTTGTCACAGCCAACACCTCCCGTATCGCTGTTCGAAGCCAGACAGTTGTCCATCATGTTCTCGCAAATGGAAGCAAGATCCTGCTTTGCGACAATCCCGCGCCTAACGAACTCGACGACGGCTTGAGAAGACTGGCAATCCCAAATACCTGCAATCAGTCAGTAACAGCGCGCGGTTGTAGCGAGCCATGCCGTCTTACCATCACAGGCGACGATCAAGAATTCATCGTCTTGGTTGATGTCGTGTATCTCAACATCTGGGAAGGCAGTGACTATCTGCTGCTCGGGAGGAAGGTCGGCGCTCTTCTTGAACTCAAAGTCACCAATCGCGCGCGATAGAGCCAGGTTGCCGTTGACGCGGCCGAAGTCGACGAAACCACCCGCTGCTTGGATACGTGCTTTCTCGGCTAGTGGATGTCAGTGGGGTTCCCAGGGGGTTTCATGTATCTTACCCTCGTTCTGCGGCTTGTGGTCGAATGAGAGCGGCTTTGCCCTACCCTTGACACCTAGGACGGTACGCGAGTCTCCTGCGTTGGCCTGTTTCCGTAAGCGTCCGGCATGGAATATTACAAGGGGTCAACATACGACGTAGATTTTGTCTTTTGTCAATATACCGACTGATGCAGTGCAGCCAGAAACCTCCTCTTCGTACTTGGGGTCTGTTCGCGTGAGTCAGCAACTTGTCGACTGGGAAGCGTGGTGGCTTCAAATGGCTTACCACTCAATATCGCGCGGTCTGTGGCAAGGAAGCCGTCTTGTAGAGCCTTCTTGATGTCTCCTTGCTTGAAAGCCTCTTGTTTCGCGACAATCTGATGTAGCTGCTCGCCAGCATACAACGCCACCTTGTCACCGCCGTGTCCGTCGTATACACCGAAGAAGGCGAGCCGCTTGTCGTTGCCCGTGGGCTTGCCATCTTCACCGGCAAAGTCTAGTACGGTGGCATGCGCGTCCTCCATGCTGATGCGCCAGCCCTGCATCGACGACACACCGTAGATGAGTGACTCGCCATGGCCGTTTTCAGATTTCTGTGCGAGTAACGTGTTAGCATGGCAGCCGCTGTGGAACCGAAATGCGCAGCCTTGGGGAGCAATGCAGGCGACGGTTGCCATGGAGAGGGAGGGTGCAGGTAGCGCAGGTGCGGGGGCGGGGGCCAGCCATGCGAGGCAATTACCTTGTCGACGACGGGTTCCGAGAGTGTCTGACCCATCTTGTCCGGCACCTACAAGGACCTGTGGGAGAGGAGGAGAGGCAGTCTGAGCGTGATGGCGGGTCTCTCTAGGGGCATAGAAATCCAAACTGCGACGTTGGTGTGTGGGGGTATTGCAGACGTGGATGGGCGCAGGGGCGACTGTGTAGACGACCAGTCTCGTGTGATAAGAGTGGCTAAGGTCCTAGGGGAGAGGACTGAGGAGAAGAATTGCGTGCTCTAGCTCGCGGGGGTAAACAGGCCGGTGGTGTTGTAGGCAAAGAGTGACGCTGCTCTACCTGTCAGGTTTAGGGCCCGTGCTGCTTGCTAGTGGGTTGTGGCTAGGTCGAGGCCAGAAGCGACCTGATGACGGCACGCAGTTTCTGCACTCCCGTCCCCCCCCCACCAGCTCCTGTCTCCGAAATCTCCGTGATTCATGGCCTCCTGCTGAGAATACGCGCTGGGCCTACCGCTGTGCGCCTTCCCGTGCATACGAGGAGGCGGTGCACCGCCGTGGCAAGGCAACAGGCGCCGGCATGCTGCTTTCCTCCTGCACGAGCTCGCGTGCCACGCACAAACGCCCGGAGTACCCCCATGATATCAACAGCCCGATGCAGTACGACGATTAGTGCTACCCGAGAGATTCACATACAAGCGCGCCGCATCCTCTTCCTATGCAGTACTCGCAGAGCGGAAACTGCAGCAGACCATGTGTTGTTGTACATTGCTTCATGGGCATGACGACTTCGCATGCGAGACTCCTCGGCTGAGTGAACTGGACGTACCCCACGTCTTTTGTCTGAAAAGTCCCGGTCTGAACTCGTGGTTTTGCACGACCCTGCCCAGGCGATTACAACTCACCTGGAGACGTTCATATTCCGGCCCCGTACTACTCCCGAAGTGATGTCGCATCCATAGAATCCCGCACACCCCGTGTCTTCTTCTGGTGCGAACCAATGACGCGCACTAATGCCATCTCGCGATAAAAGTACCGTGGACAGCCTTGCCTGTCTCCAACTGTGCTTGCCATCTGCTCGGGATTGTGGCTTCGGCACTTTCATGAGATTATCTATCAGAAGCGCACATGTCCTCGGAAGGCTATCTAGCTATGGTATTGTGGCCAGTGCGAGCCCCAGACCAACGCGTGTTACCGTTTTGGCCGTGGACCTCGGCTCGAAGCTCTTAGTGCATTTGACGATCCGACAACCTACTTAATCATCATCCCAAACAACCCTCAGTCTCCTGCATCGTCCCAACCATCAATTCACCATCACAATGAAGCCAACACCAGACTGGGTCAAGCAGCTGAAGCCTTCGGGCGTTCAAGGTCATGAATTGCTCAAAGCTGAACGCGCAAACTCCAATGTCCCTGTCCAGGAGCTAGAAGTGCTTCTACACACTCAAGATGTCATCGACAGAAGGAATAAGATCCTTGACATCCTCAAATCAGAGAAAGTCTTCGATAAGTCGCAGAACTATTTCATGGGAAGGATCGACAGATTCGAACGCGCGCTTGCAAGGGAGAAGAGGTTGAGGATGTTAAAGAAGCAGCACAACTGGTCTGTCGACGAGTTCCACACTGCCATAGAGCTCGTTGGCGAGCCAGGACCATACGGACTTCACGACAGCATGTTCAAGGTACGCGTCAATGTCCACATCCGCGCAACGTTTACTAATGATCCAGGTTACACTTGAGGGCCAGGGTACACCGGAACAGCAGGAAATGTGGCTTACCAAAGCCAACAACTACAAGATCATCGGATGCTATGCTCAGACTGAGCTCGGTCACGGTTCGAATGTTCGTGGTCTTGAAACAACGGCAACTTGGAACAAGGACGACAAGACCTTCACCATCCACTCGCCACATTTGACAGCCAGTAAATGGTGGATCGGATCCCTGGGCAGGACAGCCAACCATGCTGTCGTCATGGCTCAGCTCGTCATTGATGGCAAGTCTTATGGACCGGCACCTTTCTGCGTCCAGATCCGTGATCTGAAGACACATGAGCCGCTTGAGAACATCCACATCGGAGACATTGGTCCTAAGTTTGGTTACAACACCATGGACAACGGTTTCCTCCTGTTCAACCACGTCAAGGTTCCGCATATCAGCATGCTGGCCAAGTACACATTCGTTGATCCCAACACAGACAAATTTGGTCGCCGTGGTGCTCCATCTCTCGTTTACGGTACCTTGACATGGGTCCGATCGACCATCGTCATGCAAGCTGGCAGTGTGCTTGCTCGGGGTGTCGCCATCGCAACCCGCTACTGCGCTGTGCGTCGTCAGTTCCAGGACCGAGATGCTCCTGCTGGCGGGGATGAGACCCCTGTTCTCAACTACACCATGGTGCAAATTCGGTTGCTCCCTCTGCTCGCTGCCACCTTTGCCCTCCATTTCACCGGAAAGTCGATGATGGATATGTACCAGGAGAACCAGAAGAAGATTGCTCAGGGAGATGCCACCAACGCACCAAGCAAGCGCGGCGCTGGACCGGAGGAGGTTCAGTCAGGCAGTGACATGTTGGCAGACTTGCACGCTTCTTCGTGTGCGTTGAAGTCACTTAGCAGTTCAATCGCAGCAGAGGGTCTCGAGGTCTGTCGACGAGCTTGCGGTGGCCACGGCTACTCAAGCTTCAGCGGTATCGGACCCTGGTACTCTGACTACCTTCCCACTCCCACATGGGAGGGCGACAACTACATGCTGACCCAGCAAGTGGCACGATATGTACGCCTAACAACTCAACAAGCTGTGACGACCCTTGCTGATATATACTGTAGATGCTCAAGTCAGCCCGCTCCGTACTCAAGGGCGACAAGCCGACAAACGACACCACTCAGATTTTATCAGAATTCCACTCGCGTCGTGAGATCGGCTGCGCGTTTGACGTCATTGGTTCTGATAATGATCTCGTGGCCGCCTTCGCTTGGCGCGTGTCGTTCCTCACTTTCGAAGCCAGCAAGCACCGTGACGAGCAGAAGAAGCCTTGGAACGACCTGCTCGTTGACTTTTACCGTCTCAGCAAGGCCCACGCGCAGTACATGGTCGTCAAGAACAATCTTTCCGCGCTCAGGAACATCGAAAATGAAGGTAAGACCGACAAGGCCATCCTCGATGTGCTGACGAAGTTGTTCCGCCTCTTCGCCCTACACACGCTTGAGCAGGAGGGTTCGGAGTTCTACGCTTCCGGTGCCTGCAGCAAGCATCAGATTTCGCTTGCAAGGACCAACACTGTCATGAGCTTGCTCAAGGATATCCGACCGCATGCTGTCAGGCTCGTGGATGCTTGGGGCTTTGACGACTGGGTCCTTGACAGCAGTCTTGGTCGCGCTGATGGAAAAGTCTACGAGGATATGTTCTACAGGGCGAGCGAGCTCAACCCGCTCAACAACTACACTGTGGACCCATACCCAGACAGCGATGTTTTGTTTAAGCGTATTGAGAAAAGCAAGCTGTAAGAAAGAGCATCTTTCTGTATATATGTAGTTGTATTTGAGTAAAATGATAGACGGGACTAAGATACTGAGTCTGCAACTACCGAAGCTTGTTTCCGTTGCAATAGAGCTACTGTTTGGGCACGTAGCCCACGGCTAATTTAATCCGAGAAAGTGGGGACGTCGGTACTCTGCATACGACGCCTCCTCTCAACAGACGACTTAGCAACCGCGCATCAGTAGATTTTTTTTCTAGAGAACAGCCCCTTTTTCCAACCCTCAGCGTATCATCGCATTTTCTCTACTCCCGAATCCTATTCCAGACGATCCTGGCAATCTGAAACCACCCCCATCTATACTAGAATGCCTTCCTCATTACCCACCACAGACGCTGGCGTCTTCCTAGCTTTTCTCAAACCCACCTCAATCGGACGTGACGAAGCATTAGAAGATGAAAAGTTCGCCCTCCTGCCCACGGCCATGACAGCAAACGTGCTAGGCATCAAAACCGTAGCACAGTACAGAGCGGCAAATGCAGAGTATGAAAAACGGCATCTAGTCATCTGCGAGACAGAAGATTTGGCACGTGTCAATGGGAAGCAGATGCTAAAATTTCTGGGAGGAGAGGACATGGGTGGAGAATGGGATGTTAGGGCATATAGGGAAGTTGAGATTTTCGATCTGGAGAAGAGCGATGGTACGTTTCTTCTTGTGTCGTAGCACAAGAGAAAAGAACACGGTTATGAACCATGTCCCTTTGCTAATTGTATGTCTAGAAGCCGCCAAGACAATCATGGTAGCGCTCATGCAACCATCACCTACCGGTGCCGCAGACCTGGACGCTTGGTATCGCGAAGAGCATAACCAACAGATGTCTGAGCAACCAGGCTGGCTACGGACATGTCGGTATTCATTCATCTCACAACAATCTAGTAGTCCGGGCGGAGGCGGTGGGAGCCAAGAGCTGTCCTTCCTGGCCATCCATGAGTTTGGCGAGGGAGAGCAGTTGGGCGATGCAGTCAAGGCGCTGGATCCCATTAGCGAGTGGACAGCGAAGGTCATGAATGACGCGGTGGGTATTGATGCAGCGATTTACCGGAGAGTATGAATGGTTGGAAAGGAAGATTGTGATGTGGGCAGCAGTAGCCGAATAAAATTCCTAAAAACATCACTATTCGCGAAAGCTCACCATGTCAGCAGTAGGAGGGAATTACATTGCCATGAATTTTCAAGATCCAAAATCTGTGTTGTCTGTACGTCGATACATAGGACGAGGAGTTGGCGAAGCGTGTGAACCTCGAGCGCTTGTCCAGTAACAGCAACAATGTCAAGCCATATGCTCTTCCGAACCAGTATCTTATTCTGTCTTGGATAGACTTGTATACAAGGACTCTAACCAAACACTATCCTGAGGTCCTTCAGCCGAGTTTTGACCTCTTCCACTGTGGCTCTACCAATGAGTCCATGTTGACGCATGACCAGCTGAACTTCTTCCAAATGTGGATAATATTGCTTGACAAAGTTCGAGCGGTTGTTGGAGGCCTGGGGGTAGATGCGAAGATCGTGCAGTGATTGAAACAATCCCAATTCATCGATCTTAACAAGCCTAATGGACTTACATATCCGGGTACCGAGATGTTGAAGCGCCTTCTGAAGATCGGAATAGCATTGCAGGTCAAAGACACGGTTTATGGAGATGAAATCCCACGCCTCGCCTCGAATCTGCTGGCAAGAGAACAATAGGCCAAACGCTCCATGAAATCGGCGTCTATGCACTAGAGGCTGTCTGCGTCGGGAGAGTTTGGGATGTATAATGACATTCTCGAAGACGTAGTCGTAGACTATAAGTCGAAGCTCCGGAGGTAGATTGAGGAAACGAAAGGGCTGCTGATCGGTCCGAGTGCTAGAACGGTGTCATCAGAAGCGCATAGCTCACTGCGACAAACAGCATACCTCTGATTCGTTTCAATTTTGACAGTCTTGCCGCTGCTATCGGCGCCAAAGCTCCCGTCGAGGGCGTCATTTCGACGTAGTATAGGACCCAGCAGGGCGGTACTTTGTATCATCGGGCTCGCTAGATCGGACGACATGTCGAGGTAAATATCTTGAGACTAAAACTTAGAGGAGGGCTATTTGGCAGTGTCGGCCTGTGAAATACTGAGATCGTAAAGTACGAACAAGTTGCGCTAGTTGATGCATTGACGCGCGACTGCTCTAGGTAGACGTACAACGAAAGACAAAATTAGTGGCCCAGGATCCTAAGCCCCGTCAGTTTAGATAGCCACGTTACCCTAAACCCTCTAGAACGACCGAGAAGCTGGCAGTATAGCCCACGCTCCGATTCCATAGATAAACGACTCATTTAAATGAGGCCTTTATACAACATCGAATGCGACAGAGAGAAAGTGTCTCACTTATTGATTTATCAGGAACATGATCCGATTAATCATCCTTGGGATCATTTCTCTCTATGATGCACGCCCGTTGCTCCGCAAGTACCCTATGCGAAATGTACGATGATGTCCTTGTTTCCGGTCCAATGTTGCATCGTGCCAACAATCTCGGCTTCCGTGATGCTGTGGACCATTATCCAATGACTCTCAATGCTTGGCATCTCGATATCTCTTATAGAGAAGACGCAATCTCTCATGTTGCCGGAGATCACGAGACTGCGGATATTATGCACAGTCTCTATTCCGACTTTGATGAAATGTATCAGCTTGTAGTTGGAGATACCCATGATCAAAGACGCGTTGGCAATGCAGTTTTGAAGGCCACGTCAGATGTTGAATGAAGAAAGATCGGATCTGGCGAGTCTATACAGCAGCCAAGAAGCTTCGTGTCGGATCTGTTGACAGACAAAGAGCAGTGCGAATGCACCTAGATCGTGCCGCCTATATATGTGCTTGTGTTTGCGAAAAGCTCGTCGAATATTACTAGCAAAGACACCGACGGTCTCTCCGGAGATAGCATGCGTGTATATCTTGTTGCGAAGCTCAGCGGAAAGAAGGAGGGGTGAAGAGTTTTTCTTTTTTGATAGCGTCCTGTTAGGAAGTCAGCTCACATCTTTGGAGACCATTGTATCGCCCTTACTTGCGCTCGCGTAGTTGCCCCGGAGTACACCTTCGTTCACTTGTTTGAGCGAGAACCATAGCCGTAGACTGATACGCGTATTTTGTGTCGTTGAGGATGTTGAGATCCAGATATCGGCATCAGCTTTATGAGTCAGAGGAAGCTGGGTGAAGGTGGTGAGCACCGGTTCCCAATGTTCAGAGCCCAGCGATCTGTTCGATCATACAGAAGAGTCTACATGGTGCTACTAAAAATAACCTCAAGATCACTATGCCCGAAATACAATCGCAATCCTCTCACAGCCATATCAGGGCTCATCATAAGTAGCCCAAATATAGAGGTCTGTTGGATATGCACACGCTGTAAGGAAGGCAACAGATGCCTATAGTTAGTATTAGGTGGCGCACCTTGTTGGAGCCCTATAGCTAATCTTTTTGCAAGCCTCGGTTCTACTTTGATTGTTCTGATTGATTGGCAGATGTCAGGTCCGAGTTCGTACGCGGCCGCCATACAGTTGTAGTAAAGTGTCAAGTCAAACGTAACCAAATCGTTGAAAGTGGGCGTCGCTTCCCCTCTGATGTGTCTACACGTCATCAAAAGAGAGGCAACTTGCTGATATTTCGGCACTCCGTGGCGTCGGAGGAGATACGAGCCTCCAAGTGGATCAGTGGACTTTGGTTGTACATGTATAATCTCGTTGGCGAAGACGTGTTGGTATATCATAACACGAAGCTCGGCCGGCAGACGGAGAAACGGTGACGTATGAGATTTATCCTGTTCGCTTCCTGATGGTTAGACTAGCAGTCGTAAAAACCCTACACGACTAACGTACGCTGTGTCAATTTGACGATTGCCTTGTGTAGCGAGATCCAGGCGGCCCAAACTCTCAACGACTTTGTCGTCCATGATGTGTTAATTGTGGCGGAAATTATTGTTCCCTATGATTTCCGAGGTACATTCGTGGTAGTGGAGATCGAGGTATGTGGAGCGTGATGGAAGTTGGGATGATTGAGATATTGAGATGGGGAATTCGGTGATAGGTTAGCGCAATGTGGTATCCCCGGCGGCGCGTCCAAGATTTTCGGCGCGTCCCAACTTTCGTCATGGCTCTCCGACGTGAACTGCAACATTGAACGACACGTACTTTTTTCGATCATCAATTCTTCTTCATCGCTCGCAATGGGGAATCCGAAGCGCATGAGTGAGCTGTTTGCATCATCGGCTGAGAAGGACGCCAATACCACAACGATGATGGGGACTCCGCGATACTCGAGCGAAGGACCTACGCTTCCAATCATTGGCGCATTAGAGGACGCATCGAAAGTCAACGGAGTCGGAACGGCAGGCAAGAAGCGAAAAGCGAAAAACAAAGCCAACGGCACAGCTTCGAAGAAACTATCGCAGCGACCATCTCCGCCTACAATCCACCCGTCACTCTACGAACCGTGGGTACGGCTACCTACCGAGCTGCGCAAGGTCCTCGAAGCACATAAGCGTATGCGAGTCGCACAAAACATCATACCAGTCGTCTTCTCGAAGAACCAGAACGTCAAGTCCGGGATCAATAGGCTGAAGACATACTTGGGTGCCTACAGAGACCCTGCGTCTACGATCGAGATGCCGGATGCCTTGAAAGAGGATGACCTGATCATAGCTGTCTCGGCGCAAGGCGAGGGCACAACAAGACTAGTAGGCATCGTGGACATGGTCCGACGGATTGTAGCCCCCAGTCGGACAGAGCATAACATGGATGCGAAAGAAGAGGTGTGGTGGATGTACACTATGCTTACGAGCGTGGATATTGATCGAGCAGTGAAGACGGCGATAAAAACGGACGGTGGCAACACAGACGCCGAGCAGACCCAAAGTACCCAGGAGGAGGAGGAGGAGGAGGAGGAGGAGGAGGAGGCTTTTGGGTCCACCGACCTCGACAGGCAAGATGCACAAGGGTCAGCGACTGGAAATAACATCATGCAGAGGAGGACAGTACCTGTGATAACGGTTTGGATGACGAAGAAGCGGATACCCGTACTGCAGGCCGCCTTTGGGGAGCAGACGTTCGCTGTGCAACTACCACCCAAAGATTCTGACTGAAGGCCCAACGAATACCTTCATGAAAATCCACCAAACTTGCCTGGGCTGCCTCTCGGTCATCATCGGGTCTCTGGAATCCGTCAGCCCTCTCCGTCCTGAAAACCTGATCTACATGCTATTCCACTTCGCATTCTTCAAAACGACCACAAATAGCATATTCCACTGTCGGTCTGCCAGACGCCAACCGAAGACCAACACCCTCAGCCTCCTTATGTCTTACCAACTAAATGTCGGCGTGGTCCTGTTATACACGTTGGTCATCACAGCACATAAATCAAGGAGAGCTAGGGTCGCATCATCATCAAGGCATGTAGAGAGCGCGTTGCCAACCCAGCCTATTCATTCGAAGGAGCGTGTTTGCGAGATACGCGAGTGGCATCAGGATAAGGCTGGATGGAAAATCTATTGATGGCGCTGTCATGATTCTACCAAAAAAAGGAGTTTTGGAAAGCCAACTGCACTACAAAGCAACTTACGGGCAGCGATATAGGTGTTAGCACATGCCTGCCTAGCAAACTTTAACGAATCATTCAATCGGCACAAGTCTGCCAGACGGTTGGCCCACTACCCTCTACTCCACTCCAGCCAAACCTCGCAGCCCATGGCGACTTAGTCGCATACGGAATCTGCCACTCATACTCCCAAAGCTTTCGTTCCAATGACTCTGATCCGTCTCCTGTCCCCCTTTCTTCATCCCTCCACTTACCCATTGCAAGTGTATTACGAATCGCCACTCGTAATACATTTTCACGCCTTTGTAACACTATCCAGTTTTTCCTTGAACGCTGCCTCAATCGGGTCAAGCTGAGTGCGCGTCGCAGTCATGCTCGCCATGAGGTAAATAACATTACCCAGTATGCGCGAATGGATCTGAACCTGTGCTTCAGAAGCATCATGCAATAAAGCATCGCGGAGACCGACCGCTGCTGAAGAATTATAACCTAGGCTGCGTTAAACAGGATGTAAGGGAGAGACTATTATGACATACCTGAACCACCTTCGTCAACGAGCGACACTGCCAGAACAGAGCCCAGGGCATTTACATGCTCGACCCTCTCGTGTTTTGACACACTTTCCACGAAGGATTTGGACCACATGCTCCAGAGGCAACCGTCTCTCCTTTCTATCCTAGCTTCAGCGCTCAACTTTTGGATTGTGGACGACCATGGCAACCTGAACCTGTCCCACTCTTCGCCAGTGTGCAAACGTTTCATGGTGTACAGGCTCTTGTTTGCAACATGACATCCCACCGCATGAGCGGTATAGCTGTGTCCATGCAGGAGAGCTTCCGACTTCTCGTCGCCCCAGAAGGCTTGAAAGATGGAATCGCTCGCGGTCGTGATGGAGAGCGGAAGTAGGCCTCCTGTGAGTAACTTGGCATTTACGCTGATGTCAGGATGAACATCGAGGAATGAGGCGGCAGAAAAGCGACCTAGACGATACAATCCCGTGAAAACCTCGTCGAACATGACGGGGAGACCAGACCAAGCGAGCTCGTCTTCAGTTTGAGGATCTGTGGTTTTGGAGCCATTTGAAAAATCGTAGCGACGGACAACGCGCACCAGGCTCTGCTGGAATAGCGGATCTACGAATAGCATACCTCCAGCCCCAAGAACGACGGGCTCTAGGACCAACGCGCCAAATCTTCTACCCTGTTCCCTTACCAGTTCGTCTAGCGTTTTTTCGATGTAGGCCTCGTAATGGGCTGAAGTACCTCTGGCGGCGAAATCGAATATGTCGTCCTGGCTCCCAAAAGACTGGGCTGGACCTAGCTCTTTCTCCATACCCTCGGGCGGCTCAACTATCCATTGACCATTTTTGAGTTTGAAAGTTGGATAGTCAAACCAAAAGCCGCGCCCACGATACCAGTCAACTTTCTCGTTGAAGACGCATGGCTCGGAAGCATCCATGGCACCAATCGTGTCTCCGTGGTAACTGCCCTTGAGACCAAGGATACCTATGGACTCTTTTGTGCTATCCCAATCGTAGCGCTTGGTAGCAGCACGAAGCGCCATCTTGATACCAACTTCCGTTGCCGTGCTGCCGTTATCAGTATAAAACACTTTCCTAAGACGGGTTTTATTTGCACTGTTCCTGTCCCCTAGGATAGTCTCCGCTAGAGTGACAGCTGGTTGGTGTGTGGCGCCCGCGAACATGACATGACCATATCGTCCTGCTGCATATGCTGCTTCAAGCGCCAATTGGGGGTTTCCGTGTCCAAGACCTTGTGTCCACCATGACGCTGAGCCGTCGAATGCAGGATACAAGATTTCATTCTCAACATGGGACTCCTTATCATTACCCTTGCGTTTGACCTGAAAATAATCGCCGTACGCAGAATCGATGGTCAAGATGTCTTCTGCGCTCTTTACATGCTTGTGCTGTGTGAACGGATGCCAAATGGCTTGCTCTGTTCTACGTGGCATAGTCCCCGTATCGATGATCCGCCTTCGATGGCGTTCATTTAGCCATTCAGCAACCATGTGCATTTCCTTGCCATCACTCTGTGATGCGTAATATCTTTGCATGATTTCCGTCTCTTCCTTTGTCCCAGCTACGACGCCTTGAAGATTTGGAATCCAGGGTAAAATCAAGGTTGATATCCCCATATCCTTGAAGTACTTCTGCAAGTACGGTGCGTTCTTATATTGACTTTGGTCGTCGAAACATATGACAGCGTCAATATCGTATCCTCGTATCTTCAAAGACTCTGCGGCTGATATGGTTGAGCCGATACCCCCCAACCGATGGTCGCCTACGAGCACCGAGGGAAGCCGTAGCGGTCTGAAGATATCCGCCTGTGGTGTACCCGAAGGTCCTGGACTGAGAACCCCTCCGGCCGTCTCGATGATCGAGAAGCCTCTATACCCTCGTTCTAATGTGTTTGCTTCTTGTTGGACGGTCTTGAAAACGGTTTGACTGATGAGCTCATCGCTAGGCTTGGGCCGTCAATCACGGCTCATAGAAGTGTAGCTACTGCGGCGAAACTCACAATGAGGTCTGATCCTCTTGCCGCAATATGCGGACTTACAGCTTTATCGAATTTGAAAAGTGTGGATACACGTTGGCCGCTATATTTGTGCACATAGCTAGTGTACAGTCAGCCATTGTTGCAGACACCCCTGAGTTGTCGAGATATTCAACAGATTTACTGACCTGTCGTCGGCCTCATCAGCTGGACCGGTTGATACGGGCTTTATGTATTGTACTTTCAACTTCGCGTGCCTGCTTAAATGGGCACCCAGGAGCGTCGAAAACACTGTCTTGCCAACTCCTGTGTTGGCACCGTAGATCTGTACAGCAACAGTATTTTTCCACAAACCTCCTGGTACCTTCGCCATATCTTTTTCGCGTCCCGTTGGTGGTGGGTTGAGGGGTGTGCTATTGCTATCCCGCTGCAGCTGGCCAATGTGGGGAAGGGGCTAGCAGCGACGCGACTACGCCGAGGCTAACCATGCAGGTACAAATGTAATGAGTCAATGACCGTATGGCCGCATGTCCGGCGGCACCGAGGTGTTGGCTTATGCAGTGTTTTAGCTAATGAATATGTTTTTTGCTGTTGACAGGTCTCAACGACGCAAAACGCCGCGGCAGACCCTACGCTTCCTTCCCGCTTTTCGTTGATCCTACCACTCCACCCACCTGGTCAGCTCCACGCCATTACCGATGGTCACGTTACCGCTGGTCAAGTTCTCTACAGTCACACCATATTGGAAGACATGGGAGGGAAAACGGATCCAATGCTGTTGCAAAGCAAGTTACGAGAACTACTCGATCGTCGACGCACAAACTCAACACTTCGTAACCTGACCCTGCCCATCCTCGGTCAGACCGACTTCTCCTCTAACGACTTCCTTTCGCTCTCAACTTCGCCAAAGCTCAAGTCATCATACCTTCGAGAGCTAGAAAGAACTAATCTACCATTAGGTAGCGGCGGGTCCAGACTCCTGGACGGCAACTCGATGTATGCTGAACAACTAGAACAGGAGATTGCTTGCTTCCATGGAGCTGAAGCAGGACTACTTTTTAACAGTGGGTTCGATGCAAACGCTGGTTTCTTTGCGAGCGTGCCGCAGCCGGGAGACGTAGTAGTTTATGATGAGTTAGTAATGTCCCAGTATGAACTGCATGTAAGACAGATACTGACTTCGTACACCCATTTCAAGGCTTGTGCATGCAAGTGTGCATGACGGAATGAGATTATCACGGGCAGCCAAGATGATTGCCTTCGAGCACAACTCCGTGTCAGCCTTGAGACAGGTCTTGCTAGGTCTTCTCATTGAGCAAGATGGTGTACATGAAGGGGGATGCAATGTCTTCGTAGCATTGGAATCTATCTACAGTATGGACGGAGACGTGTGCCCTTTGGAGCACATGGTCAGAGTAGTCGAAGAAGTCTTAGGCCACAAGCGAGGGTACATCGTTGTGGATGAAGCGCATTCTACAGGCGTGTTGGGGCCAGAGGGCAGGGGTTTGGTATGCGAACTAGGACTCGAAAAGCGCATATTCGCAAGATTACATACGTTTGGGAAAGCCTTAGCAGCAAACGGAGGTAAGTTTGTCTTCTCATTAGCCAAGCATAGCACAAATGCTAACCACTTACATAGCGATCCTGTTGGGCTCGGACACCCTTCGCCATTACTTGATCAACTACGCACGCCCACTTATCTATACAACATTCCTATCCTACCCCTCACTAGCCCTTATCCGCTCCTCATATCGGCTACTTCAATCCGGGCAGAGTGTGGAGCTGCAAACTCATCTACAACACCTTACACAGCATCTCTACACCAGTCTCGGTCGTCTCCAAAGACTCTCAGACATGGCTCGTCGAGTTCTGACGATTCCAAGTGCATGTCCAAGGTCGCCTATCTTTGCAGTGCAGCTAGCTAAACCAAAGGTATTGGCGAGCTTTCTGCAAAGCCACAGTATAATGGTCAGAGCTGTCGTACCACCGACAGTGCCAGTGGGTACCGCTAGGGTCAGAATCTGCTTACATGCCGGCAACACATCTGCAGATCTCGAGAGGCTTGTTGAATTGCTTGGAAGATGGTGCGAGAGTCAAGCAGCTGAGGTGCTACAAGGCGATACACACGAGCCGGCTGCGAGAGCCAAACTCTAGCTCCGGATGGATGCCGAAATGGTTCTACTTTGTAATGATTCTGCGACAGCCATCTTATGTAGACTATTATAGCCCTCAGGTAAGTGCCTGAACCGTTGCCTCCGCTTCAGCAGCGGCAACAACTGCCTCCGCTTCGTCCTGTCCAGGAAGCTTGCGCCTTTCTCCAATAGTCTCATCCATCTTCATAGGCCTGAGTCCCCATCTACCAAACATGGCTTTGTCTTCTTCCCAACCGTTGCAAGCAGTTGTCAACATCTTCTCGCCAGTGAAGACAGCGTTGGCACCCGCTTGGAAACACATAATCTGCTTCTCCTCACGCATCGTGTGGCGACCAGCGGCAAGTCTGATGATGGTGGTCGGCATGACTAGGCGTGCAGTGGCGATGGTTCGCAGAATGGCGTCAAAGGAGATGGCTTGTGTCTCTCCAAGTGGAGTACCTTTGATTGGAACCAGGGCGTTGACTGGAAAAGATTCAGGATGGGCAGGTAGTGTCGCAACGGTGTGAATGAGACCGACGTGGTCACGAGCCTTCTCCCCTAAGCCGAGGATCCCACCAGTGCACACGTGTATACCAGCTTCTTGCACATTCTTGATGGTGTTGAGTCGCTCATCGTACGTGCGAGTTGTGATGACGCTCGGATAGTGCTCTCGACTAGTGTCAACATTATGGTTGTATGCAGTCAGTCCGGCATCTTTGAGTTCCTTTGCTTGTGCAGCATCGACCATGCCCAATGTAACACATGCCTCCATGCCCATGCCACGCACACCCTTGATCATTTCCTTGATGTTCTTGAGATTTGTCTTGCGGCCTCGCATGTCTCTCCAGGCAGCGCCCATGCAGAATCTTGAGCTTCCATTCTCTTTAGCAATTCGTGCAGCTTCCAGAACCGAGTCAACAGAAGACAGTTTCGTGGCTTTCAGACCAGTGTCGTAGCGCGACGACTGCGCACAGTAGGAGCAATCCTCACTGCAACCTCCTGTTTTGATGTTGAACAGTGTGCACATCTGGATGGCTGCGGGGTCATGGAAGCGCCGGTGCACCGAAGCCTACAACAAGGTTGATAAGACATTGACTCTCCAGATTGCAATAGAGTTGCTTGACATACCGATGCATATGTAAGGTCTATCAGCGAAGTGTTGTACACTTCAGAAATCTCCTCCTTTGTCCAGTTGGTCCGAGGAGCACTTGCAGTGAGTGCATTCTCAAAGACAGAGCCTGCCCGGGTTGGGGTGCGTAATTGTTGAGTTCCTGGGTCGACAGGGGTATCGAGAACAGTACTGAAGGAGCGGGTGATCTGCAGGGAGCGAGGCGTGAGCGTCAGGCCCCGGCCTGTACGAAGGAGCACTCTTTGGGCCATTGTGAAGGTCTACTGAAGCTCGACACGAGTCGTCGAAATCACGTACAGTCAACAACTGCTTCGAACTAGCTGGCCACAGTCCACGGGAAACGGTCCAGAGCCAGGAACGCGTCGGCGTCCTTTGGTAGATCAGCGTGGGACTTCCGCCAATCAGAATCTAGATGATCAAGCGCGGGGTTCCGTGGCGTCTTTACATTATATAACCTTCCTAGGCCGAGCCGTCCAGCCAAAAGCGCCGAGGTAGTCATGTACAGCACTGGCTAGCATCGGTGGTGTCGCCATTGCGATGGAGGTTATGAGCTTTGTCCCGGTTCCAGGGTGCTATTGGACCTCGCAAGGTCTGTTTTAACAAAACACACCTGCAAAACCAACATCGATCAATTACCTACCCAAGACTGTCTGCTTGATATGATTCAGCGCACTCCCCGCTCTCAACCACTTCAATTACCCGTGGCTATAAGAATGGTTGAGCGACGCGATCCACTCTCCTACATGCGCGCATTCTACGCGCATGCTAGCTTACCTTCCCGGCCGTAGCTCGCCGCCTTTGACCCCTTGCAGCGTAATGCTATCGCCCAACTGAATACGATCGTGGTCTTGAGGGCTCGCAAATGTCAAAGAAAGCATGCCTTGCTTCTTGAGATTCGTCTCGTGTATCCTTGCAAAAGAGCGTGCTATGATTGCGACACCGCCGAGGAAATGCGGCTCTAGGGCTGCGTGTTCGCGAGACGATCCTTCTCTATAGTTATCGTCGCCGACGACACACCACTTTACTCCTTGATCACGTAGGTCTCGGCCGACTTCATGAATAAGACCGCTTTTGTTAGTCAGTGGGTGGATGGTATGGCCGAGTAACCGAGAGTCGGACGGAAGGAAGGCGTTCGAAGCTACAAGAAGCGTGTTGTGGCTGATGTTCTCAAGGTGGCCGCGGTACTTGTACCTAAAAGGTGCATGCACGAAGTCATTGTGTGTCTCACATGCAGTTCGTACAGGGAAACTTCTTACCGAGGCCCTGCAGGAGATATATGATCGGTTGTACACTTCCCCTTGACTTTGGCGAGAATTGACATGTTTTCTGTAGAACCTAGAGATCAGGGTTTGAACGGCTCGAGCAGTTGAAGGCGCTCGAATTGTGGGTCGATATCGATGATCACATTGTCGGCGTCATGAATTAAAGCCTGCTAAAAGTCCTCGCCGACGGCGAACTGCAAAGGTAGCTCAACATCCATTAGCGCCGTAAATCGGAACCCTTCTGCAGACCCTTCAACTGGAAGAGAATCGACGACGGGATTGAAATCCAATCGTCCAGAGTATGCGAAGGTAGTGACCATTTCTGGAGAACTCACGAATGAGCAGGTTTCTGGATTTCCGTCATGTCGACCGACAAAGTTAATATTTCTCTGAGCCCTCATCTGCTGTCAGCAGAACGTCGTTGTAGCCGTTTGCAAAATATGCAATACCCTCACGCTCTTTCTCTGAGAGATATCGGTATGTTGCCTCAGTGTAGGAGAAGACGCAGGAAGTTGATCTGATCTCGGCTGACATGTTGCAGACTGTCGCCATAGCTGTTGCGCCTAACGTCTTCGTACCCGGGTCGAAGAACTCGAGAACTTTGCCTTTTCTGCCAAAGACAGAGGGAATACCCGCCAGTTTGCAGATGATATCCTTGGTTGAAGCCCATCCATATAGACGACCCGTTAGTCGCACGCCTGCGACGTGTGGGCACATGAGCTCCCAAGGCATACCAGCCATCGCATCAACTGCATCTGAGCCTCCAACTCCGATGCCAAGCATACTCATGCCTCCAGAATTAGGCATGTGAGAGTCTCTTCCAATGATCAGGCCACCAGGAAATGCATAATTCTCAAAAAAAGAATGGTGGTGTGGATGATGAGCGCTCCCAGTTTCCACCAGCCTATACCATATTTCTTTGCTGCACTACTCAGGAAGGCATAAACCTCTTGGTGCTCCTTTCTTCCACAGATTAGATCATCTACGGCACGGTCGCGTGATACAATGATGTGGCCGCTGTGTACCGTGGTGGGATTTGTACTCTTGGAAGACCTGCGCTAAATATCATCCAAGAACCAGTCGTGCTCAGTTTAAGTGTACAGGTGGCCATAGAGCACCCTCTTCGTCAGGGTCAACGGGCGCTGCGAGCCATGTCTAACAGAACTGAGCTGCAAAACCTGTCGGTCGTAGTCGAGTGGTGTATTTACATCGAGAAGGCTGAAAGGTACCCGTGGTATGTGTGTAGCCAGACTCCTAACACGGCAATCGGGGTGTCGATGTTGGAGGGATCTCCGCGCTGCAATCTTAGTGGTAAGCATGTATTGGTGGTGACTTGGAAACCACACAAGCGATTGTGGTTGTGTAAACCATGTCGACAATAGAGTGTAGAAGCGCAGGTCTATCACCGTGACCTGGTCGGCCTTTGAGGTTAGCGCTAAGATGCCAGGACATTCGTGGCCGAATTGTGCCGTCGGGGCTACAAATGACTCCTGCCTAGTAACACTTAACACCAGATTTTACCAATCCCTTGAGAGCTCCTCTGTTACACCACTGAAACGCCAGACTCCGCCCTTACCGACACCCAAATTCCATGCTTCTCAAAGCTCAAGCTGGCCGCAATGCAACCACCAATTCGAATGGTATCCAACATGAGCCCGTCCTCGGGAGCGACAACGTCAACTCCGCCCTTTCCGATGTCACAACCATGAACTCTTTATATACGTGAGTCGGTTTAGATCATGTGCAGGATTTCGCTACGTGTATTCAGGATGTACCACCAGCCGTGACCTGTTTGACCCCATTCTACGAAAAATAAAGCGCCCCGTGAAGCTTATTAGCGAGATGTTGAACATGCTCAATGGTAGCCTCGGGTCGAATGATGTCAAAGAGTTGCGTGTCGTACGTTATAAGTTTTACCTTTCTCTTCCAATGCTACGTAGCTGAGATTTGGTAAGTGACGAATGAATCTTGGGTGATGATAAAGTATGTACCTAGGTGCGCTTGATGTACAGCTCAATCCGGGATTTGGCTTTTGGGAGACGCATGGAATATTGACATCTTGAAACTGCAAGGTATGACCGCAGCAGTAGGAGAATCATCAGAGACGCACATCCAACGCGAAGTACCAGCTCGACATTGGAGAAAGTATTTCTCCAGAAGGCTACTTGCATAGGTGATGCCACGGAACAATGAGGCAAGTGATGGAAGGTTTTGGGCAAGAAGCGTACATGTTCGTGGAAAGGAACTGATGTGGAAGTCGAGCATGCGAGTCATATATTGAAGAAGGCTGAGGTTTGCCGTCTCATCTGGCACCCTGCTTTCCAGGCTCTAATCGGGGTAGATGTTCTGCACACATGGCAATCGTGCCTTCCCGACGTTTGCCGTGAAAGACGCGGGCACGTACCAGATGTACATGCTCGACGTTGGCATGTTTGACCGAAACAGGAGGGCAGGATGCGGCTTTCTTTTATGACACGAACGTCACGCGGAAGCATTCACGTCGTCGTGTTGGTGTCGCGCGCGAACGCAGGAGCTAGCGGCCCAGATGTCCAGGTTTCAGAACAGCGAAAAAGACCGATGACGTAGTGTCCCTCCCACCCACGAGACTCCAGCATCCCCCCATTAACATACACATCACAACACCTTCCGACCACGGGTACCGAGCCGCTGTCTGCGCTCTCACCTCAATTTACCATGTTATCGCCCTCGATATACACCGTCGGCATATTCCAGCTTGGACTCACCTCTGTTCTCAGCGCCTACGGCCTCTACCTCTCGTATCAAAACATAACCCGCCTACAGCAGTACGAAGAAAAGAGCGAAAAGGCGGCAGAATGGTCAAACATGGCAGCGCAAAGACTGCATAAGACCAGGTCGACGCAGGCCAGTGGCACTGTAACAGTATGCCTGCCCTGCTGTCTCTCCCAGTAGCCGCCACATAGCACTGACACGGCCACTCTAGCTACTACTCAGTTTCTTCACATCCACCACTCTCCTCATAGTCCCCAGCCTCGCAACCACCAAGGTTCTCATTGGCGCCGGCGTTGCGAATGCCGTAGCTACATATCTCTCCCGTGTACACATGGCGAACTTCTGGAACGACAGGAACCAGACCAAAATCCCGTTTGTCGACAAGTTCAATGAAGCGATACGGGGCAGTGAGCTCGTGGTATTACTCCTAGGTACATTGAGTCTGGGCTGGGCGGTATCAGGAGGAGTGTGGGCGGGTATGGCGAATGGCGGATCGGGAATACTGGGCCTAGGCGTTTGGGGGTTGGTAGTTGGTGGGAGAGTCCTGTCTATCGCGCCGCAGATGGGATGGACTAGCAGTAAGTAATACTGGTGATTGGAACGGAAAAACGATCCATCGTAGAACCAATTCCATCCTTCAGGTATCCTAAACACTGAATCACGATTTACTCATGTCTTCCATCTCGCTCATCTCACGGACTAGGCGTACGCTGTCCGCTTCCCTAACCCATTCTTCAATCCTTGCACCGACATCCCCAACGAGCTTCTCATACGTCTCGTTGATAAAAAAAAGCGAGGTATGCGCTGTCACCTCGTCCATGTTCTCCATAAACACTCGTATCCATGTAGGGTCTTTGTTTCCATCCGCATCTTTGGGTGGTAGCATGCAGAACTTCTTGAGCTTCTTGGGTTTGGCGGGTGCACTTTCCTCCGAGTCAGTCTTTTGTCGATGGCTGTTTCGGCTGTCCATGGTGGAAAGGGTGTATGAAGAACCAGCGCGATCGTCAGGCGCTTCTTGCCTCATGATCCCGCTACGAGAGAATTCGTAGTGACCATATGGGCCCTGATGGCCGTGTTGGGCCGGTTCATCATCTCCAAGTTCAATGGCGCCAACATCCTCCTCCAATTCGGTCGTTGCAAGTGTAGGTGCAGGTTCAGCTTCAGCTGTGTCTTCTGCGGGTATCTTTCCGTCGCGCAAGTCTGCATCTCTTTGCCTCTGGCGTGCTTCCTCCTCCCTCTGCTCTGCCTCTGCTTGTCTCTGTTCTCTTTCTTTTTGCCTTTGTCTGTCCTCCCTCGACATATTGTTTGCCTCCTCCTCCTCCTCCTCCTTCTTCTTCCGGTCGTCTTTCTTCCCCTCTTTCCTTGCTTTTTCCTGCTCGTCTTGCCTCTTCTTTGCCTCCTTCTCCCATTCCTTTCTCTCTTTCGCTTTTTCCTTTTCCCATTTCTCCTCCATCTTGGTCCGTTCGTTGATGGTCTTATTACGCGTCTTGACAGCCTTCTGATACACCTTGAGAGCCTGGTCATGCTCTTTCTCTGCTGCTTTGCGCTGGGCCTTGTCTGAGAATTGCATCAAATCTACGAATGGTGGCTCTTTTGGAATAGGCGGAACTTCTGGTAAGTTTGGTGGGCCTTTGTTATCATGCGTCAAATCCCAAAAAGTTTGAGCTCCTATGGGGCTAGTGGCTGTAAGTGGCTCTTCAGGACTGACAGGCACAATGCTGTCGTCTCGATGCTCCTGGACTTGGATGAATAATTTGGGGGTATCGTCGATGGGTTCTGGTTGTACGTGAGTCATCTCTGGTTCTGATGATGTGACCGATCCACTTCTAGACCGCTCCTGATACTCTAGTTGGGACTGTGGTGGTTGTGGAGCATCACTTGAAGCACTCATGTTGCTATCAGGATGCCGTAATTGATGACTGGAAGACGGCGGTGGAGAGGGCGATTTCGGAGATTTCGGCTTCTTGGGTCTCCCGGTACTTGCAGTGTAATAATTGATGAAGCGTACCCGAGGTACCGTGCGCGCTTGAGGATAACTGGATCTTCTCTTGCTTTCGTCGTCTTCTTCCAGTGCCCGCACCTTTGCGTATCTATCCTTCAATTCCTTGTAGTCGGCCATTGCACTACCAAACTCAAAATGAGACTTGACGAGGCCTTTCGTGGCTTCCTTCAAGCCGTCTTTGTAGTGTTTGGTAAGCCAGTGTAGGCTGTTTTCCCAACCTTTCCTATTTGCCAGGTGAACATCATTTGGAAAGGCCGGGTTGTAGTTAGGGTCTGTTGGTTTGGGGTTGAATATGGTGCTCATCCGGCTGGGCTTCTTCCCGACGTCCGTATCTTGCACAATTGCATCCTGCGGCTTAGGCGGTGCACTAAAAATGCTCCCGAGCCCGGCCTTGATGATGCCAGGGTGCATGCCGAGGAACGGAACATCGAAATTCACGATGCCAATGATGCGATGCCGAAAGACTAGCGCAATATCTGCAGCGAGCAAACCACCCATGGAATGACCGAGTAGCACGACATCGGTCCACTCGTCTTCGTGTGGAGCTAGCCTGATAGCTGTCAGTTCTGAGCATAACTGCAAGGAGGACAACCGAACCATGTCGAAAAATTGTCTCTCGCGATTTCGAGCGAGTCCCTCGACTTGTACCTGGGGTAGATCTTGGTATGAACCACGTGAGATTCGGCCAAAGTGATGGTGACAAGGTTGTGCACATGAGCTGGGAAGCTTCTAAAACTTGTTTCGTTGCCCATGAAGCCATGGATGAATACGAGCATCAAGCGCCGTCGGCCTGTACCTCCCAATGAAGAATCGGGCACGAGCGACTGTGTTGAAGAGGAGCGCGGGTCTTGCGAAGACATGCCCATGACGGAGTATGATGGCGGCGCGTCACTTGTCGAAGAAGCTCGCGGAGGAAGAGGTGGTGGGCGTTTTGACGCTGCTTGACTCGAAGGCGACGTCATTGCTGGGTGTGGCTGTGTTTGTTACTCGATTGGCGATATGCATGAGAATAGCCACAGATTATATGCAACAACCGGTCACTTGAAAACCGGGAAAGTGTTTGCACAGCTTAGTTGGACGTTTAGTCTGGAGGGGCAAGGATGTGGGGTAAACGTGACAAGTCACGGATACGCAGGGCCGTATCGATACGGGAGACGTCGTATCCGCCGGCCACCCGGCGTACTCCCTCCTGTTCACGTGTGCACAACAGGTAGACATGGCGATCTAATTCTTGATGGTCGGTCCAGCTTTGCGCAATGAAGGCGATGCATTGCAGCTAGAGTGGAGGGCTGCGTAACCCGATGCAGTGTTGGACATGCGGCAGTTGAAACATCTGGAGACAAAGAGGAGGCAGCGACGGAGTTGTAGCTCTTCGCCGACAAGGGTCTTGGCATAGAAACAATCTTTATGGTCGCGTTTCGAGGTTGGGCGCGTGTCAGAAGGGGTCATTTGGGTGTCTATCTTAAGCTGCATGACTCGAGCATATAGCGCGGTTGATCACCAAGACTGAGACTGAGACTGAGACTGAGGCAATAAGGCCTTGTTTAAGCTTTGGTATTGTCCGCGACCCTATATGAGGAAACGCCATGCACGGCGGCGTCGCTGATGTTGGCAACTATAGAGGAGTGAAGCATGCGCAGATGACGACATCAGATAGGTGTGGATGCCGTCGTGGCCTCGTAGATGAACTTGATGCGCTCTTGTCTGGTGACGCGGATTGGTCAGGGGTTGGAGTAAACATGCTAACAAGGCGCGTTGCATAGACGGAGCTTGTGATGTCGGTGGTGAGGTATGAAGGCCACCCTGGCGAGCAACAGCACTACCGCGGCTTGGCAATACGCCAGAGACGCGGACACGGGCCGCCTGTGGTTGAAAGGGCACGACGGCAGATTGCAGCAAGCGAGGCACCCAAGGCGTTTAGCGTGACCCGAGGATGCTTGTGCAACAATGGCAGGTGCGACGATAGAGGGCGGCAACTAAGAATAACAGACTTCGCAGCGTGGGCCCTGGAGTCCTGGACCTGCATGCCAGCGTTCCAGAATGCGGTGCCTGGGAGTCCGTCGATGGCTGGTGTGGCGCCACTGCAGGTGCAAGCGGGACGGCTGACTAGCAAGCCGGCATGTGTTGCTGTACCATGGTACGCCAATTCTCCGACATGGACACTGCCGAAGCATGCCGCTGCGCGATGCGTGCGAGGCACTGGAGATGAGTGCAGAGATTGCCCGTCGTCAGCAGTCGTCGCGTGTGGACGGGGTGGTGGCGGCGAGGGCGTGCCTGCCCTCTGCGCTGATATGGTGCGCCGGTGGGGCCTGCTATTCCTGGACACATCATCTCGGTTGCCGGCCAATCAGGCCCACAGGGTCTGTGCCAACGGCCTGCCGACCCCAAACGGTTTCTCGTCTCCTCAGCCTGTCTCGCCGCGCTGTAGCGTCCTGCTCCTCTTCTCCCACGACGATTCCGCTGCGACGTCGACCATCCACGGACCAGCGCTACTCCGGCCAAGGAGTCCCCCAGGACCACAGCGACGCCCGCTACCACCGCAGCCTTTGGAGCCGCCGTCGCGCGACATCGACACGACGTCTGGTCCCACCCCGTTGCACCGCACACGGCACCCCGACTCGCATCTACGCCGCTAGAAATTGCGTCCGCCGCCTTGCCCATAACCTGCCCGCCCGCCTGCCCGAGACGCGCGACCATCGCGACGCAAATGCTGGCCTATTGATCGCCTTCCGGTACGTATCTTGCGCTGCCCTTCACCCCTCGTGACGTCTCCGTGCTGATCGCTGCCCGTCCAGACCATCCCGCAGTCAGTCACCTGGCGTCCACTCTTTTCCACACCTTCGCTCGCTCCCATCCAGCGCCTCAAACTCCATTGACTGGACCCCTGCATTGGCTGAAGCCCATACGTCCGCTCCTTTGCACCTACCGTCTCTACAGCACATGTTCCGCGAACCCGCCCAACCCGCCACCGATACTCTGGAAGCATCACCCCACCCCACATCGCCCTGCACCCGTCTCTAGGCCTTGATGGACGCCGTCGCCTCACCCGACAGGATATCCAGAATCGATTCACGCTTCCGCCACCGAGCGCAAGTCGTCCCGCCCCATCGCCAGCGCGTGCCGGAATCTACAGAGAAAGAGGAGGAACCAGCCCCCGAACAGAGAGGCAGAGACAGCATGAACAGAGGCCATCGCTTCTTCCACCGCCGCGCAGCGCTAGCCAACACCAAGACGGTAGCCGTCGCCGTCGAGGTAGTTGCGACTGTCGACACCAACGGAAATCTCGTCGCCAAGGAGACGTTGGCGCCCGTCACACCTCAGGCCTCGAATGGCCCCACAGCGCCAGCTGCCCCAACAGGAACAGAACCCTCCGTAGCTCCCGGAGCCCAGCAACCGCTCCCCTCTGCCCCGTTACCTCCCGCTGTACCAGCAGTGTCAGCTGTACCTACAGTTGCCCTTCCTGTGCTACCATCTGTTCCAGCAGTTCCGCCCTTTCCCAGTGACCTCGCTGTCCCCACTGTCCCTGCGTATCCATACTCCACAGGCGTTCCTGCTGCTCAAGTCGTGGCCAGCTCCAACTCCGCCAGCGCATCTCCCCTTCCAACAGGTAGCCCCGACAGCACTGCGACTCCATCTCCAGCCCCAAATGCCGTGTCGCTTTCAGGCGTTAGTTTCATCCTAAACTCAACGATATCGAGTAAGTTGGACGCTACTTTCGGTATCATCTCCTCTGACATTCTATAGCCACTGCTTCTTTGTTATCATCTTCCTCATTCGCTTCCCTTGACAGCATCTCCGCGTCAACATCGACTGAACTCATTGCAAGCATCGCAGCAGTCCCGACTCGCTCGACATCTGCACCCGTGTCTGTGTCTGTGTCTGTGTCTGTGTCTGTGTCTGCGTCTGCGTCTGTGTCTGTATCAACATCAACATCAACATCACAATTCCTGGCCTCGTCCAGCAAAACACCGTCTTCTCAAACATTGACCGAATCGTCTTTTACTCGCAGCACAGCGGTTGCCTCTGATGCAGCCTCGACAACAGCGTACTATGGTGGTGCTGGTGGGGATGTGTCTGGAACGGCCATTGCCCCTGCTGCCACCACAGCAGCCGTCTCTGATACGGGTGCTGATACTAGTCCTTCTCCACTCGAGACTCCGCAAGTGGTTGGAAGCGTAGTAGGTAGTCTTGCCGGTGCCGCCCTCATTCTTGCCGTAATACTGCTGCTCTTGCGACGTCACAAGCGCAAGCAGGGCGGTGCTCTACAGCTTACTGGCGACGATCACACCGACAATAATCAGTCTATGAGACAAGCACCTACTACAAGTAGTACTTTCGTCCCGGTCGCCTTCTTGAACCGCTTCTCCGCCATATCGAGCAAGACAGCAGAAACCAACCTTAGTGGTGGTGAGCGGAGCTTCCAAAGGGTGTCAGGCCGCAAACTCCCGTCCGCGTTCAGTGAAGGCATGACATCAGACCAATTCTCTCAAGGCGGGACAATGTCTGGTTCTTCCTTCTACCAAGACGAACACGGCACCTATGGCGGCCCTGGTATCTCCAAAGAGTTTGGCAAAGAGATCGGCGACAACTCAGCGACTCGAGAGTCAGGACAGATGAACATTCGGCCCAGCCCAGCCAGGACACCCGTCATACGGCATCCTGATGACGGCAATCCCTTCGCGGACCGCAACTATCTCTCTCCACCACAATCTCCTAACCCTGATGTCCCACCAAGGGGCACTCTTGGTAGAAGTCTGCCTTCCGCAGACGGATCCAGGTCGTCTCGGTTTACGGAGAACGTTTGAATGACCCATCAGTCCTTTGTTGCCTTCATACTCTCGCTTAGCATTTGTTTACCTCACGACACGCACGAACGTGCGTACTGCGTACCTCGCATTGCATCTACCATTGCACATTTCTCGTCGGCCTTGTCTTGTATACCCCCAGGACCCGCTCGACATGTTCCACTACTCACCACATACTGTCCTTAATCCGGCCGCAATTTAGCGGCCCAGAACTAATGTCTTGTCGGTTTTCTCTCCCGTCGTTGTTTCTTATAGTCATCCAAGTTTCCATTCTTCACGATACGGTCAGGTCCGAGCGGTGCCTAGTTTCATACCCCCAGTGTTACTTGATGGAGAAGTCCTCAGGTCTCGACTGTTTGTTTATATCGGCTCTGTGGTCCGTGTATATATTCTTTGCTGTGCTTCTTCGAAGCCAGCCTTGTGCATATGGTCGCCATGTTTGTCATTTGTTTTTGGGGGCGCGAAGGGAACTTGGGACTAGAGGTCTCGGTGGAGTTCATAATGGTCTCTGCCAATGCTCAAAAGTTTGATCTTATAGAACCACAAACCACATCTGCGTGCACGACATTGAACCAGTGGGGCGAGGTGATTTCCTTCTATTTTCAGCACACACAAGGCTCAATTCGCCAACCACATCAAGCCCGTCTACTGTATTTACAGTGCACGACCGTTCGCCCCTGCATAATGCAGGTGCTGTGCATCACATCCAAAGACCCATGATAGGGTAGCTCGCTTCTACATTGTCAGCGGTCTCGAGTGATCGGCCACGCTCAGCCTCACGTGTGCTTGCCTAACCCTAAGCACTGCCCCACGATCGTCGGATGCACTTGCTAGCGTCACGCAAGGCTACCTATGTCGAAAGGATTAAAGACTCATGCTTACAACACTGTCATGCCTAGCTCCACTACACTCTCAGACTTCCAACACCTCAACACAACATTATATCCTTCCATACCTAACCGCCCTCTTGCATTAAACAGATAACAATATCAACAACAACATCACCCATCACCCCCAAGCCCACCAAACTATGGCGTCCCTCGCTCCAGCGCCGCAACCCATTGGCGTCTTTCCCCATTTCCTCGCAGCAGGTCCAGAAACACTCGTCCTGAAAGAAAAGGTCATTTCTCTCAGCGGCGACAGCTTCAGCATCAAGCTCGCAAATGGCACGCCAATCTTGCAAGTCGAAGGAAAGGTCATGAGCCTGACTGGTCGCAAGAAGATGTTCGATATGCAAGGAAACCACCTGTGTAGTATTGTAAAGGAACATTTCCATCTTCATTCTACGTATGCGGTTGAGAGTGCGACGGGAACTAAGATTATGGAGGTTAAGAGTAGTTTCAAACGTAAGTTTTCGCATCTGGTACTGATGGAGCGAGGAAGGAGAAGGAAAAGGAGCTCGTTACAAAGGGTACAGGTTAGGGAAACGAATTTAGCTGACCAAACTTAGTACTCGGATCCAAAGCAACAGCAACGTTTACTTCTTCAAACGGAAAACAGGAGATGCTCACCATGCGCGGCAACTTCTTCGATACTCGAGCCGATATCCTCGATGAAGCACAAGGCGGTATGTCTCTTCCTCTTACCCTTTTCCCCTCTTTCAAGCAGTACGACTTGTACAAAGTGAGACAGGATACTAAGTATAGTCAGGTCTGGTGGTCGCCCGCATCGACCGCAAAATCCTTAGCGGCAAAGACATATTCTTTGGCCAGCAAACCTACGGTGTGCAGATTGCGCCGGGAGTAGACATGGCGCTCATTGCTGCACTGTGCATCTGCCTTGATGAGAAGAACAATGAGGGTTAGAAGAACTCGCGGAAAAGGCACAAGGTACCGCTTGTTATGTCGTTGGCGACCAAGGCGACCAAGGGAAAGAGTAAGACGTGGATGAGTAATGCGACAAATAGGAGGAACGGCAGCTTGCTTAAGAGGGTCGAGGGGGCGGGGATGAGGAGGGGGAGAACTTGGTGATGGGATTGTTATGTTGCTTGATTCGTATACCCTTTGCGCTGAAATAACGACGATGATTCTTTTGCGTTCTCTAGCATGCCATGGCGCTCTTTTGTCTACCTGCCATCTTTGCCCCCAGCTGCTGTTGGGGTGGTGCTGATATGCAGAGAACTATATCTGGTGGTTGAAGAGTGTTATTCTTGTCGAGTACTGATTTGAAACCTATAGACTGCAATGTTTCATGTGCAGGATACATATGCTGTAGACAACATTCTCTGAGTTCTTGTAGTTGCTGCCTTCGACACGAGTGGACGAGGCAATAGTCTCACATCAAAGTCGACTACATACAAATCACTAATGAGAAACTAGGAGTGAAGTATGCAATCTTCGTATTAAAGAGCGTGTTTGAATGCTCACTCATCTCCATCCCAACATTTATACACAATGACCCCTATGACCCAGTCCAGAAAGCATGACAAATGAGAAATCTAATTGTTGAAAGTACAAGGGAAACATAGCAAGAGGTACGCCCCACAAAGTATATATATGCTAGTAATGCAGTTTAACACGAAACAGAACGGGACGGAAGAAGGTGAAGAAGGATGTGAATGAATCAAAAGCTACGCATGAGAAATAATGACAACGCCTCCTGATGAATGCTATGCTTGACTCCAAGAAATGACACTCTTCTACTTCGACAACAAAACTTTTTGACCTCGAGCTTCTTATCGCAAGTTCATGTCTACTACATCCATGGTTTCTCCCAAACCCTTCGCGGAGGAGTATACACGCCAGCTGGCTGGTCATGGCGGAGGTGGGAGTGACTACTGCAAGGATGCAGCGGCAAGGTCAACAAAGACCATGTGGTTTGAGCGAGGGCTGAACCATGTGGTTGTTGGCTCAGCTACCATGTGCAATTACTTGGACCCAGCAAGCAATTCAGATCCCGGCACGTTGTGACCAAAATCCAGAATCAAAGTTCTGCCGTCCTGACTCGTGGCGACGACGCGCCTGTAATCGCTCTTGGCTGAGAGGATCCAACTTGTAGTCCAGTTCTTATACACGGCGTACGTTTGCCCAGTCTCATAATCGGATACTTGGATACTCTGATCGTACGAACCGGAAACGATGCGACCGTTGAAGGCGTCAAGGAAAAGGGATCGTACGAGACCGTCGTGCTTGACCCGGCTATGGACTAGCTCGCCGGTGGAGGCGTCGAATTTGTAGACGACGTGATCATTGCCTCCAGCAAGGACGTATTTCGCATCATCAGAAAATTCGACGGCTGCCAGACCACGGTCTTCAGACGGGAAGTCTTTGATCGAGACACCAGTCTCAAGATTCCAAAGCTTAGCCACACCGTCGCCACTAGCGGAAACAAGGAAGTTACCGCGTAGCTGGACGGCGTTGACAGGGCCTCGGTGACCCTTGAGTGTGCGAAGGCAGTTGCCGGTCTTGCGGTCCCAAACCTTGATCATGGCGTCTTTGGAGCAGGAGATGATGTACTTATCATCGAGGCAAACATCTAGGACACCCGCCTCGTGGCCACGGAGTCGGTACATGGGAACGTACTCATCGCCTGTAATGTCCCAAACGATGCAGGTGTAGTCTGAAGATCCGGTCACCATGATTTCGCCGTCGTACTGCAAGCACAGAATGGAGGCATCGTGGTAGTCGGCGGGAACGGTGTATATCTCGTTGCCAACCCTGGTACCGTTGAGCGAAGCGTGGCTGATGACGCGTTCCGGTCGCTCCTCCATGAACGGCGGTGTGTTGGGCGTCGGGCGATGGTTGGGACCGCCGTAGACTCTGATGCACTTGTAGGTTTTCAGGTCCCACACACGGATGGTTCGGTCGCGGGAGCCGGTGATGGCCTTGTTCTCGTCGAATTGGCAGCAGTAGACGCTATCTGTGTGGCCATTGAGGTAAATGGCAGCCGGAGTACCGGTCTTCCATCGCTCGTCAATGGTGCTTCTCGCCCTGAACATGTGCTTCCAGTTCTGAGCAGGTGCTGGGTTGCCACCTGCCATCCTGCCCGTACCCAAGCCGCCCATCTGTATTGGTGCAGGGGAGACGTGCACTTCGGGTTCGTGTTTGCGGAGGAAGACGTTTCGCCAGACATGCGGCGACGACGCGTGCTCGTTCCAGCTGCGAGAGACGCGTTCAGCACGTACAAGAGAGGCGGCATCGAGGTTCGACAGGACGGTGGTGGCAAGCTCGGCAGGCAGGCGCTGGAAAGGATCGACTGTAGTACAATTAGCGGTGTGGTCTGTTGGGGCGCGACGACAGCACGTACTCATCTTCTTGTCGGTAACACTATCGGCGCGGACAATGGGAGAAGCACATGTCATGTCGACACCGCTCTCGTTGTCCTTGATGTCGTCATGACGCATCGAGGTGGTGATGAGGCCATTGAGGAAGCGGTGCGTGTGCTCCTGCTCACGCCGCAGTTGGTTCTGGCGGTCCTGGTTGGCTGCAGCTGCAGCTTGTCGTGCAGCCGCGCCTGGCCCGGCCTGGCTGGGGTAGGAGATGGGCGGAGAAGAGAAAAGAGCCTTGGTAACGTCTGTCGATGGCCCCGAAGCTGTGGGACGGCGGCGCATGCTACTCAGGCGCTTGAAGGGAGCGAAAGCCTTTGAGCTTGTGCTTTGCGGTTGCAGCTGGAAAGCGGGAATGCCGGAGTCTTGGTGTTGCAGCGGCATGCGTTGTTGTTGTTGTTGTGGTTCCATGGTCGACTTGTGGCTAGCGCTCGACGACGTGGGCAACGACTCGAACAAGGAGTGAATGGACCCCCGACGACGCTGTGCGGGTGTTGCCGACGACACGGACGACATGCGCCGGCGCGTTTTCTGGCGGGTGAAGCTGCCGGCGACTGCACCAAACGCGCGCGAGAAGGAGCTCGCCTGTGAATGCTGCGACAGGCCGTCGGCGGCCATGGAGGCCTCGTTCACGGCGTCGAGCATGTTGGAGTCTTTCATGTCCTGCTGGTAGTGGGTAGGGAATGTCTGCGAGATGGTCCGCTTCATCGTGTGCGGCGGCGGGACAGCGGTGGCGTAGGCGTTGTCGTCGTCAACGTCGGAAGATGTCTTGGGCCGGTGCGACAGGACAGACTGCCTGCGATACATGCTCCCAGGGATGGTGACGGCCACGCGCTGCGGGTTGCGGTCAAGGGTCGACGGAGAGGGCGTGCACAGCAATGCGTGGCTGCGAGGACAAGGGAGGGTAATGGGTGGGCGTGGGCGGCGGACAGCAGACAGCGGACAGCGGACAGCGGACAGCGGACAGCAGACAGCGAGAATGCGGAGCAGTTAGGAAAGCGAGGTGTATAGGACGGGTATTAGTACGCAGCAGAGGAAAGGGAAAACAGAGCTTGTTAACAGGGCCAGACGGCGTGCCACACACTAGGCCAGGAGACTCAGCCGATCTCAAGCCGGTTCGAGTGCCTCCCGAACGTGGTCTGTTCACCAAAGCAACTCCAGACTGGACCCACCCCTGCTAATTACCACTTATCTTATCATGCCAGCACTACACACACCGTCGCCCGTCTGCTGCGTACGAGAGTACCGCTCAACCACTTGCTGCTGCATCCGGCCTCTCCGCCGTGCTGCCACTACACTGCCTCCTGCGTCTCTGCTGCTACACCGCTCCCACGGTACGCCGTAGTCGCTCGACGGTACACCATCGTGAATCGCGTCGAGCACACAACCCAGACCACGCGAAACCATCGCCCAAACATCATGGCTTCACCCGCTCCACCCACGCCAGCAGTCCCCAGCGTCTATCGCTTCGTCTTCTGCTGGCTGGAGCCCCTCTCCATCCTCACAGGCGCCATCTATGCACACTTCTTCCAGTCCACCTATCTGCGCCTGACGCATGCCGCCAGCTCACCGGGCGTCTCGGTTCCCATCTCAACATCCATAGTCATGTCACAGTTGGCGAATTTGTACCTCGGACTTGCTTTTTTGGAGGCCTCGCTCTTGCGCGCCACAGCAGACCTTCAGGTCTGGAAGACTTTTTTGCTCGGTTTGCTTGTCGCCGACCTAGGCCATCTGCTCACTGTGCTGCCGCTCGGAACCGACATCTACTGGGCCTTTTGGCGATGGAACGCCATCGACCTGGGCAACATCCCCTTCGTTTACTTCCTCGCCGTGACGCGCATCTGCATGCTCCTTGGCGTTGGCTTCCAGAAGGAAGGTGTGAGATCGGGATCGAAGACGACATGAAGGCGCACTGACAAATCACGTCCACCATAATACAAATGAAATATTACTGCATTTTTTCATCCTCCTTGTGTGAGCGTGTTGCCGTACATTGTGGCGACGCTTCCAGTCGTCGTCACGAACATCGCAATCTCTAATCTCCACAAGTACGCCCATCACAAACAAGCCAATTCCTGCCCGACATAGTTCGACTATCCCAATTCATCCCTAGCTAGGCAGTCCAACCGAGCAAATCGCAGCCCTCTTTACCCCAGACCCACAACAAAGACCCTGTCCATCGTGTTGCCCATACCCATTCACCCGTCATCTCACCGATCGATGGGGCTCTCACCGCCCCGATTTCTTCTCACCAAGACCTCCACCCCTCGGAATCATTCCGAACCCAGAACCCGACTCACCACAACCTTGCCGCCAGCAACCATTGTCAACTGCAAGTAGCACCTTACCTGCAGCACCACCAACATGCTTCACCTACGCCCTCGCTTACCGCCATGGAAAAAGGACTTCCAGATTCCGCCTTGCAGTCTTTGTTTAACTTGCCCACCCGAACAAAGCGCTGACACATCTCCATTGCCATTTCGAAAAATTCGTCGCGTGGCCTACCCGTACATACATGCACGCCATGCAGCGTGCCGAGAATAGCAACTGCTCCTCGCCTTCGCCACGCCTGCTCAGCCTCTTGCCCTGCATGACCGCCATCAGCAACCAACACCAGGTAGGGCAAGGGAAGCGGGACTCCCGGAGGCGAGGTATGCAGCACGTCATAACGCCGTCTGATTTTTCCTTTCTTCTTTCACCCTTTGCATCACACTCGGCCTTGTCCGCACATCTTTACCTGCAAGCATGTTGGGAGCGACAAAAGAGGCATCAATTGTCGTTGGGAAGCCGAACCCCACCCCATGTTTTCACCGAAACACTAATGCTCAGTACCATGGGTTTGCACGCTGCCAGCTGCAAGTCCATGACACGCGCCTTGCATCATGTCATGTCAGATCCAAACGTTATTCTTTGCGTTACCGCATCCATGTTGGTACCATGGTTTGCGCTGTAGAAAGGGGGACTTCGCCGACTTGCCCATCTCGGCCTTATCCGCTAGCCGTCATGATGTTCCACAAGATCACGTCCAAGGAGAGATGCGCGGAGAAAGGGTGCAATGGACTCGGCATCTACAATGCAGACTCGCTACCTATACCGTGGTACAAGTGCTTCCAGACAAATCTCTGACAACATGTTTGGACAAGATCTGTGACAACGGCGCCCCTCATAGCCTGCGTCATGTCACAGCTCCCCGCATCGTCAGGAGATGAACGTGGGCTTAACCATTAAAAAAAACTAGTCCTAATACCATCGTCACTTCTCCTCATCCAAAATCATTCCTTCTCAGCATAACTACATCACGCAGCGCAATCACATCATTCTGCATCATGTCCCAGCCAGTTACATGTATTACCGAAACGAAGAGTGAATAGAATTTCAGATACTTCTTGTCCTGCACCACACAACCCGGAAGTGACAGGAAGACGGGGTATAATGTCCACAACCCATGCCAAACACAAGACCAACTTACAACAGTCTCTCCAAATGCTGTAGGAATTCCCACTTTTCTCATTGCAGCATAGATAGTGCCGTGAGCCCACATCACCAACCAAGCTTTGCTCATACATATGTAATAGGCCGTGATCAATTCCAGACGCCATGCAGAGACAGACGGCAATATGAGCCAAAAGAAAAATAACGAGTGAAATCATAGTACATAGCAGGTATATCAACAACGCCCGAGCGCAAAAGAAATAGTTGCAGGTACATGGGCAATAAGATGGGTTGAAATTGAGGAGAAGAAAAAAATGGTAAGAATTGGACTCATAGCATTGATGGGTCAAGTGTCCCACCCATGCTGTCCATGGTCTTCTCGAGCATGTCGAGGTCCATCATGGTTCCGGGTCCATAGTCGGGGAAGAGCATCATGTCTTCGCTGTCCATGGGCGGTAGAACCACGCCAAGGTTCTGCAAGTCTTCGGAGAGTTGCAGGTCAATCGGAAGAGCATCGCCTGTCATCGTCATTGCCCAAGCATCAGGCATATCAGCGTCTTTGAGATCGATGTTGATGAGTAGATTGTCATTCTCCGATATGTCCGACTGTCGTGTAGAAGGTGTGTCCTTGTTGGATGATTCCGGCGTAGCCGATGGCGAAGCCGGTCGGGAACGGAGTGCCCAGGCGTTGTCTTCATCCTTAAGATCCATGACGGTGAAAGGCCCGTTCGCGTCGAGAGCCGCGAACGTGTCCTCGTATGAGTAATCAAGAAGAGATATTGGCAACATTGGCTGTTGGGGCTTCTGCTCTTCTTCTTTAGCCACAGGCTCTGGAGCTGTTGCCTGTTGCTCCTTCGGCGCTGATTTAGGAATGCTTGTTGGTGTAGGATTGCCACGGGCACCCGAGCCAGGCGTGGCTACCTTTGTCATCGCCTGAGGAGTCTTGAGTAGGTTCGAAGATGGTGAGTCTTTGACGCCTGTTTGCGTTGGCACACGCGCCATGGCCGTAGTCATCGCTTGTTGTCCAATTGGAGTGGCTGCGTTGTGCGAAGTGCCGGGGGTCTGCCCAGGCTTGACAGCTTGTTGAGATGCCGGTTGAGCAGTTGGTGCGGGCTTCGAGGTGCGCTTTGGGGCATTTTGATCGACCTTCGCTTCGCCAGTTTGCTGATCGATATCAAGATAATCGGCCATGGAGTCCAGAGCAAATTGCATCGGGTTCTCAACCTTGGCATGTATCTGGCTGTGCGCCTCCAGTTCGCCCTGAGTGTCAAAACCCCGAACAGAGTACTCACAGCTTGGATCGTTGCAACGGAACGTCGGTCGTTGGGGTACGTTGGGCGGTGGTTGTCTCTTGAGCTCAGGCGAGTTACCTGCGCCTGAACCGATTCGAGGAGACGCTCTAGCACCTGGAGTAGACGTTTCACTACCCGCGAGCTTCGCGCGCTTCTTCTCAGGCAACACTAGATTCGTGACTGGCCTTGCGCCCTCGAAGTAGTGTGCTGCTCCGTGACCCGAATCAGCTCCGATTGCAAACGGTGGTCGGTCGGTGGTAGGGGCGGAAGGAGCCTTCTGGCTGCGGTTTTGTTGTTCTACGATTTTCAGATTTGCGGCATTAAGTTGAGCGGGCGGGGCATTCGAACCACCCTGAGGCTGCGGCTGCGAGGCAGCTGATTGCTGCTTGACCTTTTCCATAATCTTAGCGACAAATTTGAGCGTCGCGCCCATGTGGTGCTTGAACTCTTCGATAGTCAGAGTGACCTGAGGGTGAAGCGTTCCGTCAGCCTGGTCGAACTGTTGATACAAAAGCGCACGGGATGTCATGATCTGGCGAAGAACTTGCTCAGGCTCAGACGAGTCGTACGAGGCGTGGAAGATGCGCAGAGCCTGATCCACTTGCTTCAGCCGTTGGAGTTGTTCTTTCAGCGATCGCTGTAAAGGCACTCGCATCTGCGGCGGCAGCTGCACAGGTTGTCTAACAGGAACGCTCCTCTCAACATCATCCATGAGCTGCTTGAAGTGTCGTGTCCTCGTGGGATCTGCCATTCGCTGCCGTAGCTCTTCGTGGTTGACCACGCCACCTCGTTGTTGCTGCATCTTGTTGTTTGAAGCATCCTGTGCCTTCAGTAACTGGGCCTTAACCTGCGCTTGCTGAGCAGGGGTAAGCTTGGACATCTGTTCCTGAGTAAGATTGAGTCCAGGCTGAGACTTTGAAGAAGCCATAGCAACAGCTTGTGGCGTGGCATCATTGCCTGACTCCGCAGCATCATCGTTCGGTCGCTTTGTGCCTTTGTTTCCAGTGTTGTTGGAAGGTTGTGATTGCATGGGCTGCGATTGCGGTTGTGGTCTAGCCGCTGCTTTCGGCTGGGGAGTTGCCTGTGTCGGAGGTTGCGCAGTCGGTGGGCGGTTGGGTTGATGCTGTTGAATTAGCATGTTGGCTGGCGGCTGTGCTTGACTGCGTTGGGCTTGTTGGTTGAGCATTGCGGACTGCTGTGCCTGTTGCTGCCTTTGCTGCTGTAAACCCTTCATTCTCATTGATATCATCAAGCCCCGTAGTTGGTCGTCTGGTAAATTGGCTTGTGGTTGGCCCGCCATTCTTGCCCGGAACTGTTGCAAGTCTTGCGGGGTGACCTGAAGGGCTGCCATGTTCGGCATATTCTGTTGCTGCTGCGGTGTCCTGATGGGACCCTGGTTGGGATTGACTTGCGCTGGGGGAGCAAGCCCATGACCAGGCTGTGGTGTTGGATGAACACCCGCTACGCCGCCGGATTGTCTCACCATGTCCTGAAAGTGAAGAACTTGTAGCATGAGCAGCTTCTGACTATCGACACCCGGTACCAGAGCGGGGTTTTGGCTAGCCCATAACTTCAATTGCTGCCACGTTCTTACATCCTGAGGGAGACTGTTCCGGATCGAGTTGTTCAAAACATTTGGAGGGAAGGGTTTGGGGTCAGTAGCATGAATGATACCAGGATTGGCTCGTAGCAAGTTGGAAGCAGCCTGCAAACGCTGCTGTTGAGTTAGCATAGGCGGACGCTGTGCCCCTATGGGAGGCTGTGGCCCAGCTCCAGGTTGTGGCTGCCCGATGTTCATGCCAGGGCGAACCATATTTGGCATGTTGGGACCGCCGAGCATTTGACCCGCCATACCAGGTGGCAGTTGCTGCTGCTGGTTGAACGGCATGTTCGGCTGGCCTGCATTGGGTTGGCCTGGAGGAAAGGCGCCGTTTTGCATTCCATTGCTGCGACGAAGGTTCATCATATAGCTCTGTAGTATCACACGGAACTGAGGCTCAGGAACCTTGAGCAGTTGTTGCTTTACGTTGGGGTCGAGGTCGGCTGGCATCATGTTCATACGGACCTGATCAGTCAGCGGTTGTTGGTTGGCCGCTTGGACGGCGGCAGCTCTTTGTTGCGCTTGACGCATAAGGTCGGATAAGTTGGGATCGGCTTGGCCAGGTTGAGGCGTCATGATGGGAACATGGGCTTGAGGAGGGCGTTGCTGTTGTGGTGTTCCGGGAGGTCCTGATTGTCCCGGTGGAGGCATCGGCCGGTTGAGCATAGGCATAGCAGGACTAGCTTGTTGCGACCCTCCAGGAAGATTCAATCCACCAATCTGACCTTGAAGCAGTTGGTTTTGTTGGTTGCGCGCTTGAGCTGCCTGTTGCTGCCGTTGTTGTTCTAACCGTGCCTGAGCCTGAGCTTGTGCATGCGCTTGCGCTTGTGCTTGTTGCACCTGCTGCTGGCGGTGGAAAGCTTCGACAGCTTGACGCTGAGCCATAGCATTTTGAGGTTGGTTTTGTTGCGAGTTTTGGCCTGGGAAGCCACCCATCTGATTTCCATTATTCGGATTGTTGCTTGCAGGTACAACGGTGGTGCCCTGGTCTTGGCTGCGCATAGCTTCCATTTGCCGATTTGCTATCTCGGTGAAGTCGAACTCTTGGTTAGGCTGACGTTGACCCATGTTCATCTGCTGGCCCTGCATCCGGTTCGGCTGAGCAGCTCCCTGCATGGTGGCGGCATTCTGAGCAGCTCCCTGCTGGTTGAGGGCGCCTCTTCGGTAGAGCATGTCAGCATGTTGTCGGAAGCGGAGGAAGAGAGGGTTTACGCCCTGGGCGAGCAACTGCTGTTTCTTGTCCTCAGGCCAAGCTCGAATATCGGCTTCGAACTTGAGCCGAACCTCCTCTTTACAGGTATCCATCAACTTCTTCGCAAATTGGTTGATGATCATTTGATCCTGACGATTCTGCTGTTGGTTCTGGTTGGCCTGCATGTTCGGTTGCTGGTTGTTTTGACCTGGTTGGGACATGTTGGCTGGGTTTGCGCCATTCACACCCATCGATGACTGTCCTTGCGTCATGGGAACGGGTGAAACCTGCATTGGCCGCTGGAGTTGGGCGTTCGGAAAGGCCGGGTTGAACTGTTGCGCAGTTCCCTGCCTGGCGCCTTGCTGACCCATCTGGTTCATCATGTTCATCTGGGCGGGGTTCATGCCGTTCATCGGATTGTTCATCGGATTGTTCATATTGTGAGGGGCGCCGCCTTGCATGCGCTGCTGTAGTTGTTGCTGTCGTGCAGTCGTCATGACGATGAGCTTTTGCTTGATGTTGGAGACGTATTGGTCCTTTGTTGATGAAGACATAAAGGTCTGGGTTTCGAATTGGAGAGCGGCGCGCATTGACTCGACCTCGGCGATCTCAGGCTTCAGCAGACGGTACTGCGTGAAGAACTGGAGAGCCAGCTGACCGCGCTCTTCGGGCGGTGTGCCCTGCTGCCAGCCATTTGGGATCTTGCCCTGCTGCTGCTGGACGCGATAGTGCTGGATGAAGTGATGGAGTCCCGCAGTGGCCCGGCTCTGTTGCATGCCGTTCTGTTGCATGTTGGGGTTGTTCATGGTGGAGCGCGAACAGTCGAAGGCGCGCTATGTCGCAGGCTCGCCGAGGTGCGAAAGGTAGACGCAGCGGTGCAGTGCCGCCAAAGTACAGGGAACAACAGCAATCATGCAGGTCGAGGGTTTTGGTAATGCGGCGGGCGGTGGGACGACGACGACAGCGTCGAGGCGTCGTGTTTGGTGCCGAGTAGACAACTTGGTGAGACGCAAGATGGGGCGGTGACGGTGATGGTGACGTTGGCGAAGATACGAGCGTTAAGAGAGAGAGAGAGGGAGAGAGAAGCGTGTAAGGAGTCGTGGGAGAGAGCCTGGGCCCGCGGCTCTGGAGGGAGAATGTGGGAGAAGATAGGGCCACAACTGCTCACCTAGAGTGAGGCTCAGGTGAGTAGAAGGCGGAGGCTCGAGAGGACGACGCCAGCTGCGGCTTGAGATTGATCGACACTTGCGGACAGGGCGCAAGGTTAGCGCAGCACCCATGGACCCAAACGACGGCGCCTAAATTACGCAGCTGCAGCTTTCAAGACGACGTGGCCATGGGAATACAATGCAGCGCTGGAAAGGATGATGTCGCTGGAGCAGCAAAGAAGAAGATGCAAATCCAGACGTGTTTGGGTGGGTGAGCGAGGAAGATTGCGAAAGGCCGTCAGAAGGAGGGCGTGCGTCGCAGCCCAGGTGCAGCAATCGCGCCCGTCGCACCTACCTCGTCCAACTGCAGGGATCTATCCGCTAGCCTGCAAGTGGTAGGCCCTCTAACGCTCTTGCCCCGGTCCGTCTGTGGTCATGCCCCAGAGGGAAGGAACAGCTGTCACGGCAGGTGCAGGACAGTATTTTGTTACGAGAGCGTCCTCGACATGTAATTCACGTCTTCGCATCCCCGTCTGCTCGGCCACGGCTCAAGGGGGCGCAACAGGCGCCCCCGTCTCTCGACCAGGTATCACAGGTTCCTCGAGTGAATGGCGCTAGCGCTTGGCTGGGACCCGCCAAATCTTCCGCACTTCTGGTGGCAGGACGAACCATGTGCTCTCGTCGTCTTCCCTCCTCCCCGCTCTGCCGGCCTATGCGTCGCTCTCATCTTGCTATAGTTCACCGTCTTAGCCTTTGCCAGGTGTTTGATCACTGTGGCAGTTCTACTATGCTGTTCGTCTTGACAACTGCGGAGTTTCATCCCTAACGTCTGGTCGAGCCCTGTGGCTTCAAATGGCGCTATGCCGTCCATTCGATGCGCGAGGGTACGGCTGCTTTTTCCACTACCATCGCTCGCTAGCCTCTTTAGTTGTATCTGCGCCAGGCGGTGATCAGGGCACCAACGCCTTCACTCAAATCATCTCGTCCAATATGCCTATCCAGGACAGATGGCACCCGCCAGGTGAAAAGCGCCCGTCGCCTTCATTGCAGCTCCTGCGTGTGCCCTGTTGCACAATTCCGTCATCTGCCAAACACACAAATCCATGGGAGTAGACAGGTACCCGTGTACCGTTATTGCTGCAAATCATCAAAGGGGACGCCCACCTGACGCCCCCAATTCTGTCCTCAGCTCCAAGCCAGGTAGCTGGTGATCGGCCACCCGTTGCCCTAATGGATGGTGAGGGACTAGTCATCCACATCTCGCACTAAAGCGCCGGACGCTATGCTATGGGTCCTCCACCCCGTTCCGAAATCAACGACGCCGCTGTCAAAGTAGCCACCTCGACCTCTCAGATCCGCCTCGCATCCCTGACGTTGCTTTTTCTTCGCCCCTCCGCATCAGAGCAGCACCTCCAGCCCCCCTACCAGAGAACATGCCCTCTTCCCTTATGCGACTCTCGCTTGCCGCGCCGCTGCGCCTTCAGTGTCTGGGTTCGCGTCGATCCTTGGCGGCGACGCTCCCCTGCAGCGCCATGGATTGGGCATGATCGCCAGGGAACCTGTGAGTGAAGCCTGGCTGCCAGCCAATAGCATCCAGCGTTTGACACGTTTTTGCTCCCCCCCCACCGCTGCTTCGTCTTGCATGGTCTTTGCAACTGAACAGCGGACTCAGTCGCTTTGATAACCAAGAAACAAGTAACATACAACGTGTCGCGTCGCGCCCCATGATCCATATTGCTCCGTCACTGGCCTGACGTGTCATGACAGTCTATCAACAGTTTCGTGATAGCTTGGTGAGACGACTTGTAACCACGACCATCGATGCATTACAATCTTCTAGATTACCTTGAAACTAGACTACTGCCGTCTCTCAATGTAGATTGCTTCCGGACACTCTGTACCATATCCACTGCTGTGAAAACATATCGCATAGCAGTTAACGTGGCATCTTCGTGGTCTGAATTGAGGTTCGTGAGGAACGTTTCGAGGCAGCTTCCACGATTAGTCTGTGCGCCCGCCCTAACCATCGATCATCGATCGTGAGTATGCATCTAACTTTATTTTTCTCATATCCCCTCAACTGTGCGTAGTGTTACTGTGAAATGGCGATGAACGCGGCGACAGCGCGCTGCTGCTCGATGAGGTAGATCGTAGGCGGAAAAGCTGTACTGTACGCTCTTCTAGGCAAGGCGATCCTGTCGTCCTGGCATGCATCTCTCTCAAGTAAAGAAGTCTCACGAAATGGAGTCACTCAGCGTACGACCAACCGGCTATTTTCAGAACTAAAGTTGAACATTGAACAAGACCGCATTACCTTCCATAATACGAGTGCTTCACGTAAGATAAGCAGGCTGACGAAGCAGGCCAGATGCGTCAAGTACTTATTAACATATCAAACCTTATGGCTGGGTAACGGCCCTTGAGCCCTGGTGCTTGTTTTCCGTAGGTTCGTCAGACGAATCTGGGAGCCTCCGACGCCCTGACCAATGGATTGAGTACATCCCTTTTTTTCCATATGCTTCGAGTGACACCAGAAGATGGATAGGTTGTGTGCTTACCGGCGATATGTTTAGTGATAACCAGGGCGGCTTGTGAGAACAGCTTAATGTACAAGGTATCTCAAATCTACAATCCCACGCTTGTGTCGGGTGCGTAGTGTGACAGTGCCTTGAGGAAAGATGTGAGCACGTGCGGCCTGATTTCAAACGGGAACGAGCAGCTCGGCTTGTGGTAACACTAGATGTTCGTGCAAGACACGCTACAGTCACATACACATGACACGTGAAGACGCATACGCGGGGTCGTTTGACGGAGTTTGATTTGGCTTGCTGTCGAGAGATGCACCCCACTTATGATACACTTGGCTTCCAGCTAAAGTCCACTCTATGCTTTCAAGACGTGTCGATACAAAGGAGATGTGGATTCGCGAGGAGAAATCGCTTATTTCTGGCCAAGAGCCGACGCGCGCTCGTCTTCGAGCTTCTGGTAGAAAGCGTCACGGTGACGGACAGCGGGGACGTGGTAGCCTTGGAAAGTAAGCACGGGCACGACAAGCAGTTTTGACAATAGGAGGCACAGCCGATGCGCATCGCCAGCGAATGATTCACGTACCGTACCACCAGCCGTAGCCGGCAGTGAGACCGAGGCCTGCAATTGCTGTTAGCCAGGGTCCAGAGACGATGCGCGCATGTCTATGGAGCTGTTGACACGCCCACAACATCGCACGCAGACGGCCAAATTTCTACGCACCCATAGCCACGGAGAGGTCGAGCACGATCTGTCGGCGGAGCATCTGCAATCCAGTCATTAGCGACTCTCCCAAGCGGCTGCTGCGCAAAGCACTCAATGGCAGCACATACGCCGGTGATGGGCTTGACGGCCATTGTGAAGTCGGGTTTGGAAAAGCGGAGGGTCTGGGGGTGCGGGTGCGGTTTGCGGGAGCTGGTAGTGGTCGTCTGCGGCTATCTGAAGTTGTGGTGGTTCGACGGGGAGAAGCAAGCGCTGTTGCTGACGTAAGGCAGTCCTAGCGTCCCGCGCCTTGGAAGCTCCCGACTGAAAGACAACGGCAGGCAGTCGGGTGAAAGGGGACAATACCATCGAACCCGAGACCACACGCGCCTGCACGTCCGCTCCCATCGTGAGGGCAGAATCCCGCAACCGATGCGACCTCTCCCGCCCATCCGCGCTCTTACCCACCGCCGGTAAACCTGTCCGTGGAACCAGCATCGCGTGCACCAGACCCTACCACGCCGCCACCCACACACCCGAGTCGCGACAACGAGCAGCATATGCCAGGCATCATACTCTCCCCCAGCGCCAGCAGCGAGGGCGCCATCGCAGGCATGAAGCGGGCACATGACGCGGGACATGCGCCGGCGTACGGAGAGCCACGCCCCAAGAAGCGGCACGTCGTTCGCGCGCTGCACCACACGCAGCCGATGCAGCACATTGCCGACCCCATCAGCGCCGAGCTCGATCCCTTTGGCGAGAGCAAGGACTTTTTCGACCAGCAATTGCGCCGCGCAATAGCGATACAATGCAGAGGCGTCGGCTTCGAGAGCGCGCGCCCGGACGCCTTGGACGAGTTCCGGGCGCTGGTTGATTCCTGTATGGCTCTACCTTGCGACAGAACCTGGCCGTGAGAGCCCACTGCCGTTTTCGAAACTGACCCGCCACAGACATGATCAACTTTCTAGCACAAGTACGGACGTCTATGATCAGCTCGCGGCGCACCGAAACTGTAGCCCACGACTGGATCTACGCCCTCACATCTGCAGGCCTCCGCGGCTCCGCCTCCCTCGAACAACACTTCGACACAGGCGAAGTCCCGCCGTCTCTTTTACAGCCATACTTTGCACCTCCCGCGCCTCCAGAAGCGCCGCCGCCCGACACCGAGTCATTGCTGGGTCCTGCACTCTCGGGCAAGGCGGACAAAGAAACGCGCCCATATATACCAAAACACTTTCCTGCTTTCCCGTCGAAACACACGTACACAGCAACGCCTGTCTTCACAAAACGCGAAAATGATCCGCGCAAAATCAGAGAGAAGGCGACCGAGGAGGGCATCCTTGCCGAGCAGAGTCTCAGAAAACTCATGGCGGCGCAAAAGGCAGGCGTTCAGAAGCAGAATGTTGGCAAGCGCAAGCGCAGCAGGCGCATGAAAGAGAGCGATCAGTTATGGCAAGCCGCCATGACAGACCTGCTGGACGAGGAGAACCAGCGGGAGAAGGAGGAAGAACGGCGGCAAGCCCAAATGGACGAATACGACGATGATTGGAACATGCCGCAAGATGCTCCAATACGACAGCCTACCAACGATCGAAATGTCAACCTTGAGGAAGGCGTACATGTTAACTACGATCAAAAGTATTGGAGAAAGTCTGCAACCGGTGTTTCATAGTTCATACCACCTGGGATTCGGAGACAGATATCTTGTTTTCGAAAAAGTCGTTATACTACTGCATTCTGATAGCGAGGCGTTTGGGTATCTGCACTTCGACCTGGGGGTTCCAGGCATTTAAGTGGCGTTTTTTTTTGTTTGTGTTCGTTGGAAGTTGTACTATAGTCTGCTCATCTACCATACTAGAGCAGTCACCCAACGGCGCAGAGTGCGGCCGAGGTGAGCATAACATTTACTCGCCATCAATCGATTGCGTATCTTAATCACCCTTTTTTTCCAATTTAGTTCATCAGCCAAGGTCTGCAATTAAAACTGTAAACGTAAAGATACACACGTTTTATTGACAAGCACAGTGTGCGTGCTGCCATCTCCGTTCTGGCGGCCTGTTTTCATCTCTCAACTTTAACATCTTCCTGCTTCCCCCTCAGCCCTTCCCACGCTGTAGTCTCAACACTAAATCCTCCCGGACACCTAAACCCTCATCAGTCATATATCCAAACTCATTAGACCAACTTTCTAAGCTTGATCACGGCGCCAAGACTCCGCGCCTTCTACTTCACGTAACACTCACCTTCTCAGCAAGTGAATCAACGGCTCACATACTACACTTGGTGCATCCCCTTTCTTCTTCGACAGCTCCAGATTACATTTGTACTGCACCAGCTCCTTCAGCGCACAATCGCTCAGTTTGACTGGTGGATACCGTGGTCTTCCGGACGGCAGAGTGTTGACCGAAGCCTCCAATTCTGAGACTGGGATCGGGGAAATTGGTGGCGCCATTACGCGAAGAAAGAGATATCGAACAGTCAGGTTGTGACTCGTGAAAAGAAACGCGGGCGTAGTGGTTAGTTGAATGAGAATAGAAGATGAGTGGTGATGGGGCGAAGAGATTGGGGGAGAAGTTGTTGATGGAGGTTGAAGTTGAGGATTTGAGCTCGGTATGTCACATCAACATGACGAAGCAAAATATGGCTCCATACTAAGATCAACACAGGTATTCAGATCACTTCATGAGTTTGTTCTCAGAGGGAATGGCATGTATGTCGTCTTCCCCGTGGCTCCCAAATCTATACCTTTGATTCATGTTACTTGAAGGTGCAGATATTTACTGAATGTGAACAGCCCAAACAGGACCCAAACATCACATTTCAACATTTCAGAAATCGACCGCCTCATTCTCAGCCCGGGCCCGCCAATCCTCGAAATCATCTCCCCACCACCAACACACCATCCCTTCGGAGCAGGAAAAACTTCACTCCTCTACCTAATTGTCGCTCACGCCATTCTCCCTCCAGCTTTTTCCTCCATCTTCTTAGGCGGCCAAGAAGCAGCCATTGTCCTCTTCGATCCACTAAACCACTTCAGCGTCCCTCGACTAGCAGAAATAATGCTCTCACTCCTATGCTCGCGTCTTGCTTCCACAGACCAGGTAGTTGATGAACCCCTAAAAGCCGAGATGAAGTGCATGATCAAAACCGCACTCCAACACCTCCATATCTTCCACCCTCAGTCCTGGTCTGCTCTATTGGCAACCATCGATTCACTACCAGACTACCTGTTTGACCAGACGACCCCACACAAGAGTATGCACCGCCGCGTTCAGTCCATCGTTTTGGAGGACATCGACACGTTTGCCTGGTCGATACGGGGCACAAATACTTCTTCCGTCTCCACATCGTCGAATGCTCTGGCAACGGCATCCGCACAACTCACAACTCGCCTCACCAAGCTAACAAAACTATTCTCCTGCAGCATGGTACTTACATCGCAGTCTACCACACCATCGTCATACAGACCCGCATTACCTACATCATGGCCTCAAGGTACATTGGTCACGCGATTGGCGGTCCGTCGTGTAGACGTATCCAAGTTTTCTTCGGCAATTAGTATTGAAGAGGCTGAGAAGGAGAAACTGCAGCGCTGGGAGGTAGTTAGTCGGGGGCGCTTTGAGTGCTGGAAGGTGGGTGTGGGCGTAAAAGATGGCGAAGATTTTGCTTTCAGGGTTGGCAAGGGAATTGAGATGGAGAGAGGAGGTGGAGGGTGAGTGTGGGGGTATTTGTAGGATGGAGGAGTCTGGTGTTTACGGAATCTTGGCATGATACCCATAGAAATGAAGCCTAGGAACGGCGTTGGTCAGAATCTGGTTGCTGATGAGGAGGCTGCCAGTAGTCGCAATGCATCAATGTAGGAACATGCCTCTATTCTCTTTACACATATCGTATGCCATATCCACAGTGTGTTCGTGTCCTGATAACCCAGGCTTAGGGTCACGCTGCCCAAGAAGGTATGAGAATGTCCGCATGCATAGTGCAGATACCCAGACAGACCTAACAACGAATAGCCGCATATACCGCCGCCTAAGCGTCTCTCCCCCAAAGCACCTTCCTCCTCCCCCGGTCCTCCCTAGCCTCTCGTCTCCTGGTTCCCCACTTCCTCCGGGCCGCCTCATGCTCCCTGTTTACCCTCTCCGCCTTGCCCTCATTTTTAGCAACCATGCCCACAAAAAACTGGCTACAACCAAATTTCTCTGCCAGCTTAACCCGCGTCCATGTATCCGGGTCCTCGCTCCTCAGCCTCCTAATCTCGGCGATGTCGTCCTCGTTGAGATGGTACGTCTTCTCGTACGGCTGTCGAACGGGCGTGGGTAGCGATGCAGACGGGCGCGGTGGTAAGATGCTATCTGTGCTGAGCGGTGTACCGGGTGCGGCGATGTGAGAGGATTGCCGTGTGTGCGCCAATTTGGTTGCGTATTGTTGAGCAGCAGCGTACAACTGTCTCCTCTTGTCTTCCTTGGGCAGGAACTTGAGCGGTGTGTGATAGACGTTTGGTGCCGAAGACGGGGGGTTGAAGACCAATGTAGGAGCCGAGCGGTCGGGTGTGTAGGATGGTGCTTCGGGAAGCGCGAGCAGTTTTCTGTGTCGCCGGGTTGTGGATTCGAAACGGCATTGCGTGAGGGGCAGGAGCGATGGAGTAGTCCGTTGCGACGGACATGCCCGAAGGAGGGATTTACATGTTGACATTGTGGGATTGGGGTCGAGTTTGGCGTGCTGCTTGAGGTGCACGCGTTGGCACGGTGCTGGCCGTCCCTGGTGGAGCGATCCGAACTTTTTTAGTTGTTCCGCGCCGGGTGGTCAAAGCTGGGGGGGATCCCATCACCCAACCCCGGACGACACGCAGAACATGCATGGTCAGAATGCAGATATTACAAAGGTGGTGGAGTTGTGCAGGCTGCCATAGTAAAAAAAAAGTGCATCACGGCATAGAGCATGAACACGTCACTTGACCGGGCTGCGGCCACGAGAAAAGTATGCTGCTGCATGGGTATATGCTTCTTGTTGGGAACTGACGATTTATGGAACCTACAAGCACACGGCCGGCAGTGTTACTCAAGGTGAGCGACATCTACTCGCGCTTCATCTCTCCTGCAACGTAGTGCAGGTAGGCTCCTAGTAGCTTCGTGCCCTCAATGTAGTTCCTCTTGTCCAGCTTCTCGTTTATCGAGTGAGCGGCGTCAGTCGAGCTACCCATTGGCAGCAATAGGACGTTCTTGCCAAGCTCCTCCTGGAAAGTCAACGTAACAGGAATGCTACCGCCTTCTCGGGTCATGTCTGGCTTTACACCAAAGACACGCTCGACGGCCTTGGCAGCAGCAGTGTAGTTGGGATGGTTGGGGTCCTCTACCCACCACTTTCCGCAGTGCACTACGCTGAACTTCATCTTATTCTTCGACTTCAGCTTAGCAAACTCGTCGTTTACGTGCTTCTCGACCAGCTTCGTGACCGGGTCGATCTCCATGTTTGGTACTGTGCGGATGGAGAACTTTCCAATGACCTTGGCAGGGATGACGGTCTTCGCTCCCTCCGAGTAGAACGCACCCTCGATACCGTGAAGCGACAAGGATGGGTACCGCATCTTGGATTTCAGCGCATCCTCCTTGTTGTCATGGATCGTAACTTCACCACCTAGTGACTCCCGCAGACCGTCCATGGTGAAGGCGATGGGTGGGTAGAGTGCAGCTTCCTGCTCGGTAAGCGGAGCGACGAGATCGTCGACGCCCTTGATGAGAATCTTGCCGTCGGGATCGACGAACGAGTTCATGATGCGAACCAAGTCGGTCATGGGCTCGTGTGTCATTCCACCGTAGACACCAGAGTGCAGATCTTGACCGGGGCCAGAGACTTCGACTTGGTAGTAGTTGCATCCACGGACACCATATGTCAAGCACGGCTTTTCAGTTCCCAGCCAGTAGTTGTCTGAGATACAAACGACATCTACGTCCTTGAAGAACTTCTTGGCCTCGGCGCGGATAGTGTCGTCCAGACCCTCTGATCCGTTCTCTTCCATACCCTCGAAGCACATGACCAGGTTTACTGGCAGTTCTACGCCTGCCTTCTGGTGTGCCTCGATTGCATTCAACCAGCCAAGAACCGGGCCCTTGTCGTCTGTGCTGCCGCGTCCGTACATACGGTCCTTGTCGTCGATGGTCAGAGTGAAGGGGTCGGTCGCCCATCCGTCGGATTTGTTTGCGGGCTGCACGTCGTAGTGACCGTAAACGAGAACGTTGAGCTTCTTCGGGTCGTCTCCATAGCGTCCAAGAAGGCATGGTGGGAGGTCCAGGTGCTCGCGACCAGGCTGCTTTCCGAGCTCGCGGAGCTCAACGGTACCACCAAGCGCCTTGATCTGGTCTGCCAGCCAGTGGCCCATCTGCATTTTGGGTCAGCTGAGACATTCGACAAGGTATAGATGCTTTGCCATCCAACCGTACCTTGACGACATCAGGTCTCCTCTGGTCCTCGGAGCTGATACTGGGGATAGCAACCGCCTCCCTCAGCCTTTCAATAAAGGTGCTCTGCAAGTCGTCTACCTGCTTGAAGTACGGGTCGAGATGTGCCATCTTGCTGGGTGGGTGGTACAGATATGGCCAGGCCGCGTGCGGTATTCGTTCTGGCGTGTATCGGTCGCAGCGGGCACGTGTTGCGACGAGTTTCGGTGACGGTGAGGAGCAGAAGCTTCGTCGATGACAGAAGAGGCTTCTATGAGTGGCTGTGGCGCTTATTCGCGGTTTACTGGCTGAGATGAATCGGGCAGGTGCTCGTTGCTCAAGGGCAAATTGGAAGGTGGTCGGGAGGGGCAAGCGGGGCATCTTTGGAAGGGCACAGGGCAAACGCCAAAACCATGCCGTCGGTCAACTCAAGCTTGTCAAGCTTGTCAAGCTTCCCAGTGGAGCAGCTGGCCCAAGCGTACCTAGGAGGCATGCACAAAATGTTCCCTGCATATTCGGCCGCATGTGTCTTGTCTCCAGTCATCATTGTCATTCCACCGCTTTGATACCATACAATCTGAGGCCGACGTTTCAGGCAAAACCAAATAATGAGCTACAACACATCGCTACGCAATGCCAATACAAATGCTAGAAAAGCTCGCAAACGAGAAATACGAAACATGCAACGACGCAGACCAGAGTAAAGACATGAACTCGCAAGATGTATCCTCCATCGTTGACGACATAGTTCACCTGCGAGGGCGACATCTGACAAACCAATACCAGAAACATCCACATCTACCATGCGTTCTTCGTCTTGTTCTAGGCCCTACTCTGTGTCGGACTGAGTTCATCTCCTGCAGCTTGGGCATCAGCCGGAGTACCGTCATCGAAAGTGGGCACAGTAAACGACATGCCTCCACTCTGCACTTGCTGACCAGAGGACAGCGAGTCGTGGCTAGCAGTCTGTTCACGGAGTGTCACTTGCGACGTCGAACTAGAGAAGTTTTGCCCGAACGTGCTCGAGGATCCAGAAGAAAAGTCCTGCTTGGAATAGTGGTCCGGTGCAGAGCTCTCATCGTCATGAGCAAATGAACGGTCGCTGGAACTTGGTCGCACACTCGGTGCAGGGTCGCTGCTAGCGAAGTCCTTTTCGACGACGGGTGGGAATGCCCCTGGAACAGCCTGGTCATTTGCTCCGTCCAGTCCAAAGGGAGTGCCTGCTTCTCTCTCTCCAACAATGGAATGCTCAGGAAGCGCGCGCATAGGTGGGTTCGGATGCTCGTCTTTCTTAAGGTGCTCAAACTCGATAAGAGATGAACGCCGTAGCTGGTCAAGCTTCTCCTCGGGATTCTTCAAAGTCTAGAGTCAGCTGTGATCTTATCAAGAGACCGCATGAGCGACGGGCTAGTGTGGGGGGGAAATCATATCAGAAAGGGGCATGTTGGCTGCAAGGTAGGGAGCCCAGTGAAACACCACTTGGACTAACACCGATCGACTCGCGACAGCGCTGGAAGTCTGAGGGGTTGACAGGAAAATGCGCATCATGGACATACCCATTCGGTTTGATCCGGCACTCCTGTGGCAGAAGGGAGTCCACCTGCCGGAGTTTTCTCTTCGCCCCAAAACATTGGACGACGAACCGGCGCTGGTGTCACGGGAAGGCTCGGCCGCTCTACTGCAGACGGGAAATCGGTGAGAATTAGGCTCTCACGACGGTTCCTGCGCTCCAATATGGGCGAGCTAATGTCATCCGTGCCCGTGGTCTGTCGTAGGGACTGGTTCTTACCCCGTATCCCACTCATATCCGATATGGCACGAACATAGTTATCGATACCTGGAACATTATCCCAAGCATTCACGCTGTTGTGCTGATAAGACTGTGAATCATGGTCAGCGGATTTCGAAATAGAAGCGTACTCAGGGTTCCTAACGCTATCCGCTCCTGTTGGGGCGGCCTTGTGAGCCTCGTCGTAATGTACGGTTGAGAAGGCGTGCGTCGGCGACATTACGGTGGGAGTCGGTTCTGGCGAGTCTTCGGCAAACACACGAGTCGGCTTAGGTCTGTCCGCCTCTTGCTCCCATGGGAAGATGGGCTTAGGCATCTCTGCCGGCTTAGGCTTGGTCTCTGGAACCTGGTACCACATGTCCCGCGGCGCCTCTGGGTAGGCTTGTGGTGCTTTGAAGAGTGATCGGCTATCACTGAACGTGTACGTTTGGGTAGGGAAGTTGGCGGCTTCTGGTCTCGACTGCGCGGGTGGCTCAAATCTGGACTTATCAGCATCATATCTCGGGCTTTCGTTGCTAGAAGAGCATACTTGGTTGCGTCCCACTGCATCTCGGGCGCAGAAAAATCGCGTTGTTCCACCATGGGTGTCGGTTCTACTATACCTTGGTCAACATTCTGAATCTCATCTCCAAATTCGGTCATGGGTGGCTCCGTCCTAACGGCAGAGGCCTCAGTAGGGACAGGAATAGACGAGGAAGAAAGCATGGAGTCACCGTGGGTGCTCGTTGCCTCACCAGCTCGTTTGGCTCCCTTTGCCTTGTGCAAGTGCCTCTGATGCACCGCCCACCATCGCGCTACCAATTCTCCGTACACGCCATTTCCACCGGCATGCTGGCCTGTCCAAGGCTTGTTCTTGCCGATAAAGTGGACAGCGGCGATGTCGCGCTTGTAGTGACGGTAAGCTGGCTCCCACTGGTATTCGGCATTTGGCGTGCAGTTGTAGGTAAACTTCAGTCGCTGCCAGGGACGGTGTTCAAAATACTGATTCAGTAAGCCTTGGTCTGCGCCATCGAAGCTGTCACCAGTCGCTGCCATGGTCTGGAGAGCCCAGTATTCGCCCATGTCTGGTTTGATGACCATGACACCGCTGTTGAAAGCATCTGGCCAGCCAATGTCTGGAGCTGCAGCAAACGACGCCTCAATGTCGAACAGCTCGTCCAACGCCCTCAGAGCTACCACGTCTGCATCGAGGTACACGAGCTTGCGGAACTGCGTCTGTCTCCAGAGAGCAATCTTTGTAAAGGCAAACGCCAGATCGGGCCGGCCCATGACATAAAGGTTTGCGGGATTGGAGTTCCGTATGCGCTCGACAGGAATCAAGTAATCGTAAAGTGACTTGAGCTCCGAAATGGTGTCAGCTGATAGCGTCTCCATGGTGACAAGCACGGCAAGCTTCTTGGTGGTTCCAGCATCGCGCAGAGAGTTTGCAAGAACGACTGCGCCCGGCAGATAGGAATCGCTCATAAGAAGCTGGCGGATATGTTAGCTCGCGTGCGCGGTACCACATACATGCAGCTGACCGTAATGTACGCATCCTCCAGTGCCTGTGCCATCGTAGTAGATGCTGAAGAACAGAGAGGGGTCGAGGGCAAGATTCAGGTGAGCAAAAGACCACGCCTGGGACGCTGGGTCTAGAGTAGAGTAGAGCGCGGAGCTTCGATACGGGTTGTGGTAGTTTCCCCGCAGCCAGCGAATATATCGAGTAGGCGCTGATCTGCAGTGCGACTTGTACCGAACGCGAGCGGCGGTAAACTGCAGCACAGCAAATCTAAGTGGTTCACCGAGGCGCAAAGTGAAGACAGTTGCACGCGCACTCGACGCTCTGCATTGTCGAGGTCCCTTGTTCGGGACAAGCGCCCACAACATCTGTTGGGAGATTGTTTGGCACAAACAACCATGGGTCCGCGAGCTTGGGAGCTTGGGCCAAACCTCGAAGCTCCCGACACCATGACGCATGCACCCGCTAGTGAGCCGTTCTTCCATCATCGTGCGCGTGAACCCGCCGCCCTGCTTTGCTTCTGCTTGCTTTTCACCCTCGCTGGTGCTGGCCTTTGCATGCAGTATGCAGCTGCAACCCCCCAACAGCGCCTTCGGTGCGACATGGAAAACATCAACTTCCATTTGCCAACGTGGCGCCACCGCGCCCATCCCGCGCCTTCATTTCGGCTAGGGATGTCTCGATACTGCCCAACGGGACAACAACTCATGTGCTTGGCAAGCGCTCTGCGTTGTCGTTGAAGCGTGTTCTAGCATTCCAGTCTATCTGCCGGCATGCATTGCTTTCAAAAATCTGCTTCTTATGCTCTTGAGGTCCCCATGAGCATCTGACAGGCAAGGAGAAAGGTGAACGTTTTGCGTTCCAACTAACGTTTGCTTTCCATTGCACGAGACTCTCAGACTTCTTGTACCTCATAATTCTGGAACTGACGGACCCGGAAGCACGTTGTGGCTTTACCTTATAGTAGCCGTAGGCCTGAGAGGGCGATGTGGAAGCTGTAGACTGACATCAGAGGTACTCCGGCATTAAATCAAACTCGAAGGGTTGGAACTCTCACAGTACATCATGGGTTAAACTGCGAAACCTCACCGTGTCGGGATGAAACAGTAAGACCGATTGGCTTCTGGGATCTGGGATGGTCTATTGGAGATTAGCGAGTGCCCTAGCCCCGATCGATGACAGCATTCATTCCAGCCATGTGGTTTTCTGCCCATTAGTCGGAGAGAATTATCTTTGTTGCAGTCCGGTGGATTCCTCACATACAATCACCTGAACAAATTCCCCGTGGGCACTTTTCAAACATTCATCTAGTCAATTACAGTTGCTTCGCAGCGTGTGGGACGGGATGACCAAACCACGAGTGATCTACTGGTTCCGGACCGATTTGCGTCTTCACGACTCTCCAGCTCTCAAAGCAGCATTGGATCTCAAGCCAGAGTGTTTCTATCCTGTCTGGACATGGGATCCGCACTACGTGTATCGCGCCCGAGTGGGCTCCAATCGCTGGCAGTATCTGCTAGACTGCCAACACGATCTCTCAAAGTCAATAACCAAACTTAACCCCAAGTCGAAACTATTACTCATTCGAGAGGCACCGCAAACGCTGTTACCCAAGTTGTTCAAGTCGTGGAAGATTACACATCTGGTGTTCGAAAAAGATACCGACGCGTATGCAAGAGAGCGAGATGAGAAAGTGACAGAGCTTGCGAAGAAGGCTGGTGTCGAGGTTATTGTGAAGAGTGGCAGAACGCTGTACGATTCTGATGAACTAGTGAAGCAAAATCATGGAAAGCCGACTATGACCATAAACCAGGTGCAAGCTGCGGGAAAGAAGATCGGCCCAATTCCAAGGCCTATACCTGCACCTAAATCGCTGCCCGATCCCGGAGATCTCGACCTGGAGTTTAACCAAGAAAAGCCAGAAAGCAAGCCAGATGTCAACGCAACTCAAAGAAAAGGAGACGAAGCTTCGTACTCCGCTCTGGCGGGACCAAACGGTGACTTCGCAGTACCGACAATGGAAGAGCTAGGCCTGAAGCCTGCAACAACACCGCACCGTGGCGGCGAAACCGAGGCGCTAGAAGCTCTAGATAAGATCATAGCAAACACAGACTATGCAGCGACCTTTGAGAAACCTAAAACCGCTCCCACCGCTTTTGAACCCCAATCAACTACCCTCCTCTCGCCGCATATGCATTTCGGCTCCTTGAGCTGCCGGCTCTTCTATTGGCGCTCCCAAGACGTCGTCGACAAGTACAAAGGAAAGGCTTCCCAACCACCAACCAGCCTAACAGGCCAGCTACTCTTCCGAGACATGTACTTCGGCGCGCAAGCAGTCCTAGGCTACTCCTTCGGTCAGACATACAACAACCCGCAATGTCGCTTCGTCCCCTGGCATCTACCCTCCAAGATCGATACCAAGTCTAATCTCATCACCGGCAAGTATCTTGTCGACAACGCAGAAGCGCAAACGCAGCTCCAGCGCTGGAAACACGGTCGAACAGGATTCCCCTGGATCGATGCTCTGATGCGTCAACTCGCCCAGGAAGGCTGGATCCACCACCTTGGTCGCCACGCCGTTGCTTGTTTTCTTACGAGGGGAGGATGTTACATTGACTGGGAGCGCGGCGCAGAGGTTTTTGAAGAATGGCTCATTGACCATGAAGCTGCTTGTAATATTGGAAACTGGCAATGGCTATCATGCACAGCGTTCTTCGCTCAATTCTACAGATGTTACTCGCCCATCGCCTTCCCGCAGAAATGGGACAAAGAGGGCGAGTTTGTAAGAAAGTACGTTCCGGAGCTGGCAAAGTTCGACAAGAAGTATATTTACGAGCCGTGGAAGGCGCCAGTTGTGGATCAGAAGAAGTGGGGATGCTTGGTAAAAGGGGACGGGTCTGAAGAGGCTGGCGAGGGCGCCACAAAGGTCTATCCAAAGCCCATGTTTGATTTTGGGAAGAGAAGAGATATTTGTATCCAGGGCATGAAGAACGCGTATCATGTCAATCTTTATGGGAACTCGCCGCAAGTTCTCGATGGCACATGGCGTAAGTTCTTTGACGATGAAGCGGAGGGACCTACGGAAGGAAGCAAAGGGCCGCCAGGCGCGATGATAAAGGAAGAAGATGATGAAGACGCAGACGGACATGAAGAGGATATGCCTGTGGACGAGCCGCCAAGTCCGAAACAAGCGAAGAAGATGGCGATGCGGAGTGATAAGAAAGCGGGACATAAGAGAGAGGCGAGCCAAGGAACACTGGATGGAATGTTTACGAAAAAAAAGAAGAAAGACGGAGAAGTCTTTCCCAACGAGACCCACTATGGATAGCAGTCTTTCTGAGGGATGAATCCGTTGGTAGAAACTACTACAGTATCATCGGCGAGTAGCAATGTATCTAAGCCCGACTCCTCATGTAAAAAAACAGGGGTATCACACACGCGCATCATCACTGCCATGACCTAGGCACTCGCTATCCGTCCCGCACCAACGACCGTCCAGAATGCCTCCTCTCTTTTCTCTCTCTCCCCTTTACTACCCCTCGAATCACCCAAGCCCCTCTCTTCAGCGTTCACATCCGCCTCAAACTCCAGCCGTACAAAGATGGGTATCTCAAGCAGATCCTCGTCTTCATCCAGCTCATCCTCGCCACCAATCTCACTAAGAAAGCCCGGAATGACTTCAATAGCCACACTTGTCCAGTTCCTCCCTTTGTCCCAGATTTTTCCTGCTTCGATTTGTCCTGTTTCAGCGTTGATGGTTGAGCGGCGGGGCATGGGTGCGGGAGACGAGGCGAGTGCGTCGTCCCAGACGTCGGTGTTGGCGCCGACTTCAAACTGCGGGCATAATATCGTTACGCGGGACTGCACTTTGCCAGGAGTGGTGCTTGAGGTGGCTAGAGTGACCTGAATAGGGTCGAATAGCGGGTTACTGACATGTAAGAGGAAGTGTGTTGCGATACCCGAACGGAGGTTGTTGTAGTTGAAAGGAGGTTGTGCGACAGGCACAGAGCCAGGAGGAAGCGGCATGACTGGGCTGGTCGGCGGGAGTGCACGAATGCTGAGTCGGGGAATATGGTTCAGTGCCAGCAGCTTGATCTTGTATCGAGTTGATGTTATCTTGGATTCGGGTTTGGACAGGATATGCCGACATGACCGGCATCGTTTCGATCGCTTCGTGCAGAGAAGAGTCGGGACTGGTCGGAGCTCGTCGCTGAATTGGACATGAGGATCAAGCTGTGCGAGCTTCTGAGCGGGCGACAAAGTACTACTCCAACCGTCCCGCTTGATACGCTCAATGGCTGCATTATCCGCGGCAGGGTCAGGGAAGACCAGGCCTTCGAGTTCCGACGCGGCCTCTCGCATCGGCGTTGGCTTATTACGTTTCTGCTTCTTTGCTGTATTCGTCGAGTAGAGATTCATGATGCGGGAATAGGCCGAGGGCGAGGAGAAGTTCATCTCTAGAGGATTCGCCGGCGTCTGGGACTCGAGCTGTGCTTTGTAGAAAGCAGCAAGATTCGAGAATAGGGCGTCGCGCGTCGGTGGCTCGTATTCTTCCACGTCCATAGCTGTCGAGTCGCTGGAGGGGGACAGAGGGTCTTTGGAATCTCGCTGCCGAGCCTCTCGCTCCTTGCGCCTCTCGCGCTCCTTGTCTCGCTCTTTCGAGGTTGGTATTGGCTTTCCTCCATTTGCCATGCGCGCAATCTGCGAATACACGCCTGTGTGCTTCTCGAACTCTATGCCTGTCTCTATAGTGCTCCAATGGCAGTAGGGACAGGCCAATATGTGCCGGTCCGGCACTCCTTGGTCTGCATCAGGGTTGTCGAGGAGATTGACTATGAGAGGCGACACGCACACGGGGCAATTGAAGCAGTTGCGGGTGCACCGGTTGCCATCGCTCTTGACCACGGAACTCGGTACTTCGAACAAGCAGCTCGGACAGTACCAGTTCAGCGTCTCCTCTATCACACACCGCGGGCACCGTATCTGCAGGCAATCTTCGCAGTAGAGAAGGTGTTCGAGCGGGTACAGGGCGTAGTTGGAGCGAGCGTTCTTGGGGTCCAAGGTTTCTTCGTCGTCGTCAAACGCCGCGAGGACATGCGAGGTGCGCTTGGTGGAAGTCGTCGCGTTGCTGTCGAAGCAGTCGCAGGCGTAGTACGTGTACGGGAAGGCTTGTGCCATGGCCGAGCACACAATCCCCGGGGGGGCACGTGGGTATCGTCAAGGCGTGGCCGTGGTGGTGACCCTGTCGACGCTGGGGCTGGGGGGTCTGTCTCGGTGCAGCCAAACGCCGATTGGTGCGGCAGCTCCAGGGTCTTGACGTAGTGCGTCCTCGCTCCTGCGCATCCCTCCTCCACTTCCCCAACATCGCCGCTGCGCAGTCGATTGCCTGCACTGCCCGCCTGCACTGCTGGAACCATGGCGGCCTTTTCCATACGTGCCTTCATTCCACCATTCAGGCGGCGATGTCTGCCCCTCCAGACAGCGCGGCGGTACGCAGTGCAAGCTCCCGGCGCCCCCATGATGGAGATATTCAGCGGCCAGCAAAAATGGTTGCAGAAAGAGCGGGCGGCCGCAGACAGGGAGACGAGCAGGGGCGTCGACTATCTGAGAGACGAAGTAGCGTCGAGGTTGTGTGAGCGAGTCCTGGTATGACGTCCTGTCGTCGAGCAAGAACCACCGCTAACAAGCACAGGACATAAACCGCCATTTCCCCAAGGTCCTCGATCTCGGCGCGAACGCATGCAACCTATCCCGCGCACTCACCCTGCCCTCGGAAGACGCCCCGGACAAAGGCCCACGATCAAAGCGAGTCGGGACAATCACAGCCGCAGACTCCTCGGAAGCTCTCTTGTATCGCGACGCCGACCTGCCCTTCAACAAGGAGATTGACATTGTGCGACAAGTTCTCTCGACGTCGGAGCTGCTGCCGTACGAAGCCAACTCTTTCGACGCAGTCTTGAGCAGTCTCAGTCTGCACTGGATCAATGATTTGCCTTCGGTGTTGGCGCAGGTGAACAACATACTAAAGCCGGATTGCCCTTTCATAGGCGTCATGATGGGAGGCGATAGTCTTTACGAGCTTCGCACATCTTTGCAATTAGCAGAGCTAGACCGAAGAGGTGGCGTCTCTACCCACACCTCGCCACTAGCCGATGTCAAGGACGTGGGCGGTCTGCTACAGAAGGCTGGCTTCAACCTCCTCACCGTAGACGTCGACGACATCGTAGTCGACTACCCCGATACGTTCTCCCTGATGAAGGATTTACAAGCCATGGGCGAGTCCAACGCCGTACTCGCACGGGAAAAGGGCCCCATACAGAGAGACGTGTTGCTGGCCGCTGAGGGTATATACAAGGAACTGCATGGTAACCAAGACGGCACGCTTCCTGCGACCTTCAGATTGATCTACATGATTGGCTGGAAGCCCAGCCCCAACCAGGCTAAGCCGCTTGAGAGGGGCACTGGCATGTTTAGTATCAAGGATCACCTAGAGAAGAACAGCAATTCTGGTGACGGGAAAGAGTAAGCAATAGACGCGGATGAAAATAGGAAGCCGTCGTCGTTCAAGTCAGATCCAACGTCGACAGGAAACATGACGATAGACGCCAAGGAGGCTCATGTCGAGCACATATCGAGATTGCGCGCGCGAGCCTAGTTTAGCGACATTATGGTTCGTGTCTTACGTTGCAATCTCACACAGCAATCATTGTCAAGATGAAACCGGTGGTTATGTATTCATTATATGGGTCTCCCTGGGCGAATACACGGCATGACGCTCCACGTGCCCTCCCCTGGGAGACATTGCGTTAGATCCCGGTACTAGGAATGATAGAAGCCATCTTCCAAGCGATTCCCGTCATATCTTCACTAGACGATGAGGCCGGTGCGCGTCATCTCGCCCTTGCGCACCTCGCGATCGCAGGTAGCAAGGCCTTCGCCGTTCTGGACTACTTCAATCTCGCGGTTGCGCTGAGCATTGCGGAAATGCTTGTTACGCCCAGCGGTAGCGCCGAACGGACCAGAAGCGCCAAAGAACTCTACACCTGGGCTGGGGTTTTCGACGGTGCACTCGCGCGCCATGTGCCCTTCTCCACCACAGCTAAAGCAAATGAACGGCTCTTTAGACTTTGACTTATGATGCGGATGCAGTGATGTTGAGAGTCTGTTGCTATCTCCGGTAACTAGCATCTCTCGCGTGCAGTTGCGGGCGGTGTGGCCTGTTTCCTGGCAGTTGAAACAGATTGGAGGCGGACGCTCGGTGGTCTCTTTGACGGACCGTACAGTTCCGGGCGATATGGCCCTCCCCGCCACACCTGTAGCAGGTGAGCAGCTCACGAGCCTTCTGGACGCGGACGGGGATTTCTAGCTTAGAAACAGTGTTTGGGACGACAGGACCTTGCGATGTGGGATTGCAGTTACTGGAAACATGACCCTCATTGCCGCAAATGTAGCACTTGAATGGCTTCTTCGACTTGAAGTTCTGCTGGAATGAAGTAGCCGGCATATTCTTTCGAGACAGAAAAACATCAGCTACAGGAGTCGTGTCAGGCCTAGTCTTACTAAAAAGACCCGGAGCTACATTTTCCACCTGCTTCGTCTTCTCCACGGGCTTCTTTGGGCGAACTGTCTTGGTCCTAACGGCTTCGATGTATTTGATAGCCCAGATGGTAACAGGATCGGTGGTATTCCGGTAGTGCGTCTCGCTAGCCTTGACATGAGAGACGAGATACTTGTCCATGGCATCGCCGAGCGCCTTACCAAAGGCCACGTTCGTCTCCGCGAGCCGTGAGTATGGTCCGTAGTTGCGGGTCCATGGGTTTACCATCTCAATGATGAGATCGTGTAGTGCATGCTCGTACAGTTTTGGGATCAAAGTCTGGTATAGCTCCATCTCATGCACAGTAGGCAGAACTTTGTATAACTTTCCCTTGAGCCGACTATAGATGCGCCTCTTCAATGACTTATATTCGAGAAAGTGACAGTGCTGGTAGAGGACGGCCAAAGTGTTGGAGTCGAGCGCGCTGAAGGTCTCCAGTCCTACGGGATCATGCTCGCCAGCCTGCATGTACTTGTAGACCCAGAGAATGGCCTTCTTTGAGCCGTTGGGAATCGTCAAGATTGTACCTTGCTCATTGACGAGCTTTTTTTGTGCAGTTGGAGAGAAGTGAGCTAGGAGCTTCACGGAAGCGCTCTCCAGACCAATGTATCTATTGTCATCCAGCCCAACGACAATGTTGACCTTGGGGCCTTTCTTCAATCTGTATTGAAAGTTGGTATACAAAAAGAAAAATGATGAAGGCGAAAATGATGAAGGCGAAAATGACTTGAGAAGACTTACTCGGCAAGCTGGTTTGGCGTAAGGTATGTCTTACGTTTAGAATTTCTCACCGTTGCCATCTCTACGACTTGATAAAATAAAGTAGCCGCTATCTCCTACTCAAAGAATGTCCTGTTGGCTGTCAGTCGAGAAACGAGTAAATTGATAATATATATCCGATCTGAGATATGGAACTGAAGGCAGCTCAAGGAGTTAATGAACTTCGTAGAGTACAAGATGGTGACGTGATGTTACTTACTGTACAAGTAGGTGTGGGTTGTAGTTGAGTAAGTAAGAGGGGAAGGAGCTGGATGAAAGCAAGGGTAGGAATACACGGTCATATAGTGAGAGGGGCTTTGGAGCCTGCGCTAGAGCATTGACAGATCCACCTAGCACGTGAGAACGAATGAAGTGGCGGTAAACACAGTAAAGTGAAGAGTTGATGAGATCTCTCACCGAGTCAGAGACATCGTACCCACGCTATCCTAAGTTACAGAGCGTACAGCGATATATGGGTGTACAAATTCAGGATATGTTTTTGATGTAGTTCGTACACAGACACTTACACAGGCTAGCAAGGCCGATAGGAAGCTGTCCAGGAACTCGAGTAGGCTGTTTGTTGGTACTGTTCGTGAAGTGGACAGCAATACTGAAAACCCGCCAACTGCTGTGTCCGCGCACGATGTCGAGTACGTTTGTATTAGTTGCCTTTACCATCTAGTAAAAAATCATTAGAAAATTCCCAAGATGCTCACTGTAGTCTGGGAAGAGGGCTGAGTGGCAGAACCAAGCAAAAGCTCGTTCTCTCTAATCGCACAAAAAAGCAGAGCCCAAAGGTATTCGCTGCAATATCCGTAAACAGATGGACTAGAGTGAATAGAGCGGATGACCATGGAATAAGTTTTAGCAAGGCACAGATTGATGATTTGGGATGGAGTGATAGCGCTAGTTGTTTGTAGATGTGTACTTGAGTTCACCTTGGGAGGCAACCGCGCCTGCTTGCTCACCTGAATCCCACCGACACCACCATGCACTACCGAAGTATTGCTGTAGGTCTGCATTCGCAGTTAGTAATGTATCTTTGCGAACTGCATGTAAGATAGATACTGACTTCGCACACCCATCTTAAGGTTCGACATCGAAACGCTGCCTGAATATCGCCCCGATCGCCACAGTATCTCTGGATCCACCCCGCAATATATCGAGGACAAGACGTCAGCATGCAGCGTCTACGTCCCAGCTTTACCCGGCAGCACGTTCTGGATCGGATACTCCGTGTCACCGCCAGTTCCTGAAGGGTACTACTTCCTCTTCAAGCTATACATTAATGGCGCGCGTATCATGAGCTGGTCGACAGGCAAGGAGGAGGAGTGGCAAGGTAAGACCATGTTCGGTCTATTCGAGAGTTCCGAAGATGAAAATGGCAAGAAAAGGGTCGAGAAGCGAGTGCTATGCTTTACAGCGAAAGGTACCAAGGATGTGTTCGACGACACAGCGCGCGTCGAGATACGAGTACATCGTGCAGATGGAAGGAAGCGGGTCGAACGACAAGCAGAAGAATACAAAAACACAGAGCACGCGAAGACTGGCAAGGGAATAAGGTAGGTGCCAACCTAGCGCCACCAAAATGTACTATGCTAACTTGAATAGCCTCGTCAATGCCGGGCGCGCAGGACCAGAGCATCCAAAGCGATTTTACAAATTCGCCCTCATCGACCCGATCGATCAACCCTTCGCTACGTTCCGATACTATTACCGTAGCTGGGATCAGTTGCGAGGATTGGGGTTACTTGACCGAAATCTCAGCAGTGCTGGTGAGGAGAACAACCTCCCAGTGATAGAGCCACAAGAAGATAATATCGAGAAAGCCGAGGAGGGTACCAGGGCCTGCAGCACTATCAGCAGAGAGTCTGAAGACGTATTCCAGGACTGCAAAGAGGACTCCAATGGACGAGCCGCCTTTGCTGCAGATACACGAGCGCAGACTAAAAGCCCCTGCAGTCCTCTACGATTCACATTGGCGAGAGCGCGAAAACCCTTGACTCAGTGGGCGTCGCTACGTCGGTTGAGCGACACAGAAAGAACGTGCGCCTATGTTCCACGCGGCGCACCCAGCCTAGAGACCGAAACACCTGTTGAGCATGTAGGCGCGCAAGCGCCAAGCCAATTTTACCGGCTCTCGATACCACCATCCATCAAGCTCGAACCCCCTGGCCTAGCTTTACGGCCCCTTCCTACTCTTCCTATCAAGAGCGACTTCGAGACATCCACATCATACTGCCCTCATCCAGCATATCCTGTAGATGACTGGACTGTGCGCACTCCCAGCCCCGTAAAGTCAGTTCGAGACGGCATTTCCACTCCTCCACCGGCGAGACGTAGGGAGCAGGGTCGCTCAACTTTTGCATTGATGAGTGCGATCACGTCCGCATGGAGACGTCGAGGTGCACAGACGCCGGATTGAACGAGAGCGATAGATGCGGAAGATGTGCAAAGCTTGCCGTGATGTTGTTAGCTGAATAGAGCTGCAGTAGGCATCGTGGTTGTGCTCGCTTCAGAACGAGCACATCAAGATGATTAAGAAGTCCGATGACTGTTTCGAGAAGGATATATGCTGCTGTACGCTATACTCAACAAGCATTCAAGATGTCATGAGGTCAGGCCGCGTAAGATGAAACGTGAGACCATTGCCGATTCGCACTATGATGCAAGGCACCAAGCGCTGATTCGTTCCTCCACAACCTTGGAACCCCGCAGAATGCAGCTACCCCAAGCTCCCATCCCAGCTGCCAGCTTCAATATTGCTGCATTCTTGCTACCTCTCTGTATATATCACAGCCCATAATTCATGGTTCAGTCATCATAGCATCGAGCGTATTTTTTTGGTATCCATCTCGTTCCGTCTGCTGTACTTGATCGAGACTATGCGGCCCTTTGCTGTCGCGGCTGCGGCGCTGCTGGCAAGCGTTGTTGATGCTTCGACTCTCCAACCTCCCGTCCTTCCGTTGGTTGTTAGAAACCCGTATCTAAGCACATGGCTGCAAAATGCACGAGAAGAGCCGTGGAGCAAATGGCCCATGTTCTGGACTGGATCTGAGGTTCGCTGGACAGAGCCACCTTGAGCGCGCAATGCTGACAGTGATCGGACAGGTCGGATTCAGTGTCCTGGCGTCTGTTCCAGACTCCAAGGAGGTATATCCACTGCTTGGCCGGCCTCATGACTCTCTAGAGCACAAGGACAACGAGTACGGGTGATCCGGTGGCTCAAGGCGGACCTGTTGCTGACTCTAGTCTGTTCTAGTTACACGGTCGCGTACCCCATATACAGGGGCGCTAAATATGATGCGTCCACGACCAACCTTACATACTCCATACGAGCGCCCGATACACTCCGTTCGACCAAAGACCTTGAGATCACCTTGTCGTTCCTCTCGCCCATCACACCGACCTCGACTCTGCGACAAACCATACCAGCGGCCTACCTATCTATACACGTCCAAGGGTCCTTTGATGTCGATATATACGTCGATGTGAACGGACAATGGGTTAGCGGCAAGAGGGAAAGTCTGATAGAATGGGGTTTGTTCCAGCACGTAGCGCCTGGCTTGAAGGGCAGATTGAAGACGTGGCAAGTCAAGCGGCAGGTCGAGCAGCTCTTCACAGAAACGAATGATCAGCCTGAATGGGGTCAGCTACATTTCACCGGACCTGTCGATGCGCGCCATGAATCGGGCACATCTGCGCTGTTGCGCCAGCGCTTCGCTCGAACTGGGACTTTACAGAACGAGGTTGACGAGAATTTCCGCGGTGTCATGGATGAAGAGCCAGTCTTCGCATTTTCCAAATCTTTCAAGCTTGGAAACTCGTCCACGGCTGCGCCAAAATTCAGCAGCAACAGTGACAGCATATTGTTTACGATCACCCATATCCAGGATCCAGTGACGCAATATGCGTCTGCTCGAGGGTTAGTAATGTCTCTGTACGAACTGCATGTATGATAGATACTGACTTCGTACACCCGTATTAAGGCTCACGTTCATGCGGCCATTATGGAAGTCTTGGTTCCCTGAGGATGACAAGCTCATCCAGTTCCATTACGGCGACTTTGCCATGGCAAGCAGTCTCGCGGGCAACTACTCTGAGCAACTGCGTATCGATGCTTATCAATCTGGCTCGACTAACTACGTCGACATCGTTGCCTTGTCCGCACGACAAGTTATGGGTGCCACTAGCTTTTCCGGAACCAAAGAGAATCCGTTGCTCTTCCTCAAAGAAATCTCTTCCAACGGTAACAGCCAAACGGTTGATGTCATCTTTCCGGCTTTCCCATTCTTCCTTTACACACAGCCTAGGTGGTTGGCGTACCTCTTGGAGCCACTTCTTGAGCACCAGCTGAGTGGTCAGTACCCTAACAAGTACTCTATGCATGACCTTGGCGCACACTTCCCCAATCTGACGGGACATGCTGATGGACGTGATGAGTACATGCCGGTCGAGGAGTGCGGCGATATGCTCATCATGGGTCTGGCGCTGGTTAACTCACTAATCTACAACTCCGACGCAGAGGCTCAATCTATCTGGTCAGCTATCGGTAACGATGCAGACCATGAGGTTGATGCAACCAATGCATTCTCTTTGAGCAGTGTCGGCTTACACAATGGTGTCGAATATGTCGACGAGACTTGGGGTGGAAGTGCCAAGGGTATCGATCAAGCAAAGAAGTGGCTAGAAGGTAGTTACGATCTGTGGAAGCAGTGGACCGGATACCTTGTTGAAGACGCTCTTGAGCCCCACAACCAGCGTGAGTATCAATGAAAGGCTATATGAACTTGGGCTAACAGAACTTACAGTCTGCACTGATGATTTCGCTGGTTGGCTACCACTACAAACTAATCTTGCCTTGAAGGGCATTGTTGGTATTAAGGCCTTTAGTGAAATTGCTGACCTCATGGACCGACCCGGTGATGCAAAGCACTACCGAAACATCTCCGAAACGTACATCAAGAAGTGGCAAGAGTATGGAATGTCGCGCGATGGTACCCATGCTAAACTTGCTTATGATTGGTACGGTAGCTGGACGACTTTGTACTCGCTCTACGCCGATGCTGTACTCTGCTTCCACCCTACCATCACGAACACATCAATATCAGAACAGTCGGACTATGCATCTGGCAATGATCAAGCTCAGCGGCCCTTGTCGCCTTCAAAGCATTCTTCTGGCCGCACACCCATAATTGATGACTTCATCCCGGACGAAATATACAACCTCCAGAGCGATTGGTACTCCACGGTCATACAAAAGTACGGACTCCCCCTCGACTCTCGACACCTATACACCAAGTCCGACTGGGAGTTTGAAGCTGCTGCCGTCGCGAACAAGACAGTGCGCTCAGAGATCCTTGATCGCGTGGCGCTCTGGTTGAATGAGACAGTTACAGACCGTCCTTTCACAGATCTATATGTCACTGAAAATGATGGCGGCTTTCCCGGACCTTGGTTCTTCGCGAGGCCAGTTGTTGGCGGTCATTTTGCGTTCTTGACTTTGGAGAGGGCTTGCGGTGGTAGTGGCGGAGAGTAAGGCAGGATGTATCAGAAATGTAGCCTGCAGAAGCGTGATTCGCATGGTCTCCCATCGTGGCTTTGGCAAATCTACTTTACATTGCGTAGCCACATTCTTTTACCAGTATCAACACGATCTAAAACTAGTATAGCGCTTTGTGCCATGGTATCAGACGTGAGTTCTAACCTTCACCTTTTGTCCAACGTACATGTGAGTGTCTTGAAGATGCAATGCGACGCAATGCAGGGGCTGGCATAGCCGTTTCCGTATCTGGCGTAACCGAGGTTACATCAGGGATTGCACTTGTCCTTCTCAATTACTCTCCACACCTCCATCGATATTTCCAAAAACCCAGCACGCGTGCGATATTGCATCATGCCGGATTCAGGATCATATGGCGGTTGAACATTCCGCTCTTCACCCAATCTGTATGGCTGTATCGGTCGGCCCATGGGCGGAAACCCGCTTTGTGCTATATCTAGAGCACCCAAAGAGGAGGGGCTGGCGTCGACGGCTTTAGGAATTTTCTGTTCTTGTCAAAGGATATCAGATGAACAAAGGGTGCGCGGTCTCGAGATGACACCTACCGGCCGTCGATTCTCGAGTCCCGCAGAAGTTGCGGCACCAATCTTTCAATTACTAACTTGAGTATCAATTGCTTGCTTCAACGCATATCTCAACGACACCATGGTGTATTATCACGCAAACGGTAGAGTGGTTCAAGCACACGAAGACTATTTGGAACAACAAGCACAGAAAGAGGCGAACGATGAAACAAAACTATACATTGACCAAATTGACGTGTGCAAGCTGAAGGAGGTTACACCATCAACAGCCGAGGTCCAAATTATTGTTGATGCGCAAGCATATAGGACTCTATATTGTGAAAGAGCAGGTGATCATTGCGAGGACCTGGAATCGTTCAGGCAGGCCAAGCCATACCCTATCCTCGAGACTGTTGATCGCAATACTCTGAGGACGTGTTCGACCTTTGCCCATGAATACTTCACATACAATCCAGAGGAAAATGAGCTGCACCTACCAGTGTGCTATCCGAGACAGCATCACGCTGGTAGGGGTCACGAACCGATCGCAGCCTTCGACAACACGTTCAATACTCGTCGGAATGGGAAAAGGCTGGCCTATCCAATTGACCATCAGATGGCGTTTATAAGGCCTAAAGAAATTGAGGAGTATATCGTTCCGTGGCTGAAAAGGGTACAGAGACAGTTTAAAGGCGAGGGGAAACGTACAGGAGAAATGACGAAGCTCGCACGCTATCTAGTATCACGATCAGATCCACCTATTGCCATGGAACTACCGGACGCGCTTGTGGATAAACTCCATCTCTACAACGCCATGATCCAACTAGGTCTGCCTAAATTCGTACAATTGCCGCTCGTGGACAAGCTGGTTCTTCAGATGTACCAAACAAGCCTCCATGCTTGCCACCTCGATACTTTGGAGCATACCATTGGCCGCTTTTACTCAAAAGGTGTCGCTGTACTCGATCCCGTACTAAATCATTTCATCGGCACATACTCCTCCAGAAGCTTGAGAGATCGCACAGAGCCGGAGCCCTCAGGCCGCAACGCCAAATCGGCAGACCATACAAATGCTGCTGGCGAGAAATCAACAAAGGAAATACCAGAGGAGCTCTCGACAGAGTCCGAGGCAGGGCAGGCGGCGAACGAAGAGAAACTTGATAGCACTCCTGAAAGGATGGCAAAGAGGCAAACGGACCCCGAACTGGATTCGTGGAGAAAGAGGAGAAAGTATCTCGATTTTGTCGATCACTCTGCGGGTCGCGCAGACTGCCCGTGTGATACCTATATTCTACCCCCCGAGCTGCCAGTTCTTGGTCATAGTATAAGACATTGGTCAGGCGTCCGTCATAATCAGAGCACAGCGGCGGCACATACTGGCTTTCCACTCAACATTGGAAAATACAAAAAGTTCATTCGTCGTAATTCAACCGACGCTATCGATGTAGAAGATTGTTATGAGGAGGATACGAATCGATTGGCTGGTTGGGCAGAGTATCTGAGATACGGGCCGGGGATCAAACCGTAACACTTTCTAGAGAAGATCAAGGCCACCACCATCAATAGGCCTCATGACTTCTGAAGGAAGACCCAGAACCGGAAGCGAAGCTCATGTGAAGAAACTAGCCGTTTTGAGTATATTGTGGCCTACCGACGCTGTGTAAAACCTACCCCACCATCACTTAACCGTCCAATTTCAGCGTCTTGCATTGAAGATCTGACCAAGGGAAAAAAAACTAGCTTTTCTTAATTTTTGTTGTTGTTATTGTGGTCTTCACCCTATCAAACTATGTGAACAATGACGGCGGCTTGTAATCTGATAGATGTGCCACCCGCACTTTACCAGTACACATTCCCTGTAAATGAGTTTGTCGTTGTGTCAAACGATGAAGGTTGCCGGCATACTGGAGCACCAAGTATGCACATATCTAGCGCTTTGTTCCGTTCTTTCTACTCGTCTTGCAAACGTCTTTTGCGTTTTCTTTGGACGACTGTATTTTTTGCGTTCGTGACAAAGAGTGCTTGAAATCGCTATGTTTCAGTCACACAGGAGGATTCTAGGGAGCTCGTTGTTCTGATGAAATATGGCATGATGCACATGTGGCGGGAATATGCATGGCATCTCCCAGTGAAGTTGCGCCTTACGCTTGAGATCCATGGTCAGTGCCAACAATCCAAACAATCTGTTCCTGCCGCGCAGAAAAGAAGTGAAGCCGGTTCGGTTGTGAGTCCGCAGTGAAATGAGCGATCACATACCCCAAGCTCCATCTCCTTTGCCATATAAACTGACACTCTAGACGTTGAGAAGTTTTCAGAGGTCAGAATCGTCCCAGTCTAGTACGTCTTCATCTCGTTTGAATCCTCGATGTCTCTCAGGTCTTTCAAAGCCTGGTAGGACCTGGCGAAGCTTTGAGAACGCACTTGTAGCTGTCTCTTGCGCAATGACAGACCTGGCATCTGTAGCTTGTACAAGTAGTGCGGCGGTGGTCGAATCTTGAGACTCACCAGTATCTCCAGTGGCGTCACCATTAGTATCAGATAAAATCTCGTCGGATCGAATATTAGGACTGTCGTGCCGTGAGATGGGTCCGCCCGCGATGCTAAGCAATGGAATTGTCTCTTCTTCTAACATACTGGGTTGTGTAGACTCGGCATTCGATTCAGACTCTGGCTTGCTAGTGACTGGTATCACTATATTCGCGGGCGATGCTGCGACTAGTTCATCAGGTGTGGAAAAACCTGATGCCTGTGGTGATACACTAGGTCTATTGCTGGTTGGCGTCTCTTGGGCTACAGCCTTTGGCGTTGGTAGCGCCGCTTGTTGTGCCGCAGCTCTAGCCGCAAAAGGACCGAAGTCGAATTTTGCCCAATCAATCATGGTGGGATCAAGGGTAGTCTGGGGAACCTTCCCTGAATCTTCAAGCCAGTCCATACGACATGTGTTTGCATACATGAACCAACCAGCAACACCGTCGTCCATTCGTGCACCGTAAACCATCCGAGACTCCTCACCAGTCGTGGTATCGATGTCAAAGATGCCATGCTCGTATACCACGACGATGGACCCGCTCATAATTCGGATACAACCCCCCTCTCTCAGAACAAGAGTGGGTTCCCAGGTCTTCAGGACTCGTCGACGCTCCGGCCTTGCTGTGATAAGGCCCATCCAAGCAGGTTGATGCCCATCGAAACGTACTGGTTGCGTGTCTGGCACCCCGATGAGCTTGAGATATACTGCTACTAGAAGCAAGCCCTGCTCAGTAGCGACGTAGACCTTGCCGTCATATAGATAAAGATCGCAATCACTAATGACTCTAGGAGGCTCGCTCTTCAAGGTTATTTTGCGGCCCAGATCTTCAGACGTCCAAAACCTCTTCCTAGATAGACGAAGCGCTTCTTGCCGCAGAACAAGCATCTTGCGACTGAAGATTTCCGTCTCGCTCTCGTTGTCGAAAGATCTTTTCAGCTTTTCAGATGGCCTGTCCATAATCTTGAATGGGTAGCCATGTTCTATAGAATGCGAACAAAGGAGGGGTATGCTGTAGGCGTCATAGTTGACGAAGGTAATACCTTCCTCTGGGAAGCGATTCTGATCTGCATGCAATTGTTGATCAGCCAGAGATTGCTTGATTTTCTCATTCCGCCTCTTCACAGCAGCAACATTTACCTTTGCCGTCTCTGGCTTCTTTGTCTTCTTTGCCGGAATTGTTTCAACATCTTCTACCTCCAATTGTTTTCGCTTGCTTCGTTTGGTCGGCGATAGGTCTGCTTTGCTTGAAGCTGTGCTAGAATTCGCTGTCGCCACAGTCTCCTTGCATTCATCGACCTCTGTGACTTGCGTCTTGGATACGATTCTGCTAGTGTTCTGCTGCCGTGATTTGGGGTTTATTGCGGTGACTTCGATGACGGCTGCATCACTCGATTCTAAAACTGCGACTTTCGTACTAGCACCAGAGTGTTGTAAGAGACTGGGTTCGCTCTTCCAATTAGGGGCATGTGGAGTCAATGCCCTTGACACTGGCTTTGTTGGCCGTACGCGTATGGCCTTGTGATCATACTTGATACTATTCATCGGCGCAGAATTTCTTGGCTCATGTGAAGCTGCCTTCGCTACTGCAGCTTTGCCCGGACCAATGTATGTTGGTTTGAACCTGACATTGCGAAACTTTCTCCTCTCTTCCTCACTCATCTCTATGATCGCAGCTGAATCTGCGGCTCTATCGTGCGAATTCTGATCTTTCTCTACTATTAGAGTACCCTCTTCTTGTAGCGGTTTCGTGACTGCAGCTGGTTGCATTTCTCTAGCGTCGGTATGTGCCTTCTTATATGCATGCTGCTTGTTGTCGTCATCCGCCTCTCGTTTGCGCTTTGCGGGAACCTGATCCGCTTCGTGTCGAATCGCACTTCCGCGGGCTTTATGAGTCGCCGTGGGATCTTTGTAAGTCGTACGGGCTGCCAGCGGGGTGCGCGACAGGTTGTTATCTCGATGGTGAGCTTGTTGTTCACCTTGAGAGTCTCCCTGTCCTGGCGACATGCTCCGCCTATCACTATGTCTGCTCCTACCACGTCCTTCCTTGACTACTTGGTCTTGGTCTTGAACTGACTTCCTTGCATCCTCTCGCAAATGGGGACCCGTCCCGGTTTTACGGAAAGTGCTGTGGGCGCCGTTGGCCGATTGCTGCGGCTTGCGCGAGTTGGTATTGCGTCTTCTAGTCATGGTGTTGATAATCCAGAATATGAGAAGAATGCGTGATTGTGACGCGAATTGGTCGTGTGTAGATGTGAATAAGTTAGAGGAGTAAGTGAGACAAAGGCGTTGTGTGGGTCCATTGACGCGCGCTAGTCCCATACGCCCGAATGTCTATGTCAATCTCATTCACTACGGTAATGTTTCCACAGTCACTCCTCGAAGAACATGCTGCATCAGAGCCTATCAAGACCAAAATGAAGCCCTGTGAGCGCATAGTTGCGTCACCGTGAATCAGCGGGCGTTGCTTCCGTGACAGGCAGGCGCTGTTTGAGGTGAAGGATACTGCAATTATGTTTTCTCCCACACAACCACCCACACAACGTAACTCACCTACGACATTCAGTCGACTTCCTGTGTCATTAATAGACCCCTGTATTATAAGATGCTTCCCCTGCTCCATCAAATTGTCCTAGCCACGGTTGCAAGCATGCAGCTCCCAGATAGCTTCAGCAGGATGAAAATAGACACTACAGATTCTTTCAGTCATAGCGCGAAGCATGTACTCGGCGGGCTGTCATTTAAAAGACGTGCTCATCCCTTAGAAGGGCCTTCAATCCTGTTTATCGTATCATATTCGGGTACGCTCTCCGACTACGCCGAGCAGTGTTCTGCTTCAAAAGGCATTGTTTCCGTGGATCGCAGTCGTCAAATGACCGAATAAGCTGATAGCGATAATCGTCCATATGCCATCGAGTTCCCCATCTCAGCACTTGCAGCGGTTTCGCAAACGTTCCGGACTGGCTACAAGCAATCCCCACAAATCACAAACATCCTTCTTGATATTGGTAATATCTTACCAGGCTACGCTATGTGTGTCCTCGACTGGCTTGTTCGCTGCACAAAGAGCAAGACTTCCATCTCTTTCATACCAGAAGATCCAGAGATTGACGGCTAGGATAAGTGGTATCGGCTCTACAGCTATGCAGCTATGTGTGCTCTTGGCATGGAAGCAGCTGAAGATCTTCGGCAGTTTGTCGAATATCTTAGCGACCATGAAAGTCTTGTTGCAGAGTGCAGCAGCTACTCGCGTCTCCTGCGAGCCTTGCAGCCATCGGATCCGATTGTGGCAAATCTTGCTGGAAGGACAGCCGGGCAGATGTCAAGCAATACGCTTGGGTTGTCGTCAGCGCAGTGCGATGATATACGCGCTGCTCACCCGCATTTCACGGCGCTTGTCGATGAGCGGATGTAAAAGCGAATTTGTTGACTCACCCCAAGCTGTTGACCGTATGGACTGAGTACGTCTCGAATGATGAGAAGCGGTGAGGATACTGACATCTTGATACAACAAGCAAGGAAACTCTCAGTGCTCAAGTTTGGTGTTCAGACGTGGAGGCAGTGCGGGGTCCCGAAGCTCAATGCGCTAATACCTTTTTTGGAAAGCCTCACCTCGATAGCCCAAGCGACCCATCTAACGGGTACATTCAATTTCAAGTCCAACGCCTCAACACAAATGCAGAACTCGGTCAATTGCATACTTAGTAGACACCGCATCAAGTGCAAGTCACATGTATGTGCAAGATGTATGCTGTGTCTTCGCGACTGTAGCTAGCTCCGTAGCGAATTTCTTTTCTTCTTTACACCCCTTTTTACTACGATATCAATGCATCGTCCTGTTACACGGTACTGCCAAAAAACCCTTCCAGCTAGATACACCGCTCAAAACTGTGATTTTTCCGCTTGACCATAGCTCTGTTAGTCTCATCGCCCCCTCTTTTCGTCTTCATCGTGACAGCAGGACATCTCTTGAGATAGAAATGCTGATGTATGATGGGCAGGAAAGCCCTGCATATCCTCATGGAGCAATATTTGACGGCCGTTTTTTTTTACAGATCTTTTCATTGTTCAACTGTTGTGAATTCAAGTTATTGATCAGCCATTCCGCGTTGAGAAATTGCTGTCACCGCCATATGTATAGCAACTCCCGCCTTGATCATGATGTCGTCCGGGCGGATGAGTACGAACACCGCCTCGTAGAAAGAGCTCGTCAAGGCTCAAAGTCTTCACATTTACAGCCTTCTGGAGGTCGCGCTAACACACTCTAGCTCAATGCGAGAGAATGTTCCTGCATAGATCAATATTACACGTGCAGTGTTGAGACGGAAGGGTACAGTTCTGCAGGTGTCTTCTACCTGCATACTACGCTTTGACTCCATTTGAAAAAGGCGATGATATCGTCAGCATCTACGTATAAGAAGGGAGGCATTGTCTTTCCACAGAGTACAACCTCAAGCATCACCTTCATATCAACATACTTTGACAACCATCATGCGTTTCGCACAAATCACCACTCTTCTTTCCGTTGCTGCTGCGGCCAGCGCTCAGTACACTTTCAACATTACCCAGGCAGAAAAAGCAGGTAACATGGAGAAGTACAAGTGCTTGTATGTTCGGACCCATTCGAAGCTCCTAAATCAACGTACTGATGAGGGATACTAGGGACAACAAGAAACTCAGCAAATGGATGCCCAAGTGCCTTCACCAATGCCAGGAAGTAGCCAACAAGAAGGACGGTTGTGCGCCCGATGACTTTACTTGCCACTGTATCAATTACAGCGTCTACTCGGCCGTAAGTATTTAGCCTCTGTCTATCTATTGCGTTGACAGAACATCTTCTAATATCACTACAGCTGATTGAGCCCTGCGCTTTCCCCGCCGCCTTGGGTGGTAAGGGAACCTGCTCATTGGAGGAACTTGGCAAGGCACGCCCTATTGTTCAGGACATGTGCAACTTCTTCAACGCTACTCTCTACTCTGACTACGAAGAGTGCGATATGAAGCTTAGCGAGGAAAAGACTTACTCCATACTTGCCGAGGAAGAGTTTGCAGATATCACCTACTAGAGAGATATGGGGGAGGGGGTGTAGAGAGAACGTGTAGTTTTAATGACCAGTTGTGTTGATCATGGAGGTAGCCTAACACTCAATTCATCTACTATGACATTGCTAGATATTTGCGCTACTTTCTCTTGCTGGATGCAATTCTTACTCATAATGAATCATGTCTTATGAAGGATAGTTGTCGATCTTATTAATTTCTCACAAACCTATGTTTGTACAGAACTCTACCCCATAGCCACGTGAGTTCACAGCATCAGATAGGGACCTACCACGTACTACAAGTAGCATAACTTCTTCTCTCGTGCCTCCCTCACCACTAGGCCGCGTCGTTCCTCAACCACAACATACGTTTTGTCCAACTTGCTCCCAACAATTTACCTAACAACATGCCAGAAACACACGGTGAAAACGAACAAGGGGGCGGCCGCCGTGGTGGTATCTCCGGTCAGGGCAACAGTCGCAGTGATATTAACGTTACTGGCAGCAAGTAACAAGCTCCGAGGTCTTACATCTCGACCCGCGATAGCACTAGATCAGGTTCCGCTTCTGTGTAGCAAGAGGCGTATCATATATACGATCGCCTTTTCTGCACCATGTTACATTTTCGCACTCAAAACTACATCTTTGGGGCAGGCTCTTCGTTGTATAAATGAACTTATTCGCATATTCCTGTGCCAATCCCATGACGGCCTAGTGTGGTGTCGCCATCTTCTCGTCGTGACGTTGTCGCAGGATGTCCCCGTTTTCAAGTTCAACAAACGGCCCAGCGCAATAGTCAAGCTGGATTCTATCAGTACTACTGTCTGCGAGTCGTCCGGCATGGCTACAGGGGATGCATGAGTGGGCTGCAGTGGGATGCGACATGAATGACTCCAGTTCATGAGTTAGACTAAGAGCCGCTTTGATACTTTTGAATCCTTACCTAGGTATCATAAAGATCCCGGGTGCTTACATTCCAGGAAGGCATTTCGCAGTCTGTTGTTCCGATGCCCAGAAGACGCAGCGATCCAAGACGAGTAGCGGCGTACAGCGATTCTAGTTAGCGTTCTTGGCAGAGTCGTGACGCGCTCGCGTCTGACACAGACCCGTTCGACCGCGGAAAGCTTGCCACAACTCGTTCACTTCGGACTTCGATCCTCGAACTTTCCATTGCCATACCTGAGTTAGAGGGCGTCGCGTCGTCGTGCGAACCAGTGGCTCTGCCAGCCAGATCTGGCGTTTTAGCATTTCTGGCTACCTAGGAAGCATTTTTATAGGTGATATATACAAACTTCCATCTAATGCTATCACATACGACCATAGGCTCAAGATCAATAGCGCTTCCCGTCTGCTCAGCGGTACTCAAGCTTGTGACCGGCGGATTAGTAGTCAGGTGGGTGACCACTGGCGAATCCCCGCTGTTGTATGTACCTAATTCTTTTTTGCCCACTTCGCTGACACATGCTGAGCTTGTCCATGGTTTCCTTAGTTCAGGGCATTGCCCCCTTTTTTGCCCCAGCAACACTGTTCCTGCATGCGTCGCCTATGAACCGGTCGTCTTTACCCCGAGGTTAAATTGCGAAGATGCCTTCGCCTGTTTAGAAACCCTGTCAATCTACCCCACTTCCGCAGAGCCTACACTATTACTCATCACCTACAACGCTTGCCAAGCATAAACTAAACTCGTTCAGGACCACGTACATCACGTATGGTGGGCACACTCTTGCGTGCGGGCTAGCCGACGGGCATGCTACCACAAGTGCGATGGTAGGCCGAATATTGGATGGGGCACGGCTCGTTTTAGTCAAGCTGTAGCCGGGTATCTCAATATCTGGGTCGAAGATGGAAGTACAAATGCTCGCGCTTCGAGCTTTCAAGGAGAGAGCCAAGCTTTCCATTTGGTTGCGGCTTCTTTCACTCTTTTCTCCCTCTCAAGATGCTCAGAGCCTTGATCGGCCTTGCTGGCCTTGTCAGCTATGTGACCGCTCAAAGCGACTCTGTCAAAGTCAAGTGGATTGATAATACACCGGAATACCTCGCTGGTGTGATCTTCGGTTTACCGTGGCCTCGTGGACAGCACCTTGCGAACACCACAACTTTCACGGTATCTGGGGATGTGGATATTCAGTCGTGGGTCACAGCTTACTGGCCAGACGGAACGTTGAAATGGACCGGACACGCTCTGGGAGCCAGCGACTCACCTGCCAACGAGTACACAATTACCGCTTCTGGTGCGGGTAATTCTTCTACTTTGAGATTCAAGCGTCAAAGCAACGGCATTGAAGTAAGCGACTCCGGCGAGGAGATCGTTGTCAACGCCGGCAAGATCTCAGCAACCTTCCCCAAATCTGGCAACGTTCTGGTATCCACTATTGAGGCTGGTGGAAAGACAGTCGGAAGCAACGGTCATCTAGTCTTACGCTCCCAGAATGGTACTCCTGATGACGATGCAGATGGCAAGCCAACCGGCATTGAGTACTTCAGCTTTACTAGCAAGATATTAAACGTCACTGTTTCGGAGGACAACACCGTTCGTACGTTGGTTACAGTCAATGGTATTCATACTATCAACGGAGACGGTGCCCATGACGACTGGATTCCTTTCACTGTTCGTTTTTACCTCTATGCCAATTCGGAAGCGATTCGCGTCATCCACACCATCATCTATGATGGAGATATGCATAAAGACTTTCTTTCAGGTATCGGTATCCGCTTCGATGTTCCCCTCGCAGAAGAGGAGTTTTACGATCGCCATGTCCGAATTGCGGGCGTTGATGGCGGAATTCTACACGAAGCCGTCAAGGGCGTCACCGGCCTACGTCGAGACCCAGGTGCCGACATACGATCTGGACAGTTCAATGGTACTGTCCTGCCGCCTAACTCTACGTGGGACCAAAGAGTGACTACTCGTCTACAATGGATCCCAACATGGAGCGACTACCGCCTGACACAGCTCTCGCCTGATGGCTTCAATCTCAAGAAGCGCACAAAAGCTGGCCAAAGCTGGGTTAAGATTCCAGGTGGTACGCGTTCAGGTGGCGTGGCTTATCTTGGAGGCGCTACAGTTGGTGGTCTTGCTGTGGGCCTTCGTGATTTCTGGAAGAAATATCCTACTAGTCTGGACATTTCCAACGCAGCGACCGATACAGGATCGATCACCTTGTGGCTATACAGCCCTCAGGCCGAACCTATGGACGTCCGTCCATACCACGATGGACTTGGACAAGATACCTACAAGAAACAACTAGATGCGCTCGATATCACCTACGAGGACTGGGAAGGGGGTTACGATACTCCCTACGGTCTTGGTCGGACCAACGAGCTTTATATCTACGCGTTTGAGACCACACCATCCGCCGACCACCTTGCAACACTAACCAACTTCACCAACAACCCACCTGTTCTCATCGCCGAACCGGAATATATGCGTGACACCAAAGCAATCGGGTCATACTGGGATGTACCCGGTGCTGTTGACTCCACCCAGGCGCAGACTATTGAGTCAAACATGGACTTCCTCATCAAGTTCTATGAAGATCAGATTGAGCAACGTCGCTGGTACGGCTTCTGGGACCATGGGGATATCATGCACACATATGATGACGACCGCCATCAATGGAGGTACGATATTGGTGGTTACGCCTGGGACAACTCGGAGCTGTCACCCGATCTCTTCTTTTGGTACTTCTTCCTCCGCACTGGCCGCGCAGATGCTTACAGGATTGCCCACGACCAAGTGCGCCATGGAGGCGAAGTCGACTCGTATCATCTGGGCAATTTTACCGGGCTTGGCACTCGGCATGGCGTCCAACACTGGAGTGATAGTGCCAAACAGGCTAGGATCTCAACTCCAGTCTACCGCAAGACGTTTTACTACATCTCTGGTGGTGATGAGCGGACTGGTGACCTGGTACGTGAGGTCATTGATGCCGACAAAGCCTTCCTTCGTGTTGATGCGAGGCGCAAGGTGCGAGCACCTGGTATCGTCTACAATCCTGACCCGGAAGCATTGTTCCTTAACTTTGGAACCGACTGGGCTGGTATTGCACAAGCATACCTTATCGAATGGGAGCGTCGTGGGCCACGCTGGGAAGAATCTCGCAAAAAGCTCATTGAATCTATCGTGACATACCCTAAGCTCAAGAATGGATTTGTCACTGGCGAGGCATTCTACAACAGTCTCACCGGAGCGTGGGCACCGCCACCCACGGACCCGGACAACACCGGCAACATCACCGTGTCACATCTGTCTGGTGTGTTTGGCGTTCTCGAAACGATTGATCAGCTAATGGATCACTTTGGTGCGGAGCAAAAGAATGTTACTCAGCCTTTCTTCGAGGCTTTTCTGGACTATTGCTACTACTATGGCGCTGGGAAAGCTGAACAGAAAGCCCGGTATGGCAAGGACTTTGGCAATCTCAGTCTGATGCAGGGTCACTCCCGCTTCACTGCCTATGTAGCCAACCACCGCAACAACGCGACACTCGCCCCCAGGGTTTGGTCCGAATTTTTGGGCGATGGAAGCAAGGACGGTCTTGCGCCGGGTGCTCCATGGGCAAGAGTAAGGATCGATGGAAGTGACGCACTTATCCCTGTCGACGAAGCAACATGGGTTAGCACAAATGCAGCAGCGTTGTATGGTGTTGCTGGTATTGAAAACTTAGCTCTTGTTGGTGCGCCGGACGTCAGCACTATCGGTGGCGGCAATGCGACTGCAAGGAGGTCTGCATAGGCGTGCCTGTCGAGGACAGCCATAATTCTTGGAATTTACTATCGTACTTTATTTTCCTCGTGTGACAGGCTTCTTGATCTCTGTAATGCGCGAATTTTCTCACTCGTGGCTGAATCGCCTCGTTCGAGTTCCTTCCCAGAGCCCTGATGTGGAACAATGAATGTGGTTGGCGGAAACACCGTAAAGCTGAGGGAGGTCTCCAGAGCCGGGATTGATTGATTGCGAGTCAAACTAGGAAGACACAGTATTAAAAGAGAGAGAGGGGGGGAGTGTGTGTGTGTGTGTGTGTGTGTGTGTGTGTGTGTGTGTGTGTGTGTGTGTGTGAAGAATCATCAAGAATACAGAGCGACAGGGCGTACAAGTCTCTCCCATTTTCCCGGAACTAAATGGATGGTTGTCGCGTTTTCTCTGATTCATGATATTATATTATTAGAGTCATGTATATGTCGTCCATGTAAGTATGCTCATATCGGAACCATACCTTCGCCATCAGACCTACTTATATCGCCAGATTAGATTCGACAAATAGCTTCCATCCTTGCCCAGCCAACTTTGCGTCCCGGAACACGTTCATCGATATTTGCTACGCGTGCCTTTATTTGATCTTCATAGCACCTTTGCCAGCCTTCGCGTCCTTGACCTTCTGCTTTTCCTTTTCAGTTTGCGGCAGCTCCATACTCTTAGTGCCGAATTTGGGAAGGAATTTGCCGACACGCGCCTGATAGACCTTGTATTCAGGGTACTTGCCGGCGCTAAGCAGCTCGGTGAGCCAAGTGCTGGCCTGGAACAGGATCAGGTATCCAAACGCACCGGCGAATGCCCAATTGGCATAGGTCTCGGTCTCCAAGCAGCACCATTGGTACAAGCATACCCAAAAGGCCTGCTCAGCAGCGAAGTTGGGGTGTCGCGACCAAGCGAATAGACCGGTTGTGTTGAATCCACGATCCAATTGCTCACGCGTATATCGAAGGTCAGACGGTACCTTGGCAGTCTTCTGGTATGCGCCCTTTGCCTTGTGGTAGTTCCATTGCGCTTGGTCGGCGAAGAACTCGAGAACAACGATAGCGACCATGGAACGGCCGAATAACGAGTCGTAAGATGTGACGTCGTTGCCCTTGAGACGATTGGCGAGAAGTAGGATGTATGTAGGCGTGGTGATGAGCCAGAGAAGAATCTACCATGGTTAGCGTCCATGCACCCGCGCACATGGGTTGAGAATACTTACATTCTGAGCAAGCGAGATGAAGATGACATTGAAGATGAACATTCCAGGCCCACCCACGTAGTCCTTGACAATGTTCCATCTATAGTCTTCGCTGCCAACTTGGTATCCGCCCTTGCGCCAGTAGTTGAAAGTCAAGCGAGCACCCCAGATGATCGAGACAGCCATGACATGGTCCAGCTTCATTGTCGGCAGTCCGTTGAGATGGGCCCATACTGCGTAATGTACATTGTAGATGGCGGGCAGCAGACTCCACAGCCGGTCGACCTGCGAGTAGTTGCGGTTGATCTCGGAGACGGCAAGCACGATGGGGGTGACAAACATGGTGGCGAAAGCCAGCGCTGTCATGAGCGGATTGGTGCTGGCATAGAGGGCCTTGAGCGCCTGCGGGTCGGTTATGTGTGCTGCGACCTTGTACGGAAGGTCATAGTATTGGGGCAGGAACGGCTCCACAGTCTTGAAGTAGTCGGCGCACTCGGGCAGCGTCTTGACAAGGGGCAGTGCCATGTCCATGTATGTCCGTGGGTTGGGCATCGTCCCGGTGAGGTTGGATAGTGGTGAAGATGTGGCGACGCTCCTCTCACAAGCTGGAGTGAGTTGGCGTTTGTTGTGTGAAGCGTGCAATGACCTCATGAATTTCCCTGGCCTCCACGTTAGCGAGCTGCAGGAACGCCCGTGCGGCTGTCAAGTCGCGCTAATCTGGTTCGACGCGTTTTCACATGACCGTGGCCATCTTCATCCTGTCAAGATCCACGTCGGCCCCTTTGACGGTGCCAACGACAGTTTTGGAGGCATGACTCGAGTCTTGTGCGTAGCGGAAAAGCCGTCGATTGCGAAGGCGGTCGCAAATCATTTGGGCGGCCAAGCACGAGCGGTAGGTGTCAAAATTGTCCCATCCAATACCAACATGTACCCAGGGGGTTATACAGTTGCGCTTTCTTAGCACACTGGTCGCTAGAAGCACAGCGAAGGCTTCCAGGGTATCTGGCAGTGCCAGGCATCAAGGATGCGACCACCTTCTGAGTTTGGACCGCCGATCGAATGCACGACTAACTCTAGATAGGAAAGTGTGCGCGGTATTCAGTATGTCAAGAACTATAAGTTCGACTTTCGCTTTCAGTCCTGGGGACAATGTTCTGTAACCTTTACATGCGTTGCAGGGCACATCGTTGCACAGGACTTCAATGATCGATTCAAGAAGTGGCACTCATGTCAGCCCTCCGCACTGTTCGAGGCTCCCATAGTGTCGAGCATTGCAGAGGTGAGTGATATGGGTATGACTACTTGGAGTTGGCTGATCCATTTACAGAACAAAAAGGCTGTGGCGAGCAACATCGCCGCGCAAGCCAAGTATGCGTCTATTCTGTTCATCTGGACTGATTGTGATCGCGAAGGCGAGCATATCGGAACCGAAATCCGCGACATCGCATTGAGGGCAAATCCGGATATGCAGGTTTGGAGGGCCCGCTTCAGCAATATCGAGAGAGCGTCAGTGTCACTGCGCCACGGGTCCGCCATATAAACTGACTTTCTCCAGACATGTCATACATGCCTCACAGAACCCTATTCGCCTAGACGAAGCGCAGGCGCAAGCTGTCTCAGCTCGGATTGAGTTAGATCTACGTCTTGGTGCAGCTTTTACACGTATGCAGACACTCGCGCTACAAAACATGATCCCTCAACAGGGCGAAGAGCGAGGCAAGCTGATCAGCTACGGCTCTTGTCAGTTCCCAACGTTGGGTTTCGTCGTCGACCGCTATCTGCGTGTACGCAACTTCGTTCCCGAGCCATTCTGGTGCATCAAACTTGCGCACACAAAGGACGAAATCAATGTCAAGTTCAATTGGCGACGAGGCCATCTTTTCGATCGCATGGCAGTTACCCTCATCTTCGAGAAATGTCTACTTTCAAAGACGGCAAAAGTCATCAAGATGGCCAAAAAGCCTACGAAGAAATGGAAACCTTTACCACTAACGACAGTGGAGCTACAGAAGATGGGAAGTAGATTCCTTCGTATGACCTCACAAGACGTCATGAAAGTGGCCGAGGACCTGTATACGAAAGGCTGGATCAGTTATCCACGTACGGAGACTGACCAGTTCGATTCTGGTATGGATCTGCGAACGCTTGTGGGAAGGCAGACACAAGACGGCCGCTGGGGTCCATTTGCACAGAGTCTCATGAACGGTGGTTTTCACCAACCTCGCCAAGGCCGCAACAACGACAAAGCGCATCCGCCTATCCATCCTGTCAACTATGTCGCCTCGTCCCAGCTCAACGATAGAGAGCGCACCGTCTACGAATTCGTCGTTCGCCGCTTCCTCGCATGCTGCTCCGAAGATGCTATTGGTGAAGCCACAGATATCGAGATTGAGTATGGAGGCGAGGTCTTCCACGCACATGGTCTTACCGTCATTGCAAGGAACTATCTTGACGTCTATCCATACGACAAGTGGGAGAGTAGTCAAGTACTGCCTCAGTACACAGTAGGCGAGACTTTGGAGCCCACGGAAGCGAACATGGTGGACGGGCAAACGACGGCACCCAGCTACCTGACCGAGCCCGAGCTCATCGCGCTCATGGACGCAAACGGCATCGGCACAGATGCAACCATGGCCGAGCATATCGCCAAGATCCAGGAGCGCGAATACGTCATGGCAAGACTCAAAACGGGTGGCGCTGCAGCGACCGCAAATGGGGCAGGGGCAGGCAGAGGCGGGGGAAGAGGAAGAGGAGGTGCAAGAGGGGGACGTGGTGGGCGAGGCGGCGCAGCAGTAGGCCAGAGCAACGGAGGAGGCACGGGTGGAGTACAAGAGTTTATCCCGACGACGTTGGGTATCGCGCTTATTGAAGGATACGATAACGTGGGATTTGAGACGAGCCTCAGCAAGCCGTTCCTCCGAAAAGAAGTGAGTGTTGGTCGTGGGGTTGTTGGGCGTTGATGACGCAGCATGCTCGCTAACAGCTTGGGCAGATGGAAGTTCAGATGAAGGCGATTTGCGAAGGCCGCACTACGCGCAACCAAGTGGTGCAGCAGAACCTGGAGCAGTACCGGGCCGTTTTCACACGCACGGTGCAGCAGATCAACGTACTCAAGTCGGTATGTTGTATTTTGGATCGGACTGTTGTGTGTGTAGTCGCGTCGCTAATGCCATCTCCACTCACTAGGCTATCACGAAGTATGTGGTTAACGCAAATCACGGGTGAGGCACGTCCCACGCCGGCGCACTGGGTGGTGCAGCCTGCGTCATTGGTCGACGGTTGGAGATGCGACGGATCAGCACAAGGCATTGTGTAAAGTTTGGCCATGTTCTGCGGCGGGATGTCCTGCAGTGCGGCCTGTCGGACAAGCACGTGTGTCAGACGGCGGCTGCTCTGCCTGGAGGCTGTTGTTGGTAGGGGGCATGGCGAAATCGGACCTTTAGGGGGGTGGGATGGACCCCGCGGCGCGATAATGATGGCGCCAATGGCTGCCGTGGGAGCGAAGCATGGAGAGACGGATGGCCGTGGTGAAGAGCCGATGGGCAAGATGCTGATATGGGGCATCGGCTGCGAACGGAAGGCACCATGGCGATGGCAGCGTGCGGGTTCAGTGTGTGGGCATGGCGCTGTCGTGGCCGCAGCAGCTGCGACGGTGTAGGCCAGGCTCACGGCACGCAGAGTCGCAGCTGGCAAGTCTACTGTTGCCCGGCTTCTACGCTGCGAGTCCCTGCTGCTGCGAGGGGCGAAGTTCCATGACGCTTGCGAGAGGTGTGGCTGTCTGTGCGCCAATGGCAGGGGCACGAGTCGTAGCTGGGCGTTGTCAGATGCGCGTGCATGTGCCTTGCTTGCTTCCAGCTGCTTTCGGAACCAGCGAGGCCTTATCACAGCCTCTCTGCCTCGTTGATCCAGAGACTCACCACAGAGCCCACACTCGAATATTCAGCCTCTGCTGCCCTCCTGCCCGCTCTGCTTACTCTTGTCCGCCTCTCCGCCGTCTCGCCTCTGCTGCTCCGACACGCTATCTGCATCCTCCCGTTACCGACTCGCTGATCACATCGCCGATCGCCAGACGTCTCGGAACGGTGAAGGCACAAGCTACGTTGCTGCAGCTTGCTATAACAACCCAACGCCAACGCACACCCGCCCCATAGCTGGATCTCGCTTGTCGCACAAGGCACTTCTGTCGCCGTCTTCAATTTTGCATCCAGCTTCCTACGGCAGACGCAGCGCTGTACCGTCGGTACCCGACAGCACAACAGCACAGGCAGAAGACACCCAGGTGCGTTTGCCGCCAGACAAGCTGCATCACCCAGCAGCCTCGTCGGGGAGAAACTACTGCTTTCAACGCTCCGGTTGCTGACAACATCGCCCTTCAGACGCCCTATCCATTCGGTGCGACTGTCCCATCGACTCGCGCTTTGACTCATTCGTCACCTCCCCTGCCTCGCAACAGTAAACATGGCTGCTTCCGCCCAGAAACCCATGTCCAACATCGCCATGGCCTTTGGGCGCCAGGACAGTGGCCACGCTGCTTCGACTGGCACCCTCCCTACTCCGCCGAGTTCCATTTCTCCGACCCTTCCTGCGCACAAGCGACGCCCCATGCCTGTAGCCGGCCGTCTCCACACGCCAGAAGAGGAGTCCATGGACATAGACCTCCAGGATGCCGTCGAACACGCGGCAGCGCAGGATCAGCCTTCGGCCCTCTCCAAGGAGGCGCTGGCTGGCTTGGATGCGACGCGCCAGATTACCGCCCTCATGCTGGCCAAGCATCACCTGCCAGACATCATCGAGGGCCACGGCGCAATGCCCATCCGCGAAATGATGGCGCATCTGACGCACGCGGTACCTGGCTTCTCCGGACTACCCCCTGCAAAGGCCCGTAGGCTGGTCGTTGCCGCGCTGGAACATCGCGCTGGCGGCGGCCTGCACGGCGAGGTCAAGTTTGAAAAAGTCGGCTGGGGGCGTTGGAGTGTAGCTGGCTCGGCCTCTCAGGCTGCGGGAATGCCCATCGGCGGTAAACGCTCTGGAAACGGGCGGACGCCACCAGACAGTGTCGATAGCATGCGAGGCAGCCTCCAGATTCCCAAGTTGCGACAAGAGCGCGACGTCTACTCTGGCAGCTGGAACGCTGGCTCGTGGTCGCCGCATCGCCAGGGCGAAGATGAAGAAATGGCTGACCAGATGTCGCTGGATGACTCCGAAGGCAGTACCGAGTCCGACTCTGCTTCGGACATGGATTTGGAAGAAGAGTTAAATGACGACACTGATCAAGAAGACTGGGCGACCATGGGGCCTGAAGCTCTTCGCGAGACCCGCCGCGGTCCGCGCCGAGAACACCGCGATTACAACTATCTAAGCCGAACACAGACGAGTAACCCGCGCTATCGGAGCATATCCGCCCAGGCGGCCCACTCTCTGCCTCAGCCTCATCACCAACGCACTGCAACGCCCATGTACCAAGCTTTCCTTACTGTTCCTCATGCATCCCACGGTAATCACGTCGTGAACGCGGGCTCTCCTTTGACTTCTTCCGTTTTCAATCCATCGGCTGGCGTAGCCGGATCTGGCGCTGAGCGCGACGCTATTGAAGCACTCATTGCCATGGGCTCCATGTAGACCCTTCTACTCTACAGCATCGTGCTTTACAGTGCTAGCGGCCGGCACAAAGCCTCACGAAATACGACTACTACATACGACATACCCCCTCACATTCAACATTAGATTATGGCAGCGACTTTGGTTATGCGCAGCTGGGCTGGGAATTGTTTTGGGTCTGGTTGGATTACGTTGGCATGCCCTCAGGTTCTCGATCTGCATCGTTCTGGTATGCAATTGGGACGATCCGTCAAGTGCTGATGTGGATCATATTGGACTTTTTGATGATTTTGCACGTTAACTTATTTCAAGAGATGACTGGACCATACTGATATCTACCTTTTAATCGGTTTTGCTCCACACTATTTCACACATGGGGACGCGGCATGTGCATGTCATTTGCTTGGGTCTGGCGCTTGTCTGGCGTTGAGGCGTATGGACGACGGTTAGGCCATGGGCATGGCCCTCACGCAGCTTGTACATATTCTTCTGTAAAGACAGACACCCTACTCCGCTCGCCAACTGGCTGAGATATTAGTGAGCTTCATGCCGCCGGTTATGCGCTTCGGCGGTAAAGGCTGAGCACAATACAATCCATGTTCAACGCTTTGACCTTTCAGGACACAAAGCGTTGAGCATGTTTGACAGTAATCGTCTCATTGCATGCGCCACCTCACTTCATGATGCTTTATCAAGGACGGTCTGGGGGCTATGTTTAAGTCCTCATACCCGTCATTTATCGAATAGAATGTGCGGCTTCCATAGTCTATGTCATTTCAAACCCATAGTCGAGATCGACTGCATTGGTTCAAACCAGCATGTAGGTGCACAGGTATTGATAGGCCAGAACGTCACCCGATTCGTTTGCAAAGGCGTTGTCGAAGTCGATGTCAAACAGGGCCATGTTTCCGAATACGAACGGCTGAGGCTCGAATGAATCTTAGCATCATACATCTTCCTTTGGTTGTGTAGTAAGAGCAATCGTGGTGGTATGGCAGACGCTATCACGGATCAAGAAAGCTCTCAGCCTTGAGACCACACTGTTTCACCACAGCTGCCAGAAAGTGAAAAGATGAGGCTGTGTCGCACATTGCGACATCTAGTAAGCGAGGTTTAGTGAACGAGACCAAGGCATCTACAAAGACGCTTTTGCTTCATCAGCCATGTTGTATATTTTCAATCAAAGAATCTATCATCTATCATGCTGTTAGCCGATGTGGGGGGTAAGGTATCGCAGATCATGTGATGAGAGGTTATGTTACACCAATTCTTTGACGCTAATGCGAATCCACACCGAAACAGAATAGGCTTCGAATTCCGTTAAAACTAGGTTGTACTGAGCTTGGTTTTGGGAATGACTCGATTGCTTCATAGCCGTGAAGACGTTTGTGGCGTATCGCAGAATGTGACAAGTTGACAACCAATGTGAACAACACTAGATTGAATGTCGTGTATAGCTTCACAGCGAATAAATCCTTGTACATAAGCTCATAAGATATAGATGCATGATTAGTAGTGCCAGTCTTTGCTCTCTAGTCTTTTTTTTGTTTTGGCCCCTCAAGACGTCGATATTGCAACGGTATTTACGCAGTCTTTCTCGATACCAGATACTGAGTTCTGTAGGAGCCTATATTCTAGGCATGGCCCTAAAAAATCTGTCGGAGAATGATCCGGAGAAGGATTCAGTAGAGAACCAGGGGTTGAGAGAGGTAATCGAAATACATTGGCCTATAATCATCCCGGAACGCGCGTCTTTCGCAGTGTCATCGTCACATACGCTCCAGATAGCAGGACCCTGCTCGATGCAGGTTCATTCTCCCTCACCGATGCGTATCCGATGCGATCATAAACTCAAAATTTCACCGACGGGTCCGGCAACGCCAGGCTTTGCAAGAGGCTGGCGGAAGTTGCCGACCGAAATGAAGCTCCAGATAATTCGGCATAACCTTGCCTTTTCCTTTCTAATCTGGCCATCGAACATCAATACCGTAACGCGGAGAGAGTTTTCCCCATACCTGAGGATGTCACCAGACATTGCTGTAGTTGCGAGATGTGTGTTTTACCAAGAGAACCGATTCATCATGCAATTCTCATCTTCGGCCCCGAACAGAGAGTCCGTACTGGCCAGACCTTCCATGGCGATACGGCCTCAGCTCCGGCGTATCGTATTTTTGACCCGCCTGACAGCACTCGACTGGGATACACTACGAGCAATATCGAGAGAACCATATGCCGGCTTTACAGGCTTGCTGCATCTTGAAGTAAGATGCCTGTCATGGGAAGCCGCGGCAAGCTTAAACATTGGTCAGCTGAGCAGATCAGGTAGAGAGTTGCCTTCGTTTGTATACGACTATCTCGTCCATCAGAGAGAGCCTATACTGCTTCCTTTCAATGGTGTTGTCACCTATGATCGATCGGACTTTGTGACAACAGGAACACAGGACGGAGATGATGCATGCTGGGGTTGAATGCGACGCATAGAAGGGTACGTGACCAGGGATATCACATTTATGGAGCGATAGCACAACATTCAATGAAAGTGGAGTGTAGAGATACATGAATGACCCGCATGTTTGCGAGCGACAAAAGTGCAAAAGTAGCCACGCTGCCTGATGTGACGTCATCGCTCCATGCTGTGAATGCCACCCACATGTACTAGCGAGAGAACGACTGGAATCTCGACGGTCAGTCCGCGTTGGTCAGGTCCCAAACTCTACATTTTTAAACCAGAACGTTATAGGTCTGATGTTATAGGTGACAAGCGCGTCTCGAGCGTACGAGTAACATGAAGATATGCAACCCTTGTCCGTATCTCGAGCAATCTGATATCATTGCGCCGGCCCCAATCTTACATGACCCATACTAACCCTCACTGTCAAAAACTACTTTACTTCTCCCCTGTGTACCTTCATCAACCGCACTCGCCACCCTCTTGACCACTTCCTTGTCGAAGAAAGCAACACCCAACTCTTGACTTGTGAACCAGCTCGCCCGATCCAGATTTCCAGAGCCCAGAACAAGCACCTCCTCGTCTACAATAGTCATCTTGATATGCGACTGTTGAGGTTCCCCCGCCTCACCACCCCTCTTCTTGGGTCCGCCGATCGGCTCGAAGTACGACACATGTAGGTGACCGGGCTTGAGAGTCGCGATAGCTGCCTCTTCGTCGTTCGTATTACTACTATCGTAACTCAGCTGTTGATAGCGACTGATGAGTTTCTTCATGCAGCGTGATGTTGTGGTCCCTGCTGTGACCAGCTGCTCGAGTATCATGAGACGTTCAGAGGTCAGAATACGGACGTCGATACCACGGGCAAGCGCTCTAAGTATTGCAGACAAGACGGGCGGCGCAGTGACGTTTGGTGTCTGTATACGAATGCTTCTTTCGGCCTTTGCAAAAAGAGTAAGTATGAAAACATTCAGAGGCGTTGGTGGGGCTTGAAGGGCGTCCTGTGCTCCGATGAAATTGAAGCGTGGATTGCGACGGTGCGGGCTCGGAAGAAAGATGGTATGTATTTCCCGAGCCGACAGCAATTGCGACGATGTCAAAGCGTCGTGAAGCTTGACCGCGACGCTTTCAGAGGCGTCAAGGGTAGTCGGAGCACCCTCTCGCCGCTCCCAGAAAGTGCGATAGAACTTGAGAAACTGTTCGACAACAGGTCCAGTAAGGGTGACGGCACCTTCAAACCATTCCTCCCAGCTGACATTGCAACTCGGGAGTACTGCAGTCTTGCGGTCGATAAGAAGGAATTTTGGATGCATGACACTGAATGGTAGCATAAATATAGACTTGACTTTAAGGTCTAGTCCGTTGAGTTCAGATGGGTGAGGTAAGCCCAGCTTCTTGACCCATCCTGACGGTGGATACGTCTGCCCTGTGGTAGCTTGCTTGTGGAATAGTTTCTGGAAGATGGAGCTGGAGGAAAAGCATATTCGAACCCTGATCTTGTCTGTCCCTCTTCGGACGGCCTTGTCGGATAGGCTTCTCAGAACCTCGTTCAGTGTGTCCAAGGTTTTCGATCTGGCCCAGAAACAGGTGACCAGAATTAGTTCATGGGAGGCAGACTCGAGCAGAGGCACCAAAGATTCGTAGATGGCGGATCCGGTGCCCGTCAGAAACGCGTCTAGATTAGAGGTGGTGATCAGCGAGCGTGGATAACGGGCATAGTAGTTCGGATCATCGTTGGCGTTGTTAGGCGCAGCGGCATCGAGGGCCGAGATAAAGGGCTCGTTGAAGGTGGACACGGTAGGAGACGATGGCAATGGCGCCATGTGTCTTCGCGCTAGTACTTTCTGTAGAGATGTCGGTGCAAGGGAGAGTGAGACGAAGTGGTAGCGAGATCATCTGACTGTTGATGGGATGACGTCGGACGCGACCGCCATGAGTAGACGCGTCAAGACTAGGCTGCATGCGGAAAGGTCTGCAGGGATGGCCGAGCAGCTCGAATCCCCGCCAAAATTTCCGAAGCTCTGAGCAGTAGACTACGACACCACCGGGACGCCCACGATATCACCCGAAAGGAAGCGCACGCCGACCACGCTCATCCGACCCTTGCGACTCGACTGGCCATACACAGCAGACCTTGGAGACGGAGCCCGCCGCCGCGACAGGCGCATCCTCGGCCATGCCAATCTCTATCCTCCCACCTAGCGCACCGCTCCCCCCGCGGCGCGATGCGAGAGACGACTCGGACGACTCGGACGTGGACATGGACGACGACGACCTCGTGACTTCCGACTCAAAGTCGATAGTCACACCCGGCGAAGCCATCACCTCGGACCCGCAATGGATGCGCGGCCACGGCACTTACATCCCGTCCATGCCTCCCTCTTCCACGACGATAATTTCCACCGTCGCCGGTACTCTGCACAAGACCAACAAGCTGCTTTCCGTACAGCCGCTGCGCGCCCGGTACCAACCAGAGATTGGCGATCTGGTCGTGGGACGCATCATGACAGTAGGGACGAAGAAGTGGAATGTCGACATCGCAGCACCAATGCACGCCAACCTGCCCCTGTCCAGCATCAATCTGCCTGGTGGGGTGTTGCGACGCAGAACAACCGTAGACGAACTGAATATCCGGACCTTCTTCCAAGAAGGCGATCTACTCGTTGCCGAAGTACAGAGTCTGCACCAGGACGGCACAGCCTCCCTCCACACGCGATCGCTCAAATACGGGAAGCTGCGCAATGGTCTGTTCACTAGTCTTAGTGGCGCTGGAGGTGGAATACTGAGCCGCAAGGGTGGCGTTGTGAGGAGCAGACGGCAAGTGTTTACGCTGAACACGGCGGCCGGCGAGATTGACATTGTACTTGGTGTAAACGGGTACATCTTCATCAGCAAGCACATCACAACAAGTGCCGACCCAAAGGAAATGGGCATCAACCGACTGGACGAGAGCGTGACCGAGACACTGTATTCGAGTCAAAATGACGACATCGAGCCGCCAGTCATGCGGGAGATAACTAGGGTCAGCACGTTGATCAGGGGATTGGTAGCATGTGGCGCCAAGGTGGATGAGGACATGATTGTCAAGGTCTACGAGGGTGCCGTCGAGCTTGAAGCTGAAGAGCAGAGCCTCGGTGGTGGTGTCGAGAGGGGCATTGGCGCGAAGGGTGTTGTAGAAGCTGTGCTTGGACGACTCGAGGTGGAGGCTGCCGGCTGAAGACGGTGTCGAGGGCGAGGCATCCATGCACCGAGCAGTAAGAGTTGAGACAGCTTGTCATGCTGCTCTCTCAGGCAGCGAGCCTATGTGACTCCACGTCTTCCGTCCGACGGGTCGTCCACGAGTAGCAGCTCGAACCATCGTGCTACAATACCTTGGTAAGTAGCTAGCAGCCAGACCCATCACTCACATGGGTAAGTGTATACCGATCACGTGAAGCGACCAGCACTTTCAAGGTAGTCATTCATTTCTCATCGTGCTATAAGCGCGTAACATCTCAATCGTATATGTAAAACATGGGCCCCATATTCTGGAAGCGAAAGGATAATCCCGTACACGAACAAACCCCGAAAGTCTGTAATATAACCTTATCAATCTTCCATGACCAGCACACCCTCCCTCTCCAATCTCCTCAAGCTATCGATATCACCGCCAGCCTCTATAACAGCCCTCATAGCCGCGCGGCTCAGCTTTCGTCGCTTATCAGCAGCTTCCTTCTCGCGTCGTGCTTTGGTCTTGCTGGATCCGCTGGGTGCCACGCCGGTGAGAATCTTGCGGCTGTCATCTGGAGTAAAGTTCACGAATCCAACGCCACTACCGCTTGTACTCGTCTGTCTTGAGAATTGCTGGGAAGAGTTGCTGGATTTGCGTCTTGTCGACGACTGACTGGAGCGGTGGCTGGATGCGTGCGACTGGCGGTGGAAGCGTTCTTCGGCGCGTGGCGAAGGAGAGCGTGAGACTGACTGGCTGATAAAGGCAACTTGGTGTTGCGCGTGACGATGTTGCTGCTGTTGGTGTGACGACGTGTTGTACATTGCACCATAGGTAGCCATGTCAAACGCGGCCGAGTTTCTCGAGGCGGGATAGGCATTATGCATAGTACCAAAGACGTATGGAGCCGATTCACAGGATATTCCTAATCCTTCTAATCCCATGTTCTGGTTCGTGGATCGTGAATTGCCTTGATTGAAGCTGGTCGAATGAGGAGGGTGGCCCGTGGAAACGTTCTCATCCCACCAACTTGCATTCTGGGCGCCATTGATAGAATCACACGGGACTGAGAAGCCAAGATCCAGAGCCGGTGATGTGTTAGGGCCCCACGTTGTCATAGATAACTGGAGCGAAGAGGGCGGGGTCTGCAAGGCTGAGAGAGCCGCACTTGGCGTACTCGAAGAGCAAGAAGCGAGAACCCTATCGTTGTCAAAGCCGCTGCCGGTGTTGCTGGAGATACCCATTGCTGGCGATGCACAAGGTGTCAGTTGGTAGTTAGGCAAGCCAGGTCTGTTGTTTGGCAGACTCGAATAATTACTAGCGTACTGATGATGACCATGGGTGAAGAACTCATTGCTGCTGTCCTTGATTGATAGCGGAGGTGAGGCAATTCCATATGATGAGGCTCTCGTGAGGGAGTTTTCTGGATTTTCCGTCTTGCGGGTCCTGGTAGTCCCAACCAAAGGGTGGTGTTGTGAGGCTTGCATCATTTTTGTGAAAGCCGAAGCATGCGACCTTTTAGAGGACTTTAGAATACCTCGGTGCCTCAGCTGATTGTGAACAGATACAGCCTTTTTGGCAGATCGTCCGGAAGTGTGGGGTCGAGATGTAGGAGGCTGAGAAATGGACCTCGACTGCTTCCTTTCTAGTTCAAGGAGATCGTCAAATTTCAACAACTCGGAGTCGCTGAAAGAGTCGTTTCCGGAGGAAGAAGAAGCAAGGTAAAAAGATGAAGTAGAGTCCTCAACTCGAAACGGGGTTGGGTTTTGTTCGTACTTTGCGAGAGCCTTGTGCCAAGCAGCCTGCGTTTCCCGATCGAGTATAGGCTCAGAGCCGAACAGCTCGCTCTCATTCGACGCCGCGGAGTCAAAAAGGTGTTTTGGTTCATCCGAGCTTGACTGGCTGGGGTTGCAGTCGCTGAAGTGACCGAGCAAGTCCGTCTGAACGTATTCTTCGAAGAGGCGGTCCAGATCGACCACGTCGACCTCTTTATCGCTGATAGGTCGCGTTGACATACTGTCGGTAGAGTGTTGGTGAGATAGTGATGATGTGAAGTAAGTCTCTCACACGCCTACGTGTTGTGACCAGATAGTGGGTAGGTAGGTAGGTAAGCGAAGTTTGTTGCAGTTAATTGTAGAATAGGCGATGAGAGTACCACGGTACTTGTACCTTACTGGTAAATGTGCTGTGGTGGTTGCAAACCCGCAGGAACAATTTCTGTAACGTGCCAATGATGCCTCATAACAAACGTACTAAACAAATCAGACTGGAGACACTTGATTTCGCACCCAAATATGGCAGAGCACCTTGCCAGCCATCACCTACTCAGTGCACATTCCAGCTATACTTAGCGTACTAGGTCGAATCGGGCACACCCAGGGTTGGAATGGGGCATGGCCAAGCCCCGACCCTTTCGTTTCAGGTAGTTTTGAGGCGTCCGCACCGTCCATGTCCCGCATACTACGAATGTGCGACCAGGATATTCGAGCATCTAGTGACGACAGAAGGTGCGTGCTCATGCAGCCATATACCAAACGTCGGGATATCTTCTTTGGAGGCGTCGCTCATACCGCAGGTACCCGTTACACAACAATCGACTTGTAGATGAGATTCTTTGTTGATCCATCTCTTTGTATATGCCGAAGCTTAGCCTGACCTGTGAGGTAGGGAGGCCACCCGAACAGTGGTTTCAGAAGCAATGTTTGAGATACCTGTGCAGCTGCATTAATTGAAAAGGTGAGGGCGCTGATTAGGTCCTGTCAACTACGACATCTTGATCGCAATGAGACAGCTCCACCACTCCGACTACCGAGAGTCTGACACTTGGAATTCGCTCACGCTGCAAACAGTCCCTAGTCAGCAACGCTCAAAGTCTGTGCGACTCGGATTGGTACTTAAGAGTGATGTAGACGACGAGTGGTAAAGAGACTAGCAGTGGGGCCACAGGAAGTGAGTATTACAGGATACAGGAGGCGTAGAAGAAAGACACCTAGTTAGCTGACTCAGGATTTTCGTGCAAGGCGTGGGTCAGGTACAGTTTGATGCGCGATACACATCTCGGCAGTGAAAGAGAACCAAACATGCGTGTCGCCCTTGACGGCGAGCTTCCAATTCAATTGAGGTCAGGGGTAGATTGATTTTCGGCCATGAAGGATACATGACTGCAGATTCCAAAGCGCCGCGATGCTGCTGGGCCTCGTTTTTGTCCTCACTAAGTCGCGTCGGCATTGTCTTCTGTCTCATGTGGTTTAATTAGCCCTATGACATGTGATCGATGGATATTTCACATTGCTGTCAGGAAGGTGCTGCGAATTGGTAAGAGGCAGCAAACGCCTGTCGTTGCAATAGTGATGGTAGTGGTGATGGTAGGAGAGTGCACTCACGATAGCCAGCAGCGCGCAGGTGGCGTTGAGGGTTCCCAGGTTGCGCACGGTTGGCTTAGCGCGTCATCCGAACAGCTGTAGGTCCGTCCGGGAGATAACTCACGGGTCTCAGGACATGACGAGTGCACCAACGCGACAACAATAGCATCTACAACTCCAGTGCCACCCTGTCGTCGCGATATCACTGCCATATAGCGCACTTGCCATCAGCATAATGGATCCTGACGCGCCCGTGGCCAACGAGCCTCAACCCTCAATCTTCCGCTGGATCATCGGCTTCCTTATGGTTGGTGCATGCTGGGGGCTTACGACGCCGTTCATGCGGAAAGCTGCTATGTAAGCTTGTGTCTCGATCGAATTATCCTAGCTTTCACCTCACCCTCTCGCAAGTCGACTGCATGACCCGTCCAGCAAGCTGATACGCATATGCCAGGAACTACACTCCACCGCAGCGCCCTGCCCTTACTGATCCGAACAACTCCTGGCTCAAGAAGAAGGTACTCGGAGTACTATACGCAGTCATTGGCGTCTTGAGCAGACCAGCGTATGCGGTACCGCTGTTGTTGAACGTCACCGGCAGTGTATGGTTCTTTATATTGATTGGCAAGGCGGAGTTGAGTCTCACGGTGCCAATCACGAACTCGCTTGCCTTTCTCTTCACCGTATTGGGGGAGTGGTGGGCAGAGAAGAAGGTCATTAGCAGAGGTACGCCGTCTCGCCGACTTGCCACAGGACAAAAGCTCACAGCAGATAGACACATGGATAGGCATGGCCTTTGTACTCGGTGGTATCGGGTTGTGTGTCCAGAGCAAATCGTGAAATACCTATCAGTATTGCTATATATCAGCTGCCAGCTACCAGTCATCCGCGAGTCTGTTATCTGCGCCCCCCCCATTCGCGCTCATCGCCGCCTTTTCCTGAAACAGCCTCGAGAAGCCTTGGTCAGGCGGTTGCAGCCAATTCCTCTCGTCGTACCTCTCCTCGCCCTCAATAACATGAAACGTATAGATATTCCGGCTTTTGTTGCTGGTATTCTTCTCGCTCTTGTGGAGAATATTGCCATGGATGAGCACGAGAGTGCCGGCCTTGACCTCACCCATGGTGTACTTTTCCTCCTTCTCGACCATTTCATACCCATTCTCGCCGTTTGTCTCTTGTTTCATACTCTGTGGAAACTTGGCACCCTTATTGTCAATGAATCCCGTGCCATGGTCTGTCCTGACAAACCTCTTCTCAATTGCGGCACGCTTATGACTCCCCGCAGCGAAGCTTAGACACCCATTCTCCTGCGTTGCGTCCTCGAGCGCATACCACCACCCAACCGCGCTCGGCGGATCCGTATACAAGAAGGTGCTATCTTGGTGTGGTGGCACTGCACCGCCTATCTCAGGCTGCTTGCAGATGACCATGGACTGCAGGACACGAGGGTCACGGAAACCGAGTGAGGACGCAATCGCGGCATTGCGGGCGGAAAGGGACATGCTGCGGAAGGAGGGCGAGAGCTCGTGGAGGTAGTGGCCGATCTTGTTGATGGCGCGGTGTTTGGGTTTCGTCAGCGAGCCAGACTTGTCGAAGGCATCTGTTCAGGTGTCAGCACACTTGCTATGGCTGAGGATTACATTACATACCCTCTTCGAAGAAGAACCGTACCTTATCACCTGATTCCAAGAAGTAGCTGTCCCCAACGTGATCTGCGCCGTCGTCGCCGCCAGTCGAGAACTTGGTCATGGGGTGATCATTGAGCGAGAAGTCGTTTAGCATCTTGTTTGTGTCTTCCAGCAACTGCTTGATTGTGTCTTGCGACAGCGCATCTGGTATCAGTAGATAGCCATTCTCGTTAAAGAAGGCGAGTTGTTCGGGCGTGAGCCCTTCCACGGTGCGTGCAGTCATATTCGGATCGAAATTGGAAGCGCAGTACACGATGGTATGTAAAGCTCCCAAACGTCGACTATGTAGGACTGACTGTTGATTTACGCTCGTACTCAGGCCGTCAGTAGGCGTCGGAGATGGCCGTAGCGTCGTCGGGTCTAGGTAACTCCGCTCTGAGCGATCCTCATCCAACAATCGCTACCGGCGATCGTCTTCACGGGCATCGCTACACTATCGACACCGACCACCCCACCACACATGGGCAATCCGAGGACCTGACCACAGGTCCCCCGACCTGCAGCGGCATGAAACGATAGTTCGTCACGCTGGCTCACTCGGCGCAGTAAAGAGGCACGGCTGTTCCCTGACATCAATACTACGCGACTTATATCCTGCGCTAGAGGCTCCGGAAATGGCCATACAATATCACCTCTCCGAGAGACAGGAGACGAGTTCATTAGGCTGCATGGGAACGATACGTCGGATGGTGTAATTCCATAATAGCTCCCTGAGGCAGCCAAGTGGCACGCAATGACCTTCACCGTCTTTGCGCAACTACCACCCTTACATATGCAGCATGTATACTTTCCAATGGAAGGGAGACGAATACTCTGACACGCTGATGGCTGAAACGACACGTGGTGGCTCAGCGGATTCCTGGCTGCGCACACCTGGCCCTCTCACCCAGCTATGCACGACATAGGGCTGACAGGCGCTTTGACACGTCCCAAAGCTCAGGAACAAACACTCTTCTCCATCCCTAACTACCAAATACCTGGTATTTTGAAACAATAGTGCTCTAGCTATATTGTTCGTCGTGTCTCGGAGGACTCACCATCTCTGGCAGTCTGAGCGAACAGAAGATGAGAGATGGGGTGAACACGCGTCGGTCAAATTCCATGGCGCATAGCTGTTCGCTCTGCATGATCCAGTCCGCGTCTCTCTGTTAACCAGTTCCGCTTCATAGGCGCGCCTACATATCAGCCTGACTTCCTACTTCCAGCCAAATTGGCATGGACCGAAGCGACTCGCAACATACAGTAACTAGGAAAGTCGCTCGTGGTAGATCCTCGAATAAAGACAGTACGTTTGATCGCGATGGTTGGCTAGCGCATCAAATCCGCCCTTGCTGTTGCTATAAACACGACAAAGGACCTTGACTCAAACGAGTTGCACGCCCGACTCCAACAGTTCACATCGAATCCATCAAAGAATACTTGACTTTGCCAATCAAACACTCTGATCAGTCGAGAGTAAACAAAGGTGTACCAATTAAGACTCTGTCATCCAGTACTCATCACGTGTACATCTCCGCCTCAGAGTTACAAGACGTCGTTCATCTAATAAGTCACCTATTCCTAGAACCGTTTCGCTAAAAGTCGCGGTAGCCCCCATACCTCAACCAGCGACAAGGCGATATCGCAAGCAGGTGCAAGCCGCGATATGGAGTATTCAAAGAACCGAGGTACAAGGATAGGCCATATCTGATTCATCTATGCAATCTTACGGCTTGAGGCCCTCGGCTCTAGGAGTTTTCTCGACTTTCCAAAACCAGTCGTTACCCAACACCACTTTGTGTGCTTGCAATGAGAGTTAATATTCTATCTAAAATCCGAGGGTGGCACTTAACAGGACGTTGCGACTACGGCGACATGTAGGAGCCTGTTCGAAAGCAGGATTAAGCTGGAGCATCTGATATATCTTCAAAGAACCGAATCGATATATGCAATGATCCTCCGAGTGCTCGTGGACTTGGGACATGCTAGAGACTCCAATGCATGCATGGTAAGATATGCGTTTCCGGATCTCGACACAATGGTCGAGACGCCGCTTGCTTTGCCACGAGCGTCCGCCTAGCTTCAAAACCACGATAAGAACTTGATGAGCTACAATGCATATCCGGTGATGTTCAAAACACCACTCAGGAGTGCTCACAGCAGCTGGACATATCACGTGCATGCGTCGAGGGAACTTCTAGTCATACGTAAGCTGACGACATGCTGCAGTCCGGAGTTCCAGCGGCCAAGCCAGGCGTGTATCAAATGAGACGCCCGGCATCAAACATACGAAAGATTTAGGGCGAAGTAGTGTTGGTATATGCGAGCCAGCTGAGGGAGTACGCATTACGCCAATCAGGAGAATCGAGTGACCGGGCACCGTGTTATTGTGCATGGTTTAGTACACACTCTTTGCGCGCTGTGATATAATTGTGAGACACGAGCGATGCTTTCTACTAGATAACGCAGGATTTCGATGACCGAGGAGCCTATCATCGCGCCTGGTGGCATTAGCGAGTGCGCTAAGTTACGAAGTCCTACCTCGAATGTCCAGGGTCGACTACGGAGGGCGCGCGACTGCATGGCTCCGGGAACGGGATTTTATAACCACTGCTTGTCATTCCCTTCCAGTTGTCGATCACCCGCAGATGGCTTACGGCCCCGCCTTGTCGTATGAACACATTTCAACTCAGACGAACAGATGGGTAATCTGTGTGGTTAACAATGTCTTGTTGTTGTTTTTGTATACGAGAACATCTAGACTTCAGTTCTAGAGCGTTGTACTCACACAGTTTCGTGTCCAACCAAAGAGATAAGCCTGGATGCGGGTGAGACGCCGTCTACACCAGTCTAGCCGCATACGGTAAACTTCCAAGTGTTGGTCTCTAGAGTGCTGTTCATCGAATTATCTCCGTTCAAAGGAGTAGCTCCTTCGACGGTGCCGGTAGTTTGGGATATGCGAAGCGGGGAAGGGCCGCCCTCATGCGTGGCTTAGTATACTCTCAACGAAGTTGGACGAAATCGCCACCAAATGAGATACGACCTTCTAAATTTATTTCTTACTCCGACCCCCAAGGGCTTTGCGCTTGTATCGAGTCCGCATGACGTGGGACGCAAAGTCTCTGGTCATCAGACCAGTACGCAACAGTGTACAATTGCCTCAACGAACGCCTAATCTACACGCTATACGAAAACAAGCTCAGTAACCACTCAGCTGCCCTTATGAAAACCGACCTGCATTATCCAACACCCTGCTATGTATCAACTTCGCAACCAATACTATCACATCTGAGCAGTGAGGCGCTTATCATCCACCATAATCTGGCCTTAGTCGACACACTCGCTACTATCCAGAACAACAATCCCTATTCAACATGGACGAACCCGTCGGTTTCAAAGAGTCCCCCATGTCGTCTTCAACTCGAATCAACAGCGTGGAGCCTGTTGCGATCGTGGGCTTTGGCTTCAAATTTCCTCAAGATATCACAGATGCTGAAAGCCTATGGAAGCTACTCATGGAGCGCCGATCTACTATGACTGAAATTCCTAAGGACCGATGGAATATCGATGGTTTCTACAAAGAGCACGGCCATCGACCTGGTACCGTAAAGAATCGAGGTGGTCACTTCCTCGCCGATGATCCCGCACGCTTCGACGCCCCTTTCTTCTCCATCCAGCCCGCGGAAGCGGAGTGCATGGATCCTCAACAGCGCCTTTTGCTTGAGACGAGCTACCATGCTCTCGAAAACGGTATGTTACTTCCTATTTGCTACTACAATAAGCGTTAACATCTGCCTGTAGCCGGCATTCCCATGCAAGCAGCCATGGGCACCAGAACATCAGTTCATGTCGGTTGTCTCCTCCAGGAGTACAGCCAGATTTCTCAGCGTGACACTCAGATGCCTGGAGACTACCGCATTGTGGGATCCAGTGGCTTGGCTATGTTGGCTAATCGTATAAGCTGGTTCTATGACTTCAGCGGACCAAGTATGACCATTGATACGGCGTGCTCAGGTGGGCTCGTCGCCTTTCATTTGGCGTGTCAGGAACTATTAGCTGGAAGTGTAGATATGGTAGGCCAACTCTTCGCCTCCTTTGCAATACCTCGATTGACTAACGGTTATAGTCACTTGTCTGTGGTAACAACTTATGTCTACTTCCAGATTCGACGGCTCTCTTGAGCAGTCTGAATATGATGTCCAAGGATAGCGTTTGCTACTCATTCGACGAGCGCGCATCAGGCTACGCTCGAGGTGAGGGCTTTGGTGTACTCATTCTCAAGCGACTCGACAAGGCCATCGCGGACGGAGACACCATTCGAGGTGTCGTGCGATCGACTGGTTGCGGCCAAGATGGAAACACCCCCAGCATCACGTCGCCCAGCCAATCTGCCCAAGAACGACTGTAAGTCTCCCTGTACGAAGTACATATGAAACATACACTGACTTTGTACACCCACATGTAGTATTCGCGAGACGTATACGCGTGCGGGTCTTGATCTCGGTGACACTCGCTATTTCGAGGCGCATGGCACTGGCACTCCAGTGGGAGACCCTTGCGAAGCTGCAGCCATTAGCAACGTTTTCTCCTCTCGAACGCCTGAAGATCCGATCTTCGTGGGCGCCCTCAAAAGCAATATGGGACATCCCGAAGGCGCTAGTGGTATCGCGGGTGTTATTAAGACGCTTCTTGTACTAGAGAACGGCATCATCCCCCCAAATGGTAAGTTATGACAGTACGAAATACACATGAGACATACACTGACTTCGCACCCTACCTCTGTAGTATACCCTGAACGTATCAACCCGGCTGTTGCAGCTGCTGGCCCCAACCTGAAGTTTCCGCTTGTACCGGTAAACTGGCCTAAATGTGGTATTCGACGCGCAAGCGTCAACTCATTCGGTTATGGAGGTACGAACGCCCACGTAGTTCTGGACGATGCGCTGAGCTTTCTTCGTGATCATGGCTTAAATGGCCGACACCGTACTGAACTGCTCCGTGACAGCGACGGAATGACGCAACCAGCCACCTTCGCTGCCCTAACGATCGATGGCGAGGATGACCGCCATAGCACGGGTACCGGCACATCTTCAGAACTCTTCACGGACGATACCCCATCTGATGTCACGGATGGCCACGAAACCGTCCTGAAGCTGTTGGTATTATCCGCTTTTGACGAGCGCGCGGTTCGGCGATCTATATCCACCCTTGATAATTGGATGCGTAATCATGCAAACGATGAGAGTGGCCACCAAATTCTCAATGATCTCGCGTATACGTTGGCGGAGAGGCGAACAGTGTTCCCATGGAAATCTGTCTGCGTCACTTTGCCGAATTTGCAGTCGCGACTCTCGTGGTCTACTCCTACGCGAGTTAAACCGCGAGTGAACGTGTGCTTCGTCTTCACCGGTCAAGGTGCACAGTGGAATGGAATGGGACGCGAGCTTATGGCATACGCACCTTTCCGCAACGCCATGCTCGGAGCAGATCGATATTTCAAGTCACTCGGTAGTCCATGGTCCCTTATCGACGAACTATACCACAAGTCGGAAGAGGACTCAGGCATCCATCAGCCGGAGCTCAGTCAGCCTGTATGCACCGCCCTGCAGGTGGCCATTCATGACCTGTTGATCTCTTGGAAAGTTCGCGCTTCAATCTCTGTAGGTCACTCTTCGGGCGAGATCGCTGGCGCCTACGCCAGCCGTGCAATATCACAAGAGTCTGCTTGGATGATCTCTTACTTTCGAGGGCTGGCAGTGGCGATCACGCAGACTCTCGACCCTTCCAATGGCGCCATGATAGCTGTTCAAGCCCCCCTTGACGCTTGGAAACATACCATGGACGAGCATAATGCTAAAAATCCCAACGATGCCATCGTTATCGCCTGCTACAACAGCCTAATTAGCTTTACACTTTCGGGCACACATACTGCGATCCATCAGATGTCTGTGGCTCTTAAAGAAGCCAAGATCGAAGTTCATGTTCTCAAGATTGACGTCGCTTACCATTCACATCACATGAAGCCAGTTGCAGGTATCTATGGGAAGCTTCTCCGAACGATCGAGCCTGGCGAACAACTTGATGCTCATCCTTCTTTTGTCTCCACAGTCACTGGGAAGGATATTGAGCGATTGAACGAGCTGCGAACTTCCGAATATTGGGAACAAAATCTTACAGGATCGGTAAAGTTCTCAGCTGCCTTGCAGAGTATGTGGGCACGACAAGATGCGTCGACTTTGTTCTTTCTTGAGATCGGCCCTCATTCCGTTTTGCGTTCGCCGCTGGGCGACATGCTCAAAGAAAGCGGAAGGGATGTTGCGATCGACTACAGCTCTGTGTTACGTCGTGGCCGCACCGCCGATATTACAGCCCTTGAATGTGCAGGCAAGCTCCACACCATTGGCGCAACTATCGACATAGCTTCAGTCAACGAGGACAGCAACACCAGCTCCAAATTCCTACCTTCCCTTCCAGGTTATCAATTTGAAGACAAGAAGAAGTATTGGCTCGAAGGCCGGACGAGTATTCTGTACCGTCAAACACAGTTTGTACATCATGAGCTTCTTGGCTCGCGCACCCCCGATTGGAACGAGCACGAGGCACGTTGGATGAACCGTATCCTCCTAGACCAATCACCATATCTCAAAGATCATCTGATCAATGGCCTTTGTCTGATGCCTGCTGCAGGGATGCTTACCATGGCCATTGAAGCTACGCGCCAGTACTATGGTAACCGAGCTAAGGACGCATCTGGCTACAAGCTCAAGGACGTTACATTCACTAAAGCTATGACGCTCTCGGTGGAGCCTCGTGGTACCGAGGTCCAGCTCACATTGCGTCCAGCGGTAGTCGAATCACGTGATGTACAGCCAGGTAGTTTATGGGATCAGTTCACTCTCTTCGTATACGAGGATGGCGGATGGCACCCGTGCTGTGCAGGATCCATTGCAATCGATTATGATGGTCGCAGCGAAGACCGTGCAGAGCTCGACGAACATGCAACGGGAATGGAGGGGAGAAAGGAGGTACTCCTTGCAGCTTCGGAGGAATGTCGCATTGATATCGACAGTGCTGACATCTACGGGGCCTTCAATCGAGCTGGTCTTGCATACGGTCCAACGTTCAAGGGCATGCGCAACGTCAAGTGGAATCAGCGCAACAAGGCTACGGGTACGATTGGTCTTCGAGACTGGCAAACGCATGCGAAGTTCAGTTACAGTGATCCACATCTTATTCATCCAGCTGCACTGGATACTATCCTCCAGATGACGTTTCCAGCCTACTCCATCTACGCCAAGGACTCGTCAGCTACCACGGTACCGACGGGCTTCAGCAACGCCTGGTTCTCCGTCAACTTGATGCGCGATCCGTCTGATGCGCAAGATGTTTCCGTACTTGCGAAGGTTTCTGGACGTGGATTCCGCAACAAGCTCTTCTCCGTTACTGCAGCGTTCGCTGATACACAAAAGCTCTGCTTTTACGGCGATCTAGAAACTTCTACCATAGGCCGCAACAGCCCATCGCCGGACAAGAAAGAAGCGCCTCGAAGCTTGTATCGGATTGATTGGCAGTCGGCCAAGTTCGATTGCTTCACGGCTGTGTCACCTCTGTCAGCGACCTCCAAATCCTGCATTCATATCATCTTCGATGACTCAGATCTATTGCAGGTAGACTTGATGCAGACTCTTCAACGAAAAATGTCAGCAAAAGACGATCTCAGAGTAGCTCTAGTAACATGGGGTTCTATCGCCCATCATGAGCTTGAGAAGGCTACCTGCATATTTCTCCCTGGTTTAGATGGGAATTTGCTTCGACGCATGCAGAACGAAGAACTGGAGAAGATCAAGAGCTTGATGTTGAACGCCGGTGCCCTTGTATGGATCACGTTTCAACAGAAGGCTCTGAACCAAAGCCCTAATGAAGGCCTGGTGTCAGGACTGGTACGTACACTGGCGACCGAATCCGAGGACTACCGGCTCGTCAGCGTCAACCTCAATCCAGAGGCTGGACTTGAAACTGTCGCTACCAACATCACAAAGGTTGTAATCGCACTATTACAACCACAAACTGACCCAGAGGACGAGTATTGTGAGATCGATGGCCATCTATGCACTCCGCGTGTGATCGACGACCCGGAGCTCACTTCCAAAGTACTGCCTACTGAAGATGCTGCCGTTACCGTCACCAAGCCTTGGAGCGAACTCAACAGCCCAAAGCTGACCATTGGTACAGCGGGTATTCTCAGCACACTACACTATGAGCAAAATTCCCTTCAGATCGACGAGCTTGCGCCAGATGACGTCGTCGTTCAAGTCAAGGCAGTTGGTCTTAACACGCGCGACGTCCTAGTTGCTCTTGGCCAGGTTCATGATGAAACATTCGGAAGTGAGATCGCTGGAGTTGTGATACGCACTAGCTCATCGCATGATGCAGGCTTCCAGATTGGCGATCGTGTCTTCGGCGTGACACGAGATGGCGTCGCGCAACGTGCTCGCTGCAAAGTCTCACAGCTGCAGAAGATCTCAGACAGCATGCGCTTTTGCGAAGCTGCAACCTATCCTGTGGCTTTGTGTACTGCCTACTATGGCTTGACGCAATGCTCTAGTATGAAGCACGGCGACTCAATCTTGGTTCACGACGCTGCTAGTGTGCTAGGTCAAGCGTTCATCAAGATTGCCGCTGCTCACGGATATACAAAGATCTTTGCGACTGTGCACGCGACGGATGAAGCTTCCTTGCTGGAAACCACTCTGAATGTTCCGAAGCCGAACATATTCTTCACTGGCAGCCTCGATTTCCAACATGGCATTCCCATTCTAACAAATGGACAAGGCGTCGCAGTCGTAGTGGGCTCTCACGATGTTTTGCAAAATTCTTGGCCGTGTATCGCCTCATTTGGACGTTTTGTTGAAGTTGGAGAGAAGGATGTCCTTCACTCGACTGCCAATGGCTCAAAGGAGATCGTGCTACCACGTACAACGAAGAACATTTCTTTTGTTAGCGTCAACTTCCAAGATGTAGCGAAGAGCCACATCTTTGCCGACATCTTCAAGAATGTGTTGACGCTTATGGAGGCTGGTAAGGTCGCCATGGCTTCACCTCCGACCGTGTTCAAGCAGAGCGAGATCGAGCGCGCTTTCCGGCAGCTTCAAGATGCGAAGGTGTTCAACAAAGTAGTAGTCAAGATGGACAATGATGAGATTGTAGAGATGGAACTTGCGCCGAACTCCACAAAGTCACTTTTCCACCCAGATGCCAGCTACCTCATTGCTGGTGCATTCGGAGGTATAGGTCAGAGCATTGCCAGATGGATAGTACAGCACGGAGCCAAGCATTTGATCCTCCCATCACGATCACCGGTTGAGGGTACTGGATCTGAGCGCGATCACTTCGTGCAGACACTAAAGGCCCAAGACGCCGCGGTATATGCTCCAGTGTGTGACATTGCTGATTATGACCAACTCAAGAAGATGCTTGTGTCCTTCAAAGGCCTTCCAGCAATCAAGGGATGCATCCAAGCAGCGATGGTTATGCGAGATTCGTCCTTTGCAAAGATGACGATCGAGAAATGGCACGAGTCGCTCGCGCCCAAGGTAGATGGGTCCTGGAATCTACACCAACTCTTACCATCTGGCCTCGACTTTTTCGTTATGCTGTCATCCTCGACTGGCATCATGGGCTCATTTGGTCAATCAAACTATACTGTTGGCAACACGTACCAAGATGCACTGGCAGCACATCGATGGCGCCACGGTCAGCGCGCTCACACTTTTGCTCTCAGCATGGTTACAGGCGTCGGCTACGTCGCCCAGAATGAGCAAGTGCAAGCTCTACTCCGTGTGCGCGGCATGCTAGAGGAAGTACCTATGGGTGACATTTACAAGCTTCTCCGCTTCTGCTGCGATCCTGGTCGTGTCGATAGCAGCGCGGTCGGTTCCCAAATCATCACACCCTTGACTTTGCCAGCTGATCTTCGCGCAATGGGTGTTGTCGCACCTCTCGGCAGTACGCGGCCAATCTACCACTACCTGGACATACTCCCATCACGATTCTCCTCAGACACGGCGTCTGCCGAAGCCAAGAAGCGCGCTTCTTACAGGCTGTCCGAAGCTACATCGCTTGCCCAAGCTACGGATATCGTGGTTGAGGCTATCCAAGCCCAGCTATCCAGCCTCCTGGTCGTTAGTAAAGATGACATCGACTCTCAAAAGGCAATCTATCGGTACGGCGTGGACTCTTTAGTAGCGGTGGAAATGCGCAATTGGTTCTCGAAAGCTATTGGGGCAGATGTTGGTACTGTGGAGATCATGAGCGATATCAGCATATGGTTGTTGGCTGTCAAGGTTGCGGGGAAGAGCAAGTTTGTAAAGGATGAGTTGAAAGAATAAGGATATGATGTTGCTGTGGTGAAGAGGGGGGCAATCATGTACATACAATTCCTTCAACAAATTCGTCCCCAACGATGTTATCTACAGCTAGCGTGATATTAAATTAGCCTACAAGCCTCTTAGAAAATGGCCACTTGGACGGCATGTGAAGTTGTGGAGGATTTCATGTGACAGAATCACAAAGGACGAAACCCGATCCACGTGGCATTGGTGAGTGCTTAGTCATCCTCAAGAGTTGAACATTATACGACGGTCTGGCAGCGATACAGCTCTGAATAGACTCAGAGCACTTTCTGACAACAGTGCCGTATAATACTAGATCTGCACTGTCAGTTACCATTACCCTTGATTTGTGATATCGGTCATACGCCCATCAGCAATCATCCTACCATTCGTCGGATAAGAAGTGTCTCTGCGTAGCGACTGTGACGAGCACTGCATGTCCTGCCGCTGAATTGGGAAGTGACGAAATACTGTTTTGTTGCGTCACAGAAAGATGGGAGTTGTTGGGCACCGATTCGAGTGGGACATGTGCTGATTACCTCTTGTAGTCTGGATTAACTACGCTACCGCAACAGTGCTTCTTGCTCTTCTTTGGAGATGCCAAAGAGGTACAGCACGTCCAGCATGCTCTTGGAGTTTAGGCGAGCAGGAGCTTGCATCTGCACCTTTGGCTTTGCGTGGAAGGCGACGCCCAAGCCCGCCACAGCCATCATAGGAAGATCGTTGGCGCCGTCACCGATGCATACGACTTGGTCGAGAAGTATGTCTTCTTTGTCGGCAATTTCTAGCACGTGCTGGCGTTTCTTTTGGGCATGGACGATGTCGCCGGTCAGTTCGCCGGTAAGGGTGGCTCCGTCATGGGAAACGACGAGATGGTTGGCGAAGGCGTAGTCGAGGCCAAGCTGCTGCCCCATCCAGCCCGTCAGCGGGGTAAAGCCTCCACTGAGAACGGCAGTCTTGAAGCCCAGTCGCTTCAAGGCGGTGATGAGCTCCTTGACACCCTCGTTCAGTGTGATGCGTGACTTCAACGTGTCGAACACACTGCTTGGCACGCCTTTCAACAGCTTGCATCGTGCGCGCAGACTGGCCTCAAAGTCGAGCTCGCCGTTCATGGCGGCAGCGGTAATGGCCGATACCTCCTTGTCGACACCAATCAGCGCGGCGATCTCGTCGATGACCTCCTGCTGTATCAGGGTGCTGTCCATGTCGAATACAGCCAGGCGCTTGTATCGGCGGTGGACCGTGTCTGCCTGGAAGACGCACTCGACGTTCCACTTGCGCTCGAAGCGCGACACGGCCTCATGGTTCCGCAGGGTGTCGAGCGCAACGGGCGAAGCGGCTGGCAGCGGGAAAGCGACTTCGGCGACCCTACACGGCTTGCTCGCCTCCAGGCTCCTGCTTGCTATCGTGTCCTGCTCCAAGCCGGCGATGATGCCGGTGAGGGTGGCGAAGAAGTCGGCCAGGCAGCGCTGGCTGATGCAGCTTCCGCCGGGCTTGTCGAGAGCGTTGGGCCCCGGTGTCGGCGGCTCGGGCGGGTAGTCTGCGAGCTCTTGGGTGGGCGCGACGCCGCCTTCCAGCGACTCGAGGGAGGCCGAGGGGATGGCATGCTGGGACAGGTCTGGCGTGTCGGCCTGGTAGAACAGCGTCGCGACGAGGTGCGTAGGCGAGACATGGAGGGCGGGGGGCTTGGCCGCCATGATGTGATGGATTGGGAGCGGCCCGGTCGGATGGCAGCAGCAGCTGGAGGATAGCAGGTCGAGGACAGCCAGGCGGGGGTGTATGCGACTGGAAATTTACGCAGGCATGCAGGGACAACGGCGCTAACAGCCTCAGGCGACCCCCTCCCCACCAGCTCATGTTGCTATGGCCGGGCACGCCTACTCGACCCCATCTGCGTGCATGCGCGACCCTGCACCGGCGAGCCGAGGCTGCTCGCTCTACAGTGCCCGTGCGCCAGTTGAGCACCAACGCCAGTTGAGCACCCCCAACAACTCAATATAGTCAAAAAGATGAGCTTGTAGAGCCACCACAAATCGTAATAAAATTGCGCAAAGCTAGGATTATACTATACACAGGCCTGCGGAAGTTTTGGCTTATTCGGATATTTTTTTGGATGGCGTTATCGGTCTTTTCTGGCGACTACGCGGTGGAGCAGCTGGTGCAACACCACTACGCTTTTGACGCTTTGTAGCTGGCTTATAAGGTTTTGAAGCTTTGCGCTTGCCCAATTGGGGTAATTGTATAGCTTTGGCAGCGTTGCGGAGGCTTCTATGATGGTCTCTTTCGGCTTTCTCAGCAGCCTTCTGCTTTCTGGTCTCCTCCTAACCCTTCTCCCGCTCAACACGCCTCGTAGCTTTGAGTTGAAGCTCACAATTGCGAGCTGATTTGCTTGCCTTGGCTTGCTTAGCTTTTTGAAGCCTTTTAAGCTTGGCTTGTTGTTGTTGTTGTTGTACTTTGTTATCCCGAACTCGTTTGACGCTTGTTGGTGACTACCAAACAGCTCTACCATGATACTTAGGATGATCCTTAAGCTGTAGGGTATAGGATTTGGTTTCCTGCCTCTTCTTGATGGCTAGGGACTGCTGGAGGCCTCTAACCTCGCCGTGGAGGAGCGTATTTTGAGCTGCAAGGTGGTGTAAACTTCGTTGAAGCTTCTTGACGTCCTTACTACTCTGATCCCTTACCACACGACGTACAATTATCTTTAGCTTAAGCCAATCCTCCCTAGAGAGTACAGAGGTTGAACTGGCTTCTGAATCTAACCCCTCCTTGGCAAACTTTTTAAGTACAACCTCTAGGTTAGGTAGGTGTATACCAGTTGCTTTAAAGGACTTTTTGATAAGTAGAGGTTTGAAAACCTTCGTCCAGGACCTCTAGAAGAGCGGGAAGAAGTCTCCTTTGGTTATATTAAGTATCCCTTAGCTGTCTTAAAGGTATTAAGCTAACTTAGTTAAGTAAGCGTTCGCTAGAGGTTTAAACATTACTATATTAAGTAGTTAGAGTGTATGGGTAGCGTGAGGTAGGTATACAGCCAACAGGATCTTATATGTTACAAGTAACACGAAGGATTCTCTCCTTGACGCGGAAGGTGGGTTGGAGGTCAACCACATCTACGTCAGAAGGTAACGATCACCGCGGGGCGGCGGTCACGTGATTGACATCCCGCCAAGGCCAGCCATCCGAGGGATGGCAGGACGCCTAAGGATGGCAGCCATTACGAACATCACTAACATCCTAGGGATGGCAGTAATGGCAAGGATGGCAAAGGACACGGCAACGAGGATATAAGGATGGAAGGGTTTCATTTATTACTCTCGTTGTGGTCAACTCAAATAGTTCATCTCTTACACAGATTGTCAACTAGTTATTCTATCGTTTATAGAATTGGTATCGTTATTCTTTTGGTTACAACGATAACTCTTTTCCACCTGATCATTCCATACGCTACCTCACGGACTACCGCTTTAGTCTACCTCGCCTTAGTACGGACCGAGCCTAGAGAAGTATAGCCTAACCCCGTGTAACACTTTGACCACCTTGGATATCAGTGGACGTTTAACCAACAGAACCGCCCGATTAAGATTCAGCAATGGCTTTTCAGGGAAACGCTCAGAACAACATGGCCCAGGGTCAGGGACCCGCCATGCCAGCGCAACCAATGCCAGAAAATGACGAAATGCTTGAAGCATCAGACTCCGACACTGAGGAGGACCCCAGTGCTCGAGAAGTCAGGAATCTTAGGCGACAGACTCATGTCCAGGCGCAGCAATTGGCCTCGATGATGGACATGATCAATCAGCTCTCGAGTCAGCTGATGGCTACTCCCAACGAACGACCCGTCACTACTAGGAAGCCCAAGATAGCGGCACCCGAAAAGTTCGGAGGAGATCGGGAGAAGCTACGAACGTTTCTCACCCATACCGACCTGTACTGCGAGTACAACGAGGTCCCCACCGACCAGGAAAAGATCCTCATGGCTAGTACATACATGAAGGACAAGGCCTCCAACTGGATGCAACCCTATGTGGACGATTATCTGCTAGATGCAGAACACAGGGGAACGAAGGCAGAAACACGAGCCTTGTTCGCCGGTTGGACAGAGTTCAAAGAAGAAATGGGACGTATCTTCGGGGAAGTAGACGCAAAGAACCAGGCTGAAAAAAGGATCACTCGCCTGAAGCAAACCACGTCAGTATCAGCATATACGGCAGAGTTCAAGCAACTACAGGCACGGATCGACTGGGACGATGCGGCACTTCGAACAGTGTTCGAAACAGGCCTAAAAGAAAATGTCAAGGATGGACTTGTACACCATGATAAGCCCGAGTCACTGCACGCTCTGATTGAGCTAGCAACACGCATCGATAATCGACTTTGGGAACGGAACGACCAGAAGAAATACTTCCGACCCAACCTGCCCAATATGAAAAGGCAACGAGGAAGGTTCGACAGGGATGGCGATGCCATCATGACCGGCAAGGTACAAGACAAACCCAAGGACAAGAAAACCCGAGGATGGAGACAAGATGGTCTCTCCAAGGAGGAACGCCAGAAGCGTTATGACAACAAGGCATGTCTCAGATGTGGCAAGACAGGACACTTTGCCCGAGACTGCAAAGAAGAACAAGTCAAACAGGCGGCTGTCAAGATCAGAATGATCAGACAGGGCACGCCATACCCGACCCAGATAGAGTCGGAGGATAGCCTGAGCGACCGGGACTTATACGAAGAAGCCCGCTCAGCGGACAAGGAAGCATTCGTGATAGTTCCACGAGTAAAGAAGGACGACAAGGTCTTGGCTACGGACAGGCCAAGGACCACGGACTGGAAAGTCAAGGGCAAGGACGTTCTGGAACGTCTAGCCAACCAGCAATGTTGGATATGCGGAGACGCCGCACACTATGCCGACGATTGCAGGATTCGAAGCCGAATCATGATTACCGGCAAAGATGCCGAGGCTATTGGACGCCAGGCGGTGATCCAACAACCCTACTTCGAGGACCCGGAAGTTGAGGGCAAGGCTCAAGAAACGACCGAGGAAGAAGAGGAAGATACAGAGGAACACGAGAAGATGTGTTGGTATGACTGCAAGATCGATTGCCAGTTCCACAAGGAGGACAAGGAGAAGTGCAGGACAGACCAAGACCGGTGCTGTCACCTGAGTCTCTGGGCAGACGAATGCCTGGCGGACAATTGCCACATCCACGAACCGGAGAAAGTAAAACTCCATGAATGTCTCCTTTGGACGCAATGCAAGATCGGATGTGACTTCCACCGCACACAGCTCAAGGAAGCACACAAGGTGGACGACGACTACCACCGCACCCTATCATCGAACATCTGCAAGGTTGCAGATTGCCAAATTCACCAAGCCAAGAAGGCGAAGACTAGGAAGGTGATCCACGAGGAGGAGATACCTCACGAGAACATTCACTGGAGCTTCTGTTACGACGACAGGTGTTTGATACACTATAGCTCAAAGAACGACACAGGCTTTTTCCCCAAGTACAAGGGAAAGGGGCAGCCAAAAAACTAGGACGCCGCCAGGGACAGGGTCACGCTGGTGAAGGCAGTCCTAAAACGACCCTAAGGAAGGTACAGGATACCGATGGTCAGGAAAAGCAGTTGCTTACGACCGTATCTATACAAGGTCAGAAGATCAAGGCACTCGTAGACAGCGGGGCCGCACGAACAATAATCTCACCGAGAATGGTGGAGAAGCACGGAGTACCCTACCAGATCAAGAAGAATCCAGTACCGGTAGTGCTAGCCGACGAGAAACCCATGGAGTATGGAAACGGCATGATACGGATGGAAACCGAATCAACAAAGCTAAGGATAGCTGGCATAGAGTGCCAAATGAACATCGACATCATGGATCTAGGAGGACTGGATATGTTGATTGGTTATGACTGGCTGAATGCCCATAACCCTGCCATCGACTGGCAAAAGAAAACGATACTCAGAAGAGAACCTGTGCACAAGGTTGCTGGAGTACGTAGAAGAGTGAGCCCGAAGGACCAAAGCGCAACCCAGGACGGGAGGTTCGGCAAGATCTCGCCTCATAAGATCAGGAGAATCTATGAGAAGGACCCTCAGCAAGTAGGAGTCATATGGATAAGACGAGTCGCGACCACGAAGGAAGGACCCTTACCACTAGAAATACCACGAGAGTATCAAACCGATGAGTTCAGGGAACTCTTCGAGGAAAACGAGGCTACCGATCTAGCAGACCATCAGGATTGGGATCACGAGATCATCCTAGAGGAAGGAGCTAAGCTAAGCCCAGGACCAATGTACCCCATATCGCCCGAGCACGATGCTGAGCTAAGGGAGTACCTCCAGAAGAATCTGAAGAAGGGATTCATCCGACCAGGATCAGGCCCGATGGCCTCACCCATCTTGTTCGTAAAGAAGCCTAACGGGAAGTGGCGACTATGTGTCGACTTCCGCAGGTTGAACAGCGTCACTCGGAAGAACCGATATCCCTTACCACTAATAACCGAGCTCATGGATCGACTCCAGGGAGCCAAGTGGTTTACGAAGTTCGACGTTCGGGAAGGATTTCACCGAATCAGGATCAAGGAAGGACACGAATGGATGACAGCATTCAAGACGAAATATGGACTGTTCGAGTATACAGTAATGCCGTTCGGATTAACGAATGCCCCGGCAACATTTCAGTCAGTCATCGACAACGCGCTCCACGAATACCTTGGGATCTTCGTCACAGCGTACATCGATGATGTGCTGGTATACTCTAGCGGGACGCTAGAAGAATATGTGGAATATGTTAAGAAAGTGCTCAGGAAGCTTAAAGAATACAAGCTGTACCTGTAGCCAGGGAAGTGCGAATTCTATACGAAGGAAACGGAATACCTAGGCTTCATAATATCTATAGAGGGAGTAAAGATGAACCTGAAGAAGACAGCGGCTGTACAGGAGTGGCTAACGCCCAAAACAGTCAAGGACGTGCAATCCTTTCTGGGATTTGCCAACTATTACCGAAAGTTCATCAAGGATTACTCGAAGATCACGACACCCCTCTCCGAGATCACGAAGAAGGAAATTGGTTTCAAATGGAACGAGGAACATCAGGAGGCTTTTGATCGAATCAAGCAGATCTTTCTCGAGGCACCCGTACTAGAGATGTACGACCCGAAACGAGGGACGCGAGTCGAGACCGACGCGTCAGATTACGCACTTGGAGCTGTATTGTCACAGCAGTGCCCAGACAAGAAGTGGAGACCGGTGTTCTACCACTCAAGGAAGTTCTCCGGAGCAGAACTCAACTACGACGTTCACGACAAGGAGCTACTAGGAGTAGTCGATTCCTTTGAACAGTGGGAAGTCTATTTGCTGGGACTACCACACCAGATCGAGGTTTTTACCGATCACCAGAACTTGGCAGGTTTCATGACAACCAAGAAACTCAACCGACGACAAGTCCGATGGGCCGAGATGCTAGCTCAGTTCGACTTCAAGATAACCCACCGCGCTGGAACGCTCAACGGAGCAGCGGATGCTCTAAGCAGGAGATCCGATTTACGCGAAGAAAGTCATGGAGAACCACACAAGGCCATGTTCAGGAAGATGCCTGACGGCACACTACGTTACAACCAGCCGGAACTAGCTAGGATAGCTAAGGTGGCCGAGAAGGTAGAAACGCTTCAGCAGCAATGGCAGCAAAGAGCCGCCAGCTGGCAGTTCGAGCCAGACGAAAACGGCTCTGATGAACTGTTACAAGACGAGCGAGAGTACCGAGATATGATTCGAGGTAATCGAACATATGTACCTCCACACCTGAGAACGAATCTCATCAAGGAACTGCATGAGTCCCCAGAATACGGACATGCATCGCTAGAAGAGATGGTTAGACGTTTAGCTAAGGTGTTTGCCATACCACGCTTACGAGCGAAGGTGCAGGACGTTCTAGGCAACTGTTTGGCTTGTCACCAGAACAAGCCCAAGAGACATAAGCCCTATGGCCTGTTGCAGCCCTTACCGCCACCAACGAGACCATGGAGTAGCGTGACGATGGACTTCATAGTGAAGCTCCCGAAATCGTTAGAACCAGGATCCGGAAGACTATGCGACACAATCCTAGTCATCGTGTGCCGACACACGAAAGGAGCAAAGTTTGTGCCCACGGAAGAGACTATTACGGCAGATGAATGCGCGTATGAGGTCAGCAAGGCACTAATGTCAGAGCATGGGATACCTGAAGAGTTCATCACCGATCGTGATAAACTGTTTACTTCCAAGTATTGGAACACATTCCTGGCAAAACTGGGAGTGAAAAAGAAGCTATCAACTAGCTTTCACCCCGAAACCGATGGCCAGACGGAAAGAACAAACCAGACACTGGAACAGTATCTGAGGAAGTACGCCAACAAGCTGCAAGACAACTGGGTTGAACTCTTGCCGACAGCACAACTGGCCTACAATAGCTCGAAGTCGGCGACTACGAAGCACTCGCCACACTACGCGAACTACGGATATGAGCCGGTTGCTCATCGAGATCCGAAGGATATAGAAAGTATCGCAGTAGGTGCAGACGATAAAGCCCGCTTAATGCGAGAGCTGCACGAAGAATTGAGCAAGAACATCGCTCACAGGAACCTCACGTCGGCCAGAGCGGCGAATAAGCATAGGATTGAGGGACCAACCTTTAAGAAGGGGGACAAAGTTTTCCTGTCACGACAGAACTTGAAAACTAAGCGACCAAGCAAGAAACTGGATAACCTCCGAGTAGGACCGTTCGAAATCCTAGAGGAAATAGGCACAGTAAACTACAAACTCCAACTGCCACCAGGCATGCGCGTCCACCCTGTCTTTCACAAAAAACTCCTGGAAAGAGCACCTCCAGATGCCGAGCTAGCAACGGACATAGAGCTCGAAGACGACGAGTACGAGGTCGAGGAAATCAGGGACCTACAGAAAATCGGTCGTCAGTGGAAATACTTGGTCAAGTGGCTGGGATGGCCAGAAAGCCAGAACACTTGGGAACCAAAAGAAAATTTGACGAACTGCAAGTCACAGGTACTTGAGTACCATCGGAAACACCCAGAGAAGCGAGGACCGGGTCCTCGAGGGAAAGGAAGTAATCAAAAGAAGGATCGAAAGAAGCGTCAGCCTGTAACCAGCCCAAGTCAGTCGACGGTCCGGGTAGCGATGGTTCAGTTGTCGGAAAGTCCGTACCAGGGGCAGAATTCCCCTCGGCTTGCTCTTTCGCCCGATCCAACTCCTTCAGCACAGCGAGATCGCGACGAGCATACGAATGCTCCTGCGCCTCAGCCTCTAGAAGCTCCACTCTGCTCTGCGCAAGCTGCGCCTCCAGCCGAGCTATCTCCAGACGCCTCCGGCGTTTCTCCTGCTGAACCTTTTCCCAATCCTCATCAGACACAAAAAGGCTACACTCCGCCTTTACCGCAATACAACCAGCACATTGCCCTGACGCTGTGTCAACAAAACAGCGAAGACCCTTCTCCGCACAACGAGTGCACTTCGCGACCATCTCGAGACGATGACTCTCTATTTTTGAAGCACGAGCGCGACGCTCGTCCGTTGAAGTGTGTTTTCGGTTGCGACGGGAAGACTGAACCTTGGGCATGGTTAGGAAGACGCGAAGGCAAACGAGCGTATGACACGACGGGCATACCGAGGCCTTATATGCAGCCAGCGATTCAACACGCGGCACGGGAAAACGATATTCCAGGGTATCGGGACGATACACCTAAGAGGGGGGATAATGTTACAAGTAACACGAAGGATTCTCTCCTTGACGCGGAAGGTGGGTTGGAGGTCAACCACATCTACGTCAGAAGGTAACGATCACCGCGGGGCGGCGGTCACGTGATTGACATCCCGCCAAGGCCAGCCATCCGAGGGATGGCAGGACGCCTAAGGATGGCAGCCATTACGAACATCACTAACATCCTAGGGATGGCAGTAATGGCAAGGATGGCAAAGGACACGGCAACGAGGATATAAGGATGGAAGGGTTTCATTTATTACTCTCGTTGTGGTCAACTCAAATAGTTCATCTCTTACACAGATTGTCAACTAGTTATTCTATCGTTTATAGAATTGGTATCGTTATTCTTTTGGTTACAACGATAACTCTTTTCCACCTGATCATTCCATACGCTACCTCACGGACTACCGCTTTAGTCTACCTCGCCTTAGTACGGACCGAGCCTAGAGAAGTATAGCCTAACCCCGTGTAACATTATAGTCGTTGCAATACTCAATAAACTTCATGGTTACATAGGATCCATAGCCGTCAAGGAGTAATAAACGATAGCTAGTTAAAGCGTGTCGTCTAGTCTCCCGTTCAAACACCTCCTTAAGCTAATGTAACCCAATATCATTATTGCTCCAGCCAGAGGGTGATGACGTAGTAAAGACTGAGTGGTTTCCTGCTTGTATAGCATTAACCCAGCTTGTTTATACAGCTCTATTAGCTGCCTTAAAGATAAGAGAAGGACTTAATACGTTGCCATCCGAACAAATACAAGCCATAACGGTAATCCACTTACTTAAGCCATCCTCCATCGCTTAGCGTACCCCCTTTTAGCTGTAGAGAGCTTTGGAGAAGATACGCTTCGTTCTACTAACTCGTCCAAGTTGAAACCCCTTTTCATCCATATTGAATATATAGGTGGGTTGTATATTGTACTCCTCTATCTTTTCATGTAAAAGCTTAAAGTACAAGCTGTACTTAGCAGCTGAATCCGCTTTACAACGTAGTTTGCTCATCCCCTTGCTGTACGCGGAGATGAGATGGTTGGGATGACGGTGGAGGAACCGGGACACCCAGGTTTCTGACACCGCTTTGCCAGCCAAATCTGAAGCAAAGCGTTGTATCATTACCCTTGTAGGTGGCGAACGTCGTTCAGTAAGCGTCTGTATGTACTGTACAAGCTCTTTTTCGTGTTGTGGATGCATAGAGAGGTTGCGCACGCCATATGCCTCAGTTTCGCCCCGGTGTCGTCTCATCAGCGTCATTCGTGCTACACCATACTTTTTCGCAATTGCTTGGTACGAGAATTCATCTCCTGGTTCACGCGATTCGATTTCTGCAATCGCTTCTTGAATCGGGTCCATATTGGTTGAGTTATGACGCGTTGAAGTTTTGTTGTGGTGGTGGTGGGGGTGCTCAACTGGCGCACGGGCACTGTAGTGCGCCTTGCGAGCTGGAGCACCTCCAGGGTCGTCCATGCAGCCCACGACACAACACGCATGCCCCGGCGTCTGCTCCCACAACTCTGTACAACACCAACACGGCCATGGACGACTACAAGCCCCAGAAGCCGAGCCTTCTCCAATCGCCGCCCCTCGACCTCACCGTCCCCTACCATGCAGCCTGGGTCAAGGGCAAGGTCATACTGATTACGGGAGGAGCGAGTGGCTTCGGTGCCGGCTTCGTGCGACAATGGGTGGCTGGCGGCGCAACAGTCATCGTGGGAGACATCGACGTGCAGAAGGGAGACGCGCTGTGTCGTGACATCAACAGGGACAGCAAGAATGGTGGCGCCGCCCACTTTGTCCACTGCGACGTGACAGACTGGCAGTCGCAGGTCAACCTCTTCAAGGAGGCAGTCGGCAAGAGTCCGCACCGGGGTCTTGACTGTGTCGTTGCAAATGCAGGCATAGCAGGCCGCGACGTGCTCCAGGAGGGTGTCAATCTCGATGCGGCAGAGCCCCCTCCGCCCGCCTTCAGCATCATGGATGTAAATCTAACCGGTGTGCTCTACACTACCCACCTCGCCTGCTTCTGGTTGCCCAAGAACCCGGGTTCCTCAGCCTGCAGCCTGAACTCGAAGCCTTCCACCACCTCCCCACGCGACCGCCATATACTGCTGCTAGGCTCCATCGCCTCTCTTGCCCCCATTGCGATACAGCCCCAATACTGTGCCGCCAAGCATGCAGTCCTCGGCCTCTTCCGAAGCCTGAGGGTGACCAGCGGTCTCCAAGGCATACGCGTGAACCTTCTTTGTCCCTACTTCATCGACACGCCCATTGTGACAGCTGATGTGCGATTCATACTTGCAGGAGGCGGAATGGGCAAGGTTGAACATGTAGTCGATGCCGCTACGCGCTTTGTGGCCGATTCACGCATACTCGGCCGGGCTCTTGTTGTAGGGCCCAAGATGCACGTCCGTCAAAAAGACAATGGCGAGTGGGAGCTCGTCACCCCCGGCGCACCTGGCAGTATTGAGACGGCAGTTTTCGAGCCTTACGCCGATGATTGGGAGGACCAGGATCAGTGGAACCGCAACTTTGTAAGGATTTTGAACATGGTTCAGGCGGGAAGAGGCTGGGCTGGGTGGGCGCAGGACATTGTCAAAGCATTGCTGTACAGTCTGGGATTCGGGCGATAATGCACATGCACGTGGCTTGGCAGTCCACGTTGGATGGTCAGGCTCCTCTTGCCATCCAGGGCACCGGAATCCACAATCTGCCATGTGTGCCGCCACGCCTATATGCCGCTAGGAATATAATCAAACACTATCCCTCAGAAGACGCCATGACGCGTTCCAAGGTTGGCTTTGCCGGCAACAAACACATTTCGAGGCTACAACTATGGTCCAGTAGCGGCCAACCGATGGACGGCCACCAAAAGCGCTTCCAACTAGCCGCATTGGATCAAACCCCATCCACGAGTGCTGGCGGATCGACGACCGGCTGCTTCTAGAGGCCGACCATAGCGCATTCGGGGGCATTTGGATGAGTTTGCATGGCGAGGCGGATATATCGGAACGCTACACACTTAGGCTCGCATCATAGGGTCACGATCGCTGTGCAGCATCGACCGTCTCCATTGCAGCTGGAATTGCGTCGAAACATTCACGTCGAGATAATGGTGAGAATGGTGCCACATTGTACATGTTGTTGTCGCACGCGCTGGCGAGTCCAATGGCATGCGAGAAGCACCCGCATTGGACAATGCCATGTTTCAGCATATGGGATTCTGATCCCTGTCGCGCAACCTCGGCAAGAGAGTCGCCCAAGGAACGCCCAGGCACAAATTCAAGCTTGTTGAATTAACCCGACCAAGTTACATCCCGTATTGGCGCCTTCCGCAAGACCAGTGGGCTACATATGATGTCATGCCGCCCGTTCCTGCTGTCCACCGGCTGGCCCTGATCGCCCGCTACGACCATTCGACGCCATTCGCATCTGTGTCCTTTCACCTGTGCGCGCGCCTGTTGTCCGCATCTAGTCAATTTTACGAAGAGCTGTGCTGGCGCATGCAGGCGAAGCAGTGTCGCGCGAGTCCCTGCAGGTTAGGCCTCGCTCTTTCTGCGCTGTCACCATCATCGCTCCGTCACTGCCGGCAACGTGGACCCGTCACTAAGATCCAGATCGACCGACCCACCTGGACGCCGAACCTCTTCGCACAGCAGCTATGGCGAACCCTGCTCTTAGTCCCAAAGATGAGGGCGTTGTCTCGCCCATTGGCATGGTCATCGAAGAGCCGACCTTTCCGAATTTCCCTGGCCAAGAGACCACCGCGCCCGCGCCCACCCAAGGCACATCGACCGCAGACATGGCTCACAAAGACGGCGCATCGTTGCCAGACCGACCGACTGAAGCATCGCGAGATGTCGCCGATTCGGTGTCCAACATGTTCACGTCGATGTCGCGTCCCAACCAGCAAAGATGGGCCACCGAGCGACCGAAGCCCTCAGTGAGGCACTCGTTAGTAGGAAGGATGCAGCAGCCCCGCGAAGCGAGACCAGCAGCACCCGAGAGAACAGCGACCATCACTTTCGACCCCGATTCCGACTCTTCCGACTCATCAGACGATGAGAAGGAATACCCCCGCAAGAGTCTCGGCCACGCCGAAGACCTCACCAAGCAAGCGACACGCAAACCCCGTGAAAACCGGTCCGGACCCTTTGCTCGCCTCAAGATTTCCAACGAACACTTCAATACCAGAGGCAGGGTTTCAAAAGCAGATGGACGTCTCAAGCTCAGCATACTGGAGGAGAACTTTGGTAGCGGCTACATCGCAAAGGCCCTGGGCACGGCTTTCAAGAAGCATGGCAATGATGAGGACCAGGGCCCTACAAGTTATGACGACGTCGGCGCCACCAAGATCAAGCCCGAAGATGATGAGATGGAACACGACCCCTCGAGAAGAATCAAGCTCAACATCGTCATCATCATCATTGGATCGCGGGGAGACATTCAGCCATTCATTCGCATAGGCAAGATCCTAAAAGAAGACTATGGGCATCGCGTCCGTCTGGCAACTCACCCAGCATTCAAGGATTTCGTGGAGAAGGATTCGGGCTTGGAATTCTTCTCCGTCGGCGGTAACCCAGCCGAGCTGATGGCATTCATGGTGAAGAATCCTGGTCTCATTCCGAACATTGACACAATCAAGGAGGGTGAGATAGGCCGACGAAGGTCCCAGATGTATGAAATGTTTCAGGGCATGTGGCGTGCTTGTATCAATGCAACCGATGACGAGACTGACAAGACCAACGCAAAGATGAGTAAGTCTTTGGAATTCGCCTGTCCTTTACACAGCTAATCTCTAGTAGTGGGTGACAAGGCACCGTTCATCGCGGATGCTATAATCTCAAATCCGCCAAGTTTTGCCCCAACTCATATTGCTGAGAAGCTGGGCATCCCGCTACACATGATGTTCACGTGAGTACTCAGCACACAAGTCCCAAGCCAGTCCTAACGCCCGACAGCTTTCCTTACACACCCACGAGCCAGTTTCCGCATCCACTTGCAAACATCAAGGCCAGTAACGTCGAAGCAACATACAGCAATTTCATGTCATACCCACTTGTCGAGATGATGATGTGGCAAGGGCTTGGCGATCTCATTAACCGGTTCCGTACCCAGGTCTTGCACCTCGAGGAAGTCAGCAGGATATGGGCGCCAGGTCAACTTTATCGGCTCAAAGTACCCTATACATATATGTGGTCACCAGGTCTCATACCGAAGCCCAAGGACTGGGGTCCAGAGATTGACATCTCCGGTTTTGTGTTCCTTGATTTAGCTTCGTCATATACGCCGCCAGATGAGCTAAAGAAGTTTTTGGATAATGGACCTCCTCCAGTCTACATCGGCTTTGGTTCCATCGTTGTAGATGACCCAGATCAGTTCACAAGCCTTATCTTCGAAGCTGTGAAATCTGTCGGCTGTCGTGCCCTTGTCTCGAAAGGCTGGGGCGGGTTCGGCTCTAATGCTGATTGTCCAGAAAACGTTTTCATGCTAGAGAACACGCCTCACGACTGGCTTTTCCCAAAGTGTGCTGCTGTAGTGCATCACGGAGGCGCCGGAACCACCGCTATTGGTCTCAAGTGCGCTATACCTACAATGATCGTACCCTTCTTTGGCGACCAGCCGTTTTGGGGTGCCATGGTCAGCAAGGCAAAAGCTGGAGCCCACGATTGCATACCCTACAAGAAGCTTAGTGCTGAACGGCTTGCGGCAGGTATCAAGCAATGTCTCACTGACGAAGCCAAAGAGAATGTGAAGAAGATCGCCGCAAGCATTGAGAAGGAAGGGGATGGTGCGCTTAATGCCGTACGCTCATTCCATAGATCACTGCCGCTCCACGGAGAAGGCAGCATGCGTTGCGATTTCCTTGACAACCGTGCTGCGGTGTGGAAGATCAAGAACACCGACATCAAACTCTCCGCGCTCGCAGCTGAGATCCTTGTAGAGAAGAGGAAACTCAAATGGAGCGAATTACGCCTCATTCGGCACTACGAGTGGAATGACTTTGGCGGACCAGGAGAGCCTATCACCGGTGTTTGGGGTAGCCTGATGACATCGTTCTCCGATGCGGCAGCAGGTGTAGGTGGTATGCCTGTAGAGATGGGGAAGAGCATCAGGAGGCGGGAGAAGCTGAAAGAGAGGAAACGTAATCATCAACGCCGTCAAGAGCAGAAAAAGGCCACATTAGCGAAAGCGAACGCAAATACGCCAGGTGGAGCTGAAAGCATGACACAGCAGCAGGACATACAAGACGCAGGTCGACCACAAGCAAATCGCAATGAATCAACGTTTTCGAAGATTACAGAACCAGACGAAGAGTTGGCCGAAGAACTCGGCCGCGAGGCTGCGTTTGGCTTTAGGAAGACAGGACACGCCATCGCCCGATTTCCCATGGACCTGACGCTTGCCATCACCCAAGGCTTCCATAATGCTCCTCGCCTGTATGGGGATGAAACAGTGCGACGTCCACCTCGAGTCACCGGCTTTCATTCTGGTACACGCGCTGGCCGTGACGAGCTTGTTTATGGCGTCATGGATGGCGTTTCAGGTCTTGTCACTCAGCCGTACAATGGTGCAAAGAAAAACGGGGTCATGGGTGCGGTGCGAGGCGTCGGCTTTGGCATTGGCGGCTTCGTACTCAAGGATATCGCGGCTCTCCTTGGCCCTTTTGCGTACACGATGAAGGGGCTCGACGCAGAATACATGAAGCGGTACCAACCTACTAATTACTTACGCCGTGCCCGCATTGCTGAAGGCCAAAAGGAGCTGTCGATGTTGGAATCAAAAGCTCAAGTCTCAGCCAACCAAGAAGCCCAACGAGGAGCCAAGCGAACCTCGGAAAAGAAGGAATCCGTGGAAGAGAATGTGGCTATCCGATGGAAGGCTCTACAGAAGACCATTGCGGAAGAAAAGAAGCAGCACAAGAATGGTATCCTTGGTTCTCTCACAGGCCGGGGTGATCACAAGGAAGGTCAACGAGTCGGGCGTAAGAGCACGGAGGTAGCCAAGACAGATGCGAGGCGTTCTCACTCAAAAGGAAGACCAAACACTTGCACACCCAACGATAAGCCAGGCAGAGTCTGTCCAGAAAATCAGGCCAAGGTCATGGATCCTGGAAAAGCGCGAAGAAGCGTAGATGGTAACGCAAGAGGCGGAGGCATGCACAGGATGAGCACCGCTCCTACCACCTCTTTGGAGCACGGTGAGCACGTTGAAAGAGAAGAACTTCAGCTCCGGCCTAGACACCAGGTAACTGGTGACGCTGCTGTAAAGGAGTACGACACACATTCGCTCGGCGCTACACATCCAAGTGATGATGTAAAGAACAAGTCAGATACTGAGCTTGCTAGCCCGATCGACGGGGCTAACAATTTGGTGCCTTCAGATACGAAGAGTGGGTTGGATGCTCAGGATCGTCCTTCTGCAGATGGCTCCGAGGAAACCAGGGTCGGTAGCGATCCCACCGATTGGGCTGCTGTGGGGCAGAAAACCGAGGGATTGAACCTGGGCGATGAATTGCCCAGGGTGGCTCGTGTATAAGAACACGAAGGCTTTTTGCATGACATTACGCATAGCGTGGCGTTGTTGGCCTTTATCATTGGGTGCTATTGACTTGTCATTCTTGCCCCCTTTTCGATTCGACTAGACTGTTTTACTCTAGACATTATAATAATTAAGATACCCATATCTGTATGTCAGAAGCACGACTCTATACTCGCCTCGTTTCTTGTCAATTCGTCTGATCTCACTTCTCATACTTGCCCAAATGCCGCATACCCTTGGTAATTTGAACCCATCATCCCTACTCTCCGCGCCCCCCAGCCATCGACCGACCCATTCACATCTCACGACTTTCGACACCAGCGTCAAGAATCCATGCAACACCGCTCTCTTCGACGACGAACCCGGATGCATGATTCCCGGTATAAAAGGTGAGATTTCTTGACTCTGCTCAACAAACGGCCGAAATTTCTCTTTGTAATTCGCAAGCGCGGTGGTAAGCGCATCGGATGAAACTAGAGTCGAAGCCGAAGACGAGCAAGAGGTCATGCAGCTCAACTCTTCCGCCAAAACGTACGCCCCCAGAATAGCAAACGACGTTCCCATGCCCGTCAACGGACTAGGATGGAATGCCGCTCACCATGCCGTATCAGCTGCAAGCCGTGGCACAGTGAATTACACGGCGGCGTATATGCCCTGATGGCTTGTTGTGACGTCTTGGGGTGGGAAGATCAGACTGCGTGTTTTGGACCATTGACCATCTGCTGCCACGACGAGGTCGTAGGTGCGTGTGATGTTATCGCTAAAGAGCACTTTTACGCCTGAAGAGTCACTCTGGAAGGTTTTCGTGGTTGTGGTGCTGAACAGGTAGGTCACGTTGGAACGGGATTGTGTTGCATGATGTAAGATCTTTGCTGCGTCGCCTCGCAGGATTTGGTACTCTGATGCTAGACTTGCTGAGCTCCCTTCTTTGGTTGGGAATGGTGCATATAGCTTTCCGTACGAGTCGATGAATCAGGTATCGAGTTCTTTGGTGTTGCAATGCTTGACCTGCGGTATTAGACCCATCTCTTTGATGCAGGTTACAGCGCTACCTTGGATATTAACGTTTTGACTGTACGGCAAGAGCAAGGGAGATTTCTCAAGGACGGTAATGGTGTTTTTTTGGGATTACGGGAGAGACAGTAGGTCAAGGTCGGTACGGCAATGCGTGAGCCTACGATCAGGATGTGCATAGTTGGGGTGGTCGTCTGGCCCAGAAGAGGTGTGTCGTAGATGTGAACAATGATTTTGGCGAGTAATGTTTCGCCATGATGATCGAGTCGACCAAGCTCTTAATCGTTTTCTGGTTTTCTCTCAGATGCGTGATCTCGGCTACATTGAAGACAGCTGATGAAGTTGGGGTTGGCGTGCTTCGGGTTTCGTGCATTCGGGCACTGGGAGTGAGATTTTGCAGGACCAGGGCGCTATTCCCGGTGAGGTGCCACGCATCTACCATCATCTAACAGAGCACCTGCTCACACTCCTGTAATCTTCTTCCTGCTGCTTGTACATTGATTCAATCGATTGCGATAAGCTGACGCGTTAACATTGGTCGCCCATGCTACTCTAGGCCGCCAAGCCAACAATGGCAACCACAGCTCCTTTTTCGAGCACGCACAAAAGACATACCTTTTTGTGCATTCGATGCGCTGAACGGAAAGGCAAGCCATGTCTCTGTTTAAACCAGGTATCAAACATGTGTTGATCTTGTATACCAACCTCCAGTTAAATGCGACCGGCAAAAACTATGTAGTGCTTACGTCAAACATAGTGTTGACTGCGTCTTCAAATCAGTGCAACCGCCGAAGAAGAGGAACAAACGCATCAAAGTCAATGTAATGACTCAGCGGCTAAGGTAGTATGAGAACTTTCTTCAAGAGCAAGGAATCGACGTCGGAAGACTTCCAGGTTGGACGAATAATGGGTCGCTGCCCGTGACGCATGCTACACCCGACCAACAAGAGCAGTATGGCATTAAATTGCGAGCGCCATCATCTCTCGAGTCTAGACCGTCTCCCTACGGCATAAAAACACTGAATGCTCATGGCCAGACATCCTTCAACTTTGTCGAAAACAGTCTATAGAATCGAGTGGTCAAAGAGGTAGGTGTCAAAATCCTACCAAACACTCTTCCGGTGTCTTTCCAGTCCTCTAAGTACTGATGAGTGTCTAGACCCTTGATCCGGGGAATGGTTTAGAAGACTCAAGTGATATTAGTGAAGAAGAAGCGATGTCCGATAACCCGAGATTTGCTCTCATCAGACATACTCATTCTAGCGTCAGGCCTCGCCATCCATCAACCAACCGCCTGCACCAACTTTGGGAGATCTTGTTTAGTAACGTTGATCCATTGACGGAAGTGGTATATGTTCCGAGTCTAAGGCTGCTTACCGAGAAAGCTGCCAAAAGCCCTGAGGTTATACCACGAGCGCTCGAAGCACTGATGGTTGCTATACATGGCTCTGCTGTAGTGTCATTGGGCCGAGACGGATGCGAGCAAGAATTCGCTGAGCCACGTGACGGTCTGCTCTCTCAATACATATCCGCGACAGAAACGGCATTATCGCAAGCAAGTTTGACGGAGACTACCAGCATGATCGTTCTCCAGGCTCTAGTCATACACCTAATAACAGTGCGCGACGTCTACACACCACGCGCCGACTGGACGCTTATTGGTGTAGCTATCCGCATCGCTCAAGGTATCGATCTTGAGCGCGATGGAAAGTATCTAGGACTATCGCCGTTCGAAGCTGAGATCCGCGGACGCATATGGTTTCAATTGGACTCTCACGACTCCCGGGTTGCGGAGTTGTGTAGCCTTTCAAAATACCGAGATCCTGATGTCGGTCCTCAACGAGCTGAATGGCCCACCAACGTCAACGATGATCAGTTGCATGCTCGCATGAATGAGATACCCCTGCGATCTAACCGACTGACAGACGCTGTTTTCGTCGTGACAAGGTGTGAGATGGGAAAGTTCGCTGCGGCACGTATCGCAGCCCTTTGACAACAAGGGAAAGATCTGGCCAAGATGACTCTTGACCATTTAGGAAAGGGCAAAAAAGAATCGTGAGAGCATGATTCAAGGGCCCCAAGAGGCTATCGAAACAAAACATCTTCGCTACTGTGATCCTTCTCAGCCTTTGCATCTTGCCACAATGCTGGTGGCTCGATACGGCCTGAACGTAGCCCACTTTTTGACGTACCACGCACGGAGCTGGGGCAGTGTCGAGCAAGCAGCAGTATAGTGTTGGATTATAGAAATTGATGGAATGTATTGGTTCTCACTCTAGCAACTAAGAGTATTTGCATCGTTCCATGACGAGAGCAGCACTATTGATCAAGAAAGGCTATATAGATTGACAAGCTGATCCCAAGCTTAGATCCACCAGGCGTCGTTTAGCCATGCGTTCCTACCGCCGTTACCAACGTGGAAGGTGACAACAACTAATCCAAGGTCCTCAACCGCCAGGCAGTGCCCTCTGAAAAGCTCTGAGCATGTTGTAAATAGCTGCATCTCTTCCCTTCCATTCTTTGTCCTGCTCTAGATTTTCCGAGGTGCCGAATTTGTATGATAGTCCTCCATTTATCCTGCTCGCCTCTTCGTTCTGATTCTTGTCTCTCGGTGGTGCTTCGTACCGTGTTGGCGTGAGGACATGGACCTCGCGGGTAGCGCTTTCGACATCGCGGACGAACTGCGCTATCGTTTGTCAGGTTCGTCTGCATGTCTGATCTGATGTGAAGCATGGAGGTGTACGCAAGGGGAACGATGGCCTCACCCCATGGAATTCCCAATATTTCAGCCTCAGTTTGGGCTTTGTCTCGTGCAGTACAGCGCTCTTGCGTCTCCCATGCTTCCAACGGATGCGCGAAATTATCACCCACATCTGTCTTCATAATTCCATCGAGAGAGGGGGAATGTAAACGCTGTGTTACAGCGCGCGAGATGAGCTGTCGATACTGGACTCCCCTGTCATCATCTGTTTCATTTCGTTGCGTCGTCGAACTGGCTTCGGTATGGACATTGGGAGGTTTGGCCGAGTTGGGTGCCTGCAGTGTAATTGCCATGATGCAGTATGTTGGACAGAGAACGACCAGGTCAGAACATAAGGGTGCGCGGGTGTGAGAAGGGAACTCTGCTAGCTACTGTCGCAGCATAGGCGTTTGTAACATGATGAAGTGGACGTGCCATGTGCTCAATATTGAATGTACAATCGCACGATCGCAAGCATACAATCGAGATAGCCAAGTGCTACTGTTTCTCTATTTCTCATCCGTGACCTCCCTCACATTCACGTTGCGCACTCTTCGAATCTCAGTGAACTCGCAGACGCATCGCTGGACCGCTAAATGTGCTTGCAGATCACGGTCATTTCGCAGTCGACAAAGTCGTTGCGTCCTATATGTACACTCTCTTGACACGCTACAGGCTCAGTCCGTCAGCTAGCACCGCACCATACCAGATCATAGCCCCCAAGCCCACCATGTTGACCATACTGCTGACACTATGCAAGATGGCAAACTGCTTGTTCAAGGCCTGCATTTCCTTGCTGTGTGGCCCAGCATCGTAGCTCTTCTTCCCATCCCTCGTCTCCTGATGTTTCCTCAGACCCATAACCTCGGTTGTCTTGGGCCCAACGTATACCCAGTTCACAAGCGCAGTAAGGAACATGGTGGTGTGTAGCCAGGAACTCAGATTATCGGTTGCCGTTGGTGGCATGGGAGACGAGGAGAGGAATGGAAGTAGGGAGGACGCTCCACCACGCGGATAAGTAAGTAGCATTACGACGGGAGTGAGGGTTTGGAGGGTAAAGTATACGGGGAAGGTGTGCTTCTGGAGCGTGGAGAACTGGGGACGCGGGAGGACTTTGAAGGCTACGACGCCTGAGACGAAGGATTGAAAGAGCGTTGAGCCGAGGAGGGTGCCATAGCTACAGCTCTGTCAGCAGTCGTCCTGGGGCTTGAGCTGGCAAGGTATGCTTGTGCCTACCTGAGCAAATGATATGTCGCCGGGTTCTTGAACGACGAGAAAGACATTGTAGCGGTTACGTGTCGCGGTCAGTCGTGTTGTCAGAAGCTTACAGTGGAAGTGAGGAGAGCAGCCTCGGCAGATGATGATCTCACGACCTGTCGGACCACGCGTTGTCCCTGCATGCTACCCGCGAGCCATGCCATCTACAGGCTAGCACCGGTGCCCCACCAAAGATTTCGCGAGCCCCTCCATGGCCCATCGTTGCTCGTGCGACTGTCATTTCCAGCTCGTGCCAGACGAGTGTCGAGTCGACGCCTACGCTGTCCGTTTCTTCCACACCCACGTCGGCCCTCGGCATGTTACTTCCTTCGCTGATAAACCTCCGGCGCCCACACGACAAGCCTCTCGAGCCTGAAGACATCTTTGGATCCTCACTCGGCGGCATCTTCACCGACGACACACAAAACCAGCATGGCGACGATCCCAACACGGTCATCTTGTACCGCAATGCCAAGTTTGGGGAGCTGGAGTTGCGCGTGGCCGATGTCAATGGCGAGGAGCAGAGACGAAAGTTTGCGCATTACCTGTGGAACGCTGGCGTCATCATGGCAGAGCTAGTCAGCGGGCGGGTCGAGGGTGGAGATCTAGGCGCAAATGGCAAGGGTCTGCTCGAGGACGAGGAGGGCTGGAGAGATGGCCAGTGGTGGACGGACAAGGAAGAGGAGCGTCAGTGGAGCGTCGAGGGCGAGACGGTCTTGGAGTTGGGTGCAGGTGGGTTGGGCTGGGAAGATGGGTGAAGAAGAGAGTACTGATGGGATGCTTGCTCACAGGCGTCGGACTAGGGGGGATTCTCAGTACCATGGCGGGCGCGAAAGAAGTACGCCCCTGCCCCGGACTGCCCGCATACTTGGACTAACAGCTTGGTAGGTTACCATCACCGACTACCCGGCCGCTCCTATCCTCGACACCCTCAAAACCAACGTCGCGAACAACGTCCCAGCGCTGTTGAAACCCAACGTGTCTGTCCAGGGCCATCAATGGGGCTCCACAAGCACACCCTTTGAGACTTCACACGCGCACCGCTACACGCGCATCCTTGCAGCGGATTGTCTCTGGATGCCATGGGAGCACGAAAGCCTTGCCCAGTCGATGCTGCACTTCCTTTCTGACCACCCACACGCACGTATATATTGTATCGCAGGCTTCCACACGGGCCGCGCCAAAGTCGCGCCCTTCTTCGAACAAGTGGTGCCGGAGCACGGGCTCGAGGTAGAGGAGATATACGAGATGGATGTGGACGGACAGCGGCGGCCGTGGGCCAGGGAGCGCGATGGCGGTTTGGAGAGCATGGGCGAGCGGAAGAAGTGGCTCGTTCTCGCGCAGATACGGCGGGCTGTCCCATGGTAGCAGTAGTACTCTTCCTCTTCCTCAGCAACCAAGCGCAGAATCACACCCTCTTGAAGCACAGCGTAACAACACTGCTGCCCGTCTTGCCTCCAAAAGTGAAGCTCGGGTACTTGACTTTTCCCTCAAACTCAAACTCTCCGCCTCCAAACCAGCCCTTCAGCTCCTCTTCTGTCCAGTTACAGCTCGTAATGAGCAATCTGCCGCCCTTCTTCGTGAGGGGCTCGACCTTTTCCCTGTATCCCTCGCAGATCCTGCGCCCGTGAGCGTCTTCCTCCTGTGACAAGCATATCGCGTCAAATGTGCCCTTGTCCAGTACAACGTCGAAGCCAGGGCCCAGCCACGCGCCAGGTGGCTGCGACAGGATATCCCACTCGTGGAACGCAATGTCTGCGTAGGAGGCACCCTTCGCATCGCGGATCGACGTCGCAAGCGTAACGCTTTGCGCAGAGTAATCGACGCCGACCAACTCGCCGTTCCACTCGTCTTCCCGCAGTGCAAACAACAGATGGCCGTTCCCGGTACCCAGGTCTAGAAATCGTGTGGCTTTCTTGGCGGCCTCGTCCCCTTCTTTGTGTATGTGGCCTTCATCGCTGAGATCTTCGAGGAAAGACAGCATGCGCTCCTCGGCACCCGCGTCGCTGAACCATATCGTTCCCTCGTCGTCGGCGTTTGCGGCAAAGTTCTGGCGTTCGGTGTTGTAGGCGGCGTCCCAGTAGGACTTGGTTCCCAGTTCGCTGGGATCGAGGTGCGTAGGTGCAGTCATTGAGTGGGTATGCGAGGAGGAAGGAGCGACTGCAGCTGGAATAGGGGGGCGCGCGAGGCGATGCGATGTGGTGCTGGAGAGCTGGTCATGTTTTCTGGAGGGGCAGCTATTTGGTTCCTGGCTAGAATGCTCGCGTACAAGCGAGGTGGGCCGCGCTGGCAACGACGGGCACAACCCTTGGGCTCGACATCCACGACGACTTTGCATCAAATCGCAGTTGCGCTATATGTCATGGACCCAGTTCATCTTCATATCAGATGTAGGATAGTCTATGCCGTGCCTTCTGCTGGTTCCAGTGGGACTGCGCCTAAAGCTGGTCTTCACCTGCAAGTAATGTTAAAACATTCCCTCTGATGACCTTACCATCGCGGACTGTCGAGTCGCTTGAGTGGATGAATTCGAGGCCTCAAGGATCTGTCTGATACAGCTGCAACGGGTCATTCGATTTGATATCGCGAACACCAAGGCTGCTGAGTCGTTTGACACTCACGCTGCAAGCGCTTGAACACAGCATACAGCGACTTTTATCGCACGCTGTCAGCTCACCTCATTTGCCGTCTTTCGGATTTCGATGCGGATGGCTGCTAGGATTGCCTATATTTTCAACTACTCATTCCAAAGTCCAAACGTATTCAGGCTCGAGGAATCTTCGTTGGTGGAACCCTCCACCAGATTACCAAAGTTGAACCCAGCGTTAACTCCATCAGGGAACGCTGAATCGTGCCGTTCAGCAGAAACCGAGTCTTGTTCGTACGCGCTCGTCAGAGTCATGTCGCTATAATCCAAGTAACCATCATCTCCTCCCAGCATGAAGTCATCGAAAATCAGTTCCGGCAACAAGCGCAAATCCGGACAGCGCGTGCCCGTGAACGGCTGTGTGGTGTCGAAAACATCGGCGATCTGGTTGCGTGACATGCAGTGAAGCTGTTGGTGCACTGATCGCCCAGTAAGTGTCCGAGCTAATTTTGAGAGCATATTTGGTCGTCCTTCACTTGAGGTCGGTCTCTTCTTGCTTGCCTCAGCTTCGGTATCCTGTCGCATGTACCCTTTCCAGTCCGTCATGGTCAGCCCGTCCTTGAAATGGCCTGCGATATGCGTCTGCCGATCTTGCCATGTTTTCAGCTCTTTTGCGCAGAAACCACAAACCCAATTTTCCACAGCATTGCTACTAGGCCCTTCTCGTCTCCAAAGATCGCGGATAGTCTCATTGAGCCTTTCTTTGTGGAAGTTCTTGACATGTTGACGTAGATGATCCGGTCGCAAGAACGTTCTTTCGTCTTCGTCTTTGCTTATACACTCAGCTATGCGATGGCATTGTGCAAAGTGCAGGTCGCTGGGGTTTGATACCATACAAAAGACGCAAAACACGGCACTACCCGACCGACAGGGAAGTGTAATACTTGGTCCAGAAACCAAGCATGTCCACTTTCGTTTCGGGCGATGTTGTGTTTCCTCATGGCGCCGCCAGGATTTGCGTGTGATATGTTGGTAGCAGAAAGTACACTGCCAGGTCTGAGTTTCACTGCCATCATCTTTCTTGCATATGGATACTGATGCGGATGGGACCAGCGGGGCCTGGTGTGCTACACAACGATTGATGCTAGACTGGCCATAGTCCTTTTTCTTGCCGCGTCTCGACGTGACTGCACCTGTCTGGTTGGGACCTTCGGTTAGGCAATAGGATGCAACGGAACCGCGACGATCACAAGATTCTCCGTTCGACACCGCCGTCGGTCCTGCGCTCCAAAGTCTGGTTTCTTGCGAACCCTCAATTTCCGAAGCCGGGTTCGACAAGCTCGAATCGACTACCCTTCTTCGCGCCCTCGCGTTGGTAAACCAAGTGTTGACTTGCTTCTCAGTAATGCCGCATTTTTCGGCCAGTGAACGCTTGGTATCAGCGTCTGGGTATGGATCGTGTTGGTTCTCTTTTAGCCACCCTTGTAGACATCGCGTAGCATGCGACTCGAGTTTGGTAGGTGGTCGCCGGGCACACGAGCGTTTGACCCTTGAAGCATGGCTAACTGGAGACCGAGATGATATCTTCGTATTCGGAGCGCATGAAGCACATCTGGAAGACTGCTCCGGATCGATGAGTACAGAGATCTTACACGCAGAGCATCGCGAAGTGCCCTCAGGCTGGGAAAGGGTTTGCGATGGAGATTCCCCGATAGTGTTCCGTCGAGGTACTGTAGTGGCAGTTTTCGATTGTTCTTCGATACGGATCACAGCCTCGTATGCCAACAAAGCTTCACTGGCGCAATCTTCGCATCTAAGATCCTCCCCAGGATTTGTAATGTTCCAGAGTTGACATCGGAGGCAATCCTGGTCGTCATCTTGTTTTGCAGACAAAGACTCGTTGCTAGAGCAGACCTTCGCGGTGAACACATCGAGTATCGTGTCATGGGGCTCAGTCGATTTGGTAATGTCTCTCAAGCGAAGACCATTTTCTACATCAGGGCTTAGAGAGTTACCAAGATCTAAATGGCCACGTTCTTGTCGGAATGGAAGGATGGTTTCGTGTATCGAAGAGCTTCCTAGTTGGTTGATCTGAGCAGAATTAGCGGCTGCGCGAATAGGGGGAACTATGAGGAGAATGGTACTGGGATTCCTTCGTCATCTTCGAAAATGGCAGAGCCGTAACCCGAGTCAAAAGACCATATACTAGCGGCTTTACTATTTGGTATCGTAGATAACATCGTAACGAAGCGCTTACGATAGTATACAAGTGTGTGGAACCGGTGTATAGAAGCTCCGTATGTATCGAGATACCTTTAAAGATACATAGACGACAGATCGCGAGTACATGAACGAGACGAGTGCTACGAAGATGCGCGGAGACATGGATTTGTCCAATCTATTCTGAGATACAGGGTGTTCGTGGTTGTTCTGGACGCCTAATATGCGGCACGACTGTGGCGCAGCTTCGCCATTGGCTACTAAGCCTGTTTTCTACGCGGCAAGACTATGCTTGAATACCCCAGCCTCAGGCGAGGCTGAAGTACATGGAGTATGGTACCAATTGGCGAGATTGGGGGCCGGGGCGTGTGTTGCCACGTTAAACTAAGTGTGGCGCTGGCACCGACTACCGGTGCGCACTGGAAAGCATTACAACAAGCCGTGTAAATCGGTCATAATTATTTCCGTTGACTAAGGAATTGCTGCTTGCGTGAGAAGACACGGTCACGAACGAGGCTCGTTTAGAGTTGAGGTTGACGACTGCTAATGTCAGATGGCATTCCGCGAAAACTACCTCCCCAAATTGTGCGCCACCACGGCTCATTGTCATGGCACAAAATGATCAGGATCGAGGTCACCACGACCATGATGTTCGAAGTATTAATGGGACAAAAAGAAAGCCTGGGTATTCATTTTTTCCATCTCTCGCCCTACCAAACAATGCCATAATGCATATAGTGCAGTTTTGCGAACAATGTGTGTAAATCGAGAAGAAGGAGAAGCACTCTGTAACAGCACGCCGATCCCTATTCCGTCCAGCACCACCCCGTCCCGTTACATTTGTATGCAAGTGATCGTAAAGTCGTTCTATATGTTCATCCCTCATCTTCGTTAGCCCTAGGCAGCTTCCCCAACAACCCCACTGCCGGCACCAGCACCCTTACACCATGGATGCTCAAGTACCATACTGATTGTAATCCTCTTCTCCACATCTCGATCTAGCATCAGTCGCACGAGATCGATGCTCTCTTCCGACATGACCCATGGTACGCGTAAATCGTGGTCCATGATTTCGTCAATAGAGTAAAACGGGTTTTCTTTGTAGATGATGGTGTAAAGAAGAATTCCGAGAGCCCACACATCTTGTTCTTTGCCGCGGTAGGCTTTTCCAGCTAGGACTTCGGGGGCTGCGTAATCTGGAGAGTGTCAGTATGATCATTGTAAATGGAGAAGCGGATGAGAAACGTACCAATGGTGCCGACGAAGACGTCGAACGGCCCACTCTTGATGTATGCTGCGCTTCCGAAGTCAATAAGCTTGATGTTGCCTTCACCATCGAGGACGACGTTCTCGTCCTTGATATCCCGGTGTACGACCTTTGCTTTGGTATGCAGATGATGTACCGCTTCTGCGACCTGCACGAAGATCTTACGACACTCCTTCTCTTCCATGTTGACTCGCAGTTCGATGTAGTCGAAGAGATCCATGCCCGGTAGACCGTGTGGTACCATCTCGATGTAATAGTTGATGTCGTCCTCGAAGAAATCGGCCATCTCTACGATATTGGGATGCTTAAACCCGTCACGGCGAAGATAGTCTAGCACGTGAATCTCGAGCGGCACAGTTCCTAGCCTTCGGTCTCGCGTCCATGTGTCGACTAAGATCCGCCGCTTCGTAACGTATTTGATCACAACTTTCTTGCTACTGACCTTATACCGACAGAGCTTGACTTGCCCATATGCGCCTTGGCCCATGTCCTCTAATACTACAAAGTCGTTGATGGTCTTCTTCTTGGGTGGCTCTTCCTGCATAGGAACCGGTGGCGGTGCCATAGCCCTTATCTGGCTTTGCTGTGGAGTGTTGGGTCGCATAGCTTCCTGGATTTGCTGAGTTAGGAGCGACACCGCAGGCGGCGTTCCTTGCGATTGATGCGATTCGGGTTCTTGCGGTACCGAAAAGTTTGACTGGCCTGGTTCAGGTTGGCGAGGTGAAGGTGGTCGTGACATGAGGGGAGTCACAGGACCAATACCATGGTTTGCAGCATGTAGCTGCCTGGAGTATGTTATCCACAAAGCGTAGACCAGCTCTGGACCCTTGGTAAGTTTGGATGGCCCATCCTCCTCTTCAATGACATTTTCATCGAACCGAGACTTTTCGCTCTTCACCACTCGCATCTGCACATCGACCATGATTTCCGAGCCGTCACCATGTAGAGCTGGCAGTCCACTTGGTCGCAGAAAGATGGCTGCCGCATCTGTGCTGCCCTCACGCATTGCAAGCAAGGCACGGGCACGGCGGAAGCTGTGTTCGGGGATGACTATTCCGTCGACCAACTCTATCTTATCTTCATCGGTCATGATGTGCAGTATCTTGTCGAATGCAGGTATGAGTTTGCTCACGTGAATACCTTCAGGTCGTGGCTGTCCAAACAGAGCTGATGAAAAGACGGAGTTGGAGCTCGTGATTTTGAGGTCGTCGGATGATAAGACGATGATGCCCGCGATGTGTGGGAAACTAGAGATGCGAAAGGTGGGTTCGCCAGGCATCGCTTCCACGGTCACTGGTATATTGATGCTGTTTGAAGTTCGCGCCGTGTAGCTGCGAAACTCGTCGATTGACTCGTAGTCCAGCGCTCCAGTATTTGTTCCTCGGAGTCGTGGTATGCCTGGTATGAGCCGCTTGAGATCCATTCCTCTCCGTAAACGATCGCTTCCGAAGACAGCCTCTGTTGCGCCCCAGCCCTTGGATACGCATCCAACATCGTCGACCGTGATATATACCACATCTTCCGCGATCTCTTCAAGAACCCAGATGAGACTACCCCGCTTCTCCTTGACCCACAAGCTGGCAGATCCGGTCGAGCCATTGCGCTTCTGTATAGGAATGACATCTCCACACAGTAAGACGCCTCGTGAGCCCTTGTGTTCATGATTCAACTTGCCCGTCCTCTTTGCATTGTAGTATGAGGATCCACTGCCATCGTCCGTCTGTGCTTTCCTCGCGGCCGTCACTCGTGATGGAGCCTTACTCAGTAACCGTGCGGTAACACCACTGCCAACTTTCAGGTTGTTGGGCGCAGGAGATGCTCCAGATAGCGCGTTCTTCGAGCCAACGTCTGGGTCTTTGAGCTTGCTTTCGAGCCACTTCCTACGATCCTCTCGCACAACTTCCAGTATGCCCAGCTTGCGCACCTCAGCTCGCGTTACACCAAACACAAGACATGCCAGGTCATTCGCAGATGTGATAGTCCATGGCATGTCTGTCTCAGTAGTGAAGATGGCTTGGGCTGCTGGAGCATGTCGGCTTCCGTGTCCATGCGGCGCTGATCCCGCAGAATGAGGCCCTGGTGCATTGCTGAAACTTGGCGGCAGAGCCGGTACAGTGGTAGGGGATACAAGGTCGCTGATCTTTTCTTTGTCTCCCACCCGGTATGGTTGCGCCAAAGCATCGTGGAGCTGGCTTTGGATCGTAAGAGGCGCGACGTCGGTAAGAGTTCGTTTCAGTGCAGCTCGTTGCGGACGTGCAGGTTGCAAGGACGGTGGAGGTGAGTGTGAAGGTGGAGAAGCTGGCGCGGAGGTAGAATCGGTACTCGATGAGCTTCTTCCTTCTCGAGAAAGTGGTGCACTGCTGGTTTCGGCGATGCCGGTCGTGGTGACCCTGTGGACCGGTGGCCTCGCAGCCTCGAGCATCGTCTCTGGGCTTGCTGATCGATCGACTGTGAAGCCCTTCTCGAAGGGGTTCTCGCCGGACATGTCCGCAGGCCCTGTCACGGGGCCCAGAGCACCCAGCCCATGAGCTCCCGTACCGTCTTGGCCTATGAGGTTTGCCCGCGTAAGCAACTCCATCATGCTCTGCACTTCTTGATCACCGCTGAGTTTAGCTTGGGCGTTTGCTATTCCAGGATTTGTCGCCGCCCAGCCCAGCCTATCCCGCATAAACTCGATGGAGCGTTTCAGCACATTCTGGCGGTTGTGTATGAACTCTTCTGATTGCGTCGCAAAGGAGAACGAGTGCAGAGACTCGGAGGGAAAGCGAGTGAGATCCTCACCAAAGGCAAAGGTCGGGGACGCGGGGGCCGTGGGTGCAGATTCAGAAGGGTGTCTTGAAACGGGCGGCGTGGCGATGTTCAACGAAGCGGCTCGCTGGGTCGTCTGCAGCTGTCTCGGGCCTGGCTGCTGGCGGATGCGACGAAGGCCCGAGGATCCTAGACCGTGTTCATGCTCGGACACAATGGGCGACCTGGTGCATGTGTGTCAGCCATGACGCCCAACCACAATCCAGAGAAGGCTCCTTCCCGACCAGCCTCCTTCCACGGCCGCCTGGCTCGACGTTGCACTCACCTTGCCATGCGGTCCAGTTGGCCTGCGTCGATGCTCAGACGCTTGGCTGTGTTGATGGGTGGCGGCGGCCCCGTTCGCCAGTTCAGCAGGCTCGAGGTGCTTTTCGTCTTGACCAGCGGGGCATATTCGGAGAGGTGTTGTGACTGTGCAACGGAGTTGAAGGGTGCTTCTTCTGGTAGAGAGCCTGGCGGGGTGAAGACGTCAGCTAGCAAATCCATGTAGAACAGTCGTATGCAGTGTCAAGTATGGCGTCTGTCCTGTACTACAGTCTAGGTGAGTGCAGCGGCTCGGTCCGGTTTCACTCTCAGTGCATACCGTGTACGTCTCCCGCCGCGCTTTGAGCGGTGAAGCTGACAAAGCTTACTATGGGCCGTCGGCCATGGACGCCGTCAGGCAGTCGTGGGCGTGGGCGTCACGATGCGAGGCGGAGGGTCATTTGACGTACCATGATCATTTGGCCTGCTCATTCCCTGAGGCGTACGAGCGCCCGTTCCCAGGCCTGGGCAATTGTCTCGGCTCGGTAAGATCAGACGCGGCGAATGACGACAAGGTGACTAGTCCTGGTCTACAGGTACACAGCTCAATGTGTACTGACCCGTTTGTCGCGTTTGGGGCGGATATATCGCTTCTGGGGTACGGCTGGCTGATGCGAGGGCGAGTGGTGCAAAGGCTTTGGCGGGGGCTGCAGGGCTGCTGAGGGCTTGTGTTGGATATCACCTGCGACGGAAACGGCTGTTCACTAGGAAATGCGGTGCGTGGTGCAGACTAGAGGCAAGAGATGGGCAGCAGGCGTGTACAGTGAATGGCATGTAGTTACGTCGCGGCCACTATGCGACTTGAGACGGCAAACGGCGTTATTTGCATTGCGCCCACGCTGGCCCCGCGAAGTGCACAGACGATCCACCCGCCGTCGACGCTATCAGATCCGATCTACCAGGCCGACCAGGGCGGGACACCACCAGAACACTACATCATGCCACGCTAGACAGCGAGGTTGCACAATACATCTAGTCTGCGTACCATACCCGCGACATACAACCTTGGGATGCTTTTGGCTGAATATGCACTTGTGCTACACAAGCTTCCGCAGCCGGACCTGGCTTCATCCGTCCGAAAAGCCTCCGCTAGCCTTTGTTCTAACATGTGCTGCTCTGCAGTCCATCACCTTGCGAACAGGGCAAACGTTCCGCCAATCCAGCCGGTGTCCATGTCGTCATAGCATACCCACAGGAACACCGTGTGTCGCTACCTCTCCAGCATCACCATTTACAGTGAGCATGCAAGTGACACATGACATATGCTCGATCGAGCCTTTTGAATTCTCTGCTCGTCATGCAGAAAAGCGTGCAGGTTGCGACCACCGTGATTAGCTCCGCATACCCCGGAAAATGCCATTGGTTGAACATGGCTCCTGCGCATGCCGTGTGCCGTGCGCCGAACCCATGCACCCAACCTGGACATCTGGGGAGGCTTCGAGCCATCAGTGTTGCCGAAGAGTGTCTTTGTGCTGGTTCCAGAAGTTCCTGCAGCCTAGTCTCAGGGTTAGCAATCCTTTCCATCACGGCCCCCCAACAGACATACCTCGATGCATGTTGACCTGATCTATCCACCACTCGCCAAAACTGTCGTCTGTAGCCAAATCGGCTGCCGTCACCCTCTCCTCCCGCTTCAGCCCACACAGCATGCAAGGCTGCCGCGCTGGTACGCCGCCTTCGGACTGCTTCAACGTTCGTACAGGCATCGTCTCTTGCAGGTCTGGCCCACGGTCCAAAGTACCAGCTTTGATTTGATTTGCTCCAGAGACGACGTGTCGTAGTCGCCCAACCTGCTCTTTCCAGTTTCTGACCACATCTGAAACCTCTCGCTCCTCTTTCATATTCTCGCCCTTATCGATGCCTGTCAACTTCATCCCAGAAGTTGCTCGTGATGACGCTGGGCCTATCCGCATGCCTTGTGACAGGTGCTGGTCCCGCTTCCAACGCAATTTGCGACCAGCTATGACGTGTGCCGCAACGTTCGCGAGAATTAGGTAGCCTTGGAGGTAGGCGATTGTCGCGGGCTCGGCCAGCAGCTTGTTCCTCATGGGTAGAGGCTGCGCTGCCATGGGCTTGAACAACTTCTCCTGTGCTTCCGCAAATAGTGAGGGGAAAAGTGATAGCAACACGCCGGGCGGTGGCACGTTTGTAGGGGGCAATTCTCCAGGCTGTGGATCTTGCACCGTAAGAGAAAGTACCGGAGCTGGTGTGGTGGCTGATTCCGTATCGCCCGCCGACTGCTTAGTTTCAGATTTGCTCAGTACTTTAGCAGGAATAGACGTCTCCCAATCATCAAATTCATCCCATCCATCGTCTTCTCTCTCTGCTGGTGGCGCTGATGCGGGCGCCGGGATCTGGCTTTTCGATCTAGATGGAGCACCAAATCTGGCCTTAGGCTTCTTGCTCATGGCCATTTTGCTTTCCGTAGCTTGACTCGTACCGGCAATATTTCTAGTACTCGAGACAGGTGCCTGAGACTTTGATACGCTCATTTCACCTAACAGATCCACGAGGGCTGAAGAAGATGCAACAGGTGCTGCGGAGAGCGCTTTAGTGCCCTGTTCACCTTCAAATTCGCCAAAATCGTCCTCATCATCAAAATTATCCTCTGCATCGAACAACACGCTTGGGTCGGTTGATTTCTTAGCCTTTAGAATGGGTGCTCGCCGCCATGTTTGCTCTGTCGGCTGGTAGGATGGTTGCGATGTAAATGCGAAAGGGTCATGGGGGGCTGAGGTGACGCTCCATGCATTCGATGATGGTTGGGTGACTGAAGGCGATGTAAATGCGAACGGATCGTGTTTGGCGGCAGGGGCGGTTTCGAAGGATTCACCGCCCTCAAAGTCGCCCCAGTCATCGTTGTCTTCAACCGTAGGGGCTTCGACCGAGTTCGAAGCATATTCTTGACTGTTGCCCGTGGATGGAAGTTGCCTCAGTGGTGTTGCTAGAGTCGGAGGAGTGTTGGTCAGGTTATTGAGGAGGCTGAAATCTGGCGCAGTAGGTGCAACGGTCCGCGTGTTACCGGGCTGCGTCTGCTGCTGATTCGAAGGAGGATTGGCTCCGAATTCTGCAAAAAGATCCGCCGACATTGCGCGTATAGAGTGATTGAAAATGTCAGGTTGTAGAGCGACGCCGGCTTGCACGTGGTTCGTAAAGGCAAGCGCTAAAGCCCAAAGAGTGGGCCAGCCATTGGGGCCATCGAACAGCCAAAACACTCGCCAGCTTCTTCACATAGAATGCAGCACTAAATTGCCATCACAAAGCACGACAGATAGTTTTTCCCTTCTGGTGTAAATAGTGATAGATCTAGAATTGTTCGCCAGGTTCTTGATAAACTTCACGTAAATAGAACCGCTAGAACACGTACGTCTCCTCGAGCGTCACCCGGATCCCTTGGGTCTTCCTGGTAGAAACGCCTTGCAGTACTGCAACCGCTAGCCTACTTGACATCTTATGATGTGTATGATGTCTAGAGCTGTCGCAATATAACTCAAGCCGAATGTACAGGAATATAGTCGCTATACTGTGCCAAAGTGTTGTTGAGTGCCAGCTGGCACCGGGAAATCGCGATGCACGCTGATGACTTTGTTGCGATGGTCTAGTGGAGAGCTGGCAGAAGAGATTATTATGGGGGACAGGCAAGTCACGCGAGGCATAGTGGAAGAGAGATGGAGCCACGAACATGTCCAGACAAACACATCACAATGCAGGGCTGTACATCATAAAAAAGAGTTTTGTTCATATCCCACCCATGTTTTCATTCAGATCATTATGGAAACTATGGAAGGACGACGCCAGGACCCCAGACCGTTATGCATGACACATTTCAAAAGTCATCACAGCTTTTCCGAAGCAACCACATCCCCAGAACCAGGTATCTAGAGACGAAAGAAGAGAAACAAGCAACCCAAGAAGAGAGCGCTTATTTCTTGGAAGCCTTCTGGGCGGCCTTGGTGACCTTGCCGGCCTTGTCGGCCTTGGCGACGGACTTGATGACACCGACGGCAACGGTCTGACGCATGTCACGGACGGCGAAACGACCGAGAGGAGGGTAGTCAGTGAAAGCCTCAACGCACATGGGCTTGGAGGGAACCATCTTGACGATGGCGGCGTCACCGGACTTGATGAACTTGGGGGAGTTCTCAACAGACTTTCCGGTACGGCGGTCAATCTTCTCGAGGAGCTCAGAGAACTTGCAAGCAATGTGGGCGGTGTGGCAGTCGAGGACTGGGGCGTAACCGGCACCGACCTGACCAGGGTGGTTGAGGACGATGACCTGGGCGTTGAAGGACTCGGCACCCTTGGGGGGGTCGTTCTTGGAGTCACCGGCAACGTTGCCACGACGGATCTCCTTGACGGAGACGTTCTTGACGTTGAAGCCGACGTTGTCACCGGGGACACCCTCGACAAGCTGCTCGTGGTGCATCTCGACGGACTTGACCTCAGTGGTGACACCAGCGGGGGCGAAGGTGACGACCATACCGGCCTTGATGATACCGGTCTCGACACGACCGACGGGCACCGTGCCAATACCACCAATCTTGTAGACATCCTGGAGGGGAAGACGGAGGGGCTTGTCGGTGGGACGGCTGGGAGGGTCGATGGCGTCAATGGCCTCGAGGAGGGTCTTACCAGTGGCCTTGGCCTTGGTCTCCTTCTCCCAACCCTTGTACCAGGGGCAGTTGGCGGAGGCGTCGATCATGTTGTCACCGTTGAAACCGGAGATGGGGACGAAGGGAACGTGCTTTGGGTTGTAGCCGACCTTCTTGATGAAGTTGGAGGTCTCCTTGATGATCTCCTGGTAACGCTCCTCGGACCACTTGGTGGTGTCCATCTTGTTGATGGCAACGATAAGCTGCTTAACACCGAGGGTGTAAGCAAGGAGAGCGTGCTCACGAGTCTGGCCATCCTTGGAGATACCAGCCTCGAACTCACCAGTACCGGCGGCGATGATGAGAATAGCGCAGTCGGCCTGGGAGGTACCAGTGATCATGTTCTTGATGAAATCACGGTGACCGGGGGCGTCAACTAAGTAAAGTGTCAGTGGTCGAAGATCGTCATGATAGAGTTCGCTGCTGAGTGAGTTGTTCATGTTGCTTGCTTGCTTGCTGTCTTGCTACTGTGTCCTTGTGTTTCTGCCTGTCCATGTGTCTCTGGAGATCAGTGCTGCTGGTGCAGGCTTTCTGGCATGGCGCGCAGACGTAAGTGCGGTTCGCAATGGCGGCTGCACGAGATGCTCTCCTGTTCTGAGCACCAGCTGAGAGCGGCTTCAGAACCTCGCAGCCCCTCTTCTCAGCATCAAGATGAGCTTGAGATTGAAGATGATCATCGAGGGCGTACTGGGAGGCGGCGTTGTGATCACAGACCTCAGACGACAGCAAGAGCATCGTGAAGCAACAGCAAGCAAGCAACATAGAAGGAGAAGACAAGAACAAAACAAGCAGGCAAGCAGCCCAAAGGGAAGGTGTAAACATACTGACGGTGACATAGTACCTGATGATGGTCAGTGATGTCTCGCATGGGTTTGATTGGTGACGTACTTGGGGGTCTCGAATTTCCAGAGAGCAATGTCGATGGTGATACCACGCTCGCGCTCGGCCTTCAACTTGTCGAGGACCCATGCGTACTTGAAGGAACCCTTACCGAGCTCGGCGGCTTCCTGTGAGGCTTGTTAGCGTACTGTGGCCAGAATGGGAAAATTGGATGTGCGTCATGGTGGTGGAGTGCGAACGCCGCATGCAGATTAGCGCTAGCGCGTAAAAGTTCGCACAACCCCACCACTCAAAAATGCCCCTCATCGCGATCAGCCAGGAAATGGCTAGGCGCTCAGAGGATGCATCGAGGACGTGCGACCGTCCATGTGAAAGAAAAGGGATGTGGTACCTTCTCGAACTTCTCGATAGTACGCTTGTCAATACCACCGCACTTGTAGATCAAGTCTGCATCCCATTGTAAGTTGTGTGACCCCGCAGTCGGTCGGAGAGGGAGGGCTTACGGCCGGTGGTGGTGGACTTTCCGGAGTCGACGTGGCCGATAACGACCACGTTGATGTGCATCTTCTCCTTACTATACACATTGTTAGTGGGCTGTACTAGAGGTGGACGAGGCGGCCTTGAGCTGCTCCAGTGGACAAGTGTCGAGGCACCAGAGACTCAAGGGCGGAGACGGGCAAAGAGACTTACCCCATGTTGGCGGTGTTGTGTTGTTTGAGGTTATGTGGTGGTGAGGGGAAGTTGTTTGATACTCAGATTTACAGCGCGCGGTGTAAGGTATGAGTTGGACGAAGAAGAAAACTTGAGCGATGGAGGGGTCGGGTGCTAATATACCTGGACGGCTGTGGGTCTGTGCTAGTTTTAGGCGCTAGCCCCCCGTTGGGCTACGAAAACTCCTTCACTTGCAACGAATTCAACAGCGAGAGAGGCAAAATGGATCCTCTTAATTGGCCCACATGTCATGGAGCCCTTCCAGCCGCCTTGACCGCCTGCCAAGGGCTTGCCACAGCCGCAGGTGCCTCACGCGAGTCTTTGGGGCCATCGTCATTGCTTTCCATCAGCCCTTTTTCCGTACCCGCATCACCTACGCACTACAGCAGTTTGCTTTTGCGGAGTGCTCGATTGTTACCTTCACTGCCGATCTACTTTACCTTGGACACCGGTCCACCATGCAGCCATCGCGCTGAGACAGTTCCGGCGCCACCTTTGCCGCACTGCAAACTTTTGGCGGGGTACTGAGATTGCCATCATAATCTCTATCAGCCCCACTACGAGCGGACTTTATTGTGGCCTTGTCCATGGCACTGCCCAGATGATCATGCACAACACCGTGTCCATTTCTTCTGCTCCGCTACTAGCCACTGCTTCCGTCGCTTCTACCCTCACCCCAGGCATTACTGCTTACGGTGCCACAACGGTGGACTCTGGTTGACTCACTAAGCGCTCACAGACAACCGGTATCTTTTCACCCAACTTGTGTGGAACCATCCTTCGAGCCGCGCATGCGCCACCCTTCACCGGGCGTGGAGTTTGCAGTAGGAAGCCTCGCTGACACTTAATCCACTCAGCATCTTTGCTGGAAGCAAGCCTGTTTGAGGGTCGACATCTGCGCACTCGAACCGCAATCATTACGACGCTGCGTAAGCCTTCTGCTCTCACTGTGAGGAACTATGGACTCGCAGAGCTTAGTCAAGCTCTTTACCACCGAGGCGATATGTGGTCTATCGGCATACAGAAGCTGTGTGGATACAAGAAGCGGAACTTACGAATGATGATTTGACACTCAAGCTCGCCCTCTTTCGTCCATTCGCTACATTCGATTATTCCAGTCCAGGTCGCTGGACGAGGTTCCAGTGGTGCAGCGTACAGCTGGTCGTCTTTAATTCGAGACCCAGAAGCCATCGAAGAGCTGACACCGCGACGTTGTCTCAGGACATGGACTTCTTTTATCACAACCTCGAAATAAACCCTCCGTCCAACATAGTATCTACGTACCACGAATGGATCGAATCGACCCTAGAACACGCCCTCTTCGTCGACTACACGTCGTCAATGGTCACACAAAGATGGCGGGAGGATTGCTTTTTGATGAGAGTAGACGGAGAGACTTGCGGAAACTCCATGTTTCTGCGCATACAATGCTCGTTGGAGTACCAGCAAGTTGAAGGCCGGCACTTGGACTTAGTCCCTCGTAATACCGTCTCTTGGGCCGCTTCCATTATTCTGGCTTCATGAGTACCGGAGTCGCTGTCAGCGAAAAAAAACCATCATGCATCTTTGGAAGGCTTGGGCTCGCTTCCGAGAATATGCACTGGCACTGAAGCATTCACCTCACAAGCTTGACTGTACCGACGACTTCTGAGACCAAACACATATCAACAATGCCTTCTCTATCTATCGAACTTCTAGTAGAAATACTCAAGTACTCTCTACATCCTCCTGCTACGCAGTACAGAAGCATAAAATTTCGTCGCTATGGAGACTCCGCCTTAAATCAGATCACATCTTGCTTCCATGAGCAGAGGCTTTCCAGCTAGAACCAATAAAGCGAATTACTCTATCAATACTTCCCATCTTGCTATAGAAGAAATCACAACTCCATTGTAGGATCATGTCTATGGCCCACTGCTTCGCCACCGACCCGAGGCTCGTGGCAAATTCGTGATCAAGCTCGAGTTGGTCAGACACCTTTCTAGCTATGATTGGGATAACGCGGATAGGACGCTCGCTTTCTCTTGTAATATGTTACATTACTTCTGTGCAAACATTCACAAGCTCACACTCAAGGTGGAAATGCTAGGCTGGCCAAGAAGCAAAAAAGAAAGCAACGCTTAGAGCACTCCTAGCGGTAGTGACTGTTGTATTGCATCCGAATAGTGTACATGTCGAGATTTCTGGGACAGACTGCGCCGGTCATTTCAATGACACAACGTCCGAGTAGTTCTGTGATCGAAATTTTCTATGCAACAAGCGAAAAGTACCGCACAGCGGCAATCAGCACGGAGAGCTCATTGCAGCGGCCTTCGAAAACATAGTGGATGGCTAGACATGGCATGAAGCATGCTGGCTTAAGATACGAAGAGAGTGAGGCGTGCATCAAAGCGCTTATGCTACCCCTTTACACAACCCACAAACAACAAGCTGCCTAATACCACGAAAGATGACGATAGACCAAATTTCTCAATCGGAGAAACATGGGATCAATATATGTGGATCGATGCCGAAAGCACGAGAAAGGGTTATTATCTTCATGTCAAGCACTTTCCGGGCATTGATATAGCGGCCTATCTCGATGCATGTAAACAATCTGACAAGCAACAACTCAAGCACACCTTTACGTTTGTTTTTTACATTATTATAACCTTAGCAGCTGGTCGTCTGCACTGCACCTTAGGACTCACCTTCCTAAGCAGGCATCCTCTGGATGCGACCATGAAGACCAATATTGAATGAGTTTCTGAACACATTACCCAAGGCAACTTCACAATCACAACCGTGGTGTTGTCAATAATATTTGTATGTTCATGGACCGCGGTGCAGCTTAGCCTGCCAGATCACGTTGGAATGAACATCAAGAACAGCACCAGACAAATCGCCGTCGTCGCACCCGGATATTTTCTAACAGTGGTGTATATTCACCAGCTACTTGCGATTACAATCGTGAAGGCAGTACATGAGGCCACGCTGAAGCTTGATCTCGTTCTTCTACCGATAAGATGGCGGCGCATCATCACGATCTCTGATGTGAAGATGTATCACAAAGTTGGAGGGAGATACACAACTTCAGCAGCCCATACGTTTCGACAGCGTTATCCCAGTTCAGATAGCTACTCTTGTGACCACGCCTCTCCACAATTCTCAATCTATGAGCGCTAGCCCACCCACACATCATTCAACAACCACTTCTGGCCCTCCCATTGTTCCTTCACAACTGGCCAGATCTGATCAGGTGGTAGTACAAATCCGCCGCCTTCCTGATCCTGGGGACTCAGCTCCATCGTCCAAGAATGGTTCGCGCCGTGTACAACATAGTGATGATCTCTCGAATTTCCCGTCGAGAAGTAAAGAATCTCACAACCAGGGCCAAAATCATAGGTGCTGTTCTTTGTGCTAGCAGCCATGATAGCATTGGCTGTGCCACCAGCAACTTCAAGCATGCGAGGAAGGGTTTCTGGTAGCGGATCGCACGAGAAGCCGTACGGGGTTAGGATAAGCTCACCGTACGAGTGGAAGTCGATGAAAGACCGAATTCCAGCGCCCGTTTGTGACAGCTTGGTTGAAAGACCATCCATGGCTTGGTTCTCGGGTGTATCGCCTGGCGCTTCCCCACGGTATGTCTGGCCGCAAGGGTCAGGTGTAGATCCACCCTCTGGTGGTTCCGCATCCCACTCAAACTTCCAGTTACGATTGCCGTCAGTACCAAGGCAGGTAGTGTTGGTGTTCGGACGCGGCTGACGATTCTTGCGCCAGAGTCGGTCATTTGTTTGTGTGTACAGAAAGCCATCGGGGTTGTGGAAGGGCACAAGGTAGAAGTCGTAATAGTCCAGGAAGGCAGTCACACTGGAGTCACCTTTCTTGTAGCCGTCAATTAGTTGATAAGCCAGGTACTCAATGACTGTGATAGTCAGCTGCTGTTTTATAACGGTTGTGATGCACCTTCTTACCCATAGTCGATATCCATTCTCTTGCATGGACTGTCGCATGCCAGAGAATGACAGGCTTCTCCGCTTCGCGCCCTTCCTTCCTATTCCCATTAAGATGGAAAGCCCAGATAGTTCTGTTCTCGTAGCTCTTCCCGATTGGAAATTTCTTCGAATTATTGGGAAATGCCTCGACAAGATCGTCCCAGTACTGAAGATGGTCGGCATATGGATGGTAGGTGTCGAACCAGGAGAGCTCTGGTAGCTCGCCGCGCTTGTGCAACCCTCGCTTGTATACTGCTTCCAGATTTGTAGCGCGTATGTAGTTGCCCAGATCGGAGTTGACGAGGCGCGCCTTCAGGCCCAGGGCGTTGAAGGAGTCTACCTCTTCGGGCGGGATGGCGATGGAAAGGGTGTCGCGAACAGGATGGGTATGGTACTTGGAAAAGCGCTTTCCGAGATCACGAGCCTCTTCAGCGGAAGACGGAGTGACCGAATAAACGTGGTACCCATCATAGCTGACTTCGGCACTACGAGTCGTAGAGCTTTCATGAGACTGGAAGGGAGATGCTGCTGCTAGCTGAGCAGCTAGCAACAGAGTTGTCCACTTCATGATGATAACCAACCGGCCTTTCGATATCGAGTGTATCGGGTACTTTCATGGTCTATCTGGAGAGGTTATATACTCATATCCGAGCCTTGCCGTGACCTTATCAGGCGTTGGAAGCTAAGTGAGTGATGATGCAACAATTCAACTTCATAGCGCTGACTGTCATGGAGATGTCGCAATGAACTTACCGCTTTGTTCATAACAAGCATACGGAGGGTTGTTTAACGGCCGGCCAAGAAGATGCCCAGACTTTGAGATACTTTGGATATCGTCAGCTTCCTAATCGGGCCCCGCGGCCAAGGAGCACGACATGGTACCAATACATGTTCCCCTCAACTTTGGGTTTCCTAATAAAGCCGCGAACCTCTTACGCATGCTGCGCTAGATTAGTAGCGGTACTGTTGCTATGGCACACGCTGCGTCGGAGGAAAGTTCGGGTAGCTTATTCTGTCCGGGCCTCCACAGTCTATGGGCTACTTCCGAGGTTGTAACGATGCGGGGCGTGGGTAGGGAAGGCGCAACGGGCAATTCTGAGCAGCTCTGAGTAATCTTTAGAGTTTGCTTACGTGTATCCTTCCCGTCTAGCTTTTATTTCTTACTTAAATCTAAGTCGCGTTAGGGCCGGCAATACGCAAAGCAAAAAAGGAAGCTTTGTGCCGTTCGTCGCGTTCTTGTGCAGCCTTGAGAAGCAAAGCTCAAAAAGAAAGGCTGCGTCTACACAGGTGGTATTTGACGCAAAAAATAGCTGATGTGACCTAACCAGGGGTCGCTGTGAAGGGTTAGCAATTGTATCCGAAAGCTAAGCATTTGAGTTGCTACTTACAACCTGGAATCTCTTGATATCGAATGAATCGTAGTCAAGCGCCTTGCCATTGGGCCATTAGGCCAGTTGTGCTATTGATGGGTAGAACACAGATTAAAAATTAAATATTCAAAATAATTTGCAGCGCGCGCGCTAGCAACGCGGGGCTGTATGTTGTATCAAGCCAAACGACACTTGCCCCACCATAAATCCCGAGGTCTTCTTCAATTCGATACACGTATCCTAGGCAGCAACAATCGAAGCCTCAGTCATGGCCGTCGCTCAGCGAAGTGTCCGCTCGTTGAATCAAACTACAAACGCTTGATCTAAAGGACTTCCATCGAGCAGGAGCTACCTAGATACTTCCGCAATTCCCATGTGTGACCTCCTGCCATCGAAAACATACACGTCCACGCCTGCATCAAGGGGTCCGACAAAGCACACGATGCCAGTATTCAAGAATGAAATCTACACCGCACACTTCGACAGCAACCAATTCGTAGTCGGCGGTGGCGTCGCTATATTCCATCTTGCGACAAGCCGTGTGGTGATATGCCGCTGCGTGTATCGTGGACAAACGATCTACTTCCTTCCCAAGGGACGGCGCGACGCCGGCGAAGAGAGCGGTCCGGGTGCCGAGAGGGAAGGTTACGAAGAGGTATACCACATTCATATTCGCTTCTAACCGGACCAGTGTATTGATGTTATCAAAAAGTCCGGCTATCGTAACCGTCTTCTCCCTCTACCCACCGTCCACCGTCAACCGCAAGCGCACTCGCGCATCCATGCTTCTCCACAGACCGCTGAGCCGGTTTGCATGCAGCTTCTTCCTCTAGCTACACGACAGTACATAATTTACTGGTACATCGCGGAGACCCTTCCACCTGATCTCGAAACCCTGCTTGAGACGGAAGCAGGCGAAGCGTACAAACCGCCCCCTCCATATCCGCAGAACCTTTCTTTGCGGGAGAGAATTGAACACGAGCCTGAAGGGTATGAGCCAAGACATCATGAGAACACAGGGGTGGATGAGCTGGAAGTCACGTACGTAAGTGAGCTAGTAAGTGTGGAGGAAGCGGTGCAAAGGCTAGGGGGGGAAGGTAGTATGGGTAAAATCATGGCGGATGTGGTTGAGACAGGGTGGATGGGAATTCAAAGGCGGTTCGAAATGGAGAACGCTGCTACACACGAGAGTCCTGAGGCAGTTTAATGGTGTATGAACAAGGATGTCTGGCACTAAGTGCGATTGTTCCTTACGGGTTTTACTTGCATTCAAAACCTTGTCAAAGTGATGAGCTCACAAGCCCAGGCACAGAATCTAGACGCACTTCAACGAGAGCACAACAAGCGGGCCACTTACCTATTTACAGTCGCATATCGGATAAGATGCTCAACATCATCACCCACGCAAACAACAATGAACCTGGAATGTAAGGTCACTCTCCACTCACATTAATACTACGCCCAACGCCCATACATACCACGTGTCTTCGCTACCGACATCATACCCCCCCTACGCAGCCCAATATTGTTCACTTAAGTACAGCAATATATATACCTTACCCAACACACCTGTGCACGCTTATCAGAATCAAATGAAGCAGCCCCACCAAGGACACACGAAAGTTGTTTTCCAAAACGTGGTAGCGAGACAGCAACGGAGCATTCCCGAGCCAGGTAGCCAAACCTGCTTGTGCCGGCTATTATGTATTGTACCCCTCAACCGTGCGCTTGTGTAGGAAAACTCCCCTGCCGCGGATAATGCGTGGCTGAATGAGATGATGACATATTTGTTTGTCAGTATCTAGCACACGAGTGAGGATTTGCTGTACATGGTACCTAGGTATCTACGAGCGGTAGTGAACGCTTATGGTGCAAAGGTTCTAGGCCCTTGAGAGCGCCGGTTTCATGGGCGAGTTGATACAAGCGAAAAACACGAAGACCCCAGTTCGTTTCTTCGTGCTCGTGGTTGATGCATCAATATTAGCCTGCTGTCGTAACGATCCCAGTAATCATGGGCATTTGACAAAGACGTGATCATTTTCGGAGGTGCAGCAGCGGGCTATTATTGGATAACATTCTTACCTGCACATGTGAGGACGCAGGAGGTGCACGGATGGGGTATATGAACGTGGTAGGTGGTCGCATCCAAATTAAGCTCTAGATTCTGACCTTGAGGGTCGATTGAGGTCTGGAAGCGGAGGTTGATAGACTATCACATGCCTTGAAGCTCTCACGATAGCGAGTCCATGACGAGGTGACTCCACGACGAATGAGCCTCGCTTTCCAACCCAATTACACCACCTTTTGCATGTATGACTTGATACGACGTTCGAATCAAGTCCGGCGTACGGGACAATGAACGCTTAGGGGTTCACGCATGGAGTAGCTGCGAACCTAGCTGCAATATTTGCCCGGTGAACGCAAGATGAAGACGTTGCACGCAGGTGACTGCGCAAAAGTCCCGAAGCGCAAAACGCTGCTGCGGATCCATCATCGTCAGGAGTCAGAGGTACTGGCTCATTCCGAGACGTACCACATTTTGATTTGGCTTGGTAGTAGATTTTGACGGAAGAGCTCGATCGGAGGCGTTCGACAGGTGGAGACCAGTGCAGCCAAGACGGCTCAGACTTGAAATATATCACCCTCGATAGATGCACGATGAGCTTCTTCGATTGTGTGTCTGACGAATCAAAGCACTGATCGTTACGATGTGGAATCCAGCTGGGGTCGAGTTGGTGAGGTTGCCTCTACCAATAGGTCTACATCCTCACGATGTACATCTACAAGCATTGTGCTGCGAAAGCCCTGTTCAGACTTGGAGGTCGATTACCTCATCCGTACGTTCAGCTGCAAGCCTTTCATTCAGTTCATGCACCAATTTCAGTCGCCATCTTGTGTTCACGCGCCTTCGGATCTCCTCACGTCGTCCGAACCTCAAAGGAGTCGCGATAACTGGACAACCGCTGTACATCTTGAAAGTACGCCGTGGTAGAGCTGCTGAAGAACTACAACCGCTTGTTGAACGAGGATGAGGTGCTTTGAAACATCCGGGCCGTGATGCGTCTCAACGTCCTAGTACATGAGAATGCGCACTAGAGACGTAAGATGGGTGGTTCGTAACCGCCAGGTGCCTAAAGCGTACCCTCGTATCGTATGGCAACGTCGAATTGGTGTGCGCGGAGACGGTGTCAGCAGAGAGTTTGAAAACAAGTGTTCGTAATGTACAGGTTCGGCGGTTCGGCAGCCACGCGTCCCGGGGTACGACAGTACCTAGATAGTGTCGGTCAGCCCTGGTGGTCATCAGATCTGCACGGGCAGATATCTCGCGATCTCTTGAGGTATTTATATTTTTGCCGCATTGTCGCCGTCCATATGCATGTGCCATCTGAGACAGGTTTCTCGTTAGTGGAGGACGATATCGCGCTAGCCAGAACGCTAGTTTGATCCAAAGAAGCAGCGTCCTTATGATCACTACGTCGGCAGGGCGCATATCAGGAAAGAACGATGTAGATCTGAAAACAATTTGATCAATCATAGTTTCGGGAGTATCAGAAGTACGGACATGTACACATTTAATGGAAGCAAGTTGTTTGACGCCAGATAAGCATCGCCGCGCTCGTCAAAGGACCGTGGTAGTGACGTGATAACATTGATAGTTAGCCATAAGCCGATTTCAGCTAGGCGCGCCCGACCACATGAGTATTTTGTCTTCGTGCCTGCTCCACAGGACAAGACACAAGGAGTGTAAAAAGAGACCAAATCAAGAGATGATGCGGTAAAGAAACGAAGTGTAATGTTTACAGCGAAGTAGATGCAAGCATGTCCTCATTAGATCCGACAGCGGTCCTTCCAATAAAGGTGGATCGCAAGGCGAAAGATCAATGGACGAGCGGGTATACAAATATGACGAGACCAAAGATGAAATAGGATAGGGAGACGTTTACCACGAGAAAGATTCCTCGCGGAAGTCAACGTTCCACTGGGACTCGCGGTTGCGGACAGAGCGACGAAGCTCATCCGCCAACCCACCAGTACCACAAGTGCTGACACAAGCAGCGCCGATACCCTCTTGCATCTCCTGGTCGACCAAGGCTTGGACGTTGGGACGACCAGGGAACATTTGAACGCTGGAGGATGGCGAGTGAATCTCCTTGGTGCTGCGAGGACGAGTGACGAACAGCAGGATCTTCAGAATTTCGCGGCGGCGTGGCATGGACAGAATCTGCGTCATCCATGTACGGATCCATTCCAAGTGTTCGGGTGACTGGATGATCCAGACAAGGGTGAGACGACGAGTGGCGACGGTTCCATTTGCGTAGCCAGCAACGATATCACGAACATGGGGAACCTGGTGAGTGATGCCGATACCAGCAGCCCACAGCATGACCGTGCCGTAAGAGCTAAGATCTTCACCGCCTGTAGTGTGACGTTAGCATGGATTATTCAAATTGGATTCATATGCGCGATAGTGCATAGTGTGGGGAAAACAAGCTTCGGGACGTACCATATGGGCCCTCGAGATATGCCGAGGTGGAGAATCTACCGGCAGCGGTTAGATCGGCCTTTTTGAATAGCTTGTCGGTGAAACCGGTTCGTCGTCGAATGATGAAAGACATGCTCGTCTTGTGATGCTCGAGGATGTCTTGGCGGTTCATGGGGAGACCCTTGTCATCGACGACAGAGGAAGCAATGGTTAGGTCTTCTTCCTCCTCACTCCAAGCAACAGAGAAGGGATGGTTGGTCCATAGTCCAACGGAAGGAATGTACAGGTATGCGTGCTGTCCAGGGCGGAACCTCCACGGGCGCGCCATGCGGACAGTCACGCGGAGGGCGTCTCCGGGGAGAACTTCAACGTCACAACCGGTACCGCCATTTCCGACGTTGCGCATGACGAGGCGGACGAATCGCCAGGTGCGCTCCATGACCCAGAGAGCAAGTACGCCGTAGAGCATGAACTGTTGCGGTCGCTCCTTGAGATGGACCCATACAGCACCGAGCGCGATGGCAGCACCAACGATATGGCCGTGCAGGAAGACCTCATAGAAGGAGTGACGCACTGGCGATGGGGACTGGATCAGCAGGAATACAAATGCAACGGTTCCAATGAAACCCGTCATGATGAACTCGCTTCCGGTGATGGACGACTGCACAACACCCCAGCCCTCTATACATTTGTTAGTATTGCAGTCTTGTGACTCCCGACTCGATCCAACTTACTGGTGTGAACCTTGTTGGCGATCCAGCAGACGGTGTGGGCAATTGCCTCGAGAACAACAATGCGCCCAAACCAGCGGTGGATGAGGTTCATGGTGTCGAAGGAGACACCGGTGAGCTTGATGATGGGGTTGTTGCGACCAGCGAACAGGAACAAGGGGATCATGTTGATGACAGCCATGATACCAGAGCGGCTCAGCAGTTCACTAGCACCCGAGGAAAAGGTGCTGTAGTCGATTTTCCAGACACAGAAGCCAACGTTGACTGCAAAGTAGCCGACGAGGAAGAAACTCTGCAGACGGCTGGGCAGGGTTCCAACACCAATGGCAGAAGAGAGCTTGAACTCGCGGTGATGACGGGTCCGGAAGAGGGGCGCGTCGAGGCAGTGCTTCTTGAATGCTGCATAGGGCCGGTTGGGAGTGGCAAAGTACCGCTGGGTTTCGTTGTTCAGGCATGTCACGGTGCGGACGTAACGGACGAAGTAGAGGATGACTTGGTACAGGAAGAAGACGACGACGATGATCCACCAGATGTTTCCGAGATAGTGCTGGACGTCGACGTTTTCCAGACCGGCAGTTGGGTCTTCCTCACCATGACCGGCACGCTTGGAGAGGCCACTCATCACTTGGGAGAGGGACATTGTCGTGGAGAGAAGGCGACCAAGAGGAGTTCCAGGAGAGAGGCGGATCAAGTAGTGTGCGCAGCGGGAGAGACGCGGTCTACAAGACGTGCTTTGGGGATGCTGGATGGGAGGGTAGGGCACACCAGGCGGGGATGTGGATATGTAGAGAGTGGACTCTGTCTTGGCCAGCAAACGACAGACGGGGGTAGGTGGGTGGGAAGAAGCACAACGGCACTTGTTCCGGATCGGTGATGAGAGGGCAGGCTAGACGTTCTCGTGGATCGTGCGTCGTGACGGGCTTCACTGTGGTAGATTGGGACGACTGGGTTCAGCGCAGGAGCCCAGGGTTGTCGGCAGGCGCAATGCAGGCGGTGTTGGCGGAAGGCAGGCTGGGCGAGTTAATCAAGCAGGGATAAAGCAAACACCCGGCTGATGGTAGGTGGCCGTTGTGCACGAGGGCTTGGGTGCGGTGATAGGGCGTCCGGGGGAAAATCGCCAACCAGGGGATATATTGCAAAGAGCCGGCGGGGGAGCGGCGACTAGCACGCGGGAGCAACGAAGAGAAGGTGAGGGCCACGGCGAAGCGCAGCGCAAAAGAGTGACTGTGGGCTGAAGGAGTGTGAGGTGAAGAGAAGAAGAAGGCTACGCAAGAGCGGGCATATGGGTACCAGGAGAGGACGCAGGATTGGAGGGGGTGCCTGACGCTGGCGGCCGGGGTAGAGCCTGTACGGGTCCCGCTCGGCCGCCGTAGCGCAGCCTGCGGTCCTAGCGCCGGGCAATGAAACGGGCGACGCCACGCCACACGCGAGCCACTACCACACAGATCGTTTCATCGCTCCGGACAAATCCACTGACTCTGCCCTCGCCTTGCGTCATCGTGGCCTGCATGCCGCAAAACAACACATGCTGCGCCTGCAACGGCCCTTGATCATCTCTCCGCGACTGCTTCGCCGTCTCCGCAGCGCCGCAGCTTGGCCACCCATCGCCGTGCTTCGGTCGAGCGCCGTGGCTTCATCGCCGTTCGGTCGAGGCGCCTCAGCAAACATGGCCTCAAACGCATCCATGCCTGCTGGCACCATGCCGTGCCTCCCCACGTATTGCATCACTGGCCGTTTCAATCGTCCCCTCTTGCGGAGACTTCAACCGCGTGTTTTCACCTCAGCCCGGTAGCCCAGTCCTTGGTAGCTGTCAACCCATTTCGCGCCGGCTGTCTCAGCAACCCTACACATGATGAAGAACCCTCTGCCCAGATTCCGAGGCAGTTCGCCATGAGCCTTGGGTTCGAGCATGTAGTTGTTTCTCCACTTCTGTAGCCTACCCGTTTGTCTTGCACCGGCGGCTCTAGGGCCTTGCTGCCATCTCCGTCTTGTGCGACGTGGCTGTTGACACTCAGTACGCGTGCCTTCACACAGCGCCTGCAGTAACACCAACCATATCAGCTGTTATCGCAGTCTACCGTCGACGAACTCCGCAAATTACACATGGCCAACGCCACGCATCTTAGAGCGGCTGGTATGATCCACGGCAAATTGGACGGCGACGCCACAATGCATCCAGCGTACTCAACACTTACACGATCGAGCACTACGGGTGCTTACCCCGACATTTTAGCCTGGACCCGTCCTGCATCCTACTAACAGCACGCAAGATCGAAGAAGCAACTACGTCCGAGCTTGAGGACTTCGAGCATGACTTCGTCTGGTACGTTCTACAGTATAGCCGCTGCAAAATGCGAGTCAACGGCAGATGCCTGCCCACTCTCTGCTGTAATTGCTGGGGACACTTCTAACAGCTTCATCTTCACTCTGGCCGCAGTCACCGGCAGGCAGGCCCAGGCTTGTCACCGTGACCGCTGGGAAAGTGTATGCTTGCTGTTGTTTCAAACAGATGACCCAAGTCCGTCTAGGCCCGACGATCTCGAAACGTAATCAACGATCCCTCGTACTGCGTTCCAAGGACCGGCGCCTTACATCCTTCTCTACTGAATTGCAAACGCTTCCCACCCTTACAGTCTCCCCGCGACTCCTGACATGCGACACGCCTACGCAAGCGCTGAGGTGGACATGGCTTAAGCGTTCGCAGCTATCGATAGTCACGCGATTCGGAGCAGGCGCTTCGTGTTTGGACTTCCGCGCCCCTCATCGCCATCTCCTAGTCTTGGTCAATAGCCACAGCCCGCTGACCAGCGTCACTAGTTATTTCCTATCACGGCTAAATTAATGTTGAGCGGTGTTTTGACCGCTTGTGAGATTCGACACGCAGTTCTTCATTTCCTGGCTTCGTTTTGCTCGCCGCTCACTATCTCGCTTATTGGCCAGTAGGATGAGGCGCCCTGATATGCACGAAATCCTTCCGACGCAGATCGGTTCCTGGATCGACGAACGCGCGAATCTGACAGGAACCGCCGCATCTTTCCATGTTAAAAGCAAACCTTGCTCCTAAATCGAAACGATGACGTTCATTGACACTAGCGGCTCCAGGAAGCGTCTTTATGATCTTCAGAGCAATAGAGGCATATGCTGTGCTGCCAGCGTCAGCTGTCGCAGAACACGAGTCTTACTGCTTATTCGTTCCCGGCGCACAACGAGACCTCGTTCTTTATCTCAATATCCGATGACCTCGCAGGATGGGACGAGGATATGAATGGCATCTTACAACCTGTGATTAGCACCAAGCCATTGAAGGAGATTTCAGGCTTCTTTTGTACTTGGGAAGGTCAATTTACACGTTCTGGGCATGTCTTACACAAGCCCCCGAAGCCTTGAGACCAACCTTGAATTCCTAGTTAACACTATCCATGCAGCCACTCTGATAACCGCTTTGACCCTCCATGATGCCACCATATCACGTCCAGACGACTACAAACTATGTGTTGAGCAAAGGGAGGAATGAATCGCTACACACCACTGGAGTCCAACTGTCGCTCTCGGGGGTGTGCGTATCGGGTGTGAACAGGAACGTACACCCAAGTCACATTGTCATGATGTAATCAATCCTGCTTGGAAATTATGACAGAGGCCATGCAGTAGTATTGCAGGAGAATGACGTTTTAAACACCGAAGGCGCTGCAATGTCCGTTTGGCGTGAGCGAAAGAGAACGTGTTTGAACGCGAAGACAACAACGCGTGTTGGCCTTATCGCCGACCGCCGATACTGGTCAAACAAACAAACAAACATGCACACAACAACATGCACACAACAACATGCACACATAGCACTAACACAGCGAGTCACGACTAGACATACTCGCAAATATTGCTCATACATGCATTAGACAATATACCTATCGCGATGTCGACCGACGGCGCGCTGCCATGGACGACTTCCAGGTGCAACCGTCTGCTGCGACCGCTTTCATCTAAACTCGCGAAGCTGCGCAAAGAGCTTGAGCGGCCACGTACGACAAGCGCCGAAACACGCAACATATCCTCTGCCTTTGCGATTAAAGGTTCCCCGCAAAAGACGACCAACTTCACCCGACCAGCGAACAGGCCAAGGGGCTTTGAGAAGGCTAGAGATCCGGACTGGCGACCAGACGCGAAGCCAGGGACAGGCAAGAAGACAACATACAGCGGCCGAGGTCGCGCGAGGGCACCGGTCTCGCAGAGGAACGGCTCGAACGCCAGCTATGCCAGTATTTCGCGCCCGGGCGAGATCGCCTTCACCCCTCTGATCTCGAGGATGCATGGGCAGCTGCACAGTAGCCCACAAATACCAACATCGCCGCTGCGCAAATACTCAAAGACCAAAGGCCCTCTTCTAGCTCCTATGGATCCACCTGCGATACGTGTGCCTGGCGAGATTCGCAAACTCACACGAGGACTATCCGAGGCCTACGCGAATATCCTACAATCAACTGCAACAGGTGGTGAAGCGAGGTGGAACGGCACAAGGTCGCTCATGGGCGCTTGCTTGAGGAAGTTACCAGCCTACATTGAGCTCGAGGAGCACTTTGCGAAGCTAGACCGGCTCGAGGAAGATGGGGTGGAGGAAGAGCGGGATATCGCGAACGAGATATACGAACATTTGGAAATCCGGTTCCAGCAAGAGCATGGTCAAGGCTGGCGTCCTTTCAAGTGCGTTGTCCGGGCGCATGCCACGACATTGATATGTGATGCCGTTACAGATGAGGTTCTAAGCCTAGACGACGTCTTGATTCTTGTAACACATTGTTTAAAATCTTCTTCATGGGATGAAGCTGAGAAATTGCTCCTGGCCTACGCTCCCCTTGTCGAGTCTGTATTGATACCTACCAACACGCGAGCAGACCTATTCGATCCTCAAAGATCACCATATCTTCATTTGGTAAAGAGTTTTGTTCAACACACAGGACGTTATCGCTTGCTCTATGACCTCCTAGAACATATGGTTGCGCTCGAATTACTGCCTCTGGAATGGCTTGCGACCGACTCCATGCGCCCGATATGGGATCGACTCGTTCGAACGATATCCGAAAACAACCTCCGGACGCTCCGAAGTGCTTACCAATTCTTCGAAACTGTTACAATATCAAGCATGGGGCTACCAGATTCGCGACTGTTGGAAGACGAAGTATCCGGTTCTATATCACGGCGATTCGTACCATCATCTCGAGAAGAGCTTCGGCAGGCGCTTGACACTACCTTCTCAAGTCTGCTTACGGTGCTGTGCAGTATTGCTTTGGCCAACAGCAACCCCGAAGATACTGCCGGGCAAGAGATCGGGCGGCGAGTCGCATGGGTGCTAGATGCGGTTGTCATCACCACGTCTACCCGTGATGACATTCAGGATGAACTTAGGTTCCTTGGAGCGGACGCAGATGATGTTCAGACCATGGCTCAGCGAGCTATCTGGATACACTTTGCATCGTTCCTGGTACACCTCGAAGACCGTGCACACTCGGGGATGCTACGGCTTGATTCCTTGACATCCATTCAATTGGCGAATTGGATAACCGCTCAATATTCGTCAGACAACATCGATCTTGCGTCAATATATGCAACTCTCCCGTCGTTATTCTCTTCAACGGCACGGGGCACAGGGCGCATCTGGAAGGGTGATGGCTTCGACCAGCTACAGCGACTCGTCACAGCACTCGTATCGAACTCTGGTTGGAGACTACCACACAAACTATGGACACTAAAGCGACTCGCATTGGAATCAGCGAGGGAATTTGCTCAAAGCACTGGTGATGCTGCGCATATGAGCTACGTACGTACAGTTGAGAAAACGATGCAGACACAAGGTCGCATAGTGATCATGCAATCTCCACATAAGAACGAATCACCCACCACCAGCGGTGGCTTTAGGTGGGAAGAGGGCATTGGCGAATGGGTCACTTGCACACCATTTGTCAGGCAAAACATCAGTCGCTCGGGAAAAAAGCCAATTCGAGCGCTGGATCTTTTACTAACCCCTGTGCAGTCGGAAGACGACAAGACAGAAGCTTCCGATATCGAAGACGGTCTTCCGGGTAGCATACCGGACACGCCGACATACGAGGATATACTCGTGGACTATGACGGTAATCAAGTCCCACACTCATCGCCTATCAAGAAGAGACCACGAACTTCCACGTCTTCGCTCGGGAAACGAACTCGCGCACCTTCACCAAAGGTCGTCATAATTACGAAACAAGCAAATGTAACGCCTCCGGATAACTCAATGTTCAGATACTATCCTGAGATCCCCGAAGAGGCGCAAGACGGTCCGAGGCGATCCCGGCGCTCGTGCCAGGAGTTGAAGGCACCTACTCTTCGACCAAGCACAGAACGGTCTAGGGCCTCACTTGGAAGCGGACTGCGGGACCTGGAGAGACCCGCCTACTTGGAGCCAGCGCTTGACGTCAGCGATAGCGACGCTGAGACCCCCAGCACATCGCAGAGCGAAGTGGACGACTCGTCAGTGTCGGTAGAAGAGGTACGCCCTGATGCTGTCCAAACTGTTAGTCGCCCATCCAAGCGCACTCGTACACGTCGTTCCCACCTCATCACCTCTACCGATGACATCAAGGATGACACATCCGAACGGGACGAGCTTGGCAAGACGCCAGTTCGTCCTCGCCCTCAATCACGCAAACGAACAAGCGTCCGACGGGCTATGAAACCACACAGGGAGTGGTGGAGGGCAGGCCAAGGCGTAGCTGATAGCGATGACGGCAGTGAAGACGAGTTGAGTTTCTACTAGGCATGGCATCCTCTCCTACGTACTGCTTCCGACGCATGCGTGCGCTCAGATGGCGGATGTTAACGTCTTGTTGTGCTTGCTCAGTGTTAGATTGCGTTGTGTGCTTTGTATTGATACCCCATACCCTTGCGTTCTGTTATTTGGGCAATTTGAACGCCATGCATGTCCAGTCTAGGAACAACAGTCGCCTCTTCTTGTACGGAGCTAACGACATATGACCTGGCGCTTCCGGTGAATGCACTCCCCATACAATGAAACAAGCGATAACGGAGCATGCACGCTTGAGCTGTCGAGCCAATACTGGGATACGACATGAATGCCTATATGCTCTGAATTCTAGAGCCATGCATCAAACCTACAGGAACATGCTCAGACGTAATGGGAATTAGTCGTGCAACCAACTTCGCTTGATCTCACAGACAAGCCCACATATTCCTGGTGTCTATGGCGATGCTTTCCAACAGCATCGAAACGAAAGATGCATGTTGCATTATATCTACTAACCTCACCAACTGCATTGTCAAACTCCTCACCGCTTTCTTTTACGCTGTTGAGCGATGGAAAGCAATACCATGGGGGAAGACTGTTACAGTCTACCAGCTTCTTTTCTTCTTTCCACACACCAAAATGCAATCAAAAGTGCGGGGCGCATTTTTGTTGCACAACGTTCTGAGACCCCTTCTTCTTGGCAGCTTATGTAGTTCACATGCGATGCAGAGGAAAAGGCGCCGCACAAGGCGATGATGATCACTTGTATGAAGGTTAGGGTGTTGGATGGACTCTAGGCATGAGCGTACACCGAGAGGAGAAAGACTTGCAGTGCTGATGATTGTGCACGAAGTCACTCAGGTATCAAACTCTTGTCGCTCTCAGTCGCGTGATAATGACATTGCGCATGTATGTGTGTGTGTTCTGGGCGGGATCTGCCGAAGCCATGTGTTTTCATTGTTTTTCTCATATCTGAATCCCGAATTCCAAACCATGCCTTGTTCTGTTTCAATGATAGTGTGATAGTCGATACCGTTACGGTCGCTTGTGTCGTACTTCGGTGTTACATCGTTAGGTGTCAAAGGCAGCCGGAGGCGGTGGTTGGAAAGCCGTCATGCCGCATGGTGAAAGCGGTCGTGAAGAGGATGAATTTCTGTACATCACTCTGTCAATAACGAAATTCGTTACGAGCCATGCGGTCCATACACCACAAAGCTGGTCTGGAAGAGGGGTAAAAGAACGTACAGTTGCAGTTGCAAGCTCCCGGCGCGCAACCGCAGTCGGCGCAAGTGCATCCAGAGTTTCCGCAGCCGCCCTTCATTTTGATGTGTGTTGGAAGAGGTTGAAAGTTTGGGTTTGTAGTTGGAGTTCTGTTGCTTCGATCGTTTGCTGGAGGGAGAAGCAGGTGGAGGGGCAGAAGCGGGGCAAGCCTTTTATATCCCAAGGCTCGGTGACATACCACTTCCGGAACCAAAGATGCGACACCGATAGCCGCACTTGCCAATAGATCGTACGCTATCGCACGGGCTCTTTTCCAGTCCTGCTATTTAAACGGGTCGCCGGCGAATCATAAGAAGAAAGTGATGTATGTAGTGGCTGTGGTGGCGAATCGAGCGGCTGGGTGAGGTGTTGGCGCAAGTATGTAACCTGATTTGAGCAAGTTACGTGGGAGCTAGTGTCTGAGCTTGCTGGGTGGGGCGTAGGCGGCGCATGTGCCACCGGGTTGTTTCAACACACTGTAGATACCTTGGGATGTACGAATGCGACGTCATTGTGTTATTTTGTCCTGCGTACTTTGTCTTGTATGCCAGCAAGGATGTAGCGTTAAAGTCCCATGTTTGGCGAAAGTCTGCCACGATGGAATCGTGAGCATCCAGTGCGTGAACAATCAATAAAAGCGGCCGCCCATATTATCAGGAACATAATCTCTTTTGTAGTCCTCAAGGCCGCTCATGAGCCTGTGAAGGTCAGATTCGATGTGTGGGATACGTTCAGATCACGCCTCTCTTCCCCATATTGGCAAGATCAATCACCTCCTCTTCTACTTCGTTCTCTACTGTGTGCTTTCCCTTCGCATGTTTGCTGCCCTTGGTTCCACCTTTGTTGTGCACGTTCACTCTCTTGCCATCATTGATACTAGCCTCGTCATCCTCGTCGTCTCCAAACAGGAAGCCCTTGCCCTTCATGCGTCTCTTCTCATCAGACGAAAAGGTCGAGTGGGCGGCACCGGAGGCGAAGTTTGAGGATGCCGAGTCTTCACCGAGCATCCAGGAGAAGTTTGAAGATGTGAGATGCGGGCGTGACGGGGGAGAGAGAGTTGAAGCGAGCTTCGACGGGGGTGACAGTGTAGGGGCGGGTGGTGATGTCGGACGGGAGCCCATCGGGGTAGGGTTCTTGGAAGTGGTTGTCAATGTAGTGGTCGACTGCGACGTTGTGCTCAAGGAAACAGGTGGAATACTAGAGGCTTGCCCCAACGAAACTGGAGATTGAGTAATCGGAGATGCCAAACTGAGCGCAGCTTGTGCAGTCGAAGCCTGTTCCGTTGCTTCGTCGACAGGAAGTGGTAACGAAGAGTCATCGAGATACACTTGTACAAATTGCACTTTCGCGATCGCAAGGCTAAGTGCTTCCATTGCCTCTTTCCCCTTTTCGTCATCTTCTTTTGCCTTTTGAGCCTCATCACGCTCCCTGTGATATTCCCACAAGTCGCCAACAGCAACCTCTAACATCTTGGCTAAGCTCTTATTCCTGCGGTCCAGCTCTTCCATCTTCTTGAAAGTGTTGGCCGAATGTACTCTTTCAAAAGTTGGCCGCCCGTTAGCCGCGGCTGTGCCTAATTGACCAGGCTTCCGGAACTCTCTCCCTCCGGAGCGCGGTGTCGATTGGCCAGAGTTCGTTGCTGACTGGTAAGCTTCGACGTTCTTCCTCACTTCACCTACTGCATCCCGTAAAGCCTTGCCAACGCCCCACTGCGAACCGCGGTCCAGCACATTTTTCGCAGCCCCTTGTATCAAGGCCTCAAAGCCAGCGCCCTGCTGGGTGACGAAACTCCTTGGCGACCCTATGCTGTGGCGTGTTCGACTGGAGACGAAAGAAGGCGATGGCGATGGTTCGCGGGCCTTCATTTTCGAATCGGGCTCAATAATAGGTGCTGGTTTGCCATATCGTGCAATTATTTCCACACCGCCGAGTGGAGTAAGGTGATCGCGAAGGTACAGCGCGTCCTTGATGAATGTATATGGGGGTGTAGCTGGTTCGGGATATCTCAGCAGAAGCGCGAACGCCTCATTTGTGTCAGCTGCCATCAGCTCCCACCGTATCCGCAACAGCATAGCTATTGAAATCATGTCGACAAGCTCTAGCGTAGAGTCTATCGCGAAGAGGGCATCCCACATATCGAAGACAGCGTCAAGGGAGAACTCTCGTCCGAACAGAAGGCGTATCCAGCGTCTACTGCATGTTAGCAGAGTCGAGTACGATTGTATGTGGTCACCTACAGAAGGAATATCTGAGGCACGATTTCAAGCTTCACGAGATGGGTATGGAGTTCTGGGTCCACCTTTGGTAAGCTGCCTTGGAATATCCTGGAACTTCGAACGAGCATTGGTGTATCCCGAGATGTAGACCCAGCCTCAGCCGGCGCATAGAAAGATTTGGCTGTTTGCATGATGATGGAGAATAGCAGGTGGGTGTCGTGCTCAATGTGTTCAGAGTCTAGCATGTTGGCTAGAGTTCGGTCGATTCTGCCAGTGTTCTGGTCGGCCGCGTCGATTGCATCCCTCTCCACAACCCACAGCAAGGGCGCGAGTATCTCGTGCATGCCTTGACGATATCCTATGTCAGGATGCATCTTGCACCAGACAAACAGTATGTCCAACATCATGTTCTGAGTGGCGGGCTGGCGGAAGTATACGTTGTCTGGCATGCATCGTTCGATGTCTTGGAATATCTCGGCGCGAAGTTCTTCGTCGGCGCGGAGGGCTACCCATGGTGACTTTTAACGCTTAGTACTTGTCAATAAGCAACATGTCTGATGGCGGCGGCGGCCAGTCGTGGGAGTACACACCTCTGATAGCTCGCTCAATGGGTCGACTGAGGAGTCGAATTCATCTGGGTTTTGTATGGCGCGGAGGTAGTGTAATCGCAGAGACTGGTATGTCTTGCGCGCATGGCTGAGGTGGGTAGGCCATGACGAGCGGTCAAGCGTCTTGAAGACGAGGAAGATCTAATTTTGCCGTGAGCGATGGAGGGCAGGAGGTGCACGTCGGATCGTACTTTCCAGCAGACGGATCGGAGGCCTGTGGTGATCTGGGGCTCCTTGTGCGCCGAGACGTGAATCTTCAAGTCGGTTAGGGAGTGGAAGTTGTCGAGTTGCCGCCAGTGCTTCCTGTGGGCCGTTAGAACTGGAGACAGGTACACGTGCAAGCATCACTCACTCGGCTTCAGACACGGAGCGCATGGTGGAATATTACAAAGAGGGGGTGTGAGTACTGTGCCGGCAGCTTGCAAGCACCCTGTTGGTAGCTCGGCGTCGTGATGCAATGGCGCGTTGCGGGGCAACTCGAGCCGACCGGGACGTCACGTGGTGCATGGAACTATAGAGGTCTCCCTTGGCACCATGGGACCTTGGAAAGTAGGCGTGGGAAGTGCATCAGACGTGTCAGCTCGGACGCCGCTTGTAGACGCGTTGTTGGGTTAGGGTTAGGGTCAGGGTCAGGGTCAGGGTCAGGGTCGGCTGTCTGTGTTACATCTGGTTGCTAGAGGGAACGATAATAGATCACGACGTCACTGAGGCTGCATGATACGAATACGACAAAGGTAGCCTTGGACAGTCCTGTATAGTATCGGACGATAGCGTCCAACGTATTCAATGACCTAGTGCGGAGTGACTTTCTAATTCTGTCTCGGCACTATGTTCGCTAAGAACGGGAACAGAAGGATTAAGTTCACGATGTAGCATCTTAGGTCGAATGCCTATGGCGAGTCGCGGAAGTCGCATGCGCCACGCAGCGCAAACCACGTGCGCAGTCGCGAGTGCGAGGGATGGGACGAGCTCGAGTCTATTGAACCAAACTTGTTGCGTGCTTCTCAGCCGCCAATCATGATCCATGTCTTGGCTGCACTAAACCACGTGCAAGTGGATGTTCCTGGTGTTGGGACTCAGTCCTTCGCTGGGACTGCGTTGCGCTGGCCCTCTATGACGAGTCTGTCCATGAGAGCCGGGGCCAGAATGTCCTGTCGGAAACGCTCCTGCTGCAGCAACTCTAGCGCACGCAGCGTGGGGCCAGGGTGACTGCGGCGACACGATCAGTAAGCAGGCGGTGAAGGGGACGGCGGACGCACTGTAGGAACCTGATGTACTTTGGGTCCTTGAAGTACTGCAGGTAGCCGAGGTAGGCGACGAATTCGGGCTTGTCGAGCGTCTTCTGCTGGGCCAGGTAGTTGAGATAGACGGGGTTGGCAAGGCACTGGACAAACTAGGCGTGTGTTAATGAAGGTCAAACAGGGGCTAATGACGAGGCAGGATAGGGGAATTGCGGACCTCGAGCTCGAGCTCAAAGCGCGAGTAGCCTGCCACGCCCAGGGCATCTTGGGTCGTCTCGTGAGCCATGGCTGCGAGTTTGACAGCTGACGGTGGATAGTCGCGATGGGAGCGGCGCTTGCAGGTCACGCTGAGGCTGAAGAAAAGCAGTTCAGGGTCTCCCCGCAATGTCCAGGTTGCGCAGAGTCGGCAGCTAATCCAGTTGGGTGTGTGAGGCGGGCCAAGGCTCGCGCACTTGCACAAACAGGTGCAAGGACAACAGGGTTGATGGGCTTGTGTGGAGGGCGGGCGGCCAGTGTGCGCTCATGCCAGGGCCGAATCGTGTTTCGGGAGTCGAAGAGCATGCATTGTAGCTGCGAGTGCTGAGCGGCGCACGCGATGCAGTCAACAGCCACGGTAGAGGCTGCCACTCAGCCAAACCGCAAATGCACATGCAGAGCTTTAATGTCCCGCGCGCGCTGCCATGCAGAGCAGCTCGGGCCCCGACCCCACAGGCACCGCGGATTAGCACCCTGACTTGCCGTCTAGACAGTCTTTTCCGGCCAAAGTGGCTGCGGTCTGGGGAGCTCGTGATCGGGCGCTTGAATTACAGCCGGACGGTGCCACGGAACCACCGCACCCACCGTCTCTGCGGTAAACACGAGGCCCAGCTAAGCTCTGCCTCTAATCCCGCCTCTAAAAGCCCTTGGCTAGGCCGCTCCTGCTCTCGACGGTCTCAACTGCGACTGCCTCCTACCTCCTCCTGCCTCCTGCCTCCTGCCTCTTGCCAGTCGATCCACTTTTTGCTTTCCTTCTCCCTCACCACTCACCATCACACCCTCGACCCCCACCTCCAACACCACCCCCGCGCATTGCTGTCTTGTATTCACTAGGCGTTGCATAGACTACTAACGGGCCTCAAACACGAGCCATCAAACACGCGCCCCGCCCGCCTGTCGTCTGCCCGCCTGTCGTCTGCCCGCCCACAGGGCCCGTCTATCCTCAGCGCGAAACACAGCAGAGCATCGGTACCACCGCCAGTCTTAAAAAAACCCGTTGCCGCCCCTGTTGCTGCTTCTGCTCTACGCGAGCTGCGCCGGAACAGGATTGTCCCCAGTGTGTCACCAGCCAGCAATTGCACAAAGCACGCCTGTCGTCTCCCGCGGCGCCAGTGTTTGATTGGGCCGCCCAGCAGGGTTGTGAGCAGCGGACGGCATCATGTTTGCAGAGCCGTCAATGCCAGGTAAGGCTCCTGAAATGGCCTGTTTCACCGAATCGCAGCCTGTGACGAAATAGGACGCGCCGCTGATCATATTGCTTATCTACAGAGCGGCGACCCTCGCCAGGCCTGCAGCTCAACCTATCCTCCAACAACCCCTTCCGCAGAGCTGCCTCGCCCGCCTTCCCCTCGCCCGCCAGTGCCAACCGCTCGAGCTCGGGCAGCAGACCAATGTCGCGCAATCCCTTTATATCTACCTTCGAGGCCGAATTTAACAAGGAGGCATCCCGAGACCTCGTCGACATGTCTGCCACCATGAAGGACTCTCCCAAGAAATCAACCTTTGGCTTTGCCGCCGAAGAGCTCTTTGTACGTTCTCCTCCCCTTGCACGCCAATCGCCTGTGACGTGACGGGTACCAACGCCGTCACGTCGTACATGCCACATACCACTCACGCTGTATTAAATACGCCATCATCCCTAGCTGCCATTGAACCATCAAACATGGATCGGTTCAGGCGCTTCGTGACGCAGTTTGCTGACTATCCCGCCCTCTGCCAGGCCAACCTCACCATTGATGACGGCGACAAGAAGCGAGCTCCTCCACCACGACCGGCTCCTGCCCGAAGCGGCACCGATCCCCGTGCAGGTCACCGCCCATCGCGCTCTGAAGAGGAGAGGCGCGCTGAGCGCATGCGTGAAGCTTCCCACGGCGGCTCTCGACCACGAGGCCCTCCCACTTCTTCACGCCCTCCCCACCTGAGCAGCCCCGAACGCCGTGAGAACCGCCGTCCTCGACGCAACTCTGAATCTTCCATCATCGACAGAAGTTCGCTGGACCCGCGCGAGGAGCGCAGGCGCAGGGAGCGTCGCAAGGAGCGCGAAGAGCGTGCCAAAGACGGCAAGGATAAGAATGGGAAGCGTGTCCGTCGGCCGCAAGGTCTCGACCTGATTGACAAACTCGATGTGACTGGCATCTACGGTCCTAGCATGATCCACCACGATGGACCATACGACGCTGTGCAGCCCCACCGCAACCGCAAGAAGGACCAGCGCGCACCCATGCACGCCTTCCCCGTCGGTTCAGCCAACAACACTCTGGGTGGCTCTGGACCACTCAATAACAAGATTGATCTAGACAGGATCCATGGTAGAGGTGCTGAAGGCTTTACCGACTTTGCCGGCGCTGAAACTGAGTGGAAGAAGCCTGCTCCAGTAGCTGCAGAGTTCAGCGCAAAGGGTCGAGAAGACATTGTGCACGGCGAGCAGTCTCACGGTCTCGGGACTTCCACTTTCCTCGAGGGCGCCCCAGCATCCCGCAAAGCGATTCAAGAGGAGTCCGACGCTCAGAGGCAGAAGCAGCTGGCTGAGGGCGGTTTGGGTCGCAAGAAGTCCATCGCTCAGCGATTCCGTGGCATCTCTCAGCCGCGACGTTACGGTGATGGCCCTCGCCTCACATCGCCCGAGGCACGTTACGGATCTGCCACCAGTCCAAGTGGCCCTTATAGTGCCGGAGCCATCTCACAGACCAAGGCAACAGAGCAGAATCCGTTTTTCAGCGACGACTACGACAGAGCCTATGACGCCAAGGGCGCAGCTATCAAGACCAACGAGAGCGGAGCTTCACCCCCTCGAGGCGCCGCACTGCAACGATCCATTACTACCGACAGCGTAGGATCTCCCACAGGCGAAGGGAAGCCCAGCGGCGGATTCCTCAACCGGGTCAAGTCCCTGAAGGGTGGACGTCGACGTCCTGCTTGAGAAAGCATAGACATGGTTGAATCGACTTGACCACTTCCTCTAACACACCTCTGGGCGTCTCAGAACTACCTTGAAACACAAAAAGACACGACGTGCATAGTGCCATAGCGATGACCGCTGATACCGCCTATCTCTCCTATCGTCAAACACATCCCTTAGGACATACACTCTCCTTTCATCTGGCGCCGGAGTAGTTGGGACTTGAAAGCACGAGGTCTGGATACCACTCATGTGTAACAGAAACTAGGGCGCATCAAGATGTCTCACGGAGGCTTTTCCTTTATTTACAAATCTCCAACTTTTCAATTGAGTCACTTTTTTTTAATGCGAAGAAATTGGGCTACCTTGTATAGCTTCACAAACAAACTGGCGACATTTGGGGGATGCGAGGCGTGAAAATTTGTAGCTTGAATCAAAACTTGCAAAGATCAAACCGTTGTACTAGACCGTGCTGCTGTCCTAGCTGACGTTTGCTTCGGAAGTAAACCAGACATGCACGTGTGAGGCCGTTGATTTGCCCCCTTTGATCGTCATCTAGACCCGCTCGATGTTCAGGGGCAGGAGCTGCTGTCCCACTCACTGGGATCGACCCAAACCCCCACTCATCCCACTGCCCAATCCTCGCCGTGCGGACCTCAATACCGCTGCTGCCCCTGGCACATGACTTTTATCGCCGACATGCTTCTCAGCCGCAGCCGACCAGCACTAAGATCGACAACGGACCTTTCGAGAATCGCAAGCCACCATCGTGTCTCCCCAGTATGATCTCCAGCGCCACCGGTTCCAAGAGATGCTGCATGCCTAGTGTCGGCTAGTAAGAGTTGGATGCAGAAATAGTTTGGTAGACGCTAATTGAGGCCTTGGTATTGGGTCAAGCAGATGGTAGATATGGTTTGGGCTCGGTGATTTGTGTATCAGGATCCGAGCGAGAGAGATTGTCCAGCACATGATGGAAGATGAGAGAGATATGTGCATGCTGCCCTAGGACGTGTACTGGCCTAGCGGGCTGAGGTAACAACTAGGTGTCAGTAACTATGCACTATATCCCTTTTGCAACATGTATGCAAGCTTCTATACTCACATATGTTTGATTATGAATGACATTTTTTTTTTCTTTTTTCGTTTTACTCCATATTCGAGCGGAGTATAGATTCAGATGTAACCTTACCTTTCTCCCATCTTGCGCTACTGTAGCGCTTTCCTTTCCGAACTAGGTTCCGATTGGCCTCAGCATCACCTCACAACCATGCAGGAATGCAGAAAATAGCAACATGGCTGCTGTTGACATGTCTTCGAATGAGCTGGGTGCGACCGCAAGATCTGTAGAGCCGCTCCTCGCATCCTGTGAAATTGACAATGACGACCTCGACCTGCTGCTAGAGAGCGTGTACAACGCCAGTCTCGAGAAGAAAGAAGAGAACGGGAGGGAACGGCTGCAGACCGGAGTCAAGAGCTTGGATGATGCACTGAACGGTGGACTGCAGAGTGGCAGGGTTGTAGTGGCCAGCGGTGAAGTTGGAGCGGGTGCAAGTGAGGTGAGTGATGCGGATGTCAACATGATCCAAAACTACCTCGTGGTGGATCGTGGAAAAGTAGGAGCTGTCATCTAATGTTTCCAGGTCTGTTCGATACTGCTTGTCAACTCTCTTCTCCAATATGAGAATTCGACGGCTGCTGTTATTGATACAACGGGCAACTTCGATATACTGCGACTGTACAGCATGATTGTCGCGCAGCTCTCTCAACGACCGAGTGTCACGGCTGCCTTACGCGCTTCGTTCGACTCAAATCCTGGGGCTGTGACCGAGGATCTGGCAGCAAGAGTCCTGGACCGTGTTGAGATTATGCGGGTTTTCGATTTCGTGGGTATGAGAGAAGCGGTTAGTGAGATTAGCGATGAGATTGAAAGAAACAAGGACGCGAATCCTTTTCAAGGAACCGAGGAGAAGATGAAGAAGAAGAAGGAAGCTACATCACCTGGGCAGTCTGCGAGCGACAGGCTACTAGTCGAGAAGATGAAGACAAAGCGGACATATGTTGCCGATAGCGAGGATGAGGAAGACGACGAGGAGATGCTCTTCGATTCAGAAGCTACCATCACCGCAGCAGCACAGTCTGTACAAGAGACAGCGCAGACGCAGCATTACCAACCGGTGGAAACGCTAGAGACTGCGCAAGCAGGAGCAGGACGAAGTCAGGTCAGATGCATACTAATCGACAACCTCGCTCAAGTCTTCAACCCTTCATTGAAGAAAGACTACATCCAAGGTATATTTTATCACAATCTGAGTTCCAACTGGAATAACGCATGTTGACTAGCTCCCAGGAAACGCCCTAGCATCCGCTTTCCTCACAGCTCTCACAGATCTAACAAAGTCGCACTCGCTCCACACGCTCATCATAAACCCAGCTCATCCTCCCCGCACTGCCTCACCGAAGCGGTTTGCACCGCAGAACCAATTAGGTCCTCTGCCTCAGCAAAAACGTCGTGAACCGCCTTTTCCACCTTCGATATTCGCGAGCAACGACGTTATACCTAGTTTGATGCATTTACTAGGACGGCATACGGATATGGATGTGTTGGTGAGCCGAATACCAAGACGGAAAATGGATGCGAGAGTCCACTATAGTGATTCTGGGGGATCAGGAAAGAAGAGGGGTGTTGAGATGGTGGGGGTCTTGGAGATAGTGAGTGATCGGTGGGAAGGAAGGGCTGGAGCGTGGGGCACGTTTCGAGAGGGGAAAGATGGGATTAGAGAGGTTTGAAGTAAAACTGATACCTAAGGATACAAGTCTATGATGTTGACTGCGGGGGTTCAATAGAGAAGTCATCGTCTCCGGTGTTTCTTACCCATCCCTTCAAGGCTTTGCGTGTAGCTTCTTTAGCCTTGATTCTCTCATGGAGCTCGTCAGATCCTTTCATCTCCGCATATTTCCTTTTGCGGAGGGCCTCGCTCATCATCCCTGCTCCGCCCAGTAATCCGGCCAAACGCAAAGCTTCTATCCACAGTCCCCTTCGACAGATCTTACTTGCCCCTCGCGGGTCTAATTGCTTCCGGCCCTGCATTACGCCGCCGATCAAAGTCTCCTGCCAACTCGGTGTCCACACCGCGGATATGTTACTAGGCACCGCTTTCTCAGTGGCGGACAGGGCGCGGCGCGACCAAGCGAACTCTCGGTCCGTGGGAAGGATAGTGAAGGGCTGGAAGCGATAGCCGCCTTTCCACTCTTCCGGGTCGAGATACCTAAGACGACCAGACAAAGAGAAGGCACGCTCGCATGCCTGTGACACGTACTGAGAGTCTGGCAAGACCAAAGTCTTCAAGTAAGCGTTCTGAGGACTAACCAACAGGGATGACGTGGACGAAAGCAACGAGGTAGCTTGTTTTACTGCCAGTTTGTCGGTGCAGGATTTGCTCAGTGTAGGCGGCGCATCAGGTCGTGAAGGCTTCGCGCGGACGACGCCCAAGAGAGAGAAATTAGATCGCCCTCGAAGTGCCGAAGCCTCTCCTTGGTCCACTGTATCCGAGGTGGAGGAGAGAGTTGGCGGCGTACTGGTCCACGGCGTTGCATCTTCTTGCGCAGCCATAGTGAGTTCCATGCTTGCGTCTCCACACGGTGCTTCAGAGCAGTACATGTGAATGGATACATCTTCTCGGATTGTAAAAGGCTGCTGTAGATCCTTGGCGTGTTCGTCAGGTGATGGCATGCGAACAAAGTCGGATGTTGGATACGGTGGTGTTGAGATGCGACTGCATTCGTCCAAGAGGTAGCGGTTGAAGGCTCGGATGGCGATGACTTCGGCGTGCCAGTCGTGGAGGATGTTGCCGTGTGCGAGGGGCAGTCTGTTGAAGGGGAGGCATTTCATGCCAGTGCTGGCACAGGTTCAGCGGATGTCCATAGTCGATGATCTTCTCCACGGCCGACTCAGCCCCACTCGCGAGCTTGGTTTGGCCAGCGAGCTATCTTGGGCACTGGGGTCTGATCTGTGTGGCTGGTGTCTCGCGCGATGAAGTTCCGAATAAACACGATGCCCGTTTCTGAAAAGCAGGCCTGCAGGTCGTCTGACGGAAATGGCTCACCCTAGAGATACACATGACAGGCTGTGGCCTTCACTAAGTCATGAGCATAAGCAAACACAGCTCCTTCCGGATGCAAGTGGGCGGTTACCTTTAGATAGGACGATTCCGGCGAGGGGCACCCATTCCCTCGCGCCATCGTGGCGGGGTCTCGGCTTCCTCTTTTCAGGCAGCTGAGCAAAGGCCCGTAACACGCAGTCGGCGATGGCATTTGCATCTGCGGGCATGGCCGTGAGTGCAGGTGGTGGGTGGGAGGGAGGGCGAGGGCCGAGTAGGGGCTCGGGGGATCCTGGGAGGCAGGCGCGCAGGCCAGGGTCCATTGCGACCTTCGCGGTCGCAGAGCATCGCTCCTGCTCCTCAATCACACAGAACCCTGTCACACGCTCAGTGCGAGTGCGACCCGGGCTGCCTTTACCTCGACGTACCGCCTTGTCCTTAGTCTTCTCTCCTCAACATGCAAGCGTTTGGTGAGCAATGGCTACGCGCCGCACCGTCGCATTCGCGACTCAAACACTCACGATTGCAGTGCCCAAGAATCGACGAGTAAGACAGAGCCAGCACCCGCCAGCTGTATGGGCTGACCTTTGCGCAGCCAAAATTCGATCTGCACCTAAGGGTGAGCTGCCCATGCCAAGGCGTACGACGGTACGTTAACAGCCCCAGATTATCGACCTCAACAACGTACCACTCGTTTCCGGCACGTCGTTTATCAAATGGCACCTCTTGCATTCGACTGCCGCCGAGCATCGCGGTCGCACAGATAACTGCCAAGTCAGGGACCACAAGGTCGCCTACAACTACAACGTAACTCTCCCTGTCCGTCTGACCGTCGACAAGAATGGCATGCTACAGGAGTGCTGCGTCGAGTTCGAGGTCGTACAAGAATACGGCAGTGGCTCGGGACGAGGCGAGCGCATCACACTGGGAACGGTGAGGCTCAACCTCGCCGAGTACGTTGAGCAGAGCGAGATGGCGGTCATGGCGGGCGAGGAGCCAGGCGTTACGAGGAGGTACCTCATGCAAGACAGCAAGATCAACAGCACGCTCAAGCTTGGCATATACATGAGGCAGACCGAAGGCGACAAGAACTTCATTGCGCCCGCCCTGAAGACGGCGCAGGTCTTCAGCGGCATCGCTGGTATCATGGCGGGGGAGCAGGCGGAGCTTGAGGATCACGGAGGTAAGACGCACTCGGCCAGTCGCCAAGCCTATACTGACATCCATAGCGGCGCCCTCATTGACGAGTAAATCACGCGAAGCCGGCGAACTCCAAGACATGTACCGACGTACGCTCGCCGCATATTGGTCGGCACAGCCCGGCGAGCTCAAGGCAGACGAATGCATCGAGGACATATTTGCAGGAGGAGATGGATGGGGCGACCGTGAGAAGCCATACTCCCAGCAGCCACGAGCCCAGCCTTTACGGTTCGCAGCGGGTGATAGCAGCCGCTCCGTGAGCGAGAGCGAGCCCAGACACATGCGCGGCAGCAGTAGCTCCCATCGCGAGTCACATGAGACGTTGCGCCCTGGAGATATGAACTCAAACCACTCGCCTAATGTGCGGGGCAGGGGAAGTCTGGAGCAGCAGGCATCGCAGATGAAGGCGGAGGCGGCGCGGAAACTACTTCGTCCACACCATGAGGTGGATGAGTTTGATTTGCGGGAAGACCTGGTCAGCTGGCGTCGCCCAGCCTGAGATCCTGAAGATAGCATTGCACATGGGAATTCGAGTACTTAATTTCCAACTCTGAGCCGATGCGTCGCTTTATGACGCACCTTGCACGTGAAAGCGCGATGGCAGAATTAGGCGGTCACGAAAGTTGATGCACGCATTGCACTTTCCGAACCCGCCACAGCCATCACCATTGCACGTTTCCCCCGCGCCATTTTCCTTCATGCTTGCGCCCCGTACTTCCAGTGCATTTGTATGCCTCCGATGTGAAGCGCAAACTGCCCGGCGACTCCCTGCATTTGCTCGTTCTCGATCCCACGCCAACTTCTCCGCATCTGCTCGCCGCTGCAATGATGCTGAAGAACTGGCGCTGCCGTTACAGGCGCAACAACCAAAGCTGAAGATCACAAGACAAGTGACGCCGTTGAACCGATTAAGGAGGAAGGGGGGCAGAGTCATACAAGAAACTTCAGCAAACTTGGGCGTGAAGCGATTGGGCGATGATGCCGACATTTTGGTTCTGAGAGAAATCGCACCAACACAACAAGAAACCACCGAAGAGCCCGAAGAGCTCGAGATTATCGTACCCTCCGAACCCATCGAAATCCCAGACATTGTTGCCTCGCTGCAGGAGGAAGGGAAAGCCGTCACACCGGAAGAGATATACGAGCAGATCGAGACCTTGCGGCCGAAGAACGATGGTGGTCCCAACGAGCCGCATTATGTCAAGCAGACTACCTTTGTCAGGCTCAGGAAAACCCTCATGAATGGTTTCACTCAGCAGCAGTTGATAGTATTCTATTCGGTCGCTAAGAACATACGGCAAGAGAAAGTGAACCAGGGAGTGATAAACAGCATGAAACGAAAACAGGAACCAGGAACCCAAGAGCGCTCAGTGGAGCGCTCTGAGTGGCAGCCAGGTGTTACAAGCATCACTCAACGCTTGCCTGGTGTCGATCGCCATGTCAAAATTATGCGCTACCGTAAGAATGTTAGCAAACAGCTACTCGTTGATCGCATACTGAGGGCCGTTTGGAATCTTGTGCTATTGGAGGAGATAGAGTCACCTGGCGAGCTTGAACTTTCTCTACAGCCATGGCAGTTGGTGCTTCTCAAGGCTGGTGGTACGTACGCTTGTACACCTCATCGCTAAATATGCTGACACGGCTTCAGAAAAGGACACGCTCCTAGACAAGATCCGACGGACCCGCAGAGTGAGACTCGATACATACAAGTCGCACGACATCCTCCGTATTACAGCAGATAAAACCACAGCCGAGTACGCCGCCAATGATATCGAAGAAGCCTTTCGACACACGGAACTGAAGCGGATGAACTTGAATAGTTATCTGCGTCAGATCGCCAACCGGAATATCAAAATAGATCCCAAATCAAACCTGGTCTCGTTGTTCTATACGCAGAAAGACTTTGATATCGTCTCGAAGATGACTCGCACGAGTATTGAGGCTGTCGGCAAGACCATGGTATGCACAAGTTTCGTAAGCTATTCGGAACATGGCTAATCCTTGTAGTTGGTGATCAGAGGTTTTGACAAGCACTCTATAGAAGAAGCGAAACGAACACTGATTCGGTTCCTGCCTTTCAAGGAGCCCGTTACACGTACTTTTGACGTCCAGAAACTGGGAGCTGCCGATGGCGCCGTTTTCCTGTCGCCGGTGCTTCCAGGAGACAACTCTTTGGAATTCAAGTACCGCAGCAGAGATTTGGGACGTTTATCAGTGCCTGTTGCCCGCCTTACGGAGCCTGAATCTGTTGATTTTCAGGCTGAGAAACCTGCAAAAGTCCCAAAGACGGCGTTGCACGGTCTTGTGAACCGAACTATGGCGACCATACTACGATCCGCCTCTGAGGCGCCGTTACCCATGCACGAGCTGAACCATTGGATTCCAGAGCCGAGATACAAGCTCTCTGCCGAATTTGGCCAGGTATTGTTTCCCCTGGAGGGTGCGGACTCGAAACAAGTGATAGAAGCTGCGCTCGCCCAGCCGTCTCAATCACCTTTCCTGCCAACTATCCCAGGCCTGAATAGTGTCTTCACTTCACCCAATCTCTCACCTACCACACGCTTGCAAACGCCATGTTTACACTACGAATTTAGACCCGATCTTTCGCACACGCCTGGCCAATTATTTCCCACTCTCAGCATACAGATGCGTACCGGTCGTAGTGGTGCCAAAGCCACTCTCCACAAATTGACACTCAACTTCCAGCAACGCGTCCACGATGTGCTACTCCCCGATAAAGCAATCGACGTACGATTCTATCGCCGTGGGAGTCTGCATTTCAACGTCAAGGACCACAATGACGAGGACGTACAGGCTTGGGTCAATGCCGTGATCGAAAATATCGAGAGTGGGGGCCGCCTTACCGCACCACCTCTCCGCGTCCAGATTCCTAAGTGGACTATACCTGGGTTTTCGAGCGAGGAGAAGGGAATGCGCAATGTCACGTACCACTTCTCTGGCATCCAGTTCCGGCAGTCTGTGGCTGGTAACTTGTTCGGCGAAGACATCTCTTATAACACAGTGCAGTCTGGCAAGCTCGGCGCAAAAGGTGGCGTGCTCACTGCACATTACACTGGCCATGGCGATACAGAACTGCGCGATGAAAGCACTGTCAGAGCTTTCGTTGAGAGGTGTTTTGATATGGTGGATTTGGTCACCGATGCCAGTATGCAAACACTGCCGGTGTCCCGACAGCTCCGCCCACGGTACGAGAATAGCGAACGCAAGGCGAAGAGGATGGAGACGTCGGCCAGTCAGGCCAGAGCTGCGAATGAGGAGAATGTTGAGCCGGCAAACAATCTTCTTGAGCGTGTTGGGCAGTATCCTAGCCAGAAGGATCACGTTGCGGCAAAGGAGAGTATCGAGGCTGATGAGATGGTGACAGAGGTGGAGCAGCCTATAAATGGAGACAAGGAGTCATGGCCTGATGACCCCCCTGCGGAAAGACAAGATAATGACACCCGCACTTTGTAACAACATCGAATTCACCTCTTCAAACCAACTTCCTATAATACTCCTGGCTGTGATTTAGCTGACCAACTCTTGTCGCATGTCAGCTCACGTCAAGTAACATGGATGTGAAAAGGTAAGATGGTATTTGTATGAATCGTTGTTTCATAAGGAGTGGGAATGCTGTAGCATGGCAACTTCAACGGCCACTGATACAACGAGAATAAACGTGCTTGTACTTGGAACTATTTACCGCGAGTCTTGCATGAGTTGTAGCAAGCCTTCTGCGGCATCACCCTTTACACCGCCGACACTGCGCGCCAAGCTGTATTGATGTTGCTTAAGTCTTTGCAGTCTATAGTGTGGGTCCTCTTCTTGTACGTTGATGCGGTCCGCATCATGTTCGCCCATTCGTATCCTGGGGTTGGAGGGCGACTGGTAGTAACTTCTGGGTCGTATTGGTGAAGAGAGCTGCTCAGGGGCTACGGAACTGGGCAGCTGAGGCCCGGGTGGTGATGAAGAAAGGACATAGCCGGGTACCATGCGCGATGATGCTGGCATATTGCCTTGGGGAATTGCAAACTGAACTGGGGCGGGACCAAGTTTACTGATAGGGCGGAAGGGATCTAGGTTCGCTTGCACAAACACGGGCCCTTGATCGCGTCGTGGTGATGATACGGTGATGTTGGGTACGCGGTAAGCGCCTAGAGACTCGCGGGAAGACGTCATGGCTGTTGATCTGGACGCGTTAAGCGCGTCCGACGAGTAAGAGGCATGTGCTTCGTAGGGCCCGATGATGTCCGCGTCGCGCTTGGTGACCTGGTTCGTCTTGATCTTATACAATCCAAACTTGAGGCGCGTTCGCAGTTGTTCGGCACGCGACCTCCTCTTTCCTTCCGCGACTGCTGGGGCGGGGGCAGCCGCGGGCATGGCTACACGTTCTCCATGTTCGCTCTTCTGGCTGGCACACAAATCATAGTTGAGAAGGTCAGAGAATGAATGGTCGCTTTTCTGGGAAGCTTGTATCGGCTCTGGTTCGGGCGATGGTGTTGGCGTGGCGCGTTCAGTGGGTGATCCTGGGTCTGCGAGGCCGATGGGGTTGTTTTGCTTTGCATTGTCAGTGGCGTGAAGACGCGTGGGGGGAGTCGTGTTATCTACCGTGTGTTTCTGCACAGCATCGGTGGTTAGGCGCGTGTCAGGGCTAGTCAGACTCTCGTTACGGGCACGCGCGAGCATCTTTACGCTTTCGACAGACTCGGCACCGTCAACCTCTTCTATGCCCCTCTTCTTGCTATTCGAATTCGTCTGGGGCGTCATGAGGTTTTCCTTGCCGACAGGATTGGTTGGCGTGTGCGTTGTGACTTGCTTCAGCGGGCTTTGGGCGCGAGCGACTTCAGCTGCTTGGTAAGCCTTTGGCGTCGAGGGGGTATTTATGGCCTTGGGGGTGAGATCGCCAAGCACGCGTCGCGAGGGTGTCTTGGAGGGAGTATTCTGAGAGGCCATGTTTGGTCTCTGCGGTGTTGTGGCGCTCATGTTGTCTCTGCGACTTATCGGCTGTTGCGACGCGTTGAGACGGGACGGATGACGCGCAGGTACAGGCTGTCGTGATGCGGGACGCGGGTGCAGTTGCAAAATCCAAGTGTTTCTTTCTGGCTCTTTTCTAGTTCCACAATGGACTGGTGAAAACAGAGTGGGAGTCGTGGCAGATGGTGTGGGAGCAGTCGCGTCGTGGTTGGGGAAGTCGCATCACAGGCGCTAGCCGACGCGATCGGGTGGCATGTCAGGGTCCAGCTTGGCGAGAAGGCGGGATGGCGCCTCGACTAGCAGAGCGCAAAGTTGGGACGGCTTGCAGGTGCTCCAATTCTACTTCTCGTCCACTTTGGTACGTGACTCTCTACTCCCGTCGGGCTCTGCATCGACAGGGAAGACGTTGGCGTTTCGAAAGATACACGCTCGTTCTCTATCATGCCACCCCACGCTGTTGCCGTTGCTGCAAGCCCCCCCGCCACCCCGACATGGACGCGGCGACCGAGACATGCAACTGGCGCCCAAATCATGGATTTACGCGTCAATTGAGCTGTCCTCTCGCGTCTCATAGTGCATCATATTCCGCGCCTGTGCAAGACGCGTCCTCAACGCGCACACACACAATTTGGCAAAGGTACCGAGGCAAGCTGGGCAATTGGCCCATAGATAAGATAGCACGATAAGATGCAGCCACAGTTCGTGCACGCACCTGCATGCATGCCGGACGCACTTGCCTACGGCTCCAATTCCCTGCCTTACGTCATTACGAGAAGGGAATGCGTAGGTACGGCTGAGCCACACCTACTAGCCTGCACAGCCAGCCGTCCATTCTCTCAACCTTCAGCCCTCAACCATCACGACAAGGGACACATTCAGATCTGGAACCAAGACTTCACTCGAATCTTGCCACTTGACTCGGTCCTTTCAACAGCAGTCAGTACCTTCTCCGGTCGATGCACTCTCCCTCCCCAGCACACTGACCCGGCCAGCCCATCCACGATGAAGGGATTCCTTCATAAAGCCAAGGCTGAGCTCAAAGGCTTCACTCAACGTGACGAGTCTAGCAACTCCAACTTTGGTGGGAGCCCACAAGCACAACATCAACCGCACTTTCCCCCAGCTCATCAGCAGGGTGGCGTTGGTCACGGCCACGGCCATGGTCAGCAACACGGTATCAGCGATCCGACAACGCTGGATATTCTTCGCTACCGCTATCACCATGGCACCAACCTCGGATCCGTTTACGTCATTGAACGATGGCTTCAGGGTTCTCGATTCCCTGACGGTGCTGAGGGATCAAGCGAGCTTGCTGCAGTGCAAGCTTGGGTGGACAAGGTCGGTGTGGCCGAGACGAAACAGAAGTTCAAGGAGCACTGGGCCAATATTGTGCACGAGAACGCCATCGGATGGCTAGCTAACGTGGCCAAATGTACAACCGTTCGCCTGCCCATTGGCTACTACGACCTCCCAGGTGCCGTCTTCACCCAGGGAACACCTTTCGAGCCCTACGCTGAAGTCTACACTGGAGCATGGAACAGTATTCGTACCCTGATTCAACGTCTACGCGCACGCTCAATTGGCGTCCTGATCGATCTGCATGCGTTGCCAGGAGGCGGAAACGCCCAGGAACACTCTGGCACCAACAGTGGACGTGCCGAACTATGGACTAATTCTACGAACCGCGCGCTAGGTGTTCGCTGCTGCCAGTTCATTGCACAAGACACCAGAGCTGGAGCTGAGATTGCTGGTCTCCAGCTCGTCAACGAGGCTGAATGGGAATCGCAGCGCATGTACGAGTGGTACGACGAGTGTATAGCCGCTGTATCCGCTATTGATCCTGAAATTCCGATTGTCATATCTGATGGCTGGAACCTAGGCAAGGCGGTCGATTGGTCTTTGCAGAAAAACTCCATATACTCGTATCCGCAATGTCCAGTGGTCGTTGACACGCACTATTATTGGGCTTTTACAGATGAAGACAAAGCGAAGACACCACAACAGATTACCGAGGAAGCTGGCACCAAGCTAGACCAATTGGACGGTAAAGAGGGCTCCGTGCATGATCGTGGTGCAGTTCAGGTCATTGTTGGTGAATACTCATGTGTCATGACTGAAGACTCTTGGGCCAAGGGCGGCGGAATTCCCAAGGAAGAGCTCGTACAGCGGTTTGGTCAAGCGCAGAGCAAAAGGTATCAACAGAGAGCTGGCGGTAGTTTCTTTTGGACCTGGAAAATGGATTGGATGCCGGGCGGCGAGTGGGGATTCAAAGCCAAAACAGAAGACGGGAGCATTGTACCACCCCAGTTCACGAAATTGTCCGCTGATGATAGGCATGAGATAATCGAAAAGGCTAGAGACGAGAAAGACGGGCGTATGCATGAGTCAGTTCAACAGCACGTATCTTATTGGAGCGGCGTGGATCCCAATGGTCACTATGAGCACGAAAAGTACGAATACGGCTGGCAGGTCGGATACCAAGATGCTCTCGCCTTCTTTGAAGGTAGAGAAACACAAGGCGACAAGATTGGCATGTTCGAAATGTGGATCCTTAAGCGCATCAGAGAAAGTGGGTACAGAGGAGGCTTCACTTGGCTGTTCGAGCAAGGTCTGAGAAAAGGTGCACAAGACTGCTACTCCGTAGTGGGCATCTAGGGTCGGCGCACGGATTATTTGACCTTCGCTCACTGCCGTTTGTTGTATCGTTTCGATCGCAAGGTGCGTGCTTGGTGCGATGACGTTATAGCCAACAGTAAGAATGTTGACCTTTTGTGGAACATCTATAGGGACGATGCGTTCCCAGCAACAAACATTATACACTTGGACTTAGACGTACAGTATCACTCCTTCTTATAGAATTTCTACTGATACCTCTTTCACTCCCGACTCTCGACTCCTGACCTTGGCCGTGCGCAATCGTTCAATCTCTAAGAAGCGCCCGACTTACTGACCGCAGCCATCTCATGCCCTCTGATATACACGAAGACGCGCCTAGCGAGGCATTACTCGCATTATACGACACATATCCCAGGCGGCCATATCAGGCCTACTGCGTAACGGAAGCTTCTTCACGCCCTCCAAGCCCAGACCTTCTTATTCCGAGACCTCTTCGCGCATCCACGCCACCCTCATGGCAGACCGCTGTCAAGATGGCCTTTGCGGATACTGGAGAATTCGAGCAAAACAGTTCCTGCATCCGAGCTGCGGCAATCGGTCCTGAGCAGTCTGTCGAATCCGCAACATTACGCAAAGCGGGACAGTATAGCAAAAGACAAACATCTTCGCCCAATAGAAAGCCATTGCATGAGAGTACAGAATCGGGAAGGAATTCAAATCACATTACACGAGCTGTCACTCCACGCGGCAGCCACACGTTAGCTTCATCTAATGTGGTCGCGTACGACCGGTCACCATCACATCCACGGATGCGACAATCGGAATCTTCCAAAAAATCAGACATTCGGCCAGTTCTAAGCAAACCAATGGAGCATGGGAATCACGGGCCAATCTATCAGCGCCCGTTGCCACCACTCCCACTCGAGACGGCCTTAGTGGAGCCCGAGCCTAATCAAGAGGACGACGCGTGGAGCGAAGAAGCATGTGTACATCCACATGCGAAAAAAGCCTTATCTCCCACCGAGCTCAGTAGCTCCAACACTGAAACCCTACCAAGGTGCGAGCCACCTAAATATCTTAAACCATGGCGACCGCTGCCGGACCCGCCTGTAGGAATTGCGCCAGGCCTATCAAGTCGAGGCACTATATTAGAGGAAAGAGTTACATCTCTGAGCTTGACGGGACCCTTCTATAATGCTGTTGTTTGCGATTCGAGTCGAAATCCGTGGGAATGTGATGGTTTCAACGACTGCGCCCAAGATACCTCCGCCACCAAGCTGCACGAATCTTGCGGCCACTGTGAAGATACAGACGATGATGTGCGAGCACCGCACCAAACTCAAGAGGGATACGCAAGCTCGAAATATCAATTTGAGCAGCTACCTCCACGAGACTCGGCCTTGCCGCTTTTGTTGTCACCGCAGCGCGATCTATGCCTTCAACCAGCCCACTTCCTCACAAATTCCGCGCCATCGTTTCACTCGTCAAGCGACATTCAGAATGGGCCCAGGCCGCCACCATGGGGATCATACGAAGACCTCGAGATACAACGTCGGCAACGCGGGGATGCGAGGGAGCGCGCAAAGATTCGCCTAGACCGTTTGACCGCGGACAGTACGTCGACATACAGGAAGTCAGTATCTTCCGACAGCCTTGGCAAGGATCCTTCAAGGGCGGTAGAAGAGTACAGGGAACAGATACTCGGTGTATATCCAGACATGGAGTTCAACGGAGACACTAGTAGACGCAATCGGGAATGGTGTTGCTGTATCGTGATGTGACCAGTATCGGATCCATGATCGAGCTCTATGATGATCAATGAAATCTGCAGGCTTATCTCTTCAATTAATGACTCTTTGATATAAATACTGGAAGCCGGGTGTTCCATGCGGTCGGATATCATATTCTAGGTATCTCAATAAATTCGCCAATCAGTGCTAAAAACACAGCGAACGTATATCCGACATGGATATGTATAAAGCCAGCGAGCTCCCATCCACCTAATACATCTCAATCCACCCAGCTACCGCAACTACTATCACAATATCTCACTAGGTAAGTCTGACGCTTTTAGAATAGGACTTATAATGTTTATCGAAAGTTTGCTTGTACGAGTGCATTGAGAATGCATCTTCCATCACATAAACTCAAGCTGCACCCCAATGTTGCCGCCACCCTTCAATACTCGACGGATACCTCGACTTCCGAGATGCCAGAAGCTTCAGCTTCAGCGAATACCCAGAGCAATCTCAACATCAAGGACAGGCGCAACATGAAGATGGGAATTGTCGCACTCCGTACCGTTAGCACATGGACTGATAAAGCTGTATTGACGCTGGAGAAACTCGAGGGCCAAGATATGTCGAAGCACTACCAGGAGCGCCAGTCGCGCTTGACTACAGGGACTAGGAAACGAGCAGGTAGCGAAGGAACGTATGGAATTGGGGTATGGAAAAATATGGTAGTGTACCTGGTACCTGCCCGGGCTTATGTTTCCAGTGCAATTGAAGCACGCGACGAACCAAATGTGAACCCAGAAATCACCGGCGTTCGCCAAGGCAGAAGTTGACGCTAACGTCAAAGTGACTGAATTCCCGAGCAGCGAGGCTCACCATGCGCACGTCTTGACTACCGTTGTCGGGTACTACAACTAGAGCAGCGAGAATGAAGATGAAGGAAGAGCGTACTGGGAAATCGAAATGAGCAACGCCATCGATATCCACACCGATGAAGAGGACGGGGAAGATAGCGAGGACGAGAATGAAAGCCCTGAAGATAGCGAGGATGAGACCGAAAGTGAGGAACAGGATAGTACAGATGATTCCGGCGATTCAGGTGAAGAGATACAGACGGAGCATCCAGCTACTTCACTTGTCAAGAAGTGATATATTGGAGTGGCTGAGGCGGAGGTGGTCGCGTTATAAGGAGGGATCGATTGAGCAATCTAGTTTCGGATATGATGAGAAAGCTAAAAATGAGTACCCCTATTGGAGGAGTCATGATTGTGCTGTATGCGAAGTTTTCGGCATGGTGGTTGGGTCGTCATGCTGTACCACTTAGGCATGTGTACCACAATGTTTACACGATGACGTACATGTGCGACAACAACAACAATTAGGTTATCGCAAAAATATTCTTATCGTTTTTTGTGTGCAGGTTTCATAGTGCGTTTCTGGGAAGTGCTAGTGTGAAGCTTGTGATAGTAATGTGATACTGGTCGGTGGGTGAGATTGGTTTGCTATCACGGAGTGCCAGTAGCTCACCTTCACGCCATCAAATAGTGTTTTGCAAACACTCCGAAACGCGTCACTCATTCACCCTCACTTGCGCTTCTTCACCAAACTGCGTTTGCCTTTCCATCCCACGTGGCAACAAATTCGGAGAACCCCGTTGATCGGCTTTGCCCTGCATTCTCATTCTTTTGGGTCACCCGCATCCTCACAGCAACCAGCCGCATCTTCGCAAACAACACAGCTGTCGATTGCGACAATGTCAACACATTTTCGCCCGCGTCCGCCCTCTTCAGGACCCCCAAGTCCTACTCGTCCATCAACAGCACGCTCTACGATCCGCGCGATCTCCCCATCACCGCCGCCGAGATTGAGTGACGCACTACGACTAGACTTCGCGAGCACTGGCACGCCGAATTTCAGTTCCCGAAGTACAACAGAGAGCGTGAAAGTGCGGCCTAGGGGTGATGGCTTTCATCAAACATACATGCATGGGTTCGGCGAGCAAGAGACGGAGTCTGCAAACTATGTCGCAACAGCGGAAAACAGTAATCTTGGTAGCTCGCCCGCGGAAATCACTGCCAATGTCACTATAAAAAGAGGTGGTGACGTAATGCGAAGACGTTCGCCAGTGAAGCGCAGTTCGAGGTCGAGCGGTCCCAAGAAGCGGCCATATAGCACACCAGCGGAGCTGTCATCGCATTGCTTGTCGCCGTCGCACCGCCATAATCCAGAACAGACTGCGAGTTCACAAGAACAGCAGGCTCAAGTTGAGAGCGACAGCGATGCAAACTGGGATTGTCCAGATACACCTACTCCTATGACGAACTCCCAGAAGCGCTCGGCTTATCTCCCACTCGGCACCACAACACCTTTCCCTAACTCCAAGCGCTCTTTCAAGTCAAAGTCAAAATCTAGTCCTCCTAACCTCACTCCTGCTACTACCCCAACACCTCCGAACCCAAGGCTCGAGTTCTTCAAATCATTCGACGAGCAACCATCCCATGGCCCCAGAGGTTTCGACGTCGATCATTGGCAGACGTACCCTAGAGAAGGAGAAAAGCCCAGGGAGTTCTACATTCAGGCTCAACGAACAGATATGCCTGAAGGGATAGAGGCAAGAGCAGGACTGATGGAGAGAACGATGCTCATGTCTCAGGCTGGCTACGCGTCGTCAACAAACGATAGCGTGACGATGCAGCGACCAGAACGGGAGCACGGTACCCATCCACGGATGCATATAGCACCACCACAGCACGCTGTGGAGGTGCCTCTGCGAAAGCCTGTGCCAGTGGCGACCTTCAACGTGCAGCGACAAGTCTCCATATCCGAGGTCTCCCAATTCTCCGGCGGCACAGTGTCCAGCAAGCGATCCGTTTTTAGTACGTCTGGTAGAGATGAGATGGAGAGAAAGAAGGCGCTTGTTGAGGATGACGAAGGTCCGTTTGCTAAAGCGGTAAGCATGTCTGATCTGGATGAGCGACGAAGAGTAGTTAGCGAGCAGCGCGCGGGAGATGATCGAAGGGCTGCAATTTTGGAGGCAGAAAATAGTCAAAAGAAGAGGAAAGATAGAGCTTGCGGATTAGGTGTCGGATGTAATATGATGTGAGGGCTAGCCAAAGTTTCAAGATGATCGTCCCGATCCCGTGTCAATGGGAGGTAGCGTTTGGGAGTTGCGGAATGCAAGACCTGAGTGATAAGAAAGGGCAATGAAACGGCTACTAATTTGATGAATGAGATAATATGAGGCTTGTAATATTGTAGTGATGGGCGTATTATAGTATCTCAAATGCCTGTGAGAAAAGATAAATGGCGATCAGACAATGAGTGCGGCTTTCGGCCAATGGATCAGTAATACACCTTTGCACACCTATTTCACACGCATTCCTCTGTTCGACTAACGCGCTCTGAAAGCACTCATCGCGCCGAAAGCAAATCATCACGCAATGGATATGGGGCCGAGTACAGTACAAGCACCATACATACTTGACCATCTTACCGCCGATGCGCAGCGAATATCAGCAAGCCTGCCACTGGACGACTGGTACTCGGGATCCGGACTTCTTGGGTTGGAGCGAGATGTCAATGGAGTAGTAGTGCTGGTGAGTGGTATCACATTTCTGACTGCACAATCACTGAATCTAACCCTTACAAAGCCACCATCACCCATGCAGGACAACACCAAGGTCGCTGGGACTCGCATGACAGTCCCTTGGAACGGTTGAGACTACTGTTTCGCACTGCTATTCGACGCGGTTGTTGGCGGCAGCAGGACGCAACATCGTCTTGACTGTAGGGTCGGTAATTATTCTACGTTAGTGCCAAAGTTTGAAGCGTCGGTATGTGTAGACATTTTCTCCAGAACTCAAGTTAACAACGCTTCTTAGAAGGAGATTCGGCTGCAATGTCGAGTGCCTGGAGGATATCGGTACCGAAGACGACAGTCATGTATGCCGGGAAAATGACCCAAAGACCACTGCGGAACGATCAGCTTTTCTCTCACCTCAAGGACTGAATGCGAGCAGGGCGAAGGGCTCTACTTACTTCATGATACCGTAGAAGAATAGCAGCGTAACCCAGTCATTATGGCCAACATTTGCGAAGCCAGAGAAATACTCGTTAAAGTCTACATTTTTTAGCCTGTCGCTTGACTGCGTGTCGCATGCATACGTACAGTATAGTACTGTCTTGCTGAGCGTCATGACCGCAGCAGCGAACCCGATAATGAGAGCGCGATTTCCAGCCTTCCCGCGTACCTTCCTGCCACCAGCGAGAAACTTACCCATGCCCTCGCTGAGTTGCAGCCCAGTGCCTCCAGTCGTGGGTACACTATGATTATAGACGATCATAGTGTAGAGTCCGTACAACACGAGTTCAATGGCGTTCAGAAAGCCTTGCGCACCACCGAATCCATCGTTGTTTTCCCATCCAGGCCATCCATATACGTGGTCGATCGAGGCGTAGATTTCATACGGTTTCCAAATTGGCCATTGAAGTGCACCGCCAGCCATAGTATGCGGGCGCAAAAGGATGTACAGGGAGTCCCATAGCACAAGCGGCATGGATATGGCGAGCCACACTATGGTAAGATTTGACGCTGTATGACACCACGACGGCTCATTGATCTCGGATGGAGAGGGAGGGCTAATTTCGGTCTTAGCATTGGAGACTACGTGTCTGGCAATCGACTTTGCCGGTGGTGAGCTGAAGTCTGGGGAAGAAATGGGTGCTGGGGACGCGGTCGAGGTTCGCGATCGCGGCGCCTTCTTGACTGGCGAAGGTTCGGTGGCGGGGAAGTCGCCTTGCGGATGTGAGCGCGTAGACACCATGATGCCAAATGAAGAATCAAGGTCGAGTGAAGGGTGTGTGAGACTAGTAACAGCTGCGAAAAGCACAATGGTAAGCAGGATGTAACGTGTTGTGATGATGCAAAGGATGCTAAAGAACTAGTGGAGCGGGTCCTGCTTCAGCCGGCGGGGCTGTACATCAGACGGAAGTAGCCTTTTTCTATCGACCAATGTGCGTTGAGACGCAACCTCTATTCTCCGATTGGCGGGGAATCGCAAAGTCTCGTCACTTTGATCTGTTCTTTTTCTGAAGGGGCCGGGAGACACTATGATGGCACCCAGAGAGTCTATCGGCAATCGAAGCTGGTGGCAAAACCGTCCTTCAGGTGCTGCGAACACGAAAAGCGACGTCAAGGTGCTTTGGAGCTAAAGTGGAGAGGAGAGGAAAAGCATTGTAACAGGACAGTCTGAGGAGCTTGCTCGAAGTCTAATGCGACTGGTGTTCGGGGGACACACGTTACTGCGGCGCGGACAGCTTTCGCGAGTAGAGCCCTGCGCCGACCACGTCTCTTGTGTCATCTCTTTCTCATCCACAAACGTCATCTTTCGACGTGATTCAATGAAAGTGCATGCAGCTACCGGTCAGCGGTATCAGGACCGCCTCTCTCTATTGATCTCACGGCCCAGGTGTTTCTGTCAGAATCGCTTCAGAGTGTCTCAACAGCAACATATGAAACGCATCGGCAGAAAAGACCTTGAACCGAAAGATATTGAAGCCTATTTCGCGATGCATCAGAGAAGCCATGAAAACTTTACATAACGATGGCTACGTGCATGCGGAGGATGGCCATTCATCACCGATAGACACAGACACGGATGTATCATATCTAAGGACGTCAAGTCAGATACTTGTCCTGGTCAACCTTCGGGAGGGCGATAATCGATTCCCGGGTGTCGAACTAAGTGACCTTGGAAATAATTATGTTGTCGCCGTGGAAAACATGAGCCGATATCTGGATATTTTGTGCGGTGGTAAGTCCCCGATTCTGATGAAACTAATCTCCTTGGAGATCTTTTTTTTTGTTGGCTAAATACGCTGCTGTGTAGTTCAATACATGTGATCTACAGCTCTCGATTTAGTCTGTACATACCACAAAGCTCATTTCCAGACAGGACCAATGATATAGCTAATTCGGTAGCTGCTGATGCCATATCGGCCTAGAGGGAAGCAAACATACACTTGCTGGAAGATGGATGGTTAAAGAATGAGTGGTGAATTACCGACGCGGAATTTGGGCCGTGAACGCTATACACGATATTCAAGCGTCAGGTAAGTATCGTACGTGTTCTACACAAAACAACTTCCTTGCTTGTTGGATCTTCCCACACAATCATGATTGTCAAAGTTAGCGCAATCAATCAGCAACTTCATAAATGACTTTACTTCTTACCCCGTCCAATTCTCCTTACTCCATTTCCTACATACCTCCTCGAGAAGGAAGAAGACAATCCAAGTACTAAGAGCGCAATGTCTTACCCTACAAACAGTGCCGACATCATCCGCCGCAGTCCGCAACACGGAATCCACATCGTCGGTGATCATATCATCAAATCCTACTCACCCATCTCATCATCATCTCCACCATCATTCCCCCTCCAACCGTCCAATTCCTGTTCATCCATCTCGATCAACGCTCGCACAATCATCTGCGCAGAGTCCCACTGCAACAGCAGCATCGACGTTGTGCCACATGGCTATAATGATGGACTGGCTGGTATGGATATCACAGTGTATATCAAAGCCAGGTGTAAGGGGTGCGAGCCGCCTATTTCGGTGCCTGCCTGGTGGGAGGGACATGACATGGCCGATCAGGAAGAAGGAAAGTGGGAGGAGACGACTAGTGAGACTTGGGCGGAATAGTTCTAGGGGGGAAGATTGGAAGCGACAGTCAAAAGATAGCAGAGGCGCTAATATGAATCACTCATGTGAGGGCTTGAGGTTGAAGGAAAAAAGATGGATACTGGCTTGAGGATTTGACTGGAGTTACAATTATCTCTGTTCGTCACGTACGTTCATGTCTTGCTATCTTGAATTCTATATGACCAGTGTGCAAGTGCCCTAAGTAGAATCATTGAGCAAGAAACGCATACAAAATACAGGTTCTTTCAAGACTATGCTTTATATCGCCCACATAGGCGCCATCTCATACCCGAAGGGATCACTTCGCTCAAAGATCGATGTAGAACTAGCGGCTATGTGTGGCTGTCTTCTAACGGGTACGAGTACGCCCTCGTAGTACCTCTGCTTCATCTGCCGTGACAGACATGAGGCCGGACCCCTTCTCGTCCAACTTCTTCTTCAATGACTCCACAGCAAGTTGCTCTTTTGCAATGCGCTGACGCTTCTCAGCCTGGATTTGCTCCCAATGCTGGCGATGCTCCCGCTCCCGGCCCTCAGCCTGTTGTTTGGCGTATACAGCGAAGAAGTTATCAGCGGACTCCATAGCCTTCTTCAAACGGGTGTGATTCTCCAGAAACGCCTCAAACTCTTCAGCATTGGGTATGAGACCTTTAAAGCGATCGTGACAGAGGTGATTGACCATCGCAGTCCATAGCGGGTCTTTATCAGAGGTGGTGTTCTGTTCGACGGCAGAGATCTCTTCGTAACTCGGGAGTTGGGTCTTGAGGTAGTCAACATAGCTAATAAGGATGTGACGGCAGTAACGCTCCATCCCTAACAAGCGAGCGGCGCGCAAGATAGCAACGTTTTCGCCAAAGGTCTTCTGAGCTGGGATGGCATAGGCTTCGAACTCGTTGCACGTCTCCCGCATCCAGCCGATGAGCAGAAAGCGGACTGCACCAGGGTGAATCTGACCACGCGAGAAACAATATTCCAATGACTCAGGATTGGCGACGAAGTGCTTGTGGAGGACAGAAGAAGCTGCCATCGCAGCGCGCTTGGGGATATCGGTAACGGACGTATCGCCCACGTGAATGGTGATGTGGGGGCCCTGGAGGAGACCTCGACGCTGAGGTCGTATCATTTCTAGTAAGTTGTCGAGGGCCTGATTCACGACTGCGGAAGGCGATAGTTGACTTGGCTTCTTGGGTAAAGAATCAGATGCGGATGCGGAGAGATCAGTATCGGTGGCGCTGGCAACCTTGGCTATCGAGTTTGTGTTTTGCTCCGTCATGTTGTTCTTTATGGTATTGGCAGAATTTTTGGGAACAGCCTGATCTGGAGAGGAAATGGCATCGTTGAGGTCCTTAGAGATTGCCTTCTTCTTGTCGGTCCTGTTACGGCGGGCACGCGCAGCCTTGGACATGCCCTGGCCGTGGGGTGCGGGTAGCCTACTACACTTGTAATTAGTAAACAGTGTTACTTTGATAGCGAAGAATACTTACGAAGTTTCATGAACCGAGAAGCTGCTCACAGTATCTGATGTTGCCATTCTGAATTCGATGGTGACAAGGGCGCAGATATAGCAATCTGATTTGATCTTCCTGTTCTTGAATCGAGGAAAAAGAGCAGCTTGGGCTGAGAAGGTGCTTTGGTAGTTGAAGTGGACTGCTGTGTTCTCTGGGAACTTGACGCGCAGGTTATTTACGTGCAAACGGACGGGAACTTGATCACATGACTCACAAGCAACTGGCCGTGAAGCGGTCGAATGGCGGGCAAGGACCTAAAGAAGGAATGATTAGAGCCTCCGTATGTGAGTGAATGTGGGGAAAAACATGGACATGGCTCATAAGTAGGCTACCCATTCCCATCTCTGCTCCTCTCCCTTACCTCTCTCGATTCAATTCCTGGTGGGTTTCGTTGCTACTTCTCCTCAGGGTGACATTGGGCCGCCGATTTAGCTATCGCTTTTATTCACCATCGCTATAGCTCTTTCTAGCTTGGGCCAGGTGGTAATCGCCCGGACATTTTGCCTGGTGTAGAGAAAACATATCCGTAGCATAACGATAAACCATGCGGGAGAAGGTGGACAGTGCGGTATCTTGAGATGCCTCTGATATGTATGAGTTCATGCATTACGCGCAGAAACGGGGAAACAGTCAAGCCCTAGAAAGCCGTGGTGGGATGAAGGAGTGGTCGCGTGCGCGTCGCGCCCACGCCATGAGCAGCGCGGGCCAATCTCACACCAGATGACGCGAACCTCCAGCTCTGAGCAGCGCCATCATCAAGACACACCGCAATCGCAATGAAACAGTACCAACCTGAAAGCGCGCATAAGGCATATTGTCGCATGAATACTTCCTGCTTATAGTTATACAGATCGCTGACAGTACGTCTGACGTGGCAAATGACCAAATGTCCTGCAGTCGCCCGCATCGCGCACATACCGTTACAACAGTCGTTCATGTTCCCTGACAACCGTATGGGCCGAGCCACCTAGATGGAAAGGTACACGCTTAGATCGGATATCGAAATCCTTTTTGAGGCTGCCTCGCCTTCGCGATCTAGAAACCCTCTGTCTCTGCTGTGCGCCGCAACCGAATCATCTCCTTCTCAGACAACTCCGCCTCCGCTTTTTCAAGAGCTGCAAGTTTGGTATTCTCTCTGACCCGTAGAAATATCATATATACCAACATACACGCCGCAACTACCATCAAGCCCGCGCAGATGCCAATACCAGTGTCAAAGTACGGTTCCTCATTGTCAAGTATAGGGCGTCCAGATTGTCACAGAGTTACCCAGGCAGTTGATGAGGGCATAAGCTCAGGCTCGCTTGGCTGATGGCCGTGTCAAAACACCGGAGAACCAAGAGAACGTGGTGCCGTTCATGGTCATGAAGAACATCATAAGAAAGAAGGAGATATTTTCGGCCCGAATGAGCGAGGTAGGCTGTGGATTGAAGCGAAACTTCCAGGCCTCGAGGCCGACGTACAGGTGAAGAACAGAGCGTGGATTTTTGAGTCGACGCGAAGACCGTTGATGCGCCGATCTTATACGCTTACTCAGGATAGACCATCTTTCTCCCAACACCGCCATCCACAACAATCTCCTGACCAGTGACGAACTCGTTGCCGATGAGGTATTCTACCGCCTTTGCGATATCCTCCACTTTACCCACCCGTCCGGAGGGATGCCACGCAGTGTCTTCCTTGCTCAGACCCTCCTCCCAGTTAACATGACCCTCGTCTCCTGCTTTGCTCTCGTTGGCTACGTGAATCCATCCCGGGATAATTGCGTTGACCCTGATCTTGTGACGGTGGCCTAAAGATACCGACATTGACTGTGTCAATCCCAACAGTCCAGCTTTAACAGATGAGTAGGCTTCATGGTCCGGTTCAGATTGGTAGGCGCGCGTTGATGACATGTTGATGATGGTACCAGGAGAGTCTGGGGTAGAGTGTCCAGCAGCTAGAAGTGGGACGCACAGGCGGCTGAGTATGTACGGCGCAGTGAGGCCGATTGCAACCTTCAAATCCCACTCTTTTTCCATGTCTTCTCCCTCGGCTTCCATACTGCGATCTTCGGATATCGAGAGATCTGTAGGGAAAGCATTATTAATCAAAACATCGAGCTTGCCACCAAACCTCCTTTTAACTTCGTTGACGGCAGTCTTCAGTTCCGTTCGCTTGCTAAGATCGCACTCAAGCGCAGACCAGCTCTCCTTTCGCCCGTTCGACCATTCTTGAGCTCGCTTTCTGACATGTTCCAGCTCTTCCTTGTTGGAGTCTAGAATTATGACATCGTGTCCAGACGTCAGGAGTTGTCTGAGCAGTCCGCGCCCAATTCCCCGGGCACCTCCAGTCAGCAGGACTTTTAGTTGTTGAGGAGCAGTGTTCATTATAACGTAGACCGCAATAGCAGACGAACACGGAGTATAGGTGTCGCGAATACAGGTTGGACGCAAGCGAATGGCTACATTAATCATGTCTTCCTACCTAGGTATCCGCTAGTGTGACGCAGTGGATTTTGCGTAGGCCATGACGTCATAGCTAAGACAATTCCTTTACCTGTACCCTACCACAACAATGTGGAGTAGGGATATAAAGGCTACGACCAGTTTGAGAGTTTGTGGGTATATCATCATACTCACTTCCAGTTCAAACTATCCAAGTGACACAACTGCAACATCTGTAATCATCTGCCGTAACGTCATTGCACATTGCCCAGCTGTGATGTACCTAGCCCTAGGGATTAAGATTAGATCATGAGCGATTTTGTGAAGATTTCTAAACGTATAGAGAAGAAATTTGCATAGACTGGTTGTTCTATATACAAAGAAGCCGTCATTGCTATAGAAAAAAACGGGACAATGACAGGATGACAACATGCTCACAAGACCACAAGCCTGTGTACACTTAAAAAATATACGAGGAAGAAAGAACTTTACAGTAACGCGGTAGAAGGGTAAGTTTTTAGTAAGTGAATCGCGTAATGGGAATTGTGACCAACATTCGTAGACTTTACCACCATCCCATGACTTTTGCACCTCAACTACAAGCCTGAATCAATCTGGTTGATGGTAACTTGAGCTGAGTAAGTATCCCAAGTATCGCAAAGCTCGAATTGATCATCTCCAAACGCCTGCTTCTGGATGTCGTCTGGTCTTTCCAAAATCTGCATAAATAGTCCGCCACTGACGTGCCAGGCTATGGAGGTGAAGATACGAAGTCAGCATATGTCTCACATGCATTGCGTGTAGCTTGAACTCACCTAAATGGCAATGAAACGCCCACGAGCCCGGATTGTCTTGCGTGAACTGTAAAACCAGGTACGAAGGCTCGACAGTTCCGGTAACGTTCCGTGCATTTCCCATCTGATGAACGTCGCGACGCAGCGTATTCTCCGGATTTGTCACAACACCATCCCATTCACCGAAGCCTTCAGCAAGGATGTGATAGTCATGGCCGTGTAGATGCATGGGGTGGCCGCCGATAAGACCGTGGTTGACTAGATGAATCCGGACGTTGTTCGAACCGGGAAACTGGTATACATTCCATTCGGGATTGAAGTCCGACTCATTACGCCTCGCCTTCAGTAGCGTGGGTTCATTATAATTGCCATGATACGTGCTGTTGTTAAGGTACCAGATAAAGTTTGTGCCATTGGAGCGGAAGTCAAAATCTACGCGTTCGACATGATCAGGCTCTTCCAAGGCAATCTTACAAAGAGGGATTGCGGACGTGATAGGGTCATTCTTGCACTGCTCAAGCTGTTCCTGAGTGACTTCGGACGTGGATTGCGGGACGGCGTCGCTATCAGCATCCTCGTAGTATACTGCCGCAAGAGCGTTTGGTGAGATGCCGTCGGTGAGCGTGCAGCGGAACCCTTGAGCGAGCTGAGAGCGCATCCAGAACGCATCGCTAGGCTTGCCAATAGCTTCAACCACGACATCAGTACGCTGACCGACGGCGAGAGTAACGACATTTGTCATGTACGGTTCAACTGGGATGTAGTCGACAGCGATGACCTTCAGCTGATGTCCATCAATGCTGAATTTCTGGTTGCCCTCGGCGCCCATGTTGATGAGACGCAGCAGATGCTTCTTTCCAGACTCAAACTTGAATTTGGAGACACCGGCGTTGGGTGTGCAAGGCAGTGTTGTGTTCGCACAGGGATAGTTCATTCTTCCATTGATTAGGTTATTGTTTGAAGGCGGGAATAGACCATTCATGGTGCCCTCAACAAGAGAGTAGTAGTCGGCATGGAACCAATCTTCAAGTACGATGGGTCCAATGTCGATGTCGTACTCTTCATGCTTCGGCCCATAGATGACCATAGGCCCATGAGCACCACCAGAGTATTGAGCACTGTAATGACCTAAGGAATTCAGCTTTGACATTCATTAGTGCGATTTGGGTTAACTTACTGTGATACCAAGATGTGCCATAACGATCAGCCCGGAAAAGCATCTCATAGTATCCGCCGTTGGGCGAGATAGGACACTGAGAGACGGCAGGAACGCCATCGTACCAGGAAGTCTCGGTCTGGAAGAGGCCATGGGCGTGAAGGGCAGTACCTTCATCGGTCAGGTCATTTGTGACTCTCCAGAGGATCCAGTCACCCCTGGTATACGGTCAGTAAACGTATCGTAGCATTTTGTGTTACCCCGTACCAGTTGGCTTCGATGAGAGGACCAGGGAACTGGCCATTCACAGTCAACCCATTCCTAGTAACACCGTCCGGAGCAATCGTTTGGTAAGCCACGTGAAGATCGTAGGTTCTTGTTACGCCAGTGTCCGGCATGGTAGGACAAATAGAGTCTGCCGTTGGTGTACTAGCCGCAGTCGCGGTAACGATGGGCGCGAGAGTCCTAGTGGAGGTCTGCCCGAAAGAGTTGAACCCCGTGGCGTTTGTATGATTGTATGAGTGGCCAGACGCCGTAGGGTAAGGGGGAAACGCAGACAAGAGTTTCGTAAACATCGATGCGTAGACGGCATCGGAGGGATCGTCTGCGAGGCCATTGACTGGAAGATGAGGCGTGTCGATCAGACCCCATTGTGAGTTACCACACTGTTCGACACTTGGGAGTGAGGCTTTGAGCTGTCCAGTACCCTTGGGGACCCAGCACGGTTCATCATACATATGTTTAGCAGGTCCTCCGTATTGATAGGGTGTTGACGGTCGAGGAGGTGCATACGTCTCCCCGTGCAATGGCTTGCCCGGCCACTCGAACGGAAGTGGTACGTCGTTGTAAGGATTGTAGTACGGCCCGCCATGTCCATGGGCATTGGTAGTGGGCCTTGCTGTGGCATATTCAGTGACTGTCGCTGTAACTACATGACAGATAGGTGCAGTGCGAAACTCTGAAGGGGTAACAGCGTGGTAAACAGAAGACAAAGATGCCGTAGCGGCAAAATAAGGAGTGTAGGCTACCATGTTTGTAGCGATGAAAGTAGCCCGTACTACTCAAAATGAGCGAACACGACAAGATCGACTGCGAGAAGAATGAATGACTTTGTTGAGAAGCAAGGCACACCCTGTGAAGATGTGATTGTGGTCAGTGTTATATGGGATTTCCTTGAGACTATTTCAGGTACAAATGTGCTAGATTTGGCTATGGGGCTTGAGAGACGACGACGAGGCAAGCCATGTGGCGGTAAAAAGTATGGGCTGGAAACCTGAATATGGCCGAGACAACCGAACCGAGGCGAGGCGCAAGAAGTAATGAGTTGCAAGGCTTCCATTTGCGGTTCAAGCAAGCAAGTAAAATGCAAGGATGATAATCAGGGCTGAACCTTACTCCTGGGATCAAGTCGAGTTTCCGCTCGCATTGCTCAGGCGCTGAGGCGGGAGAAAGAGATCAAGAAAGCCACTCAGCGCCAGCGTCATGAACACTGAGGAAAGATCTGCAGACTTATCGTCCGTGACTGCTCGTACCGTTGCCGTTTACGCGTTCAGAGTTTACCAGAGAATATGTCTACCAGCCGAAAACTGTCTCGATGTCCAGTCGTGTACCAGCGACCCGTCTGACATAATGACAGCACCACAGGTCGCCTAAAGGTTGGGGCTATCGAATCATGTCTACGTAGGTAGCATTCAATAACATCCTCAAGCAACTACTATAGTTCAATACTTCGTATAGCGGGTCATTCAGTCTAACCTTTTGTTGTTGCGAAGGCTTGTATAGTGCTGCCGTGAACGCCGTATGTCTAGATAGGTAGAAAATATGCTGAGCTCATGTAGAAACGTTTAGCAAATGTGGCTTGGATGAATGGGGCGACTAGGTGATCTCCTGAGGTTGTGGAGATAATGAGAGGAAGGCTGTGTTGCAGAAGCAGAGATTATTGGCAAAATCGTGTTTGAGGCGTCTGGTTAGCGAAGACACATCCCCGCGCGGGCCAACTCGGCTAGAAAGGGGTCTGTCCAGGTGATACTGATGATCTTCGACGACCACCTTTGCTCCAACCCTTGTATAAAAAATAATTGCTGCAACATATGAGAGACTGCGCGCTCATGTCTAACGGCATATCAATCTCTTTCTGCGAAATTGAATCCTTATTACACAAATCATGGCCGGGACTGTCGCTACCGAGGTACCGCGAGTCAAAATTTCGAAGATGAGGATACGACAAGAACAACTTCCAACGCTGACCATGGCGCGCTACGTCCCGCCCAACTGATAAGGGAGCACCTTACACGACTCATTATCACTTTTGTTCTTCGCCAAAAGAACATTACTTGCTGCGCTCACGTGTTCCACATGGTGACGTTCATAGGGCGTAGCTCACTGAACTTGAATAAGTTTTCCTGTTGCTTGATAGTAGGTACCTAGGTATATACTGAACAACAGTGTTCGACATCCAGTAATAGTTCCTACTTATCCTCCTGCATCGTTATGAATTCGTATAGACCTTACTCTCGGCTCCCCACCCGGGCTCGACTGAGCCGCGCGCCCCAACCTTGGAATGCTTGGCGATTTTCCAACGTAGAAGTACCCCAAGTCCTCAGGCTCTCTATCTGACCCACTCACCGCCAACATGATCGATCTTTACGCTTCGCGCGTGCTGTCAATAAAACGCCAGCAGTTCGACAATTTGCACTCGTTGCAGTGTATGACGAATTGAAGCCAATCCACACCACAGTCTATACAATCTCCACCATTCATACGTTGCCAGAGGTGGACATGCTCCGTGAGTTCTGGGACTGGGGCTGGCCGGATGACAGGAGCAGGAGCAGGAGCAGGATGATTGAGCTAATGTTCCTCCCACTGTGGACACGCGCAAGTCTTCAAGGAGCATCGCAGAGGTATCAGGATGAATAGCTACAACGGCAGGTCATATGGAAGCACCGTTGAGAAAGCTCGACCATGTTGTTGCAGTTCGAACATCGCTGCCACTGTGCCCGCTTCGCTGCGTCCATGAGGAGCTGAACGTGTGGGCCACTGGGACACAATCCATTGTGTGCCTGGCATTTGCACTGCACACGGGTTGTCTCTTTGCACTCGACACAAGCGCCTATTCCAGCGCTGATGTCTTTGAGGTGGATGAAAGCCGTGCAGTCTGTTTTTGCGCAATAAGTCGCGTTGGGGATCGCGAGCTCCTCCATCTTGAGATCGAATCTTTTGACGTATTCCTTTGGGAGGATCGTACGGCAGACATTTAGAGAGATCGGAACCTTGCAGCACTTAGGAGAAGATGGAAACATTCTCGGGAGCCATAGTGAAAAGATCAAAGAGGCAGTGCCGACAATAGCTGTGAGCTACGGGCTCACACTCAAGCGTCAGAGTGTCTATGGTCGGTACTTTGTCAAAGGCATGCCTCGCACAGGGTCAGGTTCGCTTGCGTGATCGGTTCCGTGTTGTAGTATGCTTCCTTATCGGCTTCACTCGACACGCTGAGATCGGCAGGCGCCCCAGGAGCGACTTCGTACGCGTGTATCTCTGCGTAGAGCTCCTTAGCACGTGCCCACTGTGCATCGGCACCAAGAGAGCGATCGTTAGACAGGTTTCTAGCGTAGGTCGAGCCGAGTAGAAAGTTTGGATCGTTGGTAGTCAAACCAGACAGGGTCAACGCAAGCTGGTGATCGGCAGTCGCTTGCTTCTCTTCTTCGACGAGTCTTCCGAACTCGGCGCAGCTCTCGCGTTCTGACTCAGATGGCTCGCGTGCCATCTTGCTTGAGTAGAAGGCTGTCGCAATCGTTACTATCTCTGGAAGAGAGTGCGTAGGAGCGGGGTCTCTGCGTGTTCAGGGCAAACCTATGTGTGCCTGACTGAAGTGGTGATCAAAACAGCGCTACCGCGTTTGCTGTCCAGACTAGGAAGTCGGTGATTCCTTGTTGACTGTGGTATACTAATGCCAACGCAATGTCCTCTTCAAACCTTGAAACGCAGTGGCTGTAACCTGAATGCCATATCCTATGGCCACATAGGGTTCAGAGCTTGGCAAGCAATGTTGGTGTATCCATGTACTAGATATAGTTACCTACGCAGCTTACGTTTGGTACTGGCTGTTATTGGATTCGATATGTTGCCTGTGACACCGACAATGAGAGGCTTTTTGGAAGCTTGAGAACCTCAAGTATTACAAAATCTAGGTACTTAGTACCTTCATGTAGTCAAAGGGCTAGGTGTTGCGGAAAAATAGACAGCGACCACTAATCTCGTTAACGTAGTCAATACCGCGATGACTAATCACGCACAAAGGTGTGTTCGTCACGTACTTCTGAAAACCAACAAAATCCCAGAAGTGTGTCTATGTGCAAGTCCGAATGACATTGCAAAAGACCCATCACGACACCATGAGGGACGACTACGCTCGAACTATACATGTGGCTGGTGCGTGCATACAACCCACCTAACCAAGGGTGTACAAAGATGTAGCATGCTCTAACCTATTGAGAGGACTTTTTCAACTTTAAATAACTGTTTTGATATAAAAAATATTGAATAACTTTTCCTTGTAAAGATATAGAGCTAACCTAGGTATATATTTTAAAACATAAAACTCTCTAATCACTTTAATACTTAAAAAGACATACTATATCTTAGATTAAATAGATTTAGAATTAATTAACGTAGATCTCTTAGCATGCCACCTCTTGGCACAGGCATGATTAGGTGGATTGTATCCTAGGCTGGTGCGGCGTACTAGCGCATGACATCATCATCCATGGATACTCCTTAGCTATCGACGCGCAGTAGGCCTCCCTCTTCCTTCGCATGACAACTCACGAAACAATCCATCAACCGATCCGCCCTTCGTCGTACAGCCTCCGGGCGTCTTGTGGTTCCAGCCGTGCTAATACTTTCCTCTGGGGCTTCGACCTGTGAACCCAGTGGCGATCTTACAGTTGGCGTTTCGTTTCGCCCCACCACGACGTTTCAACGTGCCGCGCGCAAAACACGGCGCGCATTTGTCCATGATTTCATCCGCATTATGTTGCATACACACGTTCAAGGTTTTGTCCCGTCACTATTTAACCGTCTTGTCATCTCTTCATGAACATGTTCATGTCCGCTTTCAGAGCCGGTGCCAGTATCTCGACCCTGGGTTAAAAGGCCCGTATTGTATCTTAAGCTGCAGATTCTTGAAATTGCAGAGGGTACCATCAATAGAATTTGGAGTTCTACGCTGTTACGCGATCACCTCCGAGACAAGGCTATTCCCAGACCAAATGCACTCGAAAAGTCGATGCAGCTCATACATTGCAAGCGCTTTCAACAGTGATTTAGCACAGAGAAAAACTCCAACATAGACGCATCCAGGTGCTCTCTCTCTCTTGCGTTAGACGGCATCGCCTACATTGCGAAGGATGGCTAAGAGCCCCTGCAATGCGAAGGAATCTCGCTTTGTCAAAGGTCAAAACAGCACTAAGCCATACTCGGCTCGAACTCCAGACACAGGAGATATCCACCAATCAGGGCCCCGGATGTCAAATCTGTCAGTCTGTACCTTGACCCATGGACCTGGTTCTGGTTCCGAAGACTTCTGTTCGTGGCATAGGACCCCATCCTTCGTTCATCTATCCGCCTGTGGCTGCAGACACATAGCGCCCTGGCGTTAGGTTCGAGATTGGATCGGTGGTAAACGAAACGGCTAACCATGCAGCGTGCCACATATCCCTCGGCATCACGGCTCGACTCATCTCCTGTGCTGGAGGAGGATATAAGTCTTGGAGCCCGTCAATTTTTGAAACAGTAACGCAGCTGCGCTGGACATTCTTTCACTACGAGATTTCGTCATTCATTCGTTTTTTTTGCTTTTTCAGTCACTCTTTTGTCACTCTTTGACTAGTCATTCATTCCAAGCATCACTACTCGCATCAACATATACACTATGAAGTCCGTAGCTGTTCTTCCCGCCATCTTGGCACTTGCCAACGCCCACGCTACTTTCCAACAACTCTGGAAGAACGGAAAGGATCTTGAGAGCACCTGTGCCAGGTTACCACCTTCCAACAGCCCTGTTGAGGACTACACCAGCAACGCTCTCCAATGTCAGTCTCTCGTGAATCCTGTCGGCGATGAATACTGACAACAGTACAGGCAACGTCAGCCCTGCTCCTGCTGAGGGAAAGTGCGACTTTGAAGCTGGCGACACAGTAACCATCGAGATGCACCAGCACAACACCCGTGACTGCAAGGAGGAAGGTCTCGGTGGTGCTCACTGGGGCCCTGTCCTCGCGTACATGTCCAAGGTTGACGACGCAGCCACCGCCGACGGTTCCAGCGAATTCTTCAAGGTTTACCAGAACACCTGGGCTAAGAACCCAGATGCCACCCAGGGTGACAACGACTTCTGGGGTACCAAGGACCTCAACTACAACTGTACGTACAAAAGTCCACAGCTTTAGCGGCATGTCTAACATCTGTGCAGGCGGAAAGCTCGACTTCACTATCCCCAAGAACATCGCTCCTGGTGACTATCTCCTCCGTGCTGAGGCAATCGCTCTCCACTCTGCAGGCCCCGCTGGTGGTGCTCAGCACTACATGACTTGCTACCAGCTTACCGTCACTGGTAGTGGAACTCTCGAGCCCAAGGGTGTCACCTTCCCTGAGGCATACTCCAAGACTGGTCTCGGTCTTGGTTTCTCCATCCACGCCGACCTCGCCTCATACCCTGCTCCTGGCCCTGAGCTGATTGCTGGCGGCACCGAGGCTACTCCTCAGCTCCTTACTTTCGGCGAGCTCGCTGGCGCCCCTGCTGCCACCGCTACTGGTGGTGCTGCTGAGACCCCTGCTGCTTCTACTCCTGCTTCTGTTGCTGCCTCCTCTACCGCCGCTCCTGCTACCAGCAGCGCCGCCGTTGAGGCTGAGCCATCTTCCGTCGCCCCGGTTGAGGTCTCTTCCGCTGTTGAGAGCTCCGCTGCCGCCACCTCTGTCGCCGCCTCCTCTGCGGCTGCCCCAGTTGAGTCCGAGGTTGCCCCTACCCCTACTCCCGAGGTCTCTAGCGTCGTTGCCCCCTACCCGGTAGTAAACAGCACCTCCTCCGTACTTCTCGGCACCGCATCCCCCATCGTCACTTCCAGCATCGTCGTTGCCCCCACCACCATGCTTACCGCTGTCCGACCCACCCAGACCGCTGATGCTTCCGGTCCCATCAAGGAGTACTACCAGTGTGGTGGTCAGGGCTTCAAGGGTACCGGTGAGTGCGCCGAGGGTCTTGAGTGCAAGGAGTGGAACCCATGGTACGCTCAGTGCGTCAAGCCCGAGGCCACCAAGCCCGGTCCTTCCAAGGGCCCCATGCCTTCTTCCGCTGCTGCTTCCAAGCCTACCGCTACTCCTGTAGCTCCTAAGCCTACTCCTGAGTCTCCTAAGCCCTCTGCCGTTAAGCCTACTTCCGTCGCCGCCGCCGCCGAGGCTGAACCTACCTCGGTAGCACCTGTTGCCGTTGAGCCCTCAAAGCCTGCTACTTCGTCCGCACCTGCTGCTGGTGCCGGTGAGAAGACCTACACCCTCGAGTCCTTCATTGCTTTCCTTGAGCAGGAGGCTGGTAGCGAGTCTGCTGCCAAGATCCGCCGTATGATTGAGGCCCTTCAGTAAACGATTCCGCATCTTATGCGATGATTATCTTGTATATATACTTCTCCTAGAGGGGGAACTTCGATTCTTGTAGCGATGTTTTTTTTTGGAATGATATTTTTTGACTACTTCAGACTAATTGTTTTGCTTCGTGTTTTGTTTTGCTTTGATCTGAATCGTGATGCTTACGAGTGGTTCGTCAAGCATGGGTCCATCTCATCTCCCCAACCATTTCGACAGGGTCTGCATTTGCTTTGATTGGGCACACTAAACCGTTCCTTGGCCATGTTTGTGCCGTACTTTCGGACGTACTCAGCCTGATTCCATGATGTCCTTCAACCCGCTTTTCAAACGCATCACTATCGGCATCTTGGCCATCCATAGTCGTCTCTCTTACCCGGTCGATCTCGTCTGTAGTAGTACCAAAGATTTTGTCAAAATGGTGCTGTTGGATGGTGGAGAGCTCATCCTTGAGTGCAGGTGTAAGAGCGGCGTAACCCAACTGAACATCAAGCATGCGCAAAGCAGTTATAAATGTGTCGTTACGTTACTGAGAGTGCGAATCCATGCGTAACATGCAATTATAATGCCTGAAAGCGCCATTTGAAACAAATCTAGTGCCATTACCATGGTCCAACTCCCAAACACCGTGCCGTCTCAATCGTTATCATGGCTTCGTAACGCCCACTCGTTTGCATCTCACACCCTGAACTTGGCGCTCATTATTTTCGTGAACCTTGCATTAAAAGCCTGCCTCTTCTTGCTCGCACTACTGCTTGGGATCAAGCTCGAGCAATCTTGTAACTCGCCCGCATCACTCCCAATCACAGCAAATCGATTCCATACTTCCGTGAAAGCGCTCGTCCAGGAATCTGCGTCATCGGCGAAGGAGGACCACGTGTCCGCTGTCTGTGGAGATGATTAGTATCATGTGTTCGAGGTGAGGATGAGTGATGACCGAGGCATACCTGAGACGAGTTAGAGAGAAGTACATCGACTTGCAGACTGTATGGCGCTGTGCCATCCTTAGTCTCCTTATAGAAGATATTATCGTATGTGCCAGGTGTAGAGTCCAGACTTTTGCCAGCTTGCGATGGGTCGTCGTTGAACTGTAGTGCTACACTGTGCGTACCCATGAGTGCAACGACATCATCAGCCGAGAAACCCTTTGCACTGAACGCTCCCAAGATGCTGTTCAATGTACCGCGACTGTTCGGCACACTTCCGACGGCCGCGGCCTTCGCGCTGTCCTTGCGGCCGACCAGAGCTTGAACCTTGGGGCCAAGTGGACACGCGGAGATTGCTGTTGCGGCGGCGAATTGGATCATATCGGCTGCAGTGACGTTGTACTTGTCGCTCCAGCCTTTGAGCTTCTTGCAGATAGCAGAAAGACCAGCATTTTCCGATCGCGAGCATTCGTCTGTGAGGATCAAACTACCATCGCAGCCGTTGTTGATGCAGTCGTGGAAAGGTGCACGAATGGCGCCGTGAGCATCCGCGCCACAGCCAGCAAAGTCTGACTGAAGTTCGGAGGCGATATCAGACCATACGGATGGGCACTTGGATGACGCGCGAGGCCAGATGTTCCAGGCCGAAGTCGATGACGCCGCCAGGGCTACGAGGATGATGGCGAAGGAACGCATGTCGGTGAAGTGGCGAAATATGTTGTATGCAGTCTTGTGTTGATCAATGGTAGAATTAGAACGATAGTGTCGATGAAGTTCAGGAATATATGCGTAAGGCTGTTCGACTCAAAAGAAAGAATGACGAAACCGAGACTGACTGTTGAAACCTACAAAATCAAAGGCTGGGAAACGTGAAGACTCAAAGAAATATATACTCGAAACCCCAACATTCGCCGCTCAACGGTCTGATGAGAACTGAGCTAAATTATAGTTGGAATGGTGGCAGTGATGGCCACACCGACGGTTCCGTACAAACTGTCGAAAAATCGATAAACACTAAACGGCGATCTCACCCACCTGTAATCCTCAATTGCTCATCCATATGCATCTCTTACTCCCATTCTGATCAGGTTCAGCTGATACCCACTCTTACATTCTGACTATTCCGGCCGACGGCATTGGTGGACTTGGGTCGAGTAAAGCGCTCACAGCCTGGCGCTTGATGCGACTTGTCGTCTAGTATCGCCCATCGTGGTATGTCCGTAGCTGCTATTATTGAGCTAAAGCAAGCCCTCGGACCCTGACGGGTGCTACAAGGCTTATATCCAGCGGTCGCGCTGACATATTAGCTTGAACTTTGGCAGTCGCGGAACGCTGATCATGGCTGTTTGCTGGGTTGTTGTCGGAGGACAAAATGCCCGACGTGAGATTGACGGCATCGATGATCCACAATTCATTGCCAGAAGCAGCACGGCAGCCGCAGTCTGCTCGGGCCCCAGCGAGGAGAGCCGAATTGATTTTGTCGTGTCGTGTGAGTGTGGTGAGACTGTGCATGCGCCAGGTCAAGACTGAGGGTTGTCGCTGCTTAGGCAAGGAATTCCACGAAAGGTTGAAAGGCTCCCTAGGTCCGCTATTCATGCTTCCTTAATTAGACTGACGTTTGAAACAGCAACTACATGGCGTGATGCAGACCCTAACCCTTTACGAAAAGCAATATGATCAGACCCAGGGAACTGAGTAGGTGGCTCCCCAGAGCTTGGTACCTAGGTACTGTATGTACCACCTGCGCAGGCGCAAGCGAGGCGCGATGCCGGCAAGGCCTTGGTGTTCCGGTCAGCACTACCCCACTACCCACTCTCCGATGCAATGCAGGCAGATCTAGCATGCATGTGCGACTGGACGGACACATAAGAGCGATGCAGGCCGATGTCAGGTGAAGCTTTTGCGTCGTCTTGATGGCATTGTCGAACATACCCAGGTATAGACGTGTGGAGCATGTTGTAAGCGGGGGCTACTGCATTAGTCTGTGCAGGTTCACCGGTCTTCAACTTGTTGAACGAGTGGAGAAGATGAGGAGTGAGTTGTTCGGAAGCGCATTGGCATTTCAGACGTGCGGAATTTTCGAAAGGCATGGAAAAGTTACGCTGCATGTGTAGACTGTCAAGTCGCGCTAGACTTCCCATTTTGGTGTTCTAATAAAGGTCATCATGAAGTATGCACATGCAGTCATCCAAGGATGATTGACATCGTCGCACTACCTGTCAGGCTCATACAGCAGCCCAGATTGACCCATCGAAGACCAACTCAGAAATTCAAGTGTTAACCCTCAATCTTATGCCAAGTCTCTTGTACGACGCATCCGCCCCATATAGACCAAGTAAGTATCCAGTTCAGCTATATTCCTACTATGCACAGTCCTTTACATGGGCAGTCTTCTGCCTCTTCGAGGATGTCTCGCCTCCGCTTGCGCTAAGGAGAATCTGCCGTTCGCTCGCGTCTACTTCAATATTGCCTGCTTCGACATCCATCTCTGCATCGTCTTTGATCTCATGAACCCTACTCATGTCCTTGGTCCTGAAACCCATCTCTCTCTCCATGGTCTCGACTGTTTTCCTCAACGGCTCGTTTTCAGCTGTACGAAGGAAGTTGTCGAGCTGTGTTGTCGCGACCTGATCGGAAAGAAGCTTGCCGATCAGCTTGTCAGCAAGACCAATGAGTATGACATCGTCATGGCCACGGCATGACTTGACAAGCTCAGTCACTTGATGTGAGCTCAGCGCAAGTTTAACGGCACCTGTAACGAACTTGTCGGTCAAGTGCTGAACGTACTCTGGGGCGCATAGAGTGTGAGCGCAGATGAAGCGGATACATGTTTCGACAGAAAAGGTTGTTCCATCAAGTGGCATCAGCGTGAGTGTGCACAAAGTTGTAAGCCATTGTGAGATTGCGACAAGAGCAGCTTCATGGACCCCGATCTGAGCCGCCGACATCTTGCTCTTCCCGTTTATGAGCTTGGTTTGGCCCCGTTCTTTCCCCATGTTTACTGCGGGCACATCGAAAGTGAAATTGATTGCTGGTGCGCGTGGGTGCTTCACGAGGAATGCAAGTGCAATCTGAGATACAGCCATCAGAGCGAACCGGGGAGCTGAGCTCACACGGCGGCCGTAAATAGTGAAGTCGATAAGCCCTCCGCGAAGGAGCGATAGGCGCATCGTCGGGCCCCACATGGTAACGTCCAGAGGATTGGCCTGAAGTTGTTGCAGAAACAGACGGATGTCGGCCTTTGAGAGTTGAGATACTGGGGCCATTGCGATTGTACTTGTACGTTTGATGCGTGCGGAGAGTAACGCTGCTCTGGAGCCGTCCGGGTGTTGAGAATATCAACTGGGCGACTTTTGATGTTGTTTAGTCGATCAGACGTTGGCAAGCAACAAGGAGGAAGTGAAATGGTGTGCACTGACAATCGTGGGTGAGTCGTTCATTCGCTGGGTACCGTGGTACTGAGCCCTTCCCGCAGGTTAGCCAATGATAGGCCTGTGATGTGATGTGGCTCAACAAAGCCGCTGCTCTGAGAGGCTGAATTATCTCCTTGCGTGTCGTAAGAGACGATGATTTCTTCCAACATGGCGGCCATTGCATGATTGTGCCGCCGTATGTCCAAACGTTGAATTGGGTGGTGTTCCTCAGAAAGCGAGCTAAGTCGTACATATTCAAGCTTTTTGCATTCTTTTAAAGCGTGCAATATCGACGACCAGCTACCGGTAACAAGGCGAAGGTCAGAGAAGATGGCTCGTCGTAGCGTCGTTGAGTGATTTTTGATAATGGTAGCTAGATCATCTCCATGCAACGCGCAGAACATGAGCTGGAGTATTTCGAGTTCGAGAAGTGTGCAGGAAGAGACCAAGTTTCGAATTGCAGATGCGACATAAGCACTGCGATCTAAACTCAAAGTCAAGCTTCTTAATCTTGGTGCTGTGGCAACAATACTTACGAGCCATTTCTGCCAGCCAGTCAGGCGCGAAACGTCGTCGGAGACGGTCAAGACGGAGACTGTGAGAGTTTGAAGATGCGAGAAGCAATGGCATAACGCCTGAAGAGACTCTGCAGGCATGTGGAGAACTGAGAACGGCAAAGCGGCTTCTTTATGTAGAACAGTTCCACGTCTACATTTAGCCATGCGAAACTCGAGCAAACGGACATGGGCCTGGACAATGGCATCGATCACGACTTGAAAGCACCTGCTACGAAACAAGCGGTCGTCTTCTGAGATGAGGCGGCGGCGGCGTCCAGTCGGCTGGTCGTTGCTCGGATAAAAGTGAACAGCCTCCAGATTGGTGAAGCCTCGTAACGCTCTAACAAGGCCATCGTACAGCCGTGTCGGATATGTGCTTTCCAAAACATATTTCAATGTAGTTGCCTCATCATGAATGTGTCTGTCTTTGATACCGGGCACTCTGGGAAATCGTTTGGGTGGGGGGAATCTGCCCACGCGGCTGATGGCAGCGAGAGTATGGTAGTCACTGGAAGTCAAAAGCTGGATCTGGAGGACCTTGACAGCGCCCCGGAGGTTTTCACAGCGCGACACACTGAGGAGACGGTCTAGAGACGGTGAGCCGAGCGTAGTGCTTAATCGGGAAAAGGCGCGTTCTACGAAGAGTGAGTGAAGCAGGAAACACAGCCTTTGAGAAGCAAGACGGAGGGTCTTGTAGGACGGCAGTTCTAGACTGGCAGCAATGAGCTCGAATAGCTCGACAGGAAGACGTTCTATCCGTGAAGCCATAACGGCACGTTGACAGGGAGGTGGGAGGCGAAGGCGACGAGGTCGACGGGTGATGGGTGCCAGATGCAGTGAGCGCACGGGCCAGAGACCACAGCACAGCTAAGAATCAGGACAGCGCTCACCCCCGCAGCGGCCGACGACCTCACCCACCACGACGGAGGCCACGCTTCCTACGAGTGAATAGCGCCTTCGCCTGCCTTGTCCCTTGCATCACCGATTCTCTTGTACTTTACACCTTCCTCGGCGGCTGCCTCACCTGCGGGTGCCGAAGACGGGCCAACTCAGCGGAGCCCGACAAGGCCTGTCCACAAGCGCCTGTCCACAAGCGCCTGTCCACAAGCGCCTGCCCACCTACAGCGCCCACAGCCAACAGATCCAACAACAACCATGGACTCGATGCGCAGCCTCAACAAGTCGCTGCCCAAAACAAGACGGCAGCCCGATGTGCACCAGTCGTTCCGCACCGCGGCGCTGAACGTCACGAACCTGTACAAGTCGGCGCTTGCCGACCTCGACAGGGCCCGCACCGACGGCTACCAAGAAGCCCTGGACGACCTGCTCGCCCTTCTAGACAAGGAGAACATGGGTGTGGGCGACGGCGAGGGCTGGCGAATACGGCAGTGGGCGACGGAGCGACTGGACGGAAGCTTGCCCAAGCAGGCGAGCAGCGACAGCGACGACGAGTACCTCGACAACAACCGTGCCAGGAGCTCCTCGCCCATCATGGACCGAAACCCCAGCATGGACGACTCGTGTACGCTGGGCCCGACGGTGGCCACGGAACAAGTGTGCGAGCCTGCGCCGCCCCTTCAGATGGAAGCCTCTACTACCGAGGCTGACCTGTCGCCGCTGCATCACGTCTTCGAATTCTCTGCCGCCCAAGCCTTCCCGTCCGAACCGGCGAGCGAAACCGCCTCGACCGATATGTCGGCTGCCGCTCGCCGTGCCTTCTCTGCGCCCCGCCGGGCCTCGAACCGCTCCTCTACGCGGAACCTCCAACGATCCGCCGCTCAGAACCTCTTCCAGCTCGGCACTGGCGCAGGACAAAAGAGACGGCTCATGAACGACTTCTTCAACGTCGATGGCTTCAACGACCGGCGAGATGGCTCGTCAGGCGGCGGACCCAAGCGCGGCCGCATGTCGTAGCACACGAAGCTCCAAGCCTGAGAGGGCACTCGTCGGACTCGCGGCAATGACACAAACGACAACTGGACGAATCACGACTAACCTGCATCATACCCAGACGGCGCATAGGGCTAGTGGATCGTTTTTTTTTTCTCATACGCATTGGGGGAGGCTTAATAGACGCATTCTGTGGTGTTGATTGTTTTTGAATCTATATACCTTTCTTCTCCTGGTCTACAGGGTGGAACATCATCTAGTGGTGTGCAAGTAGATGGCGGTCCTGTGTGCATGGTTTGGTGCCAATAACATTGTTCGAAACGCGCAATGCCTGTTTGTGCTGGTGCAAAAGCGGTCTCGTCATGAAAACCAGCGGTAGACTCCCAGACCCACCATGACAGCGCTGGTGCCCGTAATGGCGATTCCTCTGCTCCTCAGGCCGAAGATGCTTTTGCTGGCTCGTATCGCGGCTTGATTGGCTTTGATTTGTGAATGGCCGGAAAGGTAGGTGAAGGCGCCGAGGCCAAGGAATGTTGCGCTCCCTGTGTGTATGTGTGCATGAGTATGGGCCGAACAGCTAATGTCAACGGGGGAGCCGCACCGACGACGCGACAGGGCGTGCAGTCCTCAAAGTGCGCCCTGTCATTCTTGAGGGCTTCCTGTAGGGTCGGAGGAGACGGCGGTTGCAGCGCCATTGCCGTGAGTGCCGAGAAGTGTGGCAGAGGTCGAAGCAAGACGCTGCTGAGTCCATGGCCAAAAGCTGCCGCAGCCATGCATGCAGGCATCACCTAGCCCGGACGCCCCCCCGCCAAAACTGCCCCACGACGCGCACCTCACGTCTTCGCACGCGCATGGCCTGCAGCCGACACGTCCGCACGATGAGCGCAATAGAAGCGCTGTACATGTTTGATGAGCACAAGTATGATGCGACTGCTGCATCCGCCACGTGACCCGTCACTGACGTCTCCAGCACCCCGCTCCTCGAGCACACGTACCTCAATCGCCCTCCGCCGTCTTCGGTCCTCCTGCCTCTCTACCTCGCCCATCCCGCCCCACGGCCGCCGCTGATATACCTCCCCAACACCAACCCGCCGACGCTGCTGTACAGCATAACACAAGACCAACTGCTGTTCCTGTGTCCCGCCTCCGCTGACACCGATCCCCTCGCCGTCCTCACTTTCCTCCACCGCCTCACCGACGTGCTCGAAGACTTCCTGGGTTCGCCACTGCTGGCCAGCAAGATCGAGGCAAACTACCATGTCGTCGCACAGCTGCTCAGCGAGATGGTCGATGGCGGCATCATCGCGAACACGGAGCCCAACGCACTGAGAGACGTCGTCGACGCCCCGAATCTACTCAAGAGTCTACTGGGCGGCGTGGGCTTGCCGTCTTCAACACCAAGCTCGCTCACCCCATCTTCCGCCGGGGCCTTTGGTCTGGGGGGTGGAAGAGCGAGTCCGCGCTTGGGCCCCTCGCCAACCTCAAGTCAGACAGGCTCACCGGTGCCGTGGAGAAGAGCAAACGTCCGGCATACGAGCAACGAGATGTATGTCGACATTGTGGAAACTCTTCATGTCACTTTGTCACCGTCTGGCCGTCCTTTGGCCGCAATGGCAAATGGCACCATTGCTTTCACCGCAAAGGTCTCGGGAATCCCAGACCTCATACTACACTTGGGATGCGCAGGTGGCATACAGAACGCCGTCTCGCTTCCCGTCTTCCATCCTTGCGTCAGACTCAATCAATGGAAAGCGAGGCCGGGCGAACTGTCCTTTGTCCCGCCGGATGGCCGCTTCGTGCTCGCTGGGTATGAAGTCGATTTACTAGGTCCTGCAGCACTGGATGCCTTCTCCACCGAGAAGACCGCCAAGAGCGCGAGTCCAAAACTCAACATACCCGCTACAGTTTCCCTTGACCCCTCCCTTGGCCCAAATGGCACAGACTTCGAGGTCAAACTCCAACTCAATCCACGCTTCAGTGGAAACAAACCCTCCCAGCCCAGCGCCGCCAAGGCTAGTTTGAGCCGCGCTTCCTCCACAGGAACGACCTCTGCTCCTGTCATCGAAGAAATGACCATCCATGTCCCTCTCCCAGCGTCTGTCAGAAACGTCGCCCATCTACGCGTCGCACGCGGAACAGGAGATGCAGGCTACGCTCCTGGCGACAGGGCGATAGAATGGCGCATCAGCAGCCGCGAGATCAGTAATCTCATGTCTCAAGACCGAGGTGGAGGAATCGGTGCTACAGCCACGCTACGTGGGACTGTCATTGGCCAAGATGATCCCTCTGCCGAGGATACTTTGGACGCTGGTGGACCAGTTTCTTTCGCAATATCAACATACGACTACGACGACAACCAGAGCACACACATCTCGTTACCTGCCGCTTCGTCTTCCAACCTGCCAAGGCCGGACAGCGATGCGAAGATCAAACAGGCAAACAAAGTCCTCATGCCGAGCTGTGCGACCATTAGCTTTTCCGTCAAAGGCTGGTTGCCGAGTGGGATCCGTGTGGAGAGCTTGAACGTAGACCAAAAGAAGAGCAAAGGGCTGGGTAGCGGTGTTACCCCATACAAGGGTGTCAAGTATCTATGTGTTAGTCGACAAGGTGTGGAATGTAGATGTTAGATGCAAACATCTGGCTGCAATCGACTGGCAGACAAAGCAGATTTCCAACCAGAAACTTTCACAACTTGTTCCCGCGGCTTCAGTTGTACATGCAATGTGTCTGTTGATTTTATCAATGACACTATCAACTATGCTACCCGACATTCCTTCATGGCGTTGAAGACATACCTAGACCTCAAATGTCCAGAGATCCTATACCATCTGAGCAATGAAACAAGCTATCGCTCTATATACCCATTTTGGCTGCAGATGCAAAGACCTACAAGCCGGACAAAGCTCCCGCTCCAATGCATTGGACTGCACTAGCGTCGTGAAAGTCATCAAACAGTCTTCCTTTTCTTCTGATGTGCTCCAAGCATATTTTGGAACCATCGTGTCATGCCACTGTGCAGGGCTAGTGAAGGGTGGCGAATAGCGCCTCCCCAACCGCTGGGGCAACAGGCTGTACAACGCTCGGCAAGGCCTGTCCAACATTGCCACCCTTGCGGCCCTTTCCGCTATCGCGGTCGTTGCTACCACCGCGCACGCTACCCTCGGGATACTTCCACGTCTTACGTGGACGGCCCATCATACGCTTCTCGATCTTCTCCACCTTCTCTTTGAGAAGCGCGTACTTGGCTACCAGCTTCTCCAGGTCCGCCGCACCCTTGGCATTCCCAACCTTCTTCTGATTAACCAGGTTGTTGGCTAGACAGTCAAAGACGGGATCGTTGTCCGGGTAGGCCAGTTGGCAGACAAGGTCCATGCATTCGGGCGACATATCCTGAGCGCGGATACGGTCACAGAACTGCTTAGTGAACTGGGCAACGTACATGTTGTTGAGGCCTAGAACACGAGCAGAGTGGCAGATGTCGAGATTCTTCTTATCGTAGACGTGTTCAGTCTGAAACTTCAAAGAGTAGATCCTGCTCTGATAGGTCATCTCGTCCATCCACTTGAGATGCGCCGTCGCAGAGTCAGCATCCATTGAGCCGGCGGGAAAGACCCAGGAGGTGGCTTCCGGGTCTTTGGTGAAGTACTCCATAGCCTTGAACGAGCACTGCATCAGGACATACTTGGTGACAGTAGCCAGCTTGACATCTCCAAGCTTGACGATGACCTCGGGACCGTTGCCAAAGACGATACGCTTGCCGTGCGGCATATGACGAATGTCAGCCGAGTAGTTGAACTCTGGCATGGCCCCAGTCTTGTCGCGTGTCTGCCTGGCAGAGTGGCCCCAGGACGTCGTATGCCCGTTCTTCTCTGTCATAGGCGACGACGGACGCACCGTCTTCGTAGTGGGTGATGCGGCGGACTTCTTCCCGTACTTTGACATATCAATGGGGAAGGTCAGAATCTTGGGCTTCGGGGCTGCAGGAACAACCTTCAGCGTATCCTTCGTTACGAAGGTAGGGAGATCGGATTTACTGAACGATGGCACGCGAGTCTTCTTTGCCGAAGTAGTCTCCTTGGCCTCCTCGGTAGTGGCGACAATCTTGGCCTTCTCATTCTTGGTCTCATTACCCGCATGGGCATCGGCCATCTCGAAGCTGTCGATACCGGACGTCTCAGATACAGTCTTCTCAGCATCGTTGTCTGTATCGGTGGTGACAGCGGATGTATCAGTCTTCGTAGCCTCGGAAAGTTCGCTTTTGGGCTCATCCTCAGTGATCAACCCAGTGTCGTTTGTGTGTACCGGGACAAGCGAGGCCGACTCCTGCTCGAGGTTGCGAATGGTCACAGTATTCTCCTCTAGCTCAGCCTCCAGCTTCTTGATCTGACTGTCCTTCTCGTCAGTGTCACGCAACAGCTCCTGGTTGTGGAGGAACTGATCGCTGTTCTCATTCTTGAGCAGCTCGATTCTGATGTCCTTCTCTTGTACCTCGACCTCAAGGTCACTAATATGATGGTCCTTGTCTTGGACCGCACCCTCCAACTCTGCAACACGAAGAGTCTTGGCGACAACTAACGCCTCTAGCTCCTTGACGCGCTCTTCTTTCAAAGCGACGGTGGTCTCGAGGGTAGCGATCTTCGGCTCTTGGCTCATGAACTCTGCGATGAAGCTGTTATCGTCATCGTCGTCAGCCCAGTCGGCCTTCTTGCCATTGGTGGCCACAGCGGGTTTGAGCGAGGTGCCATTCGACGCGCCGTTCGCGAAGTGGCCGTTGGGCATGCCCCTGAGCACGAGACCCTTCTTCTGCTGAGGGCCTGGCTTAGGCTTCGGTGGGGCCTCAGCAATCCTAGGATTCGGAGATTCTGCAGATTTGATCTTGTTTTTTCCAGCAGCCCAGAAGGAAGGAGCGGTCGCCATCTTGCGTTGACTACTCGGCAGGTGGGGAAAGAAGTGGGTGGTGGTCGAGGTGTGGTCGGCAAATGTGGGTAAAGAAGTGTGAGAATGGCTCGCTTTCTAAAGGACGAGTTGCCCAAGGAAGGCGCAAATGGCGGGGGATCACGGGGATCACGGGGCTACTCTGGCTGTTGGTGGTTGAGAAGGCGTAGGTTGTGACAGAAGAGTTGACAAGCGAGCGTCTGCGGAAAGAGAGAAAGAGCGTGGGTGAGAGCTGACTATATACGGGAAGGTGTGCGACTAGCGAGAATAGAGTGCGTGTGAATGTAGAAGTGTGCGAGTCCAAGCTTTGCGTGGTGTTGAGGGTCAAGTGAAGGCAAGGAAAGTGCGCCACACGCGCGAGCTGCCTCAGAGAGCAGGCGCGATCCAACCGCCAAAAGACTGTCTCAGTTTCGCCGCGTCTGAATACGCCTGGGCACCGCATTCAAAAATCGCTGCAATTTCCAGGCCAAATATGGTAGCGAAGCGGTCGCCGACGCTGACATTTCAGATAACAGCTTTCTTATAGGACGAGAGAACGGAGAGACGCAGCTGCCCATGTGGCTACCCGAGCCAAGGGTACGACATGGCTCGGCCTCACAAGATCCACTGTTTCTAACCAGAGTCCCTGCTCCTACTCAACGACATGGTGATAGCATATGCACTACTTTCGGTGTGAATCTCCAACTGCCGTCCAGGGGCCATATCTTCAATACAGCGAGATGTTCGTTTCAAAGGACCTTGTGTTTCCTTCTGGTACCTTGTACCATGCAGTCTCTTATCCTGAGGTCTCGGATTACGCCTTGGGACTCTGCAAATCTGACGTGCTGGCTTGTTGTACGTCGAGGATAGCAGAGCAGTCATCGAAAGAGGGGTCTGCACTCTAAAGATATATCAGCAAGCCTTGGATACAATACACCAACAGGGAAGCCGGAACGTCAATTGCGAATTGACCCTCTCAAGTCATGTATGAGGTGTAGTGACTATAAGACTGGAGAAATGGCTGGGCGGAATACGACGACATCAGCCCTGCCATCCCCGCATCCGAAGTCCGGACTGTGTCGGCCAATAGGAGTTCAAGGAGGTCCACATACATATACATATGCCGTGTATTGATTGCAATTGCTACTATAAAACAGCAACATGTGTCTCTTCGTGCCTCGAGGTCTGCAAAGCTGCTACTTCAAACAAAGCTGTCCTGCCCATCAATATCGCGCACCATGACGACTCAAGCCCGCAACCTCTTCCACCACCTACCTCCGCCAGCCGAATGCCTCGCGCTCCTCATCGCAACCCTCGAAATCGTCCCGTTCGGCATAATAGGTCTACGTGACCCTTCCTTTTTCGCAGACGGCTACGGTCTTCCCATCTCACCCGAGTCCGACACGTCACCCGCTTCCGCAAAGCGTTCCACCAGTACCCAAAGCACCTACGATGAGGACCAGAAGACAAAGAAAGCTCTGGTCGCGGCTATAGCAGCGCGCAATGTTCAGAATGGCGTTCTGCTGGCAGTCTTTGGTCTGGTGCTGCGAGATAGGAGGAGTCTGGGTGTCGCGGTCATGGCAGGCTTGGTTGCGACTGTCGCGGATACGGTCATTGTCGGCGCGTACGGAGCGAGGGACAAGGTCGCAGGTCATTACGTCGGCATCTTCAACAGCTTGGCAATTGGAGGGAGCTTGCTATACTGGGGAAGAAACGATCCGCTGTGGTAGATGTGCGGGTCGGACAAAGGACAGTAGGAAGTGGGAGTTGCAGACATGAATCGCGTGCTTTTCATCCCTTGTTGGACTAGCGTCCAAGACATCCAGCCACTATCCAGGCAACAGCCTCTATCCCTTCCTCAACTCCTTCTTGTTCTTTTCATTTTCCGTATATTCGATACTCATTATGATATGTAAACACGCCATTCTACATTTGGATCCCTCACCCTTCGCAGAATTAGCTGGATATGAACAGCCAGATGCCACGACACGTGCAGCAGCAGAAACGACATCTGGTCGAGCACCGAAGAAACGCAAGGACTACTCGACAGGGACCTTTCCTGGCCCTCTTGTCTTACCGCATGATGATCTGAATTATAATCCGGACAGTGAGCCTCAAAGTACAAAGGAGTGGCTTGAAGCGGAAACTAGAAATGCTCTGTTGTCAACGACTAGAAGAAATACGCTATACGTAGCACAAGTACCTGAAATCACTAAGGATGTGGACTTTATGAGAAATTGGGTATTACCATCTGGCCATGAAGCGTCTAAGGGCGAAGAAGAAGCAGAGCCATCTCCTCCCTCTGCAGTCCTTTTTGTCGACTATCTTGCTGCCTTCTACCATAACATGCCCGTTCAGCCCTGTCCTACACCCTTGACCTGGACAACATGGGGCGCTACCTCGAAGTCTGCCAGCCGCTATCGAAGTGCCGCTCTGCCAAAGTATGTTGGTCTTCTCGATGGCCACGATCGCTGCACGAGGATTCGCGTCCGTCCCTCGCCCGATTCCGCTTTCTCCGCTCAACTCAACCTAGACGACATACTTGACACGGCAATCTCGATTCTCCCTGTTGATGCCTATGCCTTGGTTGTATTGGTCGACCACGACATATACGAGTCTGAGGATGATGACTTTTGCTGCGGCAGGGCATATGGGGGAAGTAGAGTGGCTGTTGTACAGACTGCACGATACAATCCACTCTTAGACCAAAAAAAAGGAGAGCAGATCGATAGAAGTCACATGTGGCCGTGGAGTCACTGCAAAACCTTCGTTGATGACCTGTGCGCTGTGGAAGACGTGAAAGCTAGGCCTGCAACAAAGAAACAACAAGAATCAAGTAAGAACGGTGCGATGGCATCTGCCGTTGCCTCGGCCACGACCTATAACCCCGCCTCTTTGGTGCAAGAAGCCCAGGCACTGTGGTTTTCACGCCTTGCGCGCACGGTGTCGCATGAATTGGGTCATTGTTTTGGAATCGCGCATTGTGTGTATTACGCGTGTAATATGCAAGGAACAGGTAGTATGAAGGAAGACGTAAGACAACCTCCGTATTTATGTCCCGTATGCGAGGCAAAGATCGCGCATGCAATCGCCAGGGAGCTAAGCGGTGGTAACGAATACGAGCAAAGGGATTGGGTCAAACAAAGGTGCGAGGCATTGAGGCAATTCTGCGGCGACTTGAAAGAAAAAGGAATGGAAAGTGCAATGTGGCATGGACTCGATGGCTGGTTGGGAGAGAGGATGAAGACGTTGTGATCTTCAAAAGATTCAATCCATCGCAAACTGATCTGTAGTGTGGTCAAGAGCTCCGCATCGCAGAAGCTCTCCCCGTGATCCAGCAGGCATGGTTCTTCGTACCTACGTAGGTAGTTTTCTGCTTCCTCGACGGCACATGAGGAGGCCGTATTCTTCGGTACTGACGATCACCACAATAAGAGGATTGTACACCGTCTGTATCCTTCGGTACCCTTAAGAGCCACGTATAGCATGCCACTAGACGCAAAATTCTTCCTGTGCATCCGGTCTGGCGAGACTCGGAGACCTCGATAAAGTATGCCGTTCGCTTGAGAAAGTCAAGATCATCACATGTGTTCCCGAGGAAATGGTTCAATCTGCCCAAGTCGACCGTCTGCGTTGGCATCACGGCTTACGAAGACCCTATGGACAAACTTGAACGAATGGAAACAGGTACCAGAATTTTCCGTCTTGCATGCGGGAGATGCGTGTTGTGGTTCAGTGATGTGTGTTGACGTGCTCGGGAAGTGTACCCCTCATTGCCCCGCAATCTCCCGTCACTATGCATCTGCAGTGAGCAATTTATCCACCTTTATTCTCAACGGATGGAAGGAGAGTACAACTATAAGCATCCGGTAGCAATCGTGAGCCTCGTTACTAGCCCCAATTGTCCTTTTACTTTTCAATTCTAAAATATAACAGCTTTTCCCAACACAAACCCCATTTGGTACGATGCTATCATCGAACCAGCACAGCAAGGCCACGCTGGTTTTGCTCTTCGTCAATGCGAGTTTCATCTCAGTCAAGTAAAAGATGCCCGACATGGCATCATCAGGTACCCATCTCAACCATTAGAAGCAAAGCATGGCGGGTGTTCAAGCCATCAGTGATCTGGACTCCTTGCAAAGAGGCCTAGTCATTGATAGCTTGTTCTGAGATCATACCGTTCAAACTTGATCTGGATAATTCCAGCGCGAAGGACTACTGCTGCTTCATGATGACCCTTTCCCCTCCATGTACGCGTACTGACTAGCTCAGCAACACTATCCAAGTCAAGATGTCGACCGATAAGATCACCTTCTTGACCAATTGGTGCGCTTTACGTCTAGATTGAGCGAGGTGTATGCTGACAATTAACAGGCACGCTACACCATACCATGCTCCACTTTATCTTGCTCAAAGCAAGGGATACTTCAAAGATGAAGGCATCAAGGTTGCTCTTCTTGAGCCCAACGATCCAAGCGTACGACCAATTTTGCTTGCTCGTTTCGCTTTCATGAACTTACAATGCTAGGATGTGACTGAGATCATCGGATCTGGCAAGGTCGATCTTGGGTTCAAGGCCATGATTCACACTCTCGCCGCCGCAGCTCGTGGCTTCCCTGTTCAGTCAATCGGTTCCCTGCTTAACGAACCTTTCACTGGTGTCGTGTATTTGACCTCGTCTGGAATCACTTCCGACTTCACAACTCTCAAGGGCAAGAAGATCGGCTACGTTGGCGAATTTGGCAAAATCCAACTGGATGAACTCACCGCGCACTACGGTATGTCACCCAATGACTATCAGGCCATTCGCGTGGGTATGAACGTCACGCGGTCCATCGTCACTGGCGAAATCGATGCCGGTATCGGTCTCGAGAACGTTCAGATGGTCGAACTTGAGGAGTGGCTTGTTAGCCAGAACCGCTCGCGCGACGAAGTGAAGATGCTCCGCATTGATGAGCTCGCCCAACTTGGCTGTTGCTGCTTCTGCAGCATCCTCTACATCGGCAACAACGCCTTCATCGAACAGAACCCGGAGAAAGTCTGTGCCTTTCTTCGCGCATGCAAGCGCGCAACCGATTTCGTTCTCGCGTCTCCCGACCAAGCCTGGGAAGAGTTCTGCAACTTCAAGTCCACTATGAACACGCCGACCAACCGCAAGATTTTTGAGCGCAGCTTTGCGTACTTCAGTCCTGATCTTCAGAACGTCCAGCGTGACTGGGAGAAGGTCACCCGCTACGGCAAGAGGCTTGGTGTGTTGGACGATAGCTTCACGCCCAACTACACGAACGAGTACTTGGCTTGGGGTCTTGAAGAGGAAGCCGATGACCCTACTGGCGACCAAAAGAGGATGGTCGAGCTGCAAGAGGGTGTCAAGCAACATGGAGGGTTCAAGCGTCTTGAGACCATGTCTGGCAAGACCGTCGTTGGGGCTGCCGGCCCTGCTGCCGCCTGATCTGGCATGCGAAGGTGGAGATGCACTCATTTGCTCCATCATGTCAGGAAGCTTCCACATTAGTATGGAATAGCGACATATTGGTGATATGTTTCAATCAAAACGTCACTCGCTCAAGTTTACTGCCTGCTGCACTCTCACTTGCCGCCTAGATAGCGCCTGGCAGTGTACAATCACATTTCAGCTCCGCGCGCGACACCTACCTAGATACGCAATTTACCCACTTGCACCCATGCTCAACACTTGCAGCTAGGCTGTTATTAGCGAGTATCATGGCACGATTATTTTGAACCAGCAAGAGAAGAAAGGTATTTTGTGTGCGTCACCCTGCCACGTCGTGATGATAAGCAGCCGTAGAAGCTGTAGGTGGTACTGCTGTGATTAATATGTGGCGATTGAGAAGATCATCTGGGTAGCTGTAGGGCTGTAATCTTGTATAATACCAACGGTTGTTGCTTAGGTAGATTTTCAAATCTACCACGATTTGTGGTACGTTACTATAACGTCCATTGTAACCTGATCCTGGTTCCATATTGACATACTTGTAGTGGTGTCACTGTAATACTGCCAGGCTTTGCGAAAATGATAGATCGATAGTTCACACTCATTATATTATAATGCACACATACGGTGCTCAGCACCAAACTAAGATCAAGGAGGACATCGAAGACTAACCATACCGGCTTCGATCTGTAAGAAAGCAGTCCTCAACGCCAAAGCATGCAGAGAACCGTAGAGGCCGTTGAAACCCATCCTTTGATAAACACCAATCAAGTCCTGTTTAGATCTTGACATGTGACCATATTTCCATCCCCTGCCATTACTCTTCCATTTTGTCATTGTCCTTGTTAACTTCCCTCGTAGGCTCTTTCAAGAACTGTGCGCGGAAGTCTGCGTTACTCTTCGGCTCGCCATTAATCGTTGTAGCACCCTTGGGAATAGTTGGACGACCGAGACCAGGTTTTCCTCGTCCTCGTCCACCACGAGCAGCTGTAGGTCGGTTGACACGGCTCGGCTGTACAAAGCTGTTACTTGCCTTCCATTCGCCCTTCTGCTTATTGAGATCTTGAATCGTTCCAATGCGAAGTTTCCTTCCCTCAAAGTCCTTGCCCTCAAGTGCGAATTGAGCCTTACCGGCGCCCTCCACAGTTGTGAACTCGATGATCGCACCGCCATGGTGAGGTTCGAGCTTGATCTTCTTGAAGCCATACTGCTCAACAAGCGGCTTAATGCGCACGTCGGGGACGGTGTCGGGTAAGTTGAGAATCGCAATAGACCGATCCATGAACGAGGCTGGCTTGATAGCAGCTGCGGAAGCAGCGTCGCTCTGTCCGGGAGTTACTTCGCGTGCGGCTGAGTTTTCTGTATTCTCCAGAGTCGATTGCACCTTTGGCTTCGTAGTAGGCCGGTCACTTGCTATCTCAACCATGATCTTGAGACCCCAGAACTCCTTCTCATGCATTTCCGCTACTGCAGCATCAGCGCTCTCCTTGGTTTCGTAAACGACATAACAGAAGCCACGATTGTTGCCGGTAGACCTGATAGTTGGGCACTTGGTTCTCTCGATCCTGCCAAATTTGGAAAAGATATCCTTGATCTCCTTTTCTTTGACTTTGAAGTTGAGATGCCATATGTAGACCTCGCGACCCTCGGCGGTGGCGCCATCACGTTTCTTCTTAGCGTTGGGGTTGGATATCTTGGAGATCAGCTTCAATTCCTCAACATCAGTACCGTCGAGCTGTGTTGCGGCAACTGCTTGTTCAGCTGAAGCGAACTGCACGTAGCAAAATCGGCGGTGGACATCAAATTTGAGCGATGGGAAGCGAATGCCAATGATCTCTCCGAATGGACTGTAGAGCTTCCGCAGCCAGGCTTCATCGGCATGCGCCGGGTAATTCGTAACGTACAGTGTCGTGCTTTGGCCTCGCTCGATCGATATGTTGTGGCCCTCGAAGCCTCTAGCCTCTTTACTTAGAGCGTAGTCAGCTTCTTCTGGAGACTCAAACTCCACGATAGCCGTAAGACTGTCCTTCTCCTCTTCCAGTACTAGATTACGGACCGTGCCAGCGTCGGTAAAGAATTGGCGTATTCGAGTTTGTGTAGTATCGAGTGGTAGCTTCTTAACGATGACCGAAGTGTGTTCGCGATCCCGTTTTGGTCCAGTAGAACGAGCTTCTGAAGGTGCTTCGCTCGCGTCTCTTCCCTGGCCGTTGACAACACGCAATGATTCCTCAATCTCCGCGGTCCTACTTTTCTTCAATATTGCATCTTCGTCGCCGTCCCCCCTTTTCCGCTTCGAGCTTCCTGCGACTTGACTGTCTGGGGTGTCCTGCGGTAGAGCCGCAGCTGCCGCAAGTGCTCGTTCCTTCTCTCTTCTCACCGATACGATGCGCTCAGCTCGTCGTCGCTCAACCGTCGCGCTACGTACTTTCAACGCTGACTCGTGCTGTTCGCAATGACTAATATACATGTCGATGAGAAGCTCTGGATGATCGATAGTCTGCAAGCGCTTCATGCCACGTTCCAGTATTGCGGTAGCGTGAGTAGGCGGCAACAGTGGCTGGCCTGCATTCTGCTTGTTCCTTGTCGCGTGTGGCGCCCACAGAAGCATCTCGAAGATGTAGCAGCGGTACCAAAAGTCGTACGAATCCTCCTGGTACTTCGTGATGGACTCCTGGATCTGGCGCGCTTGATCGATCTCACCGCGTTGGAGCCAAAACTTCATGTGGGCTCGCTCAAGACGATACTTTGGGTCTGTCCATTCTCTGCCATGTTTCTTCATACCAACCTCTCGGACAAACTCCAGGGCAGACCGAATCCCGACTTCAGCTACATCAACGTCGTCTTCCGTTGCCCTGGGGTCATCGAAAGCTCTTCGCCGTAGATATCCACACCAGGCGAGTTGTACCTTGATCAGTTCGTCCAGGTCGGTGTGTTCCAAGAGTCCAGAGCCAGTAGCTGTGTGTTTAACAAGTTCGAGATCCTCAAACGGTTTGTTCTCGGATTCGAGTGTCAGTAACCGGTGGGACCAGAGTGATCCAGACCAAGGGCAATGGCGAGTCGCACGCTCCAGGACATTGAGCAGATCCACGGATCGGTTGTCTTGCCAAATGAGAAACTCGACGTGATCTTCCCATATTGAAGGATCTACAGGGAAGCGAAGCGTGGCACGCTCGTAGAGCGCGTTGACGAGGTGGAAGCTGTAGACACCCATGGTCCTCTTCTCCCATTTAAGATATCGTGTCATGGCGATGTACTCGGCGGCTTGGTCGCCCGCCTGGATGGCCTGCAGAAGTTTGAACTCATATTCCTCGCGGTTGGCATATTGCTGTTTGATGTGTGTGTTGTTCTTCACCACCTCGTCCATAACCTGCTCGTAGTGACTCGTGTTGTAGCGAGAGTTGAACGACGAGTATCTGCTAAGCGTATTGGCCCATGTTGCGTGTGGCTGACCTAGACGATCGTTATAAATGGCAGCTACCCGTTTTGCCTTCTCTTGGCTGAAACCCTCTCGCTCAAGATCCTCTTCCAGGACCTGCAGGTAGCGGTCCCACACAAGGTTGCTTTCTTGGAGGTTATACTTGACTCTCTCGGCACCTTCTTGCAGCGCGTGCAGTAGCAGCTGAGGCGGGAAAAGCTCTCGACCAATAAGCCTCTCTTCTTCAGGCCAGTTCTCTGGCGGCATTTGATCCCACGAACAAGCGACCAGGTAGCTCACATACTCTCCGTATGCTGCCCAAAGCTTTGCACTGTAAGGCTCCTCTTGCGTGGCTTGCTTGTGCAATTCTAGCACGCCCATGCGCTGCTCCACATCCTTGGCCAGAGTTTTCTCATCGTTCAGTCGGTAATGCCATAGCAGCTCGCCAAGCGGATACTTGTCGGACATGGTTTTGTACGCATCGCGTAGAGTCTGCACAAGCTCGTATGCGCTTGGGTCTGCATCGAACGAGGCAAGGTGATTTTGAAGACCCTGATGCAGCGTGGTAACAAGTGAGACATGGCTGTAATAATCGAACGGATTTTCCAACAACGTCTTGTCAAGTTGGTTGAGCCAGTCGATGTGCTGTTGATCCAGAGAGCGGGTGATGAAATTGCGCGGCCGCGGCGTAGCCTCAGACATGATGCTGGCTACAGACTCACCGGAGAGGTTTTGTCCGAGGTGCTGAAGTCTGCGAGGTGGTCAGTGTTTGGTTGTGGAGTTTTGCGCGACAAAGCTAGGCTTCCGCAACGGGTCATGACCCGTGACCACGGGCAAGCGCGACACCCGGACGTCACTGCTCGCCCCACAAAATACAATGCGCGCTACCTGTAAATATGCAGGTGCAAGCATGTTCTTAAGATGTTGGCGGACAAAAAAACTCGGTAGAAATGATGAACTTACGTGACGGGCCGCTGATGGACTACAGAGTTTTGGCGCGCAGTTTGTTGTTGCTGCATGCTGGCAAGGTCTGGAGAGATGTTAGTAGAAGCCCTGTATGGTGGCATTCCACAGTCGCTTGTTGTGTCCTTTTGCTCCCAGCATCTCTGTAGCCACGGTTCCATCGTACTGGGGCTGATTGCAGCGCTGTACTGCCACACCAAAGAAAGCGGGCACCTACCTGCCAATGTATCCATGCCGGGTGTCGACGTCTGCCGGTACATGGGGTTCGGAGGAGTCATGCGCGGGTCGCGCGGGGATGATATTTGTTGTGGGGTGCCCATTGAACTATGTACTGCTCGTGTGCCATTTGCGATGTGGGCGTACCCTGGGGATGGTACACGCTGCTGGAGCGTCTGTGGCGGTTGTGGAGAGGATCTGATCTGCTGGCTTAGACCCGATGGTGTTCGCGAAGGCATCTGGCGCCGTGTACGCTTGCCTGGGGACCGGAGTAACGACGGCGACGGAATGGTAGGAGCGGGCTGCGGTGTTGGGGTGCCCGCAGGCGAATCCGATGGCGATAGCAGCGAATTGATATCCATCATGTACAAGGTTCACAGTCGCTTGCTGCTGTTTGCTATGCGCTCAGAGGAGACCACTATCTTTTGGCTGGCACACGCGCACTAGGCGTCTTGCTATGTTCTCTTCTATAATCGCGAGCTACAGCAACTACAAGGCATCGAGTCCCTCGTAACGAGCGGCATGGGACGGCGGCGGGCGTTGGGCGCGAACAGAGGGTCGGAATCGCGAGGCGACGGGGGCAGCGAGTGTGATGGGTGATGACCTCGTCGGCGTCGTGGGTGAGAATGCCTACACTAGGTCTAGAAGAAAAGGCAGTTAGGTGCACCAGACGAGCTTGGGCCTGCGACTAGTCAGGTAATGATGGAGCGAGCTCGTCGCGGCTCGGAGCAGGTGGATGCGGATTCCCGGGAGAGGCAGTAGAGAGGGCACTGCAGGGTGGATGGCGCGTCACCAGATGCGCGTCAAGATGGCTAATGGGACAGAGTCGACTATGGTCTGGACAGGAGCGGGACGACACGATTCCTGCACTTTTCTTCTGCAAGCTGATCGCTGCGCCTGGTTCATGAAGATCTGCCGAGACCCCCCACCCCTGCAAGCGCGGAGCCATTCGCCGCAACCACAGAATTTCCCGTCGACTTCGCAGCAATTGGCATCACCAACGCCGCAGCGTCGTGGTGTTGAGCATCGGCATGAGCGCCCGAATACCCTCACGGCGGCTGGGGCAGTCAGGTAAGCCATTGCACAGTTGTCCCGCATGCACCTTCCCCACTTGGCTGGCGACGAGTCGCTCCTTCCTATTCCTACATCAATTTCAAGACTAACATCAGACAGCCCTCGCCTTCTTCCGCCCGCATACTCGATGGATACCTTCGCCGTCAACTCCTTTAATTGGATACCGCAATGTCTCCTTCAGACGCAAAAAAGGCGACGACGACGACCTCACCAACCCCATCATGGAGGATTATCTGGAGAGGAAGGAACGGGAAGCATACGTAGCTGGGAAAGGCGAGCCAGAACCGCCCAAACGTCCCGAACAACGCACAGGAGACTTCGCTGTTAGCCCGGCGTCGCTCTTCGCACCCGAGAACGATATACCCGGATGGCGACCAGACCTCAGTCCACATGAGAAACTCGAGCTCATGGCAAAATACAGACAACGCGAGCAACAAGCAAAGGCACAAGAAGACAGGAAACTCATGAGCATGACTCTCGATCCCGACGAAAAAGCCCGCAAGCGCCTCGAACGCAAACTCGTCATCTCTGGTGTGAAGCGCCACGGTCGCATGACAAAGGCTGCGAAGCTACTCCGCACCGAACGCCAATCGCTATACAAGTCGCAAGTCCTCCCTACATCGACCAAGAAGCTGCAGAAGGTCGTCAACCAGATCGCCGGAAAGACCGTATCAGAAGCCCTGGTCCAACTCCGCTTCTCCAAGAAAAGAGTTGCTCGCGACGTCATCAAGGGCCTTGAAATCGCGCAAAACGAAGCTATTGCAGGTCGTGGCATGGGTCTAGCTGGCGAGGAAGCTGCCGTGTCGCGTTGGAATAAGCAAAGAGAAGCTACGGATGCGGGGAAGCCGAAGGATACTTGGGACTACAAGACCTCACAAGAGGATGGTAGCGTGGAAGCGAAGAAGGTCAAAGTGCCCTTCTTCAAAGATACAACGATCCAGTTGAAGGATGGGAGTAAGAAGGTGGTCCGTGATCCTAGTGAGATCTACATTGATCAGGCATGGGTGGGACCCGGGGAGAGCTGGAAGACCCCTGAGTTCAGGGCGCGGGGTGCCATCAACATGTTGAAGCACCGGACAACCAGTGAGTTGGCTGCCAGCTTGCTTTTCAGAAATTAGACGCTAATCCGATATGGCAGGTTTTTCCGTACTTCTCAAGGAAGAGAAGACGCGTATGCGCATCTCTGACGAGATCAGGAAGAAGCGCGACAACCGCAAGCTGTGGACCGCACTACCCGACCGACCTGTCACGTCACAACGGCAATACTGTCTATGGTAGACAAATGTAGGAATTCTGTGTATAGCATATATAGCTGGTCGAAGACAACTGGCTTGTACAAGATACGATTCAAGGTGATAACATTCCCATCATCCAAAGCAATACCAATCGCTTTATCCGGGTATCTACGTCTCCGTCCAAGGTACATGATATGCGTGGCCGCCTTTTCAACTTTTGAACATGTGACAGGATCCTGAACGCCATCGCTATGCAAACAAAAGACCTTTTGGTCATTCTCATGCTTCCACGCCCTCTATTGCGCCCACGCTGCTGACGAGCATATCCAGCATACCTCTTACTTTCCAGGCATCTTGACTTGCTTCAACAGTCACCTTGACACGTTGCATGAGCGCCATGATCAGATCATCGACCTCTTCGCTTCTGCCTAGTTGGTCGGCGTATAGATCCAACACCACCAGCGCAACGTCGGTTGTCAGACGTGTGATGCGGTAGTCAGAGATGTTCTTTATGCACCAGCGGAGGATGGGTTGGAGTGTTACGGAGTCGCGATTGCTAAGGGCAGTGCGGAGAGCAGAGCGGTGACGTAGAGCGGTTAGGAGTGTGAGGGATTGGCTGCGCGCGTTTGCATCCTTTGGACATGTCAGCAAATGTTCCAGGAGGACAGGATGCGCGATAAGAGACTCACCTTTGACTCAAGCACCATGTCCAACGCCTGCGAGTACATGCCCTTCCGCAGCGCATGCGCCCAGGGTTGTCCGGCAGTGATTTTCCCCCTCGCATTGCCTTCAATGACAATATCTGCGCTCTCGCCTGTGAAGTCCTTGCCCCGAATGCGCTTCTCCCAGCCTTTCCCGCGCTTCCGCTTCTTGCTCCTATCGTACTCCTCAATCGTGCCTTCCATGAGAGCTTTCATCTCCTTCTCCCGCTCACGAGCCTGGACCTTCTGCTCGCCTGAGAGATGGGTCTTGATTGAGAGCAGGCCAGATTGCATACCCACAGCGATATGCCTATCTTCCTTCTGGTTTGGAATAACGCTGAGCGACAGGATAGGCGAGGGGTACTTCATTCCTCCTATAACGTTCCAGCCTGTTGTCTCGAAGACCTTGACGTGCCCGTCAAGAGCACCAGAAAGAAGACGTTCACCGTTGTTCGCTAACGAGAGCGCGGTAACAGTCTTCTGGTGATTGCGCAACATGTGGATCGGCTTGGCGGCTACAATGTCGAGGACACTAATCACGTTGTCGGCTGCTGCAAGGACGGCAGTTCCAGAGGGCATGGGAAGGACCGTCTCAACGGGTGCAGCGTGCTTGAATACCATGACTGCCTTTCCGCCTACTCTCGAATCCCAGAGTCGCACAGTTTGATCGTAACTTCCAGAGACGAGTAGTCCACTTTGCGCAGGCATGAAAGTACCACTGCGCACGTAGTCCTGGTGCCCATCAAACTTCATAACACTCTTCTCGCTTGGAAGATCCCAGAGCCGCACTGTCCTGTCGTCGGAACAACTCATCAGACCCGTAAGGTCTGTTGGATCCCACTGCGTCACCCACACGGGCTGCTTGTGCTCCTTCCATGTCTTCAGGATGGCCCTGCTCTTTACATCAAACGCCTGTATAACACCAGTATCTCCTCCTGCGACCAAGATCCTGCCGTCGCGCCGTATGTTTCCCGAATGCGCAATGTCGTCGACGCCGAAGCGCGATATTGTCTTGACGACCTTTCGACTCTTGGACGAGAAGATCTGGACACGCGATCCGGTTGTCACGGCAAAGAGATCCTGGGTGGCGGATAGCGCATTTGCAGGCTGCGGAGGCGGTATCGAGATGTGGGTTACGGGCGACGAGTGCTGCGACGGGTCGAGTCGGAGCTCAGAGGCAAACGAGTTCCAGTACTTCTGCTCGGACGTGAGGGTCGAGGGGCCTTTTGGCAGCTTCAAAGGCTGCAGGAGTTGGACTTCAGCGGCCATTGTGAGTGTTGGATGCGATCAATGCGCGTGTAGTTGCAAGTGTCGTGAGCTTTTCGGGCGGAGGAACTTTTCGGTGGGTCGGCATGTCGCGCTAACGATATCGGATGGTGGCGCCCTCCCGGCCTCCAGGCGGGCAGATGCCGACAGTGGCAGATGTCCACAGTCACATTCTCATACTCTCTTCCCGACTTGGGCTTGAAATACAGGTTGCAGACTGTTTCGCGTAGCTCCGCGGAATGTCCGTCGCTTTCCTCACGCAGGAAGGCTGGCTGCTCAGCTGACTAGTGTTGGTTGCCTGGATGGAGGATTGCCGCGCACCCAGTTCATCATTAGACGACGCCGCACCACCTTGCACCTCATCGCCGTCAAGCCGGCATCCACGTTTTGCCATGCCACACCCAAACACCAAACGTGGCTCTCTCCGCTTCGGACCTATCCGGTCGCTGATGATTGGTTGCCTTTGTCTAGAATAAGCCATTCCCAGAGCTCATCTAAGCTGCACTCGACGCGTCGCCATGGACGCCGACGCGCTCGACAACATGGACGAGTTCTTCGACTTCGCGGCCCTTGAACAGGACACCGGGCTTGACAGCACTCATGCCCCAACGCAGCAACACGTGCCATGGTTTCAGCCAGACAATGTCACAGCTATCGACTGGGCAATCGAACCAGCAGCCCACCACCATCCAGCAGATACCTTTCAGCCGTACGATGTGCCCATGTACGATGTTACTCAGAATCTCTCCACTGGCTGTGTGAATCAGCAATGGTCAGCGTCTCACGAATCAGACTGTCCGGCGCCATTCATAGTTGAGACAAGGTTGGCTCCGACGACGACCGATGATTGGCAAGCGAATGAATCTCTACAGATGAAGGGCTCTGTGATACATGATAGGGCGAACTCCAACTTTCCACTTCCATCATCACCGCCGCTTGCGCTAATGCAATGCAACGTCCATGGTAATGACAAAGGCAGCTTAGCTGATGCTCGGCTTGAGCGATCTCTATCACAGATCCATCAGTCAACGATATCGACCAATGCTTCCTCTGATCTGGAACAGGTGTCTATCAGGTCGGTAGCAGCTCAGCAGCAAGCCTTCAGCGTCGCTTGGAAACCTGCATCAGCCAAACGCAAAGGACCCCAGAGTCGCATTCCGCTCGAGGCAAGGCAAATTCTGGAAGACGAGTTTGCAGTTAACCCATATCCTTGTACCTGGGAATTGGATGTTATTGCGCACCAAGCCAATCTCGACGTGAAGAAAGTTCGCAATTGGTTCAATAACACCCGGGCTCGCAAGAAATGTGGAGGTGAGTCGGCTCTAATTCGATTAGCTGATGCTTTTGCTTACTTACCCAAGACTCTCAAGTCTCTCTAAGGGACTCTTCAGATCCAAGTTGTCGCGCATTGACGAAAAAGCTGTCAAGAGATAGCCTGGAGAGCCTCCAAAAGCAAGCGGACGGCACTGATCAGCTGCCGCAACCACCTCTGGCCGTATATCTTGCCCAATCATATCAGGAAGAAGCAGTCGAACTGTCGGCAGTACAGGCCGCCGTCAACGACGACTCCCTCAGCGAGAGTACCCCGAATGATGGCTGGTCTAACGCAAGGCAAGGCCGCAGAGGCTCCGTCATCACATCCGTTGCTTCTTCCGAAGGCACTGCACCCACAACCTATACGGTGTCATCGAGCGGCAGCCGTGGTAAAACTTCGTCTTTTGGTCGGGATCGAAGGCGGGGTAGACGTCGGATGGCATGGAAAGAGTCCCCTCGCCAAGCCATCAATGGCGTGAATAGTGCTGGTGAACCCCAAAAAGACCTGTAAGTATCCCTGTACGAACTGCGTGTGAGATGTGAACTGACTTCGTACCCCCACGTTTAGACCTTTCTTCTGCACTTTCTGCCCGCGAGCGTTCAAGACGAAGTATGAGTGGATTCGCCACGAAGACTCTGTCCATGCGCTTCGAACTACATGGATCTGCTGTGACACAAAGTCATCTGAAACACTCGAGGAATGTCCTTTTTGCGGTCTGGTCCGTCCGGATGATACTCATATGTCTGGCCACAAGTATCAACAATGCAGGAGTAAGCCCGTGTCCCAACGAACCTTCTATCGCCGCGATCACTTCATCCAACACATGCACCATGTTCACTTCGCTAACACCAAACACCCCTCGGTTCGTGTTGGATGTCAGGCTCGATTGTTAGCCGCTGAGGGTCACTACTTCGGCTGTAAAGATCTCTCCATGAAGTGGCGTCGCTTCGGTGCTCCAATGAAGAAGGACGACCCTATGCTTCATTGTGGCTTCTGTGGAAAAAGGTCTGGAGACTGGTCTGAGCGATGTGAGCATGTTGCCGAGCACCTCATCGCGCGTGAGCTTGACCGTGCCGTGTGGTGGGGCGAGCGCAAGGAAAATCATTTGGAAAACCTATACTCGACCACACCTTACGAGTCCTTCCGTTGCCGATATTGCCAGAAGGTTTTCACGGATGTCAAGGAGATGAACGAACACTCCCACTGCCGTGTCTGGAGCTGCCGGTTTCTGCGAAGCTTCGACGACGTTGCTGCTGACAATGCCGGACCACCGCTCTGTCCGGATTTCCCTTCGGCGAAGGCTCACCATTGCCATCTTTGCGGTTCTGGTTATCGCACATTTCATGTTGAGCATGCGCAAAACTATCATCGCTATCGTTCATGTAATCAAGAATTCTATACATCGGAGTATGCCTTCCTTCAGCATTTACACAACTTTCACGGCGCATCACAACCTGCGTCACTGCGAGACATCAGCATCGTTGAGCAGAGCTTTATGCGCAACAAAGGCGCGTCGTTCGAGCCCGTTGAGTTCAACGAGAGCTGGCAACCTTGTGTTATGGATCTCGATGTGGCATCTGTCAGTCCGTTCATTGCCGACAACGCTGCTCCAATTTTGCCAATGGGGCAGAAGAAGAATCAAGCTCAGGCACGCAAAGCGCTAGCCATTCCGAAGAAGACTCGTGACGTTGGGCAAACTCACGATGCGGATGCGAAGAAGGTACAAAGACAACGATCGGATACCGCGACCTCGAAAGCCGAGACTTATCAACCACGATTCTTCCGGCTGAGTACATACGTACCCTTCCGTTCATCTCGCATATTTTTTTCGCGGTTCGCAAAGCCAACGGACCTTCCGAAAGACGATCAAGCTGTGTTAGAAGAGCTACCGAAACCGCATGTTGCAGCACTAGTCATGAGTGCAGGTACGGTCAGTATGGCTGCTGCCCGCTGGTTCATTCAACCTAGAACACATGCGATTAATGGTATGGTAGAGCTTACTTTCGATAGTGAAGGAGATTAAGACTGGTCGTAATCGTCGCCTGTCAAAGCCGACGATTACGAACAGCCTGGACATCTAGGCAAGGATTCACTGTACCTCGCACCTGACTCACGGACTTGCCTCTTCCTCGTAAAAGTACGTGTATTGCTTGAAAATAGTCGTGTAGCCGAGTACCAGATACGACTATCTGATTAGCGACTCATCGCTAGTGCAGATGTGATTTCGACCGTGAAGGGTGCGTGAACCGATTGTCATACACACAATATTTGTCTGTATGTGGCGGGCCCCCAATCACCTCCTTGACCGCATAAACCTCTAAGCTACACGCCTGCTGATCAGAGTTTTTATCAATCATCGAAGGTCGCCAGTCTCTTCTTTTGATGATCAGGACTTGAATCCCTCCAACACAACATGTCTGGAGAACCTGGGGTTCAAGATCCGCGAGCGGCGTCCTCTGCTGAGAACTCCGTCCCTTCTACAACCGCTTTAGACGCAGACGTCATGTTCAATCGCCTCGATGGTCCTCTGAAGGTGTTTAAGCTCGTGATACTCCGAAACCGTCTCTACTATCCTGGGAGAATCATTGGGTTTAGCCATGAATCTTTCTACAGATCTTGCTTCTTGAGCATCGCGCTCGCCAATAAAAGCCTGTATAATGTCGCTTGCCAGATCAACTGCCGCAAAAACCTTTTCAAGTTGGTTTGGTCGCGTTTTTAACCGTCCCATCCCACCTAACTTGGCTTCGTTACCTTCCCACCGTGCGACCCCAATTCGATTTCGACCTCTACACAAGGATGTTACACATGACACAATGAAGTTTGATATGCGTATAGGAGTCTATTGCTTGGATTGTAGTTTCCTCGGACTCTTCTGCGATTGGGGCGAGCCCCAAACAGTACAACTAGCTGCACTAGCTCGACTTCGCTAAGCACACAGCACATGCACTGGCACATCAATATATGCTTGAATGATTTTGGAACTATTTCCTTTTTCTAGAAACAGTTTCGTGACCACGTGCAAGCGGACAAATGAACATGGCGCTAGGACTAGCTGAGGGAGACACATCACTTCACCGAAAGAACTCCGCATCGTGTTCAAGATGCCGGACCGCCCTTCCGAGGAACTGAATTATTCTGACGTCGCTTTCTTCGAACAAGTCCTACACTAGGCACGCCTATTGTTGCAGGCAAAGATGGAAGTCAAGCATGAGCACACTCACTGTAGCGGGCATTACAGGCTCATGACTGAGTGTGCCATTGTGGCTACGAAGAAGCTGTCTAACACATCGACTCACAGAGGATCTTTACGAAATGCTCTCAAAAAACCTGAAGATGGAGAGATGCGATATCAGAGTCTGGATCCTGGCTTCCGGGACGAACAATCTACATGTAAAGCGCCCTTTCCACAAGCAGGACGTGGAGAGTTGGAGAGTATTGGTGGAAGCTTGCTTGAGGATAGCTCCAGAGAGTACCGTGCTGGCTTGTGATATGGAGTATAGGAAGTACATACTTGACGGCTTCGTGGACGAGAGTAACAAGATGCTCAAGGGAGTTGTTGAAGAGGCGAATAAGACTTTGCAGAAAGAGACGGAGGAAGAAGACGAGTGGCAGGAGATTGGATTGCAGAGCGACAAACATCAAGATGATAGAGTGAAGTGGGTTGATTCGAGACACCTGATCAGCAAAAACGTTCTCGTGGACCATGTGCATCTGAACGAGGAGAGCTACCGGATCTGGGATGCTGCGTTGTGGCCACTTGTGGAGGAGGTATTGGGTACTCCGACCATGGAGCACGAGTAGATGCTGTACGGAATAGAAGCTACTGCGTCGTCTCGATCCATTAGCAGCTGCGTAAAGGTGGAGGAAATCAGATACCGAAGTTCCAGCTTGATAGGGTTTCAGGCGGGGGAAGTTAGTAAATCATGTGTCTCGTAGTCGGTGAATGTTTGAGAGCTGGAATATGAGAGCCTCAAGTCTTTGAAATCAGTTGAAAACATTTTCTTTTCACGTTCACCACAATTTAGCCCAACTCCAAGCCCGTTGAACATGAGTGGTACCATGTTGCTTCTTATCCCACGACTTAAAGCTAGCCCAGAGATCCCGGGTATGATGACGGATTCTAATCTGGAGGTCCGCTTTTGGTGCTCAGAGAATGATTTCGGCTTTCACAACAAGAAGCTCTCTGTGCATCCCACCTGTCGGCCTCGAGGTAGCTTTTGGGAACTTGATCGTGAGTAAAGTTGTAAGTAAAAGTCAGAGTGCTTAGGTGGTACATGAGAAGGCAGCTACTCATCTCGGGTTCCTCAGGTCTCGAATAGACACGTAGATATCAGAGAAAAGGTTCAAATTTATTCGCCAAATGCAACCGGGGTATATCAAAGCAAGAACTCCGCTTCCAAACTCCTGGATATGCGATGCAATTCGTGCATCATTCTCGCCACTCTTTGGCGCATTGGGTGCACTACCACATGTCAGCGAGGCTTTGCAGGATGTCGGGTGTATGGGTACCTTGTAGAAAGCGGTCATGGGCTCGTCAGCACTACGGATTTGCAGCTGGTACCAGTACGCCTCGTGGTTGCGGCACTTCTCGTTGGGACATTGCACTGTTCACTCATTAGCCGTGTCGATTGAACATGACGACCTCGGTCTAGGCCACGGGTGCTGTGTGGCCGGGAGTCTTGTGTATCATGTGCCGTACCTTCCGTCTTGTCTACGTTGTCCCAGGCGCCCTTTCCACCCAAGATGTCCTCGACTTCCTTCTTCTTCAGGTATTTGCGCTCGTAGTAGCGCTTGTTGATGACAAAGTGGTAGGGACAAGTAAGGCACTCGAAGCGGTTCTGGCCGACAGAGTCCTCGGTTGTAGGATCGCCGGGGGGGACTTTGGAGACGCGAAGCATGTTGCTGCATGTTGGGCAGACTGTGGCTGTTAGCTCTGGCGTGGGCGGGATGCGCAACGGCGTCGGGATGGCAGGCGAAGACGCAGCAACGGCTCGCCAGCGATGGGATTGCGGGTGCATATGGCTTACAGAGCAACATGGTGGGCGACTGGCAGAAAACACAGGCTTGGGCGCGTCAGAGTCGACGGCGAACAAGTTGAAAAGTGACGGCGGCGGCTGGAGCGCTAGCGCTGGGATAGGCAAAGTGCGGGGCGACCATGGCCCCGGCGAAAAGCCACCGGGGACGCGCACTTGGGAACGGACTGTCTCAGATTCGGGGCTTATGCACGCTGGCCTGGGAGAGAGTGTCTGCTGTCTTATCGCCGTATGAGAGGGATACTTCACGTCTTCACACCGCCTTGAGTTGTTCGCTTTCCGTTAGCACTTCCGAAGTACCCCGCCAAACCACGTCTCGAAACATTCACGCGTACCTGACTGGACCGTCTGTCCCTGCCCAGTCCCTCTCCACAGCCTCAACACCACACACCATGGCGGACGAAGAGGTACACGCACATGCATACGGTGCGCCTTGCAGTACTAATCCGCCTCTAGGGTGCGTCTCCGCGCGAACTCGTCCTCGAAGCGTGCCGACGCAACAACACGGAGCTCCTCGAGGAGACACTCAAAGACCTTGGTGCTGCGGCCTCCAGGTTGGGAAAGAAGCCAGAGGAGCATGTGGCAGACATACTGAACAATGCACGCGACGGCGTGGGCAACGGCTGTCTTCACGTGGCTGCAACATACGGAAGCTGTAAGTATCCACGTCCCAAGCGGCGCAGCACACAGGACATGTTGTCTTGGTCGCATGTCACATGTCAGGGCATGCCCAAACTAACTCGCTCCCAGTCGAGGTCATCGACATGCTTCTCGACCAGGAGGGTCTGGAGATTGACGAAATCGACCGTATGGAGCAAGATACTCCCCTCCACAAAGCCGTGCGCTACGTCAACTCGCTCGAAAAGGCTGTCTGGCCCCACGGCCACTCCATCGTCGCCATGCTGCTAGACGCGGGATGCGATCCGAGAATAAGGAACAAGGCGAAGCTCAAGCCCATTGAGCTGGCGGACCCGAGAAACACGGAGCTGAGGAGCATGCTACAAAAGGGAGAAGTTTCCATGCTCATGGGCGGTGACGTGGTGGAAGACGACGATGACGGTCCGACGGGAAGTGCTAGTGACAGCGATTGAGGCATCACAAGAGGCAGAGCATGAGTTGGAGAAGACGTCTAGGCACCGGTTGTGGTGCTGATTGGGCTATCTTCGTAGAGGCAGAGGTGTGTGCACACCTCTCACCACGGGCACTCGGCGTGCGCTGCGCTACTGAACCAGTTCATAGTGTTGGCTTTGACAGCCCTAGACAAGCACCATGTACCCATTTGTTCCTCCTCGCCCACGAGCTGGCCTCGCGCATGTCTGTGCCATCTGCATGGAGGGCGGCTGTTGCTTTGGCGTCTCGTTTTGCGCATGTCCTTGTAATCAACTCTATCCCTTCGATCCGAACTCGCCTGATCAATCTTGTTGCTGCTTGTCGTCAGCTTGCTGCTTCTGACACTCGACATGTTTGTTACTCACCTCAGGCGGCGGCCCAACAGGCCTCACCATGCGCTCCAGTAACTGCAGTCTGGTCTTCTCGCGCGGCTGCCCGAGCCCGATGCTCATGTACTGCAGAAGAGGCGGGTGGCCGACGTAGCTCGACAGCGAGTCGCGCGCAATGTTCGATGTCCATTCGTGCTTGGTAGTGTCCGCGCTTCCGATACCAATGTAGCGGGCCTGGAGAGCCTCGAGTTGTTGCTGCGCGCGTAGTTTGTCGGCCATGGCTGCAATGTGCGTAGGGTGGGAGTAGTCGTCTAAGGTGTGCAAACAGGGTCGTGTTGGCTTTGACAGCAAAAGTTGGGAAAGTCGCGACCGCGGAGGTGCTGGGGGAAGTCCGGCTTAGTCATGACGCCGCATCAGCTCCACCATCGCGACGGCCTCGAGACGCCTACCCTCAACTTCGCAAACCTCGAATCGCGGCGCCTTCGTCTCCAGCATCACGCGTCGCATGGCTAATTACAACCGAGAGACAGCCGCCATGCCCAGCCAAGACACGATAATGGGCAATGGGCCCCTCACACCACGCGACGAGCCCGAACTCACTGCCCCAATGGTCGACTTCTCGCCATCTACAGTGCCATACGACGAAGCCTTTGAGAACGGCCTCATGGACATCATACTCCACCCGCCATCTCAACCGTCTCCACGAAAGCCCTCGGACCATGTCCCTACTATCCCCGCGTCACAACTGCCTATTCCACTTTCCTCCAACCTCCGCACACATACTTCCGCCATACCAGGCCTATACGTCACCCATAAGAATGGCTATCACACAGGCGGTCCCGGACCATCGCCACACACTGTTGAAGAGTTCGCGGATAGATTCATCAGAGAGCATGGTATTGAGGATGCGGGGCAGTTGGAGAGGGTAGTGGAGGATGTAGTGCGGCACAAGCTGGAAGAGGCCAAGCGGAGGATGGAGAAGAGGAAGGAGCTTGTAGAGAAGAACAGGGGGATCGAAAGGGAGTTGGAGGATCTGAGGCTGCAGAGGAGTGCTGAGTTGAGGGTTATGGAGAGAGTCCAAGGGAAGAAGAGATGAAGTTTGGAGAGTGTGTCCCAATGCTTGTTTAGATTGGACCCGTTAGAGGATGTGTTATGGACTTGTTAGGATACCCGGCATTACAAATGTCAAAATAGTCGAGGCGCAGCGCTGGACTTCGTCTACAGCAATTATTCTTCGTAGGTGTTAGGAGCATGGACTCCCCGACTGATCTATACCGACATGCTCGCCTTCATCTAGAAATGCAGGCTAGGTATCATGTCGTTGGGAATGCGAAGTACGTACTGCCATTGCGTGTATGATGCAGTAGCCCAAAGACGATATCCACGATATCCACGATATCCACGATATCCCAGCCCTGTACATTGACAACTCATGAGTAAATTAATTGTCCCGCAGGGCACATGAACCGCTTCTGACGCGATGGTGCCCTACACCTTGAGCGGGGGGGGGGGGGGGGGGGGGGGGGGTGAAGCTACCCGACCGATCAGACATGCAGCCCGTGGCAAAGAAAGAAGCTCTGGCCAACAACGTCATACCTCAACGATCATCACTGCAGCTTCCATTGACGCGTAGGACCCTGATCATCGTTGCCGCGTGGATTCGAGGGTCATATGTTTTGCAATCGCGATTTGCCCCTGCAGCTTATCGTGATGCTCGTTCGACCAACAGGCGGGGGTGGATACCACAACCTTGATTTTTGGTCGCAATTTGTCTACTGTACTCTGCGCTATATGTAACGGGTCGGTATCGCTCTACCACGACCAACGCATGGGCACGAACAATTTTGGCTCGTGCATAACTTGAAGACACACGATTATAGGCTCGCCGTTATATGGTAATCTAGCGGACCGCCAAAATGAGAGACAAACTCGAGGACCTGGCTTGGACCGGCTTCAAACTCACATTTGGACTCGTCAGCCTTGCTGGGGCATGGACAATGGCTGTAGTCAAGAACGGTGCGCTGTGGGCAAAGGACACTGAAGAAGAGAAGCGGGAGTTGGCTGCTGTGCAGGAGAGGCTTTGGAGTCTTGACCGAGAACCTTTATCCGGTTTCAAGCACGCTTTCTTCAAGACCAGCAACGGCACAAGTCTGCACTATGTCATCAACCAAGGCGCTGACACCTCCACGGCGAAGAACATCGCCATCTTCATACATGGTATGTAGCCTCCGGGCAGAATTCATCCCGATCTCCCAGGACCAATGCAACTAATCCAGCCCAGGCTTCCCTGATTCTTTCCTCGTCTGGCGACACCTCCTCCAATCTGCTTCGCTGCAAAAAAACACCACCCTGATAGCTGTCGATCTCCCTGGCTACGGCGGCTCCGATAGTCTGCCCGCATACGGCCCAAACCAAATGCTCGAAACGCTCAGCGAGTTCATTGTCGGCATCAGAGAACAATTCTTGCAGGAAGGTAAGAAGGTCGTTGTAGTAACACATGATTGGGGCGCGGTCATTGGCGCACGACTGGCATCCGAGGCGCATGTGTTGGCAGACCACTGGATCATCACAGGCGGCGTTATCCCTTGTCTACAACGTTCAAATGGGAAGAACAGAATACTTTTGGCGAAGCAGATGCTACGGACATGGTTGCACTCGCCGTTCAACTTCCGTCTATTAAAGAACGGCTTGCACGCGCTTGGCCCCGTGGCTGGGCAGTTCCGACGCTCTTTCTACATCTTCGTCTTCCATCTACCCTGGCCAATGAACAACACCTTCGCGACTTTCGGCAACTACTGGTTCCTGCGAGTTCTCCACAGTTTTGGTAAGGGTACGCCGGGCAAGAACAGAACTCCTACCGTCTTGAAACCCGTGGAAGCTGCTGAAGCAATGGCGATTTCTACCGGCCCTGGAAACGCTCAGTTAGAGAAGACTAACGATAGTGGCGAACGGTACGGCGAGTCTGTTAAGAGGAGAGTGAGCGACCGTGGAATGTCGGAGAAGATTCGAATCTATCGCGAAAACCTAGTCTTTGGAAAGTGGGAGAAGTCGCTCGAGATTACAGCTGCTCTATACAACATCTCCGCTGATATTGCCGCTTCGCAATCTCTATCTCCTTCAGGCATCCTTTCCAACATGGCACCTGAGGGTGCGCTAAAGGCCCCTTCGACGCTGATGATGGGACAATATGAACCGGCATTCGATCAACGGCTTTCACTTGATAACGCTCGAGATTATCTGGTTAAAGGAAGTCAGGTGGTGATCATAAAGGGAGCGGGCCATTGGTGAGTCAATGCGAAACACTTCGATTCAATGTTAGATGTTCTGACTATTTTTAAGGCTACCACTTGAGCATACAGGTAGACGCGCGATTGAGAAGACACTGCAGTGGGCGCTGCACCATGGGGCGGGAAGCGAGACGATACCCTTTGAAGCGATGAGTGACGTGCGCATTTTGGAGGCGTTGTAGGAGCCAATATGTCTAGTTTTGGATTGCGGCTCTCCCTACCATTGGATGATCTTCAGAGATGTCCACTGCTTGTACAGCACGTGCTCTTCCCTGGTCTGGAACTTACAATCGTGGCTTAGTTCGGCCCATGTCATGAATATCACTTACCATCCTGATGGTCCATAGACAATGAGCCACTCACAGCTGCCGCGTCACCAACGACATGTGCGAGATCAACTCTTCTCTTGTGTATAAGGTGCATCAAAGAACTAAGGTGAGATCTATCAGGAACCGCAAGTTTCTGATTGTAAGCATAATCGACTTTAATTGGCTCTCAGCTTCAGTTTTCAACTCAAAGCCTAAAATTTTCAACCGAAACATACTTTAATCATTGGAAGTAGTGGCCGTTTCCAAGAATCCCTAACCCATGAAACATACACTGACTTCGTATCTTCACCTCTACAGACCTTGAATTAATGCAAACATATATCACATGTCCAACTCCTTCAAATGCCCCCTGTGTCCTCCCTACTGACCCTGAACATAGGTACAGCACTGTCACTGATACCCTGCACCCGCTCACTCACCCTACCTGCATCGGTAGCCCTCGGACTCCCCATCGCAGGCGTATTACTAGGCCAAGCCCATAGCGTGTCAAAGTCAATCTGCTCATCTTGCCCGCTCTCCTCGGAGTTCAAACTTGGAACCCGCGTTGCTTCCAAAGCAGAGAGATCGAGCATTGCTGAAAGTGAAGGTGGCTTCGAAGCAGATGTGAATAAAGGCGTGGCCGTGTCTATTGGTGGTGGTTCCTGGATTGGTGAAAGATGGACACTAAAGTCTTCCCCTGCGGAAACAGAAGTATGCTGAACATTGTATTGATGTTGATTTTGGTCGACATGATGGTGTTGCTCAGATATTTGGTAAGTAAGGATCGGCTCGTTGAACGGAGCTGTTTGCATCCCAGGGTAAATGTGCACAGGGACTTGATGGAGTCGTGATGTCGCATCTATTGGGTTCGCTGAATGCACCATATCGGCTGTCCGGGGCGCGTTATTCCGTTGTTGCTGTGGCACCTGCACCCCATAGAGTTGCGATGCAATACTGGGCAATGTCGAACTGCTTGTTTGATCGTGTCGCCGGCGTAGTCGCTGCTGCACGACGACGTCTCGGAAGGAACTTAGGATGTAAACAAGACGGCTGGCTTGTGGGTCGCTCTCGGCACAGTAGTTCATAACATTTATGGCGTTAACGACACAGTTGTCCGTCAATTCAATTTGGTACAAGCCGGCGAAGTCGCTCGCGAGGATGACGAGTGTGGCAGCGAAAAGGAAATAGATGACAGCTGGGTTGCGTCGGGACAGGTAACCAGCATCGTAGGCGTTTTGTACCAGCAAAATGGTGTGTACAGAGGCGATGACACATGCTTCGCTGAACCTCTCCATGCGGTGGAAGGGTCTTGGCCCTCTTGAACCTGACTGTTCAACTTGTCTTTGGGTCTCTTTGTTGAGTATGTATAGTAAGAAGGGTCGGGTAAGGAGGATGATAGAATGACAGTAAAACAAGTTAGAATGGAGGATAGCCACGCCTTGACTGGGCGAAGCAGTCGCTGCCTGTCGCCATTGTAAGATAGGCGTCAGTAAGCGCGGCCAAGTCTTACATATGTCTGATATCTGTTGCGCAAGGCGAGTGCTGATCTTGCGTTGCTGATACACCTTTCGCAAGATCATGCCAATCACTCTACAGCTCCGGACGGTGGCTTCTAGTGCCTGAGGACCAGTTTCGTTGAAATCACATACAGTCTTTGCCTCAAAGCTCCAATTCTGGTCACGAACACGATCTGGGGGATGCAGGGTATCCCCTGAACAGTCGTCTTCTGATATGGCGGTTGGGCGACCCAGAGAGCAGGACAGCAATCGATCCATGACGAAGATTGACCGCCAAAGGTCTTTCCGCTGAGTCTGTTCTTCGGAGCTGAAGATGACCATCGTCTCTTCTCTGTGGAGGCCGAGCGCGAGCGCAGACCGTACTGCCATGCCAAGCAAGGCAAAGGCAGTATTTCTCTTGGTTTTGGCCAACATGTAATAGGACATGAGAAGCAGCGCTTGAACAGACCAGAAGTCTTGATCTTCCAGCCCCGTCATCGGGTCATTCATATTCTTAGCATTCAGGTAGAATGCCTCGGCTCTATCAAGATGCTCGCTTCGAAGCTTGTCGATGATGAGCGCTTCGGGACTTCCGGAAAGTGGTGTAGCCATTGTCAGTCCGATGGCGAAGACTAGGTTGAGTAAACATAACCAGGAGGTGTCAACGGACAGTGGATCCGAGTAGCAATGATCTAGTTTTTCGAGGACGTAGTCGTGATGGAAGACTTGCAACAAACCATGGGTATTGACAAAGAAGGAATCTACCAGTAAGCGAGCTGTTTGCTCGTCTGGGAGGAGACTTGAGTGTCGATAGCCCAATGGGAGGGAGTACTGGCCTTCAACTATCTTGTGTCGTCGAGGGTCGGTCGTGAATGGTGACGGGCCAGCTACCGTCTCGACCATCATCCGGAGTAGCTGAAGAAACGATAAGGTAGCTGCATCGCCTATGTATAATACTCGACCGGTTGGATCCTGTAGCATTCGGCTCTGGCTCGGAAACTCCGCCACATCATCTGTACCATCGTGAGGAGTGGTAGGATTGGTGGTGTTAAGTCTTTCGCGTACGTTTTCAAGGTTAGTAGATAAACGGTCGATCGGGATACTCGTATGCTCAATGCCCGATTTGGGGCCTAGCGATTTGAAAGGTGTTTCTTGCTTCACACTAAGTGTGCGTGCCAATAGATTTGGACGGGTGCCGGAAGACGTTCGGACATGTGACGACAGTGGGGTTGCCTGAGCATGCTCGTTGTTGGGTGTGTTTGCGGCAGAGTTGTCGTTCAGGCTACAAAGAAGACAGTCAGTGATCGTGCTCGAGAGAGTAGGAAATATCGATCAGGGACGCAGCAATAGACATGTGTCAACGTTATCTAGATCACATGAAGGCTATGATGCAATGGAACACAAAGTACTTACAATGGACTGCCATTCTCAGTGTTATCCTCAACCGTGCGTCTCTTTGCGGGCGGTCCATCCTCATTCGGGGAATTAGGATCTCGATCCGCATATATACATGTGAAATTGCGCTGTATTGAGTTAGTGTCCTGTTGTAAGACTGGATTGGATGCTCCCGAGACCTTATCACACGTGTTACACGGGCATAAGCCGTTACACTTTGTTCCGTTAGCCTCAATTTACCAGGCGGAGCACGTGATTGCACGTGTCCGTGGGTCATCTTGCGAAGGAGCCGACTTGATTCGTTCTACAGATGGTATCCGGAAGCCTTCGGTAGTTCTCCAAGCAGGCAGCAGAGCTTGGCCGATGAGCAAGACAACCTTACTATGCTTGCGCAGTATCATGCAAAGGTCGTACCTAGGTAGTTGCAAGTTGTGAAAGTCGACAGGGGTCTGTGCCAAGGGCATTCGTAACCGAAAGCACATGGCCTCATGATGCAGCAGTTGACGAGTCTGAGAGCTTGACTTGCCTTCTGTTTTCTCCTTTTGCAACTTTCGCACGCCTGGGCTGTACGCTGTCGTTGGTCTACGATGCGTCATGTCAGCCATGGGTTTCTTCGCCAGTAAGAGCGCAGACATACCTGGTGGGACCTTGGGTCGCGTCATTGCTGGACAAAGCCTGCGGCAGTTCCTAAGTAGCAGTCGCTATGACGTGCGAGTTCGGATGGTCAATGCCTGGGAGTACATTGCCGACGCGACGGACGGATGAGCTGATCGGAAGATGCACTCGCGGTAACGATGAGAGCGAGTCACGGAAATTCCATAACACTACGGAAGAAGGACGCGGAAAGAGCCCCGCAGTCTTTGCGAGTTAAATTTATGAGGGAATGACGATTACAGTATGATTGAGATGGTCTTGTTGATGTGAATGGGTGGTGAATGCCTTGCGGTGGTCGTGAGGCCGCGAAGCTTGGGGCTGCCACTGTTCCGAAAATCGAGTAGCGCTTGGTGTCTGCCGATCACCACGAAATTGGCACGTACAGACCCCAGCCCAGCCCGCCCTTGGACTCAACCCGTTGGCGTGCGAGACGCTGCTATCCGACGCGGGTTGCAATTGCCACGACCGCTTGCGGTCAACATGCTCGACATGCCGCTAATCAGCTTTTCAAGAGCGAAGCGGTCACCAAGCGGCAACCTCCTCGACCCGCCCTTAGAAGGGCTACCAGTCTTCGCCCTGAAAACCCATTTGCTGATATTTCGTCCCATTCAGTCTGGCATCTAAATCATTCAACATGGCTCCATACCTAGGGACCGAAAACCCTCATCATCAAGGCACCACACAAGCCAACACCTTACTGGCGGGCACCACGTTAGCATTAGAACAGTTGGTCACCAAGGCGAAGCACAACCTACCCGAGGAGTCGTTGCCTCACATTGCCAGCGTCAAATTTTCGACTGCGAACACAGGAAGTCCCTACTTTCCCAGTCCACTGAAGCAAACGGAGGCCATCTCAGCTCTTAAGGCGGTTGAAGCAGGAGTTGCATCTGCCATAGCTGATTTACAACATGCCCAAAGACCACGGAGCATTGCCGTAGATCTCGAAAGAGCAACCGCTTTTCTGTTCTCAACATATCTGGCCACTGTGGGGGGGTTCGACAAGTCGAATCCAAAAGCGAAGAAGCTACTCAAAGGTTCGACTTGCTGCCTCAGCATGAGCGATCATTGTCACTGATCGACACAGATACCGACCTTTTACAAGCGCAGTCTATTCTTTACCGCAGACTCTCCGCAAACCTTTATCAGACAAAAAACCCAGGAGAATACTTCCATCTTCATGGCTCCCTTGAGGCAACCAAAGCGCTCAACATGATTGGCCTGGAAGGTTCACGGCCCGATCTGACAGACTATCATGAATGCATCAAGATCATTGAGGATCATGTCAGACGATACAGTGCCGACCAGCTTGAAGAGATGAATTCAGAGATCAAACAAGCCGGCGTAACTTGCCTCAAATGGGAGGATTTCCAAAGAACCGATCACGGACGGGTACTCCTCCAACAACCGCCTTGGAAGGTAGAAACTCTCGAGACTGAAACTCCGGCCACGCCTTTTCCTTTCCAATGGTCGCATACGCCTAAACCACAGATTCTTGCCGGTATCCGCGTCCTCGAACTTTGTCGCATTATTGCGGGCCCAGCAATGGGTCGTGGTCTTGCCGAATATGGCGCTGAGGTCATCAAAGTCACATCACCGAATCTATCCGACGTACCTTTCTTCCAAGTAGATGCAAACATTGGCAAGCACACTACCGACCTGAATCTCAAAGAACCAAAAGATCGAGCCATCTTCGAGGAGCTTTTACAGTCTGCAGATGTGATTTTGGATGGATACCGGCCCGGCAGCCTAGATCGTCTAGGATATGGACCCCAACAGCTCCTCCACCTTGCCAAGAAGCGCGGTAAAGGTTTCGTCTATGTCGCAGAAAACTGCTTCGGGCACACTGGGCCATGGTCATCACGACCAGGCTGGCAGCAAATTGCAGATTGCGTGACTGGTGTGGCCTGGGCTCAGGGTCAAGCAATGGGATTGGATGAGCCTGTCGTTCCACCCTTTCCTATGAGCGACTACGGCACAGGTTGCATGGGCACCATCGCTGCGCTTGTCGGGCTACACAGTCGAGCAAAGGTCGGCGGAAGCTATCTAGGCACCACGTCGTTGTGTCAGTACGACATATACCTACTTCAACTTGGACTTTACGACGAGCGGATGATGTCGGAGCTAAGGAAGGAGCACAATCAAGAGTTCTTCCAATTGCGACATCATGATTCGGTAGATGAGGTTGGAAAGAGAGCATTGAAGACCATGAGACGAACACATCCAGAACTATTCGAAGACCGACATATGCAGGAGTGCTTCAGTAAGGGGTTCAATGCCAATGTTAGGACCATCCGGCCAGTTGTCAGCATTGAAGGTTATTGGAACGGCTTCTTGCGCAGCTCCCGTCCCAACGGTTTCGACAAACCTACTTGGGAAGATTGGGAGATCGACGAAGCTTTGTTGGAGGCTTGATATAGCTTAGCCTTTGCTCTATCACAAAAGCTCTTCTATCCTATCGTGTCGGTTTACACACCAAATTGAGCGTCATTGTATTTAGAAAATCCATACGTCTCTCGTCTCGTCCTTACGCTGACTACTGCACTTGCTTCTAATACTATTTTGATGAGAGTCAGTCCACGATCTCGACTACCCGAGATCGCGCCTCGGCATGGTGTGTAATGTGCCCCACATCGCCCCACAGTACTGTCGGTCTTTCCGTATAGGCTGGTGCAGCTTCCGACATGTCACTGCACGACGCAAGTGTACTCCACATGTACTTCGTGCTTACAATACCACCGGATGAATAGGACGTCGCTATATGTATTGTTATGTCGTCTGGCGCGCGATGTTCCAAGAAGGAAAATATGCCGGAGAAGGGTTACGCGCTAGGTACGCGTCCGTCACAAAACTACCGTTAGTTACAGTCGTTCAAAACCTAGAAGGGCCGTTGACCTGGAAACGACGCTGTAACACGTGTGAAGAAAGCTCGCAAAGGGGTTCCGGAGCATTACCTCGGTAAATTATCCGGCTCATCAATTAACAACGCATGCGATATATGGAATAACCATGAGCCAGCTGAGGTAAGTGTTTAGCTAACCTGCAGTCATGTCGGGCTTACTTTAAACCATCAGTTGACTAGAGTCAATTCAGGTCGCTCCCGAAACTTTTAGAGACGTATGGCTTGTCGAGTCGACGATCCTTATATCCCACTACGTTTTGGTCTTGCTGTAGTGATGCAATGCCGGTCAACCCGCCACCACTGGGCCTTAATTGGAAGATGCCTTGCAGTTCAACGGCGCCTACACTGGCAACAATTGTGCTATCACGGAACCTAACGTCAAATCGCAATCTTGCATTCTTATCTATGATCGTTGCTGCTATCAATGTCGTGTTCTTGATATCGACACTCTGCACGTCACCAATGGAGCTGTTTCCGTCCCCTGGTCTACTTTCCCATCTACCTAGGTAAACATGAGCGCATGCATGAAGTCGATATCATCGGCTTGTTGTTGCAGATGCGACACTAGAGAGCCGTGGCGCGATAACAACGACGACAACACTCGTGAAGGATGACGCCGCTCTCTGAGCATGCTAGCAACCACAGCGATCCCTTTACTAACTGTGCTATGTCCAGGCATGGAAAAGTAGAGGCGATCGAGGCGCTGCCATCATAGACTTCCACATCGTTTGCATTGCACCATCATGGCTTGTTTGACTGTTTTATTACACCGCTATCCTTAATCGCAGCGTCGTGAGCCTTGAACCATTCCACATTGCTTGGGATACCGATTCCTTGCATGGTCCATTCATTCCTGTCCCCATCATGCGACCACAAGGCCTATCATCGGAAAGCCTACTGCATAGTCTTGTATCACAATCATACGCGACCCCTTCTATTGTAAAGTTTTGGTGACAGCGGCTCGTTCAGGGCGGTGCATTTCAGGTACTTCGTTTGTTGATTGCGCGCAAGATCTATCACTACTACTGTACTGGCTCGGTCATGCATACTGCTGCTGCGCAATGTTGATTGTTGTCACGCACTAAGTAATCGCTACGCGGAGTTTTTGCGCATACTTTTGGTTCTGGTGAGCGAGATGGGTAGCGGCTGAGCTGGTCTCAGGCGTCTTGAGCGATGTTTCGTCGACGGTCAGTAAGCGATGACACCGCCCAGAGGCGGTTGAGACGCGATTAACGAGCTATTAGGACTGATTCAAGTGATTTAGTTGCGAATAATTAAGTTGAACGTCGACATAGAGTTGTCTCGAAAGATTCATATGCTTCCAGAAGCACTAGGTTCTGGCGGCACTCACCATGAGCGTGCTCGTGTCTCGCTCGGGTTTGTCGCGAGTCGTGGGTTGGACAGCCAGTGCTGCCAGTTGAGCCAGGCCTAATGAGTTGTTGCTTGTAATCAGATTGCAAATCGCATACAAGGGTCAAGATGCCTGTCTCATGGCTCTCATCGGACCTCCGTTACCGGCCACGCTGAGGCTCAGCGCCTGTCGACGGTGGCCTCGCCCCTGGCCACAGTGAGAGCAGACGGACAGCACTCAGGTTTGTCTAATGACAGCCTTGCACGTTCCAATCTCTTATCGCAAGTGCCTACTATTGGGCTTATAGTGCTATCTTCGCAAAGAGGAGTTTCCGATATGACTAAAGAAATCATGTCATCAAAAGACTATCGTCCACAACTAATGTATGCCAAATAGTACTCAAAATACACTTGAAGAACCAAGTTCACAACAGATACGATCTCATGGTGACTTAAATACGCCAGATTACATGCTGCTACCTCGATTTCCCCTCATGTACCTATTGTTCTCGGCAAGTATCGCATTCAGCAACATCTCACTGGAAAACTAAGTCGAAATCGATCCATGCCAAATGTTAGCTGCTATAACTTGGAAGTCTATAGGTTCTGCTTCCGTTTCACCTCAACAGCTTATTGACAGGTCTTCTGATTTGCTCAGAACAAAAAAAATGTTTGTTCATCATCCATCCTTCACCATCATCTACTTTAGCTTCTCCAGAACACATTACCATTAACAACCTCTGTTATTTCCCGCCATCAACAACAACCTTGGACATGCCAAATTTCCATTCCTTTTCACTTCAATCCAACTCTAGTAAGCAGCTGGATCTCCAATATCTTCATTCGCAGAAGATAAAGCTTCAGGACCAATCAGAAGAGTCACCTCAATCATCGACTGAGCCGTTCTGGAACCACGACGGAATGCTTTGACTCTCCCTACCGGCTGCGGTGCACGACAATGATCAGATCGAGTGGCTGCGATGTTGAGAGACCCTTTCAAGATGTACCATGATTTCGGAGCACTTGACGGCTTCCTTTTGTGTTAGTAGGGTAGAGTGTCAGTGGCAACTCGGTTGTTACACCTGACCTACAACTGCTATATCGGTCCTGTGCTCCCTATAGACACACCACTGGCGAGCCTTGATGGGGTTCTGGTTGGCTTCGGCTGGCTTCGGCTGATATCAAGGTGGTACTTGTTTGCCCAAGTATAGAAGCGTCCAACGTGTAAGAGCTCCGGATGAGATCGTATGCCGAATGTTTAGATCTGCGCGCGCTCGGCTCGTCATTTTGGAGCTAGAATGGTGGTAAGAGGTTTGCATTTGGTGGTTGATGATTTAGTTGTTCTGAGCAAGGAAATTCTTTGGAAGTCTTCAAAGATGCAAGGCATGGTTTCTGGTCTTGCATCTATTTCAATGTGGTGGCTCTCCAAGTATGGTTCTCAGAAATCTCAGGTAGTGGTCAGAACTTCTGCAGTGCTTCATCAGTGTAATATAGTAACTGTAACATCGTCTTCTCTACTTAAGAATTGTCGATTTTCTTAACTTCTTACATCCTTACTTCCTTCTCTTGCTCTCTCACTTTGATTGTGTCTACTGATACCAGCCTTGCTTTCGTCCACCTTGCACCTTGCACCTCCATCTACATCTACATTACTTGCTCCTATATATTCCAATATCTCTTGTGCCTACACCTTCGTATATTCGTGCTGTTGCACTTGGTTTGATTAGCTTCATCTTAGTACCCTTGTTCCTGGATCTCTCTAGCATCCTCGTGCTTGCATTCATCATCCTGAAAAGAGCGCATAACTCTGACGTATCGCAGGACTGTTAGCCAATATGGTCTGTCTATTGAGACAAGTTACAACAAGATCTCTTCTATTTTTGCGCAATTGTCCACTGCTACCGCCATGCTCTCGCCACTCATCGCATCCCTGATCCCTCGTTACTGCACCTCATCCCCGACCTGCCCGTTTGTAAGACCCATCACACCAAACATCCAATCTCCAATTTCCTGACTCTCCTCCGGCTTTACCGGATAAAGATGGCCCTGCTCCCAATACCTTACCACGCTCCTTCCTTCACCAAGCTCATACCACCCATCAATCAGCCCTTGCCCCGCCCAATTCCACTCATCCTGTAAACCCTGAACATGGAAAGCCGGCAGCCCAATCTTCTTCGTCAGCAGCTCCTCCCGCTCCTCCTCACTGATACCGGCCTCTTGAAGTGCAGCGGTGATAGAAGGGGGGATCAGTGGCGGCGGATAAGAGCCACACACACTCAGCCCAAAGGCAAAATCCAAGTACTCAGAATGCGACACGTCGACTCCTTTTCCTGCGAGTGCGCGTCGCATTTCGCAGCCTTTGAGAAGGCCAGCGACGACTTTGGTGCCTTGAGAGAAGCCAATCAGACCAACTACCTTGCCGCCGCTAGAGTTGATGCGCTGAATGGTGGTACGGACGAGATCTTCGACTTCGGTTGACATGGCGTTTGTGGAGTTTCCCGCCTTCATCTCGGAGATGGTGACGGTGGGTAGCACCCAGCGTTTGAAAGGGCCGCAACCTTCAAAGAAGGGGAGGATGCCTGGGCCGGGTTGGGACGGGAACGGTGCTAGGCTTTCGTTAGATAGTGAAACATCTTGAGAATGTAGGCAAGCAGGTGGCGTATGGCAGAGAAGGAGTAGGAATTTCGGTTTTCATACCTTCTAGACTCTCGACTTCAAAGTGTCCTTTGATCACCCTCATCAATCTCGCTAGTTGGACTGTGTGAACAGTCGCATTGCTTCCCGAGCCATGGAAAGCAAGGAGTGTGGGCTTGACATTCCTGTCCAGGCCTTCGACACTCGGTGCTGTACTGGGCGTCATATTTCTGTTATTCGGCGTCTGCGCTGCTATGGCAAGAACGACAGTTCAAGACGCGATCCAGCGGCGCGAGTAGAAACGTTTTCTGGGCGTTTTTTCTTCTTCTATATATCGCACAGATATATAGCTACGAGCTCTGACTTCAGGAAAGAGAACCCTGAGATTTAGTGCTGTTTTGCCAGATGGTGGGGAACCGTGTTTGCTTATTTTCCTTTGCGGTAGAGCTGCACCGCCAAACTCTTTTTATTTTCCTCTATTCGATCTTGGAGTGGATAACCCAAGCTGGAATGTAGACCGTTCACTGCCTTCACAAAGACGGGGAGACATGTAATGCACCCGTGGAAAGATGTCCGCTTATCGGGCCGCAAAAGTCGTCATCCGCCAAGCACGCGAGTATCGCCAGTATAGGAAGGCGATTTCTATGACGGTCTTTGGTAGAATTAGCTCGCCTAGACCTCTTGAGCAAAAGATGGATAGTGTATATGCTGCAAGGCAAGTACATTGGCTGGGTGTAGGATCAAGACCGAGGGTGCTGCCCAAGTGGGGGTGGGTTTAGTCAATGCGAGATGCATCCCTAGAGTACGCACGCGTTTACTCAAGGAATAGTTTGTAAACTAAGAACACCCATTCGAAGAATTGTGGCCATGCTTCCATCCTTCGTTGCTACACAATATCTGGTTCGATTTCGGTGCAACCTCTGCCGGCCCATCGCCTCCATCCACGCAACGCCTTGCCTATTCGCTCGAAATACACCATGAGAAAGAGCAAGTAAAAGATAGAAAAGACATCAACGCCTGGTATCCATGCTCGAGCTCAGAAGTTTGTTGTCCCGGCCCTCGGTAGTGTACTAGAAGAATCACTTGAGCCCTTGCTCCTGATTCCGCTCTTCCCAGAGCTTACACTTGTTCTTGAGCTTGCTCTAGTCCTACCCTTGTCACCTTCCTTGATCGCCCTCAAGATCTTGATGCCCTCTTCAGTCTTACCTAGACGAGAAACGAGCGCCGTGTTCTCATGTTGCAGGTCTCCAATTTGCACCTTAAGCAACTTGTTCTCCTGTTCCAAAATCGCCAAGCGCTGCTTGTACTCATCTCGCTCTCGCTGCGCTTTGGCAAGCTGATTCTTATCTGCTTCCTTTTGTTGGCGGAGGAGTAATTTCCGTGTCTCCTTCTCGCGGCGCTCTTCAAGTTTGCGCATCTCCTTCTCGTATTTTTCCTGCTGCTTCTTCTTCTCCCTCTCGTGCTTCTCGTTCGCCTTTTGCATCTCCTTATCTGTCTTCTGGCTTTCAACTTGCAGGCCCGATTCGTGCTTCTCGCGAGCTTCCTCGACTTTCGCCTTCAATTGTTCTTTCTTCCCCTCGATTTTCTGTAGCTCTTTATTATGATGGCTATCTTCCGCCAATGGCAGGGACTGTTGCGACGAAGTTGATGGTGTCGGGATCTCCCTGTCGATGAGAAGTCCATCGCGAGCAGTAGTGAATTGCTCGGCAGATGCGAATGACTCTGCCGAGGACGAAGTACTCGAAGAGCTATTAGATCTTGCTGGTCGTAAGCTGTAGTGGCTGCCGGTCTCCCCAGTCATATCTACTATGCTGGTTCCTACACCTGCGCCCATACCGTTGGCCTGGGTTGGAGAGAAAGCCAGCTCGGTGTCGTGCGCTTTGGTTGTATCTGCAGAGTCGTCCTTGCCAGCCGTTACTTCGGCTTCGATGTCGTCGTCCTTTGCGCATGCCCAGTCGAGGAACTTGACCGCGTCCTGCACTATACTGCTCGGCACGTTTCGCTCAACCATGAACCGAGGTATGCCACCTCCAGGATCGCTGCGCGTCACCATGATCCACTCGACCGGGTTGGTCTCAGCATCACCGTCGCCCATGGGTATCTCTCTTATCATCTCGATGGACTCGTAGAAGCCTCGTACCATGTTGCTACGCGGCGGCGCCTCGGGATGTGAGCAGGGTATGGAGACGACCATGAAATGTCGTGGTATCGAACTGGCGACTTTGGAGGCGTCGGAAAGACAGGTATCTGAGGTTATGAGCAGGGTAATAAACTCTCGCGGCGAGGTTGGGCCGGGGAATTGCGCGGACAGCTGGTATACTGTGGCCTTGTTAGTTACTCCAGTCGGCTGGGGATGCTTGCTCTCACATGCCTTGTAGTTGTCCCATGCCTTCCACGGTCATGTCCTCGAGCCGCTGGTCGCCTCCAATGCCTCTTATATTGCCTTCGCCCGGGCCGCCCTGAACTTCCAGACTCTCGGGAAACTCGCGCTTCATCGCGCGCTTCCACTTCTCAAAGCCAAGCCCCTCGTGCACGCTCGACCGCGAGAACCAGGCTCCGTGCCGATCCTTTCCGGCCATCTTGAAGACGCTCATGCCCGTAGCGGTCTCGTTGCTCCCCAGCTTCATAGGCTTTCCCCACGACTTCTGCAGCTCTTCATGCTCTGGCGCGGGCGGGGGGCGACGTACTTGGGAAGTTGTGAGGTCCCTGGCGCTCGTCGCAGGCTGTTGGTCGGTTCGGGTTCGTTGCGACGACTCGTATGGCGTGCCATTGGGCGGCGGAGGTACCGAATTCGCGATGATCTCTGCTTTGGCAAGTATGTCGGGTAAGAATGCGCTGAGGTTGTCGGTAGGCACATCGCTGAACTCCTTTGGCCGGAGGCACGCGAGCGCTTCATGTAGCTCCGCCATGATAACGATGGAGCAATGGTCGGGCTTTGGAGAGGATTGGAGAGAGGGTTGGAGAGAGGGTTGGAGAAGAGGCAACAAACGTGTCGAAGCCACAGGACACCCAGACCCTGTGTGGCTGCTGTCAAACTCTACGGGCGCTGTGAATGTTCCGACGTAGCCGTGGTGCCAGCTAGCAGGGTCCGGTGACGGGCGATGAAATCATTACCTGCAGTTTACAGACTCAATTTCTGTGTCGGATCGACCGAGAGAAGAGACTAGGAATGAATAGACGTGGCCGGGTCGAGCACATGCAGCAACTCTCAGCATGCTCTACTCCCCTCTGGCAGGTATTGTTGATGCGACGTCATCCCTGCATTCTGCTCGCTCCTTCGCGACGCGTGAGACCGCGGGGTCGTCCGCTCCACGCTCCACCGGCCGACGCATCCTGGTCACCCTGCATACGAATACGGCGGCTGCCACTACGTCACACTAGCACACGTTGGGATAGGCTTGCGAGATTGCGACTTTCTCTTGTCCTGCCTGTCTCGAGGCAATCATCACAGGTGAAACACACTATACAGTTTTGAAGCAAGTTTCGCCTCCTGTCCAGGGCGTGTTGGACAACGTAGTTGAGAGGGGTATCTCGCAAGTCTAGACAGCGCAAAAATCCAAATCTATACCATCAAAGCACCCAGTCCCCATGGACTTATACAAGTACGTACAGAGCACACATCTGTCAATCGGTCAGTGCTTGTTGGATACGTATCCAGTTGCCAGCTTACCATGCTAAGTCCCAAGATCATGCTGCACCAGAAGAGGACGTTGTTCAGCAGAGTCCGGCCCCTGACCCACTTACTTCGCTGCAGCATCACAATCGGCATCTGCAGCATCATCGCAATGAAGCCGTAGCCTCTGAACTTTCTCGTGATGCAGCCCATGACCAGTTCGTGTGCCAAAGCCGAAATGAAAAATGTGATTGTCGTAGCAAGAGGACGCGACATGTGATTCTTAGAGGCCGAATAGACATGTCGTCGAAAGAAATGGTGACTGCATGTTGGTGTGCCAAGTCAGTATACGCTTCACATAACATGCACGCCCTACAGGAGCACAACTTACACAGGCTTATTCCATTCGCGCGAGAATTCTAGCCAGTCGCAACTGTTCCACCAGTCTGCGTAATATGTTAGACTGCAACAATTGTACTGTGTGCTTTACATGTACTCACCTGCATAGAACTGGCGGTCGGCAAAGCCTGCATTGATTGTTAGCAACGGCAAGTAGGCTTGATAGCAGGAACTCACGAGTGATCTCTGCAAAAGCACCCAAGACGTATTCAAAGATGACGAGGAAGACTAGCAGGAAGGTAATCATGAAAGGGAAAAGGAGACGACCGATAGTCTCGCCGAGGATCAAAGTGAAATCTGTAGCACCATTCGAATTTTGAAGTCGCACAGCTGACACGTCGAGCACCGGCAGTATAAACTCTTCTGCAGTGATGACCATCAAAAAGATGCATCCAAACACGGCCAGAGTCTTGTAGAAGACCTCCAACCAGCGAACACTAGCGTTTCTAGGATACTCAAGCTCATAGCACAAGGTCGGGCAAAAGACAAAGTCGACAAAGTTATAGAGGGTGAGGTTGTTGGGGTACGAAACGTTCCCAAGAGGCGAGGCAAGCTCCAACGCAAGGTCTTCTCTCAACTGGCTCAAGTACTCTGCGTTTGCCTTGTTCGGATCGGGCTCGTGCTGGGAGGGTGATTGCGGGATCTCATGCAAATGAGTACTCGAACTCGGATAGCGGACCGCGGCTACTTTGCTGGCTTTGTCGGGCGTATCGAGATCGTTCAAGCGGCGCAGGGTTTCGCTTAAATGGCCGTTGTAGAATCTTGTCAGTGTTAGCCATGCCCTCGAACTTCCAGACAATTAGTCCATACGCATAGGAGTGCATTTTCATAAAGATCGCAAGCAAATGTAGCGTGAAGAAGACCTGCGCAGTCCAGCTCCAGTCGCGAATGAAAGGATATCTTTGTATTGGTCAGTCTACAGTACAGTCCACAGCCAGGGCGAGCATACGTAGTCCAGAAAGCTAGCCATATTGCCTGAAATATGCTCTGTATGACCAGGCCAGACGCGTTCCAACGTAGGGCGCCTTTGTTGAGAAATTGTCTCTGGAAGGGCAGCGACAAAGCGGTGCTGAACACCATGGCACCGTCGACCAGGCCAAGCTCGACAACCTTTTCCTTGAACAGCGCCCACTGTCTGATCTGGAAGGGATATCCGGTCTCAGTCAGGTTTCGTAGCATCGATGTAAGGACCATGATGGCGAGTCCGATCCAGAACAAGACGAAGAAGCCGCGGAAGTCATGGTAGTCGCTGTTCGGGTCGAAGTGGGAGACGCGGTCTACGTAGTCGATGGTAGGGAACATGCGCTGCTTCTGCTGAGCGCGTATCTGCCGTCGCGCCGACGATGAGGCCTGGACTGAAGGCGGGGCATCGGCGGGGATGGGCGTGCTTCTTCCACTGGAAAGGGTCAGCTGTGCATCGCGTCCATAGTACTGGCTCTGGTACCTAGAGATGCCGGATCCGGGCTCCCGGAGCGTGCCATTCTTGTGGAAAGCTTCGTCGCTAAGTTGGGGCTTGAGCAAGTCAATCCTCGTGGGTTTGCGCGGTCGCGGCGAGTGGAACGCGGTACTCCCGTCGTGAGCATTCGCGTCATAAGACGTAGACTCGGCCATTATGAGGAGAGGTGTATGCGCATATCGCGGATGTGCAGTGGAAAGGAGGATTCAGTCAGATGTGGTCAGGCCGGCCTATGATCAGCAAACTAACAGGGTCACTGGCCTTTCGTCATACGGGGCAGTGAGTGGCAGACGAGACTCGCGGACAACCGCTCGCGACGAAACAGGTAATGGAACAGTAACAGGATTGCATTTTGATACGTGTAGATGTACAAGGGCCATGCAGTCTGCTGATGTAGTGACCTGACGACTAGGGGAGTTGGCATCGATGGTAGACAGGCTGGTTACATCAGCGGGTACGCGAGTCAGGGCAGACATGGTGGAAGCAACACCAAGAGTTGCAACGTCTCGTGGCCAGTGAGACAAGTGGGTTATATATCAGGATGCACGTCAACAAGGACAGGCAGGAATCAGTGTCGGCTCCCGTGTTCTTCGAGTATGGAGTAGTGTGAACACGTTTGTGCCCGTTGTCGTCGTCGGTGGCAGGTGCGTCCGACATGTGGAACAAATAACGGCCCGGCCAGCTGGAGGCCATGCCCAAACGCTCCCGGCCACCAACTCGCCGCAGCAACAATTCGCATAGTCGCCCGTGAGTGATCAGTATTCCCGACTGACGACCGAATACACGCTCTGTCTTCTCACGACACCTCTCCATCGAATCCATCAACGCTGTCCGGGTGGGGTCCAAGAGGCCACCGCAATGGCTTCCTGTACGCCAAGCACCGCGACCCCAGCAGCTGTGGACATGTGCTAAGGATATACAGTGAAGCAGTTCATTCGAAATGTGCGCGCTGCAAAGACCATTGCCGACGAGCGTGCCGTCGTGCAAAAAGAGAGTGCTGCCATCCGCGCGAGCTTTAGGGAAGAGAGCCACGACTCCAACGTGAGGAGAAACAATGTCGCGAAGCTACTATATCTCTTCACGCTGGGTGAGAGGACACACTTTGGCCAGATCGAATGTCTGAAGCTGTTGGCCTCTCCACGCTTCGCCGACAAGCGCTTGGGATACCTGGGGACTATGTTGCTGCTGGACGAGAACCAGGAAGTCTTGACCCTGGTGACCAACTCGCTGAAGAAGTAGGCGCGAACTGTACATGTACGCACAAGCTGCATGCTGACTGATGGGCAGCGACCTGAACCACCCCAACCAATACATTGTCGGTCTCGCCCTCTGCACGCTCGGCAACATCGCCTCCGTCGAAATGGCTCGAGACTTGTTTCCGGAAGTCGAAACGATAATATCGAGCGCGAATCCATACATACGCCGCAAAGCCGCAATCTGCGCCATGAGGATATGCCGGAAAGTGCCTGACTTGCAGGAACATTTCTTGGAAAAGGCCAAGTTGCTACTACAAGATCGAAACCACGGCGTCTTGTTATGTGGCGTCACCCTGGTTGAAAACCTCTGTGAGGCAGACGAAGCTGAAGATGACGAGAATGGCGTCAGGGACATCTTCAGGCCCACGGTGCCCAGCCTAGTCAAGATACTGAAAGGGCTCTCCTCGTCTGGTTACGCGCCCGAGCACGACGTGACTGGCATTACAGATCCGTTCCTGCAATGCAAGCTGCTCCAGCTCCTACGAGTTCTAGCCCGTGGTGACGCACAGGTCAGCGAACAAATCAACGACATCCTGGCCCAGGTCGCAACCAACACGGATTCATCCAAGAACGTTGGCAACTCCATCTTGTACGAGGCAGTACTTACGATTCTTGACATTGAGGCGGATTCTGGACTGCGGGTACTCGGTGTGAATATTCTGGGGAAGTTTCTGTCCAACCGCGACAACAACATCAGATATGTTGCCCTCAACACACTCATCAAAGTCGTCGCAGTCGAACCCAATGCTGTACAAAGACACCGCAACACCATCCTGGACTGTTTGCGTGATCCCGACATCAGCATCAGACGGCGAGCGCTCGACCTCAGTTTCACTCTGATCAACGAGAGCAATGTGCGAGTGTTGATAAGAGAACTGCTCGCTTTCTTGGAAGTTGCCGACAACGAGTTCAAGCCCGTCATGACCTCTCAGATTGGTGTCGCGGCGGACCGCTTCGCACCAAACAAAAGGTGGCACGTCGACACCATGCTGCGTGTTCTGAAACTCGTAAGTCAGCAATGCTTCACCCAACGTGGTTCTGACTAACTGGTGCATCAGGCCGGTAACTATGTCAAGGAGCAGATCTTGTCATCCTTCGTACGACTAATCGCTACTACACCTGACCTCCAAACCTACTCCGTACAAAAGCTATATGCCGCTCTTAAGGAAGACATCACACAGGAAGGTCTTACCCTGGCTGGTTCCTGGGTTATCGGAGAGTATGGTGATGCACTACTAAGAGGTGGCCAATATGAAGAGGAAGAACTTGTAAAAGAAGTCAAAGAGAGCGACATTGTCGATCTCTTCGAGACCATCTTGGGTAGCAGTTACGCCGGTCTCATTGTCCAACAGTACATTGTTACAGCTTCTATGAAACTAACAACACGTTTGAGTGATCCTGCTCAGATCGAACGTTTACGGCGGTTGTTACAACGGTACTCCGCAAACCTCGACGTTGAGATCCAACAGCGTGCGGCTGAATACGGAAATCTATTTGGCCATGATCAGATCAGGAGAGGTGTTCTGGAGAAGATGCCACCCCCAGAAATTCGTGAGGAGTCACGAGTTTTGGGAGAAGCAACCAAGAAGCGGCAGTCGAAGATTGCTAAGAAGAAGCCTGCGCAAGCGGCAACAGAAGACTTGTTACTGGACCTGATGGGCGACGCAGGCCCGTCAACCAGCATGAACGGAGCGGCCAATGGAACTCAACAGAGTCAGGATTTGCTTGCAGATATCATGGGCGGATCTTCGTCACCACCTCAGACCTCATCTCCAGCACCACAATCAAATGTAGCGAACATCATGGACCTCTTCAACTCCGGAACTAGCACCTCCCCAGCCCCAGCACAGTCGCGCGCGCCGCCACAAGGAAACTCGATGGACCTTCTCGGTGGCCTCGGTGGCATGTCGTCGCCATCACCACAAGCTTCAACGCCTGCAGTGACTTCCGGTCCACCTGCGCATCCAGCATACAACAAGAACGACTTACAGATCACGTTCCAGCTCAAGCGGGACGCCAATGCTGTGCAACTCCTCGCACGCTTCCGCAATACTGGAAGCTTTGGTCAGCTATCGAGTGTGAATCTCCAAGCGGCCGTCCCGAAAAGCCAAAAATTGCAGTTGCAGCCTATCAGCACTAGCGAGTTAGAGGGAGGCCAAGATGCGACCCAACAAATGAGGGTCACAGCTGTCAATGGGGTAAGTAGTCATCACATGCTTTCGTTGAAGATCTTATGCTAACAGGCCTAGCCACCACCAGCAAGGCTAAAGCTCCGGCTCAAGATCAGTTACTCGGCAGGTGGTGGTGCTCCGGTAACAGACCAGGTTGATTGGGCCGAGCCAACATGATTGCACAGCACATATTGGTAGTAGCGTCTTCAAGTAGCGAGCAGGATAGAGCAAATGACATACCCAGGCGATCATGACATGCACACAACAGATAAATCAAGCGCACAACTTCTCCGCGCGCTAATTTGCGCGAACACGGCCAGATACTGCATTTAGAGCATTTTTTCCTGTGCTGGCCATGCACTCTATAACTGCCCACTCTGTTCTATGGAGAAACACTTTAGGTCACGATGACAGAGGTGGAAATAAGATGCGGGATTGGCGCCGCGATACATCTGTGTAGATCGCCCCGCCATTCCCAGGAACATGGACTTTCTAAGTGGTTCCACACTTTATGGCAGGACCATATTTCGGCGTGCGCCACAAGCACCTTGCTGCGCGATCACTCGTTCACTCAGAACTTCCTTCTGCCGACAAGTCATAGGTTACGCATGCATCACGATGACGGTAGCAGTTGATGATGCACGTTCAGGGATTAGCACAAAGTCAGGCAGTCGCTCGTAGATCGGCATCATAGCACGCACATGGGCTTGCATGCTACAAACCTTACCAGCTACTTATTTTTCTCCTCGCAACGGTCACCCTGTCTCATCATGCGCCGTCTGCACACGTCCAAGGAGTTCGGTTGGCACTAGCATGAGGAGGGGATCGCGGGTACCCAGCCTCTTGTTATCCGCTGCTAGAATCTATGTATGTTCGCGCAGGGCTACTACCTTCCCCTTTCAGACGTTACATGGATCCTTTAATGGTGTCCTGATGTACCCGGGGTTATGGACCTGCATGTGAGACTTGCAGTAGAAAGTGTGCGTGATGCACTTGCCAATAGATAGGTCTTGGTAGGTACTTGCCATAGCCAGTTGCCCATCCTCTCAAATTCTCTTCTCTCGCGAAATTATCGTCTTTTCTCTGTTCTCTCCTAATCTGTTTGTTTGGGGGTTGAGGAAGACGTATATCCTTATACAATTCCATCTTTCATCAAGTTGGAAATCGACCGGCTTGGAAGGCATACCAGGCCTGCTCAACACATTCATATAAACGATCTTGGAAACCGCAAACATCCGTGAATGAGCAAAGTCTGGGGCATGGTGCATCTCAAATCTCTCGCGCTCGGGAATGGCATCTTGTCGCTTGTGTCGGCTCTACCGTCGAACACCCCAATCGATCTGTCGAAGAGACAGCACGAAGCCCCTCCACCAGCATATGACCCGGCTCCGTCGCCTTCTGGTGAGAGGGCACAGGCTGTAGTGGAAGCTTTCAGAACCAGCTGGGACGGGTACCGCAAGTATGCGTTTCCGATGGATGAGCTAAGGCCTGTGAGCAACAATGGTAGTAACTCAAGGTATATAATAGGTTCCGGCTCATGATTTTAATTATGCTAAAAGGGTTTCAGAAACGGATGGGGAGCTTCTGCCGTAGATGCCCTCAGCACAGCGCTCATCATGGGCCAGAAAGACATTGCGAATGAGATCATAGAGTATATTCCTGCCATCAATTGGGACATCACTGAAGACTCTGTTTCTCTGTTCGAGACTACAATCCGCTACCTTGGCGGTATGCTCTCTGGCTACGATCTACTCTCCGGCCCTTTAGCACACCTGGCAGATGACCCAGTAAACGTAGAAGCCCTACTCACGCAATCTATCAACTTAGCCAACAACCTCTCCTACGCGTTCGAGACGCCATCAGGAGTGCCCTGGAACGTTCTCACGTTCAACAACCGAAGTAACGATGGATCACAGAATGGACTTGCGACTGTTGGTACACTGATCCTTGAATGGGTCCGCCTAGCCGATCTCTCTGGTAACCGAACATACGCAGACCTGGCTGAAAAGGCAGAGCAATACCTGCTCTTCCCATCTCCAGACTTCGCGGAGCCATTCCCGGGGCTCCTAGGATCCACAATCAACGTCACCACTGGGCAATTCACAGATGCACAAGGAGGATGGATAGGCGGCTCTGACTCCTTCTACGAATATCTAATCAAGATGTACATCTATGACCCACGCTACGTCTTCCTCAAAGAACGCTGGATCGAAGCAGCGGACAGTTCCATCGCAAATCTAGCCTCCCACCCAGCCCCTCGTCCAGACTTGACCTTCCTCGCAGCCTACGAGAACACAACCCTCGATCTAACATCCCAGCATCTCGCCTGTTTTGACGGCGGAAACTTTATCCTAGGCGGCCAAGTTCTAGACAGGCAAGATTACATCGATTTTGGTCTCGAACTCGTCAATGGATGCCATGAAACTTACATGTCCACCGCAACGCGTATCGGTCCTGAGATCTTCTCCTGGAACTCTTCCGCCGTACCTGCAAACCAGACGGTCTTCTTCAACAGAACTGGTTTCTTCATCGAAAATGCGGGGTACCAACTCCGTCCTGAAGTGATAGAGTCTTACTATTACGCCTACCGCGCGACTTCTGATCCAAAGTATCAGGAGTGGGCGTGGGATGCGTTTGTGGCGATTAATGCGACGACGAGGGTGGGTAGCGGGTACAGCTCGATCAAGGATGTGAATGTCGTTGGAGGTGGGGGTTACACGGATTTCCAGGAGAGCTTTTGGTTTGCAGAGGTGTTGAAATACAGTTTTGCTATTCAGGCGGGCGAGGCTGAGTGGCAGGTTGGTAGGGATGGGGTGAATCAGTGGGTCTACAATACTGAAGCGCATCCGATCAGGGTCTATGGGGGTGGGAATGCGACGAGGGCGCTTGTTGGGCAGTAGGTATAAAGGTTCTTCTTAAGACCTATAAATGGGACGTGAAGATGCAGAGAGATTTGCTTGTTGCTGCAGAATAATCTTGTTGGCGATTGGGCGCCGGGTATATGATGCAGATAAACGTAGTTTGCTGTGCCGTAAAACTACTCAAAGAAACCGCCGTCGCTCTCCTCTGCCTCTTCTTGGGCCTGGACGCCAAGTGCCCTCCTCTCGCGACGGTTCTTGGCTACAGCCAGCTTCTCTTCCACCTTCTTCTCCTTGAACTTGACAGCCCGCTGCGGCTGTGATTGCTCCTTCTTCTTCTCCTTCTTCGGTACAGCAGCAGGTGTGTCCTCTTTGCGATTCCTGAGCGCATCTAACGTGCCTTTTGCCATGGCCTCCTCAACAGCTCTCCACATATCCAAATCGCCTTTTGGCCCGTCCACCCCTCGGTTCGCCTTGTCATCGGCATCTTCCCCCATTGCGTCGTCGGAATCTGAGGCCTTGTCCTTCTTCGACTTTGGGTATAAGGATGCGTAGGGCTTCAGGAGCGGGTAGTAGATGGAGTAGTTGACGTCGACTTCGGCGTTGTGCATTCTCCTTGCTAGATCCTGCTTCTTCGCTTCGTCTTCTTCCGCCTCGTGCTCCTTTTTCAGCTTCTTCAGTATCCTTGTGCCCTTTTGGCGATCTGGGGCGCGTTAGCCATCGCTCTGCGCCGAGTCCTCTCGCGCCCTGCGCGAATCATGACATACCAAAGAACCGTATGTGGTGATACTTTCCAATGATCTTCTTCCGGTACTCGGATTCCCTAGTAGACTCGAGCTTCTCCTGTAGCTCATGCTGACAAGCTTCGAGCTCCCTCTCTCTCTCTATCCTATTGGTCGCCGACATCTTGTGGTCGCCGACATTGTCGACATGCGCAAGTAGTCGCCTCAAGTCTCGTATCCGGCTCTTGAGCGCGTGGGTGCTGGTGCTCTTGTCGATGTCGCCCGAAACGTGCGGTCGCTTCTTTGGTTTGGAATGGCTCTGGCCGGGCCTGGAAGCGCGGTGTTTCTTGAAGGGTTCGGGCGCAGAGGAAGCGGATTCTGTCACGTCGGCATGCTTGCGCTTTTGCGACATGGCTGCTGGCTGGGGATATTTGAATTATGATTTGCTGGCCGGCTGCGCAAATCTCTGGGATCGAACAAGGGAAGTTTTAGTGGGGCGGCAGAATTAAGGTTGCTAGACCGCCTGCTGCGCGCCAAGTGCGATCACGCGTTGGGCCTTCACCCGCGCTCTCTAACCATGCATGATAACGCAGCGAAGCCGACTGTACTACAGCATGCGCACGGCATCGCTTGTTCCAGGTTCCTCCAGACCATTCATCGCTGACTCATGAAGCTTCACTACTTTGCTGCTGGACCCTGACCTCCCATCATCGCAAAATCCCGAGGTCGCGATAGTCAGCCAGTAATATGGAAGCTGCAATAAGATGGTCACCGCATTCAACTCGAGACAACCCTCGTTTCTTAATTATCGACGTTGCGGGTAACCGATTACGTCTGTGTCAGATTGAGCAGTTCAGTAAGAGCAAGGTCAAATACAAGCAAATATGTATCCGAGATAAACTTCCAAACTACACGGCCTTCGACTGGTCCAAGAAAGATCCAAGTGTAGTCGCTGTAGGCTCTGCTTCTGGAGAGGCTACCGTCGTTACTTTGGATCCAGATAAGCCTGATACCGAGTACATCCACTCGTTCTCTATCCGGCATCAACGAAAGTGCAACTCTATTGCTTTCAGCGCTAAGAATCTACTTGCTACGGGGCTGGATAGGGTGAGGAACGATGTCTGCCTCAATATCTACGATATGAACGACTCCCGAGTCACTGCCAAGGACGAACCGTACAAGAAGTTGGCGAGCTCGGAGGCGATCTCTAGTATCAAGTTCTTTACCGGACAGCCTGATATGCTCGTCGCGGGTGTTTCGAGGCAATACGTGCGTATCTATGATCTGAGAGGTAGGTGAGGAACAGCCAAGTCAGCCCACCCTAGCTCATTCTCTACAGACTCTAGCACAGCGGGCATTGCGCAGTTCCAAACGCGCCAGGTGCATAACATTGCCATAGACCCACTGGACGAAAATTACTTCCTATCAGCAGGTACAGCAGGTGACCCTACCGTGACTGTCTGGGACACCCGCTTCGTCAAGCAGCGAGTGGCTGCCAACGATACTGCGAGCAGCGGTGCAGTACTGGACTTCAAGCCAGTCGTAGACAACTCACAATCGGCATCCATTTGGAGTCTCCGATACTCTGGTACCAAGAGAGGAATGTTTGGAGTGCTTGCCAACACAGGGGAGTTCAAGATCATCGAAATAGCGCAGCATGCTCATCAACCTCTCGAGACAGCAGACACACCCTTCGCTCGAGCATGGGCGTCTCCGTATTACACAAAAGCCTCACACAATCTACGTTATCCTTCGTACGACAAGAACCATCAGCAAGATGACAAAGAACGCATCGTGGCATACGACTTCATGACTACTGGAAATCCTCTGAGTGGACAATGTGCGTTAGCACTTCGATCAAATCGCGAGGTCGAGGTTGTCAAGGTACCGTCGACGCCGCCTCGTCTCAACGTCAGCGCGTTGGAAGAAATTTACAAAGACCGCACTTGCATCGCTAGGCCTGCCTCACCATACGGCACGGTAGCAGAAGACCTGATCCAAATACAAAACAGAGCACTAGGCGAGAAGTACGATATTGAACATGACCACAAGCCCAACCTCTCCGCCAGTATTGATAGGCTTAGCCTCAGCAACAGCCAAAGAAGCCTGCCTCTCCTGTCAGCAGAACACCCCAGCCATCACATGCACGAAGACCTTCTCGACCTCGCCTACCCAGACTTTAAAGTTCCTCTCTCTGATTTTCTGGCCGTCCTCCAGGCCCCCAGACGACGTGTCCAAGAAGGCTATTCTCTGGATTGTGCTAGGAACAAACTTATTGTTCACAACGATCCCTGGCTGGTTGACGTGTGGACACTAATTGACCGTATGGATGCGCACGCTGCAGGAGATGGTATGGTGGGTAATAGCCTCGATCTCAAGTATCTGGGAGTTAGCTCGATATGGGCAAACGAGCTGACAATGTACGACGAGAGACTCATTGATCCGGACACGAAGACCAGCCAAGACATGTTCAGCGATGCAGTAAAAGAGATAGTTGGGGCCATGGAGTTTCCTGCTTTCGAAGGCGTGAGCACAGAGTACCCTGAGAACAGGCAACTGTGTCTCAGCCTCTGCGGCTGGGCTCTCGATAAAGCTGGCGTAGAGCAAAACTGCCAAAGGCTTATTGACGAAGGCGAAATTTACAAAGCCATCGTTCTCGCCGTCTTCCAGGGCCACAAAGACATCGCTCTTGCTCTGCTCCGGTCTAGTCTCACAAGCAAGAAACTCCCACAAGACGATATCGGTCTCGCAGCCGTCATAGCTTGCGCCTCGCCTTCCTCTGGCGTCTCAGCCGAGCAAAGAGAAGCCTGTGCCTGGATGGCTGACATGACAGGCGACGCATACCTCAAATCCCTCCTCACGTACTTCACAACTGGAAACTGGTCAAACGTAGTCCACATGCCCCAACTTTCCCTCTCGGACCGCGTAGCCGTTGCATTGAAATACCTCCCAGACCCGCACCTGTCCACCTTCCTAACATCAGCCGAAATCGCCGCAACAAGCCAAGGCGATGTATCCGCTCTCCTCTTGACTGGCCTAACAATGCGCTCCCTTTCCCTCCTCCAAAACCACATGTCCCACCACCCCACCACAGGCCTCCAAAACGCCGTTCTGCTGTTAAGTCGGGCCTGTCCGCTCTACATCCAAGACCCACGCTGGACCCTATGGAAAGACGTGTACCTCGAGCAACAACAAATCTGGCGCACATTCCTCGAGCGCACACGCTACATCAAGGAGCACAATCTACTTAGCGTGACACGTGAAGGGCGCAGCGTGAATAAGCCCAGTCAACCTAGCTTAACACTACGTTGTCTGAATTGCCAGCAGAACCTTGCGTTGAGGAAGGATCCGAGGAATAGTACGAGAAGATTACTTCCTACTACGAATCAGCATACTGGTGGTGGTGGTGGTGGTGGTGGTGGTGGTGGTGGTGGTGGTGGAAACAACAACGCTCCGTCTACAGCGACGACCACACATCGCGCAACGCCTTCTCTATCCTTTGGCGGCGGCGGCGCAGGAGGTGGAGGGAAACCGGTTCAGCCTCCGAAATCTGCCATCACACCTGGACTGCATTGCCCCAACTGCGCGGCGCAGATGCCAAGATGTGCGTTGTGCATGTTGTGGTTGGGTTCGCCTGATCCGAGTAAACAGGGGGCGTACGAGACGCTCAAGGGAGAGGACAAGGAAGCGAGGATGATGGTGTTTTGTATGAATTGCACACATGGTTTTCATGGGCATCATGCTAGGGATTGGTTTGCCAGACATGCCATGTGTCCTGTACCGGACTGCAGATGTATGTGTGGGTTGATGAAGTGAAGTCGCAGGGTTGGTTGAACAAAGGTCATGACTTTATTTTGGGTTACGAATATATTGGTGGTCGGGAAGCACAGCACAAGGGGGGCGGAGCGTAGCAAATAGTGGGAGTAGTGAAATAGTGTTTTCAATAAGCTGTGCGGCCAGTACATCCATGACACTCCTGGCTTTGGAGATGTTGGTATCCTAAGATATCCCCCCATTGTGCCAAAGTACTAAAGAAACGCCTAAAGGGTATAATCGCCACTAAAGTGCATCTTATCAACACCAACCATCCGTCTCTGTGTCTTGTACAGAAACAATAATAACCTATAGCGCCGCTAGAGATGCCGAATAGACCAACGATGCCCCCAAACTCCTCTGTGTATGCTGGTAAAACGATGGCGAATGTTGAGAGTCAGCGATGCCGATGCCGGGGAATGCGGAAACATGTATAAGCCAAATTAGCAATTCGCTAGTCCTGCCCTGCCATCTCACTATCGTTGCCAAATTCGTCTTCCTCGTCAATGGCCATTGTGTTGGCTTGCGCTGTAACGACAACCATGTTGTCACCGTCTTCATCCTCGTGGTACATGGTGCCGTCGTTGAGACTGAAAGGGTCTTCCTCGTTGTCAACATCTTCTCCGCCGTTGGTGTTCATGAAGACGCGAAGGCGTTGTACACCAACACCACTGAAGACACAGAAGACATCCCGCTGGTGATCGTTGAACTCGGGAGGAGCTTCACGGCAAAAAGCGAGAAGGTCCGAGCGAAGGAAAGCTTGGACGCCAGTGAGCGAAAGATGCGTCAGGCGGGGGCAGTTATTAAGGAGCGCGTGTATGCCCTGTTCACGTCAGCGAGGAGACTGGTTTGCTACGGGTAGAGGACTTACGGCCAAGGAGAGGTTGGTACAGTAGCTAAGATGCACTCTCTCGAGCACGCTAGGTGCGATGGGTCCACTGGATCCAATCTGCTTGGGCTTGGCTAGTGCAAGTATACTACGATCTGTAATGGCTGCACACTTGACCAAGCCAATGCGCTTGAGCTTGGGCAGAGCAGCGAGCTGCATGACCGAGGCGTCGGTGAGAGCGGTACAACATGCGAGGTCAATGTACCGTATGCGGTTGCATAGCTTGACCAGCTGCGCAACGCCAACGTCGGTGATGCGCGAGCAGTGTCCCAGATGTATGTAGTGGAGGTTCTTACCCAAACGAGTAATGGCCATGACGGCTCGGTCTGTGATGTTGCGACACTTGGCCAGGACCAGATTGCGGAGTCGCGGGGCAGCATAGACTATCTTCTGAACGCCAGAATCTTGTAATTGGTCGCAGCCGGTAAGATCCAAGATGCGCAAGCAGTCGTAGGTAGCCTCGGCTGGGAGACGAAGGAAGGCCTGATCAGTGATCTTGGAGCAGTGAGCCAGTCGTAGCTCGCGGAGGTTGGGACCCTCTGTAATGAGGGTAGTGATGGAGGCATCGTCGAGATTCTTGCAGTCGTGAAGGTCGATTTCCAGGATGTAGCGGCAGTTTCTAGCGAAAGCAATGATACTCCTGTCACTGAGCTGGGAGCATCCGTTCAACTTGAGACGCTTCAGATGACGGCAGTTCTTGGCGACAGCCTCGAGCGAATCGTCGGTTATCTTCTTGCAGTTTGTAATGTTGAGACCCTGCAGACGGACAGCGTGTTTGGCCAGGGCAAGCATTGACCTGTCGGTGATGGACTCGACGTTTGTAACATCCAGGGCCAGTATGTAGCGGTTGTGCTCGAGCATGGCCTCCAGACTCAGGTCGGTCAGCTTGGTGCAGTTGGTCAGCGTGAGGCGCTCGACACGCTTGCAGCTCGAGAGAGGCTTCAGGGTGCCGTCGCTGACCTCGGCGCCCAGAGCGGCCAGGTTGAGGCGCTTGATCAGACTGCTGTAGTCGAAGAAGGTGTTTGCCGTCTGCACGGTCTGTATGACGCTCTTGACGTTGGGCCATTTGTTGGTCGAGGGGCGGTGCCAGAGCAGGCCGACGCTGTTGCCTGCCCATGTCTTGGACACGAGCATGCAGTTCTTGAGGTCGGCGGGGGACGAGAGCTTGGCGAAGACGGCGATGATGAGCTCGGCGGGCAGGCGCGACACGGGCGAGATGCGGTTCTGCTCTTCGATGGCCCGCCGGCGAGCCTCGTCGTCCGAGTCGGGCGAGACGGAGGGCGCGAGGGATGACAGCGAGTCGTTGGACTGCAGCATGACCGAGTCCTTGTCCTCGTCGTCATAGCCGCGCTCGGGAGACGTCGAGGCAGAAGAGTCGGAGCGTGAGGTGCTGGCGTCTCTCTGGGGCCGTCGTGAGCGCGCCGTGTTGGCCTGTCGGACGCGCGCGAGTTTGGCGTGTTCGGCCGTCATACTGGGCGTGTCGGCACAGGAGTCGCGGGTCGGGCGGGCGAGTGTCGAGCCAAAGTGGGCGAGGCCGTCGTCGTGGGGTGGGAAGTGGGCGGCGGGTGTGATGGTGGTGCACGCGGCGGCGGTGGGCGGGTATTGGGACAGGCCGCGCTCTCTACAAACACAACAAACACACGGCAGTGCCTTGTCGTCGGTGGAAGCAGCGCCAACTCTCTTCACGCTCCTAGACAGGAACAGGCGAGGCGACAGCACACAACACGGGAAGCTGGCCGCCCTCTTTACCGGCCAGGGTGCAGGCGTCTGGGCAGTCATGAGTGGGTCGCTGCCCATCGTCGCATCCCGCCAAGGACGTTCCCTGCACCCGCGCCTGCCCTTTCCGCCCTACCAAGCACGACGTCTTCACACCGTGTTTCTGGTCGGCATCACGGCTGCTCCCCGCCCCGACCTTGACACGACCACGCCCCCGTGCTCTGCCCACGCCACGCCCAAGCATTCTTCCCCCGCCGTCGTCATACGACATGGCCGCGTCCAGGTCGCGTCGGTGCAGCAGTGGCACCGTGGTCGTGACATGACCGCGCCTTCTGCAGCAGACCGTTGTGGAAGCCGCGCCTTCACCCTTAGCCTGTAGTCGTGGCCCTTCCTACCATCTCGTGCAGTGACAGCAATGGCCCCTCCACGCCTCATCCCGCCTTCACACAAAAGGAACTTCGCAATCACATGGGCAGCGTGTCTGTTAGGAAGCTGCCGTCTGCATCAGCATCAGCATCAGCATCCACGTCTCTCTCGGCACATGTTCCGCCCACTGCAACCACGGTACACCCGTCTCGACATGTAGCGATCGACAGGGCCGTCGCCTGCGTCTCGCCGCGTCGCCGCGTCCACCGTCTGTTGCCCGCGCCGTCTTCAAGTCTTGCGAATAAGGAATCATGCGACAGTCCCTACTTCACTACGTCAATCTAGCCAGCCTGGCTACCTGCTACTGCCCTTTCGCGTCTGCATCCCGCTAACCCGGTCTGGGGGAGTAGTATGAAATAGCCAACTTGATCACGTCCGTACAAAAGTGCACGTGTCTCATTCATGTCGACATGTCTTGATGTATCGAGGGTGAGTTGGCGGCCAACACGTTGTTTCTGCCCAATCACGACGTCTGGAGTGAAACGTACTTTGCCGAATCAAGTGCGTCCAGCTTGGCGCTACAAGTCGTCCCGGGGACTATGGCTCTGCTCGCGTCTGCGATACTGCAATCAGCGAGCCGAGGCGGAAGAGGCTACATAGACATGTCTGCATGCGGCGCAGAGGACCCCGGGGCGGCGGCGTCGTCGTCGTCGTCGTCGTCCAAAGATAGACTGTGACGTTGTCTTGGGCGGTGGCTTCGTCCATGCGCTCGTGGTTGCAAGGGTCCGTTTACTACTGTACCATCACAACCACGCATGCCACCTTTACTCCACCTCACAACCCCGTCCCCCTTCTCGTGACCGAGAACTAGCCCTATCGTATCTTTTGCCAGTTCGATGCGCAAAATATAGCTTCGTCGTTGTCCTGCACCGCAGCAGGCCCCCTCACCGCCCAAATGTCCACCGCTCGCTATGCGCCCTCGGCCGCCCATCCCATGGCCCAGCAAGCCGCATACCGCGCTCCCGCGCCCATCGCCGTCTCCAATGCCCCCCCAGGCACCTTTGCGCCGGGCACCAAGGTCCAGGTGGGCAGCCACCGTGTCACCATCGAGAAGTACTTGTCCGAGGGCGGTTTCGCGCATGTCTACCTCGTCCGCGTCCCCAAATCCGATAACGGAACTCCCGAGACGGCTGTCCTCAAGAGAGTAGCCTGTGCCGACAAAGATGCATTGGCAAACATGAGGACCGAGGTCGAGACGATGAAGAAGCTCAAGGGCCACAGCAAGATCGTCACATACATGGATTCGCATGCTTCGCAACTCAAGACCGGGGGCTACGAAGTCTTCCTGCTCATGGAATTCTGCTCAGGGGGCGGCCTGATCGACTTCATGAACACCAGGCTCCAGCATAGGTTGACCGAGCCCGAGATTCTGCACATCTTCTCCGATGTCGTCGAGGGCGTTGCAACCATGCACTACCTAAAGCCGCCGCTCCTCCACCGCGATCTCAAGGTCGAGAACGTCTTGATCACTACCGAGGGGGGCAACAAGATATACAAACTATGCGATTTCGGATCCACCGCACCGCCGAGACCCGCCGCTACAACCGCCGCCGAGGGGAGACTGATCGAGGACGACGTGCAACGGCATACCACGCTACAGTACCGCAGCCCGGAAATGATCGACGTATACCGCAAACAACCAATAGACGAGAAGAGCGATATATGGGCGCTGGGTGTGCTCTTGTACAAGCTGTGCTACTATACGACTCCTTTCGAAGAGGTGGGACAGATGGCCATCTTGAACGCCTCGTTCAAGTACCCAGCCTACCCTCAGTTCTCCGACAGGATAAAGAAGCTCATAGGTTCGTGCAGTGAAACCAGGGCCATGTATGATGACTGACTGTAAGCAGGCTCCATGCTGCGGGAAAATCCCCAGCAGCGACCCAACATCTACCAGGTCGTCGCCGAGGTCTGCTCGATGCGACATCGGCCTATCCCTATCAAAGATGTATGTTTGACACTCTGGCTTTACTGCCCTACGCTAAGACTAGCCAGATCTACTCTGGCAGAACACAGTCAGAAGCGCGACGGGACCAGCAGCTTCCGCCCACTGAGCCTCACGTCTCTTCGCCGCCTCCTGTTGTGGGCCTACAAAGAGTTGCACCCACTGTGCAGGTCCAGCAGATACCAGAGGTTACACCTATGAGAAGAGGCAGGCCTACTGGTCCAGCTCACGCGCCCCCGGCAACGAGGCCAAGCCCATCGCCTATGAGAGGAACGACATCCGATCCTTTTGCTGCACTTGATTCCCAGGATGTTCAGGTCAGGCGTGCAGCTGCCGATGAGCTAGCCTCCCGCTTCCCATCTCTGGATGAGTTCTCCTTGTTGCACGATCGAGGCCAGAAGTTTGAATTTGGCGAAGCACCAACCACTTCCGATTCAGCACTTACCAAGCGAGTAACGGATGCGCTTGCAGATGAAGCTTTTGCATCACCTCCGCTCTCCAAGGTTGATTCAACTCCTGGAGTACAACCCTCGTCCGCAGTCTCTTCTGCGGGCGTCTCCAGGACCACCTCTCTGCGAAAACCACAACCTTATGAAGCCAAGGATAGTCCGCGAAACGGTAGCACAAACATACAATCACCTATTCCACAGCGGGTCGGTATGGTCTCTACTGGTGTTCAAACATCGCCACGAGCGTCTCCTGTTCCAGCACCACAGAAACTCCCAGACGTCAACAGCCGGCCAATCTGGAAGGTACCTCTCTCAACACAACACAACCGTGCTCTGAGCCAACAGGCGTCAGAGAGTCGACCCAGGAGTCCTCTGAGCAGTCCATCGTTGAGGCCCGAATTTGCTTTGCCAACACGCCCTTCTTTTGAGTCGAGATCAAAGTCTCAACTCAATATTCCCCAGTCTCCTGCTTCATCTAGACCTTCCCTGGAAAGCTCGCGTCCATCGAACATGGAGCTAGGCTCTTCGATTGACCGATCGAGATCTGCAAATTCCAACGCACGTCCAGCTAGCATGCACGTAGAGTCAAACCTTGACTACCTCCGTGATCGAGAGATGGCACCCGGTCGTAAATTTGATGCCCCATCACTACAGCGTCGCGTCACCGCAAATGCAATCGACGACTCTGAACCAGAAGAGAAGAATGTTAGGTCAAGTGTCGACTTCCTCCGCTCCATCGAACAGGAAGAGCACGGTTATAAGCACCGCCGAAGTAGCTCGCACAGCAAACATGGTAAGCGCGGCAGCATCACAAACATCGTCAAGGGAAGGTTCGGCGATGCCTTCCGTCGCTTCGAGTCCACAAAGACACCTGAGCCTGAGCGTGATCAACCGCCCATGACACCAACCGACCAGTTCATGAATTCCAAAGGTGGCTTGACACCTATTGCCGGCTCCGAAGCTACAGGTGGCTTGAGTGACGACGACCGCAGCCAGATTGACGAGACGCAGGATCTACCACCAGAGGTCCGAAGGGAGCTTGAGAAGAGGCAGCTGGCTGAAGAAGAGCGTCGGGTTGAAGCTGCTGCAGCCGAGTACAAGCAACGTGTCGCTTCGCAAGGACAAGGAGGCCCCAAAGCCGGCCTGTCCAAGGCTTCTTCGATTCAGAACCGCGTTAAGAACCTGCTTGATGAAAGTAGCAAACCAGCAACTTCTAACCGTACGGCGGAGGGCTACGGGAAGTACACCGATACTGGAAAGCCTCTGCCTATGAGGCCACAGGACCAGAGCGGTGCACGACAGCCACCTGCTATTGCCCGAAAGCCCATGAACGTCTCCTCACAACAACCTCAAGACCTTGCCTACGCAAAGCCATCTTCGGTCCGACCAAACATGCCCCCTCCAGCCCCTTCTGCTTCCGCACCGCCAACGCTCAATGTTCGCAACCCCTCCGGGCCGCCTCCACGCGCTCCCAAGCCCAAAAATCTGCAAACAGGAGGCTCAGCAGGCCCCGGCCAAACCTCGCCGGTCAAGCCTACATCTGCAGTCAGGGAGAAGCCCCTTTTACCCGTCAGTCGTGACGGTGGTGAAGACTTGGACGTGGACACTTTCAGCAAGCGTTACCCCAGTCTGAGTGGTCTGGAAATGGTAGAGACTGAGATCCCACGCCGCACCGTTCGCGATGTCTAGGTCGCCCGTCTCGTTTTGTTTGATTGAGATTTAGATCCATCACCTGTACTTTTGAAGCGTTTGCATAGCATGTTGGCAGGGATTAGCATTATCAGATAGCAATACATATAGTAGAAGGAAAGAGTGGAATTTGGGCAGGTCAAGAATATAGAATCTTATCGGCATGAAATCAGATTGTTTTCCCGTCGATGTGATGCTGCAGAACAGAAGAGCTCAAAGCCGACGACTAGTAATAGCCCTTGCGAGGTTCTTGCAGTAACCTGACCGGTAGCTAGACTTCTACGTAGTCTAAGATAGATAGGTATCCGAGTCTCACAGTGGTCATTGATGCTAAAGTGTAAAAAGAAAAGAAAAGAAGAAAATCGAACAACAAAGCATACGGTGATGAGGGGCGTGAAACAGATTCTTCCTCGCCATCAACCCACGCGTCATAGATTTCACAACACAAGTTCAAGTGGACAAAATTACTGGGTTTGACGTTCATTCAGTCCTTTCTCATTTGGTATCATGATCCAAAGACCTGTCTAAATCCATGCAATCCATCATATCATGACCCTACATTCGCGCCGCCATCCCTCCCAAACTCCGTGTCATGTCGAGATGCGACCGAACCGATGCAGCGGAAGGTTGGTTGTGCAAAAAAGTCGTATGTAGATGGGTATCGTGCTCGCGGGTGAGGCACGTTTACTGCTCGGTCTGGAAATAGTTGAGGAGGATGCTGCGCTCCTGGGATTCCTCACCCCAGTCCTTGACGACAACGCAAGAGCAGTTGACGACCTTGCGGGGGTTGCCTTCGCGGTCGATCTGGCCTGTTTGTTCTATTAGCCATTGCTCAACCTCGAGAGCCCTCGACAGGATATGACGTACAGAGACCGGCCCATTCGCCGAGCTGCTTGCCATCGGGAACCTTGATAAGTGGGATCTTGTGCTCGGAGCACAGGGCAACGACGAGCTTCTTGTATGCCTCCTCCTCGCAGGCCTCGTTGAGAACGCACATGTGCGCCTCACGACGGTCGAGGGCCTTGGAGGCCTCGCGCAGACCACGGGCAAGTCCGTCGTGGATGAGGGAGAGCTTGAGGACACCCTTGAGAGCCTCAAGGACGCTCATCTGGCCCTTTCCGCCAGAAGCATCGGCAGAGACCTCGACCTCGGCGGCCGCGCTGACTTGGGACTTGGTATCGTCTTCTCCGTCCGACTGGTGGCGTCGTCAGCGATGTTCTTGACGCGTGAACGGCGGGGTAGCAGTGCTGAGCGCTGTACCGAGCGCTGTGCCATCCTCTTTGCGCCAAAGGCGACGCAGCTCGACCTGAAACAGGAACGAAGGGTCACATACCATGATTAATGATTTCTATCTGTCGGGTGTTCCTCGAAGAGTTGGTTGTGTATGATGAAGAGAAAGCTCAAAAAGTTGTGGAATTCGCCGAGCTGAATTTCGACCATGTGGGAAGCCCTAGTCCCGATTGGCGAAGGGCTAGCACACGCAATGCTCCACCCGACACGCAAAATAAGGAACTCTTCTTGTATCCCAAGGACGTTAATCTAGATACGTGGAAATCAACAATATACGTCGAGGTACACGTTATCACGTGTCGGGAAATTCTGTCGAGATGACATTATGCGCATACCTTGAGGGTAAGCTTTCACTCAATATAACGACTTCTGTACGTGTCTTGCTTTTGGTGTTGGGGGCGTGGTATCGCAAAGATAAATGAGCACAGATTCATCAAGAAAACATCTTGGGCGATAGAAGATCTCACTGCCGGTGACTAGGAATATTTTTCTGATTAGATGATGACTAGGTATGCTGGGCAAACCGCGAGAGAGAGAGAGAGACAGAGATCACTACACGCAATACATCTAAATCCAGTTCGATCAGAATAGTTCCATCCAGGCACGAAATTACCATATCCATTAGCAAGAGGCCAAAGTCATGGCAGGTCATCAGGCACGTTGACAGTTTTGAACAATTGATATCATTGTATGTCTGCACATTTTACCGCTCTGATACAGCTCTATCGCTGCTGCTTGGACCTGCCGTAGCCATGTCTCCCCTAACATATCTCATCCTCCTACTCTCAGGCCATTGCTAGCCTTGGACATGAGTGTCCCATGTCTGTGTACGATAAACTAAGGAAATACTGGCGGTCCGCCTGATCAGATATGCTCATGGATATAACTAATCCCAAGTCAGATAAAGAAAATACAAATGCCAAAAGCACAGACTGTACGACGGGTCGAGAAAAGTAGCAAGTGATGACACTAGAATGATCGCTGAACGCTATCAGCCCAGGTTTGTAACAAGGTGAATGTAAAGAGGAATGTAGCCACCCAGCAAAAGCTGTGCGCCGGTAACGCCGTACAATGAAGGAAACCTGTCTTTGACCTGTCTTTGAACGCAGTTGGTGTGAGTAAGGAATGAAATGGGTATATGAGATAATGAAAGCTACATGACGATGCAGCAGCGGCCCTTTTTCTCTTTGACATCCTCCTTGGGCTCGGGCACGCGAGTCACGGTAGGTTTTGGCTCCGCGGGTGCGATCGGAGGGGCCAACTTTGGTGAGGGAGCACGCTCGGGACCTTGAGTGATCTTCGGAGTCAGGCTGTATGGGCCTTGCTCGTTGACTGGAGACTTGGCAGTGTTTGTGTCGACTCTCTCGAGCGACGCGGGTGAGTCTAGCTTCACCGGGCTGGGAAGGGGCCATGTCTCAGCTTCCCGAGCCTTCTCTATGGCGATAGGATCAAGGTTAGCGAGCTGGGACAGTCGCTTGCCCGCCATGTCGTCATCGTTCAGCAGTCTAAAGTCCTTGTCGTACATGGAGCCGACCCTCCCCTCGTTTTCCCATTGCTCTTGCTGCATACGCTTGGCATGCGTAGGAATGATCTGTTGATCCGGAGGCAATCGTGGATCGGGCTTGTACATGGAAGCTATCCATGGAGCTTCCCCTTCCGGTCGATTGCTTGTAGTGGGCCTTGTCGTAATAGACCCACCACTGGTACGTGGACGATTCGGAGGCGAGTTGTTAGACGTCACACGCGACCTTGGCTTCGTCTGGGCACTGGTTTTACGTGGCCCAGAGGTAGTGTTCGGTTTACCGGGCGTTTTGGCTTTCACAGGAGACTTCTGGGGTGACTTGGGCGGACTCCAACTGCCAGTAGAAGTATTACGTCTATGGTCATTGCCATACGGTGGGGTCGTTTGTCGCCCATCGTCGGCATCGTCAAGCAAAGCTTGACTGCCTACACTGCCACTTCGTACTCGTGCACCCATGGTGGCGATGGCATCACCGTTCCAGTTTCCACTTCCTGCTCTTGATCTTGGCAGTGGCGCGTCACGTTCCGCCATTGAAGCAGGTACAGGTATACCGCTAGTTTTTGGCAGAGGAATGCGGGACGTACTAGGCCTCACAGTGTGGTTCGTTCGCTGAGAAGCTGGTTGGAACTCAGTTGTACCGTCGGCCGGGAACGTCGGGCTCCACGCATGATGATCCCCTGTCGGCTCCTCGTCTTCAGCGGGTATTGTGGATATGCGTTTTCGGGGCTCGGTTCGGTCTTCGCCGTTCTGCGTCCGTTCAGTGGATGCGGAGTTTGTGCGGTCTCGCGCACGACGCGTGGCGCTTTGCGAGCGGCTGTTGGATCTACTCGACCGGCCAACCCTGAAGCCTGCCTCTTCTAGTTCCCGAGTCTCAATCTCCTTGAGCTTGTCTCGGTGTATCCAGTGGTTCTCGTCATACTCGGGCTCTGCCGCACCAGGCTTGGTCGTCTTCTTCTTGGATTTCCCCTTGACAGAAACTGGGCCTTTCTTGTTGTTGGTGTGGCTCTTGTAGTACTCCAACACACTGTCCTGGTCGACGTTGCTCGCAATCATGTCTCCGCTCTTCTTCTTGTGCAGTTCATTCATGCGGTCGGGAACTCGGCCGAGATCCTGCGAGTCCCACGTGGGAGAGCGTACGGGCTTGACGAAGCCGTTGGCCTGCGATGTGAGGGGCTGGCGAGAGGCGTGGGTGGGGGCGGGGGCACCGTATTCAGACATGTAGGGCTCCTGTTCGTATGAGAGCCTCTGGGATACTGGTCAGCACACTATTGCTCGGAACTCGACATGACGGCAGGCTCGGCTCGAAATTAGAAGCTAAGTGGGTGAAGTTGGCGGTCAGATGCGCCATGGGGAGGGCCGCAGTAGTGCACCTAGTGCACACGCGAAGTCGAGCCGGACCCGTATGACGCAGCTCCGCAGGGACACAAGTTGGTACGTACCAGATCGTTGACAGGCACGGCAAAGTCCCACGAGCCGCGTGCGCCGTGCGAGCTGCTGGGGGGCGTCAGCTGCTGGATGGTGGCTGGTGGCTGGCGGGCTGGCGCGAACGTCGCCATGGAAGGAGGCGCGAGGTGGCTGGGATGCGTCTGGTGACGTGCGGGCCGCGTCTACAAGGCGGGAGGGGGAGTCGGTCTGCGATGACGGCACAGCCAGGTGTTTCGATTTGATTTCGAGGGCGGACAAGGAAGGGGCGATGCCGGGCAGACTACGGCCGCTGGCAGGCTGTCGTGTACAAGTAGGCCCACGGTAGCAACCTCCCTATTATGGAGCACTGCAGCTATAAAAACAATGCCATGGGCGAGAAGGAGGCAAGACGAAGGTGTGGGGACGCAGGCCGCAAGTTGTGAGGGGTGGTTTGCATGCGCGTGCAAGCAACTTCCCTGTCCGGTGAGGGTGTGCTCTGTCCTGCCTGTGCCGGCGCGTGCTGCCAGAAGCAAGGAGAAGGAGAGTTACTACAACGAAAGACAAGCGATGGTCGGCGATCCGAGACACGGCCGCGCACAATGTCGCAGTGATGCGTGAGAGAGTTGCGACGGGATCGGGGAGCCCTTGGAGAAGAGGATTTGGGAGCGTCGCTCTGATTGCCGGGGAACATGGTGATTCGCGCTTGGCGCCAGTCTGCTCGGGCCTCGTCTCATCTGCGCCGCGACCAAAGAGGCATGGCGACATCATGGGTCCAACTCCTTAAACCTGAACTGCCTGCCATCTACGGCTGCATGCCAAAAGGAAGCTGTGCACTGCATGTCGTTCGCAGTTGCACACACGCACACTTGCTTTTGCTGTTTGACGATTCTCCCGTCTCTACCAACCTCCAAAAACACCGCGCGCCAGATAAGCACGCAGACATCCATGAACCAAGTTTGATTATTTCCATGTTGTGCACACAGACTACTCAGTGCACAACTGTCTTGACAAGCTTCCGTCTCCCTGCGCCTTTCCCGTTCCTGACAAGATGGTCGCCGGCAACGGCCCACCGCCCGGCGTCACCACGATCGGGCGAGGCCTAGAGGCCGTCAGTGGTTTAGAGTTCGGTCCAACGTGTAGCTTCAAAGTTTGGAAGCCTTCACGTAATGTCAATGTCTTCGCGTTCGCAGCAACAGTTGAAAGGCCCAGGGTTTTGGGAGCATACATGCTCCATGTGACCCACTGAGAGTACCCAACTGCCGGGTTGGCGGCAGGCATAGTGTGTCAATAATACACCAACTATCAGCTTCAATTCAGCCTCACCAGCCAAACGTCTCATCATACCAGAAAACGTCGTGCCCCTTCTTCACCCACACCTCAACCTTTCTCTTCAGATCGTCTGTCAGCCTCTTCGGCCCGCAGCAGATTACCGCCGTCCTCATACCCTTGCTGAACACCTCATCTACCACGCTGCTGAGATCCGGCCTCCCGCTCTTGACAAGCATCCCCTTCCGCGGCTTCTCCATCTGCTCTTCCATATCTAGCAGCTGCTCATTTTCCTGCATCTCGATCCCCTCCCCATCCTCGTCGTCCGGATCGATGGCGAAAACCCCAGCCGCGCTCGCATCAGCTTGCAGACTCGGTCCTAAAGACCGTGTAACATAGACCTCCACATTGTGCGCGCCATGCAACAACCCAGTCTCATTTGTATCGGCTGCTGCATCGCCTTCGCCTTCGTCTTCGTCACCGGATGCAGAATTTGCAGTCAAGGCCCACTGCGTTTCGGCTAGCTTTTGAACCGCCCAAATGCATCGGATCTGCGTACCTGCAGGCGCAGGATCGTGCAAGTCGATAATGCTTCGATAGATGGGGATGATGAATGTTGCACCAACGCCGCCAGCAACCAAGAGCACTTTGTCAAAATCAGACAAATCTGGTAGGCGGCTTGACGCTCCGTATGGTCCTTCGAGGGAGAATGGGAGGATGGGGATGTCGCCGCCAGCTGTAGGCAACATTGGCACATTACCTCCCCCTTGTGACAACGAGCGCGCTAGCTCTCCCAAATACTTTGTGTTGCCATTGAGCGTCCTCGCAACGAGGAGTAGTTCCTTGTCCTTGGATGGGAGGGAAGCAACCGTGAATGGGTTCGTCTTGTTTGTCATAAGCCATTGGTCGTACCATGTAGGAGACTTTCCTCTGACATGCGGTCTGCTGAGATACACATGCTGCCCAGGCTTCCAAGTAAGCGCAGCGCTCTCTCCCGGCAGTGGAATGCGGATCTGGACAAGATTGGTGCCAGGAAGAAGCCTGAGGGTGCCTTGGTACATCTTTAGACATAGAGCCCGGGAGATGACGTGTAAGGCTTCCACCGCAAGGACCTCGTACACGTATATGCGGATATGCGATACGTGCAGGTACAGGGGCACAACAATCAAGTTCGCAATCGCAATGTGTGAGATGTAGAAGACTCGGTAGTTCTTTCTTCGTACAAATCCCAGGGCAGTCGTCGAGATGGCGGCGAAGAGAATGATGCTGACAAGACCCCAAATGACGTCCCAGTCCTTAATGCGCTTTGCCAGAAAGCCGGAAAGAAGGAAGAAATTCAGGTAGAGGGCCGTATGCGTCAGGAAAAGCATGAACGTGATGCGTCCAAGTATCTGATGCGAGGCCTTGATTTGCTCATGAGAAAGTCGCGTCAGATATTGCACAGGACTGTATGGCGCTCGCACCGCCAGTAGGTAGTGGATGGGCAACTGTGATGCGCCAACTTGTCCGAAGCGTTTTGTGAGATGGAGATAGTCTACGTGTCGTCAGTCAAAGTCGTAAAACGCGGAGATTCAAACAGCTTACCATTACCAGTATGGGCAATGCAAAGGTACAGCAGCCACACGGTCCAGACACTGGCACCAATCCATTCTCCTCTTGTACCCCAGTTCCATCCTCTAATGACGTCCTTCTTCATCCACCAAGCCACCCTGTTACAGCCGCTCTGTATACTCCGTAGCCACCCCAACCTGTCCTTTGGCCGTTTGGTGGATGCCGGCGATTTGGGCTGATCATACCTGAGTCCAGTCTTCATCACCCAAGATAGAGCGAAGCCAATCTGGAAGAGAGCAAATATGAACAAAACCGACCATTGCGCAACGAAGCCATACCATTCCAGGTACTCACGGCGTTGATGTTTCTGCTCGTCGTTCAGGCTTTCAAAGTAGTATCCGATTGCCCAGTATTGATCTGTCTTCACCTCATGGTGCCCCTTGTGACGCTGGAAGAGGTGCATGTTGAAGCTGGCTCAACGCAAACAATGTTGCGTATCGCACACATGAACAGCTCCTGGGTCAGCCCGTCTTCACGGTGGATGGGTCCTCGTCCGAAAAAGGCCGAAAAGGCAGCTCGCAGCCGCCGAGAGCCGAACTCAACAAACGAGACGTAGCGCCTGAAGGAGATGGAGCCAGGTGTCGGAAAAGATGCTCAATAATAGTGTTGTGTACGTGCGCTTGCCACGAATCTGTATCCAGCATGACCTAGGTTCGGACTTGGATGCAGGGCTGACGGTGCCGAAGCAGCCAGCCAATCGAAACTTGCTCAAGACACCGGCGAGTTTCTTCCTGTTCTTACCGCTGTCTACTTCAGCAAGCAGGTGGGATCCTCGTGGGCTTTCCGGATGAGAACCGACATCTGGAGCACCAACGAAAACGGGCGTCAATAGAGAAGCGCGTTCCTGGGTCTCCGGCCAGTAGGGGCGCGCGGCGACCCCACCAAGCATGCCGCTTGCAACCCTGCATGTGCATGCCGTACATGTGGTGCGTGTCTGGCGATTCAAGCTGTACGCAGGACAAACACGATTCTCAGGGCCAAATACTAGACTATGAGTGCTCCTTCCTCCAAGACTCCGGTTTGGCTCGACTGCGTGTGTATCTGCTCGTGCCTTCCCCATGCGCAATGCTGACCAAGTCAGGACACTGGGCATGATGTGAGTGTCGGATAAGCTGTCCCCCCACACGCTGCTCACCGTCGCTCCAGGATGCCTATGCCCTTCTCCTCTGCGCGCACGATGCAAAGGTCGAGCTGCTCGGTGTGAGCACTGTCCATGGCAACGCTGCGCTCGATCAGACCACATACAACACAAGGGCAATCCTCGAGGCAATCGGCAAACGCCATGTCAAGGTCTACACGGGCGCCTCGAAGCCCCTCGTACGCGACGCTGTACATGCTGCCGACATCCACGGTACACGCGAAGCCTGGCAGTCAGCGAGCACGCGCTGATGATCGCAGGCGAGTCCGGCCTGGACGGTGTCACCCTTCTACCTACGCCGGTAGAGCCGGCCGCGACCGACGTCGGCCACCTCGAAGCCATGTATCGAGCGCTCATGGCTACACCACCAGATAGCGCTTGGCTCGTCTCTACGGGAACACTGACCAACATCGGCATGCTGTTTCAGAAGTACCCCGATCTAGCGCCCCATCTCAAAGGTCTCAGCATAATGGGTGGTGCGGTCGGGGGAGGCTTTACGAATGCGCCAATGGGTACGGTTGAGGGAGAGGGCGAGAGATTTGGCAATTGGACCCCTTATGCCGAGTTCAACGTATGCTACAGTCTCCATACTGACGCGAATCGACTCGACTGACCGGCCCAACAGATTTACGTACCGACACCGATTCCTGGCAGATACAGAGCGACGCTGACGTGTCTAGTGTGACCCGGAAGCATCCCACTTCATCTTCTCGCACCCTGTTCTCAAGTTCAAGACGACTCTCATTCCTCTCGATCTGACGCATCAAGTCCTTGGTACAAAGAAGGTTCGCCAAACACAACTATACGGAGATGATGTATGCAACTCGCCAGGCTCAAAGAGTCACCACACCCCCTCAGCCATGCGGGCCTTGTTCACCCAGATCATGTCCTTCTTCGCTGGGACGTACGCTGAGGTCTTCTCCATAACAGAAGGACCGCCGTTGCATGATCCGCTTGCCGTTGCAGCTGCTTACAATGCCGATATATTCGATGACAGAGGCGGCGAACGCTTCCAGATTGACATAGTCACCGAAGGCCTTCACTCATCCGACAAGTCGAAAGTAGGGGAGCTCGGCAGAACAAAAGTCACCAAGCTTCCAATCGGGGAAAGTGGTTGTCGTATACCCAGAAGCGTCAACCTTGATGCCTTCTGGGGCAGCATTGAAAGTGCGCTCAAGCGTGCAGATGCGGTCAGTCCGATGCCCAAGGTTTCGATCCAAGAGCTGGAGGAAGTCGGTGTCTTTAATGGTGTTGATAGATTACATTAAGGGCCTGATTTGAACATCGCATAACGAGTAGAGCTATAGAAGGGAAAGAACAGGAAAAACTTCTGATTAATCGCAACGCTGAATGCAGCCTGACTCAAGGGAGACGGCAGCCGCAATTGGCAAATGTCCATTTAGCATATTCCCAACGTGTCCCATGCCTTGCAGCGCCGAGCCCGGTAGTCAACAACCACGATACACGCCTTGGCCTGGAAAAGAGCAATCGCCTGAGACATAAGATTGGAAGTATCAATCAACATTCTGCCAATCGACGTCTGTGGGCCATGCCAAAATACCCAACCTTAGGTGCTTCATCAACATAATCGTGGTGCGAAATCGTGGTGAGACTATGTCTTGTCATACCTTCGTAGGACCGGACTGTGGGCTGATTTACGCGGTACTTCCAATCACGTGTAATTGTCGAAAAGGGTTGACAGGCAGATGAATGGCGTATAGCATGTGCCACGCGTTACATTTCCTTCTTTCCTCAGTCACCTTCAACCGCTTCGATTGCAACAAAGTCACCACCTCCAACAGCTAACAATGGATACACAAGAGCCCCAACGCAACAGTTTCAGCTACATGCTCGGTGACCAAATCATAAAAGCCAACAAATATGCCAGCCAAATCCACCGCTGCCACGCCTCCTTCTAGCACAACCAACTCCCCAACTAGCCCACAAGGTACCTGGACGAAAGGCAGTCCCTTCTTTATCCTTGAAACCCACTTCAAGAACGTCACAGACTACTACTGGAACGATTACCGTGCTCGTAACGTGGTCAAAGAAGCCCTCAACGACGACGGCACACTGCGAAAGATAATCTGGCTGGAACTTATTGGTCCAGAATACATCGAACATGCGTTTTGCCTAGCAAGGCAGTATACAAGTCCAGGCACAAAACTACACTGCAGCGACTATGGGATCGAGAGTGTGATACAGGCACACTTTACACTGGGGAAAGCGCCTTTGCATACTCATATCCGTGCTTCACGGCTGCTGTTCTCTAGTCCATGCTTGGAGACGGCGTTAACTGAACTTGATTTTTGTATGACGCTGCTTGATAATACGGATAAGACGGCGGTGCAGGCTGCTATATACACTAATCCGGAGCGCGCATGCGTGGGTGAGGCGAGTTGTGTCGGGGTCACGGTTTGGGACTCTCGGGACCCGGTCATTTGGGTGCCGGAGACATATCCTGTGGAGGAGAATGCTTATCTTCGGGATGAAGATTTCCAGAGAAATTGTGCATATCACGCTGTTGCTGATGGGTTGAGAAAGGCAGGTGAAAAAAAGTAATTGGAACGCTTCCAGGGAGACCTTGCATGTCATACTTTTCAAAGTGCCCACAGCATATACTTTGTTCTGGACCGGACGATGAGGAGCGCCTTGCTCTTGTAACTGGACTTTGGGCATCACATATCTGTACAATGATGTCGCCAGTCCTACACGTACGACAAGGCTCAGGTCTGCATAGTTTGAGCTGATTCAAGCCAACTCTTTGGGCATCGATCTCTGGCAAGAACCAGGAGACAACCGGATGTTTCGACTTAAGCCCGCTCTCATGCGGATGTTGGTTGGGTTCATGCTAACAGCAAAAGAGCGCTTAAAATGTCATGACGGGTTCCGCTAGCCGTTGATCCATAAAAGAAGATGATATCCATGATGTTCTGTGGAGAAAGTACGTGTTGTTGCTTGGCGGCTCAGAATCAAGAATTCCGCTCTGCCGTACTCTTGGTTTTCGTGCGGGACGAGGAAGCGGATACATCGGCAGACAGGAACAGAGCGTGATGGGCACTAAGACCTATTCCCAATCTTCCAAGCCCCTCCACTGATCTTGGATGACGGAGTGATGGCATGGCGTCCGTCATGGTGCAGATAAAAGGTATATGTGGCGGTGCTGTGGCTAGTTCGTTCATCCATAGCGCTCGCGTGTTGGCTGTCCGAGTGGGTGTTACAGGTGACTGGTTACATGCACTGTGTGTACACGCGTCTTTCACTCGGTAGACATTGTAGAAAGATCGAGACTAGATGATTCGAGGTCGTGATGTGTACGTGATTAGGTGCCCTATTTCATTACAAACAGAGAAGGCCCGTCACCAGCGTGTCACCGAAGACGCAGAGGTACACAGGGAGCAGCTTCCTTGCTCGAAACTGAACATGGAATAGTGGATCTGGGGAATTGAGATGATGCTCAGTCACTCTACTCTTCAAATGCGCCTCGTTGGTTAGGTGCAGCGACGTTAGACACAAGAAGTGCCGATTTTGGATTTGATGTGCTAAGACATGATACAAGCCATGTACGCGCTCGTGCGATGGCTGTCGCTGCCCCTGAAGTATGAAGATCGAAGTTCGGTTATGTTTAGAGAAGAAATCTGACGGGGCCGCGAATAGAATGTAAATACCGCAACGCTGGTATAGTCAGCCGCCAGGAACCCGTACAACTTCCCATCTACGAGGCTATACATGCGGCAAATGAAATTGCTCGGTACAGCCATACCTCCTGCCTCGTAAGCGTGCATAGCCTCAATGTAATAATCGCTCAATTCTTGGCCTACATTGCTGGGCACTTGGCGAGGAGCCAAGAGTGGAAACGTGGATACGTGGATATCCCGCTCATCGTTGGCGATCGTTTGAGACATCGAAACCCGGACCTGTTCAGGGGATCTTGTCAAGGGGCTTAGCGTCTGAAAAGTGTACCATGTGCTCTTGCTGCAAGAGCTGTAAGACGAAGGTTGCTCGCGACAGATTCCATCTACGTACAGACGGCGCAATTGGGAGAATGAAGAAGCTGTTTCTTGATGCATCGCTCGAGCGTCGAAAACATGTTGACTGGTGTCGCGGGCGCATACACGATCTGGTGTACCGTTAAAGTACTCGCTAGGACGAGGGCATTTGACAGGCATCTACGTCCCACAGGCGTAGAATGCAAATGCGACAAGCCATCAGTCCGAGATGGATAGTCATCAGCCATGCGATGCGCAACTAGGCGGTTCCCTATTCCAAGGCATGTATTGCATAGGATAACCAGCCAACGGGCCGCAGCTGTCGCCAGTGACGACGATGCGATGGCGTGACAAGAGTGTGGGAATGCAGCAAAAACGGGGGTAGATTGGATGCCAATACTTCCCGCTGGTGCTGATGAGCCAAGGGCACCAAGAATTCCGCATTTTGATTGCTGTTTCGGTTGTGTCGCTTGTATGTGGGGGGTAGAGGGTGTGGCAATGTATCCCCCCAACGCGCACGGCACCGCCCATGGCCCTCTTGGTGAGTGGCGTCTCTCGATGCGCGCAGCGAGTGCCCCGCGGGAACAAGAAGCGGTTACCTGATTGTGGTTCGCTTGTGGTCATCTGCGACTGACGGGTGTCGGCGAAGCAATCGCGTCCAGCCAAGCAGAGGCCCAAGGCGCTAGCCGATATAGAGTGGGGCTGACGGACAGACAAGGCCGAATCACAGCAAGGCTTCGCCCACCATCCCCGGCCCTTCCCAACCTCGGCTTAGCAGGGCTGTGCCTCGTTCTTCGACCGCGCCATTTCTCTTTCTCTGGGCGAATCTTCGCCCGCTCCGTTCCGCTGGTAAAAGCTGCCAACTGCCCGCAAAAACCTCTGGGCGTTCTCTCCTCTGCCTTTGCTCCACGACCCCAGGCTGCCCTTTCCACCCCGCGGCTTAACTCTGCGATATCTGTCATCGCATTGAGCTGTCTTGACTCTTTCGCACGTCAGTCACCTTCACCTCCATTGGCAGCCAGCATTCGACCTCGCCAAGACGATGAGCGAGGTTCAGAGTACAGTGCCCGCAGCGGCCACAACTCCTCAACAACAACCCCAAGGCACTCCCATCCAGCAGAATGCCCCGACGCCTGCTTCGGTCGCCGGCGGTTCAGGCGATCAGCTTGTCTGCCAATGGCAGAACTGCGGTGACCGTCTGCCCTCTGCTGAGCAGCTCTACGTAAGTTGGCCGCCAAGTATTCCCAGTGACGAGTGCCCACCGCGCCGCGACGCGTTCGACTTGGTCGCTTCGTCGTTCCACCTTGCTGACGGTTCTGCAGGATCACGTCTGTGAGCGCCATGTTGGTCGCAAGAGCACCAACAACCTAAATTTGACCTGCCAGTGGGGTAACTGCCGCACCACCACGGTCAAGCGCGATCACATCACTTCTCACATTCGCGTGCACGTCCCGTTGAAGCCGCACAAGTGCGATTTCTGCGGTAAGGCGTTCAAGCGACCCCAAGATCTCAAGAAGCACGTAAAGACGCACGCCGACGATTCCGTATTGCTCCGCTCACCAGAGCCCAACCGAGGCGGTCCCCACGGCGCCCAAGGCTACCCGGGCCAGAACGGCAAACGTAAGTACTCCTCACATGACCTTGTCCATGTCAACCTCAACTTCATGTCTGCTACCAATCTTCTCCAATATCTAACAAATTACCACAGTGGTCGCTGACTTGCAGGCGCTTGCCGCTACAGCGAGTGGATACCAGTATCCCGATGGTGCCCTTGGCCCCAATGGAGGCTACGGCCAGCAACACCCAGGCGGTGCTCCTGCTGGATTCTATGGAGGCCCACCCCAGAACTCTGCTTACGGTCCCGTTTACTATGCGGTAAACCAATCTCAACAGCTTAACAACGACTACGAGATCAGGAAGCGCGCTGCATACGATGCGCTCAATGAGTTCTTTGGAGACGCCAAGCGTCGCGCAATCGACCCTACCACCTACTATGACGTCGGTCAACGACTCATGGGTCTCCAGGGCGTTCAGCTTCCAGTCCTCGGTGGCGGCGGAGGTGGCTACCAAGGCGCTGGTATGTCGGAGTATGGCCACGGGGGCTCAATGGTCGCTCAAGCGCAGCACCCACCCATGCACCATCCCTACTCCCTTCCGCTTCCTAACCTTAGGACCAAGAGCGATCTTTTGAACATCGACCAATTCTTGGAGCAGTTGCAAAGCACTGTGTACGAAAACCCCAACCACGCTGCAGCTGCTGGTGTGGCTCATCCCAGCCACTACGTTCACACTGGCGCTGGTTACCGCTCCAGCAACTCACCTCCTGGCCTCTCATCCAGCCACTCACAGTCATCTCACGCTACTGCCATCGGATCAACCAGTGCCGAGACCCCAGCTCTCACCCCTGCATCGAGCGTACTATCATATGGATCTCAGCACTCACCTGGTGCACAACACTCTTCAAACAATGGTGTATCCCCGACATCAAGGTCTTCAATTGGTAGCATGTACCCCACTCTTCCATCTGTCAGTGCCATGTCGGATATGTCAGCTGCAGCTCCATCATCCGGACTCGCGCCTGCGTTTGATACTGATGGCCGTCGACGATTCTCTGGTAACCTTCTCCAGAAAGCTGCCCCAGATCGATCCGAGAACGACATGGATACTTCAAGTGATGGTGCTTCCCCCAAAGATCGCCGGGACTCTGAGCAAAATAGTCTCCACCACGACGTTAACCAGCTGGCTATTCACTCGCCTAAGGTTGACCCTGCTCTTCGCTCACCAAGCATCGCTTCATCAACGCCCACAGAGCAAGGTGACTCGTCTCAGCAATCGTGGGTTGAAAACATCCGAGTCATTGAGAGGCTCAGGGCGTACCTCAAGGACAGGCTGGACTCTCACGACTTCTCCGACGACGAGGAAGATGTCAAGCATGTGCACGAGCGCCGCATGAGCGACGACGATGCGCACAACCTCTACCCAGTATTGCGTGCCGTACAAGAGGGTCGAGAGTAGTATGCCTGTGCTGTTTGTGAGTTCGTGGCGTTCATCTCGGTGAGATGGTGTTCAGGCGTTCGCCAGATTTGGTGGCATTATCGGGGCCGATGGTCAATGATTGTTTTATCGAGATGGCGATGTCTCGCTTCTGTTTGTTATACGACCACTACTAGGGATCAGGCCTTGCGGTAGCATGTTTAGCTTTACCTGTTAGCCACAACGTGTGAATATTACGATTGTTCAACTCTTCAACTTGATACCATTCGCGTTACATGTGGCAATAACCACTTATTCCTCAGACAGGTGTAGGAATTCCTCTTACGTGGTTTGTATCTGTGACTGGCAACTGCGGAACCTGCTTGGCAACCCGCGTTATCAGTTTGCCAAGCCTATGACCAATTCAGACCCCACATTGAATCTTGTTGATCGTCGTTTAGACAAGCCTTTCCCCACGTTGCTATCAGTCCAAAACGCCGGACACGGATTGATATGAGTTCAGACGACCCACTCAGAGCCGCCTACAATGTAGTACCGCCCTGTTCCCTCGTCCACCTTTTTCGGATACCATTCCTTTCCTCCGTGACAAATTGACAACTTTTGCGCATCCTTGCAACATACACCAATATATCCAACAGCAAATTCAAGTCACCCCTGTGAGTATTGCATCGCAATGGCGTACGGGCGCGGTGGTGCGGGCAATTACTACGCGGCGCAGGAACAAAGCAAGAAAGCTGCTGAGGCAAGTTCATACATCTCTTGCAATTTCAACGGGATAGGCCTTATGCTGATAATCTATATAGGACGTCGAAGCCGGCCGTTCCACTTCCGCTGTACAGTCTACCCACTCTCCGATCACAATGCAACCTTCGAATTCCTCTCAAGACTACGCACACATGGGTCGCGGCGGTGCCGGCAACTGGTACCAGCCCACTGAGCTTCAGAAAGAGGGCACCTTCACACAGGCTGCTGACGCAACCGCAATCCCTACATCATCAAAGCCACAAGTCAGCACGCCTTGGCATCCTGAGGGTCAGGAACTGCCTGTCGCACGAAGTGGGAGAGGTGGCGCGGGTAACTTTGTCTGGAAGAGTGAAGAGCAAAAGAAGGAGCAGAGCGAAGATGAAGAGAAAAGAATAGAGGGACTGAGGGACGAGGTGGAGAGGAGTGTCGAAGCTGGACTGGCAAAACCGCCTGTTGCGCTGCTTGGGAGAGAGACACCGAAGGGCTGGTGAACAACTCGACGGGATCCAGCGTCCAGCGATCGTGCCAAGGCACAATGAGCAGGTAGATGTCCAGGTTCAACTGGTCGATTTAGTAGGTATCAATGGGAATGCGCCCAGATTCGCTTGTATGGATGCGACAGTATACGGTATTGCAGGTTATCGCATGCTGTCTACAAAGGAGCTCACTCTTGGTGCGTTGTAACTCAAAAGTACTAAAATGCACCGTCAAAGTATACGTAGTCATGTGCCTTATGATTCTCCTGAGAAGGTAACAGCGTGAACTTTGAGGATCCATTTTAGGTGAGTTATAACATTGATATTTTTCGAAAAGAAATACAAGAACAAGCATCATTGTGTAAGAAATTACACCCGCATTTGCAGGCATTAAGCCGCAAAATCAGCAGCCCAAACTCTGATACCGAAGCCTTGAACTTCTCTCTACGAAGAAGCTTATCTTCTCTAAGATGTAGCTAAGTACTTAGACCTATCCCAAAGGCATATGCTATTACTCTCTTCATAGAATCTCAACGAAGAATGTCACATATGCTTTTAGGATATAGTAAAGGCAGGGTGCAACTTGGGAAAAACGAGCTCATGACGTCGCTTCCCGTTCGGGACAGCAACGTCCGTGCACTTTGTTTATCGACGCCCTAGCCGATATCTCCCCCGTCTTGGTCTCTCCCCACCCACAGACCGGCCCAACCTCCGCTCACCTTCGCGTTGCCAACCTGGTTGTTGATCATTCTTCGACACTTCGTGACAACATGGCGCGTCGATCAGCTCGTTTGCTCAAGGTATGGGCGCGCATTGCTTTTCTATCGTTTGTTTACATCTACTAATGCGTCTGTTGTAGCGTGAGACCACGCCTGACACCTCGATGCGGTCCGAAGATAGTTGGCATACTGCCTCGTCGCCAAACTTAGGACTTCCGGACCTTCCAGAGTTGCCAGAGCCCGGTATGGAGCAGAAGACGCCCTCGAAGGCCTCTGGAGGTATCAAGGCTCACTCAGAGTTACCGCATGCGACTGCGACACCACACAAGAGCGAATCAACCAAGTCGCTCGTTGATGCTGCCAAAAGCCAGACTCCTAAGGATCGCACTCCAATCAAGCCAGCAGGGCAGGAGATGCATCCTGCGCATCATCACGCGAGTACGGCCAAGATCCTGGATGAGGCGCGCTGGCTTGGTTTTCAGTCGCTGGGTACCGCGCCGTCCAAAGCTACTACCTTGATAGGTCAGGTGACACCGTCGAAGACCCCAGTACCTGCTACTTCGTCGGCCAAGCTTGACTCGTCGCCCAACTTCCGCTTCCGCTTCAAGTCGCCTTTGTCCAAAGATGAGGCTGCACTAAGCCCAAGCTCGCGCAACATATTGAAAGACGCTGGGATTGCAGGCACTCCCGGTGGTGGAAGCCGTGCTCTGTTTGGTACGTTATGGTTCTATCAACCTGTTTTGCTTTTTTCCTTGATTACTGACTTTGATACAGGCACGAGCGAATGGTCTTCCAAGGCCGACGTATCTCCTCAGCGCAAGATGGCTGAAGCCAAGGGCAAGATGGCTCGTTTCAGTGATGTCCACATGAAGCAGTTCAAGAGCATGGATTCCATCGCAAATCACCCATCAGCTTTCCGCGCCGACCCCACCCGATTCAAGCCTGTCGTAGGCAATCCTCTCAAGAAGTCGCCCTCGAAGCCAGACTTAGCGAACTCGGAGACGAACAAGCTCAAGCGTACAAAATCCAAAGCGGATCTGGCAGAGCCGAGCGCGAGTGCCGCTGGTGGTCTCAAGCGCACACAATCCAAGATGGACCTGGCAGCGTCTGGAAGCAAAATTCCTCCGACTCCGTTGAAGCGAACCCAGACCAAAATAGACCTTGTCGGATCTAGTCTGCCACGCTCTCAACCAACAGCCCGCATGGCTCCTCCTACACGCGACAGGCTACAGGCCTCCCGCGAAAACGATGCTGACCACAACGCGGCGGCAGCGAAGCGTGTCAAGCGTACTGAGTCTGACGATGCTGCTACTACTCGCCCTGCGTCTCGTGAGAAAATGCCTGATGTCCCAGCACGTGTAACTGCTACATCGGCGCGTAAGAAGACCTCTCAGACCACGCTTCCTCGCCTAGCTGCGCGATTAATGACACCCACGAAGTCGTCTATTGCGCGTTCGCAGAGCGTAAAGACTCTGAAAACTACATCGATGATTCCATCCCTGGGAGGCTCACCTTCGACCAACAACCTGGGATCCTCGCCTTCCGTTAGCCGCAGCGTCAAGTTGCCTTCAGCGGGTACTTCATTCCCTCCTGCTAGCAACTTTGGTCATCTGCAGGCCATGAGGGATGGTGCACGTGACAGCATGCGCAAGGTACGTGTATTCTTGGATATCGTCCCGAGTGTTCACTAACAACAGTAGGCGAGCCAAAACCTTCAGCGTGTCCGGTCGATTCTTCGCACCCCAAACCGCAAGTTCTCGGACGACCCCAGCAAAATCGCGGCAGGCACGCATGTATCGCCTCCGGCTTCAGACTCTGATAACGCTATGCCTGCGGTTCCTGCTACAGCTCCTGTCAAGAAACAAGTCAACTTCAGCAGTAGTACTTTGGAGCGTGCATCGCACGATGAGCTGGGTAAATCACCGTCGCCGATGAAGTTCAGGGCAGGCAGTGAGGTTCCTGCTGGTGCCGTGATCTACCCTACTATAGGCTCAGGTGCACAACACCCAGACCTTTCTCAGGAGATTGAGACTCTTACGTCGCGACGACTTACCTTCGGTGGCGACCACCCTCGTTCATTCTCCTTCGAGTCTGATAAAACTGTCAACTTTGGTACGTCTATATTCCAGATTTTGTTCTCTTTCCATGTACTAACTTGCTTAGGCCCTGCTTCTTCTGGCACAATTCGCATGGTTCGTGAGAGCAATGTATCCTCTGCTGTCGATGGCACAAAGCGCAAGCTGGAGACGCTCCAAGAGACATCTGACAAAGAAAACGACGGCGCCAACCAAGATGATACACGCTCCAACAAGAAGATGAAGCGCACACCTGCGCCAGCTCCGAAGACCCCTGCTAGCACCAGCAAGCTGCATCGCCACACTCCAGGAGGACGTTCGAGCGCCATCAGCAAGTCAAGGCTCGCTTTCCTTGCTACACCCAAGCGAAACAAAGCTTGAGCTCGTTCGCCTTGGGCCATGAGCGTAGCGCTATTGTGATGTATCGTCGTCACAAGTCATACCCAACGTACATTGTCTTGTGATGCAGCGAATACTTGTTCTTAGTTGACGTATTCTGTCAGTTGCTGGCGCGTCAGTCATGATTTCTGTGCAGCATCTTAAGACTGACGCCGCTTCATTCCTGCCACAATTCCTTTCTTCTCGTTCGAGTTTATAATTGATTGGGGGCGTAATGGTTTGTAAGGCTTGAGCCTCAAAATCTTCTCCTTTGTTTCTGGATCTCAGGTGTCCAATGGACAATGAATATTACGAAAACGGGCCTCACGATTAAACTTAGCTTGTGTTTAATAATACACTAAACGAACGGTACATGATAACTGAAGATAAAGGCAGATGCTGCGGTACGTCTTTCAATGTGTTGTATGACGTGGCACGATGTTGTTCTTTTAGGTGCACGATTCAGACAACTCGAGCATCCATGGATTGTGAATGTTCGAGTGAGTATGACTAAGCCGAGGGACATGTGCAGTACGAAGGAGCTCGTTTCTTCTAGCTTGTGCCTACCTATCATGCACCCTCAAGATATACGTAGTATACTGCGCTAGAACTCTAAGAATAAAGTAACAGTACATACCTTTAGGGCTAAGTTTGCTGTTTAGGGTGCAATTTATAAGCGACAAGCTCCTTTGTAAAGTGGGTCGAGTTTTGCGCCGAGCCGACGTCAGGTCGCTCGTACGTTTTGCCGACCAACGAGCAATTCACGCCGCTTACAGAAGCCCCCCACTACACACAAGGGCTTTTCTAGCAGGCTACTACGTCATTCGAGCACGCGCGGACAGCTTACGGCCTTGCTACACTGGCAAGGCGACCTTCACTCCACCACCGTGGCGTCGCTAAGCCACCTTGTCGACGAATTGAAGAATTCCTTCAACTTCCTCAACTCCCGCTCCCTACTCAGCTCAACAACACCCTCTTCGATACGCGATACCGAGAATCAGCCTACAGACGCGCTCGCAAAAGTTGTGCGCTTCCTGCAACATCCAAGTCTCCACGACGTCACCGAGTTTCTCGCCAACCCCCGCCTCGACGATCCAACCTACCTTGCCACCCTTGCTATCACACTAGCATCCCTCGTCATAACTATGTCCTGGTTCTCTCGCACCGGCGGAAACTGGGGAGGGCGCTTCTCGCCATTCGGACGTCCAGGCAACTCACCAAATGCGGGTGTCGTCAATGACTCGGATTTCTCATACATCACGAACGAAGACCTGCGAAGGAACGGTCAGGCGCAAGCACCCGAGATCGTAGATTGGGACGACAAGAACCCAGATCGGGGGACGGACGTTCTCATCTTCAAGAACGGACGTACAAACTACCCTACACACTTCCCAGCACACAGCATACGGGATGGAGATCTGAAGATTGGTACAGTGCGACAAGCGGCCGCGAAGAAGCTAGGCGTCGATGATCATCGGCGCATACGCATGTTCTACAAGGGCAGAAACCTGAAACACGATGAGCGCACTGGACGAGACGAGGGCCTCCGCGGCGACGGGAGCGGTAGTGAGATTTTGGTCACAGTTGGCGAGACCCCAGCAGGTGGCCTGGCCCCCGGCTCAGGAGAGGCACAACGCGCCTATGGGAGTGGAGGCGAGGACGAGGAAGACGACGATGAAGATGATGTCGACTCGGGTGCGAATACCACAAGCAAGAAGAAGTCCCGCAAGCGCGGCGGCAGGAAGGGCAAGAAGAAGCACCCTTCTTCAGCAAACACGTCTGGCACTTCGACACCTGGCTACACCACTGCTGGTGCTGGCGCGGAATACCTCCCCATCCCCTCGCACATCAACGCGGCCCCGCGCCCAACCTCCGCTCCTCCCCTGAATGCTAAACCCGCCGAGCCCCAGACCCCACTCGGCAAACTCGATGCCATCGCTAGCAAGTTCCACACCGAATTTGTACCCATGTGCGTACAATTCATGGCTGGACCACCAGAGGACAAGACGAAGAGAACCTTCGAGTACAAGAAGCTAAGTGAGACTATCTTGACTCAGATTATCTTCAAGCTGGATGGTGTCGAGACTGAGGGAGATCCAGACGCAAGGCTTAAGCGCAAGGCCCTTGTCAAAGAGGTCCAGAACATGCTGACCAGGCTGGATGAGGTTGGAAAAGCTGGTTAAGCTGTCGAAAAAGACTAGAAAGATGGGGAGATGGAATACACCAGGCTTGCACATCGTCATATGTTGTGGCGCGGGGACCGAGTTCGCTAATGGGGTACGAACGTGTGTGGTTTCCTCGCTGTCGCTCTACCTCCTTGTCGAAATTGCATTGATAGATCATGATCCAGCGAACCGCCCTGATGAAAGGCTAGCAGCCGATCCACGTACCAAAACCAACAGAGATCTTCGCTCTATGCCTTTTTACTGCGTCTTTGGTGTATCGTTGTATTCTTGCCTTCTTCTCTCTTTGACCTACTTATATCCTTGGTTCTCGCTTGCTCGAGTGGTCCGAAAGCGTAAACACATCATCCTTGTTGTCGTTCCATTGCCATTCTTCCATCACGCTCTCCTATCAACGGAGCCCTCAACAAAAGACACTCTGAAATTTCGAGAGAACCGAGCAATGTCATTAAGAAGTAGTAAATGATGAAGCTACACCGCAGCATTGCTAAACCAGGGTCCAAGCTCCACGGCCCGAAGCCTAGGATCCCAAATGTAACGCAAATCTAGCTTACGACTCCGGAGCCATGTCTGCCATCCTGTAAAATTCCCAGGCTGTGGCAGCACATCAAACCATGCGGATGTCATATTCAGCCAGTCTCTTGTGCGTCGTTCTCGGTCAATCATTTTGCGAATGACTTCCCTGGTGTGTTTAGAATCCCATTCCAGCTTAGCTGCGAAGCCGGGTGGCAACGTGAGATCACCAATAACGACTTGCTTTCCCTCTTCGCGACATTCGATAATGTACTGCACGAGCTCTTTAACAATAAGAAAGACAAAAGGCCCGCAAGCACTACCACCCTCAACCCCACCACTCTTGTTCTCGCTTCTTTGCGAGGGTGCGTTTGTATCTACGTTGAAGATGACGTGCTGGGCTTTACATTCATTACCACGCTCTCTTTGAAACAGAAGTCTTAAGCCTACCAATATGTGTTCCGCAACGTTCATGTTTGCGCTCTTCCCATAATTCATGTTTCTATGTATTGAATCCAGATACAGTGCAGGCGTCTCTGGCGTGCGACAATCAACAATCATGATGGACCAGTGTGTACCATTCGGATTGACATCTAGGCATTTGATCTCGTTGCTTTGGAGATGTCTGGCTGCATCCAGTCCCGTGGCGTATCCATCGTTGATGGGGAATAAGATAAAGTCCTTGCTTTTGAACTTTTTTATTAGCTCAGAGTCGAAACGCGGTTCTTCGTAGTGTTGGATGACGGATTCTTCGGCATCCAATAGCTGCAAAGCTCCAATGTAATGTTCGCCGGCGACGAAAACGTGTCTGGCAAAAGTAGTGTCTGAAAGAGCAATTCCGTAATCCTCACTCTTGGAGATTCTTTCTAACAAATCGAAACACATGTCAATGGTTTGATCGTGCAGCCAGCCATGTACTCCTATCTTGGTGATGGCTTGGTAAGCTGCACCGTCGATTGAGGTATTGGAAGTCTCGAGAACGGGATTCTCTACTCTAGACTGCCCATCTACTTCAAGGCTTCTACCCTCGTGGCGCTTCCAAAACGGGTGTTCAATGACAAATGTGTCGGTGTATTTTCGGCGAATTCGATCTCCTTCCTTCCTGGATATTGCACAGAATTCTCCCTGGAGCTGCTTACGATCCTGAATGTCGTTATTCTCCGGAGCAAACGGTGTACAGTCGACAGAGTATCGTCGCCGCCTATTCCCAGTTGAATTGTAACAGGATTTGCCAGTATCGTCGAAGATGGGCTGTGTCGATGCTTTGTTTTGAATCAAATTGTTGGCTTTCATGCTACGCAACAGTTCGATAGCTTTAGTTCGTGAAACGATAGGGCTGATCTTAGATTCTAGAGAGAGCCTGTCACTGTTCGTTGCTAGCTCAATATCCATGACTATTGGTTCGCGACGAGCGTTGCGATCGCTGATGACCTTAACGTCTTCGAACACGCTAATGTTGGACAATATCACCAATGGAGTATTTTGGCCGATCAGTGGAGGTAGAACCGTCAAGTTTGAGCGGGAAAACTCTGGAAGGGGTCGTCCGACATTGATTTTGTTATAGTCGGATCCACTCGCGTCCATTGTAATGATGATAAAAACCGACTATTCGGTTGAAGTCTAGGGAAGGTATTCCAAGAGGCGTCACGTATCACAAAAGATTGGGAAATTGAGGAGTGTATGAGGGCAGTACGCTGAGCGATTAGGTATTTGAAAGTGGTGGATGTATAAAGCCATACTGTCTATTGTCACAAGAACGGTATCTAGGTAGCGTTCAATGGAAATGTCGGAGAACAAAGAAACAATGAAATCTCAGCACATGGCTGTCGCGCACTGCGGCAGCCTAAAAGAGATGCACGATGGAAAGGCTTGGGTAGGCTTTCGAGCCTAGAGAGTTAGGTGAAGTGGATGGCGCAACGCTCCTTGCCAACAACGCAACGTGAAGACTACCGTGCCGTCCTACCCACATCGTACCTCAAGCTAGATCTCAATCTTACAGCGCAGACCTTTAACTCGAGTAGCATTTCTATATACGGCAACACACGTCTGCCGGCGTCCTGTCACTAAAAACGACTTTACGCTACTGCAATATCGAACTCTTGACCATGTATTGTACGCTATAGAGTTGACCCAATCTCAGCGAACAGCACGATATAACTATGCGGAAGATCGGGATACGCCTTGGTGTTACGAACATGGCATGAACATCGTTCAAGTATCTGGGGGTGTGTCTGATGGTTGTGCGAGGATGCTGACGGCCGAAGGCGCAAAGCCAGCCGGTAGAGTGATGACAATATCAACGTGTCTCCCTGAATGCTGAGCATCTTCGTGATATCCAACGACATACTGCGTCATTTCTTGTGCAAAAGCCCAGACGAAAGGGCTTCAGGTGCCCTCAGCGTTAGCTTTGATACTTTTCTCTATATGGAAATTAGCCCCAAGCGTTTTTTTTGAGGTTGTAGGCCGGTCGTGGTTGTGCACAAACCCTGTTAAGCCCTCATAGCACTACCACAGCAGATGGCAAGTCTTTCGTCCTACTGCCAAAGTTGTTCGAGTCGTAGTGTATGATTTGGAAGGTGGACTGGTGGCAGTCCACAATCAAGATGGTCTAGTACATGTCGAATGATTTGCCATCTTCCGAACTTCTGTTCCAACCACGACTCATGGGGATAGGAATGCACTCCGTCTTTGCTAACCTTTCCTTTAACTCTTTTGCGGGTCGCAGAGTTTTGGCGTCGTTACGGCCGATGGGGTGCAACTCATGAGCAAACGCCGTACTGAGAATGGCGATATTGTGCTGTTCGCACCGGAGCACACAGCTGATAGAATCAAACCCGGCATCTAGAATTTCGTGAAAGAACCATTGCATGATAATATTCATCTTGGTGAAGACAGTGTTGCGAATTAAGGCTCTCTTATTCTCAAGGCATATCTTGCCTTTGCTAGGAGGCTCACTAGTACCATCCTCATGCCTCAAAAAGAGTGGCAATTAGCGGCGACAAGTTTCTGATCTTTTGTAGCTGTTGTACACGTTAGCCTTTCTTTGCAGAATTCCTACCTTCTCGGATAACGAAGATAGACTTGCCTTGGGGTTACTAAGATTGTAGTTGTGAAATATACACAAATCACCTGCCAGCATGCTCATGGGCGTATAGAACTTGTTTGGAGAGCCATTAAAGGCATTTTATCATTAAAGTAATTCTTTGTGGCTGTGGTGGCTCTGTGGCTGTGATAACCCCTTGATCATTGAACAGAGGATCATGGATTGGTAACGCTTTGCACGACCTATTGAACAAACCGAATGAGTAAGTACTAATTATGTATCCGTAAATGCTTACGTGCACTTCTCTACGGAAGATTGTTGATCATGGAGTCTCAGGCAAAAGGTGCTCACGACGTTGGATTTGAGTTGACATTTTCGACGTCGAATTAGAGTTCGAAACAACGAGAAAAGGCCTTCAATAGAAACGAGCTAGGATAGCCAGCCATCAGCCTGTGCTACACTGGGGAAGAGAGTCAGTAATTACTAACTAGGGAGACAGTGTCGGAGTCGGGGTGGGTGTTCTCGGTCTCGGGTGCTCCCTAGCCTATCCGCTCGGTGGATGTTCGCCCGAAGCCGTCGCAGAAACTGACTAGAGCACCCGAGAATGTCCCGGTTTTCGCAAGGCCCTTTTTTTACATACGCCACTTTGTGGAGACCCTTGACCTTGTCACGACCTTGTCTACGGGTCTGACTATCTGTTAACCTGGCGTTGTGGGGGTGGAGCCCAGCCACGGCGTGTCAGTAACCACGTGGAACCGCGCCATCACGGATGCGACGATCACGTCAGGCTAGCGATCCGTGGCTGACGAGTAAACAGTGATTGTGCGACTTAGGTTAGAGGTAAGCAGGGCATGAGCAAGCAAGACACTAACTAGAAAGCATATGAGATTCGCGCCCAATTGAGCAGTGACATATCGCTTTTGGTTGCAACATGAACTACTTCAGAGACCAGACACCATTTTCCTCGATAATGTCAATGGGTCGGTTTTCGTCGAGCGATCTCCTGCCAGCCTCGAGGATTGCAGTCGTCGCGATAGTGTTCTTCAAGGTTGGTAGAGGTCGCGCGTCTAGCTGTTCAAGTGTGACCTCGCCTGCGTTGAGCTTGTTGACAGCATCGACAAACTTCTCAAACGAGATGTACCCGTAGCCAATCTGACCGGCAAAGTTACCCTCCTCATCGGGAGCATATTTCATGTAGAATCTGAAGGTGATTAGCACGCGAATTGACAATATTTTGGTGCTTCAACTCACGGGTTGTACCAAAGGAGACCACCCTCATCATCGGTGACATCATAACCGCGCTTGGCCTGGTTCACGCGGATCTCCCCTGTCGAGGCCATGTAGTGGAAGTATTGATTTGAGTGCACACCGGCTTTTTGTGGTGCTGCCCAACCAGCTGTGTAAACACCGGTTCCGACCTTGCTTGGATCATCCTTTTTCACCCAGTTGGTGAGCAGCGTGATAGTATCCTCGGTGGCAGGATCGCATCCCAATCCCGTCGCAATGCCTTTTGCGGCACTGGCCATGACGCGTACCGGCTTCCAGTCGGGAATCATAGACTCGTTGATATCGATGTGGTGAGAATTAAGGTAGTAGGAGATGTCAGAATCGATGCCGGCCCATGCCTTGAACGTCTCCAGTTGGCTCCTAGTTGTATTGTCAGCTACTGTTGTTCCCGCGTGCACAGGATCAAACGTACTTCGGCTGGCTCATGTAGGAATAGAAGTAGTTGAAATCTCCCAACTTCTGCGCCCTGAAGCGTGCATCCGCGTAAGCGGGATCGTATCGCTTGTGATGCTCAATATAGACGAAGACATTGTGTTTCTTCGCGGCTGCTAGAAGTTCTTGGTGATGCTCTAGTAACTTCACTGCAGGCTTTGTGATGAGGACGTGGATTCCGCGTTCGATGGCGTACAACGCGATCGGGTAGTGGGTGGTGTCAGGGGTGAAAATGGTGACTAAGAGACGTCAACCGAAATTGAGAATTGAGCCGGCGTGCGTTGCAACTCACTGGCACTGCCCTTTGGAAGCGCGTCAATTGCGACCTTGTATGCGTTCGGATCGGTCTTCCCTTCTTTGGGGAATTCCTCGAACGACACATCCAAGTTGTTGTATGCTTCAGAAATGTTCTTTTGGAGATGCTCGCCTGGCAAAACTCAGCATGCCGCATAGGGTAGAGCAGCGCAGACGCTGTGAAACTCACGGATTGCGGGGAATTTGCCGCCCGATGTGCCAACCATGGATAGCTTGCCCACCTTGCCGCGCCTTCGCAGGTCGAACAGCGTCAGTCCTACGACACCGACCTTCTTGTCCGACTTTGACGCGCCTCCTCCCACAAACCCTGTCGTGTACTCTCCAGTACCGACCTAGACTCTGATTTAGCTTTGAATAGCGGCAGACGAGAGAACTGCGGCTGGGCTATCGACGAGGGGCAACATACCATGAGTACTTGTACTGGCGCCATGATGACTGTTTCCTTGGAGACGTGGATACGTGTACAGGTGAATTGAGACGGTGCTCAGCTACTGTCGTGTTTTCGAGGGAGAAGGGACGACACAAGAGCTGAAGTGAAGGGGATGCGCTCGCTCAATACCCGACATGGCTTCGTCGGCCTTTGACTAGTTATCGATAGCGACGGAAAATATATGGCCCAGCAACGCGATGAGGGGCAGAGGCCCTCACGCGTTCTGCCGGCAGCCGCGGCCGGATGACGTTACATCATTCGAGGCTTTTGGTCGCGGTGGGGGGCTGAGGCTTGCTGAGGCTTGCTGAGGGCGGTTGTGTTGCGCCCGTTTGCGATGGCTGTGGCGTCTCCAAGCCATGCAGGCGGCAGGCAGGCAGGTCTCAGCACGGCGGAATGGCCTTGGAGAAATCTCTCGGGGAGTGTGCGGTTGCTGGAGTTTATTGTGTCCGAGGGGTAGCGAACTTCCCCAGGGCCAAGCAAAGAGGGACAGTGGCCGCCCCCACGCACGGCCCCACGCACGGCCCCACGCCTGGTTGGTGGAAGAATGCGACCCGTCCAACATGGCCACGCTGTGCCACCATGCTCGACAGCGAACCCTGCCCCAGATGCAGCTCTGTCCCATCACACAACCGCCGATTTTAGTCACTCCCATAGAAAAGGCCGCAGAATGTCCCGCATTTCGCGCACTGGTGTCCCGAACTCGCCAGATGGCCCACAGCCCTGCACCCAAACTCCAGTCTAGCCCTCGCCGTCGCTGCCCTTGGCGAATCATCGATGTCCATTTGACGACATCTTGACAACGGTAGAGCCACTGAGACACGCCAGTCAAAGTGGGATGAGACGTGAGCTCTGCCGAACTTAGCTCCTCTGACCTACTTTGCGCCGATTGCCTCCATCTCGCTGCTATATTAAAGCTGACCGAACCCCTACTTGAATCATCCATATCGTCACCCCTTCGTCACCCCCCGAAAATTCCATCTTCGTACATAGCCCGCCTTATTCTTTTCCAACCCCTGCTTCTTCGTGACCGGACGCACTCCAAACATGGCCGCAAACGGTAACGGGGCCAATGGCCACTCCAAGGAACGTACTCCTCTTCGACCGGGTATCTACTCGCCCACCATGACCTTCTTCGACCCAGAGACCGAGGAGCTAGATATCCCCATCATCAAGAAGCATGCAGTTCGACTAGCAGAAGCCGGTCTTGTTGGTCTTGTCACCATGGGATCCAACGGAGAGGCTGTTCACCTGTCACGGGCTGAGAAGACGGCTGTCACGCGAGCAACTCGTGAGGCCCTCGACGAGGCCGGCTACCAAAACGTCCCGGTTATCGTTGGAGCTTCTGAACACGGTATCAAGCTCACAATCGAACTCTGCAAAGAAGCAGAGGCAGCGGGCGGCGAGTACGTTCTTACTGTCCCTCCTAGCTACTACCGCTATGCCATGGATGAAGAGGCCATCTACGAGTACTTCACCAAGGTCGCCGATGGCTCACCACTCCCAATCATCCTATACAACTACCCAGGAGCCGTTGCCGGTATCGATATGGATAGCGACCTCATCATCAAGCTTGGCAAGCACCCTAACATTGTCGGCACCAAGTTTACATGCGGCAACACTGGAAAGCTCACTCGTGTCGCTCTTGCCACAAACGCATGCACACAGAAGAGCAACGGTAGTGGCTACATGGCCTTTGGTGGCATGGCCGATTTTACAGCCCAGACTGCTGCTAGTGGCGGATCGGGAATCATTGCTGGTGGTGCCAATGTCCTCCCGAAGACATGCGTCAAGATCTGGAACCTATGGGCGGAAGGCAAGTACGATGAGGCGATTGAGTTACAAAAGGTGCTCAGCAAAGGCGACTGGGTCCTCACAAAGGCCGCTATCCCTGGAACCAAGTCAGCCATTCAATCATATTACGGGTACGGCGGATACCCGCGCAAGCCACTCAAGAGGCTACCACAAGAAAAGGTCGACGCGGTCGCAGAGGGTATCAAGGAGGTCATGGAAGTAGAGAAGAAGTTATAGTTGCCTTGCGTTATGTCTCCTTACGTTCATGATGGGTTGCGCTACGCTTTCTTCGCACACACTTTTGTTGACACTCAGGGGCAAAAAGCACGTGTCTACATTTACGGTGCTTTCGTCGCTGTATATAACCGTACTATAATAGATATCCTTATTGGTTGTTCTCACTGGGAGCTCAGTCCGAGTAAGCGCACTATGTCAGAATTGGCAGCGCTCGAGGATGAACCTCGGGGGGTTGCGACTGCCCTTGCAGCATCATCACATACTAGCGCGAGACGGTCGCACCTTGTGATGCTCACACAATAGACACAGTTTCTTGCTCCACCTTCGTTTGTTTATCTTCTTGCAGCCTCGTCTTGGGCGGTTGCTTGCTGCCCACTCCAACAATCGCGTCGCGTCTAGAACCTGGCTACCCTAGCAGCAAGCAAAGCAGCATCTTTGCCTCGGCGACCGAAAGATCAAACGCAAAGTCTAGCTCCAACGCCAACGTTTCGCCGTTATTATTCCTTCTCTGCAGTCGCGGTAGCTGCCATAGCCCGCGCATTCACGGCAGGCTTGCACTTCCCAGTTTGCCTGTCATGGTGACGCAGCATATACACGCTTTGGCTGTTGCAAAGTCGCTGAGCTCACGTTGGTACTTTGAATCGTATTCACAGAATGCTGACCTTGCAGCACAGCCAATCACTCCAAGAGCGCTATATGCAGCCGCACGCAGCTAAATTATGCCCCTGTTCACGTGTTTTCATAACCACGCGTAGAAAAGAAGACCATATTTGTACAACATATACAGCCCGCGGGCTTGGGCGAGTCGCTCTACACGCCCAAATCCACCACCGGCTTTTCAAATACCTCGCAGCTCACTTATATCGCCAACCCGTTTCCTAAACTCGTCCAGCGATATAAAGATAATACCTCTCGCCTTTTCGCAGGCGTCATCTCTCTTGCGTGCCCGTGGCCTTTGATTTGCGCTAACGTCGAGATCATTACTTTGCGGAAGTTTCTCTGCATTGAGTTAGCAGTGTAGTGGTCAGAAACCCTGGGCGAAGCCGCCTACCTGATATTCCGTATTGAGAGTTACGACGGCAGCCTCGTGCGCCCTGACAATCGTTTCGCAGGCCCGAATGACCCCATCGTTGGTCTCAGTCGACAACTTGTCGGCTAGGAGGAGCAGAATAAGACTTCCTTGCAAGAGATACATGCCGAATAAGTAGGGCATGAATGACAAATCCGGGTCCACATCTAGTATTACCTCGACTGCATGCGCAGCCGATATCGCATTGGATGTTGCTGCAAGGAAGGACTGCGAGCAGATCCACATGTTGTCGTCCTCCAAAAGTGCCACAGGATCCCATTTTCCGTGTAACAGAATATGCAACACATGCATTATATGGGTAGCATATGCCGCGACCTTCCTAGTCTGGTGAATCCACTCGCTACGGATTGGGTCGGGTGTGTCGTTGGACTGGGCTTCCTCATTCGAGCCGCAGCCGTGTTGTGCCTTGAAGTCTTCGATGCTGTACGCGTACCGTTCCAACTGGCGGGTAATCTCTGCTTCGTGAAGCTCCCAGGATGTCCGCTGGCCGAATCTGGGGTGATTCTTTTGCGCATTTAGATCGACGATATCTCCGAGAATCGTCATTAATGGCAAAAAGAAACCGAATATGTCATGCCTATATCGATTAGCGTAGTCCTCAGACGCATCAGGGTGCGTCAAAACACCATCCGGAAGCGGCGTTGTTTAGTTGCAGGTTATACGTACGATGTGCACTCGAAGTTGATTCCCCGTCTTCGCGGTCCGGGATGGCCTGTGTAGAACTCGCCCGCTTGCCAGAGCGTATCCGGAACTGGCTGGAACAGATCTTCACATTCGTTGTCAAGCATGGCCAATGGGCGATTGTAGCAGAGTCCAAGGTGCCGATCGACCATGTACAGCAACCACCACAGTCGACGCCTTTCCTCTTTCATTTCCTCCACAACTGCCGCAGATGGTGTGCCTACGGGTGCTTGCGCACTAGAGCAGTCCGACATGCTCATCTCAATCTCTCCGTCCGTTACGGTTGTCTCTCGCTCCTTGACAGGTCCTTGTGGCAATTCTCGCCCTAGTTTGAGCTCTCGAGCCAACGACCACGACGCATTCCACCACCTCAAGGAAGCCGCCTTGTATTCGCTTGCGGAAGTGACTACTCCAAGGTTGATGTATGTGGCGACATCGTCCAAAGTACTGGTAGGCGGCATTGCTCCGTCGGGCCTTCCATCGTAGCGTCCTATTGCTCGGTCAACTCCGAAAGCGTCGTGTGCGGCAGATGTCAGTCCCAGTCCAGGAGCGAATCCATGCGAGGATGGGGAATGAACAAGAGGCTTGAGCAGATCCACAGTCAACTTCCACAACTTCTGGCTGATGATAGCTCTTGCTGACGGCGACGAGGTGAGGTAACTCGCTTCACTTGTCTGGGCGGCGACCCAAAGCATGCTCGAAAGCAGGGCGGGACTGCATTTTCTCGGCTTGTGTTGCCGGAGGAAACTTCGCTTCCTAAAGACAGACCCGAGGATGTATGGCGAAACTGGTTCCATGAATACTGACGAAGAACTTTGGAAGTAGAATTCAAGCAGGTCGCACGCGGTGGTGGCATTCAGTATTGATCCTAGGTGAGGGAGCAGTGGCACCAAGACTGGGTACCTGCAAGCGGCCGTGGTAGGGCCGTTTTGCGAGGAGTTTATGCTGACTCCTGACTGCGGCGATCCTGTATCCACAGAACCATAGCTACGAGGTGAGGATTGCCTCCCAGCCTGCTGGTACTGCATTGTATACGCCATGTTGGCGTATCCGGGCGGAATCGACACCGGTGTCCCGTTAGGGCCAGGGATGAGATGCATGCCTATGGCTGTCAGCAACTCTTCTAACTCAGCACGTATCGCAATACGCAAGAAGCATTACAAGTAACATACGAGACAAACGGGACATGTACACGGACTGGGAGTTGTGCGAAGCACTCCGGGCCCGTCCATCGTACGTACCATTCATGGCATACATGAGCTCTTCGCGAGGCATCTCGGCATGCATCGTCGGGTATGCAGCATTAGAACCGAGGAGCAATGGATCGATCATCATATGGTTGACAGGTGGATCGAATGTCGTGCCAGGGTTCAGAGCTTGCCAATCACCCGCAGACAGACTACCTTTACCGGCTGGAAAATGCTGTACGACTGGCGTCGCTTCTGATTGCGACCATACATCTTCATCGATTTCGGCCATCACACCAGGCCTCTCGTAATAATTGGAGATCCCATTGGGAGTTTGCGGGCTACCACCAGCAGCAGCCTCTTCTCTCTGCTTCTGAATGTGCCTTGGAACCTGTATTTTGTCAGATCCTCGATGCACAGCGTAGCCGCAATGCATGCGCGGATCGATATTCGCTTTATTGGGGCAGAGGAACGTTGCTAGCTAGAGTTGCTTACTTTTCCGCGACGTTTCTTCTCACGGTTGTATTGGCAAACGTATTCGAGCTCTATACAGCGCGAGCATGGAGCTTGGCCATTGCATCTTGTTCGCATTCGGTGGCAATGATCGCATGCTCGGCTAACTCTCCGCTTCACTGGCGCTGAGTTTCGACGCTCAAGCTTGCGTGCGTCTGCTGTCGTGGTCTCCATAGCTGCGTCTGGTGGTTAAGGTGACGGTTATGACTTCAACTGGTCCCTACATAAGATTAGCGCTAACCGGCCCCCACCAAACATCGCCGACGTACTGCTTCCTCCAATGCGGCAACCCAATTCGAGACGTGCGAATTCGAAAGGAACGGCAGTTGGTGCGCGCGGGTGACGTCGCGGGAGTACTTGAAGACGAAGGAGTCGGTAGCCGAAAATCTGGGGACGACCACGGGTCATGCGATACTTGGGGAGCATATGTGGGCCTCCGACAAAGCTTTAGGTGCCGAGGGTACACCCCAACTGTAAGATGTCCTAAGCTGCAAAGACGATTCTAAGGGTCAGTGTGACGATCTGTGGCTTGAAGATTCCATGCGTCCACGCGGGCTTCGAGAAGCGAGACCAACTGGAGTGCAATACCAGAAGACGCAATGTTTAATTCGAGCATTCATGGATGTATGAAAGCTACGACCTATTGGCTACGGCAACCAGGCTCTGGGGCAAGACGTGGCAAGGGTCAGGAACGCCGCAGCAGGGGACCGTAGTAAGGGTCAGAGAATCCCAGCGCATGATTCGAGCATGGCTAAATGCAGATTAACCGGTGGAAGATGCGCATCTCAAAGTCGGCGCTAAGAGCGAACCGCGAAGAGCCCCGCTTCTTCGAAGTTCATACCGCACGTCAGCTTCCCGCCAATCCTTGCCTGCTCCAACTATCAATGAGTCCTTCCAGCTTCTCCAGGTTGTGGCTTGTAGCGCCTGACCGTAATAACACTCCCAAGGCACTCTTGCGCAATATCAGCGTCTGAGATATCGTCTTAATGTGCCTGATATATCTCCCCTTCGCCGATATTTGGCGCGCCGCGGTTGGAGTTCTGCTGGTTTGGAATGCCATCTGCTGAAACTGCGTTCGTCCCGTTTCACGGTACCTGACCATCATTGGCATACCCATAGTGATCAAGGACTAGACGTCAGGACGTCAACATATGCACGCTGGCATGGCACCTGAAACCCGATACATGATACTGACAACGATCTTTTCGTGAAGGCATAGCACGACCTTTGCACTACGCCCAACGATACCCACACCCAGTCCCACTCACATAGGCCCCGAGCGTGAGTCTCGACCCGAGGACAAGCTTATATTTCAGTCTCTACAAAAGATTCATTAGTACTGAACATAGTCTATCTGCTAACTCAAGTATACACACCGATACATACGTTGGTTGAAGCGTGAGCTAATTGCGTCGGCGGATTTTGGTCAAACTTTGTTCTGTGGCATCGCTGTCCCCGCCATGCAGGAGAAGCCGAGAAATCCTGCACCTCTAAGCGAGCTTATAGTGGCTGTGAATCCACCTCCGATATGTGGTCGGTCCAACGTAACCGTTTTTCGTCTATATGTGGAACACCGCAAACTAGCCGTGGAGTCCCTCGCCTCCACACCAACAATACGAATGGTCCAACTACTAGGGAGGTGGCCGTGGTAGGTCTGCAACAGGACATGACGTTGAGTCCGCCTAAATCTTCTTGGGACGGAGAACTGTTGGGCATCCCGCGCTTATCTCAGGTATGCGCTACACCAGTAGTTCTAGAAGACTGAGACTTGAAAGCTTCATTCCGTAACTTGACCGGATCATCAGAATCTTCAAGCTGAGTTTTCAGCCCCACGTGGGCACTATACGCTGAACAAAACCCTCCTTAACTGAAACTTGTTGGTTGATGGAAAGGGATGGCACCGCTTCATGGCTCCGTGCCCACTGTCAACGATCTTAAAACACCTGTCCAGCTTGGTCATCATATGCTAAGAATTTGGTCCACACCGAACCGAGGGCAGCGCCTGCCGGACCATTGAACTAGCTTACGGCCTCGTAAATGCTGGCTGCTGCATCACCACCGAAGTGATAGCTTCGCCGGTAGACAATAAAATTGCTTCGTCTTGAGAGGCTGCATGTTGCGACCGAGAAGGGAGATCCGCAATACGTCTGAGGGTTCCAGCGTGAGGGCCCGCACAACGAGCATGCATAACGACAGGGTCTCTTCACTCTGGCCTCAAAAGAATGACCAATCTGTGCCTTCTGGGTCCCGTCACCTGCATACAGGCGCCAGTGTTCACCCTCTTTGTATCAAGCCCCGAGGTGTGTGACCATACAGCTCTAACCTCCCTATCTCTTCAGGAGTCAAGCTGATACAGAATTCCATCCACAGAAGACTCAAGAATCACTGAATGTCAGACTGCCCGACGCCGCTGAGCTGTCGAAGGCTACGCTCCACAAAGGGCAAATGAGGCTTAGGGCCTCCACATGCATTTGTGCATGCAGTTCGCAAAAGAGCTTGTTGTGAGCTTGCAACACTCCACTCACCATGAGACTCTTACTGTTCATAGGTCGGATCCCCGCACGAGTCTGCTAAGATTTCATTCTTTGCGAGCAATAGGCAACAACATTTTTCCAGCTACACACGGAGACTATCTACTATGGTTAGGAAATACCTCCTATGTACCCTACACTCGTCGCAAATACAAACGTCTAATATTGAACTACTCATGATCGAACCTGGCTGAATTTGATTGCAATCACGCTTGCATTGTGTACTATTGGCAACACTGCCTGAAAGACTTAAACCACTCAATGGATACTATGGTCTGCACCAGAGCTTGCCTTTCTCATGTACCCCAGATCTCCTTGCCAGTGAAGCCGGGATCGTGGTCCACACCAGAATCTGGGGAAGTGGCAGCGTCCGCTGAGCGGACGGCCCCTCCGCTTCGCAAACACGCTGCTTGCCTGCCCTGTCAATCTTATGACCCGGCTTGATCAACCATGTTCTATGATGCTCACCGTTGAGATCGAGCCGTAACAGGTTTGTGGAGGCGCCGCCTACCGTGGCGGCTATGGCAAAGGCGAAATAGCCGTAGTAAAACAGCGACGGCTCGAAACATCGCAACTGGGGGATCAGACTCTCTAAACCCTTGAGGCTTGATCGGCTCATAAGAAGCGAGCTCAACAGTCATTACCGCCGTCGCAGAGGAGGTCCTCGCGATCATGCAGCCTGTAGTTCATCGAGGATTAATGCGGGGAGAGTATGGTATGGGGTGAGTGGGTAAGTGTGGGTGGTGCGGGACGCAAGTCGCTGCCAGACTGACGGATGTAGGATGATTCGGTGAATGGGGCACGCCCTCTGATGGTTTAGAATGCTCCGTCCTGCTGATACAGGCGCAGGCACCACAGTGGGTGAGCTGCAAGTGCTCTGCACAATCCCGGGGAGATATAAATGATCCCCTGAAGTGATAAACACCGCGTGCCCATCCTTCATCAAACCAGTAAGCAACCTACGCACTTGTTCAAGGGACACGACGGATGCTTCTCTGAGCCCCTGTGGATGGAAATTCGGAAGGAAACGCCTTCCATATCTGTGATATATCCCCCCCTCACGGACTCGCCAGATGAGCTGATTTTCACAATGCTTAGGCAACTTTGATGTCTCTGATACAAACATGGTCCAGCCATGTACACTCTCTCAATGTACTTAGCAGTGTATTGCTCGATGGCTGAGCTGGTGGCTGAGTCTTCCAAGTTTCTAGTGGTTGTCACTGCATACATACCGTCACGGCAATAGGTGATGCCGTCCACGTCCTGCCAGCCACCTGAGTGGTGGGCATTAGCCCATGTGCGTGGGAGGAAACAGTCACTAGAGCTTGGTCTCTACAGCAAGCGCTAGTGATTGAATCTCTGTCCATTGGATCCAGGCCTACGACACACGCGTATGTGTCAGTTGGAAGGTATCGATAGGCTCTTTTTTTTCAGCTTTGGAAGTGCATTTAGTTGGTTCGACACTTCGCCATAGCGTATCAAAGGGCCACCGACTCGACTCCAGGCTACCTAGCACTACTATCGCTAGCAATTAAGCGCTCCTCAGCCCCGATTCCGTACGGACAGTTTCCCAGCCTCTCACAAAACCTTGGATGTTGCTTCTTGATCGTTTCAGACAGACAGATGCGCAACATGTCGGCAATCGGAGCGTCCACGGTGTTATATGGGATCATCACCGGACCTCACTTCGCAAAAAGCGAATAGTATTGTGCTAGTGCAATGTCCCGTGAACCGTGATGAGCCCACTTCCTATCGATCATTTCTGAGTCGCACCCCTAATGACTGAGTATTGCGCAACCAAGCTTGCCAACCTGAACATCCCCTAATTTATTGACAGGCTTGGCAATTCTCATGTACTTGAACGTTTGGGTTTAAAGCTTTGTGCGGTTTTGTGACCAAGTGAAATGATGATGGTCTTGAAACTCACCCGAGCTCGCACGAGAAATTGCCAGGACGTAAAAGTTCCAAGTGGGTCATCGTCACGAACGAGCATTGGAAGTGATACAGGTTATCCTGACTAGATTTCCGTTTCGCAAAATGGTACCTGCAGTGTTGCGCCGGTGCTGCAATGGTGGCGCAATGTAATCTATAGTCTGGAACTTGGGCGTGTTAGCTGGCACGAAAGTATTCGACGCCTAACATGGCAACTGTTACAAGCTCGGGTTCGGATTCACGGTGCACTAAGAGAAAAGCTAGAGATGCGATTGGTTCAGTTTTGATAACAGTGCAATGCGATTGGCCAGACAATGTTCTGGTAACTTCTACATGATCACCAGCATACTCATCCACACTGCGATGGGTCGCCGTTTAGAAAAGCAAAAGCACTTACTTTTTCTTCTCGGCGTCCTGTTTCATGCCTCCCTGAATCCATTTGCGACTTTCGGCAGCGTACTTTTCCATCTTGTCTTTATCTTGAAGAAGCTCCTTGATGGAGTGAGGATCAGGTACGTGACGACCCTTCTCAACACCGGGACGTGATGTCATGCGCTCTTCCCATGCTTTGAGTGAGGGAAATTCGTCGATATCGATGCCTGCCCAGCCTGCGGAGGCGACCCATCCATAGTGCGAGATATCTGGTCGGTGTTATTGCATGTCACTATGGTCATCTTTGAGTGTGCAATAAGGCTGTGTATATTGGAGAGAAAATGGCGGTTTGAACACAATCGGAGGCAATTGAATACGCATATCGTAAACATTATTGCCGTCTGTGGATAAAGAACAGGAAGAACACAACTGGTAAGGATACAGGAAAGAAGTGCTTACCAGCAATCGTGCACTTGTCGCCACATATATAGAGCTTGTTGTCTGAGGCAAGATGCTTGTCAAGCACGGAGTATAGACGACGAGTCTCATTCTGGTATCGCTTAACACCGTATTCGATGTGCTCAGGTGCATACCGCGTAAAATGGTCTGCAGTTCACGTTAGCTTACTGAATCAACTATAATCATCGTTCCGGCTCAATATCAGTACTATGGAGTAATTTGAAGCTGGATAGACCGTATTCTGTGTCCCCAAACGGATCGTGTCTTCGATGGAAAACGTCTTCCGATGATCCCCCACATCGGGATGAGAGCCTCCACATCGGAATTGACAGCCAGGAGATGAACTTGGAGGGTCGACACAGCTTTTCAAAGGAAATCGGTCGCTGACTTCAAAGAGATGAAATCGACATGAACTTGGGCTTGTTGAAACCAATGAAATATGGGTTGCGATCATAGCACCTTCTACTCCAACACTATCATATTCTGAAGCATTGATCTCATCACATACTGCAGTCATGCAGTGCGACTCCTGAAACGAAATTCAACGATGACAGGATTTTGAGTGTGGTAGCAAATTGTCATTGCAGCAGGCGACGTGTCCACACGATCTCAGGCTCGCCATGAGAAAAAGCAAAGAGACGGTGAAAGAAGAAAACAGACTTACTAGCTTGACCCTGCATGGGTCCAACGCCGGCATTTTGGAAGTAGAGCCAGTTCTTCATGGCGTACCACTCACGTGTGCCCTTGGGGAAGCTGATCTTGTAATCCGAATCGTAGCGGTCGACAAGATATTCCATGATACTTCCAGACTCGAATAGGTTGATGGTTTGCCCATCGGTGAAGGTATCAGTGAGCGCAGGGATTCGTCCATTGGGATTGATCTCCAGGAACTGTCTTTCGTCAATTCGGAACTGTCAAGTATAGAGTAGACGAGAATTACCCATTCTTCCTTCTGTGTATTCTTGGAGATGTCAATCTTGTGGACTTTGTAAGGGAGGCTGCAGATGTCAGCAGACCGATTTAACTGTCTGGGCCTAATCTCGCTCATATACTAGAGATCTGTATCTCAAGGCGCGGATCTAACAGCCTGGTAGTATCTTGTACAACTGACCCCTAACACGAAAGCGCGAAATCCGAAAAAGAACTTTCACAAGGTCGGCTAGGGTGCTCCCATAGGAAGCACTCGAGATACATGTTTCGACGTAGACCAAAGTGGTATAGATATATCCAGTAAGAAATACAGCTCTGTTCTTTTGCATTGGCAGCCGCTTGCAGAATGTTCTAGGATTTTTACAGGTTCTCTCTTTTTGACACGATGAGGATGAGAGCAAAGAGGAGTCTTGACCGCGGAAACTACTGAAAAAAAAGACGCCGAGATATACTGCGAGTTACATACCATAATCATTGGACTTTCACACAATCAAAAATGTACATACCCTAGCTCTTCCAAAGTTATAGAAATCTTGATGCCATTAGGCGTCTGTGTAGTGTACAGGTTGATGTTCGATTGTTGAGACATGTTCACGGTGAGTCGCGACTGCAAGTAGATATGGTAAAAGGAACGAAATACTGTGGTGCGTGGCTATATATCTCGTAAACTGGCCTAGTGAAGCTCTATGACAAGGCAGCTGTAATGATGTAGTGGTGGGGTTCAATGAGGGGCAACTTCGGGCGAAAATCGAGCTTGGTGGTTGGTCAACACGGCCGAGCCCAAATAGTACGAATGCGTAAGCGGTTCAAGGCGTGGAACTCTGAATGGTTTCGCTGTTGCAGCTTGAGACAATGACAATCAAGAGTCGCTACCTAGGTAGTCAATAACGGGAATCATAGCTTCAGGTGCATCGCTACCTGGACAACATTTGCATCGTTCAGGACAAAACATGTCTACAGCGCCTAGCATACGATCAACACATCACATCTCGTGTGAGAGTAGAACAACTATCGCCAAGGAAGTATATGGCATGACTTCGTCGGCTAGCCGGACATACATGGATGCAGAACCGGCGGCAGCAAACACTAATTTGATTGTTCAGCGAAGGCTGCGAAGCGGAGAACGTGAGCAGATCTCGGTAAAGGGCATGCGGCACATAGACATGAGAAAATGCCGATGAATCGGCCTCACAAAGCCGCCGTGGCATTGATTGTAGAGCGTCAGTGACACGCCTTTGGGGACGGTGTAAAGAGCACGCGGCCTTGCGCATACCAAAGACGAGACCTGTGATCTCGCATCGCTGAGAGAAACTCTAGGATGACTACAGAAGAAAGCCAGCCTCTCACCTGTAGGGCTGCGTACGTAAGTGAGAAGTTCCTGCCCAGAGGTGGGATCAAGCTCACGTGACTTGTGGCTGCAGCCTAAAGCGGCCAAGCGCGCTCCCTACTAGCCTAAACCTTTGCCTCGTCGCGACAGCCCTCCGCTTTCTCAACTCGTCCTACACGTCCATCGAATCCGCAACCTCTTTGTCAACTGCAATCATGTCGTGGCGCAACCAGGGCATCACTGGTTCTAACAATATACCTCTAGGTACTCGCCGTCGGTTCGGTGGTGGCGATGATGATGGCGGTTACAACCCGTCTGCGCCCGCCGAGGGTTTGTCTGAGTTGAAGCGTGGCCGCAGCCCCGAGCGCAGTAAGTCAAATCCTCACACGATGTCATACCCCATTGCTGACAATCATACCACAGACTCTTCCGACGGTCCGCGACAGCGCAAGAAGCGCAATCGATGGGGTGACGCGAGCGAGAACAAGGCTGCTGGCTTGATGGGCTTGCCTACTGCTATCTATGCCGCCATGACTACCGAGCAGCTTGACGCGTATACCTTGCATCTGCGTATCGAGGAGATCACCCAGAAGCTGAAGATCAACGACGTTGTTCCAGCCGACGGCGATAGGTACGTGTCTTCATTCTATGGGCGTTGTGAAGATGCTAACATGGATAGGTCCCCCTCGCCTCCACCCCAATATGACAACTTCGGTCGCCGTGTCAACACTCGCGAGTTCCGCTACCGCAAGCGCCTCGAAGATGAGCGCCACAAGCTCGTTGAGAAAGCGATGAAGACGCTTCCCAACTACCATCCGCCTGCCGATTACAGGCGGCCTACTAAGACACAGGAGAAAGTCTATGTTCCGGTCAATGATTACCCGGAGATTAACTTCAGTACGGAACTAACCCCTCTAACTCCCCTCCCCTTGTTTTGCGTTTCCCCAGCCTTTGTCTTGACCGGCCTGCTCAGACTGCTGGATGTTCATGTGCATCTAGTGGTACCTGTAGTACAGCTATGTCACTAACCCTAACCCTTTTGCTCACACATTATTGATCATACACTAACCACAGCCTTTTGCACTAACAGTTGGTCTACTCATTGGCCCCCGTGGAAATACTCTCAAGAAGATGGAAACCGAATCCCAGGCAAAGATCGCGATCCGAGGCAAAGGCTCCGTCAAGGAGGGTAAAGGTCGCTCTGACGCAGCTCATACCAGCAACCAGGAGGAAGATCTTCACTGCTTGATCATGGCCGACACCGAGGAGAAAGTCAACAAGGCTAAGAAGCTCATTCACAACGTCATTGAAACTGTAAGTTACGCTCCCTACACTAGTCTATGCGCCAATGCTAACATCGCAGGCTGCTTCCATCCCAGAAGGCCAGAACGAACTCAAGCGCAACCAGCTTCGTGAGCTTGCCGCCCTCAACGGTACCCTTCGTGACGATGAAAACCAGGCATGCCAAAACTGTGGCGAGATCGGTCATCGCAAGTACGATTGCCCACAGAAGCAAAACTTTACGGCCAGCATCATCTGCCGTGTCTGTGGTCAAGCTGGTCATATGGCTCGCGATTGTCCCGACCGCAAGGTTGGTCAGCCCTGGCGCAACGACAATCGTTTCGGCGACCGCGGTCAGCCAGCGCGTATCGGTGGAGCTCCAGAGAACGAGCTCGACGCCTTCATGGCCGAGATGGGAGGCGCAGGTGGACAGCCTCGCGCGGCGATCGAATTCAACGGCAACGGCGCTGCTGGTGGAGACAACTACAGTGGAGGCGAACGCGCTCTTAAGCCATGGGAGCGTGGTGCCACCGGAGGTTCTGCACCCTGGGCGCGTGACGAGGAGGACCGTGGTCGTGGTGACAGTAACTCGGCTGCTCCTCCGCCTTGGGCTGGCGGTGGTGGCCGTGGTGGTCAGTCTTACGACCAAGGCTACGGTGCTGGCAACGGTGCGGCTCCTTGGGCTTCTGCTGCCCCAACTGCCCCTGCGGCAGGTGCTGGTTATGGGTATGGTGGCTATGGCTACGACCAGAACGCTGGCATGGGTGCTCCAGGCGCCTACGGTGCTCCTGGTTACGGCGCTCCTCCACCTCCCGCTGGTCCTCCTCCTGGTCTTGGTCCCCTTTTCCAGACGTATGGATCTGCCGGCAGCCCACCGCCGCCTCCCCCGCCACCGTCTGGTTCCGTACCTCCCCCACCTCCTCCAGGCGAAGCCCCGCCTCCTCCCCCGCCCAGCGATGTGCCGCCACCGCCGCCGCCACCTCCGGCTTAGGCATCCAGGTCTCTCAGTGTAGATTCTGGGTCGGCGCATGGTCGGCCTTTGTGTGTATGCTTACAAGGTTTCGGGGGTTATTGATGGCAGTAGCGATTTGTTTGTCTGGGAAAGCACACGTGGTGGCCTCTTGATAGTTTTGTACCTCTAATTGAAGCAAGCAGCTGCCAGCATACATGGCTACAGGTAAGCTTATGGGCTAGATCAAGTAAGTAAGAAGCATGATGCACGTTTTGCTTGGATACCTGAGCTCTAGACGTGCACGGCACCTGAAGCAAGCGAGGGTTGCATTGTAGTTTTGGCATGAAGGCATATCATATCCTCTTGGACGCTTTTTCTCACGCATTTGCCCGGCTCGTGATGTTGGTGCGGGCTCTGTGCAAGCAACTGGAAAAGCGAATATTCAAATGACGTTGACCGCCAAGATGCTAACACAAGCGGCGGGACGAGGGATGGGCATGACAGGGCAGGCACATGCGGACAAGTTCATGTCGACCATGCGCGCTTGACAAGCCGACGCTCTCGTTTGCCTCTACACTTGTCCCCAGATGCTTGACGTACGTGCTCCCGAATAGTCATCGCGATATCACACGCCACCCTGGGCCGCCCGCACTCATTGTCGCTCGCCCTTCGGTCGCCATGGAGCGGATACGCGTGAGCAAGGTGAGCGACACCGCGAGATGACCAGCTCGCTTACAGACTGCTTGGAGCATGCTGACACTGCCTACAGGTGGAACATGTCTATCTCCTCCGTAGAGGCACGCGCTTCGACGGTACACTGCATCTGATGCCCCACCATCTCGTCTTCAGCTACCTGCCCAGCCCGCCCGCCGACGCTCCCGCCGACGCGAAACCACCACGGCAGAAAGAAGTATGGATCACGTATCCCATGATCAACTACTGCTCCCTCAAGTCGGGCCCGCCTATCCTGCGCCAGGAACCCTCGATCCGCATACGATGTCGCGACTTTACCTTCTTCGCCTTCTTCTTCCCGAATGACAAGAAGGCGCGGGACGTTTACGACAGCATACGGGCACTCTCGTGCAAGATAGGCCGGTTAGACAAGCTGCTGGCCTTCAGCTATCAGCCAAAACCACCCGAAGACCAGCAGAATGGCTGGCAAATCTACGACGCGCGCCGCGAATGGAAGCGGCTGGGTATCAGTCCCAAGGACACGGAGAAGGGCTGGCGCATTTCAGAGGTCAACGTAGAGTACAAGGTACATCCGATGCGCTGTATGCGGTTTAGCAACGTCTTGACGAGTGGAACAGTATGCGCCGACGTATCCCGCCCTCCTTGTCGTCCCCACAAATGTCTCGGACAGCGTTCTCAGATACGCAGGTGAATACCGCTCGCGCCAGCGGATACCAGCCCTCGTTTACCGCCATCCTGTCAACAACTGCTCCATAACACGAAGCTCACAGCCCACACCTGGTCTACGTGGGAATCGAAACCCTCAAGACGAGCGCCTCGTCGCAGCCATCTGGGCGACTAACCGTGGGTGGAAACCCGCAAATGCTGACTCGTCAAATTCTGCCGAGCCCACTCCTGATACGAGCCTTGTGAACCTGAACGATTCCAGTGTTAACAGCTCTTTTGCGGGTGCAGTGGAAGAGAATGCCAACGCTGGAAGGACTACTGTAGACGATCTCACGTCCTCTGCAGAGACAGATCCGGACGCGCCGAAAGTCTATGGGGCCCAGCAGCGAAATCTCATTGTCGATGCCAGGCCTACAGTGAATGCGTACGCGATGCAAGCCGTCGGACTTGGTTCAGAGAAGATGGACTATTACCCAGGAGCGGAGAAAGCATACCTTGGGATTGATAATATTCACGTCATGCGGAAGTCGCTTGACACTGTCATTGAAGCCTTGAAAGAGTCGGATCTAGTGCCCTTTCCCCCAAACCGGCAGCTTCTGGCAAAGAGCAATTGGATCAAACACATTGCTAACATACTGGATGGAACTGCGCTGATAGCCCGGACCGTTGGTATCATGCACTCGCATGTCCTCATTCATTGTTCTGATGGCTGGGATCGCACAAGCCAGCTCAGTGCACTCAGTCAGATCCTGCTAGATCCCTATTACCGGACGCTGGAAGGCTTCATCGTTCTCGTTGAGAAGGATTGGCTTTCTTTCGGACACATGTTTCGACATCGATCAGGGTTCTTGAGCCATGAGAAGTGGTTCACTATAGAGAACGAAAAGATTGAGCGCAAGCACGACGGTACTGGAGGAAGCAATGCCTTTGAGAATGCTCTTCGTGGCGCGCGAGGGCTCTTCAACCGCCACAACGAATCGAACGAGTCTCTCAACCAGCTTCCGGAGACGAACGTGCCAGAAAACGCCACAGATGTTGCCGATGCTCCTTTATCAAAGCCAGCCCAAATTGGAGCTGCAGAGGAGCATCGTATCACCAAGGTGAACGAGCTATCACCCGTGTTCCATCAATTTCTCGATTGCGTATACCAATTACATTACCAGCACCCAACCCGATTTGAGTTCAGTGAGCGCTTCCTGAGGCGCTTACTCTACCATCTCTACTCCTGTCAGTATGGAACATTTCTCTTCGACAGTGAGAAGGAGCGTGTAGATACCAGGGCCAAGGAGCGGACGAGAAGCGTATGGGACTACTTCCTTTGCCGCAAGCAAGAGTTTATGAACCCAATGTACGAACCAAACATCGACGACGCTGTCCGAGGTAAAGAGCGCATGATCTTCCCTCGGAAAGGCGAGGCGAGGTGGTGGGCTGAGTGTTTTGGTCGTACTGACGAGGAAATGAACGTCTCTGGTCCCCAAGCACCGCCAAATCTCACACCCCAAAACAGCAATGCGAGCACTGGAAGGAGTGGCACGAGCACTCCAATTGTTCAGGATACTATTGTTACGGGTACAGAGACCGCGGACGGAGCGACTGGAGCAGGTACGACTGTCCACCTTCTTCCTTCATACGCCGTCGGCGATCGCTCCCCCAGGGTCTCCAACACGCAAAAACCTCTTGATACCGCAGCCGCCCTGGGACAAGATCTAAAGCAAGGAGTCATGGCAAGCTTCGAGAAGCTGGGTATTACTAGCAACGCGAACAGGGCAGCAAGTCCAGCTGCAACAAGTAGTAGACCAAGTGAAGACGTCGCACAAGAGATCGTGAAGCCAGGCTCAGATTTGAGCGCCGATACAGATACGGAGCGAAATGTCGTTGATGTCACCCCGGAAACCACTGAGGAGAAACTGGATAAGTCGACAGAAGACAACACCAACAAGATGAGTTCCGAGGCGAGTGCGAATCGACCTTCGGAGCCTGCGCCAACTCAGGCCGTTGATTTTGGATTGGGTACGGACATTGTGGAGAAGAAAGCAGAAAACAGGACTAGAAGTCGGAAACCTACTCAGGCGGCGGAGGCAGCAAAGAAGGAGGCAGAGATGGAGATGCAATAATGATGCGTGCTGCTAGAAAACTGGCAAGCCGAGTATCCTCATGAAGTATGGACTAATGATAGATGTTTGATGAGATACTGTAATGCACAATCACGACGGATGCAACGATGATACCCCTGATGAGTACTGCTTTCAATCATATACTTTACATAACTTCCTTGGTTAGGTCTAGCCCTTGGCCTAGAGTGGATCTCACTTTGTGAGTGTCGACTCGCAGGTGGAAAACCAAGCTACGCTACTTCTTCGCCCGACTTATAGCTTCAGTTTCCTCAATCTCAATCTGCGAAACGAACACGATGATAGCCCTCGATATGACCTTGAAAAGCTTTACTATCGATGTCGCCATGGATTCTTCTGCTGCATCTCTACGTTATCGCCACTACCCTGATTACCATTGTGTACTTTGGCAAAGGCATCATCCGCCATGAAACGGCTTACGACATCATCCGTGGCATCCTTGCCTTCATGTTCCCATTCTGAGCCAGGTTCTGTCTGCGCATGACCTGGTTTGGGTTAGAATGTATTCGACGAGGTTTGTGCAGAAGTATCTTGTTCAAGCCTGAAGTGTGGACAGACACGTGTTGGGATGGTGCAACGGCGAAGCGGTACTCGATGGTAGGGTACGCCTGCAAGTCGACGCACTGCTCTATTCGCCAGTCTGATAAGTTTGCCTGAGAGTAAAACTCCAAGTTTCGACTGTAGAAGCGGGTTGAGAAGATGTTGTTACCAGAGGGTGAAGTTGTGGTGGTATGATTGACCTTCATCATAGTCGTTCATCACGTTGCGAATTATCGGCTGCCGGAGATGTTGCTTCTAGCAACCAGAGACATTTACTCTTTACCAGGCCCCGTATATGGAGAGCGGCGGCCCAAGTCATGGAGCGAGCAAAGATTAGGCTAGGTTTTCGATACCTCCGGGTGCAGGAAGTTGATATTATTGATAGATAGTATGTCCAAGGACTCTAGAACTATTTTACAGGCTCGTCGTGTCTATAATGAGCGTAACAGATGCGAGCGACTTGTTTGGGGATGCATCCGCGGCCAGTCAGTCGCCGTCAATGAACGAAAGGTGCTAAAGGTACCTGCGCTCTTGCAGTACGTGACTGGTGGTTCCATCAGTCCTGCGATCATCGTTTGGCAACGATAGCCTGTCGTCGCATCGCACCGAAATCTAATCACAAGATGGGCCTGTATCGGGCTCTACAATGTGGCTCTACGATGCTCATGGCGATATGAATAATGCTGTACGTCGCACAACCTCATCCGTAGCGAACTTGGACCTCGAGGATCTTGTCCAGTCATTGGTATGACGCCGCCACTTCCGCTACGCACGGTACCTCTCCAACCAATGGAGACAGCATTGGGAACGGTACATGCCGATGAAACGGGAGAAACCGTATTCAGATGCCACCGGAGTGAGTGCGCTGGTACGATCTTTGGTTGCGCTAAAGAGGCATAATAAGGAAAAAAATGCCAATTCTTTTTTTTTTTGGTGCCCCGACTCTGATTGCGATTGCAGCGAAAGACCTGGAGGCATTCCGTTTCCCATGGCACGGATGGATAAACTGAGTGACCATGTTAGATAGGTGAATGGGAGCGACCTTGAGGACTGTATATACAGCTTTACGTACATGTCCATAAGCGTCGTGCTATTTCATAGTATGAATGTGTTCATGGCCAGCGTGTAAATAACGCAAACCAAGTACTGGATGCTTCCAATTTTCATTTACTGCGTTTGTCCTAGGCCCCAAGAAGGGTCCAGTATATCAGCGTTGAACCAGTCCAGAGAAGGCTGTGATTGAAACAACTGCCACATCATGTCGTCGTTCCACGATGAAAGCATGATACTTGGGTTTCTATCACTTCCGCCGTTGTTCAAGATATTAGGACCGTTGCCAAAATCTGCTGGTAGAGGATAAGTCGCCAATGGTGCAGCCGATCCTCCATTCGGTTGCGTTACTTGCTCGTGAAGATTCGAAGTCCGCACGAGTGGTTTGCAAAGACCCAGTAGTGTAGCGCACAACCGGTGTAGGCGATGAACATATTTGTTCTCCGTAACGAGCGCGGAAAGGCCATCTGTAACGTCTTGGAGGAGCTGGAAATCTCGAGCGCTGGACGTGCCGACCACGTTGCAGAAAACGACGAAGAAGGGGCAGAGTGGGTAAGAGAGCATGGTCCTGGCAAGTCGTTAGTGACGAATCCCTCATGATATGGCCTCGCGCTTACCAAGCGAGATAAGGATCGTAGCCTTTGATGAAGTGATCCAACGATCTTCCAAGCTCCTCTATATCCTTGGCGCACTCCAGTGCCTTCCGAGCACTCTGGAGGCACTCTTCTCGTTCTGACGGATTTGTCGTAACGGTAGGGCTCAGACGGTGGACTGAAGTCAAGGCAGAAAAATATCTGAACTCCATACCTTTCCAATGTATGAGAGCGTCGGACCTGCTATCTAGGAAATGCTGTTGTCGTTCCTAGCAAAGCATGAGCGTCTTTCGAAATGCAAATGAAAAGGGATGATTCTGCATTACCTTCTCCATAAGCTCGTAGATGCCTTCCATCTTTGCTCGCAATTGCGCCACCTCATCGCTCAGTATGGCCGGTGACGGCTTCGTTTCCAACGACAAATCCAATATCTTGTCGAGTATAGGAAGTAGCTCTAGAACGCTCATAGGGCTGGTTGAGTCGGCTCGCAACAGATACGAAGCCTTTACCTGGAGTTGAGGAAGAGAGCGTGGCCGAAGTAGCAAGAGGCTCATCACGCTATCAAAGTAGGCACACTGACCGACTATGGCATATATCTCGCTCTCGGTGTCAGTTTCTGGTATAGGTTTGTCAATGTGATGATAGCCGAGGGCCACGATGGTGCGCGATGCATGAGCTGTGAGCTCCCAGCAGCTCACAGGATTACCCATAATCTGCATCATGGTAGCCTGCTAGTAGTCAGTACATCGTCTCAAATCAACACGGCTGTTGACGTCTCACCCCGGTAACCAAGGCCTGTACGACTAACAGAGAAGGCGCAGTTAAGAAGCTGACTTTATCCAGAGCAGTAAGCGCTGCTATCAGATGATTAAACTCCATCTGTTGGATGTGTCGCTGGACAGCTGCACTCTTAGGACCTTGCAACTGGCTCGCATATAGTACGACAGCTGCCTGGAAGTGAACTATGACTCTGTACAGATTGAGAGTCTTCTCATCCGCAGTGCCTTCCATAAGGGCAAGTGCAATCTTCTCGAACGCTTTTGGCGGCACATGATCGACAGTGTAGTAGCGAACGGCGGCATTACCGCGTTCCTTGAATTCATCTGATGTCACAATCAGATCCAAGTCCAAGGTTGATAAAAAGCATACGTACTACCGAGGATGACATTGAAGATCTCGTGTTTGGTCATGTCAGTGGAAACATGCATCGACTGATCGAATGTGCTGCGGTCTAGCATAGTTGGTGTGGGCGTGTGGGACAGTTGGTCGACAAACGATATGGCAGTTTCGAGGACTGAGCGTTGATGATCCGACAGTAATCCATTGGTAGAAAGTTCCTTGGTGATGTGAATGCGAGCCTCATTTGCTGTCTGGGGGCTATTGTCAACATCCTGAGCTGTTGCCGGAGCTGGTAAATCTAGCGAACTGGATGTCCTCTGCCTCTTTGCCGGTCGATCTGAAGTTGCTTCGATAGTCGGCACAGCAAAGCCATTTACGGTCTCCTGCTCCTGCGCCAAACTTAGACTACGATGAACACTCTGAACAGAACGTTCGAGGCTCGAGAGCCGCTCTACTAGTGCTCTTATTTTCTCGTCCCTACACCATGATCAGAGTCGAAGGGTAAGGATAGTCTGGGGTGAATGGACAAAAGCAAAGCCCTTCCAAAGTGCGGCTTGGTTACGCGAGACGGACGGTTGCTTACGCTCGAACTTTGGGTCGCGGGACGCGCTTGTGCCGATTACGCAGACATTCAGTCTTGGCCGCTACACAGTTTGTGCATGGCTCTTTGCGATCGCATTTCACCTGATGGTTGTCAGTGCCTCAATCCAAAGGCATGTACCTAGTTAGGCCGGACCTTCCGAGCATGGCATAAATCGCATGCGGGCACACCTCCGTGAGCAATCCAATTCTCTTCCGGCATTTGGTAATCGTCGAAGTAGCGCAGTGGAGTATGCAGCAAAGAGAGTAACCTCCGAATCTAGGCTCGCTGGTGAGGATAATCCGGAGAGCTTGATGTTCGGAGCCCCTTGGCAGGAGTCGGAAGGGAAACGGCCCGAGATCCGAACATGAAAGGCGCCATCGTTGCACGTTGCCCAACCTACCCATATTTGCCTTGTGCATGGTAAATTCCGCGAGAGGTTACGCATCACCAGCAAGATCAAACCGAACAGTTGTCGAGCGGGGGATCTGAGGGGCGCGACAATAATATCGAACCCTTCCGTCCGTATGTAATGGTTGTGACAATAGTTGCGAAACGGCCCTATTCTTCGCTGACGCTGACGATGACGCTGACGTTGTCGATACGGAGGCAAGCGTGTGCTGTGTTATCGCAAAAGCAACATCATCAAGAAGCTTTGCGGACACTCTACCACGAAAGCATTATCATCAAGAAGCTTCGCAGACGCTCTATCACGGAAGCAGGAGGTTGCGAAGAGCCAGACGAAACCGACCTGAAGCTTGATGATGCGACAGGGTCTGCAACGTGCATTTTCAGCACGTGGAAAGATGCAATCCATCGCAAAATAACTGCGACAGCCATGCCGATGACATGCAGTAAGTACGCCGCGTGGCTGGGTCACAGAAAAAGCAAAAGAGGTGCGCAATATATGCGTCTGCTTCAGAGAGGGATTGATAGATACTCGACGGCTTCCCCACGGCTGCTCCCGCCGTGCAACTAACCTTCTTGGGCTGAAATATCTGGCCACAGGTCGGATGGAAGGCCAGATTAAGACTTGGGGCGTAAGCCGCGAGCGAGCAACCGCCAGTGATGCGATCTCATTGAGCGAGGGGGAGAATGGTGTGGATCACTGCTGTGTAGGCGCGGGATATGGCCGTTGCGCAGCACGAGACGGTAGAATTGGCAAGTCGCACGAATATGGTCCTTGGCAAGCATGTGATAGGCGGAGTTATCGGAGCAGCAAAAGTTGCAGTCAACGGTTGGAAGGATGTGGTATCCATTACCCCATCGGTTCCACCGCGATGGAAACGAAGTCATGGAATCGGATGAACATGCCGCGCCGTGAGACAAGCTAGAGTGGCAAGGTTTTGCCGATGGCACTTGGCTGGAGGCGGCATCGACCATCGGAGTGCCCTGCATGTGTAACGTCTTTACCTGACGTGGGATGAGGTGGTTGAGCTTGGAGCGCGTCCAGCAGCGCCACTGAAGACGGCGTCTCATGTGATAGCGCGTAGGACTCGGACGCGTAGAGTGCAAGTATGCTGACTGCGAAGCGGCCAGGATAATGGCTTGTTTGCGCACTGTGCTCACTTGGAGAGGGTTGGCCGTGTTTGGACAGGGCGGCGGAAAGGGTGTGTCGCACGAACAAGGGTGGGGCGTACAGTGTGTTCTGGTCGGTGTGGACCTCAAGGTTGAGGTGGAAAGTGTCGACACGGGACATGGCATCTTTGGCCTACCACGCCGGCGGTCGTGCATCGAGGAACACTCACACATGCACCGATGGAGGGGGCTACGGGTGAGGCTGGCGCTCTCATGCAACGAGGCAGTTGGGCCTGCCCACATGGACGACGTCTGCCTTTCTCAGCGCGTTGGCCAAGAGGAAGGCGGTTCCAAAGCTGTTCTGCGTTGTTGCGACAGCCGTGGGCCGGCCAACCAGATAAGCGAACCCCAGGCTGCGTGGGGGCCCCGGGAGGGTGCGATAAGGAGCAGCAGACGACGGATGCTACCAGTGTCGTGGCCCATGGGCGTCTTCGCAGCTCCTGGTACGGGCTGGCGACGGGTGACGAGCGCGTGCCTGGCAGAGCACACTCGCTACGGCATGGGGACTGTGGCCCGCAGCCGGCATGACGAAGCAGCGTTACAAATGGCCTCAGGCCTGATGGCTCGGCTCGTGTGGGGTGGCGCTCACCGTCAAAGGCCATGGCCGGGCATCGCATGGCATGGAGACGCGCGCATACGGGATGCTGGGCGGCAGCAGCTCAGGCACGCAATAAGAGCGAAGCTGGGCCTGCGGCGGATCCCAGGCCGTCTCGGGGCTCCCACGCCGGCCGTGTCATTGGCGCGTTTTCTGGCTGGAGGCGTGAGTCTTATCTCTTACTCCTGGCTCGGCGGCCACCACACACACGCCAAACTCCAGCTTCCCACCGCACCCGCAACAGCACAGCACTGTCCCCGCCCAGCACAGGGCTGGCCATGCCCGGCGCGGGAGCTAGTTCCAATGCCCAAAACAAAGAGTACCTGCACATCCCATGGCCCCGAAACCTGACCACCACCGCCGTCACGCTCCTGCCTCTGAGTCTGAGTATGCCATGATTGCTTATCCTGTGCACTGTATATTGCCAGAGCCCTGCCCCAGCTAACCCTCGTGCCTCAGCCTCTTGCTTGGCTTCGTCTCCACCGCCGTCCACGCCCACACACACGCTGGAGACGCCCTCCCTCGGCTTCCATGAGCCGCCCGTCACCCAGACAGCAACCACGCGACGACGACCACCACCCCCGGTCGACTCCTGATGTTCCATAGCAACACGCCCGCCCCTGTCCATCTGTCTGGAACGCCCGCGCCTGGCGACGATGCACAGCTCCCGCGCGGCGAATGCGCCTTCATCCTTCCACCATCCGAGCCGAATGGCCCCCGCCAGCGCTGTCCCTGCCGTAGCTTCTACCCAGACTCCATCATACGCTCTCGCTGCGGCTGTGGGCACCAGGCATGGAACCATGAGGCTCAGCCAATCTCGGCCGTGTCGACCGAGGCATACATGCACGCCGTAGAGCACATGAAGCGGCTGAAGCAACAAGTCCAGCGTTTCGAGACGCTGGAGCAACATCTCAAGCAGGAGCTGTTCAGGGAGCGCCTGGCCCGGGAAGAGCTGGTGCGGACGAACCATGCGGTACAGGCGCGCATGTACGAGAACATGCAACTCCTCAAACTGTCCATCGACGACAGGGTTGAGGCTGTCGTAGACAGGACAACAGAGCTCAGCGACCAGATCAAGCTGCAGGGTGAGCGCCTGACCATGGTCGACGAGTTCACCATGGATTTGGAGAACAGAGTCGACCGAGTGGAGCAGCTTAGTGGCATGTCGCGAGATGCAACACCTGCGGCTTCCACGCCCAAAGCCCACCTGTCAACACCAAAGGCCTCCCCTGCCCCGCCAATACCGCTGTTGCTACAGTCGCAGCATGCCCTTGGCCAACTGCCGATTCGAACTGATAAGAAATACCCTCTATCCTGGAGTGTGCGTGTCGTCTTCGTTCCACGCAAATCGCAAAGGTTCGCATACGATCCTGACAGCAACGGCTACCGACGATGTGCTTCACGCAAGCTGCTGCAAACCCTCGAGTTTCCCAGCCAGGACAGCTCCTGCTTTGCGAATGGCATCGAGACTGCTTTCAAGGGTGTTTTCCGCGGCAGGCCTTGGATGCCAATGACCGGCCATCGCCCAGCTGACGAACCCTTTGGTCGCATGGCGCTGACGCTTCTACCACCCGATCTCGTTCACCGCGGCGTCTGGGACTATCCCTTCCTGGAAGACCACTGCATTGCCCACGACAAGATGCAGGGGGACATTCTATACATCACCCTGCAGTATGAAGACGTCACCTGGAACGAGATCCGATTCCTGCCTCCTGTGACGGGTGTCGACGAGACTTGCTGGGAACACGACGACGAGCTCGACGGCACTGTCAAATACAAGAGCTTGGACTCGGAGATCATGTACGATTACCAGGATCCTCCTCCTACTTATTCATCTCGAACTCACTCCATGGCGACTAGGGCGCCCTCGGGACTGGATGTCCTTGCAAACTCCGCTGCCATGCTGAGTCCCATCGAGCGCGCTCAAACAGCATCATCTGTCCATTCCTCTAGGCTGGGTCCTCGGAGTCCTCTGCAGCGTACGCCAACCCAGTCGTCGAGCCATTCCAGCCATCCGCGTTTCTCCTCTGAGCGCAGTAGTCTTCGCAGCTTCGACACGGAGACTACAGATGACGAGCATCGTGACAAGAAACCCAAGCTACGCTCGAAGCAGAGCATGCCCAACGTGAATGGCAATGGTCATGCACAGCAGCCAATGTACGTCTCAGGCCGCTCCAAGCGTAAGATGCCGGTAAGAGAGAAGGGTCCCAAGGAGCCCCTACACTTCAATGTTGCTGGTGTTGCCAAAGGCGGGCTCAATTTCCTGCACCCTCGCTCGTCCAAGGGAAAAGAAGCGGCCCACAACCCGTGAGACAACAACATTCAGTTTCATATTTTCACATGTATAAGGTTTCATATTCGCACTTGTAGAGGCGTCTACGAATAAAAGCCTCGGTTCTTTCTTTCTTTCAACAGGATACCCATTGGCGTTGTATAGTACGGTTGGGTGCGGCAGCTTCATGGCGCACATTTTCAAAGTATGCTCTGGGTCCAATGTTCGTCTTGTGGTTACAACAAGCACAAGACGTAATCAGGAGCCTGGATTTACGCAATTTCCTTCCTCGACCATAGACAATTCCGAAGACAAAATGCAAGTTTGCATGCGAACGAGTATGCACCCTATTCATATTCCGGGCGATAAACATGATAACACTTTGGTATATTGTATGACACAGTGGTCACGATTCTGCCAAGTCCACTTCAACTCCCAATCTAGCGACAATCTTTTTTCCTTGCCAGGATGACGTCCACTAGCCTCTGCATCCGGAAAGTTCTCGTGCGCTTAGACAGATTGAGTCTGTCCAAAAAAGGCACTTGGTTGTGAGTTCCTCCGATACCGTATCGCTTCGTGCCACCCTAAGTCGATAACCACACCGCACAACCCCCATCTTGTATTCATCAGCCAAGACGTCGCGCAGGGGAAAATATGTAACGCAGGGTCTTGGATAGTAACACGCGCACCCGATCTGTCTCTGTTTCTACTTGACTTTGGGCCCGATGACTGTAATGCTAATCCACGGCAAAGAACCACCATGACTATGATGTCACACTTGTTGAATTCGTGGCACCTACAGTTCCTGTTTGATATGCGAAATGATGAAAAATTCTAGTGTCACGCACGATCCGCAAAAGTACCAAATTGATTGGGACTCATCCGCTGGCACTTTCAAGGACGCCGTCGACCTTACGTAGCGACTTAAACTCAGGTACCTATGGGTAGTTCCTTATACATATTGCATAGTGGTCTGGGCGACTGGCGTCACAGAGGCAAAAGAAACGACCTCCGTCTATTCGAAATCCTTTCATTACGTTTGCCGCAACCAAATCCGGCAATGGTGATGAAGTCTTCTACACACTATCAACCCCAAACAGGGTTGCGAAGACACATGAGATACGCCATAAGAGCAAGCGTTATACGGTTCCGGTCCAACGTTATTGCAACATGTAATGGCTTATTTGGGAATGTAGCGAGAAACGGATGTGTGAATGCGCAACCAGCAGCTTACGAGCTCGATTCTACATCTTTTTATGCTCATTCTCGGAATGATATCGAAGTATATACATAGCAAATACGGTAAAAGCATGGTTTACACCAAGGCAAATAGACGTCCTCTAGGATACCTAGGTAGTAGTTACTACAAATATACGAGCTTCTTCGCACCTATGGCAGCAGATTAGGCGATCCGCCCCCAGTTAGGTCGCTAAGTGCAGGGACCAATACCCCGAACTTCACTCCACTTTCCCTACCAGCACACGAGAAGAGAACCTCCAAGTCTCCAACCTCGCGACTAATGTTAAGTGTACAGAAGAGGTAAATACGAGAGGTTCACCGATAAATTATCGCAGGTTTGATGTCAACTACCGCCTTCATAGACCCTTCCGATACCGCATGGCGACGGGCCGTTTCTTATCATACCGTATCTCGGATGAACCCCTCCAATACTCCAATCCTCCATGCCGATCCCTCTTTTGGGGTTGCTGCCGAACCACTTAGAACCCCAGTTTCTGGGCGCGACACGGGGCGACATAAGCGGTATTGGTCAGAAAGAGCAGGGAGTTTATCAGGAGGACCAGGCGCAACGCGAGAGAGACGGCGGCGAATGTTACCTTGCATTCGCTACCGACATGTAGCGCCTGGAATATCCGGCTACGCTGGCCCGTGGCCTCAGATTGCACGTATCTCCACGGGATGAATGCAATTCCTGCTGGTTTTGCAATCGCACTTGCTAGCCTATAGTGATAACACATAAGACACAGGACGCAACCAAATTCTTCAATGTTAAGTCGCATCGCACCTTCTTCCACGCCATCCCTAGAAGCGCATCCAGATTGCGTCGCTCTCGAATCGGACATTGCATCTAGGCTCTTTGACAACTGAACGCGTTTTCAAGATTTCGACTCGTCAATATGTCGACGAACAAGGATCCTGAGCTCGCGAAAGACGGCCTCGAAGTCACGGCTTCTCTCTCCTCGTCCAAAGATGCCAACGCGCCTGTGCCAGTCGAAGGAACGACCGAGCACCTCCCCACATACGAGCACGAGAAGGCTCTAACATGGAAGTTCGATCTCAGAATTTTGCCTATGCTAGCCGTCATGTATCTCTTCAATGCGCTCGACAAGGGCAATTTGGGCAATGCAAAGACGGACGGCATGGACAAAGATCTCGGCTTCGTGGGGAACCAATACAACATTATGCTGAGTATCTTCTACGTACCATATGTCATTTTCGCACCACCGATTGGTATGCTGGGAAAGAAGTATGGACCGCATCGTGTGCTGCCGATTATGATGTTCTGCTTCGGTAGTGCGACGCTGCTCGCTGCTAGTGTGAAGAATTGGAGTGGCATGATGGCTCTGAGATGGTTCTTGGGTGGGTATTCGGATTAGAGATGTGAATGGATGCATGGCTAATTGTACACAGGTATGGCTGAGTCTGCCTTCTTTCCATTGGTCATTTACTACTTGACCACCTTCTACCGTCGAGGAGAACTTGCCAGACGACTAGCACTGTTCTACGCCGCCTCCAACATTGCGAACGCATTCAGTGGACTGCTCGCTTTTGGTGTATTTCAGATCGAATCGAAGCTCGACTCGTGGCGTTATCTGTTCATCATTGAGGGGGCACTCACAGTCTGCTTCTCTTTTTTCGCTTACTGGTACCTTCCCAAGAACGCCTACGAAGCCAAGTTCCTCAATGAGTCGGAAAAGCAGCTTGCATATACGCGTATCCAGATCGACTCCTCATCGGTGGTAGACCAGAAGTTCGATCTGAAAGACGCTCTTGGCATCTTCAAAGAGACATCAACCTACGGTTTCTTGGCCATTGAAGTCTGTCTCGGTGTACCACTACAGTCCGTGTCGCTGTTTCTGCCACAGATTGTAGCGCGACTAGGGTACGATAAGATCAAGACGAACCTCTACACCGTGGCGCCCAATATCGTCGGAGCTGTTGTTCTCCTCATCTTAGCCTTCGCTTCCGACTATACTCGCCTCCGCTTCCCATTCATCGCTCTCGGCTTTCTGCTCACATTCATCGGCTTCATCATCTACGCCACCATCGACGTAGAGCACTCCCTCACCGTCGCCTACTTTGCTTGCTTCATGATGACATGGGGCACGTCTGCGCCTTCCGTTCTACTCTCGACATGGTACAACAACAACGTCGCCGATGAGAACCGACGTGTGACCCTTACGTCGGTTGGTGTGCCGCTGGCAAATTTGATGGGTGTGGTTAGTTCGAACATCTTCCGGCCACAAGATGCGCCAGAGTACATCCCTGCATTAGCGACTACTGCAGCCTTTGGAGCGACGGGGTGTTTGTGTGCAGCGCTGCTTGGTGCCTACATGGTTGTAGATAACAAGAGGAGGAACGCGAAGCAGGGAGTCAACCACACTGCCAGGGATGTTTCGACAAAGAAATTGAGAGATGGACCCAAGAATCCAGATTTTAGGTGGTTCTTGTAGGTTGGACAGGAGGGCTTAGTTGCATCAGAGACGTGCTTTGTTTAGTTGAAAAGTACTTTGCCATTTTGTGTACAGAGCGCGTACTATCGCATAGACCTAGATACCCTTTGAATCTCATAGTTGCATCTTCAAAACAAGAACACAAGTGACGTGCACTGATCCGATTGCGGAAATGCTCCTAGGGCATCGTGACTGACAAGGTCACCTGGGCACGCGTCCCCATAACCCGAACGGGCAGCGTGCGACAGTTGGAATGGCTACCGCGGATTTGGACAGGCTGAGCGTGTTTCCTGTTGCAAGAAGGGCAGGAGCCCAGGAGTATAGGTACGAGATGCTTGTCGGACATGGCATGAATAAATCATGCAAGAGTGAATAGAAGTTGTAGGACAAAGACAAAGACGCAGCTGCAAGGATGCGTGCAGGGATCGTCGGGAACGCGGCCAGGCATTAGCGCCATGTCTTATCGCCGAGGCGGCCGCTGCTACATCACTCGTCACGCTGCCTCACGCGCCTCACTCGGCCATTAACCATCACGGGTCGCAGCTCAGAGCTGCTTAGTCCCTTGCTGTCGCTGCATCCATCTCGACTCTGCTCTCTCTCTCTCCATCTCTCCCTGAATTGTATTTGAACATACCTTGCCCCTCTGTCCATAACCCGTCACTTTGCGATACCGCGTCCGATAAGCGTTGCTGAGCTCCGAGAGCTCGACTCATCTCCATCATGGCGGTCAAAGCTGCAGTGCCGTTCCTGGTGGCTATGATGCTGTTGACGGGTGTGTGTAATACACTGCTAACCAAATACCAAGTATGTAAACCCTTCGGTGCAGCGACCCTGAACCCTGACGCTGACTGCGCGCGACCAGGACATGCAATGCGTCAACAACTGCGACTCTCCCTTGCCCGAACGTCGCGACCATTTCGAACAACCCGTTCTCCAGACTCTCCAGATGTTCGTGGGCGAAATGGGTTGCTGGCTGGTTATTGGTGCATTCCAACTCTACCAGCGGTATGCGAGCGCGAAGGCTGGCTACGAGGCCATCCCAGATGATGAAGGGTCAGATGACAGTGAGACCGGTGCTGTAGCCAACCCGCTGAGGCCTGCTCATCCCGATGATGAGGGCAGAATTCCGCTCGAGGGACGCAGCATCTTCTTGCTGGCACTTCCAGCCTGCTGCGACATTGCCGGAACCACGCTCATGAACGTCGGTCTGCTGTTTGTCGCAGCTAGTATCTACCAGATGACTAGAGGCGCACTGGTCCTTTTCGTCGGTTTGTTCAGCGTCTGGTTCCTCAAGCGCCATCTTGGACTCTACAAGTGGTTCTCGCTCTTTGTTGTCGTGGCTGGTGTCGCTGTTGTCGGACTCGCAGGCGCGATTACCAAAGACGATAAAGCGTCGCCCGGCCATCAATCAATTCATGACGAGACGACCGGCTCGGTTGGTACGGAGCCGGCGACTTCGCAAGCTGCCAAGACCATCATCGGTGTGCTGCTCATTGCTGGCGCGCAGATCTTCACTGCGACACAGTTCGTGCTTGAGGAGAGGATCATGGAAAAGTATGCCATGGAGCCAATCAAGGTTGTCGGCTGGGAGGGTGTTTTTGGCTTCTTGGTCACGCTCGTTGGCATGATCATTCTACATTTCACCATCGGGATTGGCTATTTCAATGCGCGAGAGGGGCTGTATCAGATGGTCCACTACCGCGCCATCGCGGTGTCCTCGCTGTTGATCATGGTCAGCATTGGGTATGTCTTTCCTCATTCCTGTCCTCGAATCCTATTAATATGCTGCAGTGGCTTCAACTTCTTCGGTCTATCCGTGACTCGCACCGTCTCCGCTACCTCGCGCTCCACCATCGATACTTGCCGCACACTCTTCATATGGATTGTGTCGCTGGGCCTCGGCTGGGAGACGTTCAAGTGGCTTCAGGTTGCAGGTTTCGCTCTGCTGGTGTACGGTACCTTTTTGTTCAACGACCTCATTCGTCCCCCGATCAAGGCGTGCGTGGAGAGGGAGAATGAGCCTCTGCTACTTGAGGGCCCAATTGAGCATCTCTAGCATCTGAAAGGGGGAAAATGAGGGCGCGGAGGCGCTTAGTGAATACTGAAGCTTGGCTTGGCGTTGGTCGGCGCATGGGAACCTCTAGCATTTAGTTCCCGACGGTTGTATTTTGAATCAAGTCAAGTTAATATGCGTGCTGCTTGACTTTCACACGCGCGGGACCTGATGCGGCCATCTAATCAGAGGTACACAAAGGAGCTCGTCTCCTCTCATTTGTGCCCTACCTATACCATAGCGTAAAGGTATACACAGTATCCTATGTGAGGAGTATACTAGAAAAGTAAAAGTGTATCTCTCCAAGGATAGGTTTTGGTAGTTTGAGTACAACTCAAACGAGCGTATGATGTAGGAAGGTGGTCCGAGCTTTAGTGCGCACACCCTAAGGCCTAAGCGATATCGAAATGCCTCGCGACCATCAACTACGTCTTCCATAACAACGGCTCGACTTTTCTGAACACCCACGCCCGGAGTTCAGATACGCCCTTCCACAGTTCGACAAAATGGCCACCACTCAAACCGCAATGTGAGTTTACCGGCACGCCATCGCATGGCAAAGACGCGCAATTGAGAATGAGTACTGACGGCCTGCAGCTCCAAGAGGAGAAAGTTCGTTGCTGGTACGATATACCCTTCCTACAAGTAGAAGACGGAGCATAGAAGAGATGGTCAACATGCAGCATTGCTGCGTGGCATAAACCCCACGAGGTGCAGGACGTCAAATGCGAGATACGAGGGGCACTGCGCATACAGAGCGGTCGCTAACATCACCCCCTACAGACGGTGTCTTCTACGCCGAGCTGAACGAGTTCTTCCAGCGCGAGCTGGCCGAGGAGGGCTACTCCGGCGTCGAGGTCCGCGTCACCCCCACCGTTACCGACATCATCATCCGCGCCACACACACCCAGGAGGTTCTCGGAGAGCAGGGTCGCCGCATCCGCGAGCTCACCTCGCTCATCCAGAAGCGCTTCAAGTTCCCCGAGAACTCCGTCTCTCTTTACGCTGCCAAGGTCCAGAACCGTGGTCTCTCCGCCGTCGCTCAGTGCGAGTCCCTCCGATACAAGCTTCTCAATGGTTTGGCCGTCCGAAGGGCTTGCTACGGTGTGCTGAGGTTCATCATGGAGTCTGGTGCCAAGGGTTGCGAGGTCGTTGTTTCCGGAAAGCTCAGGGCCGCCCGTGCCAAGAGCATGAAGTTCACTGTAGGCATACACACATGGAACGCGTTGCAAATTGTTTATTAACGTCGTACAGGACGGTTTCATGATCCACTCCGGTCAGCCTGCCAAGGATTTCATCGACCATGCTACCCGCCACGTCCTGCTCCGCCAGGGTGTTCTCGGTATCAAGGTTAAGATTATGCGCGGCTCCGACCCCGAGGGCAAGGCCGGCCCATCCAAGACTCTCCCCGACTCCGTTACCATCATCGAGCCCAAGGAGGAGCAGCCCGTTGTCCAGCCCATGTCGCAAGACTACGGTGCCAAGGCCGTCGCTGCTCAGCAAGCCGCGGAGCAGGCCAGGCAGGCCGAGCAGGGTGAGGGCGAGGCACAGCCAGCTGGTGGCGAGGGTTATTCTGAGGAGCAGTAGGTTGATAATTTGCTGCGGGCGCAATGAGGTTACGAAAAGGCATTTAGCGGAAGGATATGATGCCATGACGAACCCTGACACATCTTCCTTTGCACATTCGGAATGGACTGGGCTGCTTTTTTGACACGGGAAGGAAAGGAGTCTGCACTGCTTCACTGCTATGTACTCAATGGAACCACCCAAACATCAAAGATGGCTCGACCACACGAGATATGTTTTGATCATTGCCACCGCTCCTTACTACTTTCGTGTTATATTTGCATGTTCGTTTTTCATTTGTGCATATTGATACATGGGTGAGCTGCGGTCGCGCGCACGTACAAGTGAGGATCCTCTTTATTGTTTCACATATAGTCTTTGCTGATGTGCCAATACAGGTAATATATACAATTTTCAAAAGGACCGACAACGGTCGCTCAGATGCTGGCGAAGACGGCCAAACTACTCATGACCTTGCCGTCGTCTCCAACCATGAGGTTCCATCCACAGCTGCTACCCAGCTGTGGATTCTCGATCCAGGCTGGCTCCCAGTAGAACAGACCAGTACCTTTGCCGTTTGGTACGGCAGCCACGCGCTTCGCAACCTCCTTCATCCACTGCGTCTGCCCATCTGCACTGAATGGAATATTCTTCACATCCGCTGGGAACGCAGTTGCTGGGTTAGGGCAGTAACTCGGCCAGTTCGTCTCAACCACCATGACCTCCTTGCCATACTTCTTTGCCATGTTGTTCAAGCTCGTGCCGAGTGCAGAGAGCGTAGCAGCGCTGTTGTAGAAGGGGTAGTAAGACACGCCCTGGACATCGTAGTCTGCGGCCGACAATCCACCACCTGATCCGAGCACGAGGTCGTACCACCACTGCTGCGTCTCCCAGTTCCAGCCATTGTCTAGATGAATCATGATCTTGGGTTTGGGGCTCATGGAAGACTCTTTGATGGCTTTGGATGCGGATTTGAGCAGTGCGGCAACGTTCTTCGGTCCATCGGTACCAGAGAGTTGGCCGATGGGGAACAAGAGGCCGGGTGTGATTTCATTGCCGATACTAACGAGGTTGAGGGCGATGCCGTTGGTGGAGAAGGTGTTGATAACGTTCTTCGTGTAGTCGTAAACTTGCTTGACGAGGGCTTCGCGGTTGAGCGATTTCCACGCTGCGGGTACGACTTGTTTGCCTGGGTCAGCCCAGTTGTCGCTGTAGTGGAAGTCGAGGTAGATGCCTAGGCCGGCCGCTTTTGCGCGTTTGGCGAGTTTGAGATTGTAGTCGAGGTTGTAGTTTCCGTCAGAGGGATTTACCCATATGCGCTGGCGGACGGTTTTCACACCGCTGTTCTTGAGGATCGTCTCGAGGGGCTGGATCGTCCCGGCAGCGTTCTTGTACTTTTTGCCGGCCGCCTCTTCGATGAGAAGGGATGACCAGTCTGCGCCTTTGTAGGGGAGTGCGGCCAGTGCCGTGCTGGCAAAGAGGAGAAGAGATGTGAACCGCATCGTGAACGAGGATGATCGATGCTGAGCTGTAATGCCTTTCAACTCCTCAAGAACTCGGCAGCTATATACCAGCATTCATCACGTATCCCGTCACTAATGAGCACTGTTTAAGAATGGCGGACAAACCTCTACATGCGGCAACGCATCCCCTCCAATTTGCACCATCAGCCATTTGCACTCGAACGTGACACCGAATTATTAGTCTAGAAGAGTGAAAAATGGTAATTCCTCCAATAACAGCCGGTGCCGGTATACCAGGCGTAGTTTCGAAGCAAATGAAGCGCCGAAGCGAGCTTTGCCGTGTGGGGAAACTGGACCGGGGTAATGACATAAGTTCCGGGGAAAATCTAGCTAGAAATGCCGCGGCACACGTGGGAGTTGGTGCGGAGATGCGTGGGCGGAGGAAATAGGCTCCGGATGAAGTAAGGTAAGAGAGCGTATCTCGGCTAGGAATTGTGTGTTGGATCTAGTGCCTTGATGATGGCATGGCAGTAACAAGGATCTTGGAAGAAGTGGGCGAAACGACTGAGAATTGTACAGGGGGCGGAAGAGGGCGGGTCGGGAGCATCATCTATAGAGTAAACCTACAGGGTGTGGTACACAAAGGGACAACTACTCTATTGATCAAAGTTCTTGATCTCGGGCATCATTCCCAAACCCTTACCTTGCCGTTGTGCTTTACCCTCGCCCTCGATGACACCTCCTGCCTTGCGCTCCGTGACATGCCTTCGGAGCAAGCTCAGAATCTCACTGCCCTTCCACCTACTAGGGACAGGCCTGTATGCAGGCTTGAAAGTGCCGACAGTCTGGGCCCATTCGCCCTCCCCGGGTTGTCTCTTGCGCTCGTCCTTCTCAGGCAACTTGGTCTGTGCCGTCGCGTCCATGCCCTGCGCGTTGGCGGTAGACATTGCAGCGCCACCGCCCTCGGCTGTCTCGTGAGAGGTAGGTGTGGGTTCCTGAGTCGCCCAGTAGTAGATGTCCCAGTCATTTTCGTCGAGGAAAGTATCATACTGCTGCATCAAGGAAGGAGACATGGTGCTTAGGTGGGCGTCGGCGAAGGTGCTGAGAAGGAGATCACTTTCTAGGGTTCCCCTCTTGCGGCTCTGATCTAATCATGTGTTAGCCATGTTTCGTCCTGGTGCAGATGCGGCGTATGTCATCGGGGATAGGGGATGGGCAGTGTATGAACGGACATAATAACCTCGCACGCATGGTGTTCGGGTCTTCTCCAGTCCTGCGAATAGGCTCGACCTTGAACTTGGCGCCTTCCATCTCGCCAACACCCAGTTCGCTGTTTGCTCCGCCAACGTCCTGGTCCTTGCTGCCCTGCGTTCCTCCCGTCATGCGCTCAGTGTTCTCAGGCACAGAGTCTTTGGGCGCGAATTTGCCATCGACCTTGGTGATCAGCTCGGGCGGGGCGGCGTCCTCGCCAATCGAGGGCATCTCATTGGCAATGGTAGAGGTGGTGTTGGTGAGATGAGGGTTCAGAGGCCTCTCGATCTGGTACTTGCGGTACGTCTCGGAAGTGTCGTTCGTGCGCTTGTTGAGAGCTTCGAACTCGTTGCTGCGGACCGTCGAGATGCTAAAGGCACGGCATTGGGTGCGCTGGAGGGAGAGGAGAGCGCGCGATGAGCGAGCGACTAGCCTTGAGGATGCCATTGTGCAGACAGTATGTCGTGAGGCGTCAATTGGCGTCGAGACAGATTGTCCGAGGTGGGTGTTGCCGAGGGCTGGAGAAAACGTCACCGGGCCAAAGCTCTTGCATTACTAAGGCGAAAATGAACCCTGTGATCGGCTCGTGAAGTCTATTACTCCTACACATCACCCAATAGTATTCTGGCCGTTTCGTGTATCCAGTTTCGTGCCATGGTTGATGCAATCGGTGACATGCAAAGCCGTGGAGCCTTACTATGCTTTTAGGTCACACGCATTTACGGTAATATCTTCGCCGCTGCTTTGCAATTGCTCGCATCATTGGAGTTAGCCGATGAGCGTTTTGACTGCTACCTAGGTATGCATGCGGCGGGTCTCGACTGAAAACCCGCCCGATGGTCTCTTTTCTCAAGCACGAAGCCAAACGAGGATTGATATGAGAGCCTACAACGCGCTGACATGCACTAGCATCAAAACATCCAGCTTCGGCCAGCTCAAGTGGTAAGCCAGCCGCTCTTACCAAGTGTTTTTTATCCGAGCGCACGCAGATTCCACCTGCTTCTTAACCGCCTCTAGGTGTAGAGCTTTCAGCTCCCCACGTTCTCTCCTCGTTGGCGACCCACCAAAACACCGACTCTACCAAGAGCTGTCGATTGTCAACGACCAACACAGAGATACTCAACCTCAGCGCAGCCCATGCTTGTGGGAATTTTAAAACCGTGTTTTGAGCAGTGTATAGCCTCCTAGATCATTGAAGAAACTGCCGCCTCGAGTCATGATATCGGATATTTCCTCTCCTAGCCAATCTTTTGTTGAGGTCGTTCTTGCCACTTCGATCTCTCTCACCAAATTGCCTGCAACCGAGAAATTGCTATCAGCACTACTTTTTCAAAGGCGAACGCTTATGAAGTTATTGCAGACACACCATCATGTTATGACCCTGCCTCTCAGGATGCATACTTGTAGCCACAACAGCATTAGCTACATCATCAGTTGTATTTGCTGGCAGACCATACTCCTTCCACTTTTCCGAGTAACCCGGCGTCATGTGCGTAGAGGTGAAAAAGGGCGCGACGATATTGACTCGGACGCCGAGCTGGTGGGCAACAGTCAGTCTGTGAAGCTCGCGCTAAACCTACTACGCCATGCTTGGAAGAGACGTATAAGACTACGCCAGTTCCACCAAAATACCTGCCTATTGATGCGATGAGTGCTATAGAGCCTCGTGCACCGTCCGAGTTTAGTTGGTTCGATTTCATCGGGTGCATAGCCATCCGGAGAGCTACCAAGTGTCAGAGGTAGGTCTGGGGAGAGCGCGAGAGTCACCAGCTTACTATTTATAGTGCCTTTCAAATTAATATCGATGATCTTGCCAGCTTCAGTCGCCTCCATCAGTTGCACTTGCTCGTCTTCTTCAAAGTCGAAGAAGCCATTACTCCCCATCAGTCCTGGGTTTGCAACAAAAATGTCTACTTGTCCAAATGCCTTCTTTGTCTGCTGAAACAGACCTTGCATGTCGCTTCAACTAGCAACGTTGGTGGGGTGATACATGGCTCGTGATGGTTCAGGTAGAGATGAAACGAGAGCATTGGCTGCCTCGCTGGAGGAAGGAAGATCAGCTACGACGACGTTGCAGCCATGATCATGGTATGTACGAGCTGTTCTTGCACCGATGCCATTTGCGCCGCCTGTGATGATGGTTTTGGGCTTGCCATTAGGAAGACGATGGCACGAACTGCTAGTAGCCATACTCACTGGCAGTACTAAGGATTCGTCCAACACCTCTCGACGAGCATTTGTATACAAGAGCAAAGACTTTTGTATGCTGGCGTTGACAGCTTGAGCCGAATGCAGATGGTGCTCGGTGCGTGCTCTGTGATGATACCGTGGATCAAAAACAAGGAGACTACCTCAGATTGCTGCTCACATGCTGCTTCTACCTTCAAATCCAGCTGAGTGTTGCAGGGGAACAAGCCCGGTTCGGGGAGAGATGCACCCCTCCGTGAAGAAGTCGTGATGGAGGGCAGGTCTACCCCGCGTGCCTGCTCTACAGTAACCGTGCACCCGATGATCATGGTCACCGGTTGAGCACCCCCACCACCACAACAACAAAACTTCAACGCATCATAACTCAACCAATATGGACCCGATTCAAGAAGCGATTGAAGAAATCGAATCGCGTGAACCAGGAGATGAATTCTCGTACCAAGCAATCGCGAAAAAGTATGGTGTAGGACGAATGACGCTGATGAGACGACACAAGGGCGAAACTGAGACCTATGGCTTGCGCCAGCTCTCCCTCCACCCACAACACGAAGCTGAGCTTGTACGATATATCGAAACGCTTACTGAACGACGTTTGCCACCTACAAGAACAATGATACAACAGTTTGCTAGTCAGTTGGCTGGCAAGCCGGTCTCCGAAAGCTGGGTTTCCCGGTTCCTCCGCCGGCATCCCAACCATCTCATCTCTCGCTCGGGCAAAGCCATAGCTAAGGAACGTACCAAAGCTAATTTATAGGCCAAGTACAACTTGTATTTCAAGCTTTTACATAAAAAGATAGAGGAGTACAATATATAACCTATCTATATATTTAATATAGACGAAAAGGGATTTTAACTTGGCCGGGTTAGTAATATAAAACGTATATTTAGCAGAAGACTCTATAAGCAAAAAGGGGTAAGGTAAGCACTTAAAGATGGCTCTAGCGAGTAGATAACAGTAATAGCTTGTATTTATTCGGATAGTAATACTTTAAGTCCTATACTTATCTTCTAGGGAGCTAATAGAGCTGTTTAATTAAGCTAGGTTAAAGCTATATAAGTAGGAGAATACTTAGTATTTACTACGTTATTACCCTCTAGCTAGAGTAATAATAATATTAGGTTAGCTTAGCTTAAGGGGGTGTTTAAGAGAGAAACTAGACGGTATACTTTAACTAGGTATTAATTACTACTCCTTAACGGCTACGGATCCTACGTAACTATAGAGTTTATTAAGTATTATAACGATAATAAGATCCTCTTGTTTATATTACCCTCTTATACTACTTATACGCTTTAACCTCTTAACATTTATATATTTAAACCCTTTATAATTATAAGGGGCTACGCTTAGAGAGCTATTACGCTAGTATATAGGAGTTGTATTCGATAGAGAGCTAAGCTTTTTAGCTACGTAGCTATCTATATATCCTTAGGTAAAGAGTAGTAAGGAGAGCTTACTTATTATCTAAGTAACTATTAGGTTAGGCTAAATAAAGAACTAAGATATTATTAAGGATAAGAGAGTAAAGAGCTCTAGCCTATTATAATAATAGCTTACTTAACTTAGTTAATAGAATACTTCTAGAATAGCTAGAGGTTACTTAATTTAACTAAAGGAGACTTCTTCCTACTCTTCTAGAGGTCTTAGAGCTTTATATTTAAGCTTCTACTTATTAAGAGGTCTTTTAAAGCTACTAGTATATAGCTAGCTAACCTAGATATTATACTTAAGAAGTTTACTAAGGAGGCTTTAGATTCTAATAGTAGCTAGTTAGTCCTCTCTAGAGAGGATTAGCTTAAGCTTAAATTAATTATATACTATAAAGTAAAGGATTAGAGTAGTAAGGACGTTAAGAAGCTTTAATAAAGCTTATACTATATCTTAGCTTAAAATAGTATCCTTTATAAAGAGGTTAGAGGCTTTAGGTAGTCCTTAGCTATTAAGGAGAGGTAGCTAAAGTAGTCCTTTACTCTCTAGCTTAATAAGGATAAAGTTTACTATAAGGGAGCTAAACTATAGTTACCTAGAAGTATATAGTAAGCTTATAATTATTAGGTATTATAATAATAATAAGCTAAGCTTAAAAAGCTTTAAAAAGCTAAGTAAGCTAAGATTAAGAAGGTAGCTTATAATTATAATCTTTAACTTAAAGCTATAAAGTATATTAACTAGAAGAAGAGTTAGGAGGAGAGTAGAAAGTAAAGGGCTATAGAGTAAGCCGAAAGAGACTACCGTAGAAGCCTTTATAACGCTACTAAAGCTATAAAATTACCTTAATTAAGTAAGTATAAGGCTTTATAACCTTATCTACTAGCTATAAAGTATTAAAAGCGTAGTAGTATTACTCTAGCTATAGTAGGAGCCGTAAGGGGTACACTAGCTGTTCTACTGCGTAGTTACCGTAATTATATAATAACGCCTTCTAAAAAAAATTCTAAATAAGCTAAAACTTTTATAGGCCTATATATAGTATAATCCTAGCTTTACGCAATTTTATTACGATTTATAGTAGCTCTATAACCTTATCTTTTTAATTATATTATTATTAGTAAGGTATTTAACTAGTAACGGTGTTTATCTAGCGTACGGTTACTATATAGTAACTATATACCTAATAATTATAGTTGCGGGTTAAGTACTCTAATAATAATAATATAATTAAAAAGATAAGGTTATAGAGCTACTATAAATCGTAATAAAATTGCGTAAAGCTAGGATTATACTATATATAGGCCTATAAAAGTTTTAGCTTATTTAGAATTTTTTTTAGAAGGCGTTATTATATAATTACGGTAACTACGCAGTAGAACAGCTAGTGTACCCCTTACGGCTCCTACTATAGCTAGAGTAATACTACTACGCTTTTAATACTTTATAGCTAGTAGATAAGGTTATAAAGCCTTATACTTACTTAATTAAGGTAATTTTATAGCTTTAGTAGCGTTATAAAGGCTTCTACGGTAGTCTCTTTCGGCTTACTCTATAGCCCTTTACTTTCTACTCTCCTCCTAACTCTTCTTCTAGTTAATATACTTTATAGCTTTAAGTTAAAGATTATAATTATAAGCTACCTTCTTAATCTTAGCTTACTTAGCTTTTTAAAGCTTTTTAAGCTTAGCTTATTATTATTATAATACCTAATAATTATAAGCTTACTATATACTTCTAGGTAACTATAGTTTAGCTCCCTTATAGTAAACTTTATCCTTATTAAGCTAGAGAGTAAAGGACTACTTTAGCTACCTCTCCTTAATAGCTAAGGACTACCTAAAGCCTCTAACCTCTTTATAAAGGATACTATTTTAAGCTAAGATATAGTATAAGCTTTATTAAAGCTTCTTAACGTCCTTACTACTCTAATCCTTTACCTTATAGTATATAATTAATTTAAGCTTAAGCTAATCCTCTCTAGAGAGGACTAACTAGCTACTTTTAGAATCTAAAGCCTCTTTAGTAAACTTCTTAAGTATAGTATTTAGATTAGCTAGCTATATACTAGTAGCTTTAAAAGACCTTTTAATAAGTTAAGGCCTAAATATAGAGGTCTAGGACCTCTAGAAGAGTAGGAAGAAGTCTCCTTTAGTTAAATTAAGTAACTCTTAGCTATTCTATAGGTATCTAGATAACTAAGTTAAGTAAGCTATTACTAGAAGTTTAAATATTACTACATTAAGTAGTTAAAGCGTATAGGTAGCGTAAGTGTTACAAGGTAACAAGGAGTTGCTTCCTTTTGATGCAGGTCGCATGAAGGAAGACCATCGGGCGAACACGATGAGCGGATGTGGATCCAGGACGGGGTCCAGATCACGTGATAGGAAGGGCATCCCGCCAAGACCGGGCCTCCGGGAGGCCAGTGACGATCGGGAAGCCACGGCCCTCCCAGGTCTCCCTCTTTGAAGGGAGGACAGGGAGGACGGGTTCAGATTGCAATGGGTATAAAAGATGGACGGATTTCATTATTACACTCGTTGTGGTCAACTCAAATAGTTCATCTCTTACACAGATTGTCAACTAGTTATTCTATCGTTTATAGAATTGGTATCGTTATTCTTTTGGTTACAACGATAACTCTTTTCCACCTGATCATTCCATACGCTACCTCACGGACTACCGCTTTAGTCTACCTCGCCTTAGTACGGACCGAGCCTAGAGAAGTATAGCCTAACCCCGTGTAACATTTATAGTTATACTTATAGGTATTATTCTTCTTAGAGAAGTATACGTAAGAGCGTAGTATCCCTTTATTATCGTACTAGGATAGTACTTCTCCTACTACGTATCTAGAAGAATTATACTCTAGAACTATATTACGTTCTAAGTTAAAGGTTACTAGAGTTAGCTTAGTAGTAAAGACCTCCTTTAGCTTATTAAAGGCCTCTTACTCTTCTATCCTCTAGGTAAAAGTTATATTACTTATTAGGTAGGTAAGTAGAGTAGCTACCTTAGTAAAGTGTCTAATAAACTTTTAGTAAAAGTTTATAAAACTAAAGAATAATTATACTCCTTTTACTATCTTTAGTGCTTTCTAATCCTTAATTACCTTAACCTTATCTAGGTCTATCTAGATACTTTTTCCTACCTTAATAATAAAGCTAAGGTACTTTATAGTTTTTACTTTAAACTTATACTTCTTAATATCTACGTATAGGCCTACTTTTTAAAGCTTACTAAGAACCTTTTAGATATAGTCTTAGTATTATTTTAGGCTACTATTAGTATAGATTAATACGTTGTTAAGATAGGCTAAGTAGAACTCGTTAAGGTACTCTCTTAGAGTCTAGTTAATATATTACTAGAAGGTACTTAAGGAGTTAGCTATACTAAATAGAGTTACTAACTATTTAAAGAGACCGAAGCGTATTTAGAAGGCTATTTTCTATTTATTACCTTTAGTAACGTAGATCTTATAGAAAGCTATAATTACGTCTAGCTTAGTAAACTACTTAGTCTTACTTAGGTTATTAAGTATCTCTTAGATAAGTAGTAGTAGGTATCTATTCTTCTTAGTAATCGTATTTAGTACCTAGTAGTCTATATAAAGCCGTAGTCCTCCTCCTAGTTTCTTCGCAAATAGTACTAGTACTAAGACTAGTAAGCTACTTATACGTATAAATCCCTTCTTAAGTAATAACGTAAGCTCCTTACGTAATACTAGAAGCTTACTTTTTAATATACTATATAGTAGACCTTATAGTAGCTATAGCTACTAACCTTTCTTTAATTTAAACTTAATCTAATAGTCTACTCTAGGTCCTCTATATAGAGAAAGCTTTACTACTTCTTTAAGGTTAAAGAGCTTATAGTAGTCCTAATAGTGCTTTAGAAGCCTTAAATTAATATCTACTACTTTCTTTAGTACTAGCGCTTTATTAATATCTATAATAGAAGTAGTAAATACTTATATCTTACTCTTTAGGTCTTTAGATCTTTTTAAGAATCCTATAAACGTAGCTACGCTTACTTAGTAAACTACGTTCTTATTTATAACGCTCTTATTATACCTTATCTAAATACCTTCTAAGTAGATAAATAAGCTCTTCTTTACTAGAGCTATTATAACGTCCTAGTAGTCTATCTACTCTTTTTCTAAGATAACGTCCTTATTTATATTATTAACTATATATATATAGGTAACCTCTTAGTAGCTATATATATTAAACTTAAATTAAGAGACTTCCTTAATCCTTAATAACTTTCTATTAATTCTTTTAATTATCTAAGGGGTAATTATAAAGAGCTTTAGGTAGCTTTAGTATATAAACTTCCTACTAACTAGTATATAGTATAAATACTTACTATCTATTAGCGTAGTAGTATTATATATAGAATTTATAATTAAGTATACTATAAGAGGTAAGGTATTTATATATTAGTATTAGAACTAGTTCTACTTTATATTTATCTACTAATCTATCTTTAGAGGCTCTAAACTAAGACTTTAGCTTAGAGCTACTCTTTTCCTAAGTTCTCTAAGTTACTACTATCTAATACTTTTATATAATACTTATAAGTAAGAGAAGACTCTTACTAAGCTGCTCTACTTACCTTTATACTTTTTACCTTTATACTCTTATTATAGTACCTAGCTATATACCTCTTCTTACTATAAGAGTAATACTTTATCTAATTAAGGTTTAGCCTTCTATCCTTTACGCTTACCTTACTAACCTTCGTTAGTTTCTAGTCTATATTCTCTAGTAGTAAGGGCGTCTAATTATAATCTTAGTTATTATACTAATAAGCGTTATAGCTTTATTGTAGGCTAAACTCTCTTTAGTTATAAGTAGTTATATTTACTCTATAAAGGCTATCTAAGGCTTATATAGCTTCTTATACAAACTAGTTAAATAAAAGGTCCTCGTTTATTAAGATTAAAGATTATTAGATCTTAATATTTAGCCTCTTAGAGAATATACTCTTTTTCTAAGTATTACTAATTTATATATCTAACTAGAGTTCTAGCTAATTAAACTCTATATAGTAGTCCCGTATCTAACGTTTCCCCTATTATAGGTTTATAAGCTAGTCTAAGGCTTTTATTTTTAGGTATAGGTTGTTATATTACTAGTTAAGGAAGTACTATAAGTCTTCTATTAAACTATACTCTTAGTATTACTCTACCTAAGAGAGAATAACGTCTAAAGCTTATTTAGAGTAATAGCTAACTATATAGGCGATTTTTATCCTATTAGGGGCGTTCTAGTAGTTATTATATAGTTTTACTTTTATCTTATATCTAAAGAAAGAATACTTTACTCTATTTCTATTAAATAGTTCTAGGTATAGGTACTTTATTTTAAAGTGCGTTGTTAAGAAAGACCTAATTATTTCTAGGTCTAGATAGCTTTTAGGTATTAACGTTTATAAAGTAGAAAGTTATCCTTACTATTCTATTATATCTAGTCTTATAGTAATAAGAGTTAGTAGTTAGACTAACTTAGCTAATAATACTACTAAAGTGTCCTAAGGAGCTTTTAGTGAGCTCCTAGGTAACTGTTACAAGTAACACGAAGGATTCTCTCCTTGACGCGGAAGGTGGGTTAGAGGTCAACCACGTCCACGTCAGAAGGTAAATGATCAACGCGGGGCGCGCTAGATCACGTGATTGACATCACGCCAAGACCAACCATCAGGCGCTAATATGTGACGGCAACATCTGAGTGATGGCTGCCATCAGGAACATCAGGCAAGGCAAGGTTTAGGTTGTAATGGCAGTGATGGCAAAGGACACAGCAACGAGGATATAAGGATGGAAAGGTTTCATTATTACTCTCGTTGTGGTCAACTCAAATAGTTCATCTCTTACACAGATTGTCAACTAGTTATTCTATCGTTTATAGAATTGGTATCGTTATTCTTTTGGTTACAACGATAACTCTTTTCCACCTGATCATTCCATACGCTACCTCACGGACTACCGCTTTAGTCTACCTCGCCTTAGTACGGACCGAGCCTAGAGAAGTATAGCCTAACCCCGTGTAACAATAGTTTATTAGCGTTAAGGTTTAGTAGGTTATTATCTATCTTAGGTCTTCTAATTAATAGCTCTTTATAAAGCTTTTATAGCTTACTCTTAATAGTAAGACTTTTCTAATAATATTTAGTAGTTATTATAAGTTATAACTTTTAGTAACCCTATTACCTTACGCTTACGATTCTTACACTAGTTAGTACTTTAACGTAGTATTATAGCCTATACCCTATTTAATAGAGGACTAATAGGACTTTAAATAATAGCTTACTTCTTAGCTATAATTAGCTATTACGTAGAGTTATTACCTATTCCTTAATCCTTAGAGGGCTAATAGAGCTTTAACTATAATTGCTTACCTCCTTACGAAGGTCTTTTATAAATAGTAGGACTTATACCTCTATACTATTAAGGTAATACGTAGGGCTTTTATTAAATAGTATCTTGCATATAGACTAGAGTCTACTAGCTACTTAATACTTATTTAATACTAGCGTAACGTAAGGCTAGTTATACGTATAGCTAAGCTTCCTATAAAGCTATAGTCCTAGGCTAGTAATCTTATAATAGCTTATGCCTAGTTATTATCTAAAAGCTTTTTGGTAATAGAGTAATACTAATCCTATATAGTAGATTAACCTACTTATACGTAGTAAAGAGGCGGTTAAGGAGCTTAATGTGCGTTACGTTAACAGAGTCTTAAAATAAGGCTCTACTAATTAGGATTAAATATAAAATATAAGAGGCTACGCTTAGGGAGCTATTATACTAGTATATAGGAGTTGTATTCGATAGAGAAGAGAACTATAAGTAGCTAAGGTTCTAAAGGTTGTTTAGAGGGCGGCAGCTTAGGATAACCTTATGCCGATAGCGCTAGTACAAACGCCGGGTGCTCTATAAGCACCTAGGGTTTGTAGGCCGTGCGCCTCGCGCACAAGACCGAGATATTATCGAGGAACCAACTAATTGGGCTTCGGCCCATTACACCTTACCCCTTTTTACTCGTACAGTCTTCTACTAAATATACGTTTTGTATTACTAACCCGGCTAAGTTAAAACCCCTTTTCGTCTATATTAAATATATAGATAGGTTGTATATTATACTCCTCTATCTTTTTATGTAAAAGCTTAAAATACAAGCTGTACTTAGCCCCTAAATCAGCTTTTATACGCTCCTTAGCCATGGCTTTGTGTAACATAAGAGAGCGAAGCTAAGTAAGGAGGACGTGTACTTCTCAACATGTTTGCTTCTCTCGCTCGCGCCTTGGCTTTAGAACTTGTTCTTAACCTGCGCCCTGCGCGCGAAGGGGAAGACAAGAATTATTACCACTACCTCCCCGAACCTAGTGTAGCAACAACAGAGCCATCCCCCACTATCCCATTGTGGTGTGAAGCAAATACTATTGCCTATAACCACCCCTTACACTTTGCTTGAGCGAGAGATGAGATAGTTAGGATGCCGGCAGAGATACCGGTTAACCTAGCTTTCGGAGACCAGTTTGCCAGCTAACTAACTGGCAAACTATTGTATCATTGTTCTTGTAGGTAGTAAACGTCGTTCAGTAAGCGTTTCGATATATCGTACAAGCTCAGCTTCGCGTTCTAGGTGGAGGGATTGGTTGCGTACGCTATAGTCCTCGGTTTCGTGTTTGTGCCGTCTCATCAGCGTAACGCGGTTGACGCCGTACTTTTTAGCAATTTGTTGGTACGAGAATTGTTCTCCTGGATCGCGCGATTCGATTTCTGCAATCGCTTCTTGAATCGGATTCATGGTGGTTGAGTTATGACGCGTTGAAGTTGGGTTGTTGTTGTTGTTGGTGGGGTGTTCAACTGGCGACGGTGTTCATCTGGCGCACGGTTACTGTAGTGCGATGCGCGCCGAAGACGCGTCGCAGCCGCGGTCGGACCTTGTATATATTTCACCATCCCGACCATCGGAATACGCAATGAAGAGAGTCAACAGTCGGCTCGCGAGGCGCGTTCTTGTGCCACTATATCAAACTCCCCCCTCGTCCTACGCAAGTCATCATGTCGACTAACACGATCCCGATACCCCGCGACCCAACCGACGACGAGGCTCTCGCCCTATTCAAGGCGGTAGAGGAGAGCTTCCCGTCGCGGACACTTGGAGATGACAAGTGGTATGTCCTTCTGGTACGAAACCATCCGACGCAGACATACAAGAACAGTGACCAAGTCTTTGCAGCTTGCCTCAATTGTTGGTGGCGGACAGCCCGGCTTCGCGCCTCTACTCTACAGGGAACTCATCAAGCGACCCGAATACCAGACACCGGAACAACGCCAGGCTTTGATGCGCAGGATACGCGAGACACTATTCAAGCTAATCGTCATCGTGGGCGTGTGCAAGCCGCTGGAAGCCATCTTCGATATCGATGCCATCACGAAGCCAGAGGACAAGGACTATACCTTCTCAAGGTATGGAATCAGGTATTGTCAGCAAGCGACTGTGGACGCTGACAACAGGGTAGAGAGGGATGGCAATGCGATGAGGCAAATTCGAAACGTGGTGCAGCATGGCAAGATCGCTTGTACCAGCACAACCAGGAGGGCATCGACAACGTGCTAGCATCACAGAAGGATTTCGGTATGTAATGCCTAGCCGCTCTGTGACGTTACGTTGACAAGACGTAGACTGGACCAGCAAGCAAATCACATACGGGCTCTATCTATCCGACCACAGCATCCTCAACGACGTTGAGACTGAGCTCACCGTGCTTGGCGGCATCATGATTCAGAATCTGCCCAGAGAAACCGCCTGGCATTTGCGTGGCACCAGGCGCATTGGCATTAGCAAGGATGATGTTGAGACAATCCAGCAATGCGTAAGACAGCAATCTATCCATGTCTCATAGGCCTTACTGACCTGGCATAGATCGAACTTATCGCCAGCTTCTGTGGCTTGCGGCTACACAAGGTGCCAAGGGTAGCGGATATTGAGCATGAGGTCTAATCGATCATCCAGAATAATCGCAAGGTACTATGACGGGGGAACAGGGACTATTTCTCGCTGCGCACATCATCGCCTCTAGGAAAGACGCACCTGTGAACCTGACCTTCCGCCCCCAATAGCTTGACCACCGAATGCCATGATATGGTATGAATTCTACTTCAGGAGACGCGCTAAATTCGAAGACGTGAAACATTGGTATTCGGATCGGGTAACCGTGCCTAAAGATGTTCATACATGAATCAAGGACCCTCCCTCTTTTGAGCCGACCCACCCAAGTCTAATATGATAATATAACATGCTGAAGAGATTTGCTGTACAAAAACGTAACGATGAGACATGAGACGCTGGTGGACGCCTACAAGAGAGACCCGCGTGATACAAAATTGGCATAGATGGCAGTTGTATGAGAGTCGTGCGTAAGATGTTTCGAGACTGGTGAAGCAGGCTGCGATGCGCGTGCGCCGAGTGTAGGTATCTTGGGTAAGGCCTAAAAACTCTTGCGGAATTCGAAGTTGTCCTACCAACCTTCATCCTTCTGGTTCTTACCCTTCTCTTTCTTGGCAGCTGCCTTTTCCTCTTCAGTCATCTCAATCAGCTCCGCACCCTCAAGCTTAAAGCCCTTTGCATCCACAATGTGCTCGTTCGCCGAGCCCAGATACGCCTCGTGTAATCGCGGTAGGAAGTACTGCATGACGCTGTCCGCCAGGTTCTTAGCTACAAGGCCTTTGTCGACCCAGAAGTGTCGTACAAATACGCCCTTGCAACCACCTCGGTTCGCAGCCTCGGGTGCGCCGTTGGCTTCGACGCAGGGGAGAACGCGGATGTCGTCGGGTCGGTCGTAGTCATAGCGGAGGTAGTTTCCAAAAGCGGCTTGTTCGTGCGCCCAATCCGTCTTCCAGTGCGCGCATCCCTTGTACTTGGTCTCGGAAGGGCATTCCGCCCAGGCCTTGTACATCTCTTGTGTCCTCTTGCTCTGTCTTGCGATGACAAATCCGGTGTTTAGGTATCGGTTGCCCTTCGCGTCGTAATTCTGCGGTTCGTTCGGGTCGATGGACATCATGGCGAGAGTATCGTCGGTCATGTTCCAGTAGTTGAGCAGCCACTCGAGAGGCAGGTGTGGATAGTGGAACATGACGTCCGAGTCCATGAAGACAATGTATTCGTGGGTCTTGAGCGCTTCCTTCATCATTGGAACCTTGACCCATGTGCCCCACCGGTCCGCATAATCGGGTGCGCGAATAAACTTATAATCGTAACCGTGTATTTGCGCTGTCAGATGTTAGCCGAGTCGCTCGTTGTCCACTCCGCATGGCAGAACTGTCACATGTGACAGCCATGTGTCATGGAAACGTACCGAACATGTAATGCCCCAGCATGCCCGCACTCAACGAGCGCATACCCTTCCACTTCAATTGTGGGTCCATGAGCTGCCCCTTCTCCGTCAACGGTCGACTGTCAATGTCCAATATAAGCACTTTCTTGCCTAGCTTGCTCTTGAATTTCGGTTCCCCTGATAGTCTGTATATGTCCCCGTCTTCGTCGGTAAAGTTCGCGGCGTCGATCGGGTGTAATATCGGGCCGTAGAGGGCTTTTATTATCGTCGCCATCGAGACGTCGTCTTTGGGCAGGGAGATATTTTGCGTATGTGGGTATCTACAGTGGTTTTGTTAGCCATACCTCTATGCGAGGGTAATGCAAACGCATGTTTGAAAACGTACTGTGACCGAAGGCTGCTCGGCACGTATGCAGAAGGATAGCTGAAGTAAACCAACGCCAGTGCCATGGGTATCATAGCGATCAACAAAACACGTCGCCATCGCCCTTGTGGCCCCATGTTGGCCAGCGATTGGTATGAGTAGTCGGCCATCGTAGCGGTTCACGCTCTGGGGTTTCAGAGCCCTAGGATTGGTTGGGTTCGCCTGTGCGTACGAGTCCAGTATCAAAATCCTCGGTCTGCCGCATCCAAGTCCAGTCCTCTCCAGCAAATTCCCTAGAGCTCGTGAATTCCAATAACTGGGGCGTGTGTTGCAAAGTCTACGCCACAGAAACGAGGTGGCATGAACAGAAGACGACAACGTATGCGAATATCCAAGAAGCGCTGCGCCGGGTGCCAAAAAGGAGTAACAAGAAAGGTAAGATGGTAAGTTTAGTGTCCCTCTCCCTCAAAGGAGGCGGCCGACGCCCCCAGTTTAGTGGCAGTTGTGTCAGACCCGAGTAGATCCTTGTTTCCATGTCCAAGCAATGCAGGGGCCACCACCGACTGCATACGGCTTAGCTGCCGCGCCGGAAGGGGCTGGAAGTCTGAAACGCTTGCTGGGATGTGCAACATGTGGCTGTGCTATGTCAGCATCCAGTGATTCACATGGGCTTGCAGTGCACGTAGCTGGGATGCGCATGGCAAGAGTGCTGAAAGACTACAAACTGAACTAGTCATCTGTTGAGGGTTGATTTGAGCTAGATTAGTTGAGTTGATATTGCATGCGCCTCTGCGATAGTCAGCTTATTAGCTACTTTGTACACGCAAGCCTCTCGTACTCGGCTATAGATGGCAGGATCGACGCTGAAGCGACGTTGCTGAAACATCAGCATCACTCAGAACACATGAAAGGCGCATGCTTGAAAATGCAAGCAAGGCTCATCATCTCTTCCACCGTCTCGTGTTGCTCGTTCTTAGGTTTTTGCTGAAACACGTAATCAGTCGTCTCCCGATTGCGGAAACTTCGCCACGAAATGTGTGTTGGAAACAACGCTCGAGCATCTGTGGTACCGTGTTACGTATGGCAGGGTAACGCAGGGTCTCATGCAAACTTGTATGGAATTGTAATAACAGGGCCTTTATACCTTCAGAGTACGCGGGTGTTACCATTGCAACTTGTGGGGTGTCGCGAAGGTCTTCAAGCTGCACTCGGGGCATTAGGCGTCCAACAAGCGCAATAGCTCGTAGTCCTTTGCGATACCAGGACTACTCCTCGCACAACTCTCGATAAGTGTCATCATGATGCTTACCCACTCGCGCCATCCCTCCGGTAGCGCTTCTCGCAACTTTGGGTCTGGTGACCGTGCTACCGCGTGGAACAGTAGCACCTGTCCGAAGCACTGACAACACCATCCAAATTTTATTGGTAGAGCTGATATCATCTGGGTGCAAAGTCCCATGGTAGTCGGCCAGTACATACCACCTCGAAGGCCATCGCGCACCTCGTCGTACTCTGCATCACTGGTGTATGCTGGCGCATGCAGCGCTTTGTAGAGGAACGGGCGGCCGATGTGGAATTTTGCGACAAGGTAGCGGCTTCGTAGCATGGCTTTTGCGATGACGTGCGCGGGGCTGGGGGAGTCACTGGCATTGTCATTGTCCAAGAACTGAAGAGACGGTGGGAGGTTTGCGCGCCATTGTTCGAGTTGGTGATGCATTTCGGCTGTTAAGCTGGCGCTGGGGTAGCTGTCCTTCTCAGCAAACGTGTACAGGCTCTGCTTCACACGCGTCAGGATGATGCGATGAGCTGCTTGAGCGAGGAAGTGGAAATTGAAGAAAGAGTCATCTTCATCAGTGAGCAGTCCTGATATAGAAGTTTTTGGCCGTGGGCATTGAGTGAACTTCGGTAGAGGCGTATCTGGCTCGTAGTCCAGCAGTCCACTATGTGGAAGTATATCCAATTCCTGTATAATGACAGTCTCGTACATCAGAGTACACCAGAAGAGTCGCGATAGCATGTCACCTTCCCATGTATCGTAGTCGACCGCCCCTGAACGAGTGAGAATGCTAGCGCAGCAGAGGGCTGCCCGATTTACCGTGGTCCATGAATCGAGAGGTCGCAGAATCTGGGCATAGTAGAGCGTCGAAAGCATGTAAAATTGGCCCGCTTGTATATTGTTCTCGCACATGAGGAAACCGAAGCGGTGTCTCGCTTCGTTGAAGAATTTGAGGCCTGGTGGATCGTCTGCGACAAGATCGTACCAGTCTGGGTGTTCAAAGCCACGCCTGGCCGCAGAGTGACGTGAAGGAAGAGCGAAGTCTCCTTCCTCATGAGCTTTGACAGCTAGGCAGCCCAATGCGAGCACGTTCAGCACTAGCGCAGTTTCAACATCGTACCCAAATTCGTTCTCCATCGCTGTGCCTAGTGTACTTGAGAAGAAATGGTATTTATCAAGGATTGGCATGTTGCGATGGAAGACGGCAAAGTAGGCATCCGCAAGCCCTTTCACAGCTGATTGCGGAAGACTCATCAGCCAACTTTCTGGGGCGGTGCCGTACGGACGATCGATGCGTATCGGTAACTGCGCTCTTCGATTCTCGATCTCGACTATATAGTCCTCTGGAAGCTCTGCTCGGACAACGACAAATCCAGTAGGGAGAATCTGTTGTATGGCCGGCCAGAGCGCGACACGATGCTGACTGAAGGAAAGGTCCACAGCACCTTGGACTTCTATGACCGGGAAAGGACTTTTGACGGGAGTTCCCACGACTTGCGGTGACATTGCTAATTCATGTACACTCAATCTACCATTTTGGGAGTGGTGAGATGGTATGGTTGAGACTTGGATTCCTGGACTGGGTTGTGAGAACAGGGTATGAGGTGAGTGGTGCTCATTGGTAGGTCCTGCTGGTGAGAGTGGAATCGCAGACGAAGGCTTGGGGGTATTGATTGCCGTTGTCAAATCTTCAATCTTGGCTTCTAGCCTTCGAATGGCATTGATTGCCAAAGTCAAAGACTGATCTTTCTTCGTATTTCGCGGTGCTTGATAAGTGCACTCCAGGTTCATGTTCCTGCAGTAACCGCATTTTGGCCGATCTTCATCGCAGCGAGTCTTTCTTGATCTGCAAATGTCGCAGGCCTATTCTAATCAGCAAAGCACCGTATATTCTCTTCAGGCCACATACCAACGTAGCCATGAACGATCGTGGCTTTTTCAGAGACGAGCCGTCGCCGTCTTCGTGGCTTCCGCTACGCTCACCATCGTAGGACGTCTGTCGTTCTGAGTGCTCTGCTTGCGAGGTGGCTATACTGGCATGGGACCTCTTGGTCATAGCATATCAAAATGTATCTGTCGAGTTCGTGCATGGAAAGCGGTGGATTGTTGCCAACGTTGTGTGAGATGGCTGGGAACGATCATGGCCGGCAACGGAGATGAACATGCTTGCGTGCACAGACGCTGCGGAGAATTTGAGCTCGGAACTTTTGTAGACTTTACTTCCTTTACTAAGACTACCTCAGAGTGCAATTACTCTAGAGACAGTCACAACACCTATTCACACGAACTCTGAATGATGCTGCAAAAGTCAAGGCCAGTTGTAATATTGTGATGGCTACACTAAGTAGCGTGCACGGACCTAGCTACTCTTCGATGTTTCCTACACCAACAACATCCCCCCGGGGCCAGACCTCGCAACCCTCGCCTTGCTACCCTCCAGGGCTGTCTCCCACAATATCTCAACACGGAGTTGTCATGCCCAATAGGGCTAGCTTACCACTTTTTAGCATTTGCTAACACTTTCGTACAACACCTCGCCCAAGCCGCTGCATTTCCTACCGCATCCCTATGCCCATATCTGTTAGCCTGATCGGGTACTGATACATCTTTACGCCAAATGCGTCTCGACCGGAACCTGTTGCCTCTTATGCTGTCATCATGTTGCTCGTTTGCTTTGCCATATACTGTCTTGTGTGGTCACCCACTAATGCATCTCCAGGCTGATATGATGCGGAACCTTCGTTGCAAGCCGAGTCTTATTATCGTCCTGATGTCGCCCGTGGTGTATGCTCGCTGGCTCACCCTTCCGGAGGGATATACATTTGTACACGTAGCACCGTATACATTGACTGCTCTCAGGCTTTCCAAGGTCGCTCCGGCCATTCCAGCCTTCTTGTGCTGCTTGTCTGATTTCGTTGTTGTGGGACTCCCATCGTCCTGGCCCACGACCTTCGCAGACACTGAGAAGCTTCCGCCAATCTTCCTGATGGCATTTTCTTCATCACTTCATTTGTGCCTTACAATCTCCTGGTCAGGTTGATCCATCACTTGCCCACAGTTGGATATGGTGTGATCAAGCTGGTGAGCGAAGCATGGTCTTGCGTGGCCGTCGTTTGGTCTTAGCTTCTCATCTGAAGGCGCACGCGTGATATGGCTAAACAGTCACCTCTATATTGTCGCTGTATCATTATCAGAGACCTTGCGTGTTTGTGTTTCAACCTTGACGGTTCGTTACGTCCTTACGCGCATGCATTTTCTGCACACAAAGTCATCGCTCGCTTCTCGCAAACTTCTCATCTGTTCTTGGAGACAACAATCAACCTAGCATCATAGCGCCCGTTTTATCTCGAAGATCTCCAGCTTGTCGTCACCGTCGTCATGGATGGGGGAGCTCGAAATTCTAATAGGGTCGGAGGGCACCTCATGGGCCTAGAATGACTCAAATTGTCGATGGTTGCGGATAGGGTAGTCTCTGAACCGTGAGGTGTGTATGAAGAGTATGCCAGCTGTCTCGTTTTATTACATCAGTATCCAGTATCGAATGCGGATGCAGCTGTGTCGTTCAGATCCGCGAGCGTCAATGTTGGTGGTTGCCTTCTCTCAGATGTTTCGTCTATGTTCCACAGGCATATCAGGAACGCTCGTCAGTATTTTTTTCCCTGCTAAGATGAGAGCTACTGCTGCCAGTTACTCTTCGGCAGACTTCCTGCAGCCAATCGGAGCCCTGAGAAGACGTCTTGTGGGTCATACGGAGGTTCCCGTCATGTATGAAGGCTGTTCGCAAAGTGAAAGGCATGGAAAAAGCGTTCATCCAACGCGCTGGGACAAATCAGGAACCATGTAGTGGGATAGGGGTACTCTTTCATCATACACTTCACGACCTGATTCTGCAGAATCAGGTAAGTTCAAGCTTCCTCATTCTTCTGCCGCGGCGTCGTTGTTTCTCCGGAGAAGACGCTAGAGAACTATCTTCTGTGTACATAAGCTGGCATTTCCCCTGTTGTCCTTGAATTCTCTCAGCTTCATAGTTTCTCAATTCTGCAGTTCCAAGTCGTCTTCATACTCCTCAATACCATACTTCCAGAGGTCCCCAAAACTCTCGAGGCACATCACACTACTATATCACCCCCACCAACATCAACCACAAGAACAATGTCTTCTCCAAACACCATCACCATGGTGGTGCCCGCCCCCCGCCTATCCGTGTTTCTCCCCAATGAGGTCCTCCGCATGGTCTTCAAGCTCATGCTCGTCTTCTCTTCGGTCTCACCTCCGGACAGACCTGTCAATGCCACCCGCTTCGGTATGCTCTTCAAGTGCAGCATGCTCGCCAAGTTCGCTGTCGTTTCCCGACAGTTCCACGAGGTCGCCCTCGCGGTATTTTACGAGCATAACTTCTTCGACTTCGCTGCGAACAACAACTACCGCACCTCCTTTGGTGTCGTGAAGGCGCCGCCTTTACCCCCTCTCCACCTTCACTCCTCCCTCCGCAACGTTCGGCTACTGCTACACCTGACCGACTCATGGGGGGAGGCTGTCCAGCTTTCCGACCGTGTCCGCTGGAAGGATCACCCCTTCACCAACACCATCGAGCTCTTCCGGTTCTGCCCTGCGGCCCGAGTTCTGGAGCTCCTCTCCACCACCATGACGGAGCTGAGGGTTCTAGATCTACACATCGCCGTGGACTTCCGCCTTTCTGACCGCAGGGCAGCAATTGCTATCTACCGCTCGGCTGGGTTCTTGGTGCGCGCTCGTGAGGTCAAGCTTACCATCGTGAACGGCATTGACGGTTGCTCCGAGACTTGGCATGCCTTGTTGAAGAATGTTATTGTCTGATACCTTTGTTTGATACTTTTGTCTGATACCTTTGTCTTTTCTTGGCTAGCGCTTTGCCATAGTATAGATGTTCGAGATGCTCAAAAGGAATTGGAATGAGATCTCCTTCTTACTCCCTACATTGTTCTTTCATGTTGTGATCTGTCATCTTCAGGTGTGGTGGATACATTCTAGCTACCTTGATGTGTTTTTGGTTTGGCCGCTCTCCATACCACATGCGTCTTCAGGCTTAATGGCCAGATGCATGATTGATCACTGGTAGTTTTGCAAAGGACTGCTGCCATGCTCGTGGGTCGATCAACTAAGTACAGATGATGTCGCGAAGACCTCCAGAACATACCCTCTTCTGTTGTCACTTCCTCAGCCATGAATATTATCTTGTCCTCTGTCAAATAGCCACCTCGATGCACCACACGGGTCTTCTTTTCCGTCACCCCAATACCAATGAGACATGCTGTCGAATCTGATTTCTGTGAGATGATAGTTTTAGATAAGAGGATAGTCAAAGGTGAGTGTTGGTGGAAGATTTGTATTGTGGCTCTAGAGAAAAGGGAGAGGTGGGATGCTTATGAGTTGCATCTCTGGAAAAATACATACACGTTCTCCTTGAGTCCCAAAAGACACTACTATGGTACCCATTTCACGACCTTGGCTTCAACCTTGATAAATCTCTCTGCCTCCGTCCAACCCTCGATGATTACGTCTTCCTTCGCCCTAATCATGATACCCGCGCCTTTGGGCCACTCTGCACGGCCCTTGTGGAAAGGTGAGTTGTATGGCTTTATTACCAAGCGCAGAAACTCGAGTTCGGAGAAGCCAGTCGTACTGGAGGTAAGACTCATGAGTGTACGTCCATGAAACGAGGAGGCGAGAGCGGATACAGAGCCTTCTAAAGACATGATAACCTCTAGCCTTCGAACATGATGTCTAGCATGTGGTGGTGGTAGTATGATAGGCCAATCTATGGGTAGAGCATCAGACCTGTGACGATGGTGTCGTTGTCTATGGTCGCATTTAAACTGGTTCCCGCGGTAGAAGGCCTCTATGACTAGGGTGTATAGCGATTTGGAAAGAACTAGGTGCCGACCGAGGCGGCCATTGCGGGATGAATGGCATTGGAAACGATAGTAATCTATGGGTCGTGGGGATTGCGGTTCGGTGCGGAGATGAAGGTTGAGGTAGATAATGTGCATTATCAGCTCGTAGGGGAGGCGTTGGTAGATGATGTCGGCAGTTGGCGGAGCCGACGTAGCTGGTTGGCCCAGGAGAATACGGAGAGCGGTGGAGTCTGTGGTCAGGGATGACATTGCGGTACCCGTTGGAGAGGTTGCGAGTGGGGATGCAGCAGCATGGGTATGAGCTGACTTGGGACGGGTTCCGCGCATGATAGCTCACCCAGGTGTTTGAGTAGTGGCTGAGGGATGTGAGGTGAGCAATGTTTGAGAGCAGAGAGAAGTTGTCTTGTATCTATTCTATGGGAACTTGCATTACTGACGCATGGGAGATGGAAGCGTAGAACCCTGGTTTGCAAGTTGGATCCATGGTTCGTAGTCGTCCAGCCTACACAGCGAGACGTATCAGTGGCAGGGTGGAAAGCCGAGTCTGGCTTTCCGGCTGCCAAAGTGGAAATGTGAACGAGCATGGCAATGTGCATGGTGCACGGGTGTTGTAGAGAGGCAGGGCTGCGACATGACTCGCGGGAACCGTCCCCACACCGTCGCGCGCCAGCTTCACCACCATGTCGCTCTTTCTTTGTCCGCCGAGTCACGTGGTGCACGATGCTGCCCAGCGTGCATGCCGTCCGCCACGGCCTTCGTTCTCAGCGGCGCCCATGTCCTCTCCAGCACCCCCCGTCGTCCTGACGCGCGCCTCGGTCGAAGCCGCCCATGCGCTTATCAAACCCCACATCCACGACACGCCCGTCTTGACCAACACCACCTTGACCCGCCTCGCCAGCACTCGCCAGTCACCCGAAGCACTGCAGGGAACACAATGGGCAGGCCAAGAGCCCGCAAAGCCCAGCGTGAAGCTCTTCTTCAAGTGCGAGAACCTGCAGCGCATTGGCGCGTTCAAGGTGCGCGGGGCCTTCCATGCCGTCATGCGCTTGGTTGAGCAGGAGGGGCTGGAGCAAGTGCAGACGAGGGGAGTAGTCACACATAGCAGCGGCACGTCCTCAACCACTGCCCACGAGGCGCGGCGGCATGGCTGACATGGAGCCCAGGAAACCACGCGCAAGCCCTCGCCCTCGCCGCAAAGACCTTCTCCATCCCCGCACACATCGTCATGCCCTCCATCTCCACGCCCTCCAAGATCGCCGGCACCCGCGCCCAGAACGCCGAGATACTCTTCTCCGGCTCCACGAGCACCGAACGCGAGGCCGTCGTTGCAGACGTCATCACCCACACCGGCGCTGCCCTGGTTCCCCCATACGACCATCCCCACATCATCCTCGGCCAGGGCACCATGGCGCTCGAGATACAAGACCAGGTGCACAAGCTACTTGGAAGCGGCGAGAAGCTCGACGCCGTGATAGCGCCCTGCGGAGGCGGCGGCATGCTAAGCGGCATCGCAGTCGCACTGCACGGCACTGGCGTACGTGTTTTCGGCGCGGAGCCCAGCTTCCAAGGCAGCGACGATGCGAGGCGGGGCGTGGAAGCGGGTCAACGCGTCACCAGCGTCAAGACTTTGACCATTGCAGATGGACTGCGTACCCCCCTCGGCCATCATACCTGGAACATCATCTCGAACAAGGACTACGTGCAGGCACTATACGCCGTCACGGAGCAGAACATCAAGGATGCCATGAAACTGGTCCTGGAGAGGATGAAGTGCTTTGTTGAGCCGAGTGCCGTCGTTGGGCTGGCCACTATACTGTACAACGAGGACTTCAGGAACATGGTCCAGAGGGAGGCTGGGCACAAGACTTGGAACATCGCTGTCGTGCTTAGCGGAGGCAACACCACCATAGAGGCTATTACGAACATATTTGCAGAGGTACCGCAGGACAAGGCAGAGAGGCACGAGGGTGTGTTGGGTGCAGATGGGACGAGGGTGGCTGAGAATGTCGCCGGTTAGTGCCATGCGAACATCACAGAGAGAAGATGACATCATCGAAGATACGGTGCAGACTATGTGAGTTACACATTACATCGTATTCATTGCCTTGAATCAGAGTCAAGGTCTAGAACCACTTCTTTAGTTGTCCAGGCATAACGCCCACATCCCTCTTTCCAACGATGCTGGTCTCGTTGCTTTGGGGGGCCTTTGGAAGCGTAGTGAAAGGCTCCCTGGATGTCAAGCTCTCAATGCGTCCCAACAAGAACTCAAGCTGACGGTACGCGCTGCTAGGCTGGTACTGCGGCACCATGTGTCCACTCAGAGCCTGCTGCACATATGTCAACTTCCTCTCTGTAATGGTCTTGCCCATGAGGCCCTTGGCACTCAAGCTAGTCAAGCTCAGGTCGTCGTGGTAGGGAACATAGAAGTCATCAACAGGCGGCTTCTGGAATCCTTGCATGCCGCCCCACGTCATGTTTTGGATAGCCATGAGGGTGCCGTTGTAGAGGAGGATGTAGTCGAGTTCACCGTGCGCGATGACGGTGCGGTCTAGGGCATCGATAACGCGGGGGATCACCTCCCAGGAAGACTGGGGAGAGCTATCCGTGTCGAGGACACCGCCGGAGCATTCGGCCCAAGGCTGAATAGGCGCATTGATGGCGGCTTGGACTTCGGTGCGGTTGAAGTAGATCTCCGTGTTGGGAGGGAGGTAATCAAAGGAGCCGGGGAAGCCGAGAGGGTCCCAGAGAAGAGGGCAGGTCGTGGCAATGGCGTACACATCGAAGCAAGGGTTGGTGTAGAAGACGGCGTCGAAGATGTCTCCCCACAGTCCGCAGCCTTCGGTGTTGGCGTCATTGTCGGGATAAGGGAGCTTGCTGGGAGGAGGGAAAGTCAGGTACTTCTCCATGTACTCGGTGTAGCCGCAGGCCGCGGAACGGTTGTGGATGTCGTCCATAAAGGTTTGGTTGAAGTTGAAGAGACCAGCCCATTTGTCGACAAAGGCAACGGCGGGTATGTCCTCAAGCAGAACATCGTCTGCTACACTGGGGTCGTAGAACATGATGCCCTTGACATCGTAGTAGGTAGAGTCGTTCTTGCTCAACATGGCATCCGCAATGTAAGGGACGTAGCGTCCGGCGTACGACTCGCCAGTGATGTATACCTTGCGGTTTTGCAGACCGAATGTATCAACAAAGTTCTTGAAAAAGCCAAGGAACTCCTCAGCAATCTCCTCCTGAGACGTGGCAGTAGCAATGCCTTGAGTGAATCCAGTTCCAACAGGCTGCTCAACCCAAACCATGTTGGTGAGGTTTGCCCAGTTCCAGGGGTTGTAGACGGCTGCTGGTCCGGAACCGTACTGCCATGAGATTGGTCCGTTCTCCTGAAGAAATCCCTCGAGAGACGAGCAACCGGGACCGCCGTTCAGCCAGATGGTAATCTCGTCATCCGCATCTGGGTTCTCGGAGGGAAAGAACCAAAAGTACAGCTCGGAGCTCTCGTTGGCAGATTTGCTGATGGGCAGAAGCCCAGCGTAAGACTCGCCAATGTCGAAGTCGACGTCTGGGATTGCTCCGGCAGTTCCGTTGACAGCGAAAGCTAAGGGGTATTAGCTGGTGTTAGATAAGAGATGATACGCAGCATACCTTTGGAGGCCTCAGTGGTGATGATCTGGGCGCTCCGGCGCTTGTGAGGATGAAGGCTCGTTTCTGGCACAGTCAAACGAGGACGAGGAAGTTCCGTCTTCTTGCCAACTGAGCGAGCGCTTCGGGCAGAAACACTGACAGTGAGGCCACCAACGGCGAGGAGTGAAAAAAGCTGCATCTTGACCTGCTTCACGATTGCAGTGCCGAGATCAGTTGGTAGTTAAGCTCGTGCCGTGACTACAAAGAACCGTGAAGAAGAGGTAACTCGGTGGGCAACTCGGCCTTCTTCAAGTACAAGCATGGAGCCTGAGACCGACGTGATCCGGCGCTACCTTGCACGCGACGCGGCATATATCATCCTGTGCCTGGACAAACATAGATAGCTCATGACGAACATAGCTCCAGCTCTTTACCTGATTAGGCAGGCGTGAGTTTGGATCGCATGTTGATGATTACCCGAAGCATACCGAACCAACATTCCGGCGTGCGACGCTGCTCGTGCGATACATCCCGCGCAGAGCTGCTTGTTTGCGCACCATTGCAGCTTCATATAGCCGAAAATTATATGCAATATGATGACTGCTGACTGCCAAAGTTTCGGCCTTACTTTGTGGTGTCGGTAATATCGTCCAGGTACGACCGCGACAGGCGGGGAATGCATGCGACTAGATGCACGACCACATTGGCGGCTCGAAGCTAACGGCGCAAAGCATTCTCCAAGCCCCGCCAGAGACGCTGCGATTGCAATCAAGCACTGGTAGTCCCACTTCGTATCTCTTGATACTATCTCGTCGGGCTTGCCCAGTCGGACACCAACTCTTATCTGTCAGCCCTCCAAGCCGTGTACCGGGGCCACGGTAAGCTCAGTGCGCGCCGCCGGGTATTGGAGAGTGAGATCCCCGAGCTTTACTACTGGCTGGATTTCGCCTTCGAGAATATCGCCCCTACAGGTGTCGAAGGATCAAGCACCGTGGCAGATGCTTGTCATGCCTTCGTCGCCGATAAGTGCTGTGAGCCTTAACCGCATAGGGAAGCTGAGAAAATTGCCGTTGTGGCGCTCCAACGTGACGGAAACAATGTGGTCACTCCAATCTATCGGCCTTTAGGTCACATCCAATGGGTCTCAGGCAACGAATCGAGGGAGCGAATCACAAAGGGCATGGTGTGTGGTGCATTTAGAGTTGATGGAAGTGTCAGCATCAAGAAGACACTAGCAGCACACAGAAGCTTTATGTGCACTCGCACATGGATTTTTCGACCTATTACTTGACTAAAAGACCTTCTAGAGTTATTAGGTAGACTCTATTAATAATTATAGTACTATAGCAACTAGAAGATTAGATAAAGCTTCTAGTAAATTACATCTAAAGCTAGAATAATTTTACTATACTTATTACTTAAAACTAATAACCGTTACCTAACAAACCTCAGGCCTAGCAGCCTGCGGCGACATTCTCATCTTCGTGGAAGTGTCAGCGTCGGTGGTGGCTTCCGTGCGGCAGATGGGTAGGTTATGGGGTTGCAGAAGCTAGCACTCTGACATAAGCAGAGCACTTCAAACATCATAACTGCCACCAGGTCAATATTGTTCTCTGAGTCTGGTCGTAGGATTTGATTAATAGTGAGATTTCTAGGTAGGGTCCTCCTCTTCGATCAGCGTGTGCATATACCAGCAAGCACTCAACCGCTCCGGGACCACAGTACTTGTGCGTCCTAGGCCTCTCCGCGGAGACCACCGCGACGAACGCGACGCGCACCATACTGCGGTGTAGTTGAGAGGCGAAGCATCTGTTCAAAGTCGGGCGTACCATAACCGGTGACGGGATCCCAGCCCTCGGTCGCATTCCAGGAAGCGTAAGGCACAAGTCGCGTGGGAAGCCCGGAATAGATAGAACGACCAGTGCATCCGCGCGAGCCTCCTGCGACAATGTCGTTCATGCCCTTGTAGCCTTGCTCGTAGATCCAAGGGTTCAAGAAGCCCAACGAAGGCATATCAACCGCTAGACGAGCGTTATTTATGAGCGCAATGACCGAAGCGAAGACCGGCGCCGAGGCGCTGGTTCCTCCAACAGACGACAGCCTAAACTTATCGATGACCTGAAATCCTTGTCCTTGAGCCGCGACATCTGGGAAGCCTCGTCCGTTGGCGTTGTATAGACCTTCCCATTGTGAGCCCAGTTTGCCAAGGTAGTCAGAAACTGCCTTCTCTTGGTACGACGGGCGAGGCCAGAGATCAGAGAAGCCACCTGAAGAGAACTCGACAGCACGTTCTGGCTCCACTCCGAGAGTACCACCAACTGAGGTAACGTAGGGGCATGAAGCTGGGAAGATTGGCTGGAGACGGGTGGCGTTCTTGCCATCATTGCTCTGGCAGGCAGAACCTGGACCAGTATCACCACTGGCTGGGTATAGTTAGCACCCATAGCCTCGGTTTGTCACAAAGCTACACACGGAACTGGAAATTACTTGGAAGACTCACAAAAGATGACCGAGACACCGCGAGTACCAAGCTGGCCGATCATGTCACAAACCTTCTTGGCGTACTCAGCAGGAACGCTCTGCTCTGTCTCACCGTACGAGGTCGTCAGTACTTCTGGTAACTCCTCATCCTCCAGCCCAACAAGATAAGTGAAGAGATCTAGATATGGCTCGTTGCTGTTCTCATCCTCGTGAGGCTGATCAAGGTCAGGGACCAGCTGTCCTCGTCCAGGAACAGTGTAGAAAGTGGTTGCAATCTTAGGCGACACCAAGCCAGCTGTATATTGAATGTCGAGGTTAGCCTCAACACTGTTGGCCGTAGAGTTTTGGGGGAACGGCCCGTCTAGCATCGTTAGTTGAGTATAGCGAGATAGTAACGACTGTATCCTACCATTGATAGACTGAACTTGGAAAGTTTTACCCGCAAGGCTGGGAGCAAATCTTGAGATAAACCGGTTGAGATCGTCGAACCGGGCATACTGTTCGAGGAAGCCGCTCACTCCAATTGTTACGTTGGCTTTGTCGCTGACGTCGTAGTCCTTGAACTTGTACAGATCCGCGAGACAATCGGGCGTAATTCTTGTGTTGCACGTGGCATTGACAGCAAGCGCCGAGAAGGGAGCGGTCTCTTGCGTAAGGACTTGGCTAAATTCGGGGCGGATCTCACCGAAGCGAGTAGTAGGCTGTATCATATCGATATGACTGCGGACTTGCAGGGGCACAGAGTACCCTAATGAGCGAGTTCTCTTGAGTGTAGGACGCGCTTGACTCTGGTAGGTCTTGAACGTGGTACCCATCATCTGCTCTGCGCGCTTCACGGGTGCGAGAAAGTTGATCCACTCACCGTCGTTCTGAATGTCTCGTGCTTGGATACCGGATTGCTCGAGCCAGGCAAGCACAGTTACAGTCGAGTCGGCTCTTGGCTTGATGAGGTCCTTCAGTTCGTCTCGCTTTAGGTGCTGGCCGTAGCGAGGATTACTAGGTGTTGACACCTCCATGAGCGTCCTCTCAAATAGGTCGCGGTTTGCCTGTCGTGGTCAGTATCTCAAGTCCAAATTTCAAGGTGCAACAGCCTAGATGGTTTGCTGTCGCAATTACTTACCGAGCGCACTGCAATACGGAAGTGCAGCTTATGCTCAGGCGCCGGAGCACCGATCTCTTTCCATCCCTCTGGTACAGTATGGAGATGCTCGACAATTTCTTTGCCCTCGATATGGAAAGGACTGGATACTGACCAAGCGCTGACACCGGCAACAGCCAGTACACCTGTGAAGGTGGCAGTGTACCTCATGCTGGCTGGCGACACTGGTCGTGGTGAAGTGACAGGTTGGAAGGAGCAAGGACTCGAGATGATGCTTGGACCCTGATATCTTGGCGACAAGAGTGAATGAGAGACTTTGGAAACTACGATTGTGACCACGGCAGGCTGAAATATAGTCGGATCTGCCAAGACGTGGAGATTCAGACTTTGGATATAAACACACCCGCCGACCAATCGTTCCAAGTACATATGCAGGTGGATGCCGGGATCAACATGATGGGCGGCGGCCCTTGCTTCGACGACACGATCGTCATTGCGGCTCTGAATGCACTATGCCGCGTTCAAACGGCCTCAAGCACCTTCCCCATTTGCCATGTAGTCGCCAGTCCAAAACACTCCTCATAGATGATGGAGTCGACATCGTTGGCCGTTCCGCGGTTCTGATCAGCCCAAGATATGCATGAAGATCGGCGCATGTGTGAACCGGTTATATGTATTATAACATGGGGTTGCCTAGTCTACGGATCAATTCCGCGTCTGGCAGTCGAAATCCCAACGTATGCTTGTGGGACCTAGATACAGGACCAGCAGGAAATTTAGAGTTGTCCATAGTGTCAAGTTTTGGGTCCAGATGTACTGCAGTGCAAGAATGCTTGCAGCGGCTTCTTGGTGCTGGTGGCTAGTGGCGTGGGGTTCCGGCGGGCGGCTTGCGCCGCATGTTGTGTCAACAGTGCTTGCAACTGAACATGACGTGATAGATTGTATAACTCGTCAGTCTTGTCGCATCGCGTTTATGCTTGCGTACCTGCATGCCATCGTGTCACAATTGCGACATAGTTGCTCCAGTGACCAATGCAATAACACTCTGGCATGCGAAGAATCTCCATGGGATTTGTTTATTCTTCCGTCTCGCGCATCAACTCTTACTGACGGCTTCCTTCACTTGCTCCTTTGCATCTACATTCTCTTCGTTGGCTTCCACGCGTCCTTCAAATCCATTGTCTAGAATGTCGATGAGATCATCCAGCCGCTTCACGACGAGATCCGTATGCTGGTGCTCAGCAAGGTGCTTATTGACATCATTGACCAGCAACACAGTCGCAGCTCCAGCACGATAACCCGCCGTCATATCGTCAATTGAATCGCCGACCATGATCAAACTCTTTCCTCCGTCCTCGTGCATCCAGTCGTTTGCAATGTGCAGGATTCCCGCCGGATCAGGCTTTGGGGGCCTAAACTCTCGCGTCACGACAGGGCTGAATTTCGATGTCGGTAGAAAGGTGGTAAGGAGATGGGTGACGGGTGCGTCAAAGTTGCGGGTGCAGATGCCCTTCTTGATGCCACGGGAATCAAGATACTCCATGAGCTCCACAAGCCCGGCTTGCGGCTGTTGCGACCTCATCGCTGTGCGCTCAATATCACGAATCTTCTCCTGTGCTTCTTCTTGCTCGTTCTCGGGCAGTGAGTAGATGTGGTCCAAGATGTCCGTTGGCTTCTCAATCCCCAGCGCCGACCGCATCTCTGCGAACATGTAGTTTTGTGGCAGGCCTTCTTGAGCCATTTAGTTCATGACATAACCCATCGCCCACAACATTGGAAAACGTACATAATGTGCCGTCGACATCAAAGACGATCCCCTTCAATGCTGGTCTCTCGTCTGCCACTTTCCTTTTGGCGGGATCCAGAGGTGCGAACCGCCGCGGTCGCACAGGCTGTGACACCATGGTCACCGATCGCATCGCACGTGAGCAGATTCGGATATTGTGGAATCCAGATGGCTTAGAATAGTTTCGGAGATGATTGGAACAGCTGAGCACGATGGCATGCATGTTGGGGGTGAGGTTGTACTGGCAGGCGTTGCTTACCCAGGAAGTGGGTCCGATCTTAGCCGCACTTTTCTCTGCGCACCCTAGCCGGGCATCTCAACATCTGGACCAACGCACCTCTCCTAGCTGCGCGACATGACATGCATAGAGCCATGGAAGCAAACGTCCTCCTTTGTGCACTTAGTCTACCAGACTAGAGCTCCACGCCTATATACATGAGTCAATTGATGATCTGTTTTGGCGGCCGCGCACTGGATCCAGCCTGACATATCCAGTTGACAGCACCGAACGGCGTCGTGATGTTTTGCCATATCACTGGCGAACTTTACAAGCGCAAACACACTAACGAAAGAGGCGGAACTAACTCGTCGCTAGTTACCGTGCTCAATAATTCCGTCTATGGTCTTTGCGATCAAGTCCAGCGATGTTTATAATTCTACAGTCGCGCAAATCCAGTCCTCTACGTCACGATTGCCGCCCACACCATATTCCACGTTAGCGTACCGTATGCGTCTAGGCCTATCTTCCTGTACCAGTGCATGTGCCATTACAAACACTTGCTAACGAGAGAGGAGCACGGTGGGAGTTTACAGTGAAAGAGTAGAGGCGATATTGCTGTAAGTTTGAGTCATGGAACAATGCAGCACTGGTCAGATGGAAAGTGTGTGCATTCATTATGCGAGTTTGTCGTGAGTTCAGTTCACGTAGATCTCTTGAGATAGGTACTTGCGACAACAGTGCAAGTAGAATGTGTTTCTAAAATGTGGTTGTATAAAGAATAATTGACTCCAGAGTCTACCAGCTTTGCTTTGCTCCAATAAAGATGCATAACTCGACATCTAAAAGGTGAGACTAATGGTCGAGTTCACAGCAGAACGGATGTTGTAATACTTCGACTTGGGGTAGTAGAGGTTGTTCCAGCTCTGCCTGAAGTTGGCTTCACCACCAAGCTTATTGATAACGGTGGCGATGATGCTCTTGTCATCGGTGACGGGGAAGTCACCAGACGACTCCCACCACCAGGCACCACCGAGGCCCTCCTGCATCAGGTAGTCGGTCTTCCAAGAGGCGACCTTGGGTGTGTCGAAGCTAACCATCTGCTTGCGCGCTTTGTCCCAGCTCCAAGAGGTCAGAGTTTCCTTGTCGTGGTACACCTTGCTGCCGTTCTGGGGAAGAGCCCTGTAGTCAAGAGTACCAGGCTCCCAAGTACCGTCACCAGATCCATTGAACTTCTGGCCCAGACCGCGTTGGTCCTTGCTCAGATCGACGACATTGGCGAAAGAGCGGCCGTAGAGAGGCATACCGAGCTGGATCTTGCTGGGTGAAGCAACATTGGCCTTGTAGTAGTCGATGGCTTCCTTAGTGTTGAATGGGACAAAGTCCCCAATGACAACATCCCAGCCATCAGTAGTCTTGGGGTTCTTGGAGCTGGGATATACGTTGCTGAGGTGACCAGTGAAGTTGGAGAAGCCAGGACCCTGATAGTCAAAAGCCATCAGGTTCCAGTTGTCAACGTATGGGTCCATCTCAGCTATGGGCATGACTGTGTAGCGCGAAGGACCGGCAGGGGCAGAAACACCAAGGTCGAAGTGGTAGCCAGCCGCGTTTACTACTGCGTACTCATCGAACGTCTGCTTATGTGTTAGTTTGGAAAATGGGAGAGGCGTCGAAGATGAGTACATACCCTGCGGCAGCGCTGTAGGGTGTCCACCAAATTAGCACCATCTGTCTCGTCCTCTGGGTACTCCCAGTCAAGGTCAAGACCGTCAATTCCCAGGTCCTTGATGAGCGTAAGAGCGCTGTCACAGAATTTCTGGCGACCCGCCTCAGTGGCAAGCGCGGGCTTGAAATTGTCCCTGTAGCCCCAACCACCGACCGAAAGAATGACCTTCAGGTTGCGGTTCTGCTGCTTGAGCTTGAACAGCTGTTTGAAGTTCCCAAGCAATTGGGTGCCGTTAGTGGCAACATCTCCTGGGTAGCCGTACTGGATATCAGCCCACTCATCAGTGAGGAAGACTTCACCAGTCTGGTTGTTCACATTGGCGAAGCCGTAGTTAATTTTTGTCAGTTTGTCGGCTGGGAGGTCAGTGACAAAGTGCTGACGTGCGTAGATGGCCCAGTTGATGTAGAAGATACCAGACTGGTACTTGGCACCACTACCGTAGCCGACATCACGTTGGTGAGCGTGCTTGTGGCTATGGACTGCCGGAGCGGCCTGAGCCAAAGAGGCTAAAGAGAAAAGAGCGGCGGCGTTTGAGAAACGCATACTGAAATGAGAGGACGGCTAATAGCCAAGAAATCAAACAAGAGGTTGAAGGGAAACTTGCAGGATGTGCGAGCGGTAATTGAGGCAGCACCTCATGAGATCGCGGTCCTTACATACTTCTGATATCGCCCACTGCCCTATAGCTGATGGACTTTCGTCGGCGTCCGTGCCGCAAAGCTTAACATTTGGCCGCAGCGTTGACTCGAAACAGCGAATAAATCCTTACACTGGGACATGCCAACCATTTTCTAAGCCCATTTTGCGCAGTACTCCCCAGACGTATACGGACCGAAGCGCTGATGTTCCTGGGGTGTGGGTAATCTGCCCAAGTCCAGGCGCTGAGTTTATTTGCTAGCATACAGAGTTCGGGCCTTCCTTGGCTTCTTCGTTTCGTCTAGAGTGCCCTTTGAATCTCGACAACGGCGCCGGTCGCATCCGATTGCTCCTCTGATCTGAACATGATACTTAGGTCAGAGTTTGCCAACACGTCGCAAGGCTAACATCGATGACGGACGTCATGTACGAACGCGCAATGGATGTTTGGATCTTGATGGTTGCAGCCTAGCGCGACAACCCAATTCTCTTCGCCTCTTGGCCTCTTGGCCTGCAAATCGAGCTACCGGGTAAGCTGATGACAAAAGCACAGTATCTTGAAAGGGGTGAACCTTCGTGACGGTACAATGAGAGCCCGACCGCCTGATTCAAAGTCTTGACGAACCCACTTCTTCAACGCGCAGTCGATCTTCCGGCTTTATTTCGATGCTTACATACATTGCCGGTAGTTCCATCTCGAGCGCATTAGTAACAAGACGTCTGCGAACCGCGCGCAGCACCTAGGAGTGTGTTCGCTCCTGACAGCCGCGGTAAAACTATCGGCACTGAGCTGCAGCGAATTCCAGAATACGACTACATCCCCAACAAGCCCATAGCGGAGCTCCTCGGATGGCAAATAATCGATGGATCATCGGAGGATGGACTCTTCCATGTTGAACGCACTGATCAGGTCAGCTTGAGTTGCTTGCGATGATAGTTGTTGATCTTGGCTGAATGGAACCGCTATGCGGGCGACTTCTCTGTGTCTTTTACCTATGTGCCTTAGCCGGCTCAGGTATAGAATCCCAAAAACCAGCCGCGGGTAGAGAGGTGACCAGGACAAACCACAGTGTGCATGCGCTCTCACCTGATTTTGATCTTGTACATGTTTTGGTGGATCCTTCAATACCAGAACACGCGAGTTCGGTCCCATGAGTCATTTCTGCTTACCCGGATTTCCTGATCAGCACCCTCGAGCTCTCATAAGGCTCATCGCTGACGTCGATCTTTCTGAAGTTGCGAGTGGCTTGAAAAGATCGAAGAACTGTGCCACACCCGACCCACCGACCGAATGTCTCACCCTCATCCTTGTCCGTGGTGAGGTCTTGTTTGTTGCATGGAGAACTCGAAAGATGAACGTATAAGACACACCTATCCTGGAGACGTGCCATCTGCGTTAGCGCATGTTCCACATGCGATGGTACTGCCAGGACGGCTTGACAAGTGCGGCTTGAGCATACAGTCGCGAGCATCTGGGACGTTTTCGCCAGCTACATGCCATCAGATTCTCGAAGCGCGGAAACCATATCGGATAATTGGCGCGGTGTTCTTGTTGCTCTTCGTCCAGGAGGGTGCGAGGTCTCTGATCCTCAAAGCGCATAAACTAGAAGTGCGTGTTTGACCGCGGCCACAAAGAATTTACAGCTTCAATACCGTTTGGCGGCTTTCTGTCGTGCACTCTTGACAATCAAGAGTGCGGCATGATTAGCCTTGCTCAGCGCGATTTGACCGTATCACTAGTAGATTCCGCACTAACTTCCTAGCATAGAGACTATAATTCCCAGCCGAGGGCCGAAAGGCTGTAGCCGGGAGTTCATGGTTAACAAAAGCACATGAGTACAGGAGCTGACTAGTCGTTTGATCATGGTGTTGGACATTGGCGATGTGATTGACAGTTTCAAACCGCTTGTTGGCCTCATGTAGGTGAGAAAACAATGTAGACATCTCAGGGATTTACCGTTGCTTTCCTTACTTCTCGTCGACACTACACTCGTCTCGCGGATTCCTGGCGATAGTACTTTTCCGATGTGCCCACCTGAATATTCGCATCCATCACCAGTTCTTCGACGATTATTTTACTAAGCACTCTCTCCAAGGTGTCTTTCCAACAGCGAGAGTGATTCAAGTCCCAGATGACACAACTGCAGTCCTTCCGCGCCGCTCTCTAGGTACCTCCCACCCTTGTCGGGCGTATGGTAACAGATAGAGTCGCATGCCGCCGCCATACCCGGCTACTAGAAGAGAGACCACAAGAGGTTCGAGCATCAACCAGAGTACTGAAGTATCGGCGTAATATGCTAGATATGCTTCGCTCAGCGTGCGCACAGACACAGGCCTTCGCGGAGCGCGATGTTGCTATCAAGCTTGTGCAGAAATTCGTGGCTCTGGCGCAAACGCTGGAGAGTTCCAAGGCTGTCGCATTTTCGCTTGGGACTGATGGTGTGGAGATAGCAGCTTGGACAGCCGAAGAGAAGGCTAGTACAAGCGGATACCCATTGCCTGAGCTGATATCCAGTCCGCTCAAACGTCCCGCATCGAACCAGCATCAGAAAGACTTTTTGCACCCTCTCTTGGTCGCGCTTCTTGCATTCAAGTTAGGCGGTCCGGTCAATGCAGCCTTCACCACATACCAACACGAATGGAGAGTTCCGAGCGACAACTCTTGCGATACACCGAATCTCCACACCGAGGGCGACTCCGGTAACATATTCGAAGATTTGCGGATCACGGTAGTCTGGGAGATGCGCGACGGCGAAGTGTCCGGTCTTTCAGGCAACCACACCGTATTCCTAACAGGTGATGCCACGCCTTGGCCGCTAGTAGCACTAAGAGCGCAAGATGATGGAGTTAACTCGCCAGTGGCTATACTTTATGATTGTGGACATGCGGCGTTGTACTACGATTGCGACAATCCGGACGTTATTCGCAAGAGCATCAGCGTGGACCTGCACCTGAATAGTATCTCGGATGAAGACCTCCAGCTTCTGGATCGATCATCAAGCGATGCAGTTCACGAAAAGCTAACTCTGACAAAATTAGTGACAGAGTTTCCTATCGCCAAATACGCCACCCACTTCCACAATATTCTCTTCGACAGTATCGTACTGGACGTCATCCTCACAAAATTAGAAAAGCTCTCAGTACCGTCAGCGCCAACGATTCCAAACAGTAGACTATGTCTGTTGGAAGAACGATTCGAGATGTACAAGAAGGACAACTGGGCTCATCTACCACTGGAGGTAAAGCGAATGGAATCGGATGTGTATCTGGAAGGCGCATATCTCACAGCAGCGAGCTTTCTTGATGATGTTGTCCTCAAGGCACGTCGTGACGTTCATCTACCTGTCGGAGTGAGTCTGTTTCCGCAATCTCCTGTGGACGAAAACTTGGAGGGGGCGAGAAAGTTTATCCGAGACTTGCCCAAAGACCTGATCTCCACTCGACTGGCATATTATACATCGGCTCTCGCAGACTCGGCGTACACTATCCGAGATCTGATTTCGACTGCCAATTTGCACAAGTTTGCAAAGTTGCTGGAGTGGCGTTGCCTCGAACTGATCGGCATTGGTTTCATAGATCACGGATCCCGGCTTCCGTCGATGACCGCCTTAGCATGTGCCTTCGGTAACGCTATCAACGGGCTCAAAGAAGTGCAGATCGTGATGGAACCATGGATCCAAGGCTTGGATCTACAAGTTTATCGAACGCGTTGCTTGTACCTCTTTTGGTGTGCCGATTTCTTAGTGTGCTACCTGGTGAAACCTGTGACGGGGCCATATACAATCATCGATACGGATATGGCTATCGCATGTGCGCAAGATATCGGAAGAGAGGTGCATCGGATGGCGACAGTGTTCCTGCGGAACTGGATAGCATGGGGTCTGTTCGTAGAAGGCTTGCCACAACGAGGCTTCTTCGTCCGGCGGGCATGAGAACAGCTGTGGCGCTAACTACTCATTGTTTCCGGAGCGGTGTGAATTTTAGGGGTAGATCCGAAATTTGCTGCTATACCTAATGACTTGCTTGCCGTGTTCTCCTGATTCGCGGGCTGCGGGTCGGAAAAGTGATATTTCGAACCGCATTGCAAGCCGGGTGAGGTTCACAATTGATTTCAGCATATGTGCATAGAGATCCTGTGATAAATAAGCATTCCAACATGTACCTAAGCAAGTAAGCATGAGATGAGAGAGAGAGTTCATGCGACAGCGGGATCTCGTTGTTGCTTTCGGTGACGGGGCGCTAGCCGGGCGCTAATTTCACTTCGTTTCTGGAAACCGGTTCAGAGGTCATGCTGCCCTTCCCACGCTAATGATTCTCCGTGAATCCTGCACATGGCTCCGATCGCGTGGCTGCTCCACGGAGTGGCTGGAGACATTCCATCAATCGGCTGCAGGCACTGCTACCACCGTATGCTGCGTATCCGTAATGGTGTTCGACATGATGGCGCCACACGACAGTGGCGCCACGCGTCTAGACCAGCTGTGGGACCGTTTCGTTTCACCATTGATCTGGCACGACTCGACGCAAACATCGATATTGGCCCACAAGAGTTTGACGATGCGAAAGCTTGAGTCTCGGGAGAACAATATGCTTGGTTGCACAATAATGCTTGGCCAGCCCTGCACAGATGGCAACTGAAGTGGCGAACAATTCTTCGCGATTGCGTCCATGAACAAATCAACGATGCGATCAACGCCTGGTGCTGTTTCATCCATATGAAGCGGAGCAACCTGTAGTGTGGATCCACCTGTTACAAGTAGCGAAAATGTCCGTGCAGGAGCCATCTGCTTGGTCCCCTCATTTCTCAGAGACCCTTGAACATCTGCAGTGACAAGCCTTGCCCAACAGTGACAAGCTTCGAAGTATTCGAGCTTCATTACGAGTCGTGTGTGAAGCCTCCGATGGTCCCACCTATCCCACCTATCACTACGCACCACCTTCGTTGAAGCTCTTGTATAAAGGTCTGGTGCTGTCACTCCTCTAGAGCCTCATTAAGTCACTCATTCATTCACTTCTTACACAACAATCTTACATTCATTTCTAGAGTCACTCTTTCTAAACTACTTTCATCATGGTTGCCTTCGCACTCACCTCTCTCCTCTTCAGCGCCGGTGCGCTCGTCTCTGCTGCTCCCTCGAGCCTTGATTCTCGTGCAAGCTGCACATTCTCTGATGCTGCTGCTGCAATCAAGGGCAAGGCTTCTTGCACTGCCATTGTCATCAAGGACATGACAGTCCCGGCTGGAACTACTCTTGACTTGACAAAGCTTAAGTCCGGTACTACTGTTACCTTCCAGGGCACCACCACCTTCGGCTACAAGGAGTGGGAGGGTCCTCTCATCTCCGTTTCTGGAACCAACATCAAGGTTGTTGGTGCTTCTGGCCACGTCATTGACGGAAACGGTGCTAAGTGGTGGGATGGTAAGGGTACCAACGGTGGCAAGAAGAAGCCCAAGGTATGTTGAATCTAAACTCCAACTGAGCCTGTACTGACTTCCCAAGTTCTTCTATGCCCACTCCATGACCTCGTCTTCCATCACCGGACTCAACGTCAAGAACACTCCTGTCCAGGGTTTCTCAATCAACGGTGCCAAGGACCTTACCCTTGACAAGATCTCCATCGACAACACTGCTGGTGATATGACCAACGGTGGCCACAACACCGACGCCTTCGACGTAGGCAGCTCTACCGGTATCTCCATCACCAACGCCAACATCAAGAACCAGGACGACTGCCTGGCTATCAACTCTGGTACTGACATCCGCTTTACCGGCTCTACCTGCTCTGGTGGACACGGTATCTCCATCGGCTCTGTTGGTGGCCGCAGCGACAACGTCGTCAAGAACGTCGTCATCTCCGATAACACCATCATCAACTCCGACAACGGTGTCCGCATCAAGACTGTCTCTGGTGCAACTGGTTCCGTCTCTGGCGTCACCTACAAGAACATCACCCTCAAGAACATTGCCAAGTACGGTATCGTCATCCAGCAAGACTACGAGAACGGTTCTCCCACTGGCAAGCCCACTACCGGTGTCCCAATCACTGATCTCACCATGCAGAACATCAAGGGTACCGTCGCTGCTAAGGGTACTGACATCTACATCCTCTGCGGTAAGGGCAGCTGCTCCAACTGGACCTGGGCTGGCTGCGGCGTCACTGGCGGAAAGAAGAGCGCTAGCTGCTCCAACATCCCTAACGGCGCGTCTTGCTAAGCTCTGAGACGAGAAGTATGGTACGATGTAAGGCACCATGGGGTGATGTTTAGGAGTGGCAGGTAGGGCCTGTGGCCCTTTTTCTATTGTATTTAATTTTTCGCTGTATATATCAATATATCGGACCAGCTTATGCTGCTTCCCATGTTTTAGTTCCACTTCCATGGTGCGGAAAAGCATACTCGCTTTGACATTTGATTTACACTTCGATCAAGGCTACAGCAATGCATTTTACAGTGAGTATTCAGAATGCTTGTAGATAGGAACGTTCTTTTAGTCATGTCTTATGTTGCCTCTAATTCAGTTTATCGTCATCATGACCTTTAAGTTCCATTCATAATCGCTCTCCTTCGTCTACATGATTTCCTCCGTCTAGGCCCTAGGCGGCAGCACAGTAGGCACCGGCCCCCTGGTGGTCGTCCTAGGCAGCTCCGGTACAGCAATCGTAGGCACGCAAGCACACGCACTACTGACCTTCGCCACCACGTCCTCCCCAGCGCAGGCTTCCCTTGCAAACTCTGGAACAACATGTACATCATCAATCAACCTCTGCGTGAAATTACCACAGAATCCCTGCGAAGCCTCCAGTCTGCCCTCAACATTCGCCGTACGCATAGATGTGAGACAGGAGTCTGCTTCGCAAACCGCCGGCTTCGCACACTCTTTGCTGGTCATTTTGACGACGAAACTACCGCGCTCAATGGTATGGACGAAGATGAAACCGCTCTTGAAGTTCGCGTAGCTGGACCAGGAGCCCAGGAAAGCTACTGTACCGCCGCCTTCGTTCTCATCATCTTCGGGATAGATGTCAAAGAAACCTGCCTCGCAAATGCTATCGCCGCTTGGATCCTGCGTGATGGAGTGGATGTCCAGAACGTTTAGTCCATTTCCGTAGTTCGACTGGTATAGATGGTCGCCGACAACGTATTGGTTATGATCGATGCTGCGGCGCTTTCCCTCGTAGTTGCCAGAGTAAAAAGGATTTTCTAAGTCCCTAATATCGAATATGTGGGTCGTGGGGAGGCCCTGCGTCATGGGTCCGACGTGGGCGTCGCGCTCGTCGAATTCATCGTCAAGGAAGAGATACTCTTGCCACGTTGCGTTATTGACAACACCTTGGTGAACATACTCTGCACCGGGGTATGTGGTGCGGGAGATGATGTTGGTGACGTTGCCAGCTTTATCAGTTACGTCGTAGATGGTAAGTGTATCTTCGTTGTAGCCGTAGCAGATGTCGCGGCCGTAGTATTTAGTGTCTGGACCGCGATAGACGATGCATTCAGCATCATGGACATAGCCATCTGCAGCAGCACAGCCGGGACTTGTGGGATTGCTCGGATCGCTCATGTCGATGTAGATTAGACCCCCACGGCATGGCAAGTCGCCACGAACACGAATAGTTTCATTGCCACCGACAGAGCCAACTGCCACAGCATAGTTGAGCTCCTCGTTGACAACAATGTTGTGGGTTCGACCAACCGGGAGGGCATTCCAATCGTCGCTTAGCCCCCAATGGCCAGTTAGATCCTCCTGAGTAAAGTTCTTCGGCTCACTCCCGTCAAGATCCAGCAAATTCTTCATGTCAAAGATCTGGACACCATGGTTGATGGCCTCGCTACCAATGACGGCATAGTCCCTCATCACGCGGATTTCGCGCCAGCGGGACCCAATGGGATCAAAGGGAGGCAGACGACCGAGATAGATGAGCTTGCCCTCGCTGCTGATCTCTGCAAAAGCTGTGCCGTCAAACTGGCCGATTGCTACAAACTCGCGCCCATCTTCAGATGTCCACCCCCAGGAAGAGGATCCTTGGCCCTCAGAGCTACCGAGGAGAGAATGTGGAAGGAAATGGTAGAGATCAATCTTAGCATATTAGTAATTTGTGGTATGTTCTGGGTTCGAGTAAACCAACGTTATGGCACTTGAATGTGTTGTTGAAGTCTCCAGGAACTGCAGCAGCGAAGCCATTCTCACACGGCGTATAACCGAGTTCAGGATACCGTGTACTGTCCATCTCTCCAGAGGCAATCTCAGCATCCCATTGCGCCTAGTCATATTAGTCGAGGACCGATAGCATTAATTGCATCAAGAAAAGCGTACCGTCTTCATTGCCATAATCCTCGCATGCACCGTGCCATCAGCATACTCTTCCGCAGTACCCAAAGCAGCAGCATTGCTTAGTCCAATCAATGCAGAGCCAAGAACCAACAGCGAAGACATTTGAACCATGGCGAGAATGACCTTTGATTGGACTGATGGTATGAAGTAGTCCTGAAATTCTCCTCCCTAGGCTCACCATACCTTCATATACACTTTTCTCATCTTCACACCGGTAGCCTATGAGCCGATATCCTCCTTGGTACTGCAACTACATCCGCTACCACATCTCGTAAACCTGTTAATGTCTTAGCCAAACCCCAGCTAATTTACAATAGTTTCTAGTCTGTCAGCACCGATGACCCGGTTAAGAAGGTCGTTAGATACGATCGCTTGGACAAAGTACCACTCCTTGGTAACCAAGACCCCAGTTGTCGGTAAACATTACTCAACGCTACATGCCGTATTCCTAATGGTTGGGGCTAGCGCTTGGCCGACGTCGAGCTGCACTTGGCAGCCATCGGCGCCGAAAGGAACTCTAGGCACGGCCTTGGAAATCTGGAAGGGGTTGCTTTACCCCGCTCCGCTGCGGCGGTGGCTAGCTGCCATGAGGCTCCGTCAAGCCCGCAAAAAGATCAGGGCTTTTTAGCCTCGTTAATCTCGCTATGTCGTGATATGTCGTGATACGATTAAGATTTGATGTATTCGCTATATATAGCTAGAGACTATGAACCAGACCACTGTCTGTGTTGAACGTCAATTTCTGTATGCTATGTACGATGTGTTGAGATAAGCTTGATCAATTTGCTATTTTAATACAGACAAGATGAGTGTGGCCATCCATTGCGGCTTTGCTTCGCCCCAGAAGCACTGGTGCGATGTGTTCTACTTAGACCCGCAACCGCGAAGTCTATTGTATATTCTAGAAGCCTAGCTTGTCGAACGCCCTTTCAAAAACGAGATCTTGAACAACAAAGCAACTAAAAGCAACGCTAAAATGCATTGGACGGGTCGCGATCGTTGTGGACTGAGAGGTCGCAGTTATGTCAGGGAGGCTCTGTCCTCACCCTACGGATACCGTTGGAAACGCTCAACTCATCGGTGCCAGCCGGTCGACAATGGGGTATAATGCTTTTGGTAGACTCAAAAACGCCGTGGTAAAGCCCTGAGTATACGAAGGAAAAGTTCGGCCGTTATTGTGGTATAGTTTGAACGCGAGAGGTTGAATCGAATGCCATCCGTGTTCGAAGCTGATAAGGTTGACGATACTGGATTCCGGATGCTCTCCGCCGTTATATGTACCGGTTTAGATCACTTAAGTCTCATCTATATAGCTTTACGTTTGGATGTGCTGGCACACTAGCGCCAGCCATTCTGACTATATTGTTGAGTACCGAGGGACGATCTTCCATCATTCATGTTCAACGCAGGGTCCATGAAAGACTGCGACCAATCCTCTTGGTGCATCAACTCGTCAAAAGGCAGATTGTTTGATGTTTGTATCGGCATACCATGTTGTTGTGGATAGCCGCGGTATTGCTGGGCACCTTGCATCATGTACATGGGTATGGAGGTGAAAATTTGAGCTTCGTTATCCATGTGTCGAGCGGGTGCATGAGACATACTAGCAGGGGCGAACATGGCAGGGTGTCCCTTCAGATCCATGCTAGTTGAAAGCGGAGTAGGGTGGCCGCTCACCGGAGTGCCAGCGCTGCGGTTGAATGCTTGGGGGTGCTTGTTCTCAAAGGCAGTCATTGGCTGGTTCGGATAGGCGAGTGGGTCAGCAGAGGGAAACATCATGGTCGAGATATCTGCGATCGGAACATTGAGGCCCGAAGGGTCTGTCAGGGTGTTGCCTAAGCTTGTCGGACCGAAGGCTGAAGAAGTTGGTTGCGAATCATGGATGGGAGCCAACCCGAAACTCGGCAAACTATCGTTGGAAGATGTGGGTGTAAGGCCTGGTACACCGTCGAAAAGGCTCGAGTTCGAAACTGAATGGGCTGGGTACGAAGAGCCCAAGCCAATGCTACTAAAGTCAGGGTTATGGGACTGGAACGACTGTGTCTGACCGGCAGTCTTGACGTTGGGAATGCTATCGGGATAAGTGCTTGCGCGTCGTGGGCCTGCAGCATCGGCTTGAGCGAAAAAGGTAGGACGAGTTCCAAGAGAGTGTGGCGAACTTCCTTGTCGACGTTTCCTGGATGCAATAATCTCTCCGCCATGCCTAATTGATTCAGGCAGACGCTCAAACATGCCCTGCGAGTTGTGGTTAGCTTCGCCACGTAGATGTGGCTGATGATCTACATACCTTTAGCGCAATGGTGCACCTATCTGCTGCAAGGCTCCTCTTAGCAAAGTACGCTAAGACTTCTTTACCCTCAACAGCGTCTCGTAACAACTCGAAGCTTGTGGCGCTGGTCGGGTTTTCCAAGACAAAGTACAGGATCGAAACGATGGCGAAAAAGGTCGTGTACATGGAAAACCAATACGCTCCAGCCAGGTGACCCCGTTTGCGCATCTCCGTCGAGATGTGGATGATATTGCGTGAAACGTTGACGCATGCAGAAGCGCAAGCAAAGGCCCTTTGATCGACTGTATTGGCGTTGTATGATTGCGAAACATAGTGTAGAAACGGTCGATAGAGCAGGAGTTGAGCATGTCCGAATGCCATGCGGAGAAGCTGTTGGACCCTGATACAGATGTCAGCAGCCATAACAATCCACGTCGACGATCAACTTACCTCTTGATGATTGGTGGAGCATCGCCGCCAGGCTTGAGCGCCACAGGCAACTCGTCGAGCCATCTTGCTAGATCCTGTTCGATTTCACGGATCTTGGAATAACCTACAGAGTAGGTTACGGAGTTCTTTGCGCTGGCTTGTGTTCCCTTGATCGGGTATACATACTTGCAGATCTTGTTCAAAATTTGGACGAGACGCGTGTGGGCGTTGAAGGCTACCATGACCGAAATGCTTCCTTCGGGCATGGGCAGAATTTCTGTCTCCGTAATATACTCGTCATCCACCTCAATTGGCCATTCTTGGTCAATGTCCTCATCATCCAGAAACCGCGGCAGACCGAGCATTGCTCCAACATAAGTATCCATCCTTCGAATTACCCAGAAAATTCGTTTTCGAGTTTCCGTCTCGATTGGGTTGAATTTGACATTGAAAGATCGGTGCAGACCCATACGCAGAGCTGAGCGTAGAGCAACGCCAATGTATGCATAGCACGTGCTGAGCTTTGCAGATGATTGCAAGAACTGGATCATGAAAATGATGGCTTGAAGCGAAGTAAGATCTCTGCAGTCAGTAATATCCAAAAGCTGACGCGAGGCTTTAAAGTACTTGAGTCTGGTCGGTGTCAGCATATGTGAGAGTATGGCTTTTGGAGAAAGTAGTGCATACCCCTCGTCGGTGAGCACATCATAGCTCGCTACATCAGTCGCTGTGTCGTTTTCTGAGTATAGTTTGCCTAGAGCCAAGACTGAATAGAAAAGGGGCAGGAAGCTGGTCTCGGCAGTGCCGTAATTTTCAGGAGAGACTTGATAGAGACGGTCCATCTGCTTGTAAAACGTAGGAAGATGAACAACGCGCAGCATAGCGCTGTACTGGATTATGGCACTGTCACAGAGGATGCGTGCATTTGCCTGACTGGGCAGAGACACGGTGGGTAATCCTGCAGTAGATCCAGTGATGGACAGGGAACTAGGAGAAGGCGGTTCATGAGACATGGTTCGGTGGCGGAGAGAGGACGACTCGTCTGAAGGGATTTGAAACATGTCATCAAACTGCCGTAAACCCCTCATGAAGCTGAGTCCTGAAGAATGACCCTGGTAGTCCCAGTTACCCTCCTCGTCTAGATCAAGCTGGCCAGTGGCTTTCACCATGGCCTCGAGATGGGAATCAGGCTGTTCATCGTTGTGGACCAGTCCTTGATGATGCGGGATCCGAGGGTCTACAGGTATCACTGAAGGTCGCGAAGCCGCCTGTGGCAGCTGTGGTAACAAGCCATTTTGGAGGTGGGCGTCTATGGCAGGGTCATTTAAATCGACCGTTGGCAGGACTACGTGAAGCAGCGCTTTTGCACGTTTGAGTTGGCTTTCCAGAGCCTCGATATACTGGGGTGTCGCATTGCGACGGCGGTTCGACGGCTGGTCATAAGTGCTGGGGTAGTGTTAACGACAAGTGTTTGCAAAGATGCTTGCACGAATGCAGGGACGTTACCATTCTGCGGCACGTTAGCATATCTTGAAGGCGGCCACTGTCGACGCAGGGGGCACGTACCATAGCTGTAGACGGTACAGTGGGTGCATGGTTGCTTGCCATCGCATTTGATCTTCTTGCGTCGACATTCGTCGCAAGCACGCGTGACACGACGCCGCTTCTGGGGTTGCGGTTTCGGTGCCTGATCGTCGCCTACGTCATTGGTTTCCGAGTTTTCCTCACCAAACTCAGAGGCGTCCTCTTGCGGATTGTCGAAGGGGCCCGAGCGGCCCGCGTCTGCTGGAAGGCTCTCAGTTGTTGTGAGGGCCGGAGAAGTCATGGGTGTCGGGAAGGAGAATGTGGCCAGCTGTGGCTGGGGGGGAACGCTGCGCCTAAGAGCAAAAGTGGTGGATGCTCGCGACAGGGGTGCAAAGACGGCGGAGAAGCTTGTGGGTCTGGGATTAGAGTTAGGCTAGCGCCGTCGCATGGTACTGTCCCGCCCTTTTGCACGCCGGAATCGAATCGTTGGTCTCCGCCGAGTCGTCCGCTTTTCACTTCTCACCTGTAGGCCAAGGCCAATATTGGTGCTTCCATCTCGGCGAGCACACCTGTAGGCCTGTATCGAAGGCCCCAAGGCTTCACAAAACGTCCACGACTGGTTTTGTCCATACAGCATGCACACCGCTTCCCACCCAGCCCCACCTTCGGATACTTCCTCCCACAGACTTCAGAGTCGCCAAGTCGTCAAGCACAGCCATGCTGACCTCTACCTGTGGCGTCATACCGCTGCTGGCCGCTGCTGGCTGCTACCTTGCAGCGCCTATGGCTTGAGACAGAGGTGGGGGGCCCTGCTGAGACGCCACCCACGCCACCCAAGACGCTGTAGAACCCTGCATCCAAGCGAAGCCGAGCCTTCTCCATGGCTCTTCGCACAAGCAAAAGCGCATTAGTGGTCTGATCCGCCAATCCGTTGCATCTTGTTCGTTCCCCGATATTCCTCGTGCGCTCTAAAGCCCCCCTATCGAGAAACGATCATCTGCGACCAAACTCGGTTCCGTCATACAGCCAAGCGAGGACAATTCTTCACCCCCAGCCCTGGGCTCCCTCGGGCTCTCGTCCAGGGCGAGCTCCCGAAAGCCTGTCTCCCCGCTTGCACCAGCCTTGCGCGACAGATCTTAGCGCCGGATAAAGTCGCCATGAACGTGACAGCGTGGCTTGACTGCGGCTGGTGACCCTTGCCTTTGCCTGCTGTACACCGGCGAGCAAACGTAAGAAACGAACTACTCCGTCCTGCCTTTGATCCTTTGTCAAACGGAAACGTCCCATCAAGGTAAAGAATTACTAGAATACCCAACCTGTCGCCAGCCATAGCTGAGAGAGCTCAGAGTCTTGGGAGGTTTTGCATTTTTCTATTGTTAACTGGACACCACCACCGATTGTGCTTGAGCGCTTGGTGGGGCGGGCTACCGCTTCAGTTTCCCCATGAACACAATCTGCTTAGAGGATGAGCGTATCGGACCCGCCGAGTATAATCCTTCAATATACGACATATCCTGAAAGAGCAGACTCTGTTCAAGCACAGCGGTTTCTGCAATTGCTCGCGGTAGCATGTCGGTTGATTCGTAAATAACTGCCTGCCATGCCTGTCCATCGGGCCACCCACCACACATCTGCATATACAGTATGGAATTCATTTCCTCTCGGAGATACCGATACAACAGCCATGTCATACCGACGTCTCTTGGCATTTCCATTGTCCCAATCATGGACGCTTGCACGTTGGTAAATGGAACACCCTACGCTTTTTAGTGGTGCTTATCTTGAGCCACATGTGCCGACTTCCGGGTGACTCAGCGACTCGCTTAGAACACCCCGTTTTCTGCCATCATCATGCAGGTCGCCAGTCCAACTCGAATGCCGACCGGCTGGATAAAGCCTTAGCCACAGCACTAGCCACACAGCCAAGAGCAGGTACGTACGATATTTCTCATATGGCACAGGGGAAATGAGCCAAGCAGTCTCAGGAGTGGCGCAAAATTGGTGGGACGTTTGGCCAAGGTATGGCGCAGTCGCGTGAAGGGTGGCTGGAAAACCGGGAAAGGAGATTGTCTGCATGATGCCAAGCATAGTCATGTCTAGGGTCTGCGTCGTGATCACATCGAGGTGTGGCGCATGACGCATATAGTTGTTGTGATGCAAACCACGTGTTTAGCTACTGCATGCCCAAGATTTGGCAATACTTGTGTGCGGGCTGATACGTAAAAGAAATAGCAATGTGGCCGATCGCCAGCCATTTAACCTTGATGACCGGAATGCTAGAACTCCAAGCAATGATCGTGTCGTATGTTTTCAAAGACATGCGGTTGCCTGGGTTTGTCGAGATGTGACGCTCACTGCAGATCTATGCCGTTCGTTCGATCGACAACAAAAGCTTCTTGCCCGTAATAAGACCGCCATCGAAACGCCCTAGATTAGTGATCAGCGCATTCTGCAATCTGATGGTGATTATGAGAGAAAATTTTGTACACCTTCCATGCCTGACAGCCACAGGTTTCGGACTAAATAAAGATGACTGTAGTTGATGCAAGCTTCAGCCCTACGTTGGTTTATCCTGGTCGCGAATCCGACTTCGGCAAGACTAAGCCAGCCCGAGATCCATTCATTAAACGCCTTTTCTACGTAATGACGTAGGTGCCATTCTTAGATCCGGTAAACAGGTCAGATCCAACCCTTGGGCTTGCATTGTAGCCGCATCAACTAAAACGTTAACCGGTATGGAGAAGTCTGGACTCTGGTATCACCGAGGAGAATCCCTAGCATGAGCTCAGTATGACTACAACCAATGCCGGTCAATGAAAGACTCAAGACTGAAAAGTATATTTTATACCTAAGTCACGGGAATCCTTAATGAATCCAGATGAGTGCAGTTTTCGAGGAGTGGATGGTTAGGCACCAGTCACTGTTTTATCGTTGCGTATGTGGTACACATACAACTAAGCTGACCAGGCGCTGCAAGTGGCGCTGTTGGGAACTAAGGGAGAGAGTGGTGTAGTTTATTGGTCAGCGCGAGGGTTCACAAAACTCTTGAAGGATGTGGGAGCCGTAAGTACGACACTCTTCTCCAGTACAGAGATACAGCAACACGGTTTCGACGCATCAGCTTCGGTGTAAAGATCTATTGATACCTGACTGGTAGCAGTCCGTGAAAACCAGCCCGAAATTTTTTGGCTCTGGTACCGAAAACCAGATGCAACTCGGCCTACATGTAATCTTGCTTCTCTTTGGTCTTGGAAGGAACAAACTGCTTCCGGCATACAAAGTGGCAACTAAAGCTGTACAGAAGGACTTGATACAAGGTCTCGCACACTCTTGGGGGCACGAGTATGATGATGATATACAGCCATAGAACACGTTTCCAAGGTTGTCCCTATCTATTATGGAAGGAGCTCGAGAGCCATGAGCGACGGGATCGAGCGCGACAGTTTCTATAGGGAAGCCATTGGGCTTCGAAGTGATATCTCGACATTCGGGATGATTTTTTTGTGAAGAAGAGGGTGGTATGTGTTCTTGTTGATGTCAGGTGTTTAGGATTTCAAGACAATGGACGAATACTAGAGTACATAAGACTGGGCAGATCCACTTCTTTACGAGCTTTGAACAGCACTTTCTTTTCTAAAACGGCAACGACCATCGCTGGAAATGATAATGAAAGGCAGATGCGCCTCGCAAGGTCTAGGTACCGTTGAACGGTGCATCGAGACAGCGGCACCTGAGAAGCTCGCTCGGGTGCTTATCGATGGAGATGTACGTATGCGATAAGACCCATTGGGCTGAGTGGCGAAAGATGCTGACTTTCGAAAAAGTCTCAAGAAATTTATAGTGTATACCTAAGGGAATCAGCAAATCAGCGGAGAGCGAGATGATTTGTGCGATGAGGTTGGTAGGTTGCTAGGTTGCTGCATCCGAGAACCTGACCAAGAGAAGCTGACGTCGTTAAGATATCGCTACTGCCCTGCAGAATACTCCTTTGCTTCTCGCGATAAGCAGCAGCTCTACTATTCCCACTGTAGATCTAGCCTCACATGCGATGCTTTCTTGTCGGGCTGATGGTGTGAGCAGAGACTGCACAAGCTGCCACGGTTGATCGCCGTGTTCATGAGTGCCGTTGATTGTTGGAAAGCGGATTGTTCAGATATGCACAAAGATTCAAAACTTGGGTCTGTTTGTCGCTAGAGCTAGCCGTCGTGTAAACGTGGTGATGGGCAGGGTGTTCAAGATGGCAGTCACGCTAACAGGTCCGTGCACCACAAACTCGAATATTGAATTCGCTTAGTCCTGAGCCACCTGGAATTCGCATCTCTCGAGCTCTCCATCACGACAACTAACCTCACAGCACACCGGAGTCGAGCAAAATGTCGACCTTCGAACCCGTCATTGTACGTACGCCCCGGTAGACGCAACCCGATTTCTCCAGTACTGGCCATCGCATTTCGCCGCGATGCCAGCCTCCCATTCCGTCAAAAACACGCATTCTTCCGTGGAACGTCTCGCTGACAGCGCACGCAGGTCATCGACGGCAAGGGCCACTTGCTCGGTCGCCTCGCCAGCACCGTCGCCAAGCAGCTCCTCAACGGCCAGAAGATCGTCGTGGTGCGATGCGAGGCCCTCAACATCTCCGGCGAGTTCTTCCGCGCCAAGTGTACGTACACCCACCGAACGAGCGAGCGATACAAGGAGCAAGCCATGGGGGTGCAATTGGTCGTATGGGGCTACAAGGGCATGTTGTGGTCGACAACGTGCATCATGGTTGCTCTTTGGTCGAGCGCTCTCGGGGCATTTTTCTGAAAAGGCGGCAACTGACATGGCAATACAGTGAAGTACTCTGCTTTCCTGCGCAAGCAGACCCGTTATAACCCTACCCGCGGTGGTATGTCTCCCTCTCCATCCATTGCACATTTCTAGTCAATACTTGAATATGTGCGCCACTACGGTACATGTGCTGATCCATCCATCAGGTCCCTTCCACTTCCGCGCCCCCTCCAAGATGTTCTGGCGAACCGTCCGTGGTATGATTCCTCACAAGACTCCCCGCGGTAAGGCCGCCTTGGAGCGCTTGAAGACCTTCGAAGGTGTCCCCGCTCCCTACGACAAGAAGAAGCGCGTCGTCGTTCCCCAGGCCCTGAGGGTGTTGAGGCTCAAGCCCGGACGCAAGTACTGCACTGTCGGCCGTCTCGGTCACGAGTTCGGCTGGAAGTACCAGGACGTCGTTGCCCGGTATGTCATGTGTACCAATACCCGGCAGTTCAAAATTGCTAATTCGCACACAGTCTTGAGGAGCGCAGGAAGGTTAAGGGAGCCGCTTACTACGAGCGCAAGAAGGCTGTCCGACGGCAGTTGGCCGAGGCCAAGAAGACGGCCAACGTCGACTCCAAGGTCCAGCAAGAGCTCACATCCCTCGCATACTAGAAATCGGCAGTCGATGAACAGTGTCGGTTTCAGTTTCGGTGACGTGGTTCGGCGTGGATTGCATTGGGCTCATGGGATGTTTATTTCCTCTACTATACTCCGACCATTCGAAAGGGTGTCCAGGCTAAAAGAGCACATCAATACCAGGGTGCTTACGTGTTCATGGGTCTCTTCGCGGTCGGTCTGCTGTGTCTTCAGGTACTCTTCCGGCTAGAAGCAATACGAAATGAAAAATCCCAGCTGATGTAAAGCATGGTGACGGCGTTGAGCGTTCAGCGATAGACTTGTGGTTACGTCAATTCACTTACGATTCCCCTTGAGTAAAACATCCACATTGCTGTGTCAGTCCAAGTGAAACAATAACGTGCATAGCACTCGGACCTCCAGGTGTGTCCGATCCAACACGGTCAGGAGGACGACAGCCTTACTGACGGTTAACCTCGGCTGTGACGTCGTGCCGCAACGGAACCGGAACCCTTCCCCAGATTTCCCCAACCCATGGCTGTACGCTTCAACGTTAGCAATCGTCGCGCCCTGCAATACTGTACATGTATTAGATCGCGTCCAGTTAGTTGCCGCTTTGGAAAAGTGTCGTGGTATATTCCTTCTTCCGTGTGACACCCTTGTTAGAATTGCGCTCCTGAACCTCCAAGCGCTCAAGACCTCGGACATCTCTCGCACCTCGTCCCGTAGCGGAGCTACTCCGCACTCTTGCGTCTATAGCTTCAGCTCAGCCTGGGCCAATCTGTAGATCGATATTTCTATTACATGTATATAAGTTGCCGTTGAACCCATAGACTACTAGGACCCGTGCAGATACAATGGAGGGTGCCAAAGACCGTCTGAAGCAACTCGCCTCGCACTTTACCTCTGCGAACCCAGTCCCCGGACCACCACCTATCCATTCCGGTGACAGTCACGAATACCATCACCGAAATAACTTCCACACCCTCAGCCCAACATGGTTTCTCTGGCGCGCGGCGCAAATCGAGCCGGACGCCACGGCAATTTATCACAAGACAGCGAACAACAAGATTCTACGACGCTCTTACGCTGAAGTTGCGGATCGCGCACGAGGGCTTGCATACTATCTGAGGAAGCACGGTTACAAGAGGGTCGGTATACTGTCGACGAATACTCCGGCATTCTTGGAGAGCACATTTGGCATCGCAGCGGCAGGGGGTGTTAATGTCGCGATCAATTATCGATTGAAGCACGATGATATCAGCTACATCTTCCAGCACTCGGACGTCGATATGATCATTGCGGATGCCGAGTTTGTCGGATTGTTGGACGAATACAAGAAAGAAAGGCCAAACGTTCCGATATTGATCGACACGGATACAGATGCGACAGAAGGCGAACTCTCAGGCCCTTTCGACGATGCTGTCCTCGAGGGACTGAACTATGATATTGAACAAGGGCACAAAGGCTGGGCAGACCTGGAAGCGCAGGCAAAGGACGAAGAAGATGTCATGGCACTTGCATACACCAGCGGAACAACCGCACGACCAAAGGGAGTCGAATACACACACCGCGGTGTCTATCTCGCAGCAATGGGCAACATCATCGAATCGGGACTCAACTACCACACGGGCCGTGCAAAATACCTCTGGACTCTTCCGATGTTTCACGCAACAGGATGGACGTTTCCTTGGTCCGTTACAGCTGTCCGAGGAACACACTACTGCCTTCGCAAGATTGACTATCCAGAGATCTGGCGCCTACTTAAGGAAGAAGGCATCACGCATTTCAACGCCGCACCTACAGTAAACACCCTACTCTGCGCAGCAAAAGAAGCAGAACGTTTACCCCAGTCAGTAAGGGTGACCGTAGCAGCAAGTCCACCAAGCGCCTGGCTCTTCGAGCAGATGTCAAATCTGAATCTAAACCCTGTACACGTCTATGGTCTCACAGAAACTTATGGTCCGATCACAAAAGGCTACCATATGCCTGAGTGGGATGCACTTCCCGAGAAGGTGAAATATGACCGTATGGCACGACAGGGCCATGGTTTCATTGTGGGAAAAGCGACGCGGGTCATCAAGACAGAGCAGCCAGAGGGTGTGCTTACCAATGTAGAGAAAAACGGTAAAGAGATTGGCGAAGTCATCTTCGAGGGCAATATCTGCGCAAAGGGGTATTATAAGGATGCCGAGGCGACGCGCAAATTATGGGAAGGTGGCTGGTTGCATACGGGGGATTTGGCAATTTGGCATCAAGATGGCGCGATTCAGATTCTGGATCGGGCGAAGGATATTATCATCAGTGGTATGTTCTCATATATCCATAAACCGCCCTGTATCTGCATATTTCCTCTGCAACGACATACTGATAGCGCATCTCACAGGTGGCGAGAACATATCTAGTGTAGCTCTCGAAGCGATGCTTTCCACGCACCCCTCCATCCTCGAAGTCGGCGTGTGCGCCGTTCCCGATTCGCACTGGGGCGAGCGACCCAAGGCTTTTGTTACCACGAAAGACGGGACGAATAGCGAAGCTTTGGGTGAAGAGGTGATACAATGGGCCAAGGAGAACAGTAATATTAGTCGTTTCATGGTACCCAGAGAGGTTGTGGTTGTCAAGGAATTGCCCAAGACGAGTACGGGGAAGATTCAGAAGAACGTTCTGAGGCAGTGGGCGAAGAAGGGCAGTGTCGAGTAGATATGGTTCAACAGATATGTTGCATCCACTTGCGATACGTACACCTGCATACACGCCGCGCGTGAAATATGGGCCTACATCATGGCACTATGAGAAGGAGAGCAACCAAGATTAAAAAAGATGACCAAGACACGTAGAAAGTTGATCTTCCAAGGTGGAAGCTAAGCTCAACATCTACGCTCAGTCATCGTTAGCCATATGGCGGTAATACAATACATCTCCGAATGGCAAACCGGTCTCTCCCATTGTGAGCACGAGCAAGATACTTGGCGAAAGCGAGTTCTTACATGTCCGTAACGGTGTGATCAACGAGGCGGCTACTGATAATCAAGATGCTGGGTGTAGAAGCCGTAGCCATAGTCGTAGCATATGCCAATGCTCAAATTCCTACACGGCTGCCTGCGGCGACTGAACGTGCCGAAACACAAAAACTGTAGGGTATCGCAAAAGACTGTGTGATTGACCAAAGGTGTAAGCATAACGACAAACACGTTAAAGAGAACGACCGTAAACAATATCCGTCTGAAGCATCTAAAGACGATACGAGTAAGAGCTATGTCGAAAGCTATGGTGCAAGTAATACTGTTAGGAAACGAGATCAGGATGCCTTGGTAGTAATGGTTGCATTAACCCCATCGCCTCAGCGATATCGGGATTTGTGTGTACGTGCTGTTGGGATTTTTGACGATGGAGGATGAAGTGAGTGTGACTGCAGGTCCGCGGCTTGGTGTTGGCAATAGTGTGACGTACCTGACTAAGGCTCGTTCAACTCAAATCAGTCCAGAGGAATCTCAACATTTCGAAAGAAGATCGCTTCTATATCTGCCCCGAACGAATAGTCCAACATTCGTAATTCTAGCGAGAACATGTCAAACCCCCTCTAATCTTCTGAATTTAAGAACTACGCCCAGGTAATCTATCTCTTTCTCCTCTCCTCCTCCTCCTTCTTCTTCGCCGCAGCCTTCTTCGCCTTCTCCATCCTCCCCACTGCTGCCTCAGCCCCGATGCCACCAAACACCAAGCCAACACCAAGCCACTGCATCCCCGTAATTTCATGACCAAACCACCAAACACTCCAAACCATTGTCAACATCTTCCTCGTGACCGTAACCGTGACAAGCAACAACGAGCTAAAGTGAGCCAAGGTATGGAAGATGAAGACCTGACCAATAGCGCCACAGGCTGAGAACATGAGGACATCCCAGCCGACGGCAGGATAGGTGGTTATGAAAGAGAGGGCGTCGGAGAGTTCCCCAGAGGTGGAACGAGGGTCGAGACCGATCCAGGAAGCGAGGGGAGTGGAAGCAAGTAGAGGAGTGACGAGGAGGTAAGATACTGTTAGCGCCGTTGACATGATGTTCTGCGCACACATCATCTGGGGCCCAGTAAAGCCCTTGAAGCTGCTGAAGATGTGATCTTGGACCGTGTTGGTGAGACCGTCGAAAAGTAGATTGACGCCGAGTAAGACAAGACCAATGGCTTGCGAAGCGTCTGCGTTGACACCCTTCTTGGCGGCCTTTTTCGCAGTTGACGGGCTGTGTAGGGTGAAGACTGCCACGCCCAGGGTTACGAAACCAACTACGGCGTACTTGTACATTGGGTATCGCTTCCGGAAAATCGAGACGTGGAGGAACATGACGGGTAGCAGTTTGCAGCTCTTAGCCAAGATGAAGGTGACGTAGTCAATGTGCTTTAGACTAGCGTATCCGAAGGGGGAGGCGAGCGATGAGGTGAGGGCGATTCCAAGGAGCGGCACAAGGATGTCTTTGGAAGGAAATATAGGGAGCACTTTGCGAAGGCCGGTTCCGGGGTCTTTTTTGGCCGAGAGATTGAGGTATAGGAGACCGGTCATGGCAGCAAAGGCAGATTGAACCGTGTTGAGAAAGATGGAGTAGGTGAAGCGCTCGTTGCTGGGACCGTGGGTGGTGGTTGTTAATCGCTCTTGGATCCATGCCCAAGTCATGCTGTCTCGCTGTCAGCCAGAGTCCAACACACTCTCGCACAATGGGACGTACAAACTTCCGTATATACCGGCGACGCAAACTACCAGCTGGAATAGGCCTGCCTCCTTCTGCTCCTGGGGGTTTCGCGCATGGAGCTCTGCCTGTTCCTCCAGCTTGCGTTCAATCGCATGTACTGCGCCCTCTAATTGGTGATGCGCATTTCCGTTGGCGCCTCCATTGGTCTCGTTGACCTTGCGTCGGATCGGTTCCGCCATTTACAGTACTCTATCGCAATTGCAAGGTTAGTTGTCGACTGACGGGGTGGTGATGGGTTCGTGGAAGGCGCGCGCCGCGTGAAACTATAGCGCGTTGTGATATGTACGAAGGAGTGGACAGCGCAGTGGGGAGTGCGCGAAGAAGAAAAGTCGGGAAGACTACGTTCCTTGAGCGAGGGTGGATGAAAGAGAGCAAGTACAACTGCGATTAGATTCACGCTGCATTGGCCAAAGATTCAACCGTGGCATCAAGTTCCCGGAGCTAAGACGGAGCTAGATGAGAAGCGGCACGGGCCATGTTTGAGCGCAGGGATCCTCGTATGCGGGGGACGCTTCACTCGGTCCGTCGGCGAGCTGGGCGAGCAGGCACACAACACATGTGGGCGAAGGGGGGATTTCGATTCGTGGTTTGTTGCATTGTGTCCTCTGGTTTCCCAGTACATGTCTAGGTAGTGGCTAGAATCAGCGTCAAAGCCTCGGAGCCTACCGCTCCAGCCGTCATAAGGGTCGTGAAATGCTCGCTAAGTTGATCAAGAAAAACGCGCCAAACGCCAGCAGATGCAAACCCACTTTTCTCCCGAGGGCCAGCCAGAATGCAGCTCACGCCTCACCTCTGACAATCTTCGCAACAGCGCTCTTGACCAGCACCCACATGGGCCCGGCGTTGACTTCCTTACCGCCACCCTCCTCCATGCCACATTTCCTCTTCCACGCGTCTCTCCACCCTCGCTCGGTATCCTTCTGCTTGAGCCTCATCAACTGCCCCGCTCGCTTTCCTTGCCGTCTGTACCCCGCCATGAACGCGTCCCATTCTCTCCTCTCCTTGACGAAAACGACTACACCATTTCCTGCATCGATCGGCTGACTGCCTCCTGATAGAATCCGCGCTTCCCATGCGCTTCCCATGGACTGGAAGGTGAAGTTTGAGCTGTGCAAAACATAGTAGCGTTTTCGCTTGCCGAATTTCGAGGCTGCGTTGGAAGAGGGCGTGATCCAGTGTGTCGCGCGAGAGTAGATGCCGTCTGCTAATGCTTCGTGGAGAAGCTCAGAGGGAATGTACTGTCGGCATTGGAGAAGCAGCTTGTTGCGGAGCAGGCTGATGTCGATGTCTGGGTGTGCTGTGGGTATTTGTGGCGAGTGAGATAGAAGTGCTTTGGTTTGTGTGCGTGTTGAGCGCGCTGGTGGTCTGGAGATGCGTCCTGAGGCCCGTATGACTGTGACTGGGTTGCTGAATTGGTGGGGTGTGATTGTCTGCGTTTGAATAGGCGCCATGGTTGTAGTGGTACTCAGTTTAGAGTAATGCTTGGTGTGTGGGTTGTGACAAGTCTTGTCGTCTTCAAGCTATGCTTCCGTACAGTGCCGGCTGGGAGTAGAGTCGTCGAGTAGGGATTTCAGTGTGGAGGAGCAGAAGCGAAGAAGAGAAGGAACATGCGGTCAAGAAATCATCTTTAACCATCATGCACCCCTTCCTAGAAGAGCATAGCTCCTGAAAAGAAACAGCTGCCATCCCAGCCTTCGGAAATCAGTCGGGGTGCCAAATCTGTCTCTGCCATTCGTGCCCTAGTCTATCAATCCCTGGGCGATCCTGGTCTAGGCAAGCACAGAAGCCGTGGAAGGATTAGCGAGCCTTTCCCGCCGAACCTCACCGTATGGGGGCGTGGGGGATTATACAGCGCATGCAGCGACAATTTTGTGACCCTGATGCCGCCGCATGTACATGTCTAGTGGCATATTTCCCCTCGAGCTTTTGAATACTGTCTGCACAGCTGAGCTGAACAGGTGCAGAGTGGCACAGGCCGCAAGTCGTGCGCGTGTGCTTCGTCCGAGCGCGGCACTAATGACGTATTCCGCCTCGAGCGTCCAACGGTTCGGAACAGCCTCGTTTTGCATGTGCCATGCTGACATCGTTTCCCTTTGGGCACCATCATCATCGAACTCTTGCAAGCACTGCATCACGTATTCCGAAGCCAGGCACTAGCAAGGTGGAATTCTAGATATTTGTAGTAGATGTTGTTTGATTGTATCGGAGTGTCGGTAGGGAGAGCAAGGAAGGGGGAAGACGTTCGGGTAAGGAGTGAGGGAGTGATTAGGAAGGTACACCGGAATTTCGTAGTAGAGATCAGGAGTTGGTGAGATTCGTCTCACTTCACCTCCAACTCTTCCTCGCCAAGAAAACCTAAACATGGATGTCAGAGCTGCTACCCATGAGCAGATGTACTATCCGGATATCAAAGGCCATAAAGTCATGACATTCGTGAGCCGCTCAGCGTACACTCAGATCTCTCTCGAAAATAGAAAGAAAAGTAAATAATGCTCCAGACAATCCGTGGTATCCATCAGTAACAGCAAGTAAGAAACTAAGCAAATCCATGCTTTTGTTGTCGATTCTCGTCGCCTGTGTCTGGAGACGTAAACGCAGATGGCGACGGATGTGAAGAGCTTGCGATTGATAGCGAAGCCTGAGTGGCCTCGAACTATCCTGCAACTCCCAAGAGGGTTTGGCAAAGCCCTCGAGGTGTACCGACAGCACCGCGAAACTCCAAAGGACGCCGACGTCGGGTAGCATATGCACTAAGAAGCGATCTACTCCTGAGCCTGGCTGCGGCGCATCTTCTCAGCTTCCAGGTTCTCATAGAGGAGATAGAGCGCTTTCTCGTTGGCACTGGCACTACCAGTGATGGTGAACATGCGCTCGCCAGTATCGTCATGGGGCGCCTTGGCGATGGAGATACGGGCGTTGGAGGTCTTGCGGATTTCGCTGATCTTGCTACCGCCGCGTCCAATGATACAGCCGACCATGTCAGATGGGATGCTGATGTTCTGAGTCTGCATCTCTTCGCCGTCTTCGGTATGCGTTGGGGGCGGAGGCCTACTGGCGGCATCGGAGCCAGATCGTCGGGAAAAGGCAGGGGGCGAGTCACTGAAGTCGGCGCCATGACCGGTGCGGTTGTACGAGCGTCCGCCCATACCGCCACTAGGTGCGCCACCGCCGTTGGACAGTGGGACCGGGCCAGCACCAGGCTGAACCCTGACGGCGGGGTTGTAGAGAACAGTGCCGTAGCCGCGCTCAGAGTCGTCGATGAGGCACTTGCCAATCTCCCAGATAGCCTTTTCGATACCAGCAGGCGATCCCTGGACTTCGACGATGCGCTCGGTGGACTGGGGGAGCATCTCCTTTTGTGCGACCATGCGAACACCGGAGGCATCCTGGATCTGCTTGATCTTCAAGCCCTGGCGACCAATGATGGTGCCCATTTGGTTGTGCGAGATGAGCAGGCGGATGGCTACAAAAGTTAGCTTGGTACCAGCTTTCGTACGCAACCATGTCGCTGAAAGAGCGCCGTGGTGTCGCAATTGTACATACGATGAGTGCCATCAGTGCGGATAACACCGCCCATGCCCATAGCAGGAGCGCCCTCGAGCAGACCTTTGGCGACTAGGCCGTATGCCTTGGCGATGCCAGAGAGGCTGCCAGTGACGGAGAGGACACGGTCGTGGACACCTTGGACGACCTTGCTGACACCGGCGCGTACGCCAGTCTCGTCGCGCAGGTCAGCGACGTTCTTGCCCGCCTTGCCAATAATGACACCGGCCTCCTTGGACGAAACAATGGCTCGCAGGGTGAGCTGCGACTCGGCGTACTCCTCTTCGGTGCGTGGGATTACCTCGCCCTCACCGTCCATGTTGAGGCGGTCCAGCTGGTCGGCGACACGGCTGGCATCCTGACCGGGACCGGGTTGGGGCTCTTCTGAGGACATGTTGTGGAGTTGGCCTATGGAAGCGCTGCGACTGCGGTTAGTGACGTAGTTTTGCGACACGCGCAACGTCGCGATACTTACAAGAGAAGACGATGGGTCGAGGAGAGGGAGACGGGACCTAGGAGCAGTGGGGTGGAGAGGGTGGGGAGGACGCTTCGAACGTGTCCGGGCTATTGTGTCGAGTGTCAGTGATTGTGTTGAGGTTTGTGTTTGCAAGTTGGCATGGAAGCTACTCACTGGCGGTTACGGAAGTGGCGGGGGAGGTGGTCGGTGCGGGATAGCGGACAGGTAGGTAAGAGGGGAGAGCAAGGGTCGGTAGAGGAGAGCGGGAGGAGGATCGGGGACGCGTGGGAGAAGAGAAGAGGGGAGTGTTGTCGGAACCAATTTGGAGCGTGCAGGTAGAGTCGAGGTAAGGTGACGGAGGAAGACGAAGCCCTGTGCTTGAGCAATATTAGGGCGGCAGATGTAGCTTCTCTTAGCGAGACGGACGAGCCTTGCCGTATTCACAGAGATTGCAGACTGCTGGGAGGAGCTACTGGGGACTCAGTGCAGTGCAGTGCAGAGCCTCGTGCAGCAGGCGACACCGCTTCTATGGGAGCAGTCACCATGCATGGCCTGCAGGCGTGAATGCATCGAGCTGTTCGCAACTATCGCGCGCCCCATCGTCCAGCACAGAACAGAACAGACCCCGCGTGCACAGGCCTCGAAAACGGCCACGTCCCCACGAAGATGCAGCTAAATCCAGAGCATCCAGGACATTGGCTAACCATGGCTAGAGCGTGAATGTATCGTGCCGTTGAATTTCATGATTGGCTGCCATGTGCGGATTTTCCGCCATTCAATTGTGCGACTCGGATTGAAGACACTTTCACTATGCCTACGTAGGCACTCGATGCCAATGCACCTTCTTCCCTTACCACCATCAATCAGTGTCTCCTACCCACCTTGACCCAGCTCAATGTTTCCATCGCGTGCAAATCCTACTTTTGCGCCTCGAAGACAACCTTCTGCACCTTCATCTTGTCGAACAAGTCATAGCCCTCAATGGCCTCGCTCAATGGCATGATCTTATCAGCCATGAACCTGCCACACGTTAGCTATCACAGTCGCTCTCTACCCCGTCATCAGCCTTACCCAAGCTTATCCTGATGCCTCTTCAGGCTTTCCAAGGCCTCTTCAAACACACTTCTCACAGGACAGCGTCCCATCTGAATCCTAACGTTCTTGTTGTACGCTTCGTTTCCTGTCCAGGGTATCTCACCGTTGTGCACACCAACAGAGCTGATGACACCCCACGGTCGGATCAGCTCATAGCCCATGCGAAGTGCAGGTGAAAGTCCGACGACTTCAATCACAATATCTGCACCGCGACCGTCTGTGAGCTCTTTGACGCGCTTATCTAGGCCCTCACGATCAGTTTGGAAGTTCCACGGCTCCGCACCGAGAGCCTTGGCAAGTTCCAGACGGGAAGGTACAGAGTCGACGGCGAGAATGTGTTTCGGCTTGTAGTCGGTGATGTTGCAAAGCGCGCAGAGAGCTACAGGACCACAGCCAATGAGCACGACGACGCTGTCCTTGATTTGCTCAGGGGTAGAGTATTGAAAGCCGTTCTTCGCCGCGAACATGCCTGTGGGAAAGATGTCGGCCATCAGGACAAGGGCCTCGTCTTTGATGCCCGGCGGTGCTTTGACAGCTGTAGAATCGGCGAGAGGGATTCGAACATATTCCGCCTGGCCGCCGTCCAAGGCAGGGCATCCGAAGAGCTGGGACTTGACGCATCGCGAGGAAAAGCCGTGGATGCAGTAGAAACATTCGCCGCAGGAAGTTGTAAATGGTGAGACGACTGCAAATTTGGAGATATAGAGTCAGTGAACATCTCGTGCATTTCGTACAGCCATAACTTACCGCGATCACCGACCTTGAGGTTCTTAACCGATGAGCCTACTTCATGAACGTGACCGGTAAACTCATGGCCCATGACAAAGTCGGTGCCAGATGGTTGATGACCGCGGAAGACGTGCAGTTCACTTGATGCATTCTGTCAGATGTGTCGTGATGATAGGTAGTGACCCCAAGTACCTGCCACACAACGCCGTCTGCGAAGCATCAGTAGGAATCGATCATGTTGGCTAGTAGATGTACCTTCTCAACTTTCACGATGACATCTCTCGCATCTTGAATACTCGGAATTGGCCTGTCTTCAATCACCACCTTCCCCGGTCCCTTGAATACCACTGCTTTCATGCCGTGTTCGATTGGTATGAGTGACTGTCTCAGTTGGGGTTTCGAGGTGAGCGTGACAAGATTGGAATGAAGACACACGTCTGAGTTGGAAAACTATGCGACCAAGTGGAGCTTGTGAACTACCTATAAGGCGCGATGTAGGGCGCGAACTCTGACGATATCGGACGCGCCGCACGTCTGCTCCTCGGTGATGATGTGGTAAGGGATCTTCTGCCTCGCCGAGGTTCGACTGCGGGGTACCTAGACACGACGGGCAGTGGAAGCACATTGGCTACACGCGTGTTTCACAGCTTAGACAACATTGCCAAAGTAGTGCGCCATGCTTAGAGACATGTGAAAAATGTTTCAACCAGCGTCGTGAGTTGGTGACTCGCACGACTCGGATCGCTACTGACTTGCGCGGTTCATAGCTCCAAGAAGCTCGCAGCTCTCAGCTACCCGTAGCTCTCCGCCACCTTCCGCATCAATACGCCAGCACATGGATGAGAAAAAACAACAGTACTGCAGGGTCTAACATACCACGCAAACCCACCTGAACGCCTTGTCGGAAGTTCAGTCAAACCCAAACGCATAAACACCTTTCGTATAATCCTCGCCGTATCGCCGTATCGCCGTATCGAACTCAAGACTCGCAGCAAATATCCATGAAAAAATGACGTCGACGACATCTAGCAACATGTTCCTGCTTCAGGTGACGGTGCATAGTAGCTCCTCCTCAAGAATGAACTTGCCCTCCTTGTACTTCTCGCTGGCCTCGTATGCCTTGTCGTACTTCCAACCGACCGTCTCCTTGCACTGACGGCAGTGGATATCGCGTACTATGTGACGTCCTGTGGTCATGTTGCGCTCGTTGGGGTCAGATTCGGTGATGTTTACGACGCTGTCAAAGAGGTAGGCCTTGCCGTGTTGGCCGCGGAAGTTCTTGGCTATGTTAGCATTCTATAGGGGCGTGGGGCTCGAGACGTGCTGACCCTGCTAAGTATATCATCGTGGTTGGAGAGGTGCGTCTTGCAGTTCTTGCAGCCGTAGATGCGCGACGAGGTGGAGCTGAGGTAGATGTTGTATGTGAGTCCCATCGTGATGGACAGGCGATCCGACTCGTCGATTGAGGGCTGCTGGGGCGAGGGAGATGCGTCGAGGCCGTGGCGGTAATCGGAGCAGTAGTCAGAAGTGGCCACTCGATGTTGGTCGCCGCCTGTCATACGTGCTATTGGCGTGGGTGTCAAGGGGAGAGGGACAAAGGCGGCGGGAGGGCTAGCGGTGGAGCGTTTGACTGGAAAGAGCCCGAGGTTTGTAGCACCCGCTGTTGCGCCCGAGCGCGGTTACTATCTTGGGATGTCGAGTGAAGCTTTGTTGGATCTGGCCTGGGACTGCGAGGTGACGCCGCTATGCCGGTACGGTACCTGGTGGCACGTGCGTACTGGAGCGGGATGACGAGGGCGAGGGGCACTATCGGGTAGACAGAGGGCGGGACCTAGGTAGTGTGACTGGAACGTCAAGTCACGTTGGATCCTCTACACATGTATCTACGTGGCATGGGCAGAGGCGTTGTGTAACAAGATGGGCAGTGGAATGGGAGCTTGGAGAGCTTCAGGACCGCTGAGCTAGTGCGCGTGGTGAGATGGGGCGGGGCCGTCTTGGAGGAGTAGGCTGATCAGCTGGCGACGCACGCGGACGGCATTCTTCTATTCCATCTCGGATGATCTAGCGACTTATCTGCAGTAGATCAGGGTCGAGGATATGGAGTCGACTGAAGAATAAAAATATTTCGATACTCGTTGACCAGTTTTCTCTGATTGGCCGCGGCTGCCTAAGTTTCTTGTTTGGGAGCTTGCAGCCGACCTCGCTGACCCCAAAAGTTCCGAGGCTCCCCTCCGCAACGACGAGTCATAGGATAAGCGCTTGGCTGGGAGGAGTTATTTCTCGGTATTGTTACTTCGCCGTGTTGCTATTGTCATGTTCACAGTGGAAGATGTGTACACGCCGCCGCAAACAAAGAGCGTTTTGCATTGGCACACAAAGGAGCAGGCTGGCCGTCGATAAACCAACGCATCGGCCAAGATGTGACGATGAGCGTTGGGAGTGGACAGAGTTTCGCATCCGCCATGCAAGGTGTTGTTGTCGGCCGTTGACGCTGCGGCTCCCAACCTCTCGTCGCGGGTTGGGTGAGTCAGACGCCACACAAGGCACCGTTGTAGAGTGAGGATGAAGCTCCACAGGCAATTGCAGAGCGTTTGCAGCATGAGCGGAGTGACAACGGCCAGTAGGTGCACGCCGGCGCTCCTGCAGGTCGTGGCGTCGCGGCGTGTAGGTGATTATCAGCCCCAGCCTTCGGATGCACGTCCGCTGCGGCTTGCCCTTGTGGCAGACGTGCTAGCGGGCTGAAGCTCGCTGATATGGAACATTCTAGCATCGTTTTGAGGACCAAAATCCCAGCTTAATTTTTATCCGCCCTGGATCTCAACCAGCAGTCGCTGCAGCCAGACTAAATTCCTAGTGACACCGTCCAGGCCGCTATCCTTCCGCAGCTCGCCCCCATGGTTCTTCCCTCCTTCTTCGCATCCTCCAAGAAGTCGTCCAAGACCAGAGATATCCCCAACCTTGCCCCTCGACCCTCCCCCCAGGCTAACTCAGGCACCCCTCCGGCCTCGCCTGACAAACAAACGCACTCCAAGGTGAAAGACCGGGAACGCTCCTCCAGCCGCCGCTCGAGCTCGTACTCGTCCAAGCGCTCGTCCAAGTACGAACGCGACTCACACCCGCTAAATCTGCCGCCCGAGGAGCGCCAGCGCCTGTCCTCGCAAATGTCCGCCATGGATCAGCCCACGCCCCAGCCAATGGACGTCGACCGGGAACACTCGTCCTCGCCCGCACCCTCGAGCCCGGTAGCAGACGCCCCCAAGGCGAGTGGCGCCAACGGGGCTCCCGACGGGCCCGCTCCTCCACCGCACCGATACACAAAGAGCCCGCCGCCGCCCACGGCAACCTACGCTGCCACCCCCGAGGCTGCCACCCCGCCTGCTGAGCCCCCGACCATCGACGCCGAGGAGTACAAGGCGGCCGGCAACAAGTTTTTCAAGATCAAAGACTACCCGCGCGCCATCGAAGAATACTCCAAAGGTGCGTAGTCATGCCTGTTGTGCATGAGCCGACGCTCTGCACTGCTGCAGCACACCCAGGAGCGCTCGGGCTAACCACTCCGCAGCTATCGAGGCCGACCCCAAGAATGCCACCTACTACTCGAACCGCGCCGCTGCCTACATCTCGGCCAACAAGTTCTACGAGGCCATGGAGGACTGCAAGATGGCCGACGAACTCGACCCCGACAACATGAAGATCCTCCTGCGGTTAGGCAGGGTATACACGAGTCTGGGACGGCCAGACGAGGCCGTGCAGGTGTACGACTCCATCAATGCCACGGCCAAGGACAAGCAGCCGGCCTTGACCATGCAGAAGCACCTGCGCATGGCCGAAGACACTGCACGAAACGAGGGCTCGGGCTCCATGGTCATATACGCTCTCAACGAGGCTGAGAAGGGTCTTGGTGCCGGTGTGGACAAGCCCCGGAAGTGGCAGCTTATGCGGGGAGAGGCACACCTGCGCATGGGCAATGCCAACGCTCTAGGCGAGGCACAAAACGTTGCCATGTCGCTGCTACGCTACAACAACCAGGACCCGGATGCCCTCGTACTCCGCGGCCGCATCCTGTACGCCCAGGGCGAGAACGACAAGGCTGTCCAGCACTTCAGGCAAGCACTCGCCTGCGACCCCGACTTCAAGGCTGCTGTAAAGTACCTGCGCATGGTCCAAAAACTAGACCGCATGAAGTCGGAGGGTAACGCTGCTTTTAAGTCTGGCAGGTACCAAGAAGCCATCGACACCTACACCCAGGCGCTAGGAATCGACCCTTCGAACAAAGGCACAAACTCCAAGATCCTACAGAACCGAGCCCTCTGCCACAGCCGGCAAAAGAGCTGGAAGCAGGCCATTGCCGATTGCGAGAAGGCACTGGAACTCGACCCAAGCTACACAAAGGCGCGCAAGACCCGGGCGAAAGCCTTGGGCGAGAACGGCAATTGGGAAGAAGCTGTGCGTGATCTCAAGGCCATTCAGGAAGAGAACCCGTCGGAACCTGGAATCGCCAAGGAAATTCGTGATGCCGAAATGGAACTGAAGAAGAGCAAGAGGAAGGACTATTACAAGATTCTCGGTATCGAGAAGGACGCTACAGAGCAACAAATCAAAAAGGCTTACCGAAAGCTGGCCATTGTACATCACCCGGACAAGAACCCTGATGACGCGGATGCTGCAGACAGGTTCAAGGAGATCCAAGAAGCACATGAGACTCTAAGCGACCCACAGAAGCGGGAACGATACGACTCCGGCGTTGATCTCGCCGATCCCAACGACATGTTTGGTGGGGGTGGTATGGGAGGAGGCATGGGCGGTGGCATCGACCCAGAGATCCGTAAGTACTGCTACAGGTGTAGAAGAATGTTTGCAGCTAACAAAATGGTACAGTCATGCAAATGTTTGGTGGCATGGGTGGAGGAATGGGAGGCGGCCGTGGCGGTGGAGGTGGCTTCCACTTCAACACTGGTGGCGGCGGCAGTCCATTCGGCGGTATGGGCGGTATGCCCAGTGGAGGTCGAAGAGGAGGACCGCCCGGTGGCTTTCCCTTCTGAGCACCCGAATGATACCCACACGACAAGAACAACAACAACGACCTCCACCACGCTCCGTTTCAAACACATCATTCTCTCTTTGATTCGTGTGTATACCCTTGGCAGAACACTTCCGACAGATTTCATTCACTGGCGTTGGATACAGGAGATGCGCGAGCAGTAGATGGATAGACGGTCATTCAGATCGTTCTCCTGTGCTTGGATGGGGTGCGCAGCATTGATTTTCACGTTGGCTTTCGAGGGATTTAAGCATTGCTTGGCGTATCTCATTACTATCTTGTGCATGAAATCTACTCCTAGTAAATGTATGCCGTACGTGACCAGTTGGGATCAGTTGTCTAATGTGAAATTTCAAAAAGTTAACGACCACGACGCGCCTTTGCGTATATTATGCATGCATCACAACGTTCTTTGACGCATCCGAACACATGATTTGACAGGATATACGATGTGCCATTAGTCGTTACCCTCGAGGTTCATGTCTTGACGCGTGGAGAGTAGTCACATTGTGGAAGAAATGAGTCAATGACGTAATGCGCACTAGGCCCTCGTGAAAACCGTCTGTAAGCATTTTGCATCATCTTGATCCCTACGGTAAGCAAGATCTCAATCTTGACATCCAATTTTACAAGCCAGACAAAGTATCTCGGAAATTATCCCACAAGAATCTTTTACGGATCAGCACAAACTAGCCTTACGCGAAAGCCACCAAGATTTATTCCTTCTTACAAAACTTGGCTCATAGCACATCGTTTTGGCAGCCCTGAACAAGAGGAACAATTGTCATCTGAGTTGCACGGAACACAATCCACTGACAGCCAATTGAAGGAGAAGGGATTTCCACAGAATTTCCGTACCATCTTCTCGTCTACTGCAATCCCATATCCACAATGCAATCCTCCAGAGGCGGCCGGCCAAACGGCCAAATCCCCACCTCTGAATCATCACGAGGCACCCACACACTTCAAGGACGCAGCAATTCTACACCAACCTCCATCTACAATTCCGACGCCAACTTTCACATCCCAGACCACCGGGGACGAGGACGAGGACGAGGACGGGGGCGAGGTAGAGGTGGAGGCCGTGGCAGACCCAACTTCAGATCCGACCCAGACTACCCCTCCGTCCCATCCTTCACCACTGTCAACCCCGGTACAGCCGTCTCCATAATCCTAAAACAAGATCAATCCTCCGGCCACCAAGTTCGGGGTATTGTAGCAGATTTGCTGACACGCGGTGATCATCCTCGAGGTGTGAAAGTGAGATTGAGGGATGGAAGGGTTGGGAGAGTACAAAAACTTGTTTCTGAAAGTGAAGGAGCGCAGGGTGAGGCTGTTGTTGGTGGCGCCAGTGCGAGGTTGGGTAGAGATGGTGAAGGTAGTAGAGGTAGTATGGGAAGAGGACTGGGGAGGGTGGAGAGGGATATCAGGGATGAGGATGAGTATTTTTATGATGAAGGGAGAACGAGACAGCCGGTGGACATGGGATTGTTTGCTGCATTGGAAGAGGCAGATCGGAGACATCAGAGAGGTGGTAGTGGAGAGGCAAGGGGGGCTCAGGTTGCAACATGTCCAGTGTGCGGAGAGTTTGAGGGGGATGAGGCGGCGGTTGCACATCACGTTGAAGAACATTTCAGGGGATGAGGTAATTGCAAATCAGAATTTGATTTACCTTTTCGCACTGCTTGCAAGGGTCTTCTATGTACATGATGTCGAGCGGTACTTGACTATCTTTGTCGTATCGAAGTCTTCCACATGTATCGCATACCGAACATCGAATATCTCCAATCCCATCATCATCATCACCATCGCGCCCAGAATAGACCACGTCATCGGCATCAGATAGTTTTGCTATGCCCATATACACCACATCCTCATTTGTAGTTGGACTCAACGCCGCGCGCAACGTCAAGAGCGATGAGCTCAGTCTTTAAGAACCAAGGGTAGATCCGCTGGCCCTCCTTCACACGTTCATGTGCGCGATGATGGCTGAGCAACTTTTGCCGCCGACTAGTGTAGATCTGGATGAATTGCTCGTCCTCGCGCCACTCATTGAAGATCTTGGTTGCGATCCGTCCTGCAGTAGGCTGACGCGATGAGTTTTGTCCATCTGGTATATCCCGGTTCCTATAGTGTTTGCAATTGAAGACCCGGAACCCCTTGTTGGCAAAATCAAGGTCAATGACATAGTCGAGTGCGTTCCACTTCAACTCGGTAAGCTTGTCCTTCAGCACTTCGATCTCCTTCTCCGGCTCCGTACGTTGTTCTCCAAGGCCGTCTGGAGGTGATAATGGACTGTCAACTAGAATGTTTGTGGTTCCCGTCACCTGAAGGTATCCGGTTGAGACCCTGAAATAACGTTAGTGAGAGGCTCAGTGGGAGGGGAAAATATGTGTAGAGGTGGTATAGGCCTGGAGTCACTAGCTTTACTCTCGGAATTCGAGACGACAATCATGAGACGCCTCTTGGTATCATTATGGGATCTTTAAGGTAATGATTATTACTGACCTTTCGCTTGTCAAAGCTCTAGCGTTACTGGCACGAGATTCCTCCAAATCGGCCTCGACCTTGTTAAGTTTGGCCTTCAGAAGTTTGGTCTCTTCGTCGCTCCTTTTTAGTGCCTCCGCGTTACTTGCTTGCGCCTGGTTGAGCCGATGATTCTCAGTCGCAAGCGCCGCAGCCAAGCTCTTCTGGGTCGTCAAATTGTTTTGCAACCCGCTGATCGATGCTTGACTGATGATAGGGTAGCTGAATTGGTGATTCTTCTCGGAAAGGCTCTTTTCGAGCGCAGCGACATCTGTAGTGAGTTGTTCGTTGGCGTGTTGATGACCCTGCAGCTGAGCACGCATGTGAACTGTTTCTTGCGCCATCTCGATCGCATTCCTCTTAAGCTCGGCTAGCTTTGAGTTCTTTTCTTCTACAGCGCCCGTGAGGTTCTGGATTTTCTCGCGAAATGATTCCGCTTCAGCCAATGTGGTGGTCTTAGTTCTGTTTTCCCACTCGAGACTCTTAGTCCATGCCTTGACAGCATCGATCTCGCTCTCTAAGTGGTGGATGTCAAGCCTGAGTCTGTCGTTCTCGCGCTCAACCGGAGAGAGCTGTATCCTGACGCGAGGTAGCTCTGTGTTGACTCATCCGCTGAGGCTTTGCTGTCGTGTACAGCGGATTTGTTGAATCGCTGTTCAAGTTGCTGCATAACAAATGGCATCTCAGCGCTTGACGCATCGCTGTCAAGCTCTGCGTATGCCATTTCGTTTCCAGCGAATTGATCGGTTTCGACGTTGACTGTGTGGGCGGTGTTAATGATCGGCGAGCTCGAGTCGCGCCTGCTTCATCTGTGGAGCAGGGTCCAAAGTGCTTGGCACGGGGGTCTGTGAGGAAGGTACGGTAACCCAAAATAGCCCGAATCTTCGCAGAATCTTGTGGTTGGTGATCAGTGAACGAGGAATGGGAGGGTCGCGAAGTCATTCGGACCTTACTAGTAGCTCTAGTACGAGCCACACGTAGGGAGACCTACATGAGAAAGCCGTGAGCAGAGATCGTTAGCTCAAGGAACCAGTGGGAAGATTACCTGTTCAGGGAGTTGAGCAGAGGAGAAATGAGAGTGAACGATGCATGCCGAACTATATAGAACATGACTGTGGGTCATGAGTGGGGAGCTTTGACGCGTCACATACCATGCCATGCGGCGGTCCATCGCTCACACCGTCTTTACCCTTCAGTGAGAGGAGCCAGAGACAGGAGAGCAGGTAATACAGATGGTTAGAAGGATGTGTTTCAGGATTACTGGATAGACGATCATAGAAAAATGAGAGATGTACAAGTAACAATGATAGAGAAGGCTGACATCGGTTCGTACGCTTATGACAATTGATACTCACTCGTTACCTGCCAGAGTCGTTTCTCCGTTGGCGGCGACGTTAATGCCGTTAGACCCACCAACTGACTTACTGCCATCAGAGCCTTGCGTGATGCCCAGATTTCCACCCAGGTTGTCTGCGTTGCCATTCTGGCCGAGAGTGATGCCAGACTCCTCAGAGAACTTCTCAGATTCTTCAGTAGCCTTGACACCATTTGATTTCTCTCCCTTTGCTTCTTGAGCTTGCTTCTCGGCTTCCTTCTTCGCTGACTCTCCTTCGGCGCGTCCAGGCTGGTTTTCTGTACCAGCGCCAGCGCCAGCCTCACTTTCCTTTGGCTTTTGCTCTTCGGTCGCAGCAGGCTTCTCGCCCTCAGCAGCAGGCTTTCCTTCCTTGGCGTCAGAGGGCTTCTCGCCTTTTGTCGCTGAAGACTTAGGTGCCTCTGCAGCTGTCGCTGTACCGTTGCCCTTCTGGTTTCCACCGAGCTTAAGACCTTCACCAGTAATACCGCCACCTGGACCGCCTAGAGTGAGTCCTCCAATCATAAGACCACCTCCTTGCTTTTGAGCTTCGCGGCGGCGACTTCCCCCATTGGCTAACGAGCTCAGACTCTGAAAGTCTGTGTCGCGTCGAACGGGGTGCGCTCGGTATGAGCGGGAAACAAGAGCGGCTTTAGTCTATCACGAGTTTAAGTATATGTTACGGACTGAAAGATCGAGGGAGTCCAAGGCAGCGCAGGATCCGATATACTTACTGCCCACAGTGTGCGGGGAGGAACAACGAATGCATCTACGCACGATACGGCCAGAAGACCGAGAGTCAATTCCAGAGAGAGCTTCATGTTGGCTAGTTGGATAGTGTCAAAAAAGGGCGTAGAGAAAATAGCTGTCCGGCAGCGGAATCAATGGAGTATTATCGGATCGAAGATGTTACCAGAAGGATTATCAGAGGATCAGCTGGAGATCTATACTGAAGATAAGTCTTCTCCAAGCCCATGAGACATATGCTTATCCCAGCCACCCGTCTGGTTCGTACATTAGCATTGCCGGAACTTGCATAATGGAACACATTCACAACGTTTACAGGTCTGCTTGGCGATCACTAGCGGTCGGAGCGCTGTGTCAAACGCCAATGCGCGGCAGGGTCGACCACGCGCAAGGATGTTGGGGTCGCTCACGTTGCAAAAGCGTCGCAGACCCCGTCTGGGCCCCGATCGTCATATGTGCTGAGTATTCGGCCCTCATAGAGCCGTCTTGGAAGATTCAGATAAAGACAAGTCGTGGCTAAGCTTCTGGGTGGCAGTCTTGTATGTGACACCAGGAAAGCCAAGAGCGAATTTGATTCGAGCTTCAACACGTGTGTAGTGTGCGTATGCGGGTTTCAAATCGGAACAGAACATACTGATCGTACAATTTCTCTGTCAAAGAAACGTTTGAAATAGTGTTCTGTGTTGAAAGACCTGTTTGGTGCTTGTAGGTCTGCCATGGCCGGACATGATCGGAAGCTCATCCGCCAAGGTCGTAATGATCTCTATGCAGCGACAGGCATATGTAAGCGGATAACAGTACAGAACGTCGATCCGGGATGAGATGAGATGGCGATGAAATCGATGAGTGGAACATGGGTATGATGACGAGTGCGGGAAGCCACGCGAAATCGACACGCTAGCGACAATGACTAAGCCTCTGCGATAAGATCCTCTCCCGAGGTCCCTTGGAGGTGTCAGTGTATCAATCACCTAAGTCAACCTTCCACATCGCTAGCACGGGCTGATGCGGTGTCACATTCCTTGGGAAAGTGTCATATTGTGTGTGAGAGTGAGGTTATACGATACATGATCACTTTTAGACCTTGTATTTCATGTTGGGCCTCGCTCAGCTTCAGAACACCATTTTTTGTTCAATATGTGCGGCAGGCTGACGCGAAGATAGACAGCTACATCCTTCCCACCGCGCTTTTCGACCATAATGGATTCGTATACACCAGAACCCCTTATGCCAGGCCCCACTCGCGCCGGAACAGTTTAGCCGTTGTATAGACGCTCCCCGTCGTTCCTGTATTGCTTGAAAGCCTCGTGTAATGACTCCGTGGTCTCACCAGGGAAGAGATGTAGAAAGAATGCGTATCCTTTCTTGCGCTTCACCTTCCACATGAACAACTCCCGCTTCGCGTCGTCATTCCAACCGGTGAACACGAATTGGACTTTGTTGATAGGTGACGAATTCTTCAAGGTGTCTCGGGCAAGTGCAGCAGAGACTTGCGAACCGCGACTGGATGCGCCAACAAGATTCTGAAAGGAAGGATCTGGATGACGATGGGTTAGTGGGAAGACTACCAACAGGTCTGAGACCGTCATTTACCTGCGCCACGATCCATAAAGACTCCTGGAGCTTGTGCTGGCCCGGTAAAGCCAAGGCCACCGAAACCATGTGATCCTCCCGGTGCCTGAGATTGCCTGTGGTCTTGTGGAACTACCGCAGCTGAGAAGGCGCTAGAGGCCTGCATATTACTCCTTTCTGTCCTGTTATCTGGCTGGGTACGATGAGAAACCACAAAAGCTTCGCCGGTCCAGACTCTTTCGTCTATATAACGCCAATCCTGATCTGGGTCTTTCCACGGGGACGGGTCAGCCGCTGGAGCTATTTGCGAAAGTTAGTTTGGAGCCTATAAATCGTGATCTTCTCATTTACGTGGATTGTGTAGTCGGTTGGCCGATCCATGTGGCTGCATAAAGGAAGAGGCGAAATCTCCGTTATTGCTTGGGAAGAGGGATTCGTCTAGATATTTCAGGGGACGGTATCCATGATCTGAAGGCTTGCCTGACAGAGGATTGTTGTTGTCGTCGTTCGGTGTATCAGCCATTTGTGGTATGGTGGAAGTGTTTGTTGGGTTCTTGGTCGAAGAGAAAAGAATACCATAGGAGAGGAACTTATGAACCCTCAAGAAAGAGTAAGCCACGACAATATTAAGGGTGAGCAAGAATCTGTGATCATAATATATACCAGGTGAAGGCAACAAGAGTTGAGTCAAACACCCTTTTGCCGTTCAAAGGCGACTTCACCTTGTTGTTCCTGGGCCCATCCATGATCTACCTCTCCTTTATATGATAATAACGAAAGTTTTCTCACATCAGTAGGCGTAAGAGAATTGGTCATCTGGCACACGAGCAAGCTGGTCATTTCTAGACCACAGTGGATTATGGTAGTGAGCTTGCTATTGCTGCCAGATTCATATGATCCGAAAAACCAGAAGGAAGCGAGCATATGGATCAAACGCAAAGAATGAATTAAATGCTTCGGCTATCACAGTCTACTCATATTAAACCGTAGAAACTTGCGATTGAGGGCATGTTTTCACTACATTTCTCGCTAGGGGGCTGACCACTTGTTCCTCTCATTCGTAACTTGTCTAACACATTGCTCTGTGAAAAAGAGGGTGCCTCTTTCCTTTAGACCAGAAATTCAAGGGTAATGATAACCTTGCAAGGCAGGACTTCCTTGGTCCACTAGCGTGACAACTGGCGGTTCATTGCTTGCGGTATTGCCAGTGTATCCCGTACACCATGACGGCGGATAGACTTGAGCTTGCTGATTATCGATAGCTTGGTTTGGTGAGCCAGAGTTCAAGCTTTAGGACTGCATTGGGCCTATATGTAAGTTACGATTCGATTGCGCAGATGTGGGAGGCGCTCGGGCCACGTGGTACTGACCAGGAACTGTCTGAATGGTCGAGTAGTTACCTTGAAACTTTGTTAGCCACAAAATGTACCAGGCGTATCTTACACATCTCTTGCAACACTCAAAGCGGTGTCGAAGGTTTGTCGGAATGCGCCCACATTCTCGTACAAAGTCTTATTGTCGATACAGTACGGCAGTCGTGTGAAGCTTAGATGAAGCACAAGCATCGAATTTCCAGTAGCTTGGGGCAGCAGGTCAAATGCGCTGTTGAGGGCTATCTCCAGCATGTTTTCGTTGATGCTCAGAGCGCGCGCGGGAGCGGCGAGAGCAGACTGTGCCTCTGGGCTACCCCCGTCAGTGTGGATGGCGACCTTTGACTCCATGTGCAAGTATATTTGGTTAGAAAGAGTGGATTCGTGAGCGTGATGAGCAACTTGAGTGTGGCGAAAGTCGATGCGTTGAACTATGTTAGTCTTTCACGGTCAAAGCCAACTCAGCTCGTACGGATCACTGCTACTTTAGACTTCACCCGGACGACGCAGTGCATCGCATTGATTCCGGTAGAACTTGCGTATATTTCCCTCTCTGACAGTAGTACATGTGCTTACACGTGATTTTCTAAATCGCCCGACTTCGTAGACAACTTGTCTTTGGTCCTAACAAGTGACCTCGGCAGTCTTTGATACTCGCCGGAACTAGGTATGCTCTTTGCATCTATGTGTGTGTGAAGGCGCTGGTAATATAACTTCCTGAACTTTTTTAACTTATACTCCGTGGAAATCGAAGGATACAAGTGGTCTACATTTGCAGAACGAACGAAGTTACTGGATGAAGTGTACATGGAGGAACGATTGCTGATCGACATGTGGGAGATGGTACCTAGGTAGTTTGGATTCTGTTTGAAACTTTAGATTTGATGAATTGCTTACTTTGGATGTAAGAGCAAGTACCGGAAGGAACCATCGAGGAATTAATGTGTTGTTAACAGCTGACAATGTCATGTCGACTAGCCTACGACAGCCAGTGCGTGGAGTGGCAGGCCGTATACAGCTAGTATCATGCGCCACAGCTGTGGCTGATTTGTGAAAACCAAATAACGTCATTGTTCTCCGTTTCGCTTCATGGAAGCTGCCCACTTCCTACATCTCGGACAGTAAACCTCCCTCTTCTCGCGCATTCAAATCAAGGGCCCGTTTCTCTGCATTGCGCTTGAGAAATACTTTGTCACTCGAATTGCAGTTTTCTCACCTACGGAAATCGATACAGTAACTTTCAGCTCGCCCGAGCACGTCGCCCACCTCTTCCACAGTCATGGCAACGCGTCGTAAACCCGACAACGACATGGGAAATGGCGTTCCTCTCACAGCTGGCATGTCTAGCGACACCATTCGCTTACCGACCTCGTCTGCGCGCCGCTCGCCCTTCCTCCCCACGCGCCTCGAAGCACAACTCATAGCCATCTACCCGTTGACACTCCTCCTCGGTAGCGTCTTCAGCATAATCTCGCCCTCCAACCGAGCCGCGCCCTACTCCGCGACCCTGCAATCTCACCCCGCCGAATTCGCGCCTTCATATTTTGCGCAGAAAAAGAACGTCTTCAATGTGTACTTTGTCAAGCAAGGATGGTTCTGGACAACGCTAGCGTTCGCTGTATTTGTTACATTTCACCCCGGTTTTGGCCAGGGTGCGAGCGCGAGGCGCATCCGAGCCGTCATGCGATATGGCGCTGTGACGACTTGGTGGTGCTTCATGACACAGTGGTTCTTCGGACCGCCGTTGATCGATCGTGGCTTCAGGTTTACGGGAGGTCAGTGCGAGATAATGAGGGATCCCGAGGCGAGGGAAGAAATGAGCCACACGAGAGAGTACATCACGGCTGCGACGTGTAAGGCCGTCGGTGGAACCTGGAAGGGTGGCCATGACATCTCTGGACACGTCTTCTTGCTTATTCTTGGCTCATCGCTTCTGTGGCTGGAGTTTCTGCCTGCGTTGACGCGTGTAGAGGGGCTCAGAGACGGAAGGCTGATCACTTTGCCAGATGGCAAGGTTGCAAGTGTTGCAGTGGAGAAAGAGCTGGTCAAGTCTGAGGGCGAGGCTACCGCGCGTGGTGTTAAGTTCGCACTCGGTGTCGCGGCGCTGATGTGGTGGATGCTTCTTATGACGGCTGCCTACTTTCATACTTGGTTTGAGAAGTTCACGGGTCTGCTGGTCGCGTTTGCGGCGCTGTGGACGGTCTACTTCCTTCCGCGGGGCGTGCCCCAGGTCAGAGCGTGGTTGGGTATGCCCGGTGTATAGAAGACCTAGTCACGAACTGCAGGAATCGCGGTGGGCTTCCATCTTACAGATTGCATGGCGGCGATCGAAATAAGCCGAGAGCAGCAACGACATAGACCGCATGACGAGTTAATGAGTTGACCAGTCAAGCATTTGAGCAACAGCATAATGAGCGTAGTATTGCGTAATGTCATACATCACCACTTCATCAATTGCTCGACAACAGGCCTTATCAGGACGTAAACACAATGCTCCAGCCAAGGATGGCATAACTTCAAAATGATGCCAAAAGCAGATGCTTTGACGTTGTCGCTAACACTAGGCATTCCGGGAATCTTTCCGTGCCGCGTTTTTTACGTTTCCAAGGCTACACCAACGGTCCTTTAGCGACAGGCATGTTGTGTTCCGGGCAACATAGAACTAGTGTACCCGGTGTGAGATGGCAGCTGCAGCCTTGAATGGGACCGTTGATGACATCTACCGCGGCTAAACCTCGCAGGACCCAGAATTACACCGCACACATCTCCTTACGGCATCCTACCCGCCAAGTTCCGCCCGATTCACCCAATTACCTGATTCTCCGAAGAGTCGCATCGTGGAAGAGTTTGTCTGCGACCCCAGACTTTCCCCACTTCCCCTCATGATGATCATGTCACTGCATCCTGATTGTAAGCTAACCATGCGGCATGGGTTGTTGGGACGAGTACTTAATAGAGGTACCTTGGCGGATTTTCACGATGCGTTACTCAACTGCGAAATTTCGCAATGTTTGGCTTGAAGGGTGTTTACGCGTTGAGCCTTTTGGTCAGCGCCGCTGTTGGGCAGGATGGTATAAAATGGCTTTCGGATGCGACGGAGGCGGCTGCTGACTTGAAGTAGCTATTTCGGCGACTGGGACAAACTTCACCTTGACTGCTGATGGCATGTCTTACCTATTCCATGTAGACACTGCGTCGGGAGACCTCCTCTCGGATCATTTTGGAGGACCGACCGACGACTTCACACCGCCGGCCTACATCCTCCCCTACGGATGGCACGCTGGGATATCCAATGACCGTCGCGAATTTCCCGACAGTGGTCGTGGCGACTTCCAACTACCAGCCATCCACATCGAACACGCTGATGGCAACACAGTATCCGCATTCCGTTATCAATCTCACGACATCACGCAGGGGAAGCCTTCGTTGCCAGGATTACCCGCGACCTACGGAGAAGCTGGTGAAGTCACGACGATTACCGTACATATGTATGACAACGTTTCGGATGTTTCGGCGGCTTTGTCGTACTCAATCTTCCCAAAGTATAATGCTATCGCAAGAAGCTTTAGCATTGCAAATAACGGTACTGCTGATATCGTCATCGAGAGAGCCTCGAGCTTTAGCACCGACTTTCCTAATCTGGATCTGGAGATGATCGAGCCGCATGGTGATTGGTCACATGAATTTCAAACTGTGAAGAGGAAGATCGATTATGGGGAGACATCGTAAGTCCATATCCTTCAGTATTGCTAGAGTGCGACTAACGAATGACAGATTCCGAAGCACAGCAGGATATGCGTCGCATCTTCACAATCCTTTCTTTGCTCTAGTTTCCCCAACTACCACTGAATCTACCGGCGAGGCATGGGGCTTTAGTTTGATTTGGACGGGCAGCTTTGAAGCTACGGCCCAGCGCTTCTCCAACGGCTACGTACGTGTACTTATGGGCCTTAATCCGCTCCACTCCAGTATTCGTGTCGCCCCAGGAGAGATTTTCCAGTCCCCTGAAGCTGTTGGAGTGTACTCTTCTCAAGGTGTCGGAGGCGTATCGCACTCGTTTCACGACCTCTATCGCAACCATCTCTCCCGATCCAAGTTCACAAATCAAACGCGACCAATTCTACTCAACTCCTGGGAAGGACTAAGCTTCGATATCAACGAGACTTCTCTAGTCAACCTGGCCGGCGAGGCTGAAGAGCTAGGAATTGAGCTCTTCGTTATGGACGATGGATGGTTTGGCGTCGAGTACCCACGCAACAACGACTCTCTTGGTCTGAGAGACTGGACGCCAAACCCGGCCAAATTTCCGGATGGTCTCGGTCCTTATGTAGCGCAGGTCAACAACTTCACCGTATTGAACGCATCATCAACACCTCTACAATTTGGTATAGTGAGTTTCCCTGTGCGAGTCACATGTGAGACATACACTGACTTCGTATGCCCATCTTTAGTGGGTAGAGCCAGAAATGGTCAACCCCAATTCGACTCTGTACCATGAGCACCCCGACTGGGTCCTGCACGCAGGAAAGCATCAGAGATCGCTGACTCGAAACCAACTGGTCTTGAACGTAGGATTGCCTGAAGTTCAGGACTTCATCATCAGCTCCGTCTCTAGGATCCTTGATTCTGCAAACATCCAATACGTAAAATGGGACAACAACCGCGGGATGCATGAGCTTACCCGTCCATCTGACGACTACACTTACATTCTCGGTTTATACCGCGTAATTGACAATCTCACAACAAGTTACCCAAACATACTTTGGGAAGGTTGCGCATCCGGCGGAGGCCGCTTCGATCCCGGTCTGCTCCATTACTGGCCTCAGCACTGGACTTCCGATAACACAGATGCATCGAATCGTCTCACCATTCAAATGGGTACATCACTTGTCTACCCACCTTCCGCGATGGGTTGCCACGTTTCCGCCGTTCCCAACGGTCTCACCAACCGCAATATCAGCATTGAGTACCGTGGCCATGTAGCAATGATGTGCGGCTCCTTCGGTCTCGAACTTAACCCCGAGGAGCTCTCACCTGAGGAAGCCTCCGCCGTGCCTTCCATCATGGCACAGGCCAAAGCCGTGAATCCTGTAGTTATCTCTGGTGACTTCTATCGCCTCGCACAACCAGATACCAGTAACTGGCCAGGGGTGCAGTTTGTCAGTGCAGACGCAAGTCAGAGTATAGTGTTTGCATTCCAACAGCTCTATATGATCAAGCCAGCTGCGCCTCCGCTGAGACTACAAGGCTTGGATGCCAAGGCACGGTATTATAATGATTTGGATAATTCGACATACAGTGGAGCTACATATATGAATGGCGGACTTAACATCCAGTGGCCAATGGGGGATTACCAGAGTAAGCTCATTTGGCTGAACAAGGTCTGAGTAGCTAGACGTGTACGCGTATTTATGCCCAAATCAAATGCCTACCGCCAACCGCGCACCTGTACAAGATATCCGACCCTCTAGAGAGAGTCACCGTATAGTGAAGCTTCTAGAACTCAGCCAGCGGGCGGTGGTAAACAGCTTCCCATCCATGCTCTGCAACAGCTTGAATCCTCTTATCGTTGATGGCCTCAACCAACTTCGCACATTTCTCTCCGGTAAGTGTAGCAACGTACTGGTCTTCCTGTTGCTTACTAATCAAATGGTACCGACAAAGGTAGGCCACATAATTAGCCAGCGCTTCCAGAATAGGATCTACAACCGCGTCCTTGCGCATCAGCTCGGTCACAATGACCAACTCATTGACCTGTACGGAGCGACATGGAAGGCCGTTGACGTAACGTTCGACGACTTGCTGAGTATACTGAGCCATACCTAAGACATGCGCTGCGACTCGGAGCTCTAGACCCCTCCGAAGGTCATTGGGAATGGGAAGATCAGTATACTCCTTATCGGTACAGATCTTTCGTAGCCACTTCGAGATAGTCCGCATCGATTCCAATGTGACGTCCTTGCGGATAAACTTGATCCAATGGTCTTCTGGATGGCCATCTACATGCTGACGGAACGCTGGCGAGGCAGCCAAGAAAGCCAGCTTGGGGACATTGACGTTTACCTTGTCGCCGTTGGAGTCAAGCACCTCCACCTTGATGGTGATGTTTGGATCTAACTCTTTACGAGCGGAGGCTGACCAGTTGCGGAGATGGTAGCCACCGTTTAGGTTCTCCATGTCCTTCAGGACTTTGTTGACTTGGCCGGCGGGGGAGAGGGAGTTGACAAAGATGTTTGTGTTGGGAGCGTTGCGGTGATGGAAGTTGTTATGCTTCGTGAATCGGCTGCTGTTGGTGTTTTTAGAAGTGGTAGGCATTGTTGTAGCGTCTTGGACAAGTCAATATGGTGCTAAAGTTGATATCTAGCCGTATCTAGAGTTGATGGTGATCTGGGGTTCTCAGGAGTGAGTAAGTCGGGTATATAAATACCCAGGAGAAACCTGCTCTGGCGTTGGCTGGCTGTCGATGGGTGGGAACGAGCCGAGCTATGAACTCGAGTCGAATCTAGGATCATTTACTATAAAACCTGTTACACTCGATGGG